>OY728148.1:1652332380-1654832380 GCA_963277665.1 Viscum album | reverse complement strand
TAATATGAATTTAATAACAAATACTTAAAACTATATAAGACTTAAATAAAATATATCTTAACTCTTATGCCTAATTTTGTTGATATAATGAACTGAAAATTGAAAAAGGTTTCTGGTGAACATATATACATGTGTATGAATTAATAAAGTATAAAATATCAAAAATAATTATGTTTTATGGAATCATGTCTTATTGGATCCTTTTCTCTGGGTAGACACTCTCCAAATTGAGTCTATCCTTTTTATCATGGTTATGTACATCGAACATTAAATGTATAGGTAACAAAAAAACCATTTTTGTTCATATTATATTAATAGTACAATGGTTATTGTGTATAAAACACTCTATTAATTTCTTTGAAAATAACTACCACACACACTAATACAATGGTCAGGTGTTAAATAATGAGGCACAAAGATACTTTCTATAAAGGATGTATGAAAAAACCCCCAATTAACTTATTTATTGAAAATAAAATTTATTATTATAGAAATTCTTCTTCATTGAATTTACATAAATATAAATAAAATTACACTCAAATGAAGGATAAAATATAGTGGTTTTAATAATAGAAAATAAAATCCCTAGAGTATGTTCGGATATCAATCTAGTGACAGCCTCTACACAAGAGAACCACCTTTCCCCGAGCTCGGATCACAATTACCACAATATATACTCTCAGGACTTTTATTTTTAGTTTCAAGGCACACCATCGAATCATAAATCCCATGAAATTTTTTCAATTAGTTTTTCAGGGTAAACCTCATGGGTTTTTGGTCTTTTGGATTCAAGGCCCATTCATAAATCTTCATAAATGTGGAGGCAAATTTATCATCATTATGTTTCGCGGTATTACATAAAATTTCATAGTGTTATTTTTCATGAACCACCTAAAAGAGTTTTTTTTCATACCTTCATCTCATGTTAGTAATTGTTGAGAAATTTCACATCATGAATAAAGATTCCATGATCTGAATTTCGATTTCTAGTATTTTTGGCTCTTTTTCAACATGAATCTACATTTCTGAGCTCGAAACATAATCCGTGACAAATGTAATGTCATGGAACATCCATTCCATTATAAATTCCATCTACATTAATTTAATTTATTCTAAAAATAAATTTAATAGTCTCCTACAACAATGTGAATAAAACATTTAATATTTTTCTATAATTAAAATTTAAATTACAAAAAATATGAAATATAAATATTCGAAATAGATACATCAAATATACATATAAAATCCCCCACTCATAAATTTTGGATTACCCTAAAGAATGAAAAATAAATAAATTAAAAATAATTATTACATAAATATTAATTAAAATTAATGAAACAAATATAATTTTATTATATATGTAATTAAATATTCATGCATCACAAATGAAAATTAAATCAACTAATCATTAAAAAACAAGTCAATGGCATATTTTAATTTTCATATTCCAACCATTACAATAATTTCTTCATGTCATAAATTAAATTTATTATAAATGTGTATGAAACTCAAAATTTAAGTCAAATTTAATTATTTTCACACATAATTCTTGTAATCGATTTAAATGGATTTTCTCCCATAACTCGAATCATAATCTATACTATATAATTTCTAATATCTACTTTCTCTGCTACAAATAGATAAAATAACAATTAATCACGAGGGATTCACTATAAGGATAAAAAATATATAAGTATTTACATTTTTTGGTGGTTATTTAATCAAAAGTAAATCATAAAATGAGGGGTTTTCTCTATGGATATTTTCATAATAAAAAATGATGACAAATATTCCCATTAAAACTGACACAATAATTATTACAAAAAAAACAAATCAATATTGTATGTTTAATTTTTCACACACTTGATTTTTTTTATGCATTTATTTTTTTGATAGTTGAGTTTGACAAATTCTCACTCCCTTCCCCAAATTATATAAATTTTTGGTCAAATAAATGGCGAATTTCAGCCCACTAAAAAAATTAATTTTTGTTGGAGAGGGTATGAAGTAATGTGAAATAAATTTTAACAATTAACCTTTATTAGTATCCGATGAAAACACCCAAATTATTGATTTTTTCATTATAAAAATCCCTTTCATTATAAAAATGTATCCCTAAAAATCAATTTTTAACAACAATGCAAAATACATATAGTAGGGAAGAAAATGATAATGTGGGTTTATAATGAGGCTAATACCTAAAAAGGCTATTTGTGACCTATGGGGGTTTAAGAATGATTATTGAATACTTCTTTCTCCTAATAAAATATTAATAAAAATATTTCCCAATCATGATTAATGTTATTTTATTAAATCATGGCTAAAACAAGATGAAAAAATGTTCTAGAAAAAACATGTCTGAGTTTCGGATATTAAATATACTTTAAACAGAATGGAAAAATTAGTATTATAGAATTTATTTTTAATGGGTCATATAATTAGGATAATCAGTTATCGAAATTAAAAATAAAAACAAAAAAAAAATACTTAAAAAAATTAGATTTTCGAATAATTGATTATATCTGAAAAGTTTTATTATAAAAAAATCGGTTCCTCAAATCATGATTCATAAATTAAAAAACATTAGTTTAATATTTACTTATAAATTCTTCCATTTTACTAATTCAATTAATTATATATGAAATTATGAAATCTTGAATGATTATAATCTTGATTAGTGTTTGCATCCTCAATCATAAAATCCAGAAATATTCATTGTGTATGGCATGTTTGTGAATCCCCTAACCCACACAATTGGATATGGTAAAAAAATAATATATATTTTTTAATGATAAGTAAATGAATTTTTTGAATAATTTACATGTGAGGATATTTTCTAGTCTTTTATTTCAAGTAAAATGATCACTCTTAAATATTATCAATGTTATAAAAATAAAAAAGGGAGTGACAAGACATTCATCATGCAAGATCCTTATTGAATATAAAATTCATGAAGCCTATAAATTAACTAGAAATTTTTTATAAAAACATAGAGTGAGAAAAATTACACATTATGTGTTTTTTAAAAATATAGTGAAAACTCTTTTTGGAAATACCTTTTGAAAATAATTAGTAAAAATACAATTTAAATTACTAATAATGATGAAAAAATAATTTTGATAACATGATTAACATAAAAATAACTTTTGAAAACTCTTTTTAAAATCCGTTTAGAACATGATTTTGAAATAGTATTTAAAAATACATAGAAATTTTAAAACATTAATAATACTCTTTTAAAAATACATGCACTTTTTTGAATTCTATAAATACTTAAAAATAATTAGGTTTCTAAAAACATTATATTGAGTTTGAAGACAATTACAATTTGAAAACACATTAAAAAATCCATTTATATTTCAGTAAATAATAGGAAATATATTTAAAAAAATGGGTCCACTATAAACATTAACGGTTGTCAAGGACCACCCGCATTCCATAAGAATGTGTTCACTACACATTCCCCTTTCATGTTTACAATGTAAAAAATTCCAATTTTTATAAAATAAAATTGAAAATCCCTTACATATATATAAATCTTTCACTATATACTTTTCTTTAAAAAAGTAATGATACATTAAATATATATACACTTATAAATTTAAATAAATTTGTAAATATAAACTTCCTTAATGAGATCACTTATGAGATTTTGTATAACCAAAACTCATGTCATTTATAATTTTCATGGAGTGATAATATTATTTTACATCAATTTATTAAAAAAAGCGTTCATCAATTGATGAATTTAATTTTATATAAAAACTCATCTTTGAGTAACTCATTTGTTTTAAACAAAATTTTATACTATCACACATAAATTACTGGGATAAAACTTTAATCCTTTCACATAAATTAAAACATTTATAAATTTTCCTCATTTGAGTAATCATCTAAACCATTACATAATAAACAAAAAATTATAATAAGTAATATTTTTAAATAAAAAAACATTATTTCTACATATTTTTAAAATAATCATGTTAATCAAGATCATGAAGAGAATTTATGAAGAACTTTAGTGAATATGAAATATTACTTAATATAAATAATTTAATGATAATTAATAGTGAGTTTATATATATATATACACACACATCAAATTTATAACAATCTTCGTTCATTGAGATTACTCTCTTTTTCAGATAAAATATTAGAACTCATAATAATGTTGTATATAATAGTAATTATAAAATTACTATTTTCATTAAAAAACATATTACTATATTTATTTATAATTTCTATTAAATGAAAGAATTATAGGTAAAATAAAATAAAATCTAAATTAATAATTTAAAAACAAAAATTATATAGCACCCAAAAAATTATAACATTCAAATTTTTTAAAAAAAAACCATTTCATCCTTGCTTATCTTGGAAATAACATTCCTTATTTTTAATGAATTTTATTTTTATTAAATGAATATAATAATAAACAAATATATATATATATATATCTGTGTGTGTGTGTGTGTGTCTGTATATATATACACACATATATCATTATTATTTAAAAACATTACTTCAATATCAATTAATTGTACTTCCATAATAGGAAGTAATTGCATATATGTTTTGATGATCGTAATCATGAAGATGTATATATATAAGTATCTTTGTCTGTGTGTATGTTTTCATAATTATAAACATAAAATTAGAATTCATAGAATTATATAATCTTTAACATTGAATAAATCATAAATATTTGTTTATTATATATACATATATATAATACACCCATAAAAATACTTACTTGCTTTGATGTAAATAATAAATGTGTCAAAAAAATAATACATACATATATATATATATTAATAATAAACATAACAATTACATACTTATATATAAATCATTAATTTACAACGTCAAAATATAAAGATTGAATTTATATATAAAACATATACTTTGAATGACTTATGTAAAATTATTTTACAAAAAATCACCTTACCACAAAATTGGATGCCAAAGAAAATGTAGGTAGACTGGTTGATGTTCCCGAATGATATGGAGGCAATGTAATTTTACTCAAAATATATGGAAGTAAGGAAAAAATTAATTTCCTTGGATTTTCTTGTGCATGAGTTTTTTTCCAAAAAAGGATGAATTTGGTCCTCAACTTAGGTGAGAATACATGTATATATACACATGTGTTGGTTTGGGTAGCCAATAGTGGTGTTGATCAAGCTTGATAAGGAATAGGGGGTACTATTGGAAGTAGGAAACCTAAAATCGGTAGATCTGAGGATTTAGGGTCCTATTTTGATTATTTATAAGATCAAAAGAATAGTATACTACTTTTTAGTCTGAGAATGCAAAGGGGGTTCCTGAATATTATAGGGGTGGCATTTGTTGGTGTCATTGTATCTTGCGGGAAAGGTGGATGAACAATATAGGGATGGATTTTGATGGATCATGAAAAGTGGAGATGGGTTTCATCAACATTTGAATGTAATAGAGGTGATGTTTAAGGATAATGGTGAAAAGTTAAGCTAATTTCATGTTTTGGGCTTCTTACGGGAGAAAGGGATAGGTCGGAAGAGTTGGTTTGAGGGGGATTTCACAAGGGCTCGACAACGAAGATAACCCACCCCAGGAGATATCATTATTTTATATTCATTTTTTTAATTATATTATTATTGTTCTAATTTCTTTAATTTTACATATATTTTTATATATAAATATAAATATATTATATTATATATATATCATTATTTTTGGTGCCAAAATATGTGAATGGAAAAAAAAATCAGCAAATGACACAATGGTGCCAAAAGAGACTTCATTGTAAAGCACCTTCATGAAGCCCTTTAGTGTTGTAGCTAACACAAATCCAAGGCCAGCTCTATGCCCACCATAGAGGAATGTGACAGTCATCTCTAAATATATGAAGAACGTGATGGAATTCCATTTAGCCATAGAAGGAATGATGGTCGCCTCTACAAGTCGTTGGAAATTGATAGAAGCATTTGTGACCATCGTAGAGGGAATGAAGGAAACCTCTACGCCATAAAGGGGATTATGGTCGACTTTGTAGTTAAGAAAAAAATGACACAATCTGACATTTTTACCAAAGTGTAAGTTTTTTCATGGTGTGCCCTCAGATCATCACGCCCCCTGGTACCTATAAATACACACCTCCGTCCATTCCAAAGGATTCGGACCCCACACATTCATCTTCTAAATTCCCAAATAGCGAATAACCCTTTTCCCTGTGAACCATTAATAAATGGATCATTTTAGTTACTTGAGCATTGAGAAATCCATTTAACTTTTCTCAAATTTATCCCCTCTTCATGATGTGATTCCTGTCACGATGCGCATGGGCCATCACAGAGGAAGGGTCCCCCTTGGGTACACGGGACTTGGAAAATCAATTATGCTTCATGAAGACCCCTTCTAAAACTTGTGTGCTCTATACTTATTATAGAACAATATTCTCTTAAATGATCTCATCTCTGTGACGACATGTCCTCCACGATCCCCTGTGCTCTGCGAGCCCTGGTGCTCTGTGATCTAGTTTTCTCCCTGATCCCTTATGTTCTACGAGCCTATATGCTCTATGATCCCATGTGCTCTATTAATCCTTGTGATCTATAAACACATGTGCTCTATGATCCCCTGATCATTGAAAATCCCCTCTGTACGATCCCACTGGATTCCCGAACCCTTCCCTCACACGGTCTTGCAATATTTTACGAATTCATTTCAAGGTTCCTTGCGTGGTGCTTGATATTGCATTTCTTTTCCCCATGATTCTTCATATATGAAAACTAATGACTATTTCTTCTTCGTATAGATGAGAAAACATAATCCCTTCAATAAATCTGTCCACAAACTCATCTCCATATGACATTGTCGGTGCCTTCCTTTCACCAAGGGTTAATGTGCGCCAGTTATGTAAGTCCAAGGGGGTGGAGATTGAATCCTCACCATCCGATCAATAGGACATTAAACAATTGAACACCCACATCCCAAAACCATGATGTTATACTATGATCACTTCATAAATGAAAAGTATATATAAGACCATGTGGGGGGTTTTCACTAGTTCCTTCTCACTCCCTTATTCCTTTAACCGTTGCCACCATTCAATCCTCATGTAGTCTCCATGTAAGCCCTTGAACCCTCGGATGGGATGATCCATGTATGATGGCCATATCCTCCTCATATGTCTAGACAACCCCCTTTCTCATTGGGCCTCCCCCCTATAGTAAGTCCCGATCTTTATCTACCTAGGACACTGACCATTCATAATCCCCCTATATTACTTGCACACGAACCATTCACAACACTATCATTAGGCCTTTTTTGCCTCTTGTTTCTTACACCGAGCATGAATCACATGAGATTAGAGTAAACATTTACAATGAAAAGGTCTTTGGCCTGTTATCCATACATAATACCCATTTCCCATTGTCAAATTACATAAACATCGATCCTTTCCCTTTCCATGAAATGTACATAGGAAGCCTCCTTGAGGTCAAATCCCATCGCAGATCTATCCTGAACATCTTCTCGTCAACTCACCCTCATCCCACATGACATTAAACGACATCCCTCTTTTTGTGTCCTTCATGATATTTAACTGTATGCTTATGAATTACGTGGATTTTGATACATGTCTCCTAGACATGGTATGCAGGAAGACTCCTGGAGTTTCATCCTCAATCTCTGTTAAATGTCGACATCCTCTTTAATGGGAACCACATCCATGGCCCACCCCTTAGTGGTGTCATACCAGTTCTAGAGATGCTAACCATCTGTAAGCCCCACAATCAATTCATACTCCTCCAAATAAGAGGGTCCCTTTTGCAATGGGCTGCTAACCACGCGTATTCCGCGACATGTCATCGGGTTTCTGTCCATTGTATGAACCCTGATAGTATGACCTAATATCTGAACTATGTGGAATTTTTTACCATGAATTGGGATATGTAAGAAACTACTTCTAGGTTCATTACAAAAAAATCACCTTCAAACCAATCCTCAATTCCATTCATATGCATTCTATCCTTCGACACTCCATCCATGCCCATCTTACTTCCACCCGGGATGCCATATCCCTACAAAATCACACCATCCTCAGGAAGCTAACCATTTTTAAGCCCCATTCATATCATTTATCCTTTGCAGCACCTGAGCAGCTAACCATCAATTAGCCCAATCATGTCCTCAGGTTGTTGTCGATTATGCACCCCTTGATCTCATAATTCACCCTATCAAACTATTTGGGTATTTATCAATGAATTATATATGGGTTATATAAAATACATCCATGAGGTTCAATACCAACAAATGATAAACCATGGTTTTCATTTTTTTGGGACCCAATCATCCTCAGATCTACCCTCAATTGGAATCTTGATCCACCCATCTAGGAAACTTCCCAGCTAATCCCTCCTAGGGATGCACCCATATGATCCACTACCATCAGTGTTAAGATCAGTTTGATTTGTCTCTGCTAGATGTTAAACTCATGGCATACAACATG
The DNA here is from genome assembly GCA_963277665.1 of Viscum album. Classification (NCBI taxonomy): domain Eukaryota; kingdom Viridiplantae; phylum Streptophyta; class Magnoliopsida; order Santalales; family Viscaceae; genus Viscum; species Viscum album. The sequence continues at coordinate 1,654,823,889 of OY728148.1, read as the reverse complement.
TTAAACATGGGAATATGATGAAAAACATGGAAACATGCCTATGTAATATAATTCCCCAGACACTATGTTGAATGCCTTGGGCTTCTTCAACCTCAATTATCCCTATCATATGGGGAATAAAATCCATCTGTACCCGTTTTTTTGCACCCAAACATTCTAGTGATTCCCAATATGACTACTCCTATGATTGAAAGTTAGTGTCCTGACATGACACCATAGAATGTCCTTATAGAAGAAATGTAATTAACTGATGTCCATAAAGATATGTTACCGATAATAGTTTCATGAACAATGTAAGATTATTTGAGGGAGACTCGGACAAGGTGATGAATTACATAGAGAAATCCACAAAAGGAATGTTTGATATCCCATCATCTTGTTTCGATCAAAGAGAATGTGTCTCGGAATAAGTGACGAATGTCTCTTGCCTTTGGGATATTAGAATATAGTGAATTTATCAGCACGTTGTAGCTTGATGATGAATTCCCCGATGGAAAGCTCAGAAACAAAAATGGTAATGCTAACATGAATATTCTCCTCGATATATAGATTAGTAGGGTTTGATACATGAGTAGATAAGACTGTCAACAGATCCATCTATCCAGTGCTAGGTCCATCCTAGAAAATAGTTGGCCCAATGTGAAACTCACCAGGATTTGGGGTAGTTGATAGTTGGGAATATAGGTTGGTGAATTTTTCAACATGGTTCATTCTATCCAGTCAAGGAGGGTAAAACAGTGATGGGGCACTGGGCATCTCTTTCCTACTACCTGTACTAATGAATGAATTTTCCTTCTTTAACAGACCCAAGCTCATGCTAAAGGAAACTTATCACCTCCCACCCGCATACCTAGTGGTAGGGGTAAGGTTATTATGGTAGCCCCACACAGATCTATCTCTTCTTTAACAACTTAAACACCCATTGTTGGGTGCCCATTCCCCATATCACCCACATAATTTATTCAGGGGAGGGTGATTAAAACTCTTGTCTGTTAATACTAATATGAGGGGTTATCCCATCGAGGGACATTGAATACCATGACCTAGAGGCCTAAATTCCCCACTAGTTCCACCCCCCCCCCCCCCATGGTCATGCTGGGACTCGCTTCTCCCCACACTGACCTTAAGTAGCTTCAGGATCTTATCCATATAGCACTCTTTTTATTTGTTCCTCTATGAAGATTATGTAAGGGATGTCTAAGCCCACCCTGGCAGTACGTCCTCCAGGGATCCACTAAGGAGGGATACCACCCTGCCAAGTCAAGTTTACTAGTAAGTCCTAAATATAGTAGATACATTGTTCCCTTCCCCTACACGTTTGGCTCTAGTTCTTCTGACTCGGTATCAACATCGTGTGCAAACTTAGGAAGATTCCTACAAGGGGAACTCATATTCTGCGGCTCATGTGGCTTGAGCCACCACTAGTGTGTGCTATGATCCATATGTTTTTGTCCCAAAGCATGGGAACATCCATATCCAATTAGAGGGACTCTTCCATGCTTAATGTAGGTTTGGGAAATAGCCACCTCACAAATAGGTTGAGTTGACCACCCTAGTCCCTAGTCCAGGCAGCAACTGTGTGGGCCGATCCACGATGTAGATATCCAATACAGAGGTCCTCCCTGTACCATCATCAGATATAATGGAGGTCCTCCCTACTCCCATATCTATCATGGAGGCTCTCCTTATGACACTATCCTCGACATCAGTGGGGGACATACCCACTTTATCAATACTCAACACGAACATCCTTCCTATGCTCATGGTCTCAGGTATGAAAATTTCCCATTCCAAATAGTTTATCAAAAAATACATAACCCTTTCCCTATAACCCACTCGCATGGGGGTCCTTCTCATGTTCTCGCCGAATCTAATGGAGGCCCTCCCTGATTCATCGATGGTCTTCAAGAAGGTCCTTCCCATATCAAGTATGGTAGAACAAATACCAAAATCGTACCTCAACTACCAAAGATGGAAAATGATTTGGTCCACCGTGCGCTATAGATGACCACCATGGAGGTCCTCTCAATGTGCTTACCAGCTCCAACAGAGGTACTCCCTTCTACAGAACTTTTAATCCTGGATCTCCTCCCCCTGTCCTAGTTGACATTTTCCCGGTTTCTCCTCGCTCCATGTCTTGTCCAAGCAATTGTCCTCCCTACTCCAGAACCAACTCATACGTAAGTCATTCCACATAAGAAATCTACCATACCCTGAAGAACCATCTTGGGGAAGGATGTTAGATTGTACCCACCATAGGAAGAATCCAGAGAATCCTCAAACCACAATCCAACCTAACCGCTTCTCAGATTCTTAGGTGGAGTGTGATTCCTTGGTGGACCCCCACCTTGATCTTCGGTGTCAGGGCGGGGGGAGGAACAGGGCATATCAGCCTCATCCTTTCGAAAATTAATGTCCACCATATCCCTATATCCATCTGAAGAATCATACAAGAGAAACAATATTTTTCCCCTTTCTAGGGCATGGCCATGCAATAATTTTTATCATCAACATGATATTTCTCTACCTTAAATAGAGATAAAGAAGAATCGTTCTGTGGAATGGTCGATGATGAGAACCATCATGATCCACCGTCTATGACTGTAGCCATTTCATGGAAAGTTGTGGTCATTAGTCCATCATACAGGGATGTGGTTGTATAATAAATGCATTCTTTATAAAACAGCCTAGGTTGTGGATGTTTTTCTGCATGCGCACCCTACTATCCAATTCCTAGTCTAGCATCACAACGATAAGATTCAGTGCTGTTACCAGGCCCACAATATTCTCTAGTAAAAGAATGAGTCAACCAAGGGTCAGATCCTGAGTCTGATCTGAGACATTTGTGGCACATTCTCGTACTGGGTTATTTTCTAGAGATGTTCTGTCCAATCACAGACAAAAATTTCAACATTCTAGTGTCCCTTACCCATGAAATGGTTATGTTCATCTACCAAACCATATGGATGGTGCATTTACACCTTATTCACCAACGGTTAGATTACCCTACGATCCGACATCATTGAGCAGACATTGGCCAGCAATGCCAACTAGCTGATTTAGTTGTGCTTCCTGCTTCTCAGCACCCTGTGTCGCATATTTAATAGATGGACCTCCATAAAAAAAATATTATATAGGATCAATGTGCTCCATAATGTTATCATACCAGATTCCTCACATATTCATATTTGTGGTTGGGGGTAGTAGGCTTCCCTACTTTTCATTCCAATCCTATTCCATGGTGGTTCACCAAGGGATATCAAGTATATGCCTCCAAGAATCATTATAGTGAACATGGTTGTTCATGAGATATACTTGAAAGGGGCCATTTTCCCATGTCTTGGAGAAGAGGAATAGCCCGCTAGGGTAGTATAACACCTAGTTGATCTCCTAGGAATCTATAATAACCAAAACATAAACAGCTCTAGGCTATCCTGCACCTTCCAAGTCATTGACTCTCGATCGAGACCCTAGAAACAAAAAAGGGAAAATTGGGACTAAAAACCCCACTGACCCACTTGGCTATGATAATACTCTACTAGGGAAATAGGGGTAGGGGTAGGTACAACCTCCTCCTGGTGATTTTCCTCCCAGTTCCTTAAACCACCCTACCCATCTGGAAAGGGTAGAGGCCATTGTTTATGGTAAGCATCTATGATATGAATCACCAAATAATCCTGAATTTCATGACAACCTTCCTCAGAACCTGACTCTGGTTCTGACAGCCACTCCACAGGTCCCACTGGCCACTGTACTGGTCATTCAACAACATCCTCATGTAATTATTCAATCCTCCCCATGAGTCATTGGGTCGGCTTACCACATTGAAAAACCAGCCAAATAATTGGTTTTCATGGACCCTTTCCACGATCGGAACCGTCATCTAGATGATCTGATGGAATCACTTATCACTAGACTTGGTGGTCATGGGCGATACACTGCAGCATCTGAACAAATTTATTTCATCGTGTGGACCCATGCTGGGAAAATGAGTGTAGAAGGAGGCCTCCATGCTCTGTTGCTTCATAATGATGTTGGAAGACCTTGAGTTTTTCAGGTACATCAAGATACCTATTGGGTAAATAGCTAGATGAGAGGATCTTCATAGGTAGTTATTATTCCAGTTTAGTTCCACAACCTAGAAAACAGTCTTTAATGACCTCTTCAAATGTATGTAGATAACTAACAAGCACATCACTGAATTTTTTACCATATTTAATGGACTCACATATTCCCTTGACTTTCCACAAACCTAGTAGCAGAAGATAACAATTTACATAGTTAATGTGAATACCAAATTGGAAAATTCTATCTTAATTGTGACCATCCCATGCAGGTTTTGAGATTTCTCTGACAATGATCAACATTTAGAAAAAATCCATGTAGCATCCAAGAAGGCATGTCCACAGCCTCATGTAGCTCTTGTATGAAGTTATACTAAGGTCGATCCCACCAGAGTAGAACAAATAGAGGATCTAAGGTAGCTGTAATTTTTAACAATAGATCCACATCCATAGATTCATTTAGTCCCATCACATCAGGCACAACCTCAAGCCTATAATCACCCCCATCAAGAATCAAAAGTTGCCCCACATAATGTACCACTAATACCTAGGTGAGATAATCAGGTCCCTCCTCCCCATCAAGAACCACAAGACCATCTTCGGTCCTAGGATCCCATATATCCTTTCCCAGATTATAGGAACAAGATCTACTAATTTATTAGGGCTTAGGTTCCCAGTTATTTATGAAGAAACATTGACTACGGAATCCTATGGTTTCCAGAATGCAATATTCCAAAAAGGAAATTCTCATTGGTCACTCCAATTACTACCCCTATCACTAATTCATTGTGAACAACCTAAATAGGTGGAATATGATTAAATATTTTCTCCATGATCATGTTGATAACAACATATTTAAGTTGGGACCATCTCGATATTGGTGGCATGTGTGTTTAGAAATAATGACAATGATAGCCAAGGTAAATAGAAACAAATTTATAACCACAGTCCACAAAAATATGATGGCCAGATGGCTCAAAAGGTAGTCACCCATTCCCATGGTATCATTTTGCGTATTTGAATCTTCCCGAGCCTTCAAACATCATTGTGATAACTTATTCTACTCACTATGAATCAACATCTCATCTTTCATCTTGTCAAGGGAGCAAGCACTATCCAGGAAAGAGAAGAAAAATTCATCCTCCTGTTCGAAATCCTTACCATACTCTTGGAGACTTCTTAGCCCCAGAGATATGGATTTCCCCTAGAATATTTCCAACAAGGGAGGATTCATCATGTGATGACTAAGGGTACGCTTATGTCAATACAATGTAGCTAGAAACTCCTAAATGGTTCCTGATGACGAAGAGCGCTGAGAAGACCCTCTCAATGTCCACAATCGATGACAGATTCTAAAGAGCCGTGGGTATCTGAATCTCCAGAATGCATTGTTCAGTTCATCCTGCCATGTCATGCATGACACTGAGACAAAACAGTAGGCCCAGGGCAGACCTCGGCACACGTAGCCTTCTTATCTCATTTTATCAGATCTGCTTCCACCACTGTTCATACAACCAGATTTGTCAGATCCACCATTATTGAGCTATGATTAGCCATGATCCATTGTGGACGGACCTCATTCATCTAGATGTCAACTTGTATTCTATATACATGGATTGACTAGTGAGCAGAGGCACATCCCCATCACCATCCATAATCTACCATTTCAACCATGAGGGCTCGTCATTCCTCCTTCCACATGGAGATGTCCTATAATCAAGAAGTTTGAACTTGACACAGAAATATTATTTCCTCAAGCAATTGGCCAGAATTCCTACATGTCTATCTATCCTCGGGACTCTCCACCTATCATCAAATATATGTGAAGCCCTTGTGGAGGAATTAAAAATCCCCCTCTAGTTTGAGATAGAAGTAGCAGTCATGGAATCCTCCCACACTAAGACATCTGAGAAAGCAGAATGTCCTCCAATCATCGCTTTCTCAAGAGAAGATGAAGTTTAACCTATATACGGGCACACACACCTACATTACATCACCGATCAGTTTAGCAGCATATATGTATACCACTGTATTGTCGACAATCACTCTTGTATCAATACTATCTCACCTCGAACACTACACAAGATTGGGATGTCTAAAATAGATTAGATTCCCTCTAACCTGAAGATTCATGTTTATGATAGAATTGAGAAGACACAGGTTTTGACGATCAACATGAAGACCACGTTTTATGGCATAGTTTCTAGTACCTAGGTCATGTTTGTCTCACAATACACCACAAAAAAATGCATTTATGGCTATCCAATGACTCAACTTGTATGAAAAAGTTTGTTCCTTATATCACCAATACCTGAAGTACTCACTTAATGGTTGATTTGGTGTACTCCTAGGTGATGTGTCTCCCTTTTCATCTTTTGATGTATGTTACATATATGTTTACAATTACAAGAGCAAGGAAATCAGATTTAGGATAGTGAGTTTGAATATGCTACGGCTGTGAATGACCCATGGATGGACCTTGATGATGCCTACATTTTCTCCTTTGACCAATTAAAGGCCACGAACCAAGAAATAGATAAATGATTTGACTTATCTTGAACAATTAGAAACCATGTTCTCATGTCTATTGAACTCCATTATATAACCTCATATTCCTAGAAAAGTCATGCTTGGGAGATTCAAAATCCCCCTACTCATATAAGGTATCGGTATTTCTACCCCATGGATTCAACAATACGTCATACTTAATTACTTTTTCAAGATTGGATAAACAGGATAAAGCCAAAGTGCCACTATTTCTTTTATATTATAAATGTGGTGCCTTGGGGTGATGTATAGATGGTATTAGGTCGAAATATTTCATCGCCATGGTTTTAGGAGTGCATGAATCCCCTAATGAGTATGCCACTATCGCTCTGGTTGGCACGAGTGTCCCATCAAGATTTGCTGAATTAGTGGATTTTCCTACAGTCATAGATCCTATCATCATTGATGGATAAGTGGATTTAGAATATTACCCTTTTTAATTCATAGAGATTCTATTCACTATGGTCGATGAATTGGTATATGTGAACCTCGGTACTGTCACAGATCCGAAACCAACACTGATCAACACCGATATGCCTACAGAAGAGAAAACGTGATATTCGGATTTCCTAATGTAGAATCATGATGTATTTTCTTAGAGGTTTGAAAAACTTCTAGGGCTAGGACCTCATGTTTCCATCCACTATCTTGGACTCCCGCCAAATCTTCGCAAGTTTAAATAGCATCCCAGAAAGATGCACCCTTCTCAAGGTGTTATGGTTAAGGATGAGGGTGATAATCTCATTAGAGAAAATGTCATAAATGATGTATAGTACCCTAGATGGTTAGATAAAAATTTTCCCATTTGGAAGAAGTAATAATAGATTAGAACCTTCATTGAGTTCCAGGATCTAAATGGTCACTATATGAAGGATGAATTTCATCTTCCTGTGACAAAATTGTTGATTTACCCCACTCTTGTGTTCTAGGCTCTCTCCAATATAGATAATTATTCTATACATAATGAAATCCAAATGTTCCATATGGATGAGGATTATACTACCTTTAGCGCACCATATGATACTTTCACCTACCAGTTAATGTCTTTTGGTCTAAATAATTTAGGTGTCACCTATTAGAATTCCATGCACTGTGTATTCATGGAGAACATAAAGACATTGGTGGAATGTTATTTGGAAAACCAAGTGGTCAAACCCCACCGATGTTAGGAATATATCAAGGATCTTGAGAAGTTTTTTGGCTTCCTATGATCCTACCATCTGAATATGAACCCCGTGATGCGGGCCTTTGGGGTCACCTCTAGAAATTTTATCTTCTTCATTTTCTGGTACAGAGTTATTTAGATTGATTCAGAAATGATCAATTTCATCTGTCAAATTACTCATAAAAGAATCATTCATGTGACCCAAGGCTTTAAAGGCCACATAGCCTACACACACCGATTCATTTCAAATCTGGTTAGAAATTGTAAGAACATTTCCTATATCATGAAAGAAGGTTCCAGTTATTAGTGGGATGAGGATTGTCAATCTGGGTTTGTGGAATCACGAAGTACCTCATATAGCCTTCGGTTTTGATGATGCCCATTTATGGAAATCTAGTGATCCTCTATGTGACCACTTTATAATGTCCATATGGAACCCTTCTCGCCTAGAAGGACAATGAGGGGGTAGAGAATATTTTATACAATCTCAACTTTATTCTCCTAGATACAGAGAATATATATTCCTTTATCTAGAAGTGCTACCAGTGTTGAAATTGATACATTACTATAAGAAACATGAGATAAAACTGGTGTCCCACATGGATCCCCTAAAGTACATTCTGAACTACCCTATGTTAATAGGACATTTTTCTCAGTGGGATGTGATCCTCCAACATTTTGACATCATGTTTCTCCCCTACAAGGGTATCAAGGGACAAAAATTGGAAGTGTTTTTTCCCACCCATCCACCCCCTTAGAGTAGTATCTGGATATTGAATTTTCAAATTAGGTGATCATCTCAGTGGATCATGTGATTCTGTGTTAGAAAATTCAATTTGATGGCGATTCTTGAAGACCGACTAGAAGGAGACTCAATGATCTGATACTCAATAGAGTAGGACTGGGTATCATCTTCATCACACCTGCACATGTTGTCTTTCCATATTCATTTCATTTTTTCAGAAGGTTGCACAAACAATGAGCAGGAGAATCAGGCTCTCATTAATGGTATTGAGATATCCCTTGAGATTAATGTTCCCCTCCGGCTTGTGAAGGGGGAATCTGAACTGGATGTCAAGAAGATCAAGAGTGACTACGTCATTAAAAATCTAGAGATCATACCTCTGTTAGATTGTACTTAACAACTGAGGGCCCATTTCCACTCCTGTACAAAAGACACTAATATCCCTCAATCATTGAATGGTTGAGGCGATTCCCTATCCAGTATTACTGCATCTCTTGTAGAGTCTGAACATGATGAATTTATTATACATGTTGGTCATTGAAGATTCATCACTCTCGTCCCACCGAAAAATGATGAAATCCCGCATGTATGACACCATACCAATGATGCCTCCACATCATGACCTCCAGGTCCCCCTGCCATGGTGTTGGAAGGGACCCCTAATTGGATGACACCCTTTATTGAGTTTCTCCAAAACTATAATCTCCTCACATACCAAGCCAAATGGGAGAAAATATGATGGCTTGTATTTCACTTCACCTATCAGAGTGGTTCCAATATTGATCAAAGCCTCAACATTTGTGGGTTTTATGAGATTCCCTTATGTTTAATTCTATGTGGTGAGATTTCTCACGTTATGCAGGAATTTCATGATAGTTTTTATGGGTCTCATCAGGTAGGGTTGAAACATTCTTATAAGATTCCATGATTGGGATACATTTCTCCCACCATGATCCGTGAATACAATGAGTTTAACAATAGGTTCCATTCATGACATACCCATGCCATTTTTGTGATTTGGACACCACAGCCTCTCCATACTACCAATTATTCTTTTCCCATTGTTTTTTGGTGACTCGATGTCATGGGACAACATTGACTGGCATCATCTCTACATTGTAGGGTCATCCTAACTACTAAGAATTCATTTTTCATGTGGGAATAGGCAATTATGCTCAATGAATTTAATGCTCGTTACATCATTAACTTTGTGAGCTCTAATATCATCCACTGATTTGGAGTACCTCATACCATCCTCACAGATAAGGACACCAACATCCAATAATCCCGGCAGAATAAATTGTTTTCCAAGTACAACATATATTCTAATCATACATCTCACTATCATGCGCAAGAAAATTGGTAGATCGAGGTATTCAAAAACCCTCTCTAACATCTTGTATATGATGGTTGGTCAAAACAAGTATACTTAGTTGGAAAAACTCCACAGTGATTTATTGTTTTACCAGAAGACAACGTGTTATTCCACCCAGGTGACTCCATATTCCCTGTTGTATCGAATAGAGGTAGTCATGCCCATCGAGATTCAATTACACTCATTACACACAGTTGTTTACGATCAAATGGATCTCTAAAAAGTAGCCATAATACATCTACCTAAACTGGAACTGCTTGACAAAAATATGCTCTGGGACATGCATAATCTAGAGGGGAATCAGAACAAGATTTTTAGTGATTTTAATAAAACTGTTTCCCTCATATTTTATTACAAGGTGACATTGTATTGGCTCTATGAATTCCAATGATACCTAGAAAGATGCCAGAAAAGGTGGATCCCAAATGGGAGGTAACTTGTGCCATTCACAAGGTTTACCCCAATGGTGCATACTCTCTGGTAAATATGGATGGTGAGTATATTACTCCTCCCACCAATACAAAATTACTCTTGTAGTACTTGAGGTAAGGGACTCTCTATCCATCATGATGTTAAACATCCTATCCATGTCATGGTGATGTTAAATTACTTATCTTCATCCTACAATATGTTAAAATATAAATGGTGTAATCTCTATGAACATAAAAAAAATTTCCCACATCCTTATTACATGATGTTAAATTGTGCGGTATTTCAGAACTATGTATGTCTTGATTCCCATACATATGAGATACATATAAACACTCAGACCATTCATATGTGTCCCATCCTCATCTCCCTCGACTTTTCTGAACTATTTGATCATGTTCTCTCTTAGGATTGTGCATTATGGTATAGAAACTTTTGCCTCATTCATGTCGGGATATTTTTACCAGCCCACATATATCCCCTTGAGACACTAATCCAGCGTCCTTACAGTATAAAGTTAAAATTAACCAAATTTTTAGAACTATATATGTCATGACTCCCATCCTCATGGAATGCGTTGGAATTCCTGAATGTTTCATCTTCAGGTATTGATCAACAAATATCTTCTCCCCCTTGGGTGTATTTATCTTCAAGGTATTGAATATGGTGAGTTTTGTGACATTCATTTGTCATCATTCACATCATCTTTACATCAAACATGACATTTTTCCATTTTCCAGAATGTCTTTCATTCAGCATTCTTATGCACAACATTTAACATCACAGAATATTCAGAACTACGTGTGGCATAATTTTCATCTTCATTGGACACATAATAAGGACCATCCATTTTTCAATTAGGTCAAACCAAATTTTTAGAGACCTTCTCTTCCATTTGGACCATTATCCTATGTTCTCCCAGGGTTGTGTGGTGTGGTGTGGACTTATGTCCTAATTCACATCTGATTCTTAATAACCATGCTGCATATCTCTCTCTTAATATCTCTACATTCCCCTTGCCTCTAAATATATCCTTGAGTCATTTTATCTTAATTGGTCCCCTCTCCCTTTTTGGTGATTCACCAATGTTCTCATATGAAATGTGGTTTAAGACCAATAGTTTGGATTATAAAAGGACATGTTTTCATCAATTTCCAAAATTCACATCTCCCATTATTTAGGTTTCCATCGTCTTTCAGACTCAAAAGGACCCCTAAATGGCATATATGCTAGGCCTTAGTTCCCTCCTACCATCTTGGGCTATCACCATAATTTTTTTGAACAATGTTATGATATAGATTCCATGTTTTGATAAGGTCAGTGGTCAACCCTAATTTATTGTTCCCATTTCAGGTCACACTGTGTGGATGTTGTGTTTCTAACATGGTCAATAGTTATCCTCAATCATTTTATCCACTCCCGTTGAACACTAAATATTGTTCTCGTGATTCAAGTTCCATTTCAATTCATAATGTTCAATACTAACATTGACACCCTTGGTCTTTTCCCCCCATGAAAATTTGTGCATTTAGAGGATGAATCAATATCGTGGTGTCATCCTTGACTATGCATCATTTCCCCTTTATGTATATTCCATGTGTTGTGAAGATCATCTTGTCCCTTGTTTCCCAAATCAAGTGTAGCTCATGTCGGCATAGGGATTTAGACAAGTATTACGCTTTCTTGGTAGAAATTCCCTTCATCGGTTCAAGCTCTACAACCGTAATCTCAGAAATCGCCATATTTACAGCATGACGTTAAACTACATGGTGTGTTACGAACTACGTACTGCATGATTCAAATCCTTATGGGATACATAGGAATTCCCGAACATTTTATGTTCATGTACATCCTAGAATACACTAATTATATATTTTGTACACCCTTTCCCAATTATTCATATGGTATTATGTGGTGTGGTGTATGCGGACTTATGTACTCAGTAACGCCAGGTTTATCATATATGTCCCACATACGTCCCATGATGGGTTGTTCCCTCCATTACGTCATTAGAATATGATGTTAATCTACATGGCATTCTATGAACTACACATGGATTGATTACCATCGTTATGGGATATTTAGGTCTTCCCGGACATTTTCTATTCGGGTCTAGACCTATGTCCTTTAAACTTTTCTAGCCCCTTGGACTGAGGTCAGCCCCTTCAGATTGAGTGTAATGTAGGTGGGACTTATGTCCTAATCCACATTAGGTATTCTTTATCACGGCATGAACACTCCCTTTATAAACTCGAACTTCTGTATGCGTCTAATCAATGTGATGTTAAACTATTTGGCATCACCCAGCATGACATTAAACAGTTGTTTCTTTTCTGCATGACATTATAATTCAAGGGTTGGTCCTATCATATGACTTTATACTATGAAAATATCATCTTTGCTATAGGATGAAAAATGGATCTGCACTGTGGTGTCCTCTCTTGAGGGGACATCATGTTTGGAATAAGTCATCCACCATTCCATTTTTCAAAAACTATGTATGGATTGATTCCCCATATTTATGGGATATATAGTAATTCCTAGAAATTTCATCCTTAGGTTGAGCCTCATGTTCTTCAATCACTTATTCTTTCCCCATATCCCAGGTTATCTCATGAGATTGTGAATTGTGTGGTTTGATGACATCATGGGTCCTCATTCATGTCGGGTAATTATACAATGACAAACATATTCCTATCAGGAGAAACCTCCTCTTCTTGTGTTAGTACCACATTATGTTAAACTTCCTTGCATTATAATAACAATTTATTGATTAATTCCTATATTAATAGGTTATGTTGGAATGCCCAAACATTTCATCATCGGGTCTAGGCCCAGGTTCACTGTCCCATTTAACCATTATTTGGCATGGACATCTTGACCTCTATTGTTCCTCACCAACATTATCAGATGCACTATGGTTTAGGACATAGACTATTGTGTTCTACATGGACATTCTTTCATCTCTTTCCATGCTTCATGTGTCCCTTCATTTGTGTTTCCATGACATTTCACATCTGAATGTACCCCTAAATGTTAGGGATAATCAACCACAGTTCTGTCCCACTCTCTTGGGAGAACATCCTGAAAGATTTCAAATGACATTTTGAGAGAGGTTATGCATTTTAAATATAGTAAGAAACTGACCCTTAGATGTTTGTTCCTATTCTGGGCCAATACGATATACATGATGTGTCTTGAACTTGGTCAACTGTTATCCTCTATCGTTATGAAACACCCATTACGCCAAAAATATTTTTCTCCTGATTCACATACCTTTCCATTCCATAATGTTCAAGAAGAATTTCAACACCCTTGATATAATCACACAATTAACCGAGGAACATTAAGAACATGAATCAACATTGTGGGGTCATCTTTGACTCCACACCATCTCCCCCTACTGATTATTCCATTGGTTGTAAAGATATTATCCACCCCTTTTCCAACACTGATCATTTCTCGTGTAGGATTTAGGGATATGGGAAACCATTTTACCTATATAGAAGAACCACACATCTTTTTCCCATACCCAATGACATTAAAATAGGATTTCACGTCTTAATCTTGGTTCCCAAGTCCATGAATCATGACTCAAACTAAGTGTGTGTTCTCATGGAAATTTGTGACTTGGTGTGGATATCACTGTACTCATTCACATTGGGCTTTATTTATAGAAATATGTTACATATATCTACCTTGAAATTCTATCCTTATGGTCCGAGCTCTATCCCCATAAAATAAGATCCTTTATGTCCTTCTCTTATGATTCTAAACTTCATGTTCTACACTCAAGCTTGGTAATGATAGATTACCCAACCATATGATGTCTTCACTTGAGAGTTTTTTTCCCCATTCGGTATTAGCTTCCTGCCTTCCAGCTTTAAGAACTACATGTGTCTTGATTACCATTATTATGGGACATGTAGTGAGACCCAGAGTTCCTATCAATGGTCTAGTGACAACCACTTTTTCCTCCCTATCCGTTTTGTAATGGGTTCTCTCAAAAGTACATAGTGTGATGCCGACTTCTTTTTTCCTCATTCATTTCATGTTTATAATAACCATGCCATGTACTTCCTTAGATATTACCACTCATAGAGAACGTCATGTATGATGATTATACTTCCTGGGAAATATTCTCTCTTCACACATTTATTCATTTGTGTTTTCACTATCTTTCACTTCTGATGGGTCCCCCTAATGATATAGATTCTAGGTCACAGGACTCTCGTATTGTCCGTGTCCAAGGAACTGAAGAAATTCGAATTTTTTTTTAAGGATGTACTATGTATCATGTATGGTCAGTAGACAACCGTCATTTGTTCATTTCCATTCTAGGATAATGCGAGATGGATACTATGTTTTGAACATTACCAACAGTCGTGCTTCATCATCATGAATCCTTCATTGAATCCCAAATATAAAATGATGTAAATCACATGTTTAATGCCCCTTTCCATTTTACAGTTCCTTGACTCCATTGAGGATGTAACTTCACACATTTGTGCGCATCAATTAAGAATCATGGTTCATCTGTGATTTTTCCCACTCAAAATTTCTCTTCACTGCTGTTACTCTCATTATATGGGGAAGGACTAACATCTATCCTTGATTCATACACCAAACAGATCTCATGTAGGTCTGTGGATTGTGGTATGGTTATATCCATATATTGGACTATGTGGCCTTATGTACTAATCATCCGACGTTAAACTGCTCACTATCACCCTCATATCATGACACTAAAATGTGTGCTTATCATATTCATATACATTATTTAATTTGGTTGGAATTATTAGGTCTTTTCCAGAGAGTTCACTCTCGTATGTATGGATGATCTCATTTCAGATCGATACAGTAACCCAGTGTACATTCATCATAGTGGGGTAATTTCAAGAGTGTTGGAATTCATCAAAACAACCCATCATTCCATCACCACATTTTATTTACTCTCAATTTAAGATCTCCATTACCATTAAAATCAAAATGAACCCTCTAATGGTTAGGATGCTTGGACTTAAGGCTGACCTACTGTCTTGCTCCAACAGTCTGATGGACACCGAATGACAGTTCATGTTTGGTCCCATGTTTTTTAAGGTGGTCACCAGTTATCCCTTTTTTGTTTGTGTCCATCTCATGATAACATGATCTGTATGTTGTGATTTCAATATGGTCAGCAGTATCACCCATCGTCATGCCACCCCCACCACATTCCAATTTTTTGGTATCATAATTCTCATTTTCACTCCCCTTTGTTTGGATTTATTCCAAAACCCTAGAATTATCCCACTTGTGTGGTAGAGGATGTTGGGGGAGAGAAGTTTTTTTTTGAGAATCCTATTCTCTAACCATTCCACCTTTTTTTATTCATGGAAACTCAGAGTGGTCATTCCGACCCTATATGTTCAGAGAGTGGTTGGATAACTCATATTGAAGAGGAATAATGATGTGTACATCCCTTGTTTCTAACATCGGGCACCACCCTAATTTGTTTATGGATTGATTGTTGGATATTACATAGGTATTATTGAGGTGAAGTAATGAAAATAGATAATTAATCATGCATGCAACCAAAATAAAAAGGAATGCATGAATGTATTGTATTTAGTTCACACAAATAATGATTCCCATTGATTGTCCCCTCCAAAAGATGGATTGACCTCTTCAATAGAGCGTCCTAGAAACAACACTCTCTGGCTTGTGACATCGATGATATTTTGTCTCCTACGAAGCTCCTACTCCACATAGATTGAAATGGGGCATAGTTCATCAGCCCTAATCCAAGAATGATCCTCATCAGAATGGATAAGGTCCATCTATTTGGAAGCTCACCTCTTCTTTTATTTGGCCTCTATCAATTATTCCTTCAATCAAAATATGATTTTTGATTGGGAATCAATGAAGGGATAGTGTCCATGCTCCGTCAACCTCATGCATTAGATCCCTTTCTCACACTTCTAATGATTCTTGATATTGATATATTTCCTCTACTGCCATCCCACACAGAGGTCGTTGTCATGTTCCCATATTCTCACATCGATATAATCTCGAATGATAATATGAGAATGTTGGGAATCAACTCCCCTAGTGCATAGTTCAAACAGCCTAGAATAAAGCCTCACCATCTAGATTATACACTCTACTTGTATGGTTTCCTTGATGAATAACTTTATTAGTTTCATGATCGGCGACAGATGGAATTTCTATCCTTTTTATCAGAAGTAGCCTCATCCAAGTCCTCTAGGTCTGTAGGCTCAAAAACTGGGAATGCCTCCATAAATTCATCAGAAGGATCATCTTCTAGTGTCAAGTTGGGTAGGCTATGTCACATGTCATCAGATTGATCCTCACCAACAGATTCCTCCTGGAAGATCTCTTGTTCCAACCCTATCTGTAAATGTGATTATTGTGGTTTGGTCCGCATGTGAATCTTCCTCTATTAAAATCTATTTTTCCCTAGAAAATGAAGAACCGGGATCCCCAACCATCCTCGCCAATTCGTCCCACACCATTTGAATAATTGTGCATGTAGAAATAAATTGATGTCAGTTATCTTAGTTCAATGCAAAATAGTTACAAATTCTAAAAAGGAGTAGACATATAAGGATCAAATAACCGGTCTCTCTCTTAAGATGTTGCTATCGGAATCCCGAGATGTGACCCCAATATATGTTTGGGTAATCCAAAGACTCCGATAGAACCACCCTGGGTTTCATAGCCCTCCATGATTTTTCAATCACCATCATAATAGTTATAGACATAAAAACTAAATCTGCTATTATGTGGGTAGAATTTTTATGTATGAGGTTATCCTTCACATGGAAAATGTTAGTTTAGAAAGACTTTGTGACATGAATGGGGACCACATCGAAATGGTATAGGGTTTACATCGAGAGCCTTGACAAAATCTTACAGGTCTAAGGTTGCAACCCCACCATACTCTAAGGGGATCCCTCTTTCAGCCTCTTCCCCACATATGTACTCTTTTGATTCTTTGGGTAAGGTCAATCACTCCTTCAATTTAGTAGAAGGAAACTGTGGTGGGACTATTTTAATTTTTAGCACCTTCACCCTGTCCTTTATTGGATGTGGAGTACCCCAAGATTTCACGAATTCCTCTTACTCGATGAGTTCCTATTTCCCTTTCACTTAGAACACCTGAAATCCGGCCTTAGCATCACTTATCTTTAACAGATATATCCAAAGATGGTTACGTTTGTTCCAAATCTAGGAAGCACTAAGGAATTGTCAGTTATCCTTGAAGCTATACCAAGCCATTAGGAAAAAGTTTCCACAAACATGTCTATGTGGCATTGCTACTTCCCCATAGCAGGGGTTGGTACCCTACAGAACCCAATTGATGGCCTCCCTTCCTATCGGATTTTCTCATTAGAGATTCCCAGGTCCAATCCAACCACTTAATCCTTCTTGGTGTAGGTCCAGGAATTATTCAACTCACCACTACTACAGCCCCTCCACC
Organism: Viscum album; assembly: GCA_963277665.1. Taxonomy (NCBI): domain Eukaryota; kingdom Viridiplantae; phylum Streptophyta; class Magnoliopsida; order Santalales; family Viscaceae; genus Viscum; species Viscum album. The sequence goes on along the minus strand of OY728148.1, from coordinate 1,654,806,081 downwards.
ATGGCGGGTTATTTCCACTTTCCGGACTCATCCTCAAGGTTAAGGATGAACCCAGTCACTATCAAAGATGGATCATCTCATAAATATTTCCCATGGATAGGAAGCCTCTTAGATCTTGAAATATTCCTATAATATCCCTTAGACAGATGTGGGGTGTGGCAGTTCATTCCGTATCTTCTTGTCCTCCAGCATGAACATGATCCTGGATCATCACACATGGATTATTATCATTGAATAATTCCAAGTAAATTTTTCAGTCTGCCTCTACATACCCAATATCATCCTCGCAAAGCGGTTTAGTGTATATGGCTTGCAGATAGGTCCGTTGTCATTCCATGCTACCATAACTCTATCCAGAAGGGCCAGTAGATAAGACCGATGCTCCTCAGTTCCCTGAACATCATCAGTGAATACACATATTGGAAAAATATATTGATGGAAGTTGAATTCATCCACCCTCTAGAAACTTTTTTTCACCAGCTACGGAGTCATATTGGCCGGAAATCCCCAAAACATGTCTAAAATAGCTGGTTGGGTGTACGATTCATGAGTGGAAATGGGGTTTAGATATTCGTAGTCACTCGTGTGGGACATTATCCATCAGTATAAAAGATAGAGTGGTCTACAAACCCTATGTGGATCCTTACCCACACTGATGTACCACCGCACCATGTACAGTTTGTCCATCATTGGGATCCCCAAGTTTACAATATCCCCCATCACCAGCATGGATTCCATAATGAATGTGCTCAGTCACAAACCCATATGTGTTTCTCATACTAGCAACATCAATCCACAGATGAGAGAATAAATGAACCCAACCCGCCTAACCATCAGTTGTTCCACAGTGTTGACATTGTATCCCCATAACTTCCATTGTTTGTAATACAGGGTATTCAAATTATTAATCTCTTTACTGTGATGGGATCCCATTGGGCAAGTGGTAGGCGTGATAGTTATCTTTCTTGGTGCTTCCTCCCCTTCAGTGGTAAGCTTTGACAGAATGTTTATAAAATTCTTAAACAATGAAATGATGTGGATGTCCCTCACCAACTTCTTGTCCTTGCCCACCACCAAATACATATGTTCCTTTTCCATCCACAAAATATGATCTAGATCCTACGTTGTGTTCTCATCGGGGAGGAACTAATCATACATTGCCCCTAACATTGGAATCGATGAGTTATTTTAAAGGTCCTAGAAGATGATGTCTACCTACCTATGGTGAAGATGAAAAGTGGTAATCCTTGAAAACCACATACACAAAAAAGATGGAATCATATGTTTTAGCTAATAAATGTGGAATTGGGAGGCCCATGTAGCTCCATATAGCCCTATTCACTTTATCTGTACCTCGAGTTCCTTGTAGGATGCCCGAACCCAGTAAGTCTAGTCCCAAAAATTCGTAAAAAATTTCCTGACACAAGACCCAATAATAAGTCCACTCCTTCCTCGTGTTCTAGAAATCCTCCTTATGGAAGGTGTGGTATTATGGGGGAGATACCTCTAGCTCCAGCACCTTCCCATCAACATTTTTAACATGATTATAATGTTAGTCAGCAATGAATGGTTTGTAGTATTCCCATATATTACATTCAGCAACCCTAAACCACTGGTGCTAGCACGACGAACTCCTAAACCAATAAGCTTGTCCGTCCATAATTTCTTCTGAGATGAGAACATAATACCTCAGACCAAAGTTGTACAGAGGAAATATTTTTCATAGAGGATAGTTATTTCAGATTTATAATTGGATTTCCACAAGGGATTCATAGACTGAATGGATTATCACACATTCCATTATGCACATGGTATCTTCCATCTCTTCCCTTTAAGAAGCGTCCACATGGACCCCTCCCCCAAATAGCTTATTAGTTGTCCATTTTGTCGCAGTACTTTATAATTTTTCTATTCTGGTTCAAAAAGTCAGATCGCTGAGCTTGATCATAGAGTTAGATCATAGAGATTGATCATAGAGCTCGATCACAAAGACTGGCCAAAATGTTTTACCACAGATCCTGCATACAAAAATCACAGAGTGCATGATCACTATGTATAAGGACACATTGTGTGTAGTAGAGAAAATGAGATCCTAGTTTAGAAGGATTAATCAGGGAGTTCAGAGAACATCTCAAATCAAGAACTCAAATAACAAAACTATGGAGACACGTGAGTACAAAATAGAGTTCCTCATTCGGTTACAATTAACCATGGACTTTGTGAAGGAAAGAGGCCCCATTGTGTAATCAGGACTTCGCCAAGAACCCAATAATCATGAAGAAAACTCCAAAAACGTGTGTACTCCATACGTAGGATATGACACAATGCTCTGTAAAGATATCCTTTTTGCAAATCCATATCCACTATGAGACCCTATGCTCTACAATCCCTTGTGATATGTTATCTATTGTTCTCCAAAACCCCTTGTGCTCTGTAATTCCATATACTCTGAAAACCTGTGAGCTCTAAAAACACATATTCTTTGCGAGCCCATGAGATCTGTGATGCCCTATGATTTGTGAACCCCCCTGCCTTGTCAGCTCCTGATTGTTACAAAGCCCCTCTCTTCAGGGTCTCGTCCTTCATAAACCCTTTTCCCTTGTGTCCCCCAATCTTGTACAAAGCGATTTAATGGTCCCTTGGGTGGTGCATCATACTGCGTTGTTTTGCCTCATGCTTCATCGTATAGGCACGATAATGAAAATTGGTTCTTCGCATAGCCAAACTAACATTATTCGTTCAATGGATCACTACACAACCCCTCTATATATAGAATTTATGGTTCCTTACATTGATCAAGGGTTAATTTGTGTCAGTTATGTATTTCCTAGTGGTGGGGATTGAATCCTCTACATCTAGGTTGTGAGGCCATAAACTACCAAGCACCAGTTTCTCGGATACAAGACGTTAAATTGTGATCACTGCATAAGCAATATGTCCAGAGAGGATCGTGATGAGGAAGGGAACCAACTAATTCTGACTCCCCTCTCTCTCTATGATTTGTCTCCATGAACACCTTGGGCAGTAACCACATAATCCTTGGAAAAATCTAATGGGATGAGTTAGGTATGATGTCCATATTTGGATCGTAAGTCTAGACACCCCCTTTCTCTTCATGTATCCTTCCTGGAGTAGTTCCCAATCTCCATCTCCCTGGGCCACTGTGCTTGTGTAAGCACCACTCCATTCCTCGTTGATTCACATTTCGTAACATGATATCAGGTCATCGTTTTCTCTTGTTTCTCAAACTGAGCCTGACTCATGTGATCTTAGTGTAAACAGTGACGATGATATCTTATTTGGGCCAATAATCATGTTTAATCCCCATTCCCCACTATCAAAATGTGTGGCCATTATCCTTACCATTTCCATGATAGTTATGAAGGAATCCTCCCCAAGGTTCAATCCTGTCACTCATCTCTCCCACCCTCTTTTTACATGACTTTAAACCGTACCCATTTCTCCGAATGATGTTAAACTGTATAGTTATGAACTACATGGGATTTTATATCTGTCTCCTAGACGAGGTACATAGGAAGCCACCCTAACATTCACCCCCAAACACTAGAAAACATTGATGTCCCCTTTGTTGTGATCCACATCCTCATTCCACCCCATAGTGGTGTCAGAGTAGTTTTCGGGCTACAAACTATGTGTATACACAACACTCAAACCATACTCCTCAACCCAAGATTTTCCCTTTTGTGATGGACTGATAACCACGTGTAAGACTGAGCATGTAGATGGGGTTGTTGTTCTTTGTGTACACCCTAATATTATGCCCCCATATCTAACCTACATTGACTTTGACTACCGGCCATGAGGACATATGGAAACCTATTTGAGGTTCAATCCCAAGACCTTCACCATCACACCGGTCCTCAATTCCATTCCCAATCATTCCATACATAGACAATCCATTCATATCAATAATTCCACCCGAGATGCCACAGCCCAGAGAAATCATACCATCCTCGAAAAGTTAACCATTTGTATTCCACATCATAGCTCCATTCCACCGCCCATGACGCTAAACACATGTAAGACAAAAAATTAAATCAGGTTTTTTTCAATTATGCGCACACTGATACCTAGATTCACCCTCTAGAACTACGTTGGTTTTCATCCCTTTCTTCTATACAAGTTATGTAAAATACATCTGTGAGGTTCAATACCATCCATTGGTAAAAATTGGTGTCCCCCTTTTCGTCACCCAATCATCCTTAGATCTGTCCTCATTGGGCATCCTAATCCACCCATATAGGAAACCTCCCTGGTGCTCCATATTAGGGATGTACCCTTCTAATCCACTCCCCTTACTGTTATGATCAGTTTGATCCATCATTGATGAACATTAAACTCATATCATGCCTCATGTTAAACATCAAAAGCCAAGGAAAACATTGTAGTAAAGCCTATGGAATATAAATTCCAACACTAAACATGGGAGGCCTCAGGATTCCATTACCTCAATAATACCATTCATAAGGGGTATAAAATCAATTTTTATAGGTGTTTTAGCACCCAGAAAAAACATCAATTCCCATGGTGACTACTCCCCTTACTGAAGGTTACATCCCTGATTTGACCCCATGGAATTTCCCGATATAAGCATTGTAATTAACAAGCTTCCACAATGATATGGCCCCAGGAAGAGTTTACTGAACATAGTCATAATCTTTAGGGAAGACCCGGAGTAGGTGATAAATTTCACGGAGGAATCCACAGAAGGAGAGATCGACATCACATCGTTTTATTTCAATCAAGGAAAAAACATCCCTGAATAATTGATAGATGCCACCTGCCATTAGAAAGCAGCAATCCAGGGTGAAAATCAGCCAGTTGTAGCACAAGGATGCGTTCCTCGGAGGAAAGTGTCAGAAACAATTATTTTTTATCAAATAATCACAAACATTAATTTAACTAATCAAATAATTTTTGGATCTTATATATATTGTTAAAAATATATTTTAAATAAACAAACTTAGTAATTAATTTTATAAATTATAATTATAAGAAAATATATTATTATTAATTTTAATATACTTAAATAATTTAATATATTTATATATTACATATTTATTATTATTAATTTTTTTATTTGTCAATTGTATTTTAGTATAATTTTTTAATTTCAATTTCAGTACTTTTTAACACAATTTATCAAAAAAATGGATTAATAATATTTTACTATATGGTTGTTAATAATTTAATTAGATATATTAATATCGAAATAATAATATCTCAAATATAATATATATTTAATATTGAAAAGGATTTGTAACTAAAAGATGACAGAATGTAATGAATTAAGTTTTTATAAATTAAAAAAGAGATTCTATAAACTAATGAAAAAGTATATATATAGGATTAAGATAAAAATAGTTTTTCCTGAAAAATACAAACAAATTAAAAACATATAATATTAAAACATGTCATTTGGAAAAAAAATCTACAAGAAAATAATGAAATACTTTAGCTTGTTTTTATGAAAACTCATTTACATAAGGAGTAACATAGAAATTAATATATTTTCATTAAACAATAAAATTATTATTTCGGGGAAATAGAAGTATTATTTTATATGCCCTCTTAATTTATTAACATGATCTTAATTGATTAAATATATATAACTATGTTTATTTTATTTGATACTCATGTTTTTAATAATTATTAAAATAATTAATAAATAAATATTTTTTGGGAAGAAAACTATCCTTACAATTTTTGGAGAGCTATAATGAATATTCAATTGAAACATTCTATGAAGAAACATTGGGAGTATATGAAAATTAATAAATGAAAAACTCATAATCCCCATTTACATCGTGTGCTTCATCTTATTACCATATATTATTTCTATATTTTCTTTTTTCCTTGTTTTTTTACTTGAGACTTGAAAATTAAACAACTAATCAAAGTGAAAGGTCATTTCCTTAATGATAATAAAATATAAGGTATATTGAAATGAAAATTAATTATATAAAATTATGTCACGTGAATGCAATGAAAATACCAGGTTTCTTATGAGAATATTTTTTTTTAATTACTGTATTTTATCTCAACCATACCAATGTTAGTTTATGGGAGTATGATACATATCTAGCCTTCATGGGATAATCAAAATTTGACTTTGAAACACTTCTGTCCTAAATCACCTTCTAGTCATTGAAATTGTCTTGAAATTCTGAAAAAGTGGATAAGAAATGGATAGAGTTATGGATTTTAGAGAGAATTATTATATCCCAGTATTTTAAAATAATTTTATGTTTGATAGAATGTAAAACATGAATCACTGAACAAAAATAGAAAAGGAAATGTTATTATTTAAATATGACCATTATAACATGGCTATTTGTTTTGAAGAAATGGAAAAAAATAAACATATTATGAAATAAATATTAATTTCTTATTAAAAAAATATTTATTATTTTGTATTAGATAAATATAAAATAATTTAGAACACCATTTTATTCTTCAATAAAATATTCTGGTTCAAAAATAATTTTTATTTCAATTTTTCAAAAATAAAATAATTTTTTTACCAATAATAGAAGTTTTATTCAGTAAATGAATGATGTTTTTGAAATAAAAAAATAAAAATTATCATACAGGGAATTTTTGGGATTATTTTGAAAGATTTTATTTTTTTCATGAATAATAAAAAATTATGAATTTTATTGAAAAAATATTTTAATCTAAATAAGTTATAAAACACTAATTTTTTTTACAAAATGGTTTTCAAAAATGACTCAATTATATACTAATGAAAACATTTATTGTATTTTGGACGAATTTCATATTTCAATTTAGAAAAAATCATTTTGTACCTAAAGGGCCATTTCTACGAAAAACTGTTTTTCATCGCGTTTTGCATCATTAATATGAAATAATTCTTTTTCAATTTTGAAAATTGAATTTCCTATAATGGATATAATATTTTGAATCCAAATTTTAAAATTCATTATTTAATCTAGATTCAATTTTTCCACAATGAACTATAAAAAATCTAAAAAAACATCGTGGATACGATTTAAATAGTTTTTTCTGAGAGTAAAAAAAATGGATAAGGGTTAAAATATACATAAAAGATGTTTAATTAATACTTTTTAGCATATTTTTAAAATATCTCATATATTTTTAGTATATTTTAATTTTCATTTATTTTTCCCTAATGTAACTCTTTAGTATATTTTATTATTTTTAAAATATCAATTTCTTTCATCTCCCCCACTTATAAAAGGATGTATGACCATCCATTTTCATGTAGTGATGTGATTTATTTTCCATTTAAAATGACCAAGAATGATTATAAAAATATATAAAATAAATTAATATAATATTTATAACATTAATATAATTATATACACAATATAACTATAACTTTTTCACAATCACTGTAATTTCAATGACAAAACATGCATGAGAAAGTGAAACAGTTGACACCTGGAACAATTGTAATAATGAATTATATTTAACGAATGGAAAATAGTATATTATAATAAGATCATATATGATGATATAAATATAAATAATGTAAAATTATATATCAATAACATGTTTATAAATTTTATACAAGAGGTTAACACTTCTTTATCAAAATGTATGTATGAGGTAGGGGATTTCACCTCAATTTCCATTCCACTAAGTCATATTTTAAATTATACACCTATTTACATTAAGGTGGTATATATACTACTCTATTGATTTATTTTACTTAAATACATATATATTAATTATTATTAATGTTTCTATTCAAGTTAATATTTTAAGGTATTACAATATGCATGTTATTAAAGTGGAAACAAATTATTTTAAAATCTCATATAGTTTGTATTAAACATATTTTTATTTTAGGAATCATATAATATATCATTCATAAATACCATATATTTTTATTTTCCTATTTATATCTAATGAGTTTCCTTATTTTCACAAAAATATTTCTCGGATTTTAAATTGAATAAATAAATGTTTAAAATACAAACTGGTTTAATTTCACTTTTAATCGGGTATATTATTCTCCCATGTACCTATGTTACACAATTGTTTTTTAAATTTTTTTTCTGTTACTCAAACTATTTTTTAGAGATATTTAAATCTATCATTTACTTTTGAAAAGGTTTAAAATAAATATTTATAATTTTTTAGAGGGGTTTTTTTCAAAAAACATTACAAAAAGTCAGAAGGAATGGTTCAAACTTACATAGAGCTAATGGAAATCACCATTTTCATATCCATTTTATGATATTATGATTATTAAACAATATTTATATTATTTATAAAATAAAACACTTTAATGAAATAATATATTCACTTCCATATTCTTTTAATCTAATAAATACATTATTTTACTATAAAACGTATCATTATAAAAATTGATGGTCATATATTATCCCTTTTTAATTATGTGGTTGTTAAATTTATCCTGAAACATTAACATTCTTGAGATAATTTTACATTTATTTTTTCTTAAATATCTATGTTCATTGAAACATAGATATGCTTATTTCTTAAATTGAATAAAATATTTACATATATTGTTTCATTGTGATACATTTTATAATTACTGGGGAAAATCTTCATAAATATTCATTCATTAAGAAATATGTATATTTATTAATAATTAATATTAATTATGAATTTAATATACCATTAAATTTTGAATAATTAATTTTACAAGTAGTCATGGTTGGGTAATAGTTATTGGTTGACCCTTAATGCATCATTAGTCTAATGTGATGAATCTGTTAACAATATTAAATGTGTTTTTTGGTGTATTCATACCCATCGGTTAAACTATTTCTTTGAATTATATTAATAATATAAATACCATTATTTTGAGATAATTAAACATAATATTTTTAATTTTCATCACTAAGAATGTAGTTTTTATTATTGAGGATATTTATTTGTTGAAATTATTCATGGATTCATTTTGTGATCATGTTATTTATTAAATGGAATGTCTTTCAGTTATTTATCATGAAATATTGATTATTCCTTATCTACTCATGATACCTTTTGATGTACATAAATATTACTGATCATTTGATATCAGACATATTTTTTCTCATTTTCATAGGATATGAAGTTGAATTCTTTCAATGGTCTTTAAAGATTCTGAGAAATTATCTATTTGATGTTTTATATTTTATTATTGATGTAAAATAAGTATCATGTATCTATCTGGTTCTTAATGAGTACTAAACTAATAAGTTCTTCATGATTTGATCCCTTGTGTCTATATCAATTTAAAGAAATAAAAACCAAGTATGGATTAAAGGAATTAATGTTTTTATAGTTGGAATATGAGGAACATCAATAGAAACCTTGAGAAGTAGATTTAGAAATACATAGATTAAGGAACATAACCCTATGAATGTTGTTGATCATATGTCTAATTATACAATAATGTCATTTATTTTGTGTTATGGTAGTGCTTATATGAACTTTTTTTATATAAATAAATCCCTTTCTAGATAATATTAGTGGATTTGGTTTTTTCACTAGTTTATCTAGGAGTAATAACACCAAATAGAGTTGGTCAAGCATATCTCATCCCTTGGATTGATTTATGTTGAGTTTTCTATTACCGAAAACCTAATTTTATAGTACTGAGGGATATTATTGGGTTAATTCACATACTTATTAAAAACTATTTTGGATGATTATAAAATATTTTTTGGGTTTAAGGATATTCCCAAGGAAATCAAGTTTATAATTTTGAGATTAAAACTACATAAATTTTAAATAAATTTTAATAACTATATATAATTTATAATAATATATTATGATTTTAAATTCATAATTTTATGAATTTGTTATGTGTATTATAATATTTAGGAATGGTGCCCTGTTAAAAGAATTATATTAAGACTCATGAAAAATGTAGAGATTTTCCTACTGATAAATCAAACATAGACAGTATTGGACCAAAGGATATCATGACAATATAGTGGAATATTACACACGTTGGGTTGACTAACATTCCTTGAATAAAGAGATGAGTTGTTCTAAAATGTGATTCACCAATTTTGGATTCTTTAATGTTATAGAAGTCTCTAACATTTAGTGAAACTACTAATCTTTTGGTAAATGAGAAATTATTTATGTTCCACAAAAACATATTTCATACCATAGGATGGAAGTAAAAGTATAATGTTATATTCCTTCCGTATTTCTATAAATGGTATTTTGATAAATGGTTTTTGATGATCCAGTATACTAGGGGAAGAATATATCAAATATATGGAATGAAAATATTTTAATGTATCATTATTTCATTAAAACTAACCTCATTATCAAAGAACAAAACTAAAAGGTTGATCTTTCCATGACTTCTCCCCAAAATGATAAAGCAACTATGTGAGAGAGATGGTGGAGTCCATCATTTAGTAGGCCTCATGCTGGCACCTAGCACCATGGATATAAAAAAATATGGAAATTGGAAGAATTACCCTTTAATAGAAACATGTGGAATAGAGATATAAGGGAAAAACAACCAACACCATCTTATATATAGATATATATATATATATATGTGAATTTCGAGTATAATATGCATGTTATATATTACTAAATATTTGAAAGGAAACTACAGGTACCAAAAAATTAAAGATGGAAGTAACCAAGAATCCCCCAACATATCCTACTAAACCCAGAGCTAGTAATTTTAAGCCTAATCACCATCCCACTCCAAAATAACTAAGAAAATTTTACACATATGTACCATTAGTATAATAGAATACTCAATAGGATCCTTCTCAGAACCTCTCATGTAAAATATAAGTAAATAATACTAAATCATTATGAAAAAAATGGAACCAACTCTTCACCAAAACAAGTAAACTAGGTTCCAAATATTACAATGGGTCTCTCTCTCTCAAATCATCACATAAAATATATAATATAATATAGTAATAAAATGTCAAGGGAACCCCTCTATAGCTTCCTTATTAGTTTTCCTCTCTTCCCCAATGTCGTATATCATAATCAACTCTCTATAAAATCATGGCATCCCAAAAACACTAGGGATGGACATCACAACATTCGCCCAATGCATATCATAACCACACCATCCCATACTAACAACCACACAACAACAAAGAAGTTTTCAAGATCCACTATATCATGTATGAAATATATCAAACATAATATATTATACCTCAAAGAATTAAATCTCATTCACTAAGTAAATAACCCTTGCCATCACAACCTATTCACATCATAATTATCAAAATAATTTGGATACTATATTTGGTAATACATGTCTATGGAATAACCAAAACGATGATATCCCTCTATATAAATATATGGTAAAACATACCATCAAGTATAACAACAAAATTAACTACCAAGAGAAGAGATCATGGCTAGAGGGGGGAGTCATTCATCCATCCCCCCACCGATATATGCGATAAAATACACTCCCAGAGTCTAATGTGTTTAATTTTCACAAACAACATGGGTGTGGTAGAATATGAAAACATATAATATACATGATATAATATAACTCACAACCACACTATGGGCATAATCTAGTATTATACTGAACTGCAGTTGATGCCACATGGATTCTTGACTTCCACTGCTAAGACCAGAAACCTATAAGCACAAAAGTGTATAAAAAAGATATATTAATTATTTCATCCATTATGAAGTTCAATTTAAATTATTTAATTAATTATCAATTAATTAATTATAAAAAAAATTCAAATTTCATTACACTACATTAAATATCATAGTAATACTATACCCTCCATGCATTATATAAAATATGAACATGAATTACCAATAAAAACATATTTTTATAATTTTTTCCCATCATAAAAAACCCCATAGGTTACAAAATATTTTAATTCATTACTAGATTTATTCTAGATAATGATAATCTAGGAAAACCGTCATATTCTTCCACTGGAAGAAAAAATTATATCAAGAACATATATGAACCACATATAGTGGGGAACAAAATGTGGATAAACAAGAAACAATGCCATTGGCCTTTAAAAATATTAATGTGAGCATACTGTCTCCTAGAATCACATCAATGGGTAGGATTAAATTTTACCCATTCCATATTTTTAGGTTTCAAACTAGACAACCATAATAATATATCAATGCTTCTTTCCATCACAGGTGTCAATAACGGCCACACCATCCATCATCCATCCCTAGGTCAACCATACGTAGATCAAAACACATATAATACCCCCTTCACATATCACACATTAGTAATCCATGATCAGCATATAATTACCACAACTAAAGGCTCATATCTAGAGCACACCATAAGAAATAGGAACAAAAAAGTATGAAATATGAAATTGGGTCCTCAAAACATGTCATTCATCTTTCTCATGAAAACGAGATCTCATGGATCCAAGTCTAGGAATTCATCCATCTCAAGAAAATGGTAAAGTCTTTCTCAAAAACAAATTATCACACTGTTGGTTCTTATTCATTCTTGAATTAATCAATTTATTTAAGACTTGTTTTAATTATAGGAAACCAAATATATCATGATAAAAAAATCTATCAAAGGAAAAACATGATCTTTTAAATTATTTTGGTTCAAAAACCTATAGGTGTATCATTTTTTTAAAAATTACATTTCAATTATTATAAAAAACTATTATCATGATTCATGTTCATCAGCAATTTTCAAATTTAGACATGTTTAATTTCATCCATTTGAACAACATAAAATTACATCAACAACCATATTGCCCAATCATACTTATTCATTATTTATTCAATTAGTTTTCAATAAATTACTGACTATATTTTATTTTAAAATTTAAAAAATGAACAACATGATACCGAGGAAAAATAAATATATCACACTATCTACGAAATCATGAGGAAAACATTTATCATATTATAAATAATCAACATCAGCATGTGATCGTTATCTGATTATTTGATCTGGTTAAAAAAAATTGGTTCAATCCATAAAATAAAAAAGGATAAACCATGACCCATTTATGATTGAATGTATATAAAAGATAATAAATGAATCCCCTGTATCAAAATTCATCAATGTTTTTCTCATGAGAATGGACCATGTCATGGATCTATGATCACCTCTCCCACAAAAACTATATTTATCCAAAGATTTTGTGACACAACCATGACAAAAACCTATTATGAAACACTGATTAGAGACATGGTATATAATTCTATTTATAATGGTGAAAATAAATTGGATGAAATGTGATCATACTGGAAGATCTTATTAGAAAAATGAGGAAAAAAGAACCTTGGATCACCACGTGTCAAAGATAGAATCACATGGACTGATCCCCTTTTATGGGAATAAAAAATGAATAAGGAGAGGGATGTTAGCTTCTTGAAATGAGAGAGGGGTCTATTTCAGCCTTAGGTTTATGAATAAACCTAGTGGAGAAAATGTTTATAATTGCATTATAGTGGGGAATTACACAATGTGTGATCCCCTTTCACATCATGTTATCTTTAGTGTTATGTTTATTATTCAAAGTGCCAAAAAAATATTATATAATCCCAAATTTGATAGACATCATGAACCAACCCTACACAAGTCTGGAACTGATATTACTCTACATGTAAGTCTTAAATAGTGTATAATATCTAGGTCTCCATTATTTTTTATCCAATCTTATCCAGATGACCTTCATGCCTTGTAAACAAGAAAATTTGTAGTCGTCCTGGATCAATGGCCTTACATTAGATTCCGCTCAAAAAATTCTCATAATCGAGAATCCAAAGACCAAACCATAGAAAAATAAAAATGGGTTATTTGAATAGATACCCAATGAGATACATCACAAAGGAATATTCCCCATAGGATCTCAATTGCCTCGTCATAAGAATAAGAACAATGCCATGGAAAAACTACAACTAAATCCTAAACAATATTCTGTGGGAGAAACCTATTAAATGTGAATGAATCCATAAAAAGGATCCACTAGATACAATATCAGAAACCAAAATCGATAAAATTACACAAAATAACACCATTATAATAGAAGGTAAAATCATGAAAATTTGTTAGGATACTGAGGAAGTATATGCAACACATGTTCTCAGGTATATCATCTACACAATTATGATTCCACAAGATATAAAACAAGAGAATATTGTTCCAATGAAACACCTTTTCCTGATAGACCTAGATCACCACATGCCACTACTCGATGTTCTCATCACCACCAACTTCAATATCTCCCCAATCGATGACCTGAGGGAAATTAGGATGTCAATTAAAGTGCTGAAATATGTGAATAAAAAAATATTTTCACTACCTCTCTATAGGGGATGTTCTATCTGATAATCCATAGCTTCAACAAGATCTAAAACTATGAAAGGCCATATATGATTGTGATAAATATTACACTGAAGACAATCCCTTCACTGCCAATGATTAGGAGTCACCTTTAGGAACACATGAACCCCAACATTACTCTCTGGAAATCTCCTCCTATGATTGGAACAAGGTTTCTGGTGATCTAATAACTCTTTCATCCTCCCAAAAATTACCTAAATTACCTATGTTGTATTATTTACTAGTTACATAAAAATGGATTCTTCTCTCACCCTAGTTTAGAAAAACATAGAATGGCATGGCTGGACAAAAAAAATATTCAAAATTATCCATAACAATGGTGGAGTGTAACCGGTTATTATAATAAAATGTGACAAAAGCCGGATGAATCATCTAAAACCCCCACACTCTAGGGAAAAAGAGTGTAAAAAGACTTCAAGTGTCTTAATATTGGGATCATTCTGACCATCCATCTATGGATGAAATTTAGTACTGAGGAATACCTATAAACCAAAAGAATTATGTAGACCATTCCACACCCTAGAGGTAAAACAAGGATCTCAATCAGAAATGAACATCCTAGTGACTCTGTGGAGTTGCACCACCCCCTCCACTTAAAACATCTAAAAAACATCTAATGATGTAGACTACATTATCTTTATAATTTGGGATGATTTAGTTAATATATATCACCTATATTGCATCATATCTTCCCTAAGATCAAGGTAAAATGATAATGGATTCCATAATGATGTACTCCCACTTCCAATGGGGAACATCTAATAGTGGGAGAAATTTATCGAGATCATGGCACTCGAACGTCAGGTTCTTGTAGACCAAAAAACTATAAAAAAACACTATAAGTACACACTACAAACCAAGACACCAATATTCACTTCTCAAAGATAAGTAAATCATGTTCACAAGGTTATTAACTATAAACTTATAACTATAGAAATCATGGATAGCCAACTCACACATCCTTATATGAATGAAAAGTATTATTGGAACAAAATTCAATGCTGTAAATTCTCAAACCTAACATCAGTAGAATCACCAAAAAAATTATTCTATTTAGACTACTTGATTATAATTCCATAGATGTGAATCCTATACACCATTCACTAAATACAACTTCACATTCATATAGAAAATACAAATTATGCACCCTACCTCTCCCATTTCACAATGATTCTATAAAATTTCTTATATCTCTCTCCAAAAATCCCTAGATTCTCAAATGGAACCACTAGATGAATACCTACTAATTTTATCAGCTATAACATTTCCCTTTACTTACATATATAATATTTCAAAGACATGATCCTTTAGTTATTCTATCCACTATCAATGGTGAATGTTCAAGTGATGTTGGGGGATGACATGCCCCGTTATCCTATATTAAGTAAATCCCAAAAAACATTATTTTATGGGTTGATGTCAGCACAAATTCAAAGGAAATCCATTACCACTATCTCTATATCATGGGTTGCATAGTTATACTCATGAGGATGTAACATCTGTGACCCATAAAAAATAGCTGGTCTATGCTGCATCAGAACACTTCCCAATCCAAAACATAAAAAATAATAGAAAACCTCAAACTGAAATCCCATTACTGAAAAACAAAGAATGGAATCCTGGAACAACATCTCTTTCAAGAACTCCAAATCATCCAAACACTAGAAATCCCATAAGAAATATGGATCCTTCCATGTTAATGTTGTAATAACCTTGAATTTTATCAATAGAAGCTTGCTTCTTATAATTATTTAATACTGTATAAATCACATAAAATCACATAGATAACAAATTAAAAACATTATAAATGAAGAATGAATGAAATAAAAGGTATTTCAAGTAATTAATGATCCAATACTAATGAAATAGTAACATGAGACATATAATATTAACATGACCATTAAGAATAGTAATTAAGCCAATATAATAGTTACCTCACTTATGAATTAAAAAATAAAATTGATGTATATTATAAATGATAATATGATGTAATTATATAATAATATTAGCAAATGGGTATTTTTAAAATTATTAAATAATTATTGGTTTTCTTTATAAAACATAACGTACATCACCTAAAAATGTATAAAAGGTACCCAACCACACCATGTATTTCTCTCACCATATATCTCACGTATGTGATCATATAATATAATAATAAATAATCAAGGGTACCCCAATACCACTTCCCCTCTAGTATTAAACTCTTACCCAATGTAGAACATCCTCAGGCTGTCTCTCCAAAAGTAATTCATCCCAAAAACATATTGGTTGTGCATCACAACATACACCTCATACATCACATAACCAAATCATCCCATACAACCAACCAAATAGTGACCAAGTTGTTTCTAGGATCCACCAAAACAACTATGACATACCTATAACATTGGTTATTATACCGATGGCTAGGAAAACCCATACACCATGTATGTAGATCAATCCATCACATACTATACTCTTCATACTGTAATAATCTATTGGATACTATATCATATAATAAAGGTGTGTGAAATAAACACAATCCATCACAACCCGCTATACACATATATGGGAAAACTATATATGAGGCACACATACACATATAACTACCATGAAAATAGACTAAGGCCTATGGGCAGTCATCCATCTATCCTCCCACCAGGATGATGGAGAAAACACCCTCCGGGAGTCTAATGGGTGTCAGTTACCAAATCGTAATGGGTGGGGAAGAATATGAAAACAAAGAATATACCTTATATAGTTTTGTTCAAAACTAAACAATGGGAATAACGAAGTCATGGACTCCATTGTAGATAATGTCACTCAAAATACTAGCTAAAACTATTAAGACCTTGTATCATATAAGCACCCAAGCATATAAAATGGCTATATTAGTTATTTAGTTCATTAATAAATTCACATTACAATAATTGTTTAATTATCAATTAATTAACCATTAACAATATTCCACGTTTCATTAAATATCATTGTAATTTTATGTCCTCCAGGAATAATCCACCCTAGGACATGGTTTATCAATATCAAAAACATTTTATAATTTTCATTCCATACATAACCAATCATGTGGGATTCATATTTATGTAAATCATTTTTTTGGATCATTCTGTATCCATCTACTCTAGAATAACCATAATCAGCTACCACCATGATAAAACATTCAATAAAGAACCTCTAGATGCCTCAAGTAGTGGGGAAAGGAATATAGATAAAGAAGCAACCCAACCAATATATATTTAACAAATGAAAAAAATCATACAAAATATCAGCATCTCATCAAAGGGGAATAATATTTTTTAAAAATTTAATATCATATGGTGTCATCACCAACACCTGCATGCATATATCAATGTATCTTAATGTCATAGATGTCAATTCATGAGACATCATCTTTTAGTCATCCCAGGATCATCTGTACTAGGAACACAAAAATAATGTCCCTCCTATCCAAATATAAAACATCACCACTCCAGGATCATACATACCATGCTCCTAACATAAGGATTGTATCTGGATCATGCTATAAGTAGAATAAATAAACGAGAAATAAATAAATCAACTACCCCTTTTGAAAACGTCATCCAGCCTTCTCCTTAAAATGAGCTCCCATAGCTCCAAAACATGGCACTCAACCTTCCTAAGAAAACAAGAAACTATGTAACTAGAAAAATTTCTTTATCAACCAAACAGTTCTTATTTCACCTTGTATTAAACTATTAATTAAATAATTGGTTCTTACTACGAGAAGTCTAAAGAAACAATGTAAAATAATAAACCAAATTCAAAACATGATCTTATTATTTTTATGGTTCAATAACCTACATACTTTCATTACTAATTTACAAGAATTTCAAATTATAAAAAAAATAATTACAAACATTCAGGTTTATAAACCAATATTCAATTTAAACTCAAAACATTCATCAATTTCTTCAACATCAAATTATAGTAAAAATGGATTCATGAAACATGACTCTTGATTCATAATCCAATTAATTATTGATTAATTAATGACATTAAGTTATTTATAAATATCCATAAATATAAACATGATAACAATGCATAGTATAGATATCACACTATCTGTAAAATCATTAGGCAAAGTGATATCATGGTATAAATTAATAACTTCACCATGGAATTACATAAAATTCCATCATAAGGTCAAATAATTATTAGATTAATTATATCATTAACAATGTTAAAAACATTGCAGAATTTATAATTTCATGTAAATAAAAGATAAGTAACATATATTAAACCTAATATTCATCAATATTTCTTACATGAGAATACAACATCTCAAGGATCACTGATCACTTATTCTGCATGAACTGCATCCATATGAGAATTCCATAGGACAACCACGCCATAAAAAACATGAAAACACAATTAGAAAAAATGGGATATCATTCATTATATCATGATTATAATTCATGGGAGTAAATGAGACCAAACTAAATGATATATCTAGAAAATGGATTAACATCTCACTATGGATCACCACATATCTCCACAGATCGAATATGGAAGACCATGGATAAAACTCCATTGAAGGGAATCCAGAACACTGAAGGAGAGCGTCATCATTCACGTGAAATGAGATCAGTATGTGATCTATCCATAAGGTTATGAATAACTAATGAAATTTAAATTCTTATAATAGAACTGTAGTATACAACTACATGGCATGTAATCCCCATTAAGGTCCTTTAATCATTAGTGTTATGTTGATGCTGAAAAAAGAGTATTTTATTTATTCATTAATAAAAAATCATACAAGTCATAAAACTACTCTTCACTAAATGTGAACTAAGATTAGACAACATGTTAGTCTTGTATGGTGTGTGATATCCCTTCCTCCAACATTTCATTTCCAAACTCCTGTAGACCACCTCTTGGAATTGGAAACATGTAAAGAGTATGTATTCTGAAAAGAGATCCCTTATAGTTCGTCGTATTAATTTAAAATGAATAAGAATTTTCCTCGAGTATGACTCTTCCATTATAGGACAACATATGTATTATATAGATTACATATGAAATATTGAAGAAAATATTGTCTATTTTACTGATTGGATTAAGTTATGTCTATAAAGGCAATTAGTTTCATTAACTAGTTCTTTATATGATGAAATATTATTATATTCCATTAAAAATGATATGAAATTTTCTACATCATTTATATTTAGTTGAAATCATGAATAAAATTGTTCTTATAAACACCAATGAAAAGGAAACTCATAAAATATAATGAATCTGATATTGGAATTTCCATCATTTGAAAAATTTGGAAAGAAACATCATGGAAATGGTTGAAGTCCATGGTATTTTGAAACAAGTATAGATATAGGGATCATCATGATTATGAATGTAAGGTAAATAATGAGATAAATATTATATAGTTTTTCAACTGTTATGATATGGGGGATTATTGAAACCAATTTCCTATGTGTTAATGGTTCTTGTTACAGAAGAGTCCAATACGAGATATCCAAGCCTATAAGACCGCTAATGTTGAGAAGGAAGTTCTTAAATCTGTTATATTAGGTAAATTATTCATATATTTAAATTTAAATATGTTATTTCTTTTCGATACACTAACTCTTTAATATATAACTTGTCTTCCAGGAAAATTAGATATTTCCCTAGAACCATAAGAATGGAGATTTGAGTTAAAACTCCTAGTAGAAACATCATTATTACAATGATGTGTCTGGAATATAAAATTATGAAATGTAAATGTATTTTATATTCTAATAGTGTTATAATATCACATATTGAAAGTGATATAATCATTGATATGGATTTAATTTTAAAATCTAATGAAAAAATTTATTGTAGAGGGAAGTATATTAGGATTCGTGATAAAGATGAGGAGTTCCTTATCATTATAGTGGAAATATCAACATCATACTAATGTTTCTTTACACTTACAATATCACTTTTTATTGAGATTCATGGGGAAGAAGTGAAGTCTCAATATATTGATGAAAATCATTATCTACATGTTTAGGATTTAGATATTGTAAATGAATTCATTGATGTATTTTTTGATGAATTACCATGACAAACACAAGAATGTGAGGATGAGTTTTTCCATTTATTTAATCTCTAATTCATTACCTATACCAATGAATTCCTATAGAATATTAAACATGGAATTAGATTATTTTGTGAAACAATTATAGGAGTATAATGGTAAGGGATTTATATTTACAATTGTTTTACTTTTGGGATCCCATGTTTTTTTATTAAAAATATTGAATTGTTTATGTGGTTTTTCATTGATTATATAGGAGACAATGAAATTATGATAATTAAATAGTATACACATCTCTGAATTGATAAAATATTATATAATCATCAATGAGATCAATATTTTTCAAACATAGACCTTTATATTTGTTATGATCAAATATGATTAAATAAGGAAGTTATTTTGAGGACATAATTTCAATCAAGGTATAGAAAATACAACATTACAGTAATACCATTTGAATTGTATAATAAATAATCTTTTGTATGGATCAAATGATTATATTATTTACGGAATATTTAGATATTTCTTTGTAGTATTTATTGAAGATATTATAATCTCTTATAAAAATTATGAGGATGATGAAATTACCATGATGATAAGTTTGTAGAATCAGAAATAAAAATTTGATAAGTGGGAAATTTTGAATGATTTAATTATTAATTAACAAGGACTATTTTCTTGGATATATTATTCCCATGTATGGAATCTTATATGATCAAGTGAATAAACATTTATTCAATGAATAGAGTATACCAATGAACATAATCAAGTTATATAGTTGGTTGAGGTAGGAAGTTTTTTATAGTTGATTTTTTTTAAAAAAATAATTATTTAGTAACCAATAAACCAAGATTAAATATAAAGGGTTATGTTCATATGGAAGAAAAAGAATATGATGAATGATTTGAATAATTAATGTGGTGATTGTTCAATCCTCCAATTTTTACCATAGAATTAAGAAATTATGTATTTTTAATATATTTTGATGCATCAAACTAGTGAATTATTTTCGTGATTATGCTAAATAGTAAATTAATTCCATATAAATATAGAAAGTTAAACTATAATGAATAGAAATATCATAGTCATGACTATTATGTGGTATCTATAATCATTTCTTTGAAGATATGGAGACATTATCACAATGGTGAATGATGTGAGATATAAATACACTATACAGTCCTAAAATAAATATTTTTATAGAAATAGAAAAATATAATGGAATGGTTATGGAATTTTATACACTAGGATTATGATTTACTAATACAATATCACCCTAGGAATGAAAATAATTTATCCAATTCAATGAGAACAAACGATTATAGAATAATTGAAAAAATAAGGATTGATGGGGATCATATGATCATGGATATTGTTAATAAGGATATGAGAATAATTAATGAAGGGTAATCATCATTCATTTTTCAAATTACTACTAAACCATCTTTATTGAAATTTCAAAAAAATTATTATCATGAGGATGAGAACATTCAAAATAAAATTAATGCAGACAATGGTTGGAAATTTCTAGACACTGTTTATGAAGATGGAATTCTAAAATTTAGAAAAAGGACATGTGTTCCATCTCTACCATATCTAAAAATTGAATTATTGGTTGGTAATCATATATAAAAAATTTCAATACAATATATATGAGGTATGATATATAGGTGTTTGAAGTAACATTTTTTTGGATAATATGATGAATGAAATTACTGATTGTGTATCATGATTTTTAGTATTTAAGTAGTGTAAGGATAAAATATAATATCATATATGAGTAATGATACCTCTCCCTATTTCTATGTGGAAATTTTATGAAATTACTTTTTAGTTTTTCACCATATTAAAAATGAATCCCATAAATAATGATTCATTATGGGTTATTTTTATCACCCTACAAAATCATCACATTTCCTTACTATAACAAAATATTTACCTTTTTTTCAATAAAAATATCTATATTAATAGATTTTTTATGAATTCATGAGTCACCACTTTTAATTGTATATGATATTGATCCAAAATTTATATAGATATTCTAGTAAATTCTTCATAAATCTATTTGTTTTGGACATCAATTGAAAACTCTCTATCATCTTCCAACTGATGGATTGTTCTAAATGAATTTTAAAATATTAAAAGACATTATAGGATCATGATAAAAAAAATTATACATCTGTTTATCAATATTTTCCATTGGTCGAGTTTTCCTACAAAAATAATTTCACACCCCATCCCTCGGGGCCCATGCTGTGACATCTCCAAACCCGCCTTCAATAGGCTAGAGGTTGGTGACTAGAACTTAAAAGGTGTATCCATAAAACAGGAAAGAATTTACTTTAATCCTGTACTAACATAAAATCTATGACTACAACATGATGCAACCACAATGTAAAATTGAAGTAGTAATGGTTTGTACTTAATGTATAGGGACCATAATACAATCCCAACTGAAGGGTACAACTACAACTAAAAAACAGAAATCTTCTCCTTGAATTTTCCACCAAGGTTCCTACTTGAAGGGAATGTAAAAATCATCTCCACTGCTCTCCACGTCAGAAAATCTCATCCATGTACCACCTAGTTCAAGCTCCCTCAAGCCTCAGCCATGCTGCTTGTTGTCTGCACAAGACACAATAAGGTGCGTGCAAAGCTCATGAAGTGGTGAGTATAACAAGACCTAGTATAGACCCCAAGACCCATGAAGGTCTCACAAATTTTCAATATGGAAAACTACAATTCATAATAACAATCAATAAAGCACAAATAAATAGACACAGCTCAAACCAGGTAAAAGTAAAGAACAAAAGTAAAAATGAAAAATTGAGAATCAAGATCATCTTATTCTATCAAGAGGCACTATTGCATACCAAACAGATTCTAAACCACATTGGATGGGTAGTTACTAACCCACGCAAGACCCAAATAGGATTGAACACATTCAAAGTCGATTTTCATTAACCCCCATAATATCCACACATGATCTGACCCACAATGGATAGGTAGGTACTGACCCACATAGGATCGTTGAGCGTTGACCAACATAGGATCTGACCCACAGAGGATTGGTACGTTGCTGATCGATGATGGTGTGATCTGAGGCTGGTCCTCGTCGGGTCACATACTGCTGATCCACAAATGATAACTATGTGCTAAGCTACACATGATCATTCGGTGTTGATCCACAAAAGATTTCTATTTGATGACCCAGACATGATTTCTCGGTACTAGTCGTCATATTATATTTCTCCAACCTCTGCCTCACTACCAGCCACTAGATTCCCTCTCATAGTACACTTGCTTATGGGAGAACAGCTTCACAATCCATCATTTTTATTTCAACTAGCACGAAGTCCTAGGAAGATGTAACCTGGTTATCTGTCACCTTATAAGGGTCCAAACGCAATAGACGGCGTGTCAACCAGATGACCATTCTATAAGTTATTGGAATTTTAGTGTCGAGGGACCGATTGGTTTTGGAGTCGATTCAACTCAGTCGTACATCAAATTTCTACAAAACTCATTTGGAGTATGGAAAAAGGGCCATCTTACTCCAAGGATCCCAACTCTATAGAGGGTTCATCAAACGGACGTCTGGTTCGCAAGATACGGTCACTTATGAGTATAAGGGCCTGATAGGGGTCTCGGATTGACCCATCCTGGGCTGAACCTGCCTGGTAGGGCTAGGTCACAGCAGGATTGGCCCACTGGCTGGCGCAACCCACACGGGGTTGCACGGTCTGCTACTCCCAACCGGCTCAATGGAGTCGTTTGGCTCAATTAATTGGCGGCGCCACATGAAGCCGCCTCGTCACCCATGGGACCCATAAGAGGTGGGTCCCTTTCCAATACTGTTGTGCCTTCCTTCAGCATGGCACATGATTTCCCACCACCCCCACCTCTGCGGTCGGTCACTATCAGCCTCCTTTCTAACCACTGTGGTGCTGCTCATCAACCGCGGTCGGCGGTTGCCGACCGCCGCACTCATCCACCGATGCTGGTCACCAGCGCCGGCCCCTAAAGGCTGCACCAGTGCTTATTCTGCTGGCCACCGAGTGTGCTCCATTGGTCCATTTTTTCATCCGAACATGCCTACAGTCCCCTTGGGATGCCTCTGTTTTTGCGGGCCTCTCGTTTTCAAGGATCCGTCAAGTCTGAACATCCCACAACCGAAGAATGCCATAAAAACAAGAGGTGGATGGTCCGAGCCTTATTTGTTTGGTTCGCACACTCCACATTAGCATTATAAAAAGTGGGGTAACTTATACATCACATTAATGTTAATGATAAACCCTATTCAAATACCCCACATCGACCGCAATAAAATTCAAGAACAGGGAGAAGAAATGTGGAAATTTCTTGAATTAAATAACAACACCTACCTCGTGAACTTTCATAGGTATCATGATCGTAGGTAGAAGGAGATTCTCCATCTGAGTGAGATAATCAGTGTTCTTCAATCCTGGATCGTCACCACCCATGATACTATCCTATTTCTATGGAAGACGTCACATCACTTCTCCAAAGGTTCCTTTAGTGGTAAAGCCGTGTCAAAACTCCACCCTGATCCACTTTTAAATAGAGGAGGAAAAGGTGAGTAATGCACCGAGAAATTCATGAGGGTCATTTAATGAGTGAACCTCTTAATTCCCCAAAGGTGCGGTTACAAATAAAGGATAGTCAATCCATTAATAGGATTGAAAAGTCACTGATCCTCACCACAGCTACTCATCTTCTAGAGAAAAAGAATCAAAATAACTTTATAAGTTATAATATTTTTTATTTTTAAAGACCATAAATTTAACTTTTTCCCTCGTCCTATTACGGGTGAAGTGAGGCTTCCCTTAATAAAATCCTAGCACTCTGGATTCAATGGTGCCCTTGAATATTTATTCTGAGCTACTGTTCAAAAGATATAAACTGCCGCCCGCACGTTTACTGAACGTAACTAAAAAAAGGTTTGAAATTCTTTCTCAACACACTGGTACTCGGAATCATGTGCCTTTAATTTTAAAAGACATGCAATAAACCTTAATAATTATAAAAAAATTACATATAATTTTTTGGTATTAACAAATAACTTCTATTCATGTATTCAAATGGTACATAATAATGAATTATTTGGGAAGAGACCTAGTAATCCACCTCTCTAGGATGATGTTGGTGAATGAATGATCATAGTCCATGAACTTTTTGAGGATAAAATAACATATATATATATATATACTATTTAAACTCATAATAAATAAGTTCAAAGGAGGAAAAATAGTAATGCAGACAATTAGTAAAAATATTTTATGTTTTAAGTCTGAGATAATGCTTTATTTAAATTGACTCCATGAAATGATGTTATATGGTTCAAGATTGACTATAAATTGATGGCCATATATATTAAACCACTTAATGTTATGTAAATAAATATATCTATGTTAAGATAATAATAAATTTGTTTGGGAAACTATAATTTACATGATGTGTTCCATATCTCTTTATTAAGGAAGAACATTTCAGACCTATCACATTTTATCACCCCTGAAAAAAAAATAATTGAATTTTGATGAATCTTAATATAAAGATTGAATCTATATTCTTTTTAGTAAATAAAATGTGAAGAGTAATCTTTGAATTCAACTGGTAAAGGTACTTTAGTGAAATAATAAAATAATGAAAGGAAATTTGGAACATTAGGATGTTATAAAGAAGAACCAACGTCGTTTTTATAAGGTAATATGGATGAAAATTTCTAATATAAAACATTTTATGAAGAAATAATATAATATCATGATATTTTTGCTGAACAATATTATCAATATCATATACAATACGCAACACCAAACATAAATGAACCATAATATGTTATTATATAAAGATAACAAATTCAACCTAGACATCAAATTAGTTGGTATGAATTTGAATAAACACATTATGAAATATATATTATTATTATATAAACAATAAAATTATTGAAAATATATTTGTATATGAATACTCAATTATTTTTAAATTTAATTTACTCTACAAAAAATATGATTTCATGAAATATTATATTTTTACTTTGTGTGGGAGAATAGAAAAATATAGTTTTCAGAAATATATTAAATATCAGATATAAAATTAAATTCATTTTTTAAATCCTCATATCAAAAAAACATAGTGTGATTTATTTTTTTAAATTTATAATTTATCAATGTATAAATAAAATTATTAACCTTTATTGGAAACTATTATTTTATTTAAATAATTTGAAAATGTCAACTTTTTCAAAAAATGGATTAAGAGAATAATCATTTTGATAATAATATTAATAATGAAACTATGGTCTATGGAATAAATTTTAGACTTGATTTTATAATGGAATCCTTTTTATATATAAAAATACATTTTTTTAAAAATGTTTTATATTTTTTTGGGATAAATATTAAATTATATTTTTCCAGTTAAATAAAATAAATTTGATAAAATTGATTCCAAAATTGGAATTAGAATTTACATATTTATTAGTGAGGCCGCCTTAAATGTTTCTTTATTTAATTGTAGAAACTGTAAACAAAATTATCACAAAATTTAATGTTAAAACGGGTTAATTGAGGGTTAAAATAATGATATAAAGGTTAAAATGAAAAAAACTAGGTCAAATTTATATTATTTCACCATATTTATAACATATCACATTTAATATTTCAAAATTTCACACTTTGGAACAGTTATTCTAGAGTAATGGATTGATATATGTTATTATTTTAAGAAATTCGAAGTGTGTCCTCTCCCCCACTTATAAAAGGGCTCCCCTCCTAATTTTTTTAATACATTATTGAGCCATACAGAGAGACAAAACCAAGAAAAATATATCCCAAACTCCATTATACATGTTATAAATCATCTTTTCTTCTAAAAATTATAACCCTAATGCCCTTAAGAGATACAAAGTAGTTTCTTCTAAGAGAAGCTAATCATCATAATAAAGCACTTTCATTTTACTACTTATTTTACCACCATCAAATAGGTAATAAAAATACATTTTAATAACACCATTAAAAGAACATATAAATTTCTTTTATTGTTTGAATAATATTTTCCCATCTATAACTCCATCTAATGGGATATAAAAACATTACATAAGTATGTCGTAGACTACCACCACACGAACCAATTCCACTTATATTCCTTCAAGGAATAATATTTATATACATAATAATGTACAAATAGAAAATATATATTATTTTTATGACATTATATTTATTATTTAAAATTATTTTTTTCTCTATTTACTTACCTCTATCCATTAAAGAGGTTGTAACATCACTTTTTCATATGTACATCATTTTGTATCTATGATGTGATGAAATTAATTTTCCATGTATTTAATTCAATAATGATTATAAAATCATATGTAATAAATAAATATTATATTTATAAAATTTATATCGTTCTTTATATGATGTAATAATACCCTATTTATTATAACACGATTTACCATGAAAAAACATGCATGAAAAAATGAAGAAGTTGACACCTGAAACAATGATAATAATAAAATATTATTATCAAACAAGTAATATCATGTTATAATAGGATCATATATGATATTATAATTATAAATTAGTTTCTTTGATAAATCAATGACATGTTTAAAAAAATTATGCATGAGGTTAGTTTATAATCAACTAATGGAATATGTGAGGTATGTTATTTCACCTCAACTTCAATTCAATTGAGACATATTTTTTATTGTTCACTAATTTAATATTATGTGGTTCATATACTACCTCATTGATATATATAAAAATAATATATATTTATTCATTACTATTAATGTTTCTATTAATTTTTTCAATTTCACTAGGATACACTATAAAACTTATCAATTATGTAAAATATTATTTTAAAATATCCAATTGTTGGGATTTCCATTATAGAAACTGGAGGAATCTTATAATATATCCTCCATAAACACCATTTATTATTTCTTATGCACTTTATAAATAATTATTTTCAATGTTTTACTCCAAATTTTCGTGTCCATAAAAATTTAGTCTTTAATATAAATTTTTAAACAAAAAAACATTTATTAATCTGTCAATCGAGTAGATTTATTCTCTTGTAAATATTTATTAGTTTATTTTAATACTCCATTTTATTACACAAATTTTTTATTAAATAAAATTTTTGTTATAATTAAATTTTTTAAAGGATTTAATTGAATCTATATATTTTTATGACAGATTATTTTTTGAATTTCTCCTAAAAATTCCAGTTGATTGTTTCTAATGCATTCAATGCAAACGAAATCACAGTTGTCATATGATTTTAGAAATATTTTGGTTATTATAATTTTTTTTAATATTTCTAAACATATAACCCTTTAAAAAATATATATTTTAGTTTCATTTTCTTTTATTAAATAAAATTCATGATTTCATTACAAAACATTATTTTCGATGAAAAACAATAATCTCTTATCTCTTATCATTTTTTGGCCTTTGGAATTTTCATAAAACATTAACTTTATTATTATAATTAGAAATTATTTTTCTATTAAAAATATATATTATTCGAATCATGGAAATGAATATTATTAAAACCATATACCATTTTCATATCTGGTGTTTTTTATGAAAATTATTTGATTAAATAGGGAAAATGATGATAAATAAATATTCATTCCTCAATATAGATATTTATTGATAATTGATATTATCTATGAATTAGATTGATCATTTAATATATTTGGACGGAAATATAATGATAGTGATGGGTGCGGCCATGTTATGGATATCCCCTCGATGCATTGATTTTATTAAGAGATGAATCCATTAGAAAAATTAAATATATTTTTGGTGTATACCTACACATAGATAAAACTATATTGGTGAAAGGTATTTTGGTAAAGATATTAGGATTGTTGAAGTCGTGAGGTATAATTGTATTCATTTCTTTATTGTAAAATTCGTTATTAATAACCATGATATTACTTAATTGATATTATCAATGGATTCATTTTGTACTCTTCTTATTGATTAAATTAAATTTGTTTTTAGTTATATAGAATACCAGTTTAATTATTCACTATTTAATTATTATAAACTACAATGAAGATAATCCATACTAATAATTTTATATCACCCTAATTTTTCTAATATTCACCATGATATAAGGATGAATTCTTTTAAGGAGTTTAAAATATCATGAGCATTTTCTAATTTCCTATTTTTTATTTTAAACCAAAAATAAAATTGTTATGATGTATTTATATAGTTCTATAATACCTTTATAATGATCAATAGATGAGGAATATATCACTTATATATATTCAAATATAATAAAATTGATGCCTTTCATTGGATTAATTGTTTTAGGGGGTTTAAAATAATTCATTGTCTATCCATATTTTGTAGTTTTTATTAAAATGGTATTTTTGTTTATTAAAAATATGTATTAATATCTTTTTGTTTATGAAATTTGATCCTCCTATACTTTTTATTACATTCTGTTCTTCATATTATTCAAAACTTTTCATACCCATTATAGATTTCAAAATCGTTTTCTACTTCAGCATCATCTTATTCTAATCCCATATTCTCATGAAAATATATAATGAATTAAATAGATGTGGTCCCTTATTATTATTCTTATTATCATTATTCACCTTTGATCTTATAGTGTTGAGTTTATTTTTAAATGGATCAAAATCATCTTCGAAATTTACCCCATCTTCACTATCCAGGATTTCACACTCCAAACAATCATCTTTAAAATAGAATTCAATGTCATGAATTGTCACATATTCCTTTAATAGGTGTGGTTGGAAGAATATTTTTGTTTGACTACTAATCATTATAAAATCATCACCTTTGTGTGTAAGATTAAAAATATGTATTTAAATTTTATCTTTTATAGTAAAAATTCATTTAAATCTTTTCATTACAACCAATAATACCCAAATTTATTAATAGAAATTAATATGAAAAAAGAAGACACAATTTTAAAATCTGTCAATATAATGAGATGATAAAATTGAATAACTAAATTATGAAATTAATAATAATAATACAAATCCCATGAAAATATTTCAACAATGTTACATTGATTAGAGGTCTCATTAATTCCAAAGAGGGTACCAAAATAAAAAAATATAAGGAACAAAAAAATGAAATCACTCCATCTTCAACTAACTAATATTGGACTTTAATGTTCATAATTTGAACCCATGAGGGTAAGTGGTACAATTATAATTTATTTAACAATGCATAAATTAAAATATATATGATATCATGAAAATAAGTATAAAGTATCAAAAATATTATTTTGAAATATTACAAAGAGTAAATAAGAAAAAAGTTGCATGTAATCGAAAATCCAGTTGCATGAGGTAATACTGTGTAAAATAGTGAAAAAAATTAATTATCATAATAATAAAGTCTATCTAAGTCCCATAATTTTAGAAACCATTGTTTTTATTATGAAAATCCATTTATTATGGAAATATACATAAAGTAAACCCATTGTAGGTATCCCAAAATAACTTTTAAACACAAAATTTAATTAGAAAAATTACATTTTTTGAAATTAAACTCATGTAAATGCCTAAAAATTAATTCCCTCACCCACCATTATGAAACATTTCATGAATTATATAATTATAGAGGAAGATATTTATGATAATTGATAAATAAAAAAAACCCTAAAAAATTTCTGTGGTAAAAATAAATTTTGTTACATAAATTCCCCATCATTGAAATTTCCCTGGAATAAATAAAATAATCCCCTAGTCGTATACACGAGAGAGTTAAAAAAATATAGAAAATATATCTATAAATAATATTATTGATTAGAAATGATAAAGGAATTTACACAGGTGTAATGCCTTTCCCAATGAATTAACCTCCAATGACTCTACAATTACTACTTATCCATGTATTCATATATATAATGGAATACACATATAATTAAAATTATACAAAATCATTTAATTAATTTTCCATGTCATCCTCAAGGGTAACTAGTAAATTATTTTTATGTATGGAAAGAAATTCATCACGAATCGAAAGTCAAAACATACTGATAGCATGTTTCATTGTGTAACATATTGTGTAATTTCAAGAGTATTCATGCTCCTCTAGTTTTATTTTATAATTCCATTTTATCACATAATGATTTTCATAGTCATTTCACATCACGAATTGGTGTTTCAAGATGTTAATAGTTATTTTACATGGTTTTTAACTTCTTTTACACTTGAATCTTCAATTCATATCCCCATTCTCGAGCCTCGATATATCTCACACCCAAGGACATCGTTTTATTATGAAGTATATATCCTATAATTTATTTTCATCAAATTTAAATTTATCCATATCTTATTATATTGTGGATAAATGTTAAAATACTTTTTGGGAGAAGAATAAATTAATCTAAAAAATACAAGAATTTATATAATATAAATATGTGGATAGAATTTATCTACCAGAAGGTGACTAAGTGTGTAGAAATGAACTAGGTGATTCAGATCAACCTAGTGATAAAATTGTGATATCTAAATAATGTTTCTAAAGATATAAATTTTAAGAAACATATTTAATCCCAAAAATTTATATGTAAAAAATCTATAATTTGAACCAAAATTAAATAGATCGTATTGAATCATGAATCACAAATTTAATTAGTGGAAACATAGATAGATTCATAAGTATTATTTTATAAATTATTGTTAAATGTGATGAATGAAGATATATCGGATTTAGAATAATGAATCAAGGATTCATCTTCTTAGACCAATATTAATGAATGGTATTGAAAAAATGGGTGATTTAAACTAATCTTAATGAATATGTAATATTTTCATAAAAAATTTAGGATTATTTAAAAAGGTTACCCACAACGGTATGTTGTTTTATTTAAATAAACATTTACCCCAATTATATTACAATTAACAATAAGAATGTTCTTAGAAGATTATTTTCATTTCATTAAAAAGTATATTATAAAAATGTTAGGTCATTTTTCTAAAAAAGAAAAATTGAAAATGAATTTTATATTGAGAAACATAGTGGATTCATACTTGGGAGGATGACACTTCGGTGTGTAAATTGAATAAGTATTTATATGTATCGAAACAAGCCCCTCATTAATAGTATTTATATCTTGAATATTACAAATTGAAATTGAAATTCTATAAAGTAAAATTTGATGGAAACATATATATATTAGAAATAATCACAGGTATCCAAATTGACATTTTCTATATTGATGATTTAGGTTTTCAATAGAATGGCATAAAACATGGGAACAATATTTTGAGAAAATGAATAATAACCTTAAGATATCTATGCATGGATAGTTAAATTTATTATTTGTACAATCTTAATAGATTGGAATATAAATATTTTTTTTAATAGTAAATTTACTCTAAAGATTTACAAAAAATATATGAATGAGGGATTCTAAGGTGGTTCTAAATGTTATTTCTTTTTTGGGAAGATAAGAGAAGTTATATTTTAGAAAATTGGGAATCTAAAATACTTATGAAAATTTAATAGAAGATTACTCTTTATTATGCTCTCAAGTAAATAATTTTCTTATCATATATCATTATGTCTAATAACTCAGAGTGATCCGAAGATATAATTTTTCTAGATAATAAGATAATACTCATGTGTTCTAAAAGAACATAAATTTTTTGAATGATATATAGAAGAATTAATGAGATTATCATTCATGTGTTTACTAATACCGATGAGGCAAGATATTCTAATAATATAAAATAAACACTAACTGGAACATTATTATTGGGTGAATGTTGTGGGAGATAGAATAGTAAGAAGAAACATTTTTTCTTAATTGAGTAAAGTAGAAGAATAATATGTTCTGTAACCCTAATAATATTAAAATTATAGGATTAATGTTCTGTTGTATGATTTGGGTTGAAGGATATTATGACATTACAGATTATATATGACAATATGTGTCAAATTGATCATTAAAAAACTATTTTCTATATTTCATGTCAAAGAACATTAATATTAAATCTCACTTCATTATAGAGATAGTTTCTTGTGATTATTTTATAATTGATTATATTTTTTCAATATACTTGTATGATTATGTTTTCACCCAATTTATTATATGGTATACATTTGATGAATTATGGTAGCATTAAAAATTTCATCCTCCGCAAATGATTTTATAACATTCCTAAGGAATCATTTGAAACATTGATTTGGATGATTTTCTCAAAGGGGTATAATTATTAAAAATATTATATGTTTTATAATCTATAATTTTTTAATAAAAATTTGGGGTTTTAAAAAAATTGTAGAAAAAAATATTGATGATTTTTTATCATAGCATGGAATGAAAATTTCATTTCATTAAGGAATGTATTATTTTCAAAAACATTTCATTAATAGTTTGTTTGGTATTATGAAATACTCTATGATAATGTTCTTGGTTTCATGAAAAAATTGATTAAATTTTTAGAATATTGAAGAAAATAAAAAAGGGGGGGTATCTATGACCATTTGGATTATTTTTTTAAATAATATGGTATTTTTTTCTAATATAATGTTTCTGAATGTTTTTATGTTTTTTGATAAAATGTTTTGCTGATGGATATTATAAAAGTATTCTTATAGAGTTAAGAAAATTTCTAATGTCATGTTTGAATATATTATATTGACCATCAGGTTCCAAACATCATGAAGTTACTTGTGGTTTTATATATGTTCATATGAGATTGTAAAAATAGAAGAACACAATATTTGATCTATAAGGTCTCTTTTAAGGATATAAAATATTCAAACTATCATATTTTTATGTCATAATTGTGATAGGTAATAAATGTCTAAAAGATAATGGCTCATGTAAACTAGAAAAAAATGATGTTTTTATACATACAATACTATAAATCTTTAATGTTACAATATTTATGTTAATATATAAATAATTTTAATATTATGAGTTCAAATATGAATACATTAAAAATGTAATATTATGGTGTTGTAGCTGTGTAAAATAAGGCTTTTAAAAACTAAATCATGAATATGAAAACTTCATCATATTTAGGAAAAATACACTAGATATATGAAAAAATACATCAGACAATGGAATAACTCACTAGAGAGATGAATCATAAATCATAATGAGTAACATTACTCTGTATGGATAAGAAATATATAATAATTATAAATGGTACACCAGATAGATGGATAATATAATGGAATGATGAATATTACAATAGATATATGAACTATACATCATACAAATGAATATTACACTAAAAAATTGAATAATTCATCAGATTGATGAACAACACCCCAAACAATTATTTTAACACTGTGTGTAAGAGTTATTAATGATTTAATCAGATTTATTATTATAGAATATAGATTTTAGAATAATTTAAAATAAATATATAATATTTATGAATAAATATGTTTAGAAATTCTTGGAAAAAAATTATATTTCAAAGATTCAATGATTTTTGAAGAAAGTGTGAGTTTTATAATTTTTTTAATAAAGAACGTATTATAAGGATTTTTGAAGAAAGATTTTATTTCCTATAATTTTAATGAAATGATGATTTTTAAGAAACCGTAATAATAATCCGAATGATTTGGAAGGAATAATAATAAATATATGCTCTGTGGGACATTTCTAATTTCATTTTTCAGTTTAGCACTAAAATATATTGGAATTCCAATGCATTCTCCTAGAGATGTAGCTATATAAATTGGGGTTGGAACTATAAAAATTAACACTATTTATATGGGTGAGGGATATTAAAGGATAATTTTTTTTACTATTATTTATTTTTGAGTTTCCAACCATGGAAACACTTGGTTGAGGAAAAGCCTCCAGACATATGTGTTCAGGTCATTGGTGTAATGGATAGGGGTTTATCAGTCCGGGTCAACAGAATGAGGTTCCATTAAGAGGCATAGTGTTTTTATTATTACATAGAGGCTTGGATCAAAGGTGTATATGTTTAGGAACATCGATCAATATTAACCTTGATGAAGAAGAGGTGTAATATAATGTTACAAACT
The DNA here is from genome assembly GCA_963277665.1 of Viscum album. Taxonomy (NCBI): domain Eukaryota; kingdom Viridiplantae; phylum Streptophyta; class Magnoliopsida; order Santalales; family Viscaceae; genus Viscum; species Viscum album. The sequence goes on along the minus strand of OY728148.1, from coordinate 1,654,770,662 downwards.
ATATGGAGATTTTACCAATTATAGACTATTAAGAAAACCGTGTAGCTAGCTATTATGAAATTATTATTTTATTAGTTTTGATATAATTAGAAGACTAAAACCTTAACTAATTCTTCTTAGTATGAATACCTAATTGCAGATAAATAGAGTCTAATTTTTTGATCAATTTTTATTAACTTTATATAATAGTGAATTTCTATGGACATATAGGAGTCACCACTATAAGGATATAATCACCCACATTTGGGGAGAACCTTTATAATATAGTGTTCATTGATTTAATTTTTTATTGTTTTCTATAATTCATGTTGGTTTATAAATATTTAAAGGATATAGTCTCTAAGAAGTTGTGAGGGATTATTTCTAAAGAAATTAAATTGAACAATATAACATATAATCCACCCCTCCCCTTTTTAGAGGATCTCATATTCCTAGTAAATTTTATTTATTCATTATATGAATAATTACACTTGTGGTTCTGTATCAATATGATCAAATTTATTCATCTTGATAAAATAAAAAAACATCCACATTTAAGCCTCTTAAAAACCCCCTTTTAGATATTCATCATATTTTTTTTTAAAAGAGATAGTCAAGAGAAACTATTGTAATCTATTTTATGAAAACATATTCTGTAAAATAGTCCTCTATATTTTGGTATATTTATGTACATTATGTAATAGCAGCACTACATTAAATAAATTATATTATTATAATTTTTTAAATTTTTACCACAATGTTATTATCAAAAAATATAGGTTAATCTTGTTAGTAAAAATCCATTTATGGTTTTATAATTGATGTATGAGTTGACCTACAAGATGAATATAAGAATAAATTTAAATAATATTACATTTATGGAGTTAAACCAAATAAATATAATGTTTTTTACATTTATCTAAATATTATATATATAAATAAAGTTAGGAGAAATTATCATTAATGTTGGAGATCTAATGACTAAAATGTTGAAATTTTTAAAACATGGATAAAGAAGTTGAGAATAAACTCAACATTGAATAATATGCCAATATAAATGATAGCATAAATAATTATATAAATTAGAGGATCAATATAACTTATTAACCTAATAAAAGTTTCATGAAATTGAGGTTTATGTGAGGAATAATAACATCTTAAACTAGGTATTACATTACAGAGTTTGAGTGCATCAATCCCGAAAGAATATAAGGATTTTTCTTAGGGATTTATTGAAAGGGTTGTATCTTATTCAAAGGATTATTAGTTTATGTATGTATTAAAAATATTAGTGGAGATTGATCAAAAAAACCTATAAGAATTGGTTGAGACTAAACCCCAAACAATCACACACTGAAGGAAACATGAGTTGTATGGCCCAAAAAAGCATGTAAGTACTGTTTATGTATAAACGAAACACAAAAACAAAAAAGTTATTTCCTTTTATTATTTTGTAAATATGATTTATAAAGAATATATATTCACCACAGATTAAAGATATCTTATGGAGAGGAAGAGAAAAAGTAGATAGCAATTATTTCAGAATCTTAATATATTTTCAATTTTTATATCTTTCTTAATATTTTTTTAGAAAAAAGGTAATTGTTATCCTCTGATCCAATCCTTATTTTACTATTATATAAATACACCTATATTTGGTAATGTATAAATAAACTCTAAACCAAAATCCACACAACCACTAAAATAAACCATATATACATTCTGACATAACAAAAGACAAAAAACAAATACAACCTCAAAATTCAAAATTAAAATAATATATAATATATAAAATATAATAAAAATGAGGAATGAAATATGGTACCCATGGTGAGACCATCCATATAACCACCTATATATGTGAGGTGAAAACCATGGATTAAAATTATATGATATGAGAAGGGTTGAATTGATAAAAAAATCCATGAGATAAACTAGGAGAGCTGGATCATGGATTTACTATAACTTTTTCACTTTCAACATGATAGGAAATAAATACCTCATCATAATGATAAAATTTGAATCAAATGTGTATTTTTGATGTGGAAAAGATGAGGTTATAAAGGGAATTTACTCTAAGAAGGAAAATTTAGTTTCAATATACATAAGTCATTGATATGTATTTATAGTGGAATGGAAATGTATCATCCTATTTTAGAATTAGTAAATTTTTTAATCAATGTATTTGATAAATTTCATCGAGAATAATTTCATCATAGATGGAAAATATGGTAATATATAACTATATTAAAGCTGAAATAAAAGAAACCACTCCCTAAATAATAGATAAGGGGATTGATTATTTCTATCCAATGAGGAATAAAATCAATTTTGGTATACAATTATGGGATATTAATGTCCAAATTCCATAGGGGAAAGGGTAAAAAATAATGGATCTTGAAACCCCCTACACTCTCATGAGATATAATTTACATGAACAATAAATATGAAAAAAATATTAGATTGAATTAAAACCTAAAAGGAAAAAAGAGAAGTAATAAGAAATATTTATCTAGTTAGTCAATGTGGATATGTGTGGGAAAATGAAACCAAAATCAATGGATGTGATAATGTATTATCTCTTTCTCTATGAAATTAGCATGATATTTTTTATGGTGACCATTCCACACAAATCATATTTATTTTCACATATGTATCTTTTACATAGTTTGGTGAATAAAATTATTGGGATGATAATTCCATAATTTTGAGTATGAAATTGTAAAAAAATCAATAATATAGTGTTACAAGTACCTTGAATAACATGGATTGTGACCTAATGTGTCACCACTAATATATCCCAAATAAAAAAAATTGGTAGAGAGGAACTGAATTATTAATAATATCAATCAGGATGTTGTCTTCAAAATAATATTCCTATAATTTATTAGATGAGGATATGGTCACATTAGTAAACAACTCCTATAGATATTTTTTATGTCCTTATAAACAAAATAGAATCTATTTTATGTGGTATGGGAATAAGTTGAAAATAATATTATAATGACATGGTATTATTATTAAAAGACATTGCATCATTTTTCCTGAATATTGATTACGTAATAGAAATAAATTTTCACGGGCCACAATAGATTTGTGTCATTAGGAAATTGGTAAAATAAAAAACTGGTACATAGGTAATCTAAATCATATCCCACTATGATCTCTATAACATGCACTCTTCTTATATATATCAAACAAATTAAATTTCTTCATCAAATGGGGAAACTAAACAGAATAAAGGTTGAGAAAATATATATAGTAAAGGTAATGATATGAGATATGTAGGAAAAATATGAACACAACAGTATGACAATGTGTGCAGAAAATTTGAAAAACAAACCCTACATAACAAAGAAAATTTTCCTAAATCATGGAATAATTATTATTAATTCATTATATATGAATCCTAATTAAGTAAAATAACAGGATCCATGAGATCATAACATTGGAATAAGTAAATGATTTTGGGAAAACATATAAGAATTGAAAATATTGTCCATATTAGTCAATGCTCATAAAAAAGGATATAATAGTGGAATAGTTTAACTCTATAAACCATCATAGTACTCAAGGTTCACTCCCATTACTGTCATAGTAGAAAATTAACCTCACTAATTAGGGTTCACCCCCCCCCCCCATTCGAGTTTTATTTATACTATGAGATATAAATCATTACCATATTTATTAGAGTGAGATACAGGTCCCCAATTCACATAATGAAAATCATATTTATTTTTTTAAAAAGATCATAAAACATTTATAATATAATATCCCATGAAATGAAATAAGTTTCACAAAAATTTAATTGTATCATAAACTATAGAAAAAGAGACAAGTTTCATAATCATTTCATTTCTTTATCTTAGAATAACCCTAGGAAAAAGAAGTGGGATTCATAGAAATTTTATCAATGTATAACCCATGGTGGAAAAATTGGCTTAATGAATTTCAAAAAATCATAGAAATAAACAATTATTATAATAGATAATAATGGTATCTCAAAATTATATCCCTAATAGGGCATATGTAACTTTAAATTATATCATCTTATATGGAAAAATATTTCGTCAAAATAATTTAAAACATTTTGTGGTAAAAATATACTTCCTGATTTGAATGAAAATTTTTTAAACATAATTTTTTTTTAAAACTAATACATAAAAAATTAACATGATTAATTTTTAAGGATGGATAAATATAAATAATTTTTATAACAATGGGAATATTTTTTCAACTTTTATATAATAAAAGAAACATTACTTCTATATTTTGGGAAAAATATAAATGAGCATGGTTTGGAAAATAAAATAATGATTAATTTTAAAAAAATTGAGTTAAATAAAATTAAATGGATCAAATTGTTTTTAATAAATCGTTGTATGTTAATAACACATTTTCTGGACTTTTTTTAAAAAAATATGGTTTTGGAATAAAATATATTTCTAAACGAAGAGAGAAATTTAATTATATCTTAAAAGAACTTTTATCAATTATTTTATATACTAAAGAGAGTAAAAAATGTATTATTTCTTGAAAATATAATAAATTACCAAGGGGTAATAAAATTAATGTTTCTCATGAGAGATGGATCATAATATTTAATCATTTGATATATAACATAAACAATCTCGATTAACGATGAGATTCTAATATATAATTATTACCACTTTGGTATCATTGAATTATAAGCCCCATGATATTCTAAAATAAAATGGAATATAAAACAACATTTTTATAGATATACTCATGATATTATGTATAAAAGGGTATGTTCACACACCTGATCAAATAATATAGGATCATAGCATAACATACGTCTCAAATAATGTAAATTGATGAAAAAATATATTACCTTAATTCATGACTCTTGTTGTACTCATTAAAAATACTATTTAATAACTATAACATTATGGTAAATATATTATAGAACTATATTTATATACATAATACCATATAATATTTTCTTCTGATGTTTTATTTCCATTTTATTAACAATTACATGTTAATGTCAGTTTTAAGGAAAAAACATCATTGTTTTTTGTGTATGTTTTGAATTTTAATTTTTAGTCTTCTTAATACGATCATGGTTTAATATATATATATATATATATAATTATAAACATGGTATAAATATAATATATATTCATTATATAATTAATTATCATAAATCCTAAAAATTTTCTAGAAAAAATTAAATAGACCTTATATGGAGATGGTGGGTCAAACGTACACATGAATGTTATTCCCATTTCCCTATTGAATTTAGTGAAATAAAATTAAATGAAACATATTGTCTCAATAGAGTAATATTCACTTAGTTTATATAACATATTTTTTATTAAAATCATCATTAATTCATTACATATAAATTGTGAATGAATCATATCACTTCAGGAGAGGGTAGTCTCCCTTATACATGAGTGACATTATCGATTTCCCAAAATATGTAGATTATGATAGTCTGCATGATATAATAATTTTAGAAGTTTAATAATATAATAAATATCATACATAGATAATAATTCCCTAATTATGTCAATCTTTTAGGGGTGGTAATGAAAATTTTAATGGCTTCGTTTCACGAGGTGAATGTTCACTGTGCACACAAACTATGATTTCATGACCCATTTAATGGAATTAGAGATTATTTTATGTCATCAGAATAAAATGAAAAAAAACTATAAATAAGAAATATACTGATTTTATGATTTCATTGTGATCTAAAAATATTTTAGGTGGTCAAGGAAGAAGTAGATTAAAAATGATGATTAATCAACATTTCCAATTCTTTTAAAATCCTCTTTATGTTTGCATGAAAATACTTTCTAGTATGTATTTCTAAAAAAAATAATGACTAAAATATTAGATTATAATATTTGGAAATATATTTGGCAATGGATTAGCTGAACCAAATTGGATTTAAGTTTTTATGAATAGAGGATTTTGGGTGACCTTCTATAAATGAGCTGAGTGGCAAGTTTCATAGAAATAATTTCACCCCTATTTTTATCTTGTAACATGGCTCCAAATATGGTCCATTATAAATAATATTATATTTAAGGACTAAATATATCTAGAAAATGGGCATTTTATTTGTTTTTGGTCACTTTAAACGGTTATCTTTTTGGTTTAACCGATAGTATAAGCATTTTTACCTTACCTAAGGTATATAATTTTTAATATTTTTACTATTCATTTTTGAAAAAAAAAATGTTAACCTTATTATATAATATAATGTATTCTAATTCAAAAAATGGAATCCATTTTTCCAAAATCCATTAGTAGAATTTTTAAATTTCAAATTATAATTAATCCTCTCGATGTGATGAGAAAGAGCGTATTTAAGGAAAATATGTTGAGCATTTTACAGGGTTTTTATATCAATATTCAATATGAAATTTATACTAATTAAATAAATTTTATTAATTGATATATTATTGAGATAAATTTACCTTAAAACCAATTTATAATATAATTTATATTTATAAATAAATAAATAAAATATATTTTTAATTTAAAATTGATTATTTTTTACTTTTCATTAAAATTTGAAATCTTTTAGAAAAATCCCAAAAAAATCACACCATGATAATTATTATATGATAATTTATTTAATTTAGTGTATTTTATAAAATTAATTTTCATTATTAGTGACAATTTAATTTTATTATTGGTCACAAATATAAATAAATAGAACCATTTTTTAGAAAAAAATTACTTTTGAAAAAAACACATTATTGAAAAATTATGAACATTTTTATTAATATGTTGTATTTATATAAATATATATATATAATTTTAAATATAGTTATCACTATTCATATCATTAAATTTAACATCTTGGTTATAATGGTTACATCTAAATTACAATATGAATAGTATATCATGGGTTAGTTAAAACTCAGTGTCATTTGTAATGCAATAGAACCTTGTGTTTCATGTAGAAGAATCTTGACATTGTTCTTAATGTATTGAATGATATAAAATAATATTAATTTATTCATAAAATTTTAATAAATCATTTGGTGTTACATTTTACCCCCTATAGAATTATTTTTTTCTCAAAATTCAACAATTTCATATTAAAAATGAGGATACCCCTGCCTCATAATATCATCAAGTTCTCACATAGCTTCAACAAACTAGTTACTATACAAAAAAACTATGACCGTGTGAGTGGCCTAGTTTTGTATAATATTCTTTATATGATCCAGAATCTCCACCAGTTTTTTCACAAAAGAAAGAACATGTTCTAGTTAATTACCACTATGTTTATTACATATTAAGGGATTGGTATGCACATTATTAAAACAGATATTTGGAACATATTATAGGATTTAGAATAGTTTTTTGGATGCATCGGCTAATATTATACCATCCTAATATGGTCAATAATTTCTAAGAGACTAACAATGTAATGGATAATAATCCATTTAATTCTAGATCTCAAAACATTATTTTATTAATAAATTCTTTGAATCATAATCTCACCAACATCAAATTATAGATCACATTGGTGATTATTAGTATAAATTTTGTTCCACGTTTAAGAATCCTTGATGTGTTTCTAAAAGTATTTAAAATTACCGAACATCTCCTCATCAATCTCATGTCCCAATAGATTTCTTTCTCGGACTTTATTCTAGTATGTTGGATATCTACATTTAATTCCATAGAGGAATTCATAAGGAGCCATCTGAATTTTTGAGTGAAATATATTTTTGTAATAAAATTCAACATGGTGAATTTTTTTATCGAAATAACCATTTGAAAACAAAATATTAGGATCTAAATAAGTCCACTAGGGTTTGAATTGTTCTCTCAAACAATAAATCTATTTGAGGATGATATATTGTGCCAAAAATCAACCCCATATAATGATCTTACACTATATATTTCCAGAACATTTGGATAAACCTCGAATCCCGATCATATACAATGTAATGTCGAACTCCACGAAACCATGACACTTCCAAAATTTATACCCTAGATGGATGATACATGGATATTTCATATCTGATAATGATTAACTATTCTAAAAATGTAATTAAATTGACTATAACCCTTATAAAATTATTTCTTATATACATTTTAGGGAGTCTAATGAAATAATCCATGGTTATTTTTTACCATTTCCCATTCGGTATTGGTAATGTATGTCACATTATAGCAACCCTACATTTTCTTACATTACTATTTCATCAATATGTTGATAAATAACATAATAGTATTAAACATAGAGTATCCAATGGTTTAGTTTCTTGGTAAAACTAAGATCAATCATAACAATTACAACATCATGCATAAACATTTATTCAATTTCTTCTTCTCTCGCTTCTTATTAGAACTTGACCTATACTTAGTAAATGTAGCCACATGAGAATATACATCAAAAGGGGTGAGATCAAATCCCTATAAAAGGATGGATAATATAAATATAGCATTGTGTGAGCATAGTCATAACATATTCAAAGGATCATGAACAAGAGAGGATGTATAAATTGAAGACATGAAATATGGTTGTGCCTAAAAATGAAACATCATGTCTATTGGGTTACTACCACAAATAAATGTGAACAAATCTAGAATCATGTTCACACATAATTTCAAATTAACTCATGAGATTAATCACTTTACCCAATGCATTGGAGTGCTGTATAATTCTGGGCGCACCCATCATATTGAAACATTCATACTGCGCTATATAATTCCAGGATCACCCGTCACATAATAAAATTTTCATTTATCATGAATGCCATAATTAACATATGTCAAAAATTAACCAAAATAACCAATGAAAATTAATGGGTTTCATCTCATAAAAAACATTCATAAACATTACATTCCTAAATGAAAAAGGGAATAACATACATGTTACAAGAACCGTCAACCTTTAATGAGAAGTAGAAGGTCTGTTATTAGAAGAAGAGTTATTGGAAAAATTTTGTTTTACATAAATATTTGTGGAAAACATTTCTATCCTAGAAAAGGAATAAAAATATGAACAAATTATTTTAATGGAGTAACCATTAAAAAATGAGAGAATGAGGGATAACTCGAAGGATGAAATTGGGTTCGAGAATTTCCCCTTACCTTGTATCTGAAGGCTTCCTTCTCATTAATGTATTTTGTTATAAAATTATATTCATTAATTAGAAATACATAACCTTTTGAACATTAATATGATTCATTATGGTTTCATTAAGTGATTTTATATTCCTATGGATGAGTTATAGAGTTTAAAAACATTTTTTAGGAATGTTTGTTTTTTATGGTTTTCTTGAGTGGTTCAGTTGTATTATTAAATTGATGTTCTGGTAGAACAAGGGTAAACATCCAGAACTGTTATTAAATGTTATGAATGATATTACATGAGTTTAAATGATCTTATAATGAATCATATTAGATCCATGTCGATGAATCATTAGATAAGAATTAAATGATGATTGTTTGTGTTAATTTGAATGGTTTCTCGATGATAATGAACTTGTTTTATTTTATCACTAGTAATATGGTCATATGTTTGTTATAGATTATTAAATAGGAAATTATACATATAAAAAATACTGGTTCATCCATAAAAATGTTTTCATGACCAGATCTGAAGGTAGAATAAAATATGTTGTTCTTGAAGGTGATAAATTAACACCCCATGAACAACATTTTCTTTAATAAAATAAAAGGAAGAGGGAAAGGGGGTTGGATGATATAATATCCCATTATCTTCATAAAAATAAAGTAAATGTATCATAATGGAGTTAAAATACCATTTTTATGAAGATAAGTGGGGAGAGATCAATAAATATACTTGAAATTGAAAGGAAATTAAAGGAGAGGAGGGAGAGATATTACCTCTTAAATCTTTCTCTTGAGATCCTCCTTAAGGAAGCTAGGATTAGACCTTTTGTAAGACCAGAAGCTCTTGAAAATGGGAGAGGGGATAGGTAAGATTTTTGGGTAGAGTTTAGAAATGACTTGGAGCTTGAGAGGTGTAAGGAAATGAGGGTGTGAAGGGTGGTTTTTATAGTGGATGGGAGAGGGGTTTTCATAATTTAAAATTCCTTAGTTTATTGGTTCCTCACAAGACAAGGAATATTGAGTAATTCATGACAAATTAGAGTAATTGTATCATGTGATCCAGAACCATGTGGGCTTACATTAGCAGAACAACACACATGACTCTATAATTAGCTTAATTAGCTTATTTTGTAAATTATAGTATTTCAATATTCATCATAAATTCAATTATTTCAGAAAAATATAAAAAATTAAAGTCAACCATTTTGTGACATTTAGAATCCAAAAATGAATTCCATTTTTTAAAAATAATTGTTTATATATTATTAATTTAATTTTAATTAAAATCATAATTTACTAGAAAATATAGTTTTTAAAATTAAAACTAATTTTATAATGCTCTCAAAAATTACATGAGGTCTTACAAAATTATCTTAAATCTATAAGACATAGATTTTTTAATTTATGAACACTTTTTAATAATATATTTTATTTTTAAATTAATTGATTAATTAAAATAAATAATTTATGACTTATAAAAATACCAATACTTCTACTATAGTCAAATTGTCACTTATAAGATGCCTAAATTTTATTTAAATATTCAAGGGTAAGGTTACTATTATTTTGGGAAATTTACTATTAATAAAGGTCATATTACTATTCATAAGGGCATGTTACTATTCACCGAAAAATTATTTCTGTTCTATTAGACTCCAAAAATAATCCTGAACACAACAATGTATATCAGTTTTTCAAAATTCAAAACACATAAGTGACAAACTTATTTTTAAGGGTCACTATGAACATAGTAGTTCAATATGTTTTGTTTTCATGGGATTTTATGACATATTTTTAAGAAGGTAAATTACATTGAAAAACATTAGGTCGTTACACTCTTCCTACCTTATGAAATTTCACCCTAGAAATTTTGTTTTACATAAATAGGTGAGGATACTTCTCCTTCATCACCTCTTCTGGTTACCAAGTTGCTTCCTAAAACATATAGTTCATCCATAACACTTTGTAAAGATGGGTTGTCTTGTTGCATAGAACCATATCTCTCCGATGTAGAATCATTACTGACATCTCCTCATTGTAAAGAACTATAAAATTTAAGGGAAATTTTTGTTCTTAAATTTCATTTGGATTTTACAAAAATGCTATTTCTGACGGCACCTGATTCCGAGGCCCGGTGTGCCCGGAATAATTTTCTGATGTTTAGATCGGGTACATTTAGTGAGTGAACGAGCGGGTTTTCCTAACTTTTAAACCGGTGCTCGCAATCAAAATCCAAGGACACCAATGGAATCGCAGCGCCGGTCATTTCTTAGAAACACCTTTTATGGAGTTGCTTTTGCTCGGGTGTGGTTATTATATTTTTAGGTTATGTAAAGGAGTAAAATAAAAGTGGTGCAACCCAATTTTATTTAATTTAATGTTGCTAAACCTATCCTAATTGGTTGAGTGGGACCCACATCCTAACTAATCGACTAGGTAGGATATTAGTGGGGTGGGGCCTAGACGAGCCCCACCCTTTCAACTTCCTCAACCCCTATTAATTAAGGTAACGCACCAGCACCCCCCCTTTAAATAAAGTCAACCCTGCGTTTAATTAATTATTAAATTCCTTTATTAAATTGGGCAGTTTCAACATTGCAATTAATTAAATTAATTGTTTGATTCTTTTTTGAATTTCAAAATGCATGGCTTGAGAAATAAAATAAGACAAACTCTTATTTTCTTAGAGTTGTTGGGTTTTGAGAGGATAGGGAGAAAAAACTCTAAGGATTAAAGTTCATCTTCTTCGTCGAAGAATGCGAAGAACGCGAAGAACGCACTGCTGCTGACAAAGAACACCGACTTCCGACGACGGTGAGAGATGCCTTCATCGGAGATCGACGACCCGACGCGCATCCTTTCATTATTTCTTCCTGCAGCAAAGAATGGGAGACACCATTCCTCCTCGGACGATCTCTGTCAACGTGTACGGAGCCTTCTTCCGCGACATTCAACTCCGCGACGAACCTTCGTCCAACAAACGCTTGAAGTAGGGGTTTATTTTTTTTTAATTGTCTATTCGTGATTACTTCTGTCGCCATTCTTCATTTCAATTTGAGCCGCCTGATATCGCAATAACGGGAGGAGGTCGGACCGCACGAACACGGACGACACTCCTCCCCATTGTTTTTTTGATTTTTTTGCGGCAAGTGTGAGGTGGTGCGGTGCCGTTGCACCGCGCGGAAGCTATGAGATTTGGTCGAAGAAGCGCGGCGCCGTCGCGCCATGCCGGAGAACTTGGATGAGATCGCAGCCGGAGCGGGGTCGTGGTGGAGTGATGCAGCGCCGTCGCCCCGCGCCAGACGGACAACGGTCGCGACCTAAGGCTGCGGCAGAGCAGGGAGCGGCGGCCTACTTCTGGCCACCGGCGCCTGAGCAGGAGGGCGGGACCGCGGGGTCCCGCGGCAGCAGCACGGCCGGCCAGCTGGGGCGGCCGGCTTCCGAGAAGATCCGGGGGTTGTAACCACCGGATGTCCAGCAGGAGCAGCCCCACTCATGGGGGTCGTGGTTTTGAACTGGTGGGAGACATCCCCCCCCCCCCCCCCCGCACCCCCTACGCTCGGCCATTACGGTCGAGCCACATGGACGCCTGGCCACCTGGCGAGGCCGACTGCACCCAGGACAGGCCGCCAGGCCGGGCCGCGTAGGCCGGGCCGGGCCATGCCCAAGCGGGCCAGACCCAGACCCGGGTTGGGTCGACCCGGTTCGGGCCGACCCAGGGGGTATCGGACCGGGCTCGAACCCCCTATTCTCGGACCTCTTTTAGTCTTTTGCCCATAACATGGGATTTTGACCTCTGATCGATGCAATATCAGCTGCGATGCGACCTTGTATCGAGGCAGTCGTTTCGGTATATTATAGTCAAGGTTTCGGATAACTTTGGGTTCGGCCGGGTTGGTTCGTACACAAAACCAACAGGGCCCTCAGACCGGAAACACTTATAACATGAGCTTCGGACGTATGATTGACGTGTCGTCAACTTTTATGGTTTCCTCTAAGTGAGACGAACCTTTTGGCTCACTCCGCTCAAGTTTTGGATGCAGTTGGAGTACGGTCGGGTTGGTTTTGACTTAAAAACCAACTGGGCCCCTGGGACGAAAAAGCCAATAACTCTCAGACCGGGCGTCTGATTGACCCGCCGTCTGTGACATTGAGTTTCGGTTGACGATGCAGATCTTTTGGATACATAAACATCCCCTCGGCTCATAGAGCGGACCCTCCCGAATGAGCTTGCTGTGTGTGGAAACCATAGTGTTGTCTGCGACTCTGACGATGATGACGACTGTACAGAAATCCTCCGTGGATTCGACGGTGAAGACAATAGCACTCAGCGATCCTATGTGGATCAGTGCTACCTATCCTGTGTGGGTCCGATCCTGTGTGGGTCAGTGCTCAGCGATTCTGTGTGGGCCAGCGCATACTGATCCTATGTGCGTCAGATCCTGTGTGAGTCATTACGGGGGTTAGTTACCTATCAATCCTGTGTGGGTCATTGCAAGGGTTAGTTACCTATCCATCCTATGTGGGTCATTGCGGGGGTTAGTATCTATTGATCATGTGTGGGTCTGAAGGCTTAGATGAATCAGTTGCTACACCTGATCATCAGAATCATCTTACGAAGAAGTATACCTTGTGAGCTGAGTCTTGACATTCAATCTTATCTTTGATAAAATTTAATTGATATCCTGTGTGGATTATGTTATTATTTCCAGTTTCGATTGGGTTGTGAATTCCTATGTGGAACGGGTTATGTTTTCTTTTGTGGACTGGGTTGTACATGAGCTCGGATGTTGGAGATGAATTGATGACTATGGTATATGTATGGGCATATACCTAAGTAATGTCGGTTGTTACTTCGTGATTGTATCTTTCCTTTGGGGATTATCCTTTTTGGATTCTGGGAGACCTTAGGGGGTCTCGGGGTCTCTACTGAGTAGCTTATACTCACCCCTGCACGGGAAATGCCTGCACTATGTTGTGTTGGATGCAGATGACAGACAACGCTGATCGTGGTTGAGTCTTGTAGAGCGAGTCGGTACCTGGAGGTGGACCACTGGGCGGGATTTACACGGAGCGGACGGCTGGACCCGTGGAGCTATGGAGACTATCTGTACCCACATTTCAGGTGGGACTTCCAGTGGACGGCTCGACGTTGCGGCTTTTCTTTCATTTTCTATTTTCCCATTCCAGTTGTACATTACTTTCAGTTTGGGTTTGCATACTAGCCCAATTACATTTCCGCACTTACTATTGTACCCAGTTATTACATAGTATTTAATTCTAATTGCTTTCTCTATTTTTTTGTTTACTTCACAAAGGCAATTACTTCCCTTTTTATCTGGAATAACACCTTGGTGCTAGTCGCTAGCCCCTAGCCTATGGAAGGTGGGCTTGGGGTAGTCACGGCATGGGCCCCATGGACGGGTCGTGACAAATTGGAATCAGAGGAGTTCGGTTCTACTGTAGAACTCAATACTCTGATCTTTTTCTATGTGAAGCAATAGTGTTAAGTTTATTGAGTGTGTTTATCAGTCCAGGGAGTCCAGTGTTGGTGCAGCGGCCGACGTATCTGTACACCAGGACCCTGATTTTTGATTTTCCGACTTAGTGCACGAAAACATTGATTTCTTATGTGTTTCATGTTTTCATTGTAATTACATTGTGTGAGCTCACCAGGTATACTATATTAACCGTGGAATACCTGTTTATTTTCAGGATGGCCCCAAGACGGCAGCTAGCTAGGGTTCCGAGCGTTGTGCGGGACGATAGCCCACCGAGCGACAAGGCCTCGGTACATGGCCCTTTCACAGCAGAGGCACCGGCGGTACCTCTACCCGCCGAGCCACCGATGCTACCAGCCCTAGCCGCTGACGATGCACATCGCCTTAGTGCACTGTACGAGTTTCAGTGTCAGTAACCGCCCAGGTTCCGTGGGGAGACGGACCCTCTGGAAGGCGAGGATTGGCTGGAGGCCGTTGTACAAGTTTTCAGGTTAGTGGGGACCCCAGCCGACCTCATGGTGATCCTCACACCGAGCCTCCTACATGCTGTAACAGTCAGATAGTGGAGCTTGATGCTCCAGGTGCACGATGATGCATATCTTCTCTGGACTGACATTGAGAGCCTCTTCCGCTCGGAGTTCATCCCAGCCACCCTCTGTGCGGTGCGCATCCAAGAACTTCTGTAGCTGCAGCATGGTAGCTTGACAGTCGCCCAGTACTCGGCGAGATTTACCGATCGTTTGCGCTACTCTACGGACATGGTATGGGACCCATTTATCCGGGCCCGGACCTTCGCGTAGGGACTGAGGCATGAGATCAGGGTATCGCTGATCTCCCTCAGCATTCTGACACAGGAAGGGGTACTGGAGAGAGCCCTTCTCATCAAGAGCTTTGGGGTAGGTCCCGGTGGAGATTGAGGATCGACAGGAGCGGGTCCTACGTGGATGGTTAATTCCTCTAGTGCGCATTAGATGGAAGCATGGGAACCTCCGTTAGAGAAATTGGGAGCGGCGGGCTCAGATGCGTGCTCAGTACCCACATTTGTTTCCCTTGATTATGATGTATCTTTACGGGGATGTAATGCCCTGAGGTCGGAGTAATGTAAAGACCCGTAAAATTCAAGGGAATTTTTTTTCTTAAATTTATTTTGGATTTTACAAGAACACAGTTTCTGAAGGAACATGATTCTGAGGCCCGGTGTGCCCGTAATCCTTTTTTGAAGTTTACCTCGGGTACGTTTAGTTAATGAACAAGCGGGTTTTCCTAACATTTGAACTGGTGCTCGGAATTGAAATCTGAGGACACCAATGGAATCGCAACGCTAGTAATTGCTTAGAAACACCTTTTCCGGAGTTGCATTTACTTGGGTGTGGTTATTTAATTTTTGGGTTAAGTAAAGCAATAAAATAAAAGTGGTGCAACAATATTTTATTTTATTTAAAGTTGTTAAACCTAAGCTAAGTGGTTGAGTGGGACCCACATCCTAACTAATCCCCTATGTATGATATTAGTGGGATGGGGCCCACACGATCCCCACCCTTTCAGCTTCCTCAACCTCTATTAATTAAGGTATCGCACCCGCACCCCCACCACCTTTTAAATAAAGTCAACTCATGCATTTAATTAAATATTAAACACCTCTATTGAATTAGGCAGTTTAAACATTGCAATTAATTCAATTAATAGTTTGATTCATTTTTGAATTTCAAAACGCATGGGTTGAGAAATAAATTTTAACAAACTCTTATTTTATTAGAGTTTTTGTGTTGTGAGAGGATTGGGAGAAAAATCTCTAAGGCTTGAAGTTCTTCTTCTTCATCGAAAAATGTGAAGAACGCGAAGAGCGCATCGCCGCCGAGGAAGAATGCCGACTTCCGATGACGGACGATGGTCAGAGATGCCTTCCTTAGAGATCGACGACCCGACGTGCATGCTTTCGTTCCTTCTTCCCGCGTCAAAGGAAGGGAGACACCGTTCCTCCTCGGACGATCACTCTCAACTTGTACGGAGCCTTCTTTCGCGACGTTCAACTCCCTGACGATCCTTTTTCCAACAAATGCTCAAGGTAGGGGTTTATTTTTTAATTGATTGTTCGTGATTACTTTCGTCGCCATTCATCATTTCACTTTGAGCCACCTGATATCGAAATAATGGGAGGAGGTCGGACCGCACGAACACGGCCCACCCTCCTCCCCCTTGTTTGTTTGATTTTGTTGCGGCATGTGTGAGATGGCGCGGTGTCGTTTCACCATGCGGAATCTATGAGATTTGGGAAAAGAAGCGTAGTGTCGTCGCGACGCACCGTTGAACCGGGAAGACGGCGCGGCTGGAGCGGGGTCGTGGCGGAGGGGTGCGGCGCCGTCGCGCCGCGCCGGATGGACCAAAGCCACAGCCTTTGGCCGCGCCAGAGCAGGGAAAATCTGCCGACTTCCGGCCGCCAGTGCCGGAGCAGGAGGGTGGGTCCGCGATAGCAGCATGGCCAGCCGGCCTGGCCGCCCGGCTTTTAATAAGTGACGGGGGTCGTAACCCTCGGCTAGCCAGCAAGAGCGGCCCCCCTCATGGGGGCCACGGTTTTGAACTGGCGAGGGGCAGCACCCCCCCCCCCCCTCACCCCATACTCTTGGCCGTTACGGCCGAGCCACCTAGCCACCTGGCCCCCCGTCCAGGCTGGGCCGGGCTACGCTCATGCCGGGGCACAGCCTAGGTTGGGTCGACCCAGTTCGGGCCGACCCAGGGGGTATCAGTCCGGGTCGGACCGGGCCCGAACCCCCTATTCTCGGACCTCTTTCGGCCTTTTTCCCATAAAATGGGTTGCGGACCTCCGATTGACTCACTGTCAGGTGAGATGCAATCCTTGGATCGAGACGGTCGTTTTGGTATATTACACTAAAGGTTTCTGTGAACATTGCGTTTGGACGGGTTGGTTCGTACACGGAACCAATCGGGCTCTCGGAGCGGAAACAATTATAACATGAGCTCCGAATGTTCGATTGACGTGTCTTCGACATTTATGGTTTACTTATAGTGAGATGAACCTTTTTTATTACTCTGATCGAGGTTTGGAAACAGTTGGAGTATGGTCGTGTTGGTTTTGACTTAAAAACCAACCGAGCCCCTTGGACGAAAAAGCCAATAACTCTCAGGCCGGGCATCCGATTGACGCGCCGTCTATGACATTGAGTTCCTGTTGACGATACAAATCTTTTGGATACATCAACTCCAGACTATGTGTCATTTGATGTATCATCCCCTCATCACATGTAGCGTACCCTCCTGAACGAGCTTGCTGTGTGCGGGAACCCTAGAGCTGGCTACGACTGCGACGACGATGACGACTGTACAGAAATCCTTCGTGGATTCGACGGTGATGACTACAACACTCAGAAATCCTGTGTGGATCAGTGCTACTGATATTTTGTGGGTCTGATCCTATGTGGGTCAGTGCTAAGAAGTTATTTGTGGGCCAGCGCATACCGATCATGTGTGGGTCAGATCCTGTGTGGGTCATTGCGGGGGTTTGTTACCTATCGATCCTGTGTGGGTCATTTCGGGGGTTAGTTACTTATCGATCATGTGTGGGTCATTGTGAGGGTTAGTACCTATCAGTCCTTTGTGGTTCTGACGTCTTAGATGAATCAGTGGATACACCTGATCATCTCAATCGTCTTACGAAGAAGTATACCTTGTGAGCTGAGTCGTGACTTTCAATCTTATATTTGATAAGATTTACTTGATATCCTGTGTGGATTACATTATGCATTCCTATGTGGATTGGGATGTAAATTCCTATATAGAACGGGTTATGTTTTTCTGTGTGGAATGGGTTTTACATGAACTCAGATGTTGGAGCTGAATTTATGACTTAGTTATATGTATGGGTATAAACCTAAGTAATGTCGGTTGTTATTTCGTGATTGTGTCTTTCCTTTGTGGATTATCCTTTGTGGATTCTGGGAGACCTTCGTGGGTCTCGGGGTCCCTACGTTGTAGCTTATACTCACCCCAGCATGGGCTATTCCCACACTACGTTGTGTTGGATGCAGACAACAGACAACGTTGATCGTGGTTGAGGCTTGTAGATCGAGCCTGTACCTGGAGGTGGACCACTGGGCAGGACGTACACGGAGCGGACGACTGGACCCGTGGAGCTGGGGAGACTAAATGTACCAACCATTCAGGTGGGAATTCCAGTGGATGGTTCGACTTTGCATCTTTACTTTCAGTTGTTGTTTTCCCTTTCCAGTTGTAATTTACTTTTAGTTTGGGTTTGTATACTGGCACACTTACTTTTCCGCACTTACTATTGTACCCAGTTATTACTTAGTGTTTACTTCTGCATTCTTACTCTATGTATTTTTTTACTTTACAAAGGAAATGCCTTCCCTTTTTATCCGGAATTACTACTTTGTGCTAGACGCCAGCCCCTGGCCTATGGAAGGCGGGCTTGGGGTAGTCACGGCACGGGCCCCGAGGACGGGTCATGACACTCATAGGAGTGATCATCTTCTAGTTTCACCACCTCTGATTTTAGTACATGTGAGGGGTCTGTTATGTAATTCTTCAATAGTGATACATGAAACACATCAAAAACATGATCCATATTCTGTGGAAGTGAAAGACGATAGGCAACGACTCATAAGCGGTCAATGATTTCAAAGGGACCAATGTACCATATGATTAGCTTCTATTTCTTTCCAAATCGTGAAAATATCTTCCATGGTGATATTCAAAGGAATAGTTTATCCCCAATGTTGAACTCCAAGTCCCTTTGATGGTTGTTAGAATTAGTCTTTTTCCGAATTTGAGTATCTTTGATGTGTTTCTGGATTAATTCAACTTTCTCTGTCATCTCTTGCACAAGATCAGGTCCAAGTAGCATTCATTCTCCAACATCATCCCAATAGGTTAGAGTTCTAAATCACTTTCCATAGAGAGATTCATATAGAGACATCGGAATACTCGAGTGGATGTTATTGTTGTATGAGAACTCAACCAATGGAAGATGCTGATCCCATCAACCTTTGAATTCTAGAGAGCAAGATCTTAATATATATTAATGTGTATGAATTGTCCTTTCATATTGGCCATCAGTTTAGGGGTGATAGGCTATGATGAAATTTAATTCAGTAGTCGATGCATGTTGAAGGATCCTCCAGAATTTAGATCTGAACCATGGATCATGTTCAGAGACAATCGAGATTGGAACTCAATGTATTCTCACCGCTTCTTTCACGTATATCATTGCACGTTTTTCAAGCGAGAGGTCTTCTCGAATAGCGATAAAATGGGAATTCATGGTGATTAGGTCAACCACAACCCAAATCAAATTATTTCCCATCGATATCTTCAGGATACCCATGAAAATTTCCATAGTAACATTTTCCCATTTCCACATGGGTATAGGCAATGACTGAATCATCCCTTTGGACTTTTGTCGCTCTGATTTAACATTATGACATATCAAACACCATGATATATATTCTGCAATCTCCTTCTTCATGTTATCCCACCAGAATTGTTCTCAGAGATCATGGAAAATCTTGGTAATCCATTGATGGATATAGAATGGAGAGCTATGTGCATTGTCCAATATTTAATTATTTATCCTGGGAGATGAAGGCACACAAAGTAGCATTCCAAACAGAATCACACTATCATCATCGATAAAGAACTCTTGTATTTTCACTTCCTTTATTGCATTCACCCACTTTGGTATATCCATATCATCCCTTTGTGCTTCCTTTATCTTCTCTTGGATGTATGGTTGCGCAATAATTTGGGAAAGGTACCATGTATCCTCTTCCCTTATGATTTCCTAATCCATCCATTTCATATCTATGAAGATAGGGTATTTCTCGATCCATAACATGGATATAGTAGCATGTTCTTTTCGGCTTAGAGCATATGCTACCTTGTTCGCCTTTCTAGGATGATAGTGAATAGAGAAATCGTAATCCTTGATTAGCTCTAACCATACCCTTTGATGCATGTTGATCTCCGTTTGTGTGATTACATACTATAGGCTCTTGTGATCAGTGTATACATCAAACATTTCACCATAAAGGTATTTCACTAGATTATCAAGGAAAAAATCACAGTTGTCAGCTCTAGATCATGTTTCGTGTAGTTCTGCCCATTGATCCTCATCAATCGTGAGACATAGGCTATCGCATTTTCATTTTACATGAGTACACAACCCAAGCCTTTTTTGAAGCATCACTGTATATCACAAAACTTTCTCCACTTTTCAGTAGTGTGAGTATAGGTGCATTGATTAGTCTTCTCTTTAGCTCATTGAATCATCCCTCAAATTATTTCGTCTAGACATACATTACCCCTTTCCTTGTTAACATAGTTAGCGGGATTGACAATCATGAGAGTAATCTCATAAAAAATCTGTAGCACCCAGTTAATCGAAGAAAACTACATATTTCTTCAACACTAGAGGGCTACTTCCATTCCTCAATCGCCTTTGTTTTGAAGGATCCACATAAATTCCCTCAATTGTGATCACATGTCTCAAGAAAGTGACTTTCTTCATCAAAAATTCACACTTTCTTAACATGGTGTACAACTTCTCCTTTCTTAATGTCGCCAACACATGTCTTAGATGTTCTTCATGTTCCTCCTTGATATTGGAGTAGATTAGAATATCATCAATAAGCATTGTCGCAAATTTGTTGATGTAATGTCTAAAAAATCTATCCATAAAATCCATAAAGATTAAAGGGGAATGATAAGTCCGAAAGAAATCACTAAAAACTCTTATTGTGCATACCTTGTACGGATGGCAGTCTTCTGAATAACTTCCCTCTTCCCCTATGGCTGATGATATCCAGAACAAAGATCCACCTTTGAAAAGTATTTAGCACAACTTAACTGATCGAACAAGTCATCAATCCGTGGATGAGGATACGTTTTATTTATGGTGATCTTCTTGGGCTCATGATAATTGACTCACAGCCTCATTGTTGCATCCTTCTTCTTCTAAAAGAGTACTAGTGCACCCCATAGTGATTCACAAGGGAATATGAACACTTTGTCCAGATGCTCTTGCATCTTCTTCTTTAACTCCTCTAGATTGATTGGAGCCATCATATAGGGACACATTGAGATAGGAGTAGATCATGGTATGAGTTCAATTGAGAACACTACCTCACGATCTGGGGGAATTCTGGGTAACTCTTCTGGAAATACATCATTTTATTCCCTCACAATGGGCATTTCCTCATGGTTGGAACTTTACTTCGACTCAACCATTTGGGAGAGGTATGCTTCTTCATAGGGTATAAAAAACCATAACATTGAATGATTTTTCAATGGAGGTTCATGATCTCCCTTTCTTTTGTATAGTATAATGGGATGGTTCGGAATATTAAACGATATTTCCTTTTTCTGATAGTTATTATGTACTCTATATAACGAGATCCAATCCATTCCCATTATAGCTTCAAACACCACCAAAGGAATTATTATAAGATTAGATGGAAGAATCAAACCATATAAACAAATGAGAGAGGAGTCAGATACTATGGTTGAAATTATTGCACCACATGATGTTTTTACAGATATCTTTACTTCACGGTTTTAGGGCTTCAATTCTATAGTTCAAGAAAACTTGCATGACAAAAAGGAATGCGTAGAACCAGAATCAAATAATACTTTTTTGATTCTTTAGTGAATAAGATGTTTACTTTGTACGACTTCATTATCATCATCCACTTCCACCGTTGGGATGGCATAAGCCTTCCCTTGTTCCTTTGGCTTTAGTGCCTACTGATGCTAATTACCCACGTGAACTCATGGTTTACTACACTGACTTTCATAGTGCCCTAGCTCCATATAGTTGTAGCGTTGAACCATTAGTGGTTCTCTCCTTTATTCAACAACATTATTCTTCCTTTTTGTTTCTTTCTGACACATTTGAGTATGATATCCTTCTTTCCCACAATTTAAGCACTTCCCCATCCCTCTGAGGTAGTTTCCATGGAGGAACATCCCACATTTTTGGTATGTGGTTCATTGAGTTTTTGTTCCACCCTTATCATTAGATCCACCGGCATGAAACTACATATTGTGTTTCTTATCACCATATCTGTGGGACTATTTTCCGAACTCAATCTCAACTTTGAGTTCACACAGAACAACTTCTTCATAACACCCAATGTCTCGATTTGTGAGAGCCTTTAGACGGTGTGGTTTTAATCCACCAAAGAATCTATCTATTTTTCTATCATTGTAAATAACAAACCCCAAAGCATACCTTGAATGTCTTGTGAAATTTTCTTCATAATTTGAGATAGATTATCCTTACTTTTGCATGAGATCTATGAATTCCCTCTCTATCTTGGTGTGAAGAGTTATTGGGAAATACTTGTTAAGAAACATTATCTTAATGTTTTCCCATTCAATCTCTTCAATTTCCTCCCTTGGCTTGGTGTTCTTAATAAAATCCCACCATTGATTGGATTCTCCATCTCGAAGTTAAATGGATAGAGCCACCTTATCCGTATCTGAATAGTGAAGAACAAAATAGTTCGTCACCATGGATTTTACCCACTGTTCCACAACTAGTGGATCAGAAGATCCGTTAAACGTCAGTGGTCGTTGCCGCAAAAAACATGCAATAGCTAGTTCCTCCCTCTTTGGTGAAGGAGTACATTCCCCATTATTATGGTTATTGTTCCTAACTTGAGATAATTTGGTAATAATATCCCTGATGTTTTTAACTCCACCGCCCAAATCATTGGGGATGTCGTTCGGGCAATCGTTGCATTGGCCCTCACACAAGTTATTGGCCTGAAATCTTTTGGTACCCACCATTTTATAAAATAGAAAAGGTTAGAACAAAACATAAGTAAACAAGTCATGAATAACTTATTTATTTGATTAATTTATACCAAAAACATAACTTATGGTATCCCTATGTAAATATTCTTATGTGCATATTTGTACTTAGTCTCATGATAGAGTTTTTCCCTAGGGTTCACTAATTCTAATTCCCAAATTAACTAAACCATTCCTCTAATACTAAATATAGCATCCCTTCCTTTTTTACATTACTATTAAATCATATTATAGATAAAAAACCTAATATTATTACACAAACAGGATCCAATTTTTTAGTGTATTTGTAAAACTGGGACCATTCATAACAATTACAATATCAAGCATAAATATTTATTCAATTTATACTTCATTATCTTATTACTGGAACTTGATCTCTCTTTAGTACATGTAGCTACCTGAGGATATACATCAAAAGTGGTGAGATAAAATTATATAAAGAGGATGGATTAGATGATTATAGCATTGGGTGAGAATAGTCATAACATAGGCAAAGGATCATCCACAAGAGAGGAAGCATAAAAAATGACTTGAAATGTGGCAATGCATAAAAATGAAACATCATGTATTAGTGGTTAATTACCACACATACTTGTGAATAAAGATAAAGTATTTTAAAAATATAATTTCAGATTAACTCATGAGATTCATCACTTTACCCAATGCATTGGAGCACTGTATAATTTCGGGCACACCCTTCACATTGAAATATTCATATTGCACTATATAATTCCGGGTGCACCTGTCACATCATAACTTTTTCATTTATCATGCATTCCACAATGAAAATATGTCAAAACTTTGACATAAATAACACATTAAATTGAATGGGTTTCATCTCATAAGAATGCATTTATAAACATTTGATTCCCAAAAGAAAGAGGGAATAACATACATGTTACAAGAACCGTCAACCTTGAATGAGATGTAAAAGGTGTGTTTCTTGAAGAAGAGTTATTTTGATAAAATTTTGTTGAACATAAATACCTGTGGAAAACATGTGTATCCCAAAAAAATAAGACAAAAATTAAAAAATGATTTTTAAGGAGTAACCATACATATAAAGGAGTGAAAGAGGGAGAACCTAAAGGATGAAATTGGCTTCGAGAATTTCCCCTCGCCTTGTATCTGAACGCTTCCTTCTCTTTAATGTCTTGTGTAATGAAATTTTATTCATTAATTAGAAATCCAGATACATATTTACAGTAATATGATTCATTATGGTATAATTATGTGATTTTGTGTTCTTTTGGATGAGTTATATTGTTTAAAAACATTGTTCGACAATGTTTGTTTTTTATGGTTTTCTTGAGGGGTTCACTTGTATTCATAAACTGATGTTCAGGAAGAATATGGGTAAACATACATAACTGATATTAAATTTTATAAATGATATTACATTAGTTTTAATGTTCTTATAATGAATCATATTATATCCATGTGTGTGAATCATTAGATAAAAATTAAATGATGATTGTTTGGGTTAATTTGTATTGTTTCTCGATCATAATGAACTTGTTTTATTTTATCACTAGTAATATGGTCATAAGATAGTTCCAGATCATAAAATAGGAAAAAATAAATGTAAAAAATTTGTTTTCAAAAATTTAATTGGTTTCATGACCAGATCTGAAGGTAGAATAAAACATGTCGTTTATGAAGGTGATAAATTAACACCTCACGAACAACATTCTCTTTAATAATATAATAGTAAGAGGGAAAGGGTGTTGGATGGTATAATATCTCATTAGAATCATAATATTCCAATAAATATATAATCCTGGATTTAAAATACCAGTTGGATGAAGATTGGTTGGGAGTGATAAAGAAATGAACATGAAATTGAAGGGAAATTAATGGATATGAGGGAGAGAAATTACCTCTTAAATCCTCCATTTGAGATCCTCCTTAAAGAAGCTAGGCTTTGCCTTTTGATGAGACCAGCAGCTCTTGAACGTGGTATATGGGATAAGGAATATGTATGGTCATAGTTTAGTGAATTCTTGGAGCTTGACAGGTGTGAGGAAATGAGGGTGTAAAGGGTGGTTTTTATAGTGGAGGGGAGAGGTGTTTTCTTAATATAAAATCTATTCGTTTATTATTTCCTAACAATAAAAAGAATAGTAAGTATTCCATTAACAAGAATAGTAATTTTATTATGTGATCCCAAAACAAGTAGGCTTACATATGCCGAACATCACACATGACTCTATAATTAGTTTATTTATCTTATTTTGTAAATTATGGTATTTAACTTTTCATCAAAATTTCATGTATATCAGGAAAATACCAAAAATTCACTCTGAAGATTTTTTGTAGAGTAGAATCCAAAAATTAATTCCATTTTTCAAAATTAATTTTCTAAATATTTTTGGTTTAATTTTTTATTAAAATCATTATTTACTTGAAAAATACATTTTTTAAAATTAAAACTGATTTTATAATGCATTCAAAAATTACATGAGGAATTAAAAAAATTATCTTAAATCTATACGACATAGATTTTTTAATTTATGAAGAATTTTAAAGAATATATTTTATTTTTAAATTTATTAATTATTTAAAATCATTTATTTATAACCTTAAAAAATACCAAAACATTTACTATGGTCAAATTTCCACTTATAATATGCCTAAAGTTTATATAATTATTCAAGGGTAAGGTTTCTATTATTTAAGGAAATTTACTATTCATAAGGGTCATATTACAATTCATAAGAATAGGTTACAAATCGCAAAAAAAATTATTTTTGTTCTATCAGAATCCAAGAGTCATCATGAACCTAACCGTGTTTGTTAGTTATTAGAAATTCTTAACACATAAGTGAAAAACTTATGTTTAAAGGTCACTTAGAACGTATTAGTTCATTAAGTTGTGTTTTTATGTGATTTTAAGACAAATTAATAAGAAAGGAAATTCCATTGAAAATCATTGGGTTGTTTAACACATTCCATTAGAATTTTGTATTTTATCCCTAACTTTCTAATATACCCAACAATAATGTAAAAACTCATTGATATCTCTCATTGTTCCATGCCATCTGAAATACTCTTCAAAATCACTAGTCATATTCCTAGTTCCTATATAAATATAGAATAATGAACTATGAAATTCCTCTAACAACACCTTATTCAAATATTGTATATAAATAAAGAATATGAGGTTCTTGAACCTTAAAATTACATCATGATAATGGTTAAACATAGGAATACATCTACACTTCTCTTAATGCTCTATATCTTTCTTCTATGAAACATTAATCATCACATTGATGGATGGTTGAATATTAAATTGATGATGATAATATTATTCCCATTACATTATTAGTTCAAGATCCTTAATTTTTAAATCTTTAAATACATGATCTTTTAAAATCCTCAACATTGATAAGCTAGCATTCTCTTTTCCACATAAATCATTGAACAACTTATTTTATTTCACAATGTGATAAAGTATTAATATTTTATAATATATAATCATATCGAACTATATTATTTGGTTTATATTCATATTCGTTTGTATGAATATGTAATTTAAACTTTTCTCCTCAGTATATATACCATACATTTCTCCATAAAGATAATTCCTCAATTACAGTAATGAAAAAAGTATCACAGTTAACTCAAGATTAGGAGTTCGTTAATTTTGTTCATGGATCTCCAATTTCTACGAGGCATTACTTATAACAATGTCATTCTACATAATAAAACATCCAAATTCATACTTCGATAAATCATTATAGATTAAAACCCCTTTATCATTATAGGGTAATGTATGTATACGTGCGCTAACTAATATTCTCTTCATTTCTATGAAATTTTCCTCACAATTGTCGATCTATGGGAACATGGCTCCTATACAAGTTAAATTTGTCATAAGATTACATACTCCTGATAAATTCCCTATAAATTAATTATAATATATAGATAAATAAAGAAAAAATTATATCTCAGTCACTGTCATTGGAATAAACTGACATATTGTATCCTCTATCTTTGATGGTTCAACTGATTTACCCACTCTTGAGTTTATACTAAAAAAATGAATAATTTTGAATCCAATATTCAAACTATGTAAATATTAAATATATTTTATAATTTCTTAGGGTATTTATTACAATTCACAAGTTATCTTCTTTATCATACTATCTCATTAAGTAGATAAGAACATATTTTATAAAGGCTACCACATACTGATCAAGTTAATTAATAGAGAATTTATTTATTAAATCAATTAAATTATTATGAGAATTAGTAAGACCAAATTGAATAACTATTTATTCATAGTTCCCATATATTGTACATAATATTTGTTTGGTATATCGTCCTTCTTAACCTATAATTTATGATATCTATAAAGGAGATAAATCATTTAAATGAAATATATCCACATTTTTCATCAAAAATTCATCAAAATAGAGAAGAGAATGTATGTTCTTAATTATGGCTATTTAAGATGGAAATATTTGGTATAGTTTTCTCGATGGTCGATTAAAGAGATTTTTATTTTATGAAATCATTTATGATTGGTTCACTATTTTAAAAATATTTTGTAGGGTTTCAATTATAGAACCATAAACATGCAATGCTTCTCTATTTATGGTCACCTTCTTTTCAAATGAAAGCGTTTTTTTGGATTTTTTGACAAAGATTATTAAGAAATAATATTGTTTATGGGGATGGGATGTCATTATCATCATACCCTTTTGAGGACAATTTTTTCCTACTCCATAAAAATATTATAGATTTAAGATTTTTTCATGATCCCTTCATTAATCCCAATGTTTGATATGTATCAAACATGAGTTTAAAATTAATTATTAATAGGTATAGAATCAATAATTATCTATATGTATATAAACATATTAATTAATGGAGATATCTTTATGTATCTAAGGTTCTATATCAATGAAATCCTCTTACCTACCAATATGATATTATTTGGTCATTATTATAATGATGCAAGATTCGTAGTTACATAGTGGGGAACTCTAAAGTGTATCTTTATCCAGTGAGACATAAGTTATTTTGATTTTGAGTTTGGTCCCATAGATGGGATTACTATATATTATTTTGAAATGAATCTGAACCCATGAAATTTGATGAATCATAATGGGTCACACCATATATTTTAACATCATTTGATAAGGACCTAACCACACCGTTTAATGACACATGGAAAGGACATCATGGATAATGATTCGTAGTAAATGTTTCTTGTGAAATATAAGACAAAGAATCCCAGAGAACCTATTAGGTGTGTGTGTTTCCTAGATGAATCGGAATCTACTAGGAATGTGTCCCAAAGAGAACATGGTTGATTTGAGGTGTTGGGTTTGAAACATAGAGAGGCTTTCTATGAATCCAATTAGAATGGGAATCAAATTCCATGTAATTTGGTTGGTCTTTCAAGGGAGTGTTGATCTTAATGTCTATTAAAATGGGGATTATTCATGGGAAGGGTTCCCTATGGAAAAGGGGGCCATGAGTGATGTTTTAGCTCTTGGAGATTTGGAATCATGTTTGGGAATTACAACTATGAAGGTCTCTAATTGATATTGGGCCTTAGGTAGGCATCCTACATATCATGATTATAGAAAGTATAATAGTCCTCGTAGTCCAAGAGTGTGTCATCGAATACACCCTAAGGATCCCTTGGTGAATGGGGGTATGATTGTGGATTACTATTGTGGAGGATTCACTTAATCAGTTAGATCTTATAATTGGAATGATCTCAAATTCTAATACAATTCGGGCTTTCCTATGAGGAGCATTCCCAAGGATAAAATAATTTTGTATTACTCTTTAAAAGGAATGCCAATTATTGAACATAATGTAGATTTCATGAATACCAAATTCCACTAACCCCATATGACTCATGATCAATGTAAAAAAAATAGGATATGGATTTTCCTTAAAACCACATATTATCATATTCCTATAGGTTGGATACAAGATGATTAGAACCTATTCCTATAGATTAACTCTGGTGGAAGGTGAGAGGATTATACAAATGAGGATAACCTACAAAAACATGCATATTTATACATTTACGCAACACTAATGGATATCCCCTATGCTCATAAGTCATATTGATTCATGATTGGACATGACAAAAAAAGAACGTGGAAGATCTGGCAAGCCACAATTCTACTCCTCTGTTGGTGGGAAAGGATGAGGGTACTGAAAAGAGAGTATTAGAATCTGCTTCTCATACCATATTGAACCATGTTTCTAGGAGGTAGAGAGTATCATTATTATACCCTCCTTGAAGAATTTATAGGGGCTTGCTCCATGATGGATATCCTGAAATTGTTACCATTTCAAGGGAGGTGGCTCTCATTCCATGTTTAATGGAAAATCAAGAGTAATTCTTAACCTCGACATAGAAAATTGGAGGCTCCGAGTCTTGGATACGAAAAGGGTAATAAAAACTCCATGAAATTATATCTGATATCAAGAATTCCCTTATAATTTTCCTTGGTAAGGGGTCCTCATGAACATGGGAATACCAATCCAAACACATCCTAAGGATCCTGACCATGTGGTATCACAAGTACATGAATCCATTGATTATGGGAATACATATCCAAAATTGAAAAATGATTTTCACCACTCATAATGTTATTTAAAATTATAAGGACTTTGTGAATGTTTCATAATTATGCCTCAATAAAATAGGAACCAGAGAATGAGAGGGACGACCATGGGTGGTTTTGTTGAGGGATTGATCAATGTATTATACAAGGTAGAGGATAAGGCAAGCCTAAAGTGGCTCATTTAGGTAGGTTAGGGAGAAACCAAGAGTTCTTGTAGGTAGGATTGGGTGACATGATGGTACCTTGGGAGATGTAAAACCTATGAAACTACATTTGGGTGAGACCTTTATCAGGTCATGAAGGGTCTCAGTAGGTGTTCCAGAAATTGGCTCACACTGGTTTTTTATTAAATAAGGGGACATTGCAATAGTGTTTCTCAACAAAGAGGGAGTGATTTCCTTGAGTAAGTGTGATCTAATTTAAAACCTAATAGGATGTTATCAATACAATCACCCCATTAATTACTTATTCTTTAGGTTCTGTATGAGTAACTAAAATCATTCATAGGGATGGGGTGAACAATTAAGGCTATTAGAGCATTAGGAGGCCTTGTGGAATTTCTATCCATTAATGTGAGGAGATAAGTGTTCTATTTATAAGAAAATATGGAACCCTATGAAAAGGATATATCTCACAAGAGTGATCATCACATGTGTTTCTCTTAGGTTCTCCATGATGACATATTCACTAGCTAGTCGCATAGGCTGGGAAAAAGGTACCATGTGCACCGAATTTTCTAGGGGTACCTTGGAGAACCATATTTGGTGGGGGTTTGTGACTCTTGGAGTCCTTAATTTTTTTTGATTTTATTCTGTTATGATATATCCCTTTGAAATATTTTCATCTACATGAAAATATAGAGGTTCTACAAAATCCCCCCTCGAAACTGGATCTAATCAAGAGAAGAGGGTCTGATTGTGAGGTAATGTAATGAATTGGACATATAGAACATAGAGGTCATCTTATTATGTCTTCCCCTCAAGTGGTACACCCATTCATCCTCCTAGGATTCCCATGGATGTGGAGAACATATGTATACCATTCATATGAGATTCTTTACATATAAATAGGGTCCAAATTTCAATGGTCTGCTCACACGACTCCGTATTACTTGTCTCTCCAGGTTAGCTTCTCTCAAAGACCATCCACATAGCATTATTTTCTAAAAAATCATTCTAATATATCATATATGTATCTATATATATTATTTGTATTCCCTAGAGAGCGACAGGAATATATAACTTGGGTGACAGTCATGAATGAGTCATTTGTGTGAGGCACTAGCATGATCAACCTAGGTGAATTTATGCCTTTTTATGGTTTTTCTGTTTCTGTATCTATTTAAATTCCATTTTAATGAAAACTCATTACTTATTTATAGGTTTGATATCCTCTAATAATTATATAAATTTCAATTAATAATGTTTGAGTGCATGAAAGATATTATGAAAACACTATGTCATGATTATTTGCAATCTTGCAATACTAATATACCCGATCTGGTAGGACATTAGAATAAACATCACTGAATTTTTTCTAAGAGTAGTTATCTTCCACTTTACATCCATGGAAATCTGAATAAATTACTTATACAAAAATTGAGGAATCATAATCCTTTCTCTTGGTTTCATGATTACAAGAGTTTCAAAACAGATAACGTTTCAACCATGGGTTTTTATATCAATGTTGGGACATCATCAACATCCTTTTTCATGCGCCATAGTCAGTGTGATCTATATTAAAAGACACACACGCATGAATTGAAGTCTCAATGTTATCACTTCATGTTCCATGATTCCCATACAAATCAATAATAATTATGGAGGAATGATTGGGACAGCCTTCTGGAAGGGGGTGTTCAGACATAGTGGATGGGGTTGTACAGGTTGTTCCAAACATGTGAGGAGTTCAAGATGGACCTGAAAGATATCCAAAACAACGTGGCCATCTGGGAGTGTAAAAATATCTATATAATAAAAATTATTTAATACCTGATATATTTTGATGATGGTTCCCATAGAGGAATTTGTTCTTCCAGATGCATGAGGAAGTTGGTATCATCTTATAGGACATCCTCAGGGTCTCTGCGGATATTATTCTTAGATATATGTATGAAAATTTCATCCCTTCCAACGAGATGTAGGGTAATGAAGAAATGATTCCACCTATAGATCATTAGCCGCTAAAAATTGATCAGGATATTATTAAGTAATATGCCCTTCTAAATGAGGATATTGATCCAAATGCGTGTATGATTATTTTCCTGGAGTTGGAGGCGGAAGGACCCACTTGAAAACATCAAAATAGGGGCCCAAAAATGGTGAATTGGAGTTCACATATTCAATTATATATGACATTATAGAAATAAATTTATAAGAAAGGGGTTCACAAGCCTATTCCTTGTTTTCCAATAAACAGATGCCTCATATACTTTTAATCCATGCAGCAAAGAATGTATCGACTGCCTGTCCATAATTCCAATGTTGGCGTGAGGTTAGGGATATCTTTCTGGGTGGAAAACGTTTTGGAGAAAAAGCACATGGGGTTGGAAATCCCCATTCTGGAAATAATTTACCAATGGATACACCAAGTCCCTATGGTGAATTCTATATTCATAAATAAAATATTTTATATGTACTGTGGGGATGAGATGGACCCCACATTAGAACATATGCTATGTTGAGTGGTTCGAGATTCCTAATAGAATGTTTATTGTATATTTTATATTTCCATGATTATTTTTGTGACACTATTGAGGATAATAATGTTCATGGGGTTAAATTGCTTCTTGTATGGGGTCCCACTTACTGGGAAATTCATTGATGAAGGGAATAATAGCGAAGGTCGAAGATCATATTTTATGTACATTAGGGATGGACTGTTATAAAATTTCATATATAGAAATGTTAAATGTGATTCCTATGCTTGATATAGGTTTAGACACCAATTCATGTGACTACAAAAAAACTGTGTCTCTTCTGGTGTGTGTCTGTTCAAAAAAGATTATGACTATAGCCTGATAGCTACGGATTCTTACATACATGGAGTTGAATCATGAGTTGATCAACCCACCTCTACTGGATGAAACTAATTTGTTTATTTAATTTCTAATTCATGAATATAATCATACCTATATGGAGTGTTTTACAAATTCGTTCCCCATATCGGTAATAGGAAGATTCAAAAAATGAAAAGAGGGTTAGAATGGCTTATGTGGTAATAGAAAATTTGTCCTCTCATTGGGTGTATGATTAATCCCTACATAAGGTAATGATGGTGGGGTCATAAATTCATAAAAGGGGCCACATGTAATGATTATTCCACTAGCTAGAATCAAGAGGGATTGACCAATTCATATTACACAAAGACGATCCAGTTTTCACTACCAAGATGATACCCATGATTTTTTTATCGGCCTTTATCTATGATAGAGAGGGTCTAGAATCCCATTAAATCCATATCTATTAAATCATATTCATTCTCGGCTGGAAAAACGTCCAAATTCTTACAAGCAGTGGTTGTACACCTTTGGCTGGACATGGATGTTGATATTGAAGTCATATGGGTACTACATCATACTGGGATGCGTATTCACAGGATATGAGATTCTTGATCCCAAAAAAAATCTTTTATATGAGTAAAATACTATAGTGGTGATGATTTATATTTGGGAGCTAGAAATGAACTTGTATGGAACTAAAAAATGGATCCTTCCTATAATATGGGTCGAGGAAATGACGTGATGTGGTGATGCTGAATGGATATGTCACTTTTATTTTTACGAATGGATTGGTTATAACAATTCGGATAATTTATGTCCTTATTTTCTCATATTTATTTTTTATTAATTTTTCTATATATTGAATAATTTTTTGTTTCATAGGGTATGTTGATTCCAATTTTCTATGGGACAGGAGAAAATAAACTATAGTTCCTTCCCTAAAATGTGGCCCTACTAGTACCTTGCTCCGGATTGAGGATTCATCTCACATATAGGGGGAGTTATATCTTGGAAAACAATAAATGGTGGCTGTGAAGGAGGGGGATACTATATTACCTCCTCCAATACTTGTCTTTGAGGATTTTTATTCAATCCATCCTAAATAAAAAACAATGTT
This sequence comes from Viscum album, assembly GCA_963277665.1. Classification (NCBI taxonomy): domain Eukaryota; kingdom Viridiplantae; phylum Streptophyta; class Magnoliopsida; order Santalales; family Viscaceae; genus Viscum; species Viscum album. Next base: position 1,654,736,537 of record OY728148.1, on the reverse strand, counting down.
GGAGGACAAAATATTTGTAAATGAACATCATCAGTAGTGGTATATCCTCATTGTACCACTAATCTAAAAATTATGAAAAATATGACTAAACCACTTTAGACTATATATTATCCTTCTCTTTCATATCTCATGGTACTTACAAATTAGACTCCAAGAGAAGAGGTGGGTGCTCAGGACCAAGTGTGGATCCCTACTGGTGAGTTGGATCCCTCAAAAGAAAAAGTGTCAAGGATTGAAGATACTCCATCTATTATTATCATAGTTCCATCCTCAATAGATATAGATGAGGATTGTGGAAATTTTAATGGAATATCCTAAGGATTTATATGTAAACTATCATCTTTTATTCTTATGATTTTTCTAGGCTCATCTCAGGAACCATAAGATCATGTGACAACTGATGTTAAACCTTTGACTATCCCCGAGGAATAAATTTGGGTTGTCAAGTCATTGGATGAGGGTGATGTTATGGGTGTCATTCCAAATATTTCACTCATCTCCATGAGTGAGATTACTATGGGTATTTGAACATAAAATAGTTTCCATGTGAAAAAATTGGCTTCACAATTGATCAAATGTTGGAAAATATTAATCATCCTTATACTTTAGAAAACATTGATACAAAAAAGGGAATTGAATTAATGTTAGTATTTATTTTTTATGAAACTAATACTTTTATGAAAGATTATATGATCAATACTTGTTTGAATGAAAATCTCAATCCATGGAAAATTTCACAATGATGGTGTATAAAAAATACATTGAAGTCCATCCTAGTCCCACCATTAAGGGGAAACCGATACAAGATTATCATGAAATGGGTAATCTTATTAAGCCTTACTCAGTGAATTTATGGAATTACAAGGAGATTTATCCTAAATTAAGGTTTTATTTCAAACTATTGATTATGGTGATTCTAGGGAGGAATTTGACATTGATGTCGAACCATTAATGGGTGACTATCACAAATTTCTAAGCATCCCTTATTTATTCCCCTTTTTATCCTTTTTTAGGAAAACGATGAGTATTTCCCACCTTCCAATCCAATAAAATATTATATTTGGGCCTGAGGGATAATCTGTTGTGGCAATGCAGATGCAAACGGAACAATAAGCCATTATTGACAAAGAGGGAATGTGGGTAGGGTGCCCTGTTAAGAGAATTTGTCCTTAAGTATAATTCTCCCTATAGAAGTGGCTCTAAATTTAAATTTTAACTATAAAATTTTCTTCAAAACACACATCGTAAGGCCTTGTCAGATATCTAGAGAATAATTTATGAGACTCATCTTGAAGATCAACCATTATGAATTAATTGAATTTCATTCTTGTTCAGTTTTCTAGAATAAGGTTTCTTTTTCTACCAATTGATTCATGTTTCTGTAAAGGAAATAATTCATAAATGGGAGTGATATCATGATGTTCAATGGAACCTCATAATGGAGAAGAAGCTCAACAAAATTGATGATTTCAAGGTTCCACTATCCTAGGAGGTGGCCAACCAAACCAAGAAGCTGGTGAAATGTAAATAGCAGATGAATGAGAAATATATCCAGGTATCATGCGTCTAGTAGAAATTCAATATCACTCATTGTTAGCTCATACAACTCCACCATTCATTAGAAGAATCTCAAAATGAAGACTCAACATCTATTGGGGCTGTAGTTGTGGAACAAGGAAAATATTGGTCGACTGGGCTTCAAGAGGTGGATAATGGGGATCTAGAGTCAATTCCACAATGAAGAGTTATTTTTATGGTATATTGTAAATTATGATGGAAAGAATCCAACATATGAATGCTCATCTATTTTTTTGCTCCATTATTGAAAATAATTATTCTTCCATCAGCTATGTATTTATCACTATTTTATTTCTATGATCATTATAATAAATTGATGTTGGTTTTTGCAGAAAGGAATTTTTCCCTCATATAGTCAAAATTACAATTATGTAATGGGTAATTTATTCAATGTTTACCTAAGACATAGGGACTATTATTCATAGTATGACTATTTATAGGGTCAAATGGATAATCCTTAAAAAATTCCATCTTTTGTATCATCGACCTTATTTATTCCTACGTCCAGCATAAGGAATACTCCATGGTAGAGAATTAGATTTATGTTAGGCCACCATTTTTGGATTTCATCAAAACATTTTTTGTACCTTGTATTATATTCATTGATTTATTTTTTCTAAAACCAAATAGATCAAAGGTTTAGGGAGGTGAGATTCTAATTTTCTCTAAAATTATATTTTCTTTTCATTATAGTGAGTATTGTGTCTCTTTATATAGATCTTTTTGTTTTTTGTATGTATTACTAATGAGGATGGTGTTTTAGGTCAAACAACATTGACCAATATTTCTGAAATGGTGATTCAAATAAGGCTTACGGTTTGGGAATGTACAAACATTATTCAGATACCCAATAGGGAATATTTTTCTATGTATTATTGTTTTCTGAATCTAAAACAATATTCAATAATAGAGAAGGTACATCCTAAGTAATGTGTTAAAATTGAATAGAAAATATGTTTTGTGGGTTGTTTTATGCAAATCCAACTGGGGTGTATTACTTCATAGTCAATGATGAAATCCTTTGTCATAAAATATTTTTTGTGAGATATTTTATAAAAAATACAACTAAGGAATTTTTCAACATACTCAAGAAAATAATTCCTGAGGATTTCAGATATTTCATCATTGATGATAGATGTGTGTTTATGGTGATTTGGATTTCTCCAGACCATGATTAGTGTCTTTTACAAAGATGGAATGTTTTCAAATTTAATGGGCACTACAATGGAACCATCCATGAATAGTAAACTGCTCCGACACAAATATGGCTTTCATAAAAGAGGGAAATTATAAGATGAACGATGTTAGAGAAGTGGAAGGCCCCTTCCTGACATGGTATGAAAACTTAGTTTAGTTTAAATTAATACAAAATGAAAATTATGTTGTGCAGTTTAACATCATGCAAAAAGAACATTATATTTTTCCCTTTAAAATCATGAAACAAGGACATAATGTGGGTCTATAATTTATGGTCATTAGCTTTGACTGAAAATTTTATTGTTCCCTCATTATTGGTAACCTATTTCAAAATATTAAACTATATTTATGTTTGAGAGAAACAATTCATAAGATGTGATTTGGGGATCCCTGGATTTGATGAGTGGTGTGGGGAAAGTTATTATGGAATTAGAGGCGGTATCCCCTGAGGAAGAATTCACAGGTAGTCAACAAACACATTAAGAGGGTAGTTTTATGCAGGGCCAACTAAGGCACGTACAATATAGTCAATAGTGGCATTCCTTGTCTGATATGACCACAAATTTAGGATCTACTTATGCAATGCCAACTGGGGGATGTAACAACATAGTCAAGAAAATAAGTCCTCATTAATTCCTAAATTCTATTGCTAAGATATAATGGATATTTGTTGAGATTTTAATTTCCCTAGGAATATTTTTTTGTATGTGGGAGGAAATTTCCTATATACTGAATGGTCATTTCATGTAAAAAATTCAAATGAATTGGGAGACTAGGATTTATTCATGTCTCTAACCCTAGAATTTGGAATAATGTGCTTTTATTTATAGTTAATATTCCTAAAACCATAATATAATAAAAAAAATTGGTTTCATGTGGCTTATCGGATCAAGGTCTTTCCAACATACTTTTTTCATGAGGGAGGAAATTGTAAATTATTGTCTTAGAGGTTCTCAAATCAGGATAAATGATATTGTAATAGTGTGTGGGAGATGACCGAATACCATATTCTAATCATGGGTTCCATCATAATATTTTCAAATCTGAAGGAGACATAAGTGGTTTCTCCGAAGGATGAAGTTACTTCTGATTGACATCCCTGTTATGAGTGCTATTTTAGTTCAGAGAAAATATGGCATGTACTACCATTTCAATATTGAAATCCTTTAGCTGTAAAACCTATTTCATGGAAAACCATATGAAATTCCATCATATTAATAATAATATGTTTCTATATTCTATACACTCCATCAATAAGAATTTGACAAAAAATTTCAAGATCCAATAGTGTTCATGATTAGAAGTATGATGTGTGGAAGTTACATGTATGAGCATAAAGGAATACTTTGTACTGATATTGGCCATGAATTGTAGAGTCCCTTACATAGATATTACTCGTATTTAGAGGGGTTACAACCTTGTTTCTTTATTGGATCCTTTAATGAGTGGATCCAAAATGAGAGCTCATATTTATATCATTGTTTTTGAACAAGAGAGGTGTATTTTTCTTTACATTTTTTCTATGACATGGGTGTGGGGTTTAGGCCTCACTACATACCTTGTTGGAATGAGGATTATGGAATATGTATTACGTAATGGTCCATTCAATTTAAATTCATGCGGCCATGACATTAGGCATGTGGATTAATTTCATGAGCTAAAGACGAAGGTATCTCAACATGAAAAGAAAGAGAATGCTGAAAATATGGTAGGGAATAATACCCAAGCATCACCATGTATATTTTGAAAATATGAATATATACACACATAGTTCTATATTAAATTTCCCCTGATAGAATTCATGTGTGGATGAAATTTTGGGTTTTTTGAAATGTGTTCATGAATAGGGTGATAACACATATTGGGTATTCTCATGTATATCTGACTCATATAATAGAGAGTGGTTGTTATCTCCCACATTTTTTTTGTGAATGGGCCTAGGATTGAAAATTTGAATATCACTATGTATCACATTGGAATGAGAATCAATACACACATAATTCCTGAGGAAAACATTTATTTTATTATCATGTAATGAGGACATTTGTTGTGCCTTTTAAGGTCTTGAATCCATGAATATGTTAACCCAAATGTGAATTTATATTCCTTACATACTCATGGAATAATTTTTACCAAATTTCCTAATCCCATGTGAGATATTATCAATATGAAAAATAATGTGTGGGAAAATTTTATTCCACGACAAAGAGGAATCTCAAGTGAAGGATAAGGGATTTTATATTTTGTTATTGATGGGTTTGGATAAATAATGTAGGAGTCACTATGTATATCATTAATATAAGAATTAATATATAATTAATTATTGATTGATATTTCAGTTTAATATCATGTGGAAGGGATGTGAGTTTCCCAATGTGAAAAATTAAATAGGGGATGGACTAGGGGATAACTCTTGATCTTCACTATATATGATGTTGAATCAAGAATCCTTCCACACATAGTTCTTGAGAGGATCCATGTATAGGTCAGGTCTATACATAGGTATTGGTGGTATTTTATTGTGGATGAACTCAATACTGGAGATTAAATAATCACTATCTATCTCATTGAAATAGGAATCATCCAATAATTAGTTCTTAAAAAATTACCTGTGAAACTCTGACCCATAATCTATGCCATGGATTGAAGATATGGGTGTTACTAAATAACTCATTTTAATGAGAATCAATCCATACATAGTTCTTAAAAGATCATTTTTTAATCATCATGCCACAAGGACGTTGACAATGCATTTTAATTCCTCGTGGTAAAGACATGGGTCACTTGATGTGACAGAAACATTGCAGCTAGACTTGGATATATAATCTGGGTGTCACTATGTATCTGTATATAACTTGAATCTAGACACACATTTTTCTTCAAAAAAAAATTCCCCAAGTCAATTAGGCTTTGACAAGTGAAAATGGGCTTTTTTATTTTCCACGATGATGGTTGGGTCTAAAAAAGTGGTTTAGGCATCATTACCCATTTGTTTATAATTGGAATAAATTGATATGTACTGGAAAGGTTCCCTGTGTAGATCAGATTAGTACACAAGGAAAAAGAAATGGGACGTTTTTCAGTCATGGATGCACCAAGGATTGAACGTCTGGGTGTCACTAATTATCACATTGAAATCTGATTCAAGCCACACATTGTTTTGGATAGGATCACACAATTCACTATCATCTGATAAAATGAGGATAGTGTTGGTACATGGGCCCATAATGAGTCCCAATTTCCACCGTGAGGTGTCTATGATATAATTGGGTCTTATGCATGGGATATGACCATCCATTCTTCCTTATGACTATCCAGGAGGACATGTAGACTACTGGGGGGTTATAGAGATGTGATTGGGACTTACACCTAAGATTTAGGCCCATAATAAAGGGACACCAAGGAGTGTCTCAATTATTTCAGTTTCCTTAGTTTCATAATTTCAAATTATAGGGATGTTAATCATTACTTTAATTTCTCAAATCATAGAAAAATTGTTTCATTCAATTTTAGGTCACACGATTGGGAACATATGAAGTGAAGTTTATTATTGTTTGATAAGGAAGGTAAGGCCATGTAGTATAATGTCAGGCAGTTTGGATGTTGCATCACTCCATTTATGGTCATATGAAAATAACCAACAACATAGTTTATCATCTTGCAAGTGGGATGTGCTTTGTGTGACTACATGAAGTATTTATTAAAGAACCTTTTAGTGGTCGACATCATAATGATCTCTCTATCCATTTGAATCTTGGAATAGGATCTTCGGAAATGAATATTATGTATGGTTTAAAGTACCTACCATTTTAGATCATGTATTGGAGGCTTCTTTCTTAGTTCATTAGGGCCAGGAGGACCAATACCAGTTCTCCTCATAGAAATGAAAAACAGTAAACCATCTTATTAAAGACTCGTGATATCTGATTTTGATATACATCCAGGCGATTCAATGCATGGTATATTTTCTCATCTAGCTACTGCAATTAATCCAGTCATTTCTAGGATTTTCTATATTTGGATATCATATGAAAAATTGAAATCAGGAGTTAGGTAAACTGGGCCTCGATGTGAAGATTACTTCTATCCTATATTTGAGCATGTACAAGATCTCATGGGTAGTATTACGGGATATAGTATAGTAGTCCCATAAGTCATGAACGATATTTTCAAGCATAAAATATTTATCCATATCCAATATATTTGATATTATGTTTCACAATGTTCTATTGAACGCCTCTATCTATCTGTTATTCCTTGCTTGATAGCAGATTGAATGGTTGGATTTGATATTTTACTCTTGATATAGATTATCTAAATCAGTAGAAAAAGTGTTTGTCGAGTAAAATGCCATCAAGTTATCCTTTCGGTATGTTTTGGTTTTTTATGTGTTTTTTGAAAAATCTATATGACCATGAATGAGAATGGTTGGTGTTTAATGATGTAGGTGTTTAAAATGGTGCAGTTTCCCAGTGTTAGCCAAATTTTTGGGCCTCAAATTCGACTATTTGGTTCTTGGAAAAGAATGATTTACGAAAAGGGTAATAATGTAAATAGAAGAAGATGAATGTTTCATAGATTTAAAAAGAGGTACATCGAACATTGTAGGAAAATAAGAAATTTCGGGAACCACGAAGCATGAGATACAGACTGCGTACGTGAACGATTCAGGGGGGTCAATCAGTTCACAAAATAGGCATGCAGTTTTTGGAATGCATAAGGTACATGGGATGGAATTTAGTTTGCAGAAATGAGGTCGTAATTTGAGAAGATAAGAGGGGTATCATTAAAGAAAACATTACGGTTATTTGGGACACCATGAAGGTTGAAAGGTTGAATGAAAACCGTATAGGGAAGAACAGTTCGCGAGGTATGTACGGAATGCGGAGAGGGTGGTACCACATTAATGATTTAGTAAATATCATATTATTGTACTTTTTTGGATATACTTGTTTATATAAAAATTAAAATACCATTATTAATCAAAGATAATTCCCTCGGATAAAATTGTTTCTCAAGGAATTTAGTATTGTTTGAAGGAAGTTCATGAGGGAGAATTCTGTGAAGGGAAAAGTAGTTCACGTGGAAGAAATAATGGTGAAAGAGTTTTTGTGACGAACTATATCCCACAGAGGAAGAATGGTATAGAAAATTAATGTGGTCCATGGAGTAAGTAATCACATGTAGAATTAGTGGTGTTATGCAGAAGAAGTACACAGAGGCGGTTCACAGAGTCAGTATTTTAAGGTGGTATGAAACAAAAAAATTGGAGGTAGTCCACATGAGAAGAAGTCTACGAAGAATAACTGGTATGTCAAATTAGAGGCAATTCATGAAGGAGTTTATCTATATAGTATACCCGCAATGTAGTTCACAAAATAGGTAAGGTGGTTCCCAAATGAGTAAAGTAATCTTGCAAAAGCTATAAAAATAGTTGTGAATGTAATTTCTATTTACATAATTGTACATAGAAAAGTGGATTTAACTTATAGTTGAAAAGGGGACCTCGAAAATTCAACTACCAACATTGATTATTTGTGATTTAATTTAAATTAAAAGGAACTACATGTCCATAAACTATGAGTGGATCACTTCCAAGCATAGTGAGTTTGGGAAGAGGTAAAGAATAATCTTTCCCACTGGTAGTGATCTAGAGGAAGAGAAGTAGAGAGTGACCCTTGGGAATGCAGTGAGAAGACCCTAAACCTTGTAAAGTCAGTGAGCCTATGAATAGATGTGATCTACCAAGAACCTTGTTATTTTTAATAGGATTTAGTTGATTTGGTACACTGGCACATCACTATTGTAATCTCCTTGGACATAACTGGGTTAGGGTGGTCCAAGTAGAAGTCACTATGTATTATCCATGATTTAATTTCTATTAAGATATTTCTAAGGGAGAAAAAGAGAAAAGTGTTTTTTATAAAAAAAGAAGATTTAAAGTTGTATTGGTTTTAATCTATCAAACCCTGATTCGTCCACCATTTCAGGGTATTGGACCTTGTGGACCTAATAAAATTTATGGAATTGTTTTTATGTAATGTATGAGGGACACAAAATATGGTAATTATATTGGATTTTATGTCACCAATAATGCTTTTGGCCCTGAATTATTTGATGGATTTCGACTCATCCCATTTGAAGAAGAAATTGATATTCGTTAAGATATATTTAAACTACTTGGATGATTTGGGAGGGGGAATACGGCCCAACTACATCCCTTACACATATGGAGAATGTAATAGATTATTTAGATATATTTATAAAATATGGGGTTTGATGGATGAAGTTGGAATGTACACGGAGGGAATGAAATTTCTTTTTTAATTATCTGAAATATTTCTTCATTGATGGCAAAAAGTATCCATGTCTTCATATTTTATTAGATTGTATATTCCATGATAGGTGGCTACCAATAACTCTCAAATGTACATAATTCATGAAAGTTATTATCCCTTCTCCATTAATACATTTGAGAAGTACTCCATCAAATCCACATTTTTAGAGAACCTTATAGTGATTTGGTCCTTCATAAAGATTGAAATTGACATTCATCTACCTGATTTTCACCTTTCTAGCATTGTTTGAGAGAGGTAATCCATTTTAGAGGTTTTATATGATGGAAATAATCTATCCGATTGTATGAAAATATATCTCAGTGAGGGGGATTAATTCATTTATCTCACTCATTCTTACATGAAAAAAATGAGATACCATGTGACAATGGGAAATGTTGATGACTATTTCATCCCTGTTTGTTTCTTCTAAGGATATATCTGAATTTTCTAATTCATTATCCTAGGAATTATACAATAATGGTATGTGAATTAATGTTTTCTCTGAGGGGAAATATCCCATTCATCCTCATACATAATCAATCATGGAGATCATGCCTTCTATATCGATGTCGTAATCCGCTTTGATCTATTTGATTAAGAACCCTAAGTTTCTATGCACATAGAAGTTTTTCATTGATATTTTAAGTGATGATTCTAGAAAAAATGAGGGACTAATAATCCACATCATTATTGGTACAACCTTATAATAATATAAAGGAGTATAGTATGACTGCCTATCCTTGGAAGAGAAGAACAATACCTAACCCTATGTTTTTGAGCATAGGTTCATCCATTCTCATCCCCAGTTGGCTCTAGCACATGATTTCAAAATACATTTCCACATTTTTCCCTTTTCTGAAAATGAAAATATCTCTTACATAGGAAGGTCATTATTTATTGATGTTACCTCACAATTTGGGTACTATGTAGGTATATCTTCTAAATACCGGCCACTCACTACTTTCTAAGGCATAATTTGTATGTATATTGTTTCCTTGATAAAATACCACCTTGATAAATGTTATTATCAACAAAGGATAGATGGGTATATATTTGGTTGAGTTGTTGCAAGATTCCAATTAGACTTCATTGTATTTATGGTAGTGCCTTAGTTTATGGACTGTAAATATTCACACCAGGGGGATCTTTTCAATATCTAAATATTAAGTATCAGTATGAATCTTGGTACAACTAAGATATTAAAGGCTTCATTCCTTCCCATTATCATTCATTTAGTGTGAGAAACGGTCCCAGTGATTGCTACAAATCCATCACATATAGAATGTGTGATTTTCCCTCAATGGTTGGAATTAAAACTGGAGGGTTGAAGTGGAATTTCTTGAAGGTGTCAAATGATTCAGGGAATTCACTAGTTTGTTGATATGTGACTCCCTTTTTCATAATTCTCATATAAGGAAAACAATTTCCTACATGGATTGATATGAAGCACATGATATATGCTAAGTTCCCTTGATGTCCTAAAAACTCTTTAATGATTCGAGGAGGTGACATGTAGAGTATGGACTTTTTTATAAGGGGAAAAACAATGTCATGATGGAATACATTGAATCAATGATACTTCCATGAGGATAACCTGAAGGAACATTTTCAAAGTATCATCTTCATGTTATGATGTCATAGTTTGGTGAATATGGTCTCCTTGTTGGCTATGTGGTTAGAAATATTTCTATATTGGACCACTATATCATCAATATAACATTAATAAAACTTCACCAGGTTGGGTTTTAAGATGTAATTCAGGGAACATTGGTTTGTGGAAGTGGATTTCTTAAGACAATGGGAATCACCCGATAGAAAAATAATACATAGGGGGATATGAAGTCCATGTATTAATCAAATTATGGGTCGATTTAATTTTTTTTGTTCCATATGTTGAAGTAATTGAGTGGGAGTTATTTTTATCCTTCTATTTCATTATTAAGTGTTCTCTGAATGGATCTATGAGGTCATATTTTGGAAACTGTTTATGGAGATCTCTAAAGATGATACAACATCAGAATTTACATAATGTATTATTCATAGGGAAAATTTGGGATATCCATTATTGATCATGCAATTCTTAGATTAATTACCATTTGATGAATTTATCTACTTCGACAACAATATTAGAGGCATGAGTTGGGTGTGTTCTTAAGACTACAACTTCTCACCCATGATTGTCTTTTTACAATCCCAAGTGATGGGTGGACACATCAGGGGAAATGCCTAGAATCTATATGTAATTCTATGAAAAAACATCATAGTGTTACATCATAAAGAATATATTTATTTATTTTTTTTAGGAGTCATGGACGCACTAAAACAGGTGGGTTTTGGGTCTTCATATATACCTAGGATTATCTCATTGAGCTCCTGAATAGTGGTGAATACACATTTCTGAAATGTTGAAGATGTTTCCTTATGTTTTCCACATATTCTTCTTCCATATAATATTACTCCTTATCCTAGGCCTGGTAGGTAGGTGATGAATAAATTTCCTCAGATTGAGGAGTTAAGCCTCTCTCTGTAAATCCAGAATAAAAGGCAACCATTTCAGGATCAATTTTTGGTATAAAGATTTCATTGAGTATTTAAGGGGATCGATGGGGGCTAGGGATGAGCTACTTCATTTTACCCTTCTAGCATGCTTACTTATTTGATTCTTATTGATGGAAGTTGGATTTTTTTGGTACCCATTGCATGGTATGGGGAGAATTTCATCCTAGTATTCATTATTTCTCAGAGAGTTGAAAAATTATCGAACATTATAGGGATCATCTTACATAATTTCCATCACAGAAGTCCCCAGGTGTTTAATCAAATTTATACCCACCTCTTTGATTTGATTGATTGGGAGAATATAATATCCATTGAAATGTTTGAAATTATTTTCCAAAATAATATCTACAATATTTGAATTATTGATCTGTGTTATATTATCACCCTTATATTACTTCCCTTATTTATGGTATAATAATGCCTCTATTTATTGTGACATGTACGAGTTGAATTGGGCTTTATCACTATGAAATGTCCCAATTATACAATTGATACAATATTTTAGGAATTTGTGGTATGACGATGGAAAATCTTTTGGATGATTTTTCCAAGTTATTCCTAAAAATGTTAAAGGATGAATCCTATCTAAATCCTGTGAATTCAGAGACAAAAACAAGGTCAATGAACTATTTTTTGAGTTTGATTTCACATAGAGTCTTTTTCCCATTTTTTCATAACCATTAACAATTAGGTAGAGGGGGAAATTGAGACTCATTAAAACCCATATTATGAAGTCCTAGAATTGTGATAAGGTTGAATCATTATTAATTTCCAACGATGGCTCATCAGATATCATTACCATTTATTTTTCAATATTTATATATTTGTATAATGTGTAACATATGATGGAAACCACATCCTGGTCTATGAAAGAGATGATTAAATAGAATTTTGTAGGATCATTCTATACGAGATATACTTTATTAGTAGAAACCTTGGTTTCAAATTCATGAGGCCTTGACAAGGCCCCAATAAGTTCTACCTGAATATCATTTGATAGACTCAGGGCATCCAGGATTGACAACACAGTTGGCATGAAGCCTAATTTCTTGAAAACATCATATTTATTATCTAATTGTATACTCTTCCTAGTGTGGGGATCTTAATTGGTAGTTTTTTTGGGAAATTATTTCTATGATTTAGATGGATTTGACCTTGAAATATGAGTCAATGGTGCTTCCAATCATTATAGAATAGGTCAGTTAGGTCTGTCTATGCACCAAGGATGATTAAGTGGTGATATATCATTTAATAGATCTTCTATCATGATCATGTTTGGGTATTTCATTTCATGTGTGGGATAACATCCTTGTTCCTTATATCCTCACCAGATAACTCTCTAACAAGTTTTGGCTACGTTGAATGTTCGAGAATGGGTGTGGTTGAATTTGTGACTCCTATAAAGACCTCATTGTCCCTTGTATCGTTTAATTTAATAAAATATTCACGAAGATCCCCACTAATGTTTCGGGAATTTAGGTTCATAATAATGATAATATATTGAGAAAGGATCCATTATGTGAATAATGTTTATGGGACCTAAAATCTACTACTATTTTCATGTAAATATTTTCATGTGGGCAGACCCTTATTGTGTGGTTTGGCGGTGTAGCTCCTAATCTATTTAAGTAGTCACCATAACGTCTATTAAGTTATAGTATAATTTGGTCCTTGAAACAAGATCATCTTCCTATATTTTCTTCTTACCCTTCCATACATTACTATTTTTGGAGGACCTGAATTTTGAGGATGAGTTTGTGGATGATGTTTGTTGTGTTATCACAGAAGCATCTAGAGGATCATTTGGAAGATAAAACTTCTCTTTAAAGAAAGAAATAGTTTATATAATAACTTTACTTTCCATTTAGTCACTGAAATTCAATGTTTCCTTTATATTGACTTATTTCCATTCATCATATTACTCTGGATTTGTGGTAAAGACACACACTACATGGAAAATTGAATTTTTCATCTTCACATTACTAAAGTCCAAAATATTTTTTGAGATGTATTTAAAAATAAAACACGGATGGATTAATATCCTTGGTATTTTATGGAAGTGGAAATAATATTTATGACCTTTTACAGCCTCTTTTCTTGGATTCCTTGTTCTTGGAAAATTTATCATCTGGTTTTTACGTTGTAGATATTAATTAGTCAAAAATGTGGTTATTTTGGAGAGAATATACCATTTTTTGTCTCCTCAAACTGTTATCATCTATGCTATATTTTATAATCCTAATTAGGAGGTAATTATTTCTAAAACTCGATAGGTTCAACCACTGTATATGGTGCATCATTTTAGTGGGAGTAGTTATAGGGGCCTACTTCAGCATAAAAGTGGTAGTTTATCATTTTTAATTTTATCCTTCCCTGAGTTGATGGAATTAATCAGAACATTGATTTAGTGTCCATATTGATGTCTTATATAGTTTGTGAAATTGTAGAATGGATATAAAAATCTCTTATACATTTCATATGACTCAACTATGTTAACAAATCATTGCAAAGATTCACAACAGAGATGGGAAAATTTATTCTTAATGGGGAGGTAGGTTTTGGTAGTATTATAATTTATTCCACCGAGCAACAAAATCACAAAACCATTCATTCACTGGATGTTTTCTATTTGTGAAATAGAAGACTATTTTTGTTCTGTAGTGTCAAACTAAAATAGAAGATAAACTTCTGATATAGGTCTTCCCACACTATAATTGAATGAGCCAAAGAAAGATGGTTCCATACAAAGGCTATCTTTTGATGCGATTACATGAAGAAATTGAACTTCACATTCCCCTATTGATCATGGTTACAAATAATTATTAGCACCCAACCATAAACATTACATAATCCTTAATTATGTCATGAATTCACAATAAGGATATTTTTAGGTTTAGTGTTTTAGAGAATTTTTCCATAACTATTAAATAACAAATTGAATATTACATTTAGACACTACTACCTAGTATCCATTCATAAAATAAAAACTCTTAAAAAATATACATGTCTAGTTCCAGGTTTTATACATCATTACTTTTCTGTGATGTCATCCTTGACACTATTCATATTTTTGTCCTATGAAAAACATTTCAAATCTTGGGATGAGCATAAAAATCCAAGTAAGGGTTATAAAACAATTAAAATTATAATTATCCCATCAATAAATAAAAATCAATGAAACCATACTTTTTAATCATAACATACCTCATGAAATCATTTGATTTATGAATAACATACTGAAATCATATATCATAAATAAAACCTGTGGAATTCATAACATACATACAAAATTTCTATCATAATTAATAGGGTGTAACATTTGGAATACCCATCATAGTATATTCCCTAAATATCCTAGGATAAAAATTCACATTTACATCTGTCATGTTACACAATGCGTTGGAGAGCTATCTCGGGGTCACCCACCCAAGGATTGTCACGGAACCACCTGTATACTTAAATTATTCCTAATAACAATAAAATAACCATAAAAAATAACACAAGTATAAAAGAAATATAATATTTCCACATTATAATATATCAAATCAAAATATTGAAATAAAAAATGCTTTATCAAACCATTTTCAATACCATTTTAAACAAATATTAAAGAGATTTTTTAATCAATGTGTCCCATTACACATTGAAAATTTTAAATAAATTTATCATTTGAAATCATTAATGTTCATATAAATAAATCCTTAAAACCATTTTGAATACATTGACATTAATGATAATTATTTTGATGAATAATTCTTTAAAACATTTAAAATGATATTTTAGTTAGAGAGTTTTTAACAAAATGAGAGACTCTTCAATAGAAATAATTGAAGAATAACATTGAATCAGAAAATTATAATATCTTGAGAATAAACGGATTCATGATAAAATATTCCAAAGGAGAGTATATACACCGTATAAAAGTGAATTGGTGCATAATAAAAATGTCATCTCAATGAAATGTAAATTGTGACGAAATCGCTTAGAAAAACTGTATCCTTAGATTAAGGATAAATCAATCACATAATAATGTGTCACAAATATAAATACACTCAATAGGATTGTATATTAAGTGTAAATTAATAATAGGAAATTCACACATGTTATTTTTAATACAAAACAAATGACATGTATGTTTAACTCAATCAATGGAAATTGAGGTTAAATTACTTTTATCATGTTCATATCGATGGCTTGAGAATTTAAAAATGGAGTGATTATATACATCAAAATGATTTCCACACAAAGGGAAGTGGAAATTAAAAAATAAATAAATAAATAGTGATTCTACACATAATCAAAGCATGACATAGTTAATATTTAGAAGATTAATCCAAGGAATAGAAATTAGGTAAAAAGGTTTCCTTACCGATTTGGTAACTTATGAAACATACAACCCATGAAAGAAGGTTCATAAAATGAAGATGTAAATACCCATAAATTGAATTATATTATAAAATGAATACTTTAATGGGAAATACATACACCACACAAAAGGAAATAGTGGTAAATATAGCATGAATCTCATGGGAATAAAAAGTGAGAAGAAAAAAACATACCACGTTGTAATCAATTGAGTCGTATGACCAAAAGTTAACAACCACAAAATGAATCACATAATTACCTGAATATAAAGATAATAATGATAATATATATCAAATTTCAGTACACAATTCACCACATGCAATTAATAAGTGGTGAATAATGGAAATCTCATGGAATTAAAAGTGAGATAAGAAATCTCTTACCTCATGTCCAACATGACTTGTATGTTCCTGGTTCTTCCATAATAATGAAATAATATTAATTCATACTTCATTTAGAAAATTTTTCATGTTAAGTATTACTTTTATATTACTTATTACCTTTTTATAACAATTATTTATTTTTTTGAGTTTATATCAGAGATTTTCTCGATCTTCGGAATTTGAGTTAAAAATGAACTTGTTATAATTACAATTTGTCCATGTGGCCAGAAATCCATTAACCCCAGAATTATATTAATGATTTAGATATCATATATATATTATATATCCATTATATATATTTATTTATAACAGTAAATAACATTTGGATATAAGAAATGAAATTCACTGTTCATGGAGAAGGTATGACGTACGTACGCATGAACGCTGCTTTCATTTCTATTTTTTACTTTAATGGAATTAAAACATAATGATACATAGGTATATTATAATTTCAGTATAATATCATATATAATATCATTAAATATATCCTTTATACAACCCAAATGTGGCATTAAAGAGTGATATCTCATTGAGGGGGAGGTAGTCCGCACTTCATTAAATGAAATTTTCACGTTTACCCACTATGAAAACCGTAATGGTATGATATAAATGAAAAATAAAGAATTATAAAGAAACAATAAATATAAAATATTTCATATATAAATGAATTTCCATCATCATGGACACCATGAGATGCGGTAGGAGATAATTAAATAATCATCTCTTCGTGAAGCATTAGTTTTCAATCCACAGAAACATTTTGTGCTTTAACCATTATATGGATGTGTGTGTAAGATTAGTTCGAATAATTCACATAATAGAATCCTAGTATATTTATTATACTATTTTTTTATAAAAGAAATAAATAAAAGGATTTTAATGGTTGGAGAAGTAAAAAAAATAAGTTAAGAGAAACCAATATCTTTAATTTGGGTAACTCTCTTTGGTTTGAACGAAAAAGACTTCTTTAAGTGCCTTATGCCTAAGGTAAGTCTTATAGATGGGAGAGAGGGATCATAAAAGATTATTTGGTAATGGTTTGGACGAGTCAAGGGGATCAAGAGATGCAGCAAAAAAGTTAGAATTGATGTATTTTTATAAGGGGGAGGAGGTGCTCTTTAAGAAAGTGTGGAACTATTATTTTATTATATAATTATTTACGGCTTCTAAAGGTAAAAAACATATTAAAGTCGAATATAATATTACTCATTGTTTAAATAATTTCATCCAATTATAATTGGAAAGGTTATGGATGTTATATTAATATTTATAATCTTTTTTATTTAAATCATTTATTAATGAGGTCAATATTGCATCATATTTGTGTCATAAATTATTTAATATATTTAATGTCTAAAAATTATAAAATAAATACCATGATGTAGGAAATATGTTTACCTATCCAATGAATATTTATAGTCAAAAAGATAATTTTTATAACCCTATGTAAAAATTAATTACTAAAAGATTTTTTTTTGTCGTTTTTGCCTTTATATTAAATTATTTAAAATAAAGGTGTCATTATCACTCTTAACTGGATCTATGGGGTCCCAAAATCGACCCATAAATTCCCATGGTAGTCTATGACCCATCCAATAAGTTTAGGACAAGTGTTAAGGTAATCTTTTTTATTGTGATATTCTTTTCAACTTGAATTACCCTATTTATCTTTAATCATGGTAAATAAAAGTCAAAAGTTACTATTCACAAAAAATTATTTTCTTCTTATTGTAACACATTTTACATAATAATAACAACCATGTATTTGGCAGTTTAGAAATTCAATTCACATAAGTGGTAAATTTTCATTTAAATGAAAATGTTAGTTTTTAACTACTATTAAGTGGTTTCACTATTCATCAAAAATTGATGTTTTTCAAAAAAATACCCAAAATTCAGACTAAGATATATTTGATATTCAGATTTCAAAATTTATGACCACATTACAAAATTAAAAACATAAAAGTTGCATTAATTAATTTAAAATTAATTATCGTTATCAAAACAAATAGCTTGTTTTTAAGAAACAATATCTATCTAAATATTGACACTTGTTTATGTTCATTTTCTATGTGAATTTAATTCTGATGACCCCCAATAGAATAAATGGTAATAATATAATATAATTACACCTTAAAACCAATTAAAAATATAATCTAAACATATAAATATATTATATTAAAAAGTAGATTTGAATTAAAAAACAGTTTTTTTCAATATTCATTAAAAAATAAATTTTATCAAAAAATAGTATAATTTTACCCAAGGTAAACTATAATGTCCTGATTCTAAAGAAAAAATTTATTTTGTCAAATAGAACATATAAAAGTGACCAGAACTATATTTAAATAGGTTTCTCCATCAGAATATGATAAATCAACCTTTTAAATAATATTAAAGTATTTATGCTTAAAATCTAATTCATTCACATTTTAAGCCTCTAAAATTAATTGTATAAATGTAAACACATTTAAAAACTTGTATTTTATATTGTTTTTAGTTATGTTCATGCCTGCAAATACAATTCCTAGGCATTAACTAACATTAGAATAATACTATTATATTTTTAGTGTGAAATGTAAGATTTCAATGAAACCCATTTTTGCATATCAGGTACGCTATTGAACATAGAATCCCCTTCAAAGTGAAATTAATAATTAATAAAAAATATTAAAAAAAATTAAAATGTCATGTTATTTATTTACCTCAGATGATACATCCTTCCCCCCTTTTTGAAATTGTGTCCTCACAATTTTAAAATTAGGCTCAGAACGATCATTTAAAGTCCCACATTGGAAAAAGAGTCAAAAAAAAATATCACATTAAAAGATAGAAAAAGAAACACAAAGGATACCCAATATAGCATATACTAAGATTCCAAGTAGAAAAACATTGATATGGAAGTGAAAAAAATCAACTTCTGATGAAGAGTGATAGAAAACATGATTAGGAGAATGTTAACCACAAGAAAATCACAAACATGTAATGGGTTAAACGTTATTTGATTCCATATTAGGAAAAGTTAACAGAAAAAGTTTTTGTTTTAAGTCATTTTCATAAATTTGAGGAATTTTTTTATGAGCATAAAGAAAAACATAAGGAAACATACTTACTTGTCATGTAGACTTTTATACTTTACTAAATTCCTACCACAAACTCATTTTTTCATCAAATGATGTGTATTCAAGATGAATTGTTCACATTGAAAGAACTATAATCAACTTCTAGAGAATCAAATAATACAAAAAATATGAACTATATTTTTCCCATATCTTTATAGATTAACCAAAACCAAAATGGTTATTAGAAGATATGATAATCCCGAAAAAGTATAATCTTTTACAAAAAAAGTATTCTTAATCACCAAAATTATTCAAAAAATACCCAATGTTCAAAAAATACCATTCAATAAATAGTTTTCCATAAAATTAATCAATGTAATCCATACTAATATTGAAACCCAAATCTCAGATTGATTTAATATCATTATCTTACATGATAAATATCAACATTTATCTTCGAAAAACATCTGTTACTCGAAAAGTCTCTTACTGAAGAGTAATTAACCAAATCACATATTCTCTATGATAGGTTGATCATTTCCATATATGACCAAAAATCAACTTATTCTTGATTCATAAAATCATCAAACAAAAATAATTTGTCATACTAATCAGGGACTTCGCGTTGTCCAGTGGTAGGTGATATATCCCAGTCACACTTTGGTTGTGGGTGCGATTTCCACAGCTTTTTCTGACACGGCGGGTTTTCATCTGGTATGCATGTTGTCCTTTTTCAAAAACTATATAATTTTATTACATTCCCAAAAAGAGATAAATTCATCATAAATAACCCAAACATATTTTATAGGTTATCTTATAACATTCATTTTGCATCCCAAAATGTATTAACCTGTAATTGTCTCAAATTCAAGGATCATATAAACCCAAATTATTCTTTATAAAAATTTCAAAAAATAAAGGAATATTATTACATGAATAAAATATTCATGTATCAAACTTCATGATCACACATACTATAAAAAGTCTTCTAATGTAATCCCATTATCAAAAGAGCCTTAGTACTTTTAAGAATTTCACTATCCTAAAATATATCCAAACACTTGAATCCCATATATGTCTACATCTTTCTCTTTAAACATTATTCATGATCCATTAACCATTCCTTTCCAACTTATTCTGCAATAATTCTTTCCTACAAACAAAATCATGAGTCATTTCCTATGATTCAATAATGTCTTTCATGAGTCATTGTCAATTTTCTCATCCTCAATTGGAATGGAATTAGGTATTGGTTAACATATATTTATATGATCCTAGTGAACCCATTCTTAATCCTTCTTCATTGGACATCTATTTGTATAATGACAATGCACACCACATTTAAAATGTGAATTGATCTATCAGATAGACCTTGATTTCCATTCCTAGATTCAACTGGATTCTTCCTTTTTCCATGGAAGGTTCTTGCTTTTTAACCTTCATTTTCACGTCTATAAAATCTTCCTGACCCTTTGAAACAATATCCTAGATGTTTCTTTCCACATCCTTCACACATAGGTTTTTGAACATACATACCTTTATGATTATTACCTAAACATCGGTAGGGATTTGTTTCTCACATATATGATGCCTTATAAATATCACCAAGGTTCATGTTGTCAATCATGACTCCGGACAGTTGGTTGAGAATAACCAAAATAGTTCTCATTGAATGTACTATTTCATTTAGTTTCTCATTCAGAAAACGGTCACAGTTTTCTTCATATCCATTTTTACTTTGGTTCTTGCTTGATCTAGCAATTTACTAAAACCAAAAAGGTCAATATGAGTATATCGGTAAAATCATCATATCATATATTATGAGGAGGGTTAATACTAAGATAGAGTTATTAATGTTATCATAAACTCAATCACGTTATCTAAATAACAATGACTCTTTCCAATATGCTAACCATTATGGTTATGTCACTTATGATTAAATAACACCCTAACCTCTAATGTTATCTAAACCAAACTATGATACCAACAAAAAGGACCCATCCTTAAACATTACAGAAAAATGAATAATGTCAAGAATTCACATTAAGGATATTTTAAGGTTTAGAGTTTTAGAGAATTAGTCCATAACAATTACATACAAACTATAATATTACATGTAAACACTACTACCCAATATCTATTTTTCATAAAATAACAACTCTTAAAAAAATAGACATGTTAGATCTATGTTTTAGACAACATGAATTTTCCTTAACCTTAGTGTTGACCCTATTCATCTTTCTGTCTTGTGAAAAACATTTCAAAACATGGGATTAGTATACAAAGCTCTGTAAGTGTTACAAAATAATGAAAATAAACATTATCCCCTCAATAAAAACAAATCAATGGAACCATGCTTTTTTATCATAACATAACTCATGAAATAATATGATTTATAAATAGTGTACAAAAATTATAAATCATAACAGTAACTTATGTAATTCGTAACATAAATACATTGTAGCTATCACAACTATATAGGGAGTCACATTTTTAAAACCCATCATGGTATATTCCATAAATATCTTAGGAGAAACATTCAGGTTTACCTCTGTCACGTTACCCAACGCATTGGAGAGCTGTCTCAGGGTCACCTGCCCTATGATTATCACAGAACCACCAATATATGTAAACAATTCATAATAACCATATCATAACCATAACACATAACACAAGTATAAAGGAAATATAACATTTCCACATTCCAATATATCAAATCTAGATATTCAAATAAACAATGCTTTATCAAACCATTTTCAAAACCATTTAAAACATTTAATTAAGAGATTTTTGAATCTATGTGGCCCATAACACATAGAATATTATAAATAAATTTATCATTTAAAAAAAACTAATGTCCATATAATTAAATCCATAAAACCATTTTCAAAACATGGACATTAATGATAATGATATAGAAGAATAAATATTTAAAATATTTAAAATGAAATCATAGTTTAAGAGTTTTTAACAAATTAAGATACTCTTGAATAAAAATAACTGAGAAATAACATAGAATAAACAATTTATAATATCATGAGAATAAATAGATTCATGATATAATATGTAAAAGGACAATATATAGACTGTATAAAATTGAATTAGGGCATAATGACAATGATGTCTCAATGAAATGTAAATTGAGATGAAATCCATTATAAAAATTGTATCCTTAGATTAATGATAAGGCAATTACATAATAATGTATGAAAAAACATAAATACACTCTATATGATTGGAGAGTCAGTGTAAATCAATCATAGTAAATTCTCACATGTTATTTTTAAGACAAAACCAATGACCTGGATGTTTAACTCAATGAATGGATATTGAGTTTAACTTACTCTCATAAAGTTCATATCGATGACTTGAGAATTTATCAATGGAGTGATTATGCGTATCAAAAGTATATCCACACAAATGGGTCTGTAAATTACAACATAAATAAATAAATACTGATTCCACACATAATCATAGCATATCATAATTAATAATTAGAAGATTAACCCAAGGAATTGAATTTTTTTTAAAAGATTTCCTTACCGATTTGGTAACTTACAAAACATACAACCCATGAAATAAGGATCATAACATGAAGATGTAAATAGAGATAAATTAAATTATATTACACAATTAATACAATCATGGGCTGTAAATACACCACAAAAAAGGAAATGGTGGAAAATATAGCATGAATCTCATGGGAATAAAAAGTGATATGGAAATCAGTTACCGCGTTGTACATAATCGAGTTATACGACCAAAAGTTATCAACCCCCCAAATGAATCATAGAAAAACGTGAATATAATGAGAATAATTATAATATATATCAAATGGAAGTACACAATTCACCACATGAAATAAATAGGTGTTGGATAATGGAAATCTCACCGAATTGAAATTGAGATAAGAAATCCCTTACCTCATATCCAACTTGACTCGTATGTTCCAGGTTCTTCCTGAATATTAAAATTATGTTAATTTATACTTCCATAAGAAATTTTTTCAATTTTATTATTCCTTTTATATAACTTATTACCTTTATTTAACAATTAGTTTATTATTTGAGTTTATATTGAACAATTTCTCGATGTTCGGAATTGGGTTAAAAATGAACTTGTTATAATTACTATTTAACATGTGATCAAAATTCCATTATCTCCAGAATGATATTAATGATTTTTATATAATATATAACTTACATATCCAGAATATATATGTATTTATAATAGCACATAACATTTTAAGATAAGAAATGAAATGAACTGTTCATGGAGACGGCAAGCCATACGTATGCATGAATGCTACTTTCATTTCTATTTCATACATTAATGGAATTAAAACATAAAGATACATAGGTATATTATAATTTCAGTATAATATAATATTAAATTACATTAACAATATCCTTTATGTGTCCCACATATGTCATTAACGAGTCATATCACATTGAGGGGGCAGTAGTCCACACTTCCTCAAATGAAATTATCATGTTTACCCACTACGGAAACCATAAAGGTATTCTATAAATGAAAAATAAAGAAGTATAAAGAAAAAATAAACATAATATATATTATATATAAATACAGTTCCATATTAATGGCCTCCATTAGAGACAGCATGAGATAATTGAACAATCATCGCTTCGTGAGGCGATAGTTTGTCATCCACAGAAATAGTTTATTCTTTACCAATTAAATGGAGGTGGGTGTAAGTTTAGATTGAAACCTTTTGATAAAAAAATTCTAGTTTATTGAGGATACTGGTTTTGTTATAAAATTAAGTAATAAAAAGAGTCTATGGGTTGGAGAAGTAAAATAAAATAAAAGAAGATAAGAGAAACCATTACCTTTAATTTGGGTAACTCCCTTTCTTCTGAACCGAAAGGACTTATTGAAGTGCCTTCTGCATAAGTTAAGGCATCTAGGTGGAAGAGTGGGATCATGAGAGATTATTTTGGCTGGGGTTAGACGAGAAAAGGGTCTTTAGTGGTGTGTGTAAGGAGTTAGAAGTGAGGTCTTTTTATAAAGGGAGGATGGGCTCTTTAGGAAAGTGTGAAACTATTACATTATTATATAATCATTTTCAGTTTCTAGAGGTCAAAATATCATTAAAGGAAAAGATATGATGACTCCTTGTCAAAATAAATTCATCAAATAATAATTCGACAAGTTTTTGTTGCAATTCTCATATTTATAATCTTATTTGTTTTAATAATTTTTTAATGAGGTTAATACTTATCATTTTTGTGTCAAAAATAATTTAATTTATTTGATGTTTAAAATTATAAAAAAATACCATGATGTAGGAAATAGTATAATATTTCCAATGAATATTTATAGTCAAAATGTTATCTTATAAAACCCTATGTAAAATTAATTTACTGAAAGATATTTCATTATGTCATTTTGGTATTTACATTAAATAAATTAAAATAAAGTGCCATTATCACAATTAAGTGGATCCATGGGGTCCCAAAATCTACCCAAAGATTCCCATGGTCATCCATGACACATCCGATAATTTTAGGATGAGTGTTAAGATAATATTTTATTATTATGATATTCTATTAACCTTTAATTACCCTATTTACCTTTAACCTTTGTAAATAAAAGTCAAAAGTTACTATTCACTAAAAATTACATCCATATTATTGAACCAAATATTACTTACTAATAACAACCCTGTATGTAATATTTTTGAAATTCAATTCATAGAAGTGGTAATGTTTAATTTAAATGAAAAATTCAGTCTTTTAACTACTACTAAGTGGTTTCACAATTCATCAATAATTAATGTTTTTCAGAAAAATACCAAAAATTCAGCCAAAGCTATTTTTTATATACCTATTTCAAAAATGATGTCTATTTTACCAAATTAAAAACATAGAAGTTGCATTAACTAATTTAAAATTAATTTCTGTTGTCAAAACAAATAGCGGGTTTTTAGGAAACAATATTTATCAAAACATTGACACTATTTTATGTATGATTTCAATGTAAAATTAATTCCAATGACCACAATTAGATTAAATAGTAAACATATAATCTAATTAAATTTTAAAACCAATTAAAATTATAATCTATCCATATAAATAAATTAGATTAAAATGTAAATTTGAATTAAAATACAGTATTTTTCACTATTCATTAAAAAATGAATTTTATCAAAAAAATACCAATGTTTTACCCAACGTAAATTTTAATGTCCCGATTCCAAAGAAGAATTTTATTTTGTGAAATAGAACATATAAAAGTAACCCAAACTATATTTAAAAAGGGTTCTCCGTAAAAAGGCGATAAATCGACCTTTTAAATAATATTAGAGTATTTATGGTTAAAATCAAATTCATTCACGTTTTAAGCCTGTAATTTGTTTTTGGATAAATGTAAAAAAATTTAAAAAAACATGTAAGGGTTATGTTCCTACCTTCAACTGGATTTTGGGATGATCCTCTCACCTCTTATTGGGATAGTTTTATGTTCTTAGTATGATTTTTCATACATCGAGGGGTAGTTTCTCACATGAACCTCCTTGAATGGAGCATCCCTGTGAGTCTCTTCCATGATGACCTCTTGATGAGATACCCCATTTGTGGTGATAATGTTGTGTATTATTCCCTATGGAACTAATATGATCTCCTTAATGATGTCCTGAATGGTATGTAAGATGTGGGTAGGTATTTGCGTCTACCCTTCCACTTTTTTCGTATAATCATTGTGGATTCATCTATAAGTATAGTGATATATGCCCATTCTATATTTGAATAAGTTGTATGTGATTTTTTTCCACACCTTCATATCTATTGATACTGATAGTACTCGTATGTGGGGGTAGAGTGTTGGTCTTCCCTATACACATCATTGGGTCATTCTGACTATCTTATTCTAGTAATTCCTGGTGAAACCACTTATATGATTGATGAATACAGTCATGTGTGTCTTCATACTTGTGACTGGCCACCAAAAATCCCTTGAGTTCATCTTCAGGTGCGATTATGTGAGTCTGTTGGTAGGCTCCGTGGATACAGGTAGATGTATGTTCCTGCTCCTGGTTGGTTACATCAGTTGGTTGGTGGGATTATTTGGGTGATTCCAAATAATTCTTCTTTAATCCATGATAAATTCATGTATGTGTATATTCCTCCTCACTGTGTACCAATGTATATGAATAAATAGATTCACTAGATTCCACTAGGTTAGTCTACTAGCTAGATTAATTAATATAGGTGGGTACATGTCCCTACTCAACGTTGGACAGTAAATTGGATTAGTTGAATTTTCATAAAGGGAGTGTTATGAAACCATTATCCCTACATATTGGTCATGAAACCCAACATACCGTCATGCATGCTCGAGTATAGATGACATGGGCCTGACACCTGAGGACAACACCTTCATCATGTTTAGTGTCTATTACCATGTGGTGTTTTTGATGAATATTTCATGATGGAGCCCTTGGTAAGTACCCCTATGTCATCTGGATGAGGATATATGTTTACAATATCTCATACTCCCTAATATATGCTAAGGATTGTTCATCCAATTCTGAGGAGAATCTCCAAAAATGGTTGAAGATGGTGGTCAACACCGTCTACTTTTGGACCACTGATTATCATCGACCAGACAAGCAGTAGGGATTAGTGAGCTGGAGTGCCTATCAAGTGGCCTCTAGGGATGAGATGGTTTGGTGATGACGATACTCATGTAATCATTCATTTGAGACCCGGTCTTAAAGATTATGGGTTGGTGACAACATGTTTTTCTTGGATGAGTACTCGATGTCTATAGCATTCAGGGTGTATATTCAAAGTAGTTGGAAGGAATCCATTTGATCTAAGGAAGTTCTAAGAGAAAGTGCATAGATATTTGAAAAAAAAATGAAATGCTCATCAAATAAGTGTCTCATTTTCATTAACACATTAATTCACCACAGAACACCCTAAAAGGGGAGGGGTGATTCATGGTGTAAACTTTGTCTTTTATCCTGATGCATATTTCTATCATGTTGGTAGGAAAATTTTTAACATGTTTGATAGATATGATCAGCAATCAAAGATTCACATACAATGAGATGGGACATCACTTTTACATGGACACCACTAAGGTCAATATCCAAGGAGTATACGAAGACAATGTTTTGGTCATACAGAAATCCTTTAATCATCACTAGCTATGGAATACAAACGTTTGGTCAAAGTCACATTTATCTATGAACATTTCCTTTAGAATATTTTTGTGATATCTCACTAATTCCCTTGGAACACATCCGCTAACTCCCCCTGGCTCACTACTTTATGATAAGTCTAAATTTTTTTACTGACTTGTAGGTTGATTTAGTGATTTCTCAAGAAATCATTTCTCTATTTTTAGCACGAGACTCTACTTGCATAAAAATATCGAGCTAATACACACTAACAAAACTAGTTTACTTAAAAAAAATTAAAAAACTTCCAGTCTTGTAGATAATTTGCAATGCTCCTTCACGAATATCTTTCTCCACAGTTCTCACTAAATCACAATTATAACTCTATTTAAATTCACACTACATCAAAAATATCACAACTTCGCAAAGATCCTTCACCGTTGCAGAACAAACTAACTTCACAAAGCTCCTTTTCCTTTATAGAACATCCTTCCATCATAGAGAACAATACCTTTTTGGGAAAACATTATTTTTTAAGCACACATAGCCAATGTAGAACATTCAATTTTCGTGGGGAACTCAAAACATGGATGTATTGTCATTGGTCAAGACTAAAGTAGTCTGTTCTCAATGCTCAATCACACATAGAATCCTAGTTTTGTGGGGAACCCCTTGCTTCAAAAATTTAGAGCTATTCCATATTTTCATCAAAATATTTCATCTCTAATAATGAAGGGTGTTCTATTATTTATAGCCTCAACCAGTTGCGAATCTCCACAGCCTCGAGCATGATTTTCAGATTTGTCAAAGACATTTTTTTGTGCTCCATCATGTTGTAAAGCTCCACTGATATCCACAGTCCACGAATCTCATCGTAGTCGCATTGAAATATATTAGAACCATTTTGCACCAAAAATATTCAATTCTCATAATTCCAAAGTTACACCATCTCAAATCATAGTGCTTCATATCATTGAAATCCTCCAACTAGTCTTCAAAAAATCTATCCATTAACCATATTAATGAAACGTTTAATACACATAACTACCTTTTTCGATGCTCAAGGCTCAAATTCTCATAATCGCAGAGCACAAATTCAAAATTTTTTAATCCATTGTGAAACACAAATCATGTGTAACACCCTGACCACAGAAGCCCAGAGTCAGTTCATTATTTTAATACATTATCATTATTACAAGGAATCAAGTCCCGAGGGACCAATCCGTTTAGCAGTATGGAAAATAGATTACATACATGAATGATTCATTACACTTTATAACATACAACACAACATAAATAAATCCCTTATAAAAACCATTATTCCCTTAGCATAACCCTGCATATCTATCACAATACACTTCATGGAATCTTAGGAAAAATAAAACATATAAAGGGGTGGGATCGAATGCTCAGTAAGGGTAAGCAATATAGCGGAAGATAACATAAATATTAAGCATGGTGAATAATTGAAACCACATTCCATTACTAATAATAACCATGAATTATTTTGTGGCAGGAATATGAGATGAGTAAATAATTCTATAATAAAACATAATCATGGGTATTCTACTAGTTGAATTACCACATGAACCATCAATATTATTTTCTTAATGAGGGAATTTATAATACCATACTTTAATTTCTGTGTCAAGGCCTCGTTCCGGGACCTATGGGCTAACTATAACCATACCCAAACACAATGAGCCTCTATAACTAGACTCCATTCTGGAGAGCCACTGTAACCGGTATCTATAATAGAGAGCCTCTTTAACCAAACTCCAACCTATAGAGCCTCTACAAACGGACTCCATCCCAAAGAGTCTGCTGTAACCAGACCCCAACTCAGAGGACTTAATTTTACCGGTCCCCAACCCGGAACATACAAGTCCAATACATTCATCATAAGAAAAGGTTGAAATATAAATAAACACTCGTATTAAAACTATCATATGAAATTTCAAAATTTTATCAATAAAACATGAATGGTATACGAATATCACATCCATAATCAAACATATCACAAATCCTTCAATACAATATTGAATTTTTGTATCATAACAAATCAACTTCAAATAAAAATAAAATCAAACAACGGATGTTGACATAGATGAAATCAAAACATTTTTTAGATATATAACACTTTCTATTTTTAAGTCATTTAAGAGGCACATAATTATAAAGAAAAAATTTATTTTCAAAATATTCTTATAATATTTTAAGGAAATATTCGATGATTTTATAATGGCGGAAAATAGCTGCACCCACTGTATAAGTTAAAAAAATAAATTCTTACATTAATTTTGTCGAAAAGGTTAAAAAGGTCCTTTTTTGAAAACGATGGAAAGATTCCTTTATAAAAATCGTATAAAAAGTCAATAAAAGGTATAAATTTCTTTAACCCATAGTCTGTAAAATATTAAGAAAGTTTTGAAATTCATTTTTAAGAAACATATATGTTGATGATAAAGAGGTCCCAGTAGATAATTATGTATAATCATCCTCAGATAATGAAGAGATTATAGAATTAACCCATACCATGTACTTTTCCATGGTCGAGGGTAGGTTAACCACTTTTATAATGGTGAAATAATTGTTATTAGATTATACAAGAATAATATACATTAGTATGATATCATATATGATCTTTTAACATTTGTTTGTTAATAATATCTTATTATTATCGTCGTTTCAGGTGTTAACAGATTCATTTTACTTTATATTATTTATTATGTGAGTAATATTTCTTAGGGATGGGATGTATTTTATTAAAATCATGAATTATATCAAGTATTTAAACATTATTTTCAATCATCAAATTAAATTTATTCTTTAATGGATACGATGGGGAATGAATCTCATCGCGTTCGTGGAGACAATAATCCGTACGTACGCACGAGCGACAATATCATTATTTTAATATTAATATTATATATAATTGGATGGTATATCATATATATAAAACCATTATCATTTAATATTTATTTTTTAAATGAATTATACATCAATATTATACCGATCCAAATAATAATATATTGAATAATAATTACACCATGATGTAGAGACGGTAATCCGTACGTACGCACGTATGGTGACATGTCATTCAAAGTATGGATTGAATAATGAATTTGGTTGTACAATATTTATAATAACATCACCGTATATAGAAGATACTGGGGTTATTATTTTAGAATGGAAACAACAAAGAAAGAGGTAGTTGAAGAAGAAAGGAACTTGAATGAGGTGAAGAAATATTTACCTATTCTTCAGGTTCTTACTTTTGATTTGATCAAAATATCTCCATAGATAAGCTTTATGTCTAAAGGAAGTCCACTAGGATGAAGTTAGGACAGTTTATAGGGTATTTTCATAGGATTTGGCTAATACAAATGGCTGTTATGGTGTGAATTAGAGAGAAGGGAGAGTTCCCTTTTATAAGAGGGGTGAGGGGCACCTTAGGAAAAGCAAAAAATATTATTTTATAATAAATTAACATTCTATTTATAATGGCTCCAAAGTGAATTATTTGGAGTATAGGGTGGGTATGGGTGGAAATACCTTCAAATAATAGGTTTTAGACAAGTTTAGATTACCATTTTATCCTTATCATTTATATTTAACTCTAAGTTAAAAATTTTTACATTTACTGTGTCTTCTTGTATTCATACACTATATGGTTAATAAAGATACTAAAAAATGCCAATTGAACCCCATGTGGTTCATTAATGTCATATATATTATTATATACATCTTTTGGTGTATCCTTATATTTTTATGACCATTATATCAATTAATAATATAGTATTTGTTTTAAAAAATATTTTATATCAATTTTGACACTATTCGGTATTTTTTTAAATCATAACATCATAATTTATTTGAATAAAATTCATCTAACCAACCCTAACATGTAATATTAACATATAAAATTAGTCTAATTCATAAAAGTTTAAAATTATATTTATTTGGATATTTATAATATCAATTATTTTAATATTCCATTAATTCGGTAATTACTACATCATCATTGTGTAATAAATAAATAAATTATTTAATTTCAAAACAATATAAATAAAACTAATTATGTTTGAAATATTTTTAGATTTCTAATGAATATTTATATTCGAATTTATCTTATGTATAACTCTATATTAAAAACAATTTAGTTATTAAACATTGATTTTAACTATTTTAACTCTTCTTTAAATAAAATAATAATAAATGTCATAATCTAATCCAAGTGGACCTAAAGGATCATATTTGATTAATAAGGTTTTTTCTGGTCGAATTAAACTTATCCAATAGAATTAGGACATTTTTTAGGGTAATAATAATATCATTTTTACACTTAATTTCCATATTTACTTTTATCTATGCTAAATAAAATTTAAAAAGTTATTATTCACCAAAAATTATTTTCATCTTATTGAAGAAAATTTAACTTACTAATATCAACTGTGTCTCTAATATTTTGGAAATTCAACTCACATAAGTGGTAAAATTATGTTTTATGTGAATTTTCAAATTTTCCAAGGAGGTGGGTAAATGACAGTGAAAAGTTCAATAAAATTTTGAATATCTAATATTATTACAAAATGACTCCAATGAATTGAATTGAAATTATATATGTATTATGTATCTATTTTGACCTAAAGAAATTAAATAAAATAAATTATCATTTAAATAAAAATAGGTTTTTTAAACTATAACACAGTTTTTTTACTATTCATCGAAAATTGAATGTTTTCAGAAAAATACAAAAAATTCACCCTAGCCTAATTTTGATATTCATAATCAAAAAATGAAGTCCATTTTTAATGATGAAATTTATAAAATTTTAGAATGTATGTATTACTATTCATAACGGCTAGTTGTTTTGTAGTGTGTTAGAACTTGGAGATGCATACAACACACGCTATTGTATTAATGAAGGAGAAGCGTACCATTTAAGATTGGGGTGTTACATTCTCTCCTCATTAATAAATTGTGTTCTTGAAATTTGAAATTGTTCTTCAAAAATAAAATGATGAAAATAGAAAATATCTTTGAGGAAAACCAACATAAAAAATATGTTTAATAAAATTAAATTTAATAAGATGGAAAGTGAAATGAGAAAGTCTCCATGAAATTAGGGTTTTGAATAGGATATCATTGGACGAAATTTTAGACACGTAATTTGAGGAAATTGTAAATATTCATAGGGAGTGATTGAGGTCATAAATCACATACAAATGTAAAATTAAGGGCCTAAAAGCCATCAATCTATGATCATTTTAAATATCATCGGCTCAACAAAATAGGTATTAGGATGACACATTTTTGGTTTTAATATCACATCCCCAAAGTTTAAGAATTATTTTATTTAATTAATAAGATATATATATATATATACTTGACATTTTGAGTATCATCATTCAACTAATTCCAACAACAAACTCATCTTTCACTCTAAAAGATAACAGATCCCCAAAAAATATTATATTTATCTTAATTGTATATGGTTCCAAATATTAACACATACCATTTAATTGATGAAAAATATTTTTGAATTACCAGGGACTTCATGTTGTCTAGTGGTAGGTAATAAAGGCCTATCACACTATGGTTGTGGGTTCGATTCCTGCAACTTTGCCCGACGCGATGGGATACCGCCCGACCTACAGGTTGTCTTTTTTCAGTAATAATCATAAGAAATGTTTTATCCATTAACAATATTATCAAATGATCAACTTAATAAATTCAAAACTTTTTAATTATCCAAAATACCACTCTCCAGACTCTCTGTAAAAGTTATCTAAATTCCAAAAACAATTTTAACATCAGATTCCTCAAACAAAGTAAATTTTCTCATATTGTCACATACTGAAAATATTATTACCTTTGTAATATTAAAACCATAATGAAAACAACATGTATTTCAGTACAACCAATATATATATCACATTATTCTTATAACCAGAATATAATCCTTGAGTCCAAAAAACACAAATACATTAATTATTCCACTTCAAATTTAGTAACAGCATAAGATTTACCTTCATCACATGGACTTTTCTGAGGTATGATTCCATGGTGCTTAGGGAATTCATTATCATAATTCCCCATTTCTCTAAAATTGTAGCATTCAATATTAACAACCTCTTTCTTCCCCTTGCAATCACGAGCCAGGTTTCCTTCTTCACCACAATTGTAACAAACTCCCATTCCTTTTAGGCAAGTGTCAGAGTGTTTCTTCCCACAATTATCATATAATGTAAAATCCTTCTTTACATTTTTCCCGTTATCTATCTCTTCCTCCACCGTTATCTTCTTCTCTTGCTTTATTTTATTGTCATATGATTTGGAGAATTATTTTTATGTCTTGAAAGCACCCAAGACTATATCTTCATACGATGAGAAGGATTGTGATATTAAGGATCAACAAGGAAATGGTTTTAAGCAATAAAAGAAATTATCAATCTAACATCTTGGGTTATGTATGTAATCTCCATTATTCCTTGCTAACATTGTAAAGTTAGCTTCATACATTGTGACATTCTCATCCTCCTCTTTCCTCAGACTCAGAAATTTTCTTTCCATATCTACTTGACGGTCATCTGGAATGTATTTTTCTAAGAAAATTTCTTAAAAATCCCTCAATTCCATTTTTGATACTTCCTCATCTTCATTTGTTTTTTGAATCACTGACACCATTTATCATAATCTCCAATGAGGTGGTAAATCGCCATGAAAAAATTATCCCTTTCGTTA
This sequence comes from Viscum album, assembly GCA_963277665.1. Lineage (NCBI taxonomy): Eukaryota > Viridiplantae > Streptophyta > Magnoliopsida > Santalales > Viscaceae > Viscum > Viscum album. Next base: position 1,654,702,162 of record OY728148.1, on the reverse strand, counting down.
CTCCCCATGCTGTGGAATATTTTCTTTAAGGAATTTATCCATTGCTCAGTAACTAGTGGATTTTTACCCCCATTGAACGTTGCTGGTTGTTTCCTAATGAAGTGATCTAACATTGATTCTCCATGTTGTAGCTAATGGTTCTCCATATAGGTAAGGTTATTATTCATTACCTGAGTGAGTTGTCCCAGTATGGTGATTAGCTGAACAGCACCAGTTGGATCACCAGCTCCACTATAATTATCTTGAGTAGGAGAGAAATCCATACATTGAGTGCATGAATTGATATGGTTTACATTCCTTTCACTATTCTCTATTTCTAAACAATTGCATAAAATAGATTAGATTATGAATCTAAATATATAATTCAAAACTTGTAAAACACTTAACATTAAGTGAACAGTTTATATATATAATCCATATTCATAAAAAAAATTATTTGAGGAAGTATAAACTCATAAACCCTTCATAATGTTTTTTTAAAGAAAATAAGAATTATCCTAAGCATATCCCCTAGGAGTGTCGTAACCAAGAGTGTATCAATGACCATGGTCATGCACCAGTTCCCGTTATATTCTAGATCAATGTGGTGTTTTTGGGTTTTACCGCTAGGTACATCTATGCCAGATCCACCTCTACCTACTCGTCTCCAGACAGTGATGTATTTCATGGAAAACTCATAAAATCTCTACAATACCAAAATTCTAGTATGTTCTTCAATACCAATCGTCAAAGTCTATCTTTGGGATATACGCTCTAATTATATTTTACCTGAATCTAGTTTTCAATGTTATTTCTAAACTTCCACTGATACCTACTGTAACACCCCGACCCCAGAAGCCCAAAATCGGTGAATTATATTAATACATTGGCATGATTAAAATGAATCATGTCCCGAAGGACCGATTGGTTCAGCAGTCTCAAAAAATAGATTACATACATGAATGATACATTAAACTTTATAAAATACAACACGAATTAAATAAATCCTTTATGAAATCCATTATTCCCTTAGCATGTCCCTTCAAATCAATCAAAATACACTTCTAGGAATCCTGGGAAAAATAAAAAATAGAAAGGGGTGAGGTCAAACACTAAATAAGGATTCAAAATACAGCAGAAGATAACATAAATATTAATCATGTGGAATAATTGAAACCACAAGCCTTTACCAATAATAACATTGAATACCTTTATGTATGGAATATGAGATGAGTAAATAATGCCATAATAAAACATAATCATGGTTATTCTACTAGTAGAATGTCCACATGAACCATCAATATTATTTTCATAATGAGAGAATGTAAAATACCAAAAATTAATTTCTATGTCAAGGCCTCGTGCCATGTCCTATGGGTTAACTGTAACCGAACCCATACCCGGAGATCCTCTATAACCGGACTCAATCCCGATGTTTCTCTGAAACCAGACTCCATCCCAAAGAGCCTCTGTAAACGGACTCCAACCCTGAGAGACTCTGTAACTGGACTCTGTCCCTGAGAGTCTCCTCTAACTAGACCCCTACCCTGAGGGCTTACTTTTACCGGTCCCCAACCCCAAACACGCTAGTCTAATACATTCATCATAAGAAAAGTTTGAAAATTAACATAAACATTCATATTAAAACTAGAATATGAAATGTCAATACTTTAACCATAACCCATGAATGGTATACAAATAGAAAATACATAATCAAACATATCTCAAAAACTTCAATACAATATGGATGTTTTGTTTCATAATAATTCCACTTCAAATTAGCATAAAATTATACCAAGGGATATTGATATATATGAAATAAAATGATTTTTTTAGAAAAATATATCCTTCTATTTTGAAATAGTTTAAGATTCACATGATTATAAATAAAAATTTTATTTGGAAAATATACTTATAAGCGTGTAATAGAAGCTTTGATGATATTATAATGGTGGAAAATAGTCGCAACTGGTGTGTAAGAAAAAAATCATTCTTACCTAAATTTGGTCGAAAAGGTTAAAAAGGACATTGTTTGGAAAACAATGGAAATATTCCTTTATCATATTATAAAAATTAATACAAGGGTATAAATTACTTTAACCTATATTCTATAAAATATTAAAAAGGTTTTGAAATACATTTTTAAGAAACATATATGTGGGTGATAAGGAGGTCCCAGTAGATAATTACGTATAAGAAAACTCGGATAATGAATAGATTGTATAATTAACCCTTACCTTATACTTATCCTTGTTTGAGGATAGATTAACCTCTTTTATAATGGTAAAATAATTGTTATTATATTATACAAGAATCATTTACATTAATATTATATCATATATGATCTTTTAACATTTCTTTGTTAATAATATCTTAGTATTATCGTCGTTTTGGGTGTTAACAGATTCGTTTTCCTATATATTCATTGTTATGTGTGTCAAATTTGTTATGGATGGTATTTATCATATTCATATCCATAACGATATCAAGTCCTTAAACATGATTTTTAATCATCAAATCAAAATTAGTCTTTAATGGATACGATGGGGATTGAATCTCATCATGTTCATGGAGACGGTAATCTGTCTGTACGCACGAGCGACAATATCATTCTTTTGATATTAAAATTATATATAAGTGGATAGTATATCATATATATATATAATCATTATCATGTTATTATTATTATTTTCCTGAATTAGACATCATTATTATACCCATCCAAATAATAATGTATTGAATAAAAATTACACCACGGCGTGGAGAAGGTAAGCCATATGTACGCACATATGGTGACATGTCATGAAAAGGATGGTTAGAATAATAAATTTGGTTGTACCATACTTATAATAACATCAAAGTATATAGAATATAATGAATTTATTATTTTAGAATGGAAACAAAAAATAAAGAAGAAGTGGAAGAAGAAAGGAACTCGAAAGAGGTGATGAAATATATACCTCTTCTTCGTGTTATTCCATTTGATTTGATCAAAAGGGCTCTATAGATTGGCTTCATGACTAAAGGAAGTCTTCTAGGATTAAGGGAAGACAGTTGAGAGGGTATTTAGGTAGGGTTTGGCAGATCCAAATGGATTTGATGTTGTGTATTAAAGAGAAGGGTGAGTCCCCATTTATAAGAGGGATAAGGGGCACCTTAGGAAAAACATTGTAACACCCCGAACTTCCTCGGTACGCTTCTCTTTGAATAATACAGTAGCGTGTGTTGTATGCAACTTCGAGTTCTAGCACACACCACGACCAATCAAAGTAGTCGTTATGAATAGTAATACATACTTTTTAAAATTTTAAAAATTTTCACTCTCAAAATGGACTTCATTTTTGGATTCGATGTATCAACTTTAGCCTAAGGTGAAATTTTGGTTCTTTTCGGATAACTTTAATATTTTGATGAATAGTGAAATTACTAAATTTTAATTAAGAACAAATTTTTTAATCCAAATAATTAATAATGATAAATTATGAATTTGAGTGGTTTTAAAGTATATTTATAATATATTTTTACCACTATATATAATGTTGTTCATTGGACATAATTTCACAATTAAACCAGACATAAACAAGTACCAATCATTTGATAGTTATTATATCTTAAAAACACACTATTTGTTGTGACAGTGGGAATTAATTATAAAATTAATTAATTCAACTTATATGTTTGAAATTTCGTAAAATAGACATCATTTTTGAATTTGGAATATCAATTATAGCTTAGGGTGAAATTTTGGCATTGTTCTGGAAAACTTCAATTTTTTATTAATAGTGAAACTACTAAGTGGTTGTTAAGAAACTGAATTTTTCATAAAATGTAATTTTACCTCTTCTATGATTGGAATTTTGAAAATACGAGAGACACGGTTAATATCAATGAGTATAATGTGGTTCAATGAGATGAAAATAATTTTTGGTGAATCGTACATTTTTACTTTTATTTACCACGGTTAAAAGTAACTAGGGTAATTAAGGGTAAAAATGATATTAATATTATCCTAAAAATGTCCTAATTCTATTGTAAAATTGTATATAGATAAAAAAAACCTTATTAATTAAATATTATCATTTCGATCTACTTTAATTAGATTAGGACATTTATTATTATTTAAATCAAAGAAGAGTTAAAAGTGTTAAAATCAATGTTTATTTACTAAAACATTTTTAATATAGTGTTAAACATAAGATAAATTAGACTGTAAATATTCATTAGAAATATAAAATTATTTCATACATAATGATATTTTATTTATAATTTTTAGACATTATATAATTTAATTTATTTATGACACAATGATGATGCAGTAATTACCATAGTAGTGAAAAAATTAAAATAACCGATATTATAAGTACCCAAATAAATATAAGTTGGGACTTTTTATTAATTGAACTAATTTTACTAGGATAATATGACATGTTAGAATTATTTAATTAACTTTGTTCGAAGTAATCATTATTATGATTTTTATAAAAATCAATTATTGAATACCGTCAAAATTGACATAAAATAGTTTTTAAAATAAATATTATATTATCAATTGATATTAAATTCCTAAAAATCTAGTGTTCATACAAGAGACTTTTATCATGATAGGTTTATCATTAATGGATCACTTGGTGGTCACTTGGTTGTATATAGTATGTTTATTAACCATATAATATAAAAATACAGAGAGACATGGTAAAAGTAAAACTAATTAACTAAGAGTTAATACTTAAAGATAAGGTTAATATAGTAACCCAAACCTGTCTAAATTATATTGGTTGAGTGTTTTAGACCCATACCCAACTTAACCTTTAAATAATCCACTTTGGAGCCATTAGAAACCGAATATTAATTTATTATAAAATAATATTTCTAGCTTTTCCAATGTTGCCCCTCACCCCTCTTATAAAAGGGCAGTCTCCCTTCACATTAACTCACACCTTAAAAGCATTTTGTATCGGCCAAACTCTGCCCAAATACTCTCTAAACATCACTAACTTCATCCTAGAGGCCTTACATTAGTCATAAAGCCAACCTAAGGAGCCCTTTTGATCAAATCAAAAGGAAGAACCCGAAGAATAGGTAATGATTTCACCAACCTTTTTCAAGTTCCATTCTTCTTCCACTTATTCTTTCATTGTTATTACCATTCTAAAATAATGAATCCAGTATCTCCTATATAATTTAATATTATTATAAAAATGGTACAACCATATTCAGTATTCTATCCATCCTTTGAATGACATGTCACCATATATGCGTACGTACGGCTTACCGTCTCCACGTCGTGGTGTAATTGTTATTCAATATATTATTATTTGGATGGGTATAATAATGATTTGTAATTTATGGAAATAATAAATATAACATGATAATGATTCTATATATATGATATACCATCCAATTATATATTATTTTAATATAAAAGAATGATATTTTCACTCGTGGGTACGTAAGGATTACCGTCTCCACAACACAATGAGATTCATTTCCAAGTTCACCATTAATCGACGATTATAAAAATATATATTAATAATAAGTATGTAATATATGATATAATAATTATACTGGATATATATATATAAGGATTTATGTACTTATATATATCTAATTCACTTACTTCTGTTCAATACTATATGAAAACAGAAACATCGTTTATGCGTACGTACGGACTACCGTCTCCATAAATGGTTTTTTCCATTTCATATATATGTCTATTATACATATTTATATATATGATATATTTATCCTTTTTTATATTCTGGAATTATTTAAATAATTATCTAACTGATACAACCAAGAGTGACAAGTTAAAAAACGTATGATAAAGAAAGTGATTATTACCCGAAATGTTAACTTAACATGGAAATTATTATTAAATGGCTAATATAAAGACATAAATGAATCATGTATGATATCATAAATATTAATATGGTTCTTTTATAATTTAATAAAATACTATGATCTTCAAACATGAGGTTAAACATACCCTCGACTAAAGTAAAGTGCAAGGTAAGGGGTTTTCATCTCACTCCTTATTCCCGTGAGATTCATGCCATATTGCCACTATTACCATATGTGTGGTGTATGAACTGCCCATAATTGTATTATTTATGTAATACACTTTAATTTATGTGTATTTACATATTCATTGTATGATACCTCTTTCATGGGTTGTATGTTTCGTATGTTACCAAATTGGTAAAGGTTAATTCCTCAATCTCATCATTATCCGAGATTGTTTATGTGTAAGTATTTACTGGGACATTTTTATAATCCATGTCAATTTTTCATAAAAATTATTTCAAAATGAATATTTTAAGGATTTTGAAAGGTATTCATTATCATGATCAATATTTCAAATGTTTTTAAGATATATCATTCTAAATCTTTTCAATTATTGTCCATGTTTTAAAAATGATTTTAAGGATTTATTTATATGGACATAAATGTTTTGAAATGATAATTATTTTCAAAAGTTTCAAAGTGTTATGGGAAACTTTGATTCAAAAATATCTTTTAAATTTACTTCCTTTATAAATGTGTGACTTTTAAATGATATTACAAAAAGGATATTTCTCTCAATAATCTTTACTCATCATTTGATGGATTTTAAGCTCATTTGAAGTTGATTTATTATAAAAAAACTTCTATTGAAGGTTTTGTGATATGTTTGACTGTGGAAGTGTTATTTTTATACCATTCATGGTTTATGGAGAATGTATTGACATTTCGTATGCTAGTTTTAATACGAATGTTTATATTATGTTTAAACCTTTTCATATGGGAATGCATTGGACTTAATATGAGATGGGTGGAGCCCGTTATAGCTCCTCGATGCATCGGTAGGTCTCAAGAGACAAACTAGTGTCTTGGAACAAGGACATGACAAAATTTTGTTTGTAGTCTTGGCACGAGGCCTTGTCTATGTGGTTATGATATTCTAGCATTATGGATTCCATCATTATGAAAGTGTTTAGTGATATTCAATGTGATTATTCGATTAGTAGAATATCTATGTGAATAAGTAAATGGAATTATTTCATTTTATTTCTCCCATATTATGATGAAGTTCAAGTTTAAAAGCATTTTCTTTTAGTTTTATACATTGCCTTAAATGTTTATGCTTATTTTTGAAAGTTTCCACTCTATTGCTTACCCTTACTGAGCATTTGAGCTCACCCCTATCTATGATTTATATTTCCCAGGATTCCAAGAAGTGTAATTTGATTGATATGCAGGGTTAAACCAAAGGAATAATGGCATTCATAAATATTATTTATGTTGTTTTGTACGTCTTAAAGTGAAAATGTAACATTCATGTATGTGATCTATTTTTCCAAGACTGCTAAACTTATCGGTCATTCGGGACGTTATTCCTTGTAATCATACAAAAGTATTAAAATAATTCACTGACTCTGGGTAACTGGGTTCAGGGCGTTACAGTTGGTATCAGAGAAAGTTTAGCAATAACCTTGGAAACTAGATTTAGATAAACACTGATTAGATCACATAGCCCTAAGATAGACTATGAGGATTAGTATAGAAGAACATCCTAGAATTTTGGTATTGTAGAGATTTTGTGAGTTTTCCGAGCAATACATCCATGTTTAGATACGAGCAGGTAGAGGCGGCTCTAGCACAGATGTACCTAGGGGTAATACCCGAAAACACCGCTTTGACCTAGACACGAATGGGAACTGTTGCACGACAACAGGCATTGCTGTACTCATGGTTACGAAACTCCCAGGGGATATTCTTAGGATAATTCTCATTTTCCTTACAAACCATTATAAAGGGATCATCAGTATATACTTACTCAAAGAAATCATTTTTCTGATTATGGATTATATCCATAAACTCTTAAATTTGTGATAGGTATTTTACAAGTCTGGTAATTATTCATTTCAATTCATAAACGGAACTAGTTTATGCTATTGTTTTGAAATGGAGCCCAGTAGAAGGATTGTGAACTCCCGTAATATGTATGATCCAAAGAGTAAGAAGAATCATATCTTTCGTGGTCCTAAGCCAGAATTTAGGAGGGAAATAGTCTCCCACATATTATCACCATCTGAAGAAATAGTATCATGTGTTGATAATATGAGTAAAGAATTATCATAGTCCTATGGCCTTGAAGGGAATCCAGAGAAGAAAAGGATGGTAGAGAGTAGGATAGATAAAGGGAAGAAGGTAAATAATGTTTTTTCCAATATGTGATAACTGTGGAAAAAATCACCTTGGAAAATTCATGAAGGGAATGGGAGAATGTTATATGTGTGGATAAACAGGACACCAAGTACGTGACTTAAAGTGTAAGAAAAAGGTTTCAAATGAACAATTTTTCATCTGCAAGGAGTTTGGACACTACGCGAACCAATTTCCCAATCATCAGACTATGCCGCATATGATGGTATTGGATAATAATCAAGTTATGATACTACCACAGATGAAGAGGAATGACTAGTGTTCTTATGTTGTTATTTTATAATTATATCATTTAAGTGTTGTATCAATGATGTTCTAGAAATAAATAAAGATTGTACTGTAGTACTATTTAATTATGGATTTGAGATTTTATGGTACTAAGAAAAGTTACTCTAAAGTGAGTTAAATTTTTATTTTTATTTTTGGAAATTACATGGTTGAAGGAAAGATAAACCTTAATGTGGTCATAATATTTAGGTAGTGATTTTGGAATAAGAGATGGTTGATTTTGGTAATTCAGGATGTTTCGGTTTTGTAAAAGAATATATGAGAAAGGCATTCAGAAGTTATTACTTGGAAAAAAGGATCCTCATTATGTTTATCTTCCTTGTAAATTTTGGACTGTGAGTTTGGATAATAGTATTTTGGATATGTATAATAGTTGGAATGGATTAAGTTTGAAAGGTTATTTTTTGGATTTTTATAAAAGGACAACACTCAGACGATGTGACAACTCATCGTGTCGGAAAAAGTTACGGAATCTAACCCACAACCATAGTGAAATTGGTATTTATCGCCTACCATTGTGATACATGATGTTCCTGGATGGTATAATGTAGTTTCTTTACATAAAGGGTCTGATATGTGAATTATAAATTCATTATATTTGGAACCCTATACGATTTGGATAAAAATGGTATTTTTGAGTTGTATTATGTTTTGGGGTGAAAGATGAGTTTGTGGTAGAAATGTTTTAATGGATAAAACACAAATTATAAAGTATGTATATCTCCTTATGATCTTAGCCAATCCCATAAATAAATTACTCAACATTTATAAAATGAACTTAGAACAAAAATGTTGTCCTAGATGGTACCTTAGATCATCACTAAGTTATGGCTTTGGGATTGTTGGCCTTTTCATATCCATGTTCTCTACAACTCTCCATCAGATAATTGATGGTTATATTTCTCTTCCATATCCATATTTTCTTACATGGAACCCTAGTATGTGTTATTTTCAGTAATCTTCATACTTTCCACTCTTTACTTTAAATAGAGGCCTCATAAATTCATTTTTTTGATGTGGGATTTCAACTAAGATATTTTGAAACCAAAAAAATGTGTCATCCTAATACCTTATGTTTTGTTGAACCGATGGTATTTTAAATCATCATAGATTGATGAATTTAAGGACCTCAATTTTAAACATGTTTGTGATTGATGACCTCAATCACTACGTATAAATATTTATGTTCTTCCTCCAATTATATGTCTATAATTTACTCCAATGTCCTCCTAATAGAGATCATAATTTTTTGGTGACCCTTTCATTTCTATTTTCATCTTGTTAAGACTAAATTTTATTAACCAAATTTTCGATGTGGGTTTTTCCACAAAGATATTTTCTATCTTTAACCTTTATTTTCGAAGAACAATATGAAATTGCGATGACGCAATTTTTTGAAGGAGGGTAGAATGTAACACCCCGATCTTCCACAGTACGCTTCTCTTTGAATAATACCGTAGCGTGTGTTGTACGAAACTTCGAGTTCTAACTCACACCACGACCAATCAAAGTAGCCGTTATGAATAGTAATACATAATTTTTAAAATTATAGAAATTTTATCTCTCAAAATGGACTTCATTTTTGGATTCGGAGTATCGAATTTAGCCTAAGGTGAAATTTTGGTACTCTTCGGATAACCTTAATATTTTGATGAATAGTGAAAATTACTAAATTTTAATTAAAAACAACATTTTTAATCAAAATAATTAATAGCTATAAATTATGAATTTGAGGTGTTTTAAATTATATTTAGAATATATTTTTACAATTTAATACAATTTTGGTCATTGGACATAATTTCACAACTAAACTGGACATAAACAAGTACCAATCTTTTGATAGTTATTATATCTTAAAAACACGCTATTGGTTGTGACAACAGGAATTAATTATAAAATAAATTAATGCAACTTATATTTTTGGAATTTTTTAAAATTGGCATCATTTTTTAATTTGTAATATCAATTATATCTTAGGGTAAAATTTTGGAATTGTTTTGGAAAACATCAATTTTTTATGAAAAGTGAAACTACTAAGTGGTAGTTAAAAAACTGAATTTTTCATAAAACCTAATTTTACTGCTTTTGTTATTGGAATTTCGAAAATCCTAGAGACTTGGTTAATATCATGGAGAAAAATTTGGTTCAATGAGATGAAAATAATTTTTGTGAATAGTAACTTTTTACTTTTATTTACCACGGTTAAAAGTAAATAGGGTAATTAAGGGTAAATATGATATTAATATTACTCTAACACATGTCCTAATTCTATTGGACAAGTGTATCTAGATCAAAAACAACCTTAGGAATAAAAGATTATCATTTAGGTCCACTTGGATTAGATTAGGACATTTATTATTATTTAATTCAAAAAAAGAGTTAAAAGAGTTAAAATCAGTGATTATTTATTAAAACATTTTCAATATAAAGTTATACATAAGATAAATTCGATTGTAAATATTCATTAGAAATATAAAATGATTTCCTATATAATGATATTTTATTTATAATTTTTAGACATTAAATAATTTAATTTATTTAATACACAACGATGATGCAGTAATTACCATAATAGTAAACAAATTAAACTAATTGATATTATAAGTACCCAAATAAATATAATTTGAGACTATTTATGAATTAAAATTATTTTCTAGGTTAATATTAAATGTTAGGATTGGTTTAATTAACGTTTTTAGAAGTGATCATTCTGTTACGATTTTTACAAAAATCAATTATGGAATAGTGTCAACATTGACATAAAAGGGTTTTTAAAACAAATATTATATTATTAATTGATATTAAATTCCAAAAAATCTAAGGATCTTCCAAGAGACTTATATCATGATATGTGTATCATTAATGGAACACTTGGGGGGTCTCTTGTGTGTATATAGTAAGTTTATTAACCATATAATATAAAAAATACAAAGAGACATTGTAAAAGTGAAACTAATTAACTAAGAGTTAATACTTAAAGATAATGTTAATATAGTAACCCAAACCTATATAAATTCTATTAGATGAGTGTTTTTAGACCCATACCCACCTTAAAATTTAAATAATCCATTTTTTTTCCATTAGAAACTGAATATGAATTTATTATAAAATAATATTTCTAGAATTTCCAAAGGTGCCCCTCACCCCTCTTATAAAAGGGCACTCTCCCTTCTCATTAACTCATACCTTAAAAGCCTTTTTGTTCAAAAAAACTCTGCACAAATACTCTCTCAACTTCCCTCACTTAATCCTAGAGGACTTCCTTTAGTCAGAAATCCATCCTACAGAACCCTTTTGATCAAATCAAAGGGAGACCTCGAAGAAGAGTTAATGATTTCACCACCCTTTTTCAAGTTTCTTTATTCTTCCACTTCTTCTTTATTTGTTATTACCATTATAAAATAATGAATCCAGTAACTCCTATATACTGTAATATTGTTATTAAAATGGTACAACCATATTAAGTATTCTATCCGTCCTTTGAATGACATGTCACCATATGTGCGTATGTACGGCTTACCGTCTCCACGCCGTGGTGTAATTGTTATTCAATATATTATTATTTGGATTGGTATAATAATGATTTGTAATTTATGTAAATAATAAATATAACACGATTATTATTCTTTATATATGATATAACATCCCATTATATATTATTTTAATATCAAAAGAATGATATTTTCGCTCGTGCGTACGTACGGATTGTCGTCTCCACGACGCGATGAGATTCATTTCCAAGTTCACCATTCATCGACGATTATAAAAATATATATTACTAATAAGTATGTAATATATGAAATAATAATTCTACTGTAGATATATATATATAAGGATTTATGTAATTACATATATCTTATTCACTTACTTTCGTTCAATACTATATGAAAACAAAAACAGCGTTTATGCGTACGTACGGACTACCGTCTCCATAAACGTTGTTTTCCATTTCATATATATGTCAATTATACATATTTATATATATGGTATATTTATCATGTTTTATATTTTGGAAGTATTTAAATCATGATCTAAGTGATACAATCAAGAGTGACAAGTTAAAACACGTACGATAAAGAAAGTGATTATTTCCCGAAATGTTAACGTAACATGTAAATTATTATTAAATGTGTAATATAAAGTCATAAATGAATCATGTATGATATCATAATTATTAATATGGTTCTGGTATAATTTAATAACATACTATGATCTTTGTACAGGAGGTTAAACGTACCATCGACTAATGGAATGTGAAAGGTAAGGGGTTTTCATCTCACTCCTTATTCCCGTGAGATTCATGCCATATTTCCACTATTACCTTTTGTGTGGTGTATGTACTGCCCATAATTGTATTATTTGTGTACTAAACATTGATTTATGTGTATTTACATATTAACTGTATGATACCTCTTTCATGGGTAATATGTTTCGTAAGTTAAAAAATTGGTAAGGGTTAATTTATTAATATCATCATTATCCGAGATTATTTATGTGTAAGTATTTACTGGGAAATTTTTATCATCCATGTCCATTTTTCATAAAAATGATTTCAAATGAAGATTTTAAGGATTTTGAAAGGTATTATTTATCATGATAAAAATTTCAAATGTTTTAATGATTTATCTTTCTAAATATTTTCAATTAATGTCCATGTTTTCGAAATGATTTTAAGGATTTATTTATATGGACATGAATGTTTTGAAATGATTATTCATTTCAAAAGCATCAAAGTGGTATGGGAAAATTTGATTCAAAACTATCTTTTAAAATTACTTACTTTATAAATGTGTGACTTTTAAATGATTTTAAAAAAAGGATATTTCTCTCAAAAATCCTTTCTCATTATTTGATGGGTTTGAAGCTCATTTGAAGTTGATTTATTATGAAAAACTTCTATTGAAGGTTTTGTGATATTTTCGAATGTGGATGTGTTATTTTTATACCATTAATGGTTTATGGAGAAAGTATTGACATTTTGTATGCTAGTTTTAATATGAATGTTTATGTTATGTTTAAACCTTTTCATATGTGAATGCATTGGACTTAATATGTGACGGGTGGAGCCCGCTATAGCTCCTCGTTGCATCGGTAGGTCTCATGAGACAAACTTGTGTCTTGGAAGAAGTCCTTGACAAAATATTATTTGTAGTATTAGAACGAGGCCTTGGATATGTGGTTATGATAGTATGGAATTATGCATTCTATCATTATGAAAGTTGTTAGTGATATTGCATGTGATTATTCGATTAGTAGAATATCCATGTGAATAAGTAAATGGAATTATTTCATTTTATTTCTGCCATATTATGCTGAAGTTAAAGTTTAAAAAGATTTTGTTTTAGTTTTATAAATTGCCTTAAATGTTTATCATTATTTTTGAAAGTTTCTGCTGTATTTCATACCTTTACTGAGCATTTGAGCCCACCCCTTTCTCTGTTTTATTTTTCCCCGGATTCCAAGAAGTGTAATGTGATTGATATGCAGGGTTAAGCCAAGGGAATAATGGCGTTCATAATGATTATTTATGTTGTTTTGTACCTCTTAAAGTGCAAATGTAATATTCATGTATGTGATCATTTTTCCAAGACTGCTAAACTTATCGGTCCTTCAGGACTTGATTCCTTATAATAATGTCAATGTATTAAAATAATGCACTGAATCTGGGTAACTGGGGTCGGGGAGTTACAAACGTAAAATATTACTTTATAATTAATTCATACTCAGATTATAATGTCTCAAACGTGACTTATATAGAGGCTAGAGTGGGGATGGATTGAAATAATCTCATCTAATAGGTTTTAGACAAGTTTAGGTTACCATTTTAACCTTATCATTTAGATTTGACTCGATGTTAAATAATTTAACTTTTACAATGTCTTCTAGTATTCTAAAACTATATGGTTAATAGACATACTATAAACTCCAATAGAACCCCATGTGGTTCATTAATGTCATATATATTATTATATAAGTCTTTTTTCAGAGCATTATATTTTTAGGACCATTTTATCAATTAATAATTTAATAATTTTTTTAATAACTATTTGATGACAATTTTGACACTCTTTGGTATTTTTTTTGTTAAAATTATAAAAACATAATTAGTTAGAACAAAATTAGTATAGCTAACCATAACATGTCATATTAACCTAGAAAATTATTTTAATTCATAAAAAGCCTCATATGAAATTTATTTGGATATTTATAATATCAATTATTTTAATATTCCATTAATTATGTAATTATTTCATCATCATGGTGTCATAATTAAATTAAATTATATAATGTATAAAATATATAAATAAAATACCATTATGTAGGAAATATTATTATCTTTCTAATTAATATTTATATTTTAATTTTTCTTATGTATAATACTATATTAAAAATATTTTAGTTATTAAACATTGATTTTATCTATTTTAACTCTTCATTAAATAAAATAATAATAAATGTCCAAATATAAACCAAGTGGACATATAGGGTCATATTTTATTGATAATGTTGTATTTGGTCGAATTACACTTATCCAATAGAATTTGGAAACGTTTTAGTGTAATAATAATATCATTTTTACCCTTAATTACCGTATTTACTTTTATCTGTGGTAAATTAAAGTAAAAATGTTATTATACACCAAAAATTATTTTCATCTTATTGAACCACATTTTACATAATGATATCAACCACGTCTCTTGTATTTTTGAAATTCAACTAACAGAAGTCGTAAAATTTGGTTTTATGTGAATTTACAAATTCTCCTAAGAGGTGGGTAAAAGACGATGAAAAGTTCAATAAAATTTTGTTTATCAAATTTTATTACAAAATGACTCCAATTAATTAAATTGAAATTATATAGGTATTATGTATCTATTTTGACATAAAATAAATTTAAATAAAAAATTTATTTAAATAAAAAGTCTCTTTATTAAACTATTACTCAGTGTTTTTCACTATTCATCAAAAATTGAAGGTGTTTAGAAAAATACCAAAAATTCTCCATAGGATAATTTCGATATTATGAATCCAAAGATGAATTTCATTTTGAAAGATAAAATTTATAAAATTCTAAAAATTATGTATTACTATTCGTAACGGCTAGTTTTTTTGTGTTGTGTCAGCTCTCGAAGTTGCATACAACACACGCTATTGTATTATTCAAAGAGAAGTGTAACATTGAATAATGAGGGGTTACATTCTCCCCTCCTTCAATAAATTATGTCCTTTCAATTTTGAATTTTTCTTTAAAAATTAAAGGTTAATAAATAGAAAATAACTTTACGTAAAACCCACATCAGAAATAGGGTAAATAAAATTTAGTTTTAATAAGAGGGAAAGTGAAATGAGAATTTCACCACCAAATTAGGGTTTTGAATAAGAGAAAATTGGTGGAAATTATAGACACGTAATTAGAGGGAAAACATAAATATTTATATTGAGTGATTGAGGTCATCAATCACAAACAAGTGTCAAATTGAGGGCCTCAAATCCATCATTCTATAAGGATTTACAATAACATCAGTTCAACAAATTATGTATTAGGATGACACATTTTTTGTTTCAATATCCATTCACTAAAGTTTTAGAATTAATTTATTCGTAGAATAAGATATATATATATATACACACACACACGTGATAATTAGACTTTCATGCTTCAACAAATTCCTACCACAAACTCATCTTTCACTTCATAAGATAATAGATCCCAAAAAAATATTATATTTATCCTAATCATATATGGTTAAAAATATTAACACATACCATTTAATGGAAGAAAAATATTTTGTAAAAACTAGGGACTTCTTGTAGGCTAGTGGTGAGTAATAAAGGAATGTCGAACTATTATTGTGGGTTCAATTCATGATGCTTTGTCCGATGCGATGGGTTATCACCCGACCTGCAGCTTTTCCTTTTTCAAAAACAATCATAAGAAATGTTTTAACCATAAACAATGTTATCCAATTTTCACCATAATCCATTACCACCTTAATAGTTATCCAAAATACCTCTTTCCAGACACTCTATAAAAGGTATCTAAATTCCAAAACAAATTGTAACATCAGATTCCCCAACCAAAGTAAATATTCACTTATTATCACATACTAAATATTTGATTACATTAGTCATATAAAAACCTTAATGAAAACAACATGAACTTCAATAAAATCCTTATATATATCACATTATTCTTATAACCAGAATATAATTCTTGAGTAAAAAAACAAATATAAATTAATTATTCAAATTAAAATGTAGTAATAGCATAAGATTATCCTTGATCTCGTGGAATTTTCTATGGTATGTTTCCTTGGCCCATTTTGAATTCATTTTAATAATGCCCCATTTATCTACAATTGTAGCATTCAACATTGACAACCTCTTTCTTCCCCTTGCAATCACAACTTTGGTAGCTTTTTTCACCACACTTGTAAAAAACTCCCATTCTTTTTAGGAAAGAACTGGGGTGCTTCTTCCCAAAATTATCACATAATATAAAATCCTTTGTTACCTTTTTCACTTTATCTGTCTCTTTCTCCACTGTTCTCTTCTTCTCTTGCATTACTTTATTGTCATAAGATTTATAGAATTATTTTTCTGTCTTGATAGCACATGAGAATATATCATCATACGATGAGAAAGTTTGTGATGCTAATGCTCAACAGAGAAATGGTTCTAACCCAACAAATAAAAGGTAAATCTTACTTCGTGGGTTACTTATTTAATATGCATCATGCCTTGTTAAGCATGAAACATTTGTTCTATAATTTGGGACATTCTTATCATCCTATTGGCTCAGACTCAGAAATTGTACTTCTATATATGCTCGATGGTCATGTGGAAAGTATTTTCCTAGGAAAATATAATTAAACTCCCTTTATTACATTTTTGATAATCCCTTATCTTCCATTGTGTTTTGAATCAATTACCACTATTGATCATCATCTCCACTGAGGTAGTAAACTGTAATGACATCTTTTTCCTATTCTCTACTCCCCAATGCATGAAATATTTTCTCTAAGGAATTTATCCATTGCTCAGCTACTAGTGGATTTGTACCCCCATTGAATGTTGGTGGTTTTTTCATCCAGAACCGATCTAACATTGATCTTCCATGTGGAAGATCAGGGTTCTCCTAATGAGTAAGTTTATTATTCATAACCCGAATGTGTTGTCCTAGTATGGTGATTTTCTGATC
This sequence comes from Viscum album, assembly GCA_963277665.1. Classification (NCBI taxonomy): domain Eukaryota; kingdom Viridiplantae; phylum Streptophyta; class Magnoliopsida; order Santalales; family Viscaceae; genus Viscum; species Viscum album. The sequence continues at coordinate 1,654,684,488 of OY728148.1, read as the reverse complement.
AGCACCGGTTTCATCACCAGCTCCCCTATAATTTTCTAGAGTAATAGAAAAATTCCTACATGGAGTGCATCCATTAATATAGTTTCTATTCCTTCCACAAGGTGCCATTTCTAAACAATGGCATAAACTAGATTAGTTTATGAATCGAAATACATAATTCCAAACTTGTAAAACACTTAGCATAAACTGAACATTTTATGGATATAATCTATAATCATAAAAATTTTTCCATCAAGCAATTATATACTCATAAACCCTTCATAATGGGTTTTAATGAAATTGAGTATTATCCTATGTATATCACTCGGGAGTGTCATAACCAAGAGTGCAGAATGTCCCATGGTCATGCACCAGTTCCCATTTGAGTCTATCTCAATGTGGTGTTTTCGGGTTTTACCTCTAGGTATATTTGTGCCAGATCTTCCTCTACCTGCTCGTATCCAGACAGGGATGTATTGCTTGGAACGCTCATAAAATCTCTACAATACAAAAATTTGAGGATGTTCTTCTATACTAATCTTCAAAGTCTATCTTGGGGCTATGTGATCTAATCATAGTTTATCTAAATCTAGTTTCCAAGGTTATTTCTAAACTTCCTCTGATAACAACTGTAATACCCAGACCCCATATTCGGTGCATTATTTTAATATATTGCCATGATTACAAGGAATCAAGTCCCGAAGGACCGATCGGTTTAGCAGTCTTGGAAAACTGATTACATACATGAATGTTACATTACATTTTATAACATACAACACAACATAAATAAACCCTTTATGAATTTCATTATTCCATTATCTTAACCCTTCATATCAATCACAATACACTTCTTGGAATCCTGGGAATAATAAAACATAGAAAGGGGTGAGCTCAAATGCTCAGTAAGGGTAAGAAATAAAATGGAAGATAACACAATTATTAATCATGGTGAATAATTGAAACCACATGCCTTTACCAATAGAAAATATGAATTCTTTTATGGTAGGAATATGAGCTATGTAAATAATTCCATAATAAAACATAATCATGTGTATAGTACTAGTCGAATTACCAGATGAACCATCAGTATTATTTTCATAATGTGGGAATGTGTAATACCTGACATTAATTTCTGTGTCAAGGCCTTGTGCTAGGACCTATGGGTTAACTGTAATCAGACCCAAACCCGGAGAGGCTATGTAACCGGACTCCATCCAAAATAGCCTCTGTAATTGGACACCATCCTGGAGGGCCTCTGTAACCGAACACTAACCTAGAGAGCCTCTGTAACTGGACTCTATCTTGGAGAGTCTGCTGTAAATAGACCCCAACCTATAGGGCTTACATTTACAAGTCCCCAACCCAGAACATACTAGTCCAATACATTCATCATAAGAAAAGGAAGAAATATAACATAAACATTCTTATTAAAACTAGAATACAAAATGTCAATACTTTAACCATAAACAATGAATGGTATACCAAGAGCACATCCATAGTAAAACATATCACAAAACCTTCAATACAATATAGAAGTTTTGTATCATAAAAAATCATTATCAAATAAACTTAAAATCCATCAAAAGATGTTGACATATATGAAATCAAAACCTTTTTTAGATATATATCTCTTTCTATTTTTAAATAATTTAATAGTCACATAATTATATATAAATAATTTATTTTCAAAATATTCTTATAAACTTTTAAAGGAAGCTTTGACTATTTTATATTGGTAGAAAATAGCTACACCCACCGTATAAGTTAAAAAAAGATAGTCTTACCTTAATTTTTTCGAAAAGGTTAAAAAGGACATAGCTTGGGACCTGACGAAAATATTCCTTTATAAAAATCTTATAAAAATTCCAACAAGTTTATAAATGACATTAACCCATAGTCTATAAAATAGTATGAATTTTTTGAAATACATTTTTAAGAATCCTAGATGTTGATGATAAGGAGTTCCCAATAGATAATTACGTATAAACAACCTTAGATAATGAAGAGATTGTAGAATTAGCCCTTAACATGTACCTTTATATAGTTGAGTGTAGGTTAAAATCTTGTATATTAGTGACATAATATTTATTTAATTATACAAGAATCATATACATTAATATTATATGATATATGATATTTTATCATTTCTTTGTTAATAATATCTTTGTATTATCGTTGATTCGGGTGTTAACGGATTCATTTTCCTTTATATTAATTGTTATGTGAGTCATATTTGTTATGGATGGGATATATATTATTAATATGCAGAGTGATATCAATCCTTTAAACATGATTTTTAATCATCAAATGAAAATTAGTCTTTAATTGATATGATGGAGAATGTATCTCATCGCATTCGTGGAGACGGTAATCCGTACGTACGCACGAGCGACAATATCATTTTTTCACATTAAAATAATTTATAATTGGATGGTATATCATATATACAAAATTATTATCATGTTATATTTATTATTTACATGAATTACACATCATTTTGATAACCATACAAATAATAATGTATTGAATAACAATTACACCATGACGTGGAGACAGTAAGTCGTACGTACGAACGTATGGTGACATGTAATTCAAAGGAAATATAGAATAATGAATTTGGTTGTACCATATTTATAATAACAACAGGGTATATAAAAGATACTGGAGTAATTATTTTATAATGGAAACAACAAAGAAAGAGGAAGTGGATGAAGAAAGGAACTTGAAAGAGGTGATGAAATATTTATCTCTTCTTCAAGTTATTCCTTTTGATTTGATCACAATGGCTCCATAGATTGGCATTCTGACTAAAGAAACTCCTCTATGATGATGGTAGGACAGTTGAGAGGGTATTCGGGTAGGGGTTGGTGGAGCCAAATGGTTTTGATTGTTTTAATTATATAGAACGGGGATTCCACTTTTATAAGAGGTGTGAGTGGCACCTTAGGAAAAACATAAAATAGTATTTATAATAAATTTATATTTGGTTTATAATGTAACCAAAGTGACATATTTAGAGTCTAGGGTGGGTATGGGTCGAAATCATCTCAACAAATAGTTATTAGACAAGTTTAGGTTACCATTTAAACCTTATCATTTAGATTTACCTCTATGTTAAATATTTTAACTTTTATCGTGTCTTCGTGTATTATTAAAAAATATTTTTAATAAACATACTATAAACTTCCAATAAAACCCCTTGTGGTTCATTAATGTGATAAATATTATTATATAAGTCTTTTTTCCAAAACAATGATTTTTATGACCATTATATCAATTAATAATATAATATTTGTTTTAAAAATTATTTTATTTCAATTTTTACACTATTTAGAATTTGTTTTTTGTTAAAATAATAACAGCATTATTTTATAGAAACAATTAATCTATCCAACCCTAACATGTCATATTAACCTTGAAAACTAGTTTAATTCATAAAAATTCTAAATTACATTTATTTGAATATTTATAATATTAATTATTTTAATATTCCATTAGTTATGTAATTATTGCATCATCATTGTATCATAAATAAATTAAATTATTTAATGACTAAAAAATATAAATATAATAAAATTATGTAGTAAATTGTTTTATCTTTCTAATGTTATATTTGAATTTATCTTATGTATGACACTATATTAAGAATGATTTAGTTATTAAACATTCATTTAATTATTTTAACTCATTTTTAAATAAAATAATAATAAATGTCCTAATCTAATCCATGTGGACCTAAAGGATCATATTTAATTTCTAATGTTGTTTTTGGTCAAATTAAAATTATCCAATAGAAATAGTACATGAGTAATGGTAATAATAATATCATTTTTACCCCTAATTTCCCTATTTACATTTAACCGTGGTATATTAAAGTATATAAGATACTATTCACCAAAAATTATTTCCAACTTATTGAACCACATTTTACTTACTAATAACAGCCATTTCTCTCATATTTTTGAAATTTAACTCAAAAAAGTGGTAAAATTAATTTTTATGTGAATTTGAAAATTCTCCTATGGGGTGGGTAAAAGACGGTGAAAAGTTCAATAAAATTTTGTATGTCTAATATTATTACAAAATGACTCCAATTAATTACATTGATCATATATAGATATTATGTATCTATTTTGACGTAATATATATATATATAAAAATAAATAATTATTTAAATAAAATTTGGTTTTTAAAATATAGCTCTGTGTTTTTCACTATTCATCAAAAATTGAATTTTTTTAGAAAATTACCAAAAATTTACTCTAGGCTAATATCGATATTAAGAATCAAAAAATGAGGTCTATTTTGGAAGATAAAATTTATAAAATTTTAAAAATTAATTATTACTATTCATAATAGTTATTTAGTTTTGTGGTGTGTTCGAACTCGGAGTTGCATACAACACACACTATTGTATTATTCAAAGAGGAGCATACCATGGAAGATTGGGGAGTAACATCCTGAATCCCATCATGGTGAAACTCATTCCTCTTCCAGGTTTTCATATGTCCTTAATGGAAAACTAATTTTTACAGTGCTTCCCATTCTCCAAATTTTGGACCATAAAAATTTGGAAAACACATTGAAACAATGTCACCATCACTACTAAATTCAACTTAAATTGTATGATCTATCTCTTTGAAATATCCCTGATCATCCATTGGAATTATATGATTAAATTTACAATAAACAAAACCCATGCTCTATTTTAAGCAATGAATATCCATGATTCCAACACACATGAATAATTGATGGTCTTGTTTATAAATAATCCATTTATTAGAGTGAAAGGGGCTTGATAGATGGGTGATATTTACATCACCGTCAAAGATTCATATCAGGTTCACCATTTTTTATTCGAACAGAAATATTCGATGATGTTTTCATTGTTGTCGATTGTAGGGATTTTAGTTTTGTGAAATTATTTACATAGAGTTCACTATTTAAAAATAGTTTCTAACTGGTCAATTAATGGAACAGAAAATATAGAACAGTTTTGTATCGATGTGGAAATGTTTTCCAATAGAATACATTTGTTCAGAAATTTGGACAATAATTCATAATAACTCAAATTGAGATAAATGATGGGAGGTCGATCTCGCCACTTCATTTTAGTGGGAATTGTTCGCTAATATAGGAATATATTGTAGATATATGATATTTCAATTAATACTTCATTAATTGCCATGTATAAAGTGGATCACCATTGAATTAACATTTAATTATTAACATGTATGGAATTTATAATAATCTGTATGTATCGAGGTTATTCATCAATAGATATATATTTCTGTATCTTATGATCTTCATCTATGTTATCTCCTTATGTACTAAATAATGATTACTTGGTCAATATTATGATGAAGCTGGTTTTCAATACATATAGTGGTGTACTCTAGATTTTATCACCATCCAATGAAATAAAAGTTTCATTGAAGTTGGGATTGGACCAATTTATGTGATTCTTATGTATCCTTGTGAAATTAATCAGAACCTATATAGTATGATGCTGCTTAATGGGGCACATAATAACATTTATGGTCCTATGATAAGGACAAATCATTCAATTAAACATCATGTGGAAAGAAAATCATAAAGAAAGGTTCCTAGATAAATTTTGGTGTGAGGCTTATGACAATGTGGCCAAACAAACTTATAAGGGGTGTGAGTTTGTAGGTATATTTAGACCGTACTGGGAATTTGGAAAATAGAGAAGAAGGTTTTTTTTGAGTTTTTGTGTTTTAACATCATGGAGGCATCCTAGGAATCTCATTTGGATGGGAATCCAAGTCCACATAGTTTGGTTAGTCTCGAATGGGAGTGTGGATATTCTAGAGGATTATGATTAAGCTTATTCATTCAAAGGATTCCATATAGAAAAGTGTTAATGAGTGGTTTTTTAGGTTATGGAAATTTAGAGGCTTGTTTGGGGATTACCCCTAAGGAGAACGACCAATTATCTCAAGCCATACATAGGATCCCAACATATCTTGATTACAAAAGGAATTTCTATTCTATTAGTTCATGAGAGGGTTGGGGATTACACATTATGGTTTACCTTCTTAATGGGGGTTTTTATTTGGGATTATTCATGAGGAGGATTCCCTTAATCAGTTGGAACTTATAGATGGAATTGGGGAAAATGACTAACATATTTGGGGATTACTCCTGAGGAGGATTCATGTGTGTAAAATTTCAGAGGATTACTCTTGAAAAGGAATGATAGTGATTGAAGATCATGTGGATTTCATGACCACTATCTACCTCTTAGCCCATGTGAGTCTGGGTCAGTGAAAGAAAAAAGAGGATATAGAGTTTCCAAGAAAAAACGTTTTCTTCTGTTCCCATAGGTTTCATACATGTACAGGAGAACCTATGAATATGTATTAACTCTGAAATAATATGATTTAATGATTAAAAGGATGATCCCACTCCAAAAAATATTTCCAACTATGTGTATGCATCGAGTATAGATATCCCTTGTGATCACAAGTCATGATGATCCATTCGTGAATGTAATATAAATGAGTAAAAAATGATCTAAAAAACCATAATTCTCCTCATCCATTGGTGGATGAGGCTAGGGGTATGATATAGAGAGGATAAGTATCTAGTTCTCATACCCTCTCTCACTCATTTTCAAGGAGGAAGATAAGAGCATGATTGAAACCTACTGTAAGAATTTTTATACGCTTAATCCATCGAGAATTCACTAAAATTGGTTCTTTAGTAATGGAGGAGGCTCTCATTCCATGTTGAATGGATATGAAAGTGAAATCCTTACCCTTCCAATCATGAAATAGAGGATCTAATTCGTAAATATGATATGGGTAGTAAATGTTCCTTGTCGTTATATTCGATTCTTTGAACTCCATGAAAAACCCAATGTGGTAGGGTTCCTCATGAATGTTGAAATACAAATCCACACGCACCCCGAGGATCATAACCGTGTGGTAGGAAATGTTTTTTCAAACCTCTAACAACATCAATATAAATCCAAAATGGAGACATTTTGGTGTTCCCCTATTAATGGAAATGAAAATTAGGAGGCCTTGTTAGATTATTTGGCATGGTACATATTAGAAAACATTCATATAGAAGGACATTCTCTGTCATTGGTTGTTTATAATATGGTTTGATCATAGGCCCACACATGTTATAGGATAAGGTGAGCCTATGGAGGCTTTCATAGGTAAGATTGGTAGATCAATTCAGTTGAAACATGTAGTCCAACCTAAGTTGATGGTACCTTGTGAGATATCCCACCTAGGATGATACAATGGATTGAGACCATTATTAACACTTAAATATTCTTCACATCTTTTTCCATTAGTGGATCACGTAGGTCCTACTCGAAAAGATATTTTATTTCATGAAAATGGAGTTTGATTTTTGTTTTTTGTAAATACTTCCATGTAATATTAGTAAATTTTCAATGAAATGTATCATACGGTTCAATCCAACAATAGTTCAAAAGGTGCAATCATTTCCATGTGTTTGCCAAATTTTTGGGGTCTGAAATTTGGATAATAGAAGGCATTCTGAAATGTTGATTTTCTTGATGTACGTATGAAATTATGGAAGGAGCATGATTTTCTAAAAAATGGGCTACGAGAGTGTTGTTTCACAATGGGTTAAATTATTCTGATGATGCTTTTTTTATTTCGAAGAGCATCATGAAATAAAATGAATTGGGGCAACGTGATCAATGATGGTGATCACTGCGATTATGAATATTATTGAATCAAGACATACTAAAGGGTCTTACGATGTGAATCACTACAATGTCCTATCCCAATGGTGCTACACTATTGGAGGTGCACCATGAATATTTTTTTGATGGATCCAGAAAAAAGGTGGGAGTCATTGGAGCTTCAAGATTGACTGCTTTTATAAATAAGAGGATACGACTCTTCACTTTTAACAATTTTCTCCGAGGAAAATACTTAATCCCTATAAATTCACAATTCTAATGGAGCTCCTTGAGACTGACATTCCATGAAATTGTGAGAATCGTGAATGGAATTATAATATTTCGATTGGTGAAAATGCTTCTAAGAAAAGGTTTCTTCATGATGATAGTGTTTACCATACACACATTATCAGCATCATAAAGGATCTTGTTTTTTCAAGGTAGGGGTGCTTTGTGAAGGTAGTTTGTTCTGTGAAAGAAAGGGTACCTCAAGAATAAAGATTTGAGAAGGAGTTTTGTGAATGTTATTCCTAGAAATTTAGTTTCAAGTGAAAAGTGTTTTTCAAGTACATATATTATGGACATCGATGAAAGCTATGTCTTGTGTTGGAAGGATATAATGACATCAATTCCAATCTATTGAAGATAACTTCATGTTGATAAACTAAGTAAGATGCCTCCCAAAAGAGTGAGCACGTTGGATTCAATGGATATAAACTCAGTGATGTTGTGTGATATCATTAAAATCCATGTAAAAGCGATTTTATTGGCATAAAGTTACTATGTATAAACTCATACTCCACAAATATTTAATATTAGTGGATTTGGTATGACAAAAACATGTCGGTGTATGCTCTATGGACTCGACCATAGTGGTGAACAAAGTAAAATTGTTGTGTCATCTCTTTGCATGTGATTGTTTATTTTCTACACATTCTCATTATATAGGTTTAACGGGTTCCTACCAACGTGGGAACATGATCCATCAATGTGGATGAAAAATGTGTCGCCTTTATTTACCCCACCCCTCTCAGGGTTTCTGGGGTCATGTAGTTCCTTACATAAGTAAGGGGACCCAATTATGGTGTTTTTCAACCATGGGGTATCAAGTACCTCATGTAGGTTTTATTTATTTTAAATATTGTTATGAAATTAGTTTTATTATCCCCCTTTAATTCCTTATTCATTTGGTTTTTGAGGAGTACCTAGAATATTTCATAGGGCTTGGGTAAAGGAAAAGGGAGATCAGATCATCAAGAGACCTTCAAGATTTTCATTCCATGAAAATAAAGAACCCAGGGTCCTATTTATAGACAAATATTAGACCCTACATGAATAATCTATCACTATTTGGTGTTACATGTAGGGGTGGAACTAAGGTGCTCCACAGTAGCTGATGCACTAGCCGGTCATGCAGGCCTGCGAGCAGGAATGCTGCATGCTGATGCTTCTTGAGGGGTACTTAGGTGAACTCCCTTTGGTAGGGTTTATGATGTTCAGATTCCATAATTACTCTTATTATCATCATTTAAGATATTTTTCTTTGACATATTTTTGTAAAGATGACTATAAAAGTTGTCAATAGTTATCTAGTTCAAATACTAATAATCAATGTAAAGTTTTAATGACCCATTAAAAAAAATAATAGTCACACTATAAAGTGTCACACATGGTTGAATGTATCCTTAGTCATGGTTCTCCTAGAGTTGTTTCTTCAACTCCTATATCTCAATTAGGGATATTATATAGGGTGTATTTGATATTGGTGTGGCACCATGTATGAGTTCTATAGATAACATAACATGATATGTAGGTGGAATTATAAGAAAATCTTTTGGAATGATAAAAAATTATTTCATAATAGTAATATCAAAGATTTCAAGTTTTTCACCAACCATTTGAGACAAAACCCCCTATAAATGGGAATTAATACCCATATAATGGATGTGATATCCATCATATGTTCGTACATATCATCACGCTGATAGACTATCATACATTTTTATAATTACCAAATATGACTTCCCTTCCTTGTTAATTGATATAAGATTTATTTAGATAATTCTAAAATATACTAAGTATGACCTAAAATTCAAGAAAAGGACAAATTTAAATAATTTCATGAATCAACTTCCCACCAACTTCAACATTATTGGGATAATATACTTGATACCTCATCATTGTACCCCATTGGGTTTTGACTACTAGTTCTTTATCCAATCATATGGGTGGAATATTTATACCCTTATCAAATTATTTATATATGAATCAATGGGTATACCCATAGAAAAATTATTATTTAGAAGATATTTAGCGGATGATATGTATACCTTTCATTATTTCATTATCTAACATCTTCTTAGAAATTGAGATAACATGATATTTCCCATTGTATCTATCTTAAATAGTTTCTAGCATTGATCAACGTCATCATTATCCTTTGGATTTGGTAATTGGTTAGCATAATTCAAAACCTACATACATTTAAAATACTGAAGTGTGGCTGGTGCATTATGTGTAACCATTTCTCTATGAACATATTTAACTAGATTATTCACATCACTTTAAAAATTAATTGCTTGATGATCATTCCATACGCACTTAAATAATTTACTAGTCTATTTTAAACAATTTATACCATATTTTTTCCCACACTTTGAGCATCAATTAATTCTTATCTTCATATCTCCTTGGTTTTTATATTTTCCATTGAATTAAATTTTTCTATTCTTATCAAAATCATGAGACAAATATATAACACCAAACTCCATTTACACCATGATAGCACATCAAACAATTTCTTAGTATCTATTGAACTAACATATGGATAATTCCCATTGGATCATTGGTTTTATGAAACATAATACACAATCAACCATACATTCTTGGTATATGATTATACAAGAAGTGTACTTCAAAACTATTGTAAAAATCATCCACATAGGTACCTATAGATTAATCTTCAATATTTATCTCAAGGAATTCCTTATCCAAATTTGTTTAATAAAATTAGGGAATTAATTACTTCAAAATAAATTGTTGAACACATCTGATTCCGTGTATTCAATTTCATCTTGTTTTATTTTATTCTTGACAAGATCCACTATTTATCTACATCATCATCTAAATGGTTGATATTAGAAATTAGCTTTTAATTTTCCAAATACTGTGGAATGGAGAATGTATTTTTAATGGTTCTGATTCATTACATAGAAACTAGTGGATAAAAAACAAAAAAAAGGAAGGTGGATGTTTCCTTATAAAATACTCTACGTAATTTTCCCTCCAATTTTAATTTGGACTCCCATCATGATCCATATATTGTAATAGTTGTGTGACCATAATAATGATATTTTTTATTCTAACTCAAATAATTTTTAGATGCTCTAGATGAAAAAATTTTCATTTTCTATCAAACACAACATTAAGATGCTTCCTTTGTGTTCTAGTCATTGAATAAAACCAAAAAGAATTGTGTAAGAAAAAATAATCATTATGGGAAACCACATAATCATTAAAAATATCATATATAATTTCTAAACCATGAAAAATTATTAAATATATGAAACCCTCAGTTTATCTTAGGTCATTCTAGGTCATTTTCTATTTAAATCCTTTTGGATGCTTCATAAAAAGTGTTTTAAATTCCAAGGTGTATTCCCTGGGAGTCTCAAACTATTTGTGTTGTATGGACTGTTGTCATATACCAGAAGATGAAGGGGTATAGCTCAATTCACCCATTTTAGAGTTATTATCAATAGATACATCTATGCCAAATCCATAACCACTTGTAGTATCCATATAGGGATGTAATTTATTCTAAACAACCCACTATATCCTTTATAAAAATTCCATGACATTTTCATATTCATTGACTCATCCTTAGTCATATCATTTGACATGTCCTTCAGGATCTCATTATGGTTTTTTTATCCTAGTTCCCTAAATATATCTAAACCAATCCTATGAAACAAACTATATATATATATATATGTTATTATCATACATATATATTAGATTATTTTTTATGAATATTAAATACATTACAAAAACACACACCTAACAAAAATAATTATTTAGTGTCTTGGGAATGATGGAAAAAGAAATTATTTATTCATAGGTAATCTAAATCATATCTCATAATGATATTCTTAACGAGAACCCTTCATAGACATACCATATGCAATACATTTCATTATAACCTAGGGAATATAATTATATGAAATGATGAAATTAGATTCTCAGTAAGGGAATTCAAAGGGGATACATAAGTATTACATGACCATAGGTGCATGAGAATGATATCATAACATTTTCTAGTCATGCTCTGTATACTAATGCTCATAATATTGAGTCATGGAGTAAATATTGGAATTTTATTATTCATGAATCCTAATTTAATTATATAACATGATCCATAACATAATATCATTCCCATAAGACATATATTTATGTCACACACATAGTCATTGAAATTCATTTCCATATTAGTAAGGGATCATTTCCAAGGCTATCGTAGTTGAATGGGTTCACTCGCAAAACCATCATAGTAGTCAAGTTTCACAACCATGATCATTATAGAAGAAAAAGACACATACTAATCCATGTTTGTGACCCATTCCATTCCTTCCTATATCATTATATATAAATATTTAACCAATGAAATGGAGGGATATTTTGATCCCATCTATAACAAAATGAAAACCACATTTATGGATGACACAATTTGAAAAAATATTCATCATACACCAATCAATAAAATGATATGGGTTTCATAAACATTTAATCATGTCATAACATGATAAATAATAAAGAGATTTAATAATCAATTCATCATATCATCATAGAATAAACCCTAAAAAACAAGTAGGTTTCATATGAATTTTATCATGACATATCTTATGGTGACGAAAGGGGTTTTAGAAACAATATTTCATAATAAGACTAAACCATTCTAAGAAAGAATAATTTTTTAATAAATTGTAACATATCCATAGTAATCCATAGGTAACATTAATATATTTCATATTATATAAAAATAAATTTTTATCCATCATATAATCTATTTCAGAAAGAAAAAACCTATTTCCTTTCAAAAAAAACTTTTTAAAACATTACGTATTTTGAATACATTTTCTATTTAAAATAACCTTGAAAACATATAATTGAATCTCAAAATAAAATAAAGTTCATGATTATGGTACATTTAATTCATGTAATATATGTTAATGCATCGATTCCTTTCACATTTCATTTTAAAATCTAAACGGTAATATTTTAAAAATTGGTTTGAAGATTCATTTAAAAAAAATTGTAACAATTCAAAAATTGGGTGAGTTTTTATTCTAAAAAATATATTATAGTATTAATATAATTTTTTGAATGATTTTTTATAAAAATTGGTCATGGAATAAAATGGATTTTCAATGGAAGAGAGAAATAATATGAGTTAACATAAAATTAGTTTATCAACTATTTAATATACTGAATATCTAAAAATGGTAATAATACTATAAATTATCAATATTAACCATATAAGAATAAAAATAGTGATTATATAGTGAGATTTATCATAATATTGTATCATCAAAAACAAAATCACAGTCAATCTTGATAAACGAAGATATTGTAACATATAATCATTACAACTTTGTAAACGTTGAATCAAAATCCCCCTTAAAGGAATAACATAAAATGGATCTTAAATTAACATTAGGATCAATAAATTTATCATATTATGTGTCAAATTTGCTTTATACAAACCATGTAAAAGAATATATGTGAATAACATAACATACGTCCCAAAAGAGAAAATTTGAGATAAAAAACTGTTACCTTAAGTCTTCACATACATATTAGTCATTGAAATATAAAATATTATAAATAAATTATTATTATAAATAAATTATTGAAAAATATTAATATATAACATAATATATATATATGATTTTCTTATGAAATTTCATTATGAGTTTATTAATAATTCCATGTTACTGTAACCTTTTGTGTAATTAATCCTTTGGTTTTCATTTATGTTTTGACTTATTATTTTTGGTCTTCATACATAAATCATGGTTTCATAATAAAAGTATGGTAATAGTGATATAAGAATAATATATATTAACTATATATTTATATATAATAATTAAAAAAATAAGTGATAGGAAATGAAATACATCGTTCACGGAGATGGTAGGACATACGTGTTCATGAATGTTTGTTACATTCTCTTATTGGATTGAAAGAAAGAGGGAAAAATGATATATATTTTCATAATGGATTACTAATTTTGTTATATATATCATATTTTTATTAAAACAATCCTTAATACATTCCATGACGAGAATTAATGAATCACATCACTCCACAATCCATTAATCCTCCGTACACATGAGTGACATTATCCTGTTCCCAAAATTTGAAGAGTGTGATGGTTTGTATGATATAATAGTTAAAAATGTATAATAATACCATTAATAACATATAGAAAAATAAATACATCATTTCATATAGCCTTTATAAGCGGTAATGGAAGAACAGATGACATGGGTTCGAGTGAACGTAGTACATCGTACACTCAAATGATATTTTATAACCCATTTGATGGAAGTGTAGACAGTTTTAGGTAAATAAAATTAAATAAAAACATATAGGTATATACAATAAACTTATTTTATTATAATGACATGATATAATTAGAATATAAGGATGTCTATGAAGAAATAAAATAAAAACCCTTGTTGATGAAAACAACAGCTTCTTTGGGTATCGTCCTTAGGTTTGTACCAAAATAATTTATAGGATGAATTTTTGTTGAAAATAATGATTCTAGTATGATAGTAGTGTTGTGGGTAATTAATTTTGTAATGTATCTACCAATCCAAATGGGTTTTAATATGTTTATAATGGAGGATAGTGGGTGGACTTTTAGAAGTGATTTGGGTGGCACACTTGTAATTTCTGAAAAAAAGAATATCACTGACATTTTTTCCTTGTAGATGATTTAGTTTTGGTCAATAATAAATAATATAAAATATACGATCTAAATATTCAAATTAATTGTGTTTGGAAAATATTTTCTATTTTAACCCTAATCTCTTATGTTTAACCCCACCCCTGGTATTCAAATTTTTACATTACCCAAGATAATAATTTTTTCTATTTTTACAATTAGTTATGTTAAAAAATTAAGTTGAATTATTTAGATAATATAATTTTTTTATTCTAAATATGGAATCCATTTTTCCAAATTCCATTCACATATTTGGGAAGTTTTAATTTAAAACTTGTCTCGCAAACGTGATGCGAATGCAGCGTTTTAAAGATAAAATGTTTAAAATTTTACAAATATTTTAAATAAATATTAAACATTAGGTAGATTAAAATTTTTATATCGAATTAATGGATTTATTATTGATATAATGTTACTTTAAAACAAATTTAAAATATAATTTATCTTTATAAGATAATTAAATGAAACGGTTTTTTCAATTAAAATTCTGTATTTTCTAAAGTCATCAAAAAAATATCTTTTCAAAAAAAATAACCCGAAGATAATATACATATAATTATTTCTAAAATTAATTTTATTTTATTAAAATAATTTTCAAAAATTATGAAAAAGTGATTTTTTTAAAAAAAATAAATAGAACTATATTTTAAGAAAATTTTATTATCGAAAGATATAGAAAATTTATTGTAACATTAATTACTTTTTGATCAATATTTTTTTATATAATACAATTATACATACAATTTAGAAACAATTTATTACTATTCATATCAAAAAGATTAATGGCTAAGTTATAATGGTCATGATTGAAATATAATATTAATAAAATATCATGGCTTTATTAAAACAAAATTTCCCATTTAAAAAACTATAACCAAGTGTTATGTGTAGAAAAATAATAACTTGTTGTTGAATATAATACAAGCCATCCAAAAAATATTTAAATTATCTGAAAAAAACAAACAAAATGGGTTGTTGGGAAATTCAATTTGGATTTTTTGATGTAAATGCTTTATTCTGAAAAAGAGAATCATAAGAAGTTTAATGATCTTGGGGATGCATTTATTTTTTTTGTATATTCAATAAAAATAATGAAATATATATTCTATAACAGAATTAATAGAATAATTATTTCAATCCATGAATTAATTGTTTTTGAGAATGAGAATCTTTTGAAATCGATTGAGAAACTGTCAAAGAAAACCAGTTGAGTTTGTTATCAAGAATATAATGATGGAGTGAGTTGCTTATGGGGTTCACCTAGTGAAATAAAATTATTTGATTAAAAAATGATAATGATGATAATGTCGGTAGTTTAGTAGTAGTAAATTTAAATAATAGTATGGATGAAATCTGTGGTAGAAATATCCTTGGTGACTAAACATCGTGTGTTAAAATAGAATGTATAAAATCATGAAAAGATAAAAAAATCCATTAATAAATAGTATATTAGAATATATAAATATATATCACAATAACCATAGGATTAAAAACAAAATATATAAATATTCATATATAGGATTTGATCACTTATTCCACCACATTGGAATATAATGCCTTCAATATCATGAAATTATATATAATAAATAACACTATTCCTTGAACATACACTACTATAAGACTATCACAAACAACATTCAAACAAATTGACTGAATATCCCTAACACAAATAATTATCCATGTACAACATGTTTGAATCAGGAATTAGTTCTATTTTAGACTATCTAGTGCCAAAGCAATAGATAACTCACTTACCATACTAGAAAGGTACAAGGAACGGTCGTTTTGTTCAATGATTGTTACTATGTGTACCATTCCATATAGGAAACTGAACAATCCTCATGGATAAAACCCAATGCAATGAGGAAATAGAATTTTATCCTTTTATAAAAGATTCAATTTTCCCCCTTTTCAAACACCTTTGATGCTCCCCACCATTAATGATTATCTAATTATAAAAGGATGAATTTAATACAAATGAACATCCAATGATTCTGTCAACAATATTAGGAATAATAATCCCCTAATAGAAAACCAGCACATCATCTTAATTCTAATGACTTATGTTCATATTAATTATTTAACAAGTGATTATTTGATGGTCCAACATTTTTTTAATATGAAACCTCATGACTTGAAAGATAACAATCATATTTGGGATCTTTATTGAGAAAAAACAATAGAAAATAATAAAGAACTATAATAGAATCCGTTGTTGGATTTTATGATGTATCTAATAAAATAGAACACTCAATGATAAATCCAGGGATATTTCCAGGTTTTTATAAAACCCCTAAAACCGAAGATGGGTTTTACCCATCCTAGGACTAACCCTAAATAACCATATCTAATCTTGAAATGAATCACAAGATACGTTACTAAAATACTCATTAAAATTATCTCGAAATTACCCCCCCCCCCCAATAGAATTATTTTTCCCTGTAGTGAAATTTTTAATACACAAGAGATTTGTTTTCTTAACCCCTCTACTACGAATCAATTCAAGATATTTTCTATACGAGAGAGAAAATAACCCCATTAGAAGATTGGGGGATAATTTTCATGCTTATGAATTGACATAAGATCATGTTTGAAAAGCATAAGTATTCCCCATATTATAGAAAGGCCACATTTAATGTAGTTAATTCCAAAAAATCTAGTCATTTTCAAATGTAATTGAAAATGGTGACCTATCCAGATCCTCAAATATAACATTAACCACGAGATTCCTTGAAGTTCATTTTCTGAGAATTGTGGTCCTGACAAAACTAAAATTATCCTTACACATATTACACACATTATAACAGAACAAAAATAGCCAACATTGATAGTATAATAACATGAAATTATAAATAGAACAACAAGTACACAATTATTATATAAGCACATCATGTATATAATCACTAAATAGTAATCAACATAACTTGTAAGCAAGTATATGTTTAATATAAACCCATTATAGATAAACAATTTCCAATGAAAATACATAATAACATATTGACAAGGAACATAAACTTATTACATCCCATTCTTTCCCACGAAAAATGTTTTTATACATTAAATTAGAACCCAAAAACATTCCCTAAAAATCATATGAAATTAACATGTTCCAAAAATATACATTAGAATTTTGGTAATGGTATATTTTAAAAACCCATTTAAAAATGATTAATATTCTGTAAAAAATTAGAGCACTACTAAAATAATTCATAAATTATTTTTATGAATTATCTATTACAAATAGCATGAATCAAAGGAACTTGTATAAAACAAAATGTTATGAACATTATACACTTATAAAAATCAAAATAAGAAATGGTCTCTCATTTAGTAACACTCACTCGATGTCCTTGTTGATTTTTTTAAAGAAGGAACCTTAAATACCATTTCAAACATAAAATTACTTTTAATAACCTAGTTTAGATAAAGAAAATGTTCATAAAAACTAATCATTTCATAACATTTTATATTTTTAAAAACTTTGTGTTATAAAAAATGAAATGTCAAATTATAATAAATAAACAATATCAATGAAATTATTTCAATTAGAAATAAATAACCAAGAAAAAAATCATTTCCAATTTCATATCCACGAAGAGGATAATAAATTTCATATTGAATAAATATCAATTTATTAGGTCTTGAATTCAAAATCGGTTCTCGTTCTTTACATGGAATCATCGTCTTTTGGATAGGGTCTGGCTTCTGGTGCAGTTTCTCATCAATATAGCCCTTGACATGTAGATATGGACCTTGTTGCACGTATATGTTATCATTCCACAGAATTGGCCTTGTACTTCGATCTGGCTTTGGGTGGTGATGGGATACGAGATTGGTGACAACGATGGTGTTGTGGCAGTGCTTCCTCATGTGGGTTTTTGTGGCGTTAGATGATCTGAATATTGGCACCTCATCAACTATCCCTATGTGTATCTTCAGTGGCCATTTACCCCCTTGACATTATAATCTAGTTCAGATCTATTGATTCTGATTAGATCTGTTCGGTTCAGCTATGCCAATGACAGTGATGGTTTTCTGACTCGGCTGTTCGGAGCTCTTGGTGGTGGCATCTAGGCATTGTGGCAGCGAGTTGGGCAACCATGGGGGTTTTAGATGATGTTGCACTGTTGTGTTGGTACCTAATTGTAGAATCCGTGTGATCACCATGTTTGTGGTGATGTTATAGGGTGTTTTCTATGGTATTTTTTGGGGGATGTTTGAAATTTAATGGTTTCTAGTGGGGTGTTTAACTTGTAATGGACTTTTTTCATTAGGCTTCTAGTCAATACAATCTAAGGATATCTGCCTTTACAAATGTAATGGGTTTTCCCTCACCTAGTTTAAAAGGGATTATTATTTTCCTTTTTTTATTAATTTCTAGGACCACATTTTCATGGTCCTGAACTAGTGTTAAAGATCAATTTACTATGTTAAAAAAATTCTAGTTATTTTGTATTCTAAATAAAAAAATTATATTCAAAGAACTTTTCAACCATATTTCATGCCATTATGTTCCAAGGATAATCATATTATAGGGAAAATTATATTAATGTTTATTAATTGATAAATAATGAATAAATTAAATAATCTAAAATAAATCCTTTATAAATTTCAAGTGCTCCAATAAAAATATTATATATGTTAAATGGTTTACAAAACACTTGTTACCTTAAATTTTACTATGCCTATGAGTATATCACAAAATTACATATTATGAAACATTTAATACAATACATTATTCTATAATTAAATTCAACAATGATATTGACAAAATTATATTTATTAAAAAAATTACATTTTATTATACATTTTTTACCCGTAATTCAATAATAATAATGATCCTAAACAAAAACATGAGAAAATTTATTACATTCAACATAAAAAAATTATAATTTCTATATTATTTTTTTAATCTAAATTATTCAATAAATATAATTACAAAAATAAATGCCAATGATTTTTTATTACTCTAACATATCTAGAAATTATTATGGAAATAAAAACATAAAATTCTAGCGTTATCCATATCTTATCATATATATTATGAACCAACATTGAAATCATTGAACCTAAATCTGTATGTGACATGTTATGATAATTTTAAAATGTTAGGGTAACAAGAACACTCAGCCATGTGTAATGGTTCTCTATATTCACTACTTGAGTTTTACATATTTGCGAGGGGCTATTTACAATGGGATGCCATTGCAAATATGTTTTTGCGATGGGGTCTCGTCGCAAAATACTCATCGCCAAAAATGACGTCGCAAAATATATTATTTGTGATGGGCCCGTCGCAAAAAGTATTTGGGACAAGCCCGTAATTCCATCACAAATACTTTTTAAAAAAATTATTTAGACTATTTGCGACGGGCCCATCGCAAATACATTTTGTGATTGGTCCCTAATCGCGTGGAAAATATTTTATTAAAAAAATATTATTTAGACTATTTGCAATGGGAACCCGACGCAACAGATCCCATCGCAAATAATAAATAAATTTTATAAAAAATTAATAAAATTATGATTATTGAGAAATTAATTTTAATATTATTAATATAATTAAAATAAAAAAAATATTAAAATTCTAAATATTGACAAAATAATATTAAAGAAATCATTAAATATAATTATTACTATTTTCATTTTTATTAGTAAAAAAAAAAAACTTAAAAAATATAATGCTGAAAAATATATTTAATAAAATTATGATTAATGAAATAATAATATTAATATTATTAATATAATAAAAAAATTAAAAAAATTTAAAATTATTAAAATTCACAATATTCCATCAAAAAACATAAAATATTACAAATTAAATTATCTAATATTCGCACCAATATTGAAGATAGAAATTGTAAATAGTTTATATTATAAAAAATGTTAAATTCAAATGTTTTTAACATAAAAAAATCACTGGGGGTCGTCTTCTGGAGGAGGTGGAGAAGCTGAAAGAGTTGGTGGAGGAAACTCTATCTCACAACTATGAGTCAGACGGTGCATGTCCTCCATCTTCTCCTGATGCTGCTGCTGCCATCAATGCATATCCTCCCTGTGCTGCTGCTTCTGCTGCTGCTACTGCTAGCACATCTCTTATTGTTGCTTCTACAAACTCTATTTAATGTCACACTGAGCTCGTAACTTCTCCTGATACTGTGATGAAGAAGATGATGCCTCTCCATGATCCCCTCTCGAGCTGGGCTCCGACATCGCATCAGTTACATATTAAGTACTCGGAGTCACATAAGAGATGATACCAACTACTCAACCATTCTAAAAGCCATACTAATTTGCTTGCATCCATGCCACCACGTCGAAATGGAGTGCACTGGGGTGATCAGTCACCTCGTCCTGACCCTCAACCTGTGTCTAAGAGGTCTCAACCTCATATGACTCTTTCAATTCCAATTTGAAATTAAAATTTTGAAAATATTATATCAAGTTAAGTTTCAAACTAAAAAAATAATACTAACCACAATCTGATAATGGCGATCACCTCTAATCTCTCCAGTGGCTGGATCACTATACATCCTCTGATAAGCATTGAACTCCATTATATTTGGATTCTCTAATGTCTACAGAAATATAAAATAAAATGTTTATATTTAAAGTTATATAATTTTTTTTAAAATATACTTACCAGATGCTCTCTATGCATACTAAATGTACGATTACCAGCTTGATGCGTCACGTCCTATCTCCCCCGGTTCTTCCGACCTAATAAAGACCTACTCTAAAATCCACCTCCAAACTACTGTTCACCTAATCCATCCCAAACCTAAGATTAAATGTACTCTGGTTGGTGGGCTTTACACGGCACATCAAATACTATCGCTTCTGCTTTCATTATGGTCGTCTTTCTTAAATTGTGCAAAAACTGACGCAAACGCTCATGCATAGCCACCTCCCATGCTGCATGGATAGCGTCACGCATCCTATCCTCGATCAGATACCATAAACCCTACAAATAATTTATAATATAAAGTTATTAATAAAATTAATTTAAAAATAAATATTATTTATTTACCTACCAGCCAATGATTGTACAAGGCGAGTTGTAAATCAACAGGAATCTGTTCCCATGTGATCCATGGCTGAGAAAAATAATTATGCAAGATAGCACTCCCCTGTCCAATAGCTACATGTAAAAAATTATGAACAAAGAATAAACAATCAAACAATTAGTATATAAATAAATAAATAAATGAAAAAGATAACTAAAATATATAGGTCATCATACCTCTGTGTGCATGGATCGAAGCCAAGATGTGGACTTCGCTCAGGGGTAGGGTCAGGATTCATTAGTCAAGAAAGACTGCACCCCCTCCGCATACCTCTTGAATCACCAGTAGGCTAATGGTTAGTTGGTCCCACATCCCCTTCATACAGAGGTAGATCAGCCTCCTGAAACAAGCGAAATAGATCAGGATCCATATGAAACACAAGATTACTGTTGCAAGAAGATAGTTGATAATAACTATCATATAAAGATATATATTAGTTATGGTCACAACCAGGATTGAATTGTGTCAATGTTCACCTTCATCATCATCTTCGTATTTAACGATGTCAATGTATTCATATTCCACCTCGACATCATCAATATCTATATGAGTTTCACATTAACCATTTCGTGTCATTTAAAATTCATTTGTAACACCATTAACATTTTCACCACCATCAACACTTAATTGTGGGGTGTCATCATCGATATTCACGTTTCTTTGTGAAAAATATGGATTTTGAGTAGTCTCTTGAAAAATTTCAATTCCTTCCACTTCAGCAGAACCACATTCAGTTTGAGTAAATTTATTTTCCCAATATTTAATTTTTATTTTGCTCCACCAATCACTCAGGTCTCTTGAATTAGCACAGTACTTTGCGTAATAAATTTGATGTGCATGTTGAGCTAGTAAATATTGTTCATTTACTCCAAGAAGACTTTTATATTTAATATCGACGATTCCAGGGGTCGGATGAACATGCATGCCTCTATCAGTATCTAACCACCGACATTTAAACAATTTAACATAATTATGTCCTATATAACATAGATCAATTATTTAATCCATATTGTCGTAAAAGTGAACTTCAATTTCTCTATGATGAGATCCTCTCAAACAAACTCTAATGATCATTGTTTTTTTATTCCATGTATGCATATGTATGAAACCAAAAACCATTCACCACATATGCATTATAATATTTAACCATTTTGGATGGTTGGTTACTCAATATACACAGTCTCTTATCAATTTTATCAGCATGTTGAGACACCTGAATTTTTTTAAAACAATTATAAATATAATAAATAGTAAAATCAATTTATATTAAACAATCAATAATTTATATTACTAGTTTTTGAAACCATTTAGAAATTATTTTATCTCGGCGTTCATCAAGAGCTGCTGAAATAATTTTTGGAAGTTCATTCTTGATATAATTAGCATATAACCTACAAATAAAATAAGTTTACATACTGTAACTGAAATTATAAAATAAGTGATAGAAGCCCTCATAGTACAAATGATGTCATTTCTTCACAGTTGAGAAGAACATATGTATGAGCTCTGTGATGTTCATCGTCGGAAAGCCACAGTTCTTGAACTCCAGCAAAGCCAAGATTTGGCTGATTAAAAACTGATAAATGATTTCCCATTTCATCAATAAAATTTCCTTCATTCTGTCCCATGAGTTTTTTTAGGGATATTAAGATTCAAAATAGTGACATCAGAAAAATGAAATTTCCTTTTGCAAATAATCTTCAGCAATTGAGCCTTCAACATATTCTTTGTTATGTTCTATTTTCATCAATTTCTGTATGCATCTCTCGAATGGGTACATCAATCGGAACTATACTAGACCTCCACATTTATCTTTATGTGGAAAATGTAATATCAGATGTTCCATTTACTCAATTAAAGCAGGTGGAAATATTTTTTCCACATTACATATAGTTACATCAACATCTTCTTCCAGTTTTCTTAGCGCATTGTAGTCTATTGTCGCTGCACAAATGTATCGAAAAAAATATGATATTTCTGTTATAGAATTCAAAATCATATAATTCAACAAAACTCTGAATCCAGTCAGAATAATTCATTCCATTATAACATGATAATCAAGACTTTCAATCTGGTAATATGACCATTCTTAACACATCTACCCAAATTGGAATCATAGCCATCTAGAAGTCTAAAATCTGTAATCCACTAACAAAATAATATACGACTCTCTTTGGAAAGTGTATAATATGCTTTTGGATTCATTAACCTCTGTGATCTGACATTTTCAAATAGTTCAAGTTTTGGTCTCCTGAATATTTGGGCAATATCTAATCATTCTTTCATAGTATCTTTGGTCTTAGATGGTGTATCCAACACTGTAAGAAATAAATTATTAAAACAAATATTATCATTATTCAGGACAACCAACATGTCGCGAACCAATAAACTATACAAATATTGGAGATCCCAAAAAATTCTTCATTTTATCCAATTATGTTCTTTCCCAAAACCATCAAATTTTCTGGTGGTCTATTTTTGGACCAAATTTTATGAGAGGTAACGAAAATACAAAAGATTTTAATTCTTTACCTGAGATCATTTTTGGAGTTTCATCTCATTTAATTGTGTCTTTTCTAAAATGAGATGTGTTCCTTCTAAAAAGATTTTAGGTTGAAAGAAATCATCGATGAAAGACACTATAGAAAGGTTTTTCATCCATTGATGAGAATAACATGTTTTTTTCTTACATACAGTAAGGACATGATTTCAGACCACGTTTACTCAAACCAAATAACTTGACATATGCCGTAAAGTCACTAATAAACCACATTAATGAATCTTTTATTGTGAAATTTTGTTTCGTAGAAACATCATATGTACTAACACCATTACTGCACAATGCATTTTACTCATCAATCAATGGTTTCAAATAAACATAAATATTCTTTTTCGGATATCCTGGGATTAATAAGGTCAAAAAGATATAGGGATCCTTCATCAACATCCATGGAGGTAGACTGTACGGAGTTAGAAAGACATGCCAACATGAATACTGACTACCATTAGAACCAAATGAACAGAAACCGTCAGTAGAAAGACCTAATCACACGTTTCAGGCTTCTATTGAAAAATACGGATGCATAAAATCAAAATGTTTCAATGAATCACCATCAGATGGATAATTCAAGCTTTTACTAGCTGAAATATTAGTTTTGTGCCATGGCATCATTGATGTTGTGTTATGAGACATAAATAAACATTGGAGCCTGGGTGTTTGGGGGAAATATCTCACCTATTTTACAGGAATCAATAGAGACATCCTGGGTTGAGCTTCTTTATAACTCGATTGTCCACATGTGGGAAAACTATCTAACGACTCATTTTCACCAGAATATAAAATGAAATCATTTTCACATGCACTAATCTTTCGAAATATAAGGCCCAGATTATGAACCATCATTTTTCTCTCATATTAATTTACATGCAACACATTTCCTTCAGGTAACCGTGTTTTAACAAAAGAATATATCTGATCAAAATAGTTGATTGACATTGCATTATCTGATTTAATAGTCATAAATTTTTCAACTGCTTCTAATTTTCTTATCTTGCAATTAGGAAATAATTCATCCTCAGTAGACATCAAAAACTCGTAAAATTCAAATGGTTCTAACTCAGGAGTTAAATCGATATCATCATGTGTTTCAGTTTGTTAAAGAGATGAACCTGCAACATCATGTACTAAATGTTGGAACCGTGATGGATCCAGAATCAAGTTATCAGTATCTTCTCTTGAACTGGGTTCACCGTGATGATACCAAAAAACATAATCTGGTTGGAAACCAAACGGCAAGAGATGTCCCCAAACCTTGCCAAATGTGTCAAACATTCTTAGAGCACATTTTTTACAACGAAACATAATTGTACCTTTTGAAACATATTCTGGGTTTGATGATGCAAATGATAAGAAAGCTTCAACACCCTCAATATATATAAGATTTAAACTAGTACAATTTGGATTTTGCGCTGATTTATCCAAGCGTGGTCATCTAATAATGACTGATGTCGACTTCCTTGTTCTATATTTTTCAACAAAATATAAAATTATCACAGTTTTTTGAATATTTTTCTATTATAAAAACACTATTTGAAAAAAAATATAACTAATTAAAACTAATTTTTAATAATTACCATTAATTAAGGGTGACACAATTTCTAATGGATTGACAACTACTCTTTTGTCTAACGGCTCATTTACTTGCATCTTTCTCACAGTGAATTCACAATGAAGTATCTGGTCAGAGATAGGCATATTCATTCTCGTATGCACGGGAATGAATATGTGTATCTCCGACCATATTCTTCATTGTGAATTCAGTGTGAGAAACATGCAAGTAAATGAGCCCCCTTTTTGTCGATGAATCATCTACTTCTAACTATCACCCCTGAAAACATTATAAAAAATTTTATACTATGAATTAATATCCAATATCGTGCATATGTGATTGAATATGCCTATATAGAAGCACATTTATCAAAATTTTTCATGTCGGTGAGAGTTAAAAGGAGAAAAGTCATCGAGCAAAAGGAGTTCTGTCAATCCACTGGAAATTGTTCCAGGTTCTTAAAATTTATTAAAATTTATTAAAATTTCTTTTTAACTATTCCAAACTAATTATTAATAATTATTTCTAATTATTCAAACTTATTACTAACTATTACTATTTATTACTAACTATTAATATTTATTACTAACTATTTCTATTTATTACTAACTACTGCTAATTACTACTAACTATGACTAACTATTACGAATTATTTCTAATTATTATTAATTCTTACTAACCATTACTAATTATTCCTATTTATTAATAATTATTCTTATTTATTGAAAATTATACATATTTATTACTATTTATTCTTAATTATTGCTAATTATTAGTATTTATTCCTAATTATTACTAATTATTCTTAATTATTCCTTATTATTACTTATTATTCCTATTTATTCCTTGTTATTCCAATTTATTTCTAATTATTACAATTTAATACAAACTATTACAATTTATAACTAATTAATACTAATTAAGACTAGTTATTACTAATTATTACTAATTATTACTAATTAATAAATTTATTACTAATTATTAAAATTTATTACTATTTGTTACTAATTATTACAATGTATTACTATTTGTTACTAATTATTACAATTTATTTCTAATTATAACAATTTATTAATAATTATTACAATTTATTACTAATTATTACAATTTATTACTAATTATTACAATTAATAACTAATTATTAAAATTTATTACTAATTATTACAATTTATTACTAATTAATACAATTTATTACTAATTCATACAATTTGTAGCTAATTACTACAATTAATAACTAATTAATACAATTTATTACTAATTATTACAATTTGTTACTAATTATTACAATTTATTACTAATTAATACAATCTATTACTAATTAATACAATTTATCAGTAATTTATACAATTTATTACTAATTAATATAATTTATTACTAATTATTACAATTTATTACTAACTATTACAATTATTTACTAATTATTACAATCTATTACTAATTCTTGCAATTTATTACTAATTATTATATACTTTATTTCTAATTATTACAATTTATTACAAAGTATTACAACTTGTTACTAATTATTACAATTGAAAACTAATTATTAGAATTTATTAAAATTTATTTCAATTTATTACAATTTATTACTAATCATAATAATTTGTTACTAATTATTACAATTTATTACTAATTGTTACAATTTGTTACTAATTATTACAATTTATTACTAATTATTTCAATTTATTACTAATTATTACTATTTATTACTAATAATTACTAATTATTACAATTTATTACTAATTATTACTAATTATTACAATTCATTACTAATTATTACTATTTAGTACTAATTATTACAATTTATTACTAATTATTACAATTTATTACTAATTATTACTAATTATTACTATTTATTACTATTTATTACAATTTATTACTAATTATTAATAATTATTACTATTTATTACTATTTATTACTAATTATTACAATTTATTACTAATTATTAACATTTATTTCTACTTATTACAATTTATTAATAATTATTACTGTTTATTATTAATTATTAAAATTTATTACTAATTATTACAATTCATTACTAATTATTACAATTTAGTACTAATTAATACAACTTATTACTAATTAATACAATTTATTACTAATTAATACAATTTCTTACTAATTAATACAATTTATTATTAATTATTACAAGTTATTACTAATTATTACAATTTGTTACTAATTATTACAATTTATTACTAATTATTACAATTTATTACTAATTATTACTAATTATTACTAATTATTACAATTTATTACTAATTATTACAATTTATATATGATTATTACTATTTATTTCTAATTATTACAATTTATTACTAATTATTACAATCTATTATTAATTTTTAAAATTTTATTACTAATTAATACAATTTTTTTCTAATTATTACAAATTTTTACTAATTATTACAATTTATTACTAATTATTACAATTTATTACTAATTTTTAGAATTTATTACAAATTATTATAATTTATTACTATTTATTACTCATTATTATTATTTATTAATATTTATTAATATTAAATAATATTTATTACTATTTATTAATAATTATTAATATTTATTACTAATTAATAGTATTTATTATTATTTATAACCAATTATTATTAATTACTAAAAATTATTTATATATATTATTAATTATCGTTAATAATTAATAATTACTACTAATTATTTAAAATTATTACTAAAAATTTTATTTTGTTAATACAAATAAATAGTGATGACAAAACAATTTAAATTCAATTTAAGTACAACTAATCAACAATAATTATAATAAACATAAAAATGGAAATAAATAATAAATTAAATAAAACTTAAGTACCGTTAAGCTTGATTTTCTATTGATGTAGACGACTTCACAACTTCTTCATGTCCAAAATAATTAACTTTGAAAAATGTTGCCTCTGAAATCAGAATTCAGAGACAAAAAAGATCTAGGAATTGCATGGAATGAGACGAAAAACGGGTGGGGGTATATACACGTTAGATTATTTGCGATGGGACCCGATGCAAATACATACGGCCGCATTAATTACTGTCAGCAGTTAAAAAGTTATTTGCGTTGGGACCCATCACAAATAGTCCTTGTCGACACACATTTTGCGACGGGAGGACATCACGTCGCAAAAAGCTATTAGCCGCCGCCAGATATTTGCGATTGGGGTATCCCCCCATCGCAAATACCCTTTGAGCGGTATGGCGCGCTACCGGTGCCAAAACTTTTAGGACGGGAAATGAAATCCCATCGGAAATAATCAGTTATTTGTGAAGGGTTGTTAACCTCGTCCCAAATAACCACTTGGATGGACTTTTTGTGGCGGGAATAAACCTCGTCGCAAAATGTCCTTTTCCTCATACTATGTATGAACATGAAAATAACTACTTAGAATAGGTAATACTAAACATGAAATTATTCATTTAATTACTCATTCTATATTTTTCTAGAATCTCTTAATTTGTATGGATTTCGATTACCATTAATAAAATTCTAATTATTATATCTATTATTAGTATATGTTCTAGTTTCATGAACAATTTCATGATCCTCTAAATAATAAAACACCTCAATGTCTTGAAACAAAAATGAATTCTAGCATGATTCAGATGACAGTGAAATTTCAAAATATTTTTCACTCAGTTTAAAAAGAAATCCCATAGCAATTCTATGTTTTATTCATATGTATAATAATCTATTGTTAAAAAAATTTCTTTCATGTTTCTATTATCAAATCATAGCTGAATAGATATCACATGAATAATGAGATCACAGTGGAATGACTTTTTACTTATTCTTAATACACCACATTATTTGGCTTACCAATGAATATAAGATGATGAAAAACAAAAGTTATTAACAACACATGTTTTTTCGTAACTGAGCTACCATGGAAAAATGATGTTTTGTATAAAGATGTAAGAAAAACCTCTTATTGTTCTATATTTCACATCCTAATCCATCCTCTATCCATACATACCATCCCAAAATATAGAGTGTAACAAATTGATACCATTTGTAATGTCCCAACCCGATCGATTAGCTTTGAAAGAGATGAGGTACAACTAACTTTCAGTGAAATCCCCCAAACACGGATTGATTGAAGTAAATTCCATGAGATTACTAAATCATTAGGGGGATATTTTCCATTTAAACAAACACAACCTATCAAGACTATAATTAAAAAACCCAACCATTATTATATGATGCATGAAATGTTTACAGTACAACTCAAAATCCAATAACTAAAAAATTTCAATGTTATAAAAAGTGGTACATGCTACCCTAAAAAACTGAAATACATATTGAGATTTCAATAATGATATGGTATTACTCTAACCCTCCAAATTATTTTCACCAATATCTAAACACCGTCTTATGAATGTAGCATTTTGATGCTCCAATAAAAAAAAGATTCTTTTCATTTACATATACCTTGATAAGAAATTGTGGCATACATAACAAAGTGCATATGTATTGAGATATTATACAACCTAATAGGGAACATTGAAGATACTTCTAACCTCATCATACTAGGACAAGAACAAGTTATATAACATTTTAAATTATACGTAAAACAATTGAGAGGAAATCAAAAGATGTTTTTGAATTTAATTCAATTAAACATATGTATAAAAAATTATTATCCACATATTACACTTGAAATAACCATTCATAGTTCCCACACAAGTACACATATATTCATTCGATGATAGACCCAGTACCCATGAGTGGAAACTCTTCTGTCTACTAAGTCAGACAATGGTGATAACCCTCAATGTTCCCCAAGTAGTACCTATTGACAATTCTAAATCAAAATGTCCCTATACAATTAAAATAACCACTATTATATATATATATATATTCCACATTCTCAATCCAATAAACCATTTTTAATAGAAATTGTTCAATTATCCACTTTTTTAAACATGTTACATTACTTAATAGAATGTATTAAATTTAAATCATGAAACTAAATGTGTTTTGGAAAAAACAATTAAAAATAAATGTTTTATATAATCATTAATGAATAAAAAATGGAATCCTATTCTAGGGATTCCCCCAATCTAAAATAATGATATTATGATGGAGAGAATGAAATTGACTGGTAACATCAATTCCCATGTTTAAACATACTTCAATTCACTAGAAGCATACTTAAGAAGGGAAATAATCACAAACAATTACAAGTAGAAACATCTAGGTTGTGTTCCCTATCCATAAGAGAATGAATGATGATTTTAGTGAACATTTAATGCTTAATATATTTCTTTTTGACTAATATAATTTCATCCTATGTTTAGAATAAATAGTTATGAAAATCGTGGACCAATCATATGAATCGTCATTATACCAAAAATACTAATGTTGCATTGAGGACACATATTTTGTCAAAAACAGGTTTCAACCACATGAATTACCATGAAACCCCTTCCCCCCTGACACATTTACATGTCAATGCTACATAGTTTCCCCTTATGGTGATAAAACCACGAACACTCAAAAATAACTCCAGGGCCTTAAAAAACTAACTACAACTTGCCTTAGGTTTACCAAAATAATTTGATAACATTACAGTTTATATAATGCCCCAAATACCAAAAAAATAGCGGTGTTATAGGTATATAGTGGAAAACTATGTGATATACAATAATCTAAATAAAATGGTAATGATGATTAAAATGTTGTTTCTTTAGTATTATTAAAGAGAAATAATAATAGGGGTGGAATTTGATGTAAAAATATCCTTGGTGATAAAATATCACTATTCAAACTAAATTAATGTTGTATCACGAGATAAGAACGGTACTATTTTAATTAGGGCCTAATAATTTATATTTAGCAACTTTGGATGTGAATTATTTCAAGTATATGAAAGAAGAACATGACCAGATTAAGAATAATAAATCATTGGAAGTAATTTCATATATGAAGAATAACAATATCATTGGAAACAAGTTGGTTTTCCAAAATAAGATCAATGGAGATATAAAATTAATAATAAATATAACAGGTTTAGTGTCCAAGTAAAATTACAAAATTGAATGAATTGACATGGATGATTCTTTTTCACTTGGATTGACTTGACATTATTTGACTATTATTTGTTACAGCAATGTCAATTTTATTCAATGTCTACCAAATGAATGTTAAATAATATTTGTCTATTGGATTCTTTAGATTTGAGGTTTTCGTAGAGCATCAAAATTTATTTCTTATTAGTGTAGATGAAAACATGTTGTATTAGTTAAAGAATTAATTATACCGCCTAAAGAATTTGATATGGTTTATTTTATTGAAGCCATTATAAATTAATGATGAATATTTTGCTTCAAAGTGGTCGAGTTGACCCCAATATATATATATATATATATATATCATGACATAAAATTATCAATCAATTATATTCATTTTATTTTTTATTAAATTATTTTTAAAGGTTTGGATCATGAATAATGCAATCTTTTTCTAGATTACAGGGAGTTAAAATTTGAAATGTCATTGATTGGAGAGATAAAAATCATCATTGCCTTACATTAGGATAAATTAATGACAATTCCATATAATTATCATTAAAATATTCCAAAAATGGAAGAATGTTTTTGTAAATTAAAATTCACAGATAATGATTTTTTTGGACTACCACAATTTTATTTTCATAAAATGAAAATTCTATAGAGGATGATGTTATTGAATACAGACGGGTTTTTTCAATTTTTTATTAAGGTTCCAAAGAGTCTAATATCAAATTTTATATATTCAAAGTTACAAATTAAAATGATTATCCCAAATAATTCCATATGCATATAGTGATGATGAAACGCAAATACATCACTAATATAGTGGATTATTTTTATATTTATTACAGATTATGACAATAAGAGAAATCAGGATTTACTAATAAAAATATGGTAGGTTCAACTAATTTAAGGATGTTAACATTATGTAGTTCATTAATAATAATAGTAGAAATAATTAGAATAGGTAGATGAAGAGAAAGAGGGTGTTCCAAGAGTTCTCTCTATATAAGTTTGGGTAATGTTCTTTAAGAAGAAAAAGACATAGAATATCGATATACAAATATTGGTGTAATTATCTATCCACTACATATAAAAGAATTATTAAAATCTAGGTGGAGCACTTAATTCCTTAAGTGAATCATAGATATGAGAATTAGATTTATCGATGATGAAAAAAGGAGTTATAGGGTGGATACTCAAAAACATATACTCAAAAAAATTGATCTATGGTGTTTTAATTTTACAGTCAAATTTCCATTTATGCTACTTGGATAGTGTCATTTTGGAGAACATTTTAAAACATCATGTTTCTATATTTTATTAATTTAAACACGTTTTAATGGTTTTTAGAAGGAGGTAGGTGTTCGTATTTATTTTTGAATAAATCATTGGAAATGGATAAGATAAAAATAAACCTACCCTACTTCACCCCATTGAATTTTCCTTATTTTGGACCAACAATTATAGTAGTTGAAGATTCACTAAAGAGAGAGATTCAGGTTTCAATTTATTTTTAGTTGCATAAATATTATAATGTTTTCAAGGAATGTTTAAATAGATGTTTTAAAAATCTAAGATAAACACATTATAGTATTGTAACCTCCTAAAGAGAACCAATAGTTCATATAAAATATTATTTAATGGGTGAAATTTTTAGAAGTATAGGAAGAGGTTCACACTATATCATCAAGAGGATATGATTTATGGATAAAATATTTTTCATTATAGCCACACTCATCCCTATGATCCATAATTAATTTCTCTTTCTTCGGGGATGAATTAATTAGAAATTCAGTCGCTAACTCCGAAATCAAATTCCAATTCACATTTGATGACTTCTAGAATTCATTGAATATTATCCTATACTTCCCCGTCTCACCCTCGTGATTTAGTATAGAATAGTACTAATTCTATATATCCACCCACAATGAACCACATACAAAAATGAATACCTACACAAAACAACAAAAAAATGGATTTTGGTTACAATAAAAGTGAAATGAATTACCAATATAATAAAAATAATACACATATAAAAAATAAAAATCCTTGAAAATTCTAAAATAAAAGGAAATATACTCTAATATTTTAGTTACCACGTTGGATTGAAGTTTTTTTCGATGATAAAATAAGTTTCTGGTGATTGATTTGTATTTTTTGTCAAAAAATAAATAAATTTGGTATTTTAGTTTTATTGATAAGTTAAAAGGGGAACTGGACTCTTAATATATGAATCCCACATTATAATAATACACCTATGTTTTGGTTCTATATTCATGAATTTTTTCTAGGAGAAGTGGTTTTTTTGCACACATTGTTTTTAGAATGAATATTTCAATATGAATAAATATAAGTATCATATTCAATATATCTCAATACTAGATATAATGATTATTTAATAACTTTTATGATTTCAATATCATGAGAACCATGTAGACATGTGATATAAGATAGTTTAAGTAATGTGAGAGAAAATTTTTTCATCCATTTTTATTGTTTCCAATTATTCTAATATTTGGATGGAATTATAGAAGGTGTTGGAGTGATGGGAAGTCAAAAAACATTCCAACATAACATAGAGACATAGATGATGATATTCTAATCCTAATGTTTTCATGGTCCTGAATAAGTCATGATACTTGTAAGATTTTATGGAATAATGTTGGTTTCAAATTCTATGTATTCTGATATTGGTTCATCGGTTATAGAATTAGAGGATGAAGAAATTGTTTGAAGAATGGGATGCTTATTTTTTTATGTAGATGAAATATTTATAATTTGTTGATCATCCTATACATCTGACTATCCAATCCATCATTGCATATTATCCACTAAATTAACCATTCCTGTGGATTAAGAATATGTTGCTAATAGTCTAGAATAAATAAATCACACTTTACTATGGTCCATCGTACAAAGTGTTCCACCAATTCACTAGAGGAGTCCTGACCCAGACCAATAATACATAGTGTTGATTTCCAAATAAATTTAAATATAGAGATATATCATATTCAGAAAATATTATTGATGATGATTAGTAATTTGAAATTATTAGAACTAATGAATAAGAAGAGTGTTATATATCGATCCATTGGATTAGATCATAGACCAATCCATCATATGATGTTCAATAATTTAGTCAACTATTATCTTCTGCATGTGTTGTTCATCAATTATGATAGAAGTAAAATAAATTATGATTTTGTTTCTAGTGGTTCAATATTCATAGGACAAAATGCAATGATGATTCAATAGATGAAATCAAATATTGGTCCATAAGATGCATGCAAACATCGATAAGTCATTAGACATTTGGCTTCATTAGATCTAAGGTAATCAGTCTATGGAATTGTTGAAAAAATAAGGAAATTAAGAAATTTTTTGAAAATGTTTTTAGATGGGTTGTAAAGGGGTTTCTATAATATTTACTAAATTCTAATATTTACTAAATTCTATGGTAATCAGTCTATGGAATTGTTTGAAGGGGTTTCTATAATATTTGCTTAATATGTTTATTAAGTTGAATCAATGTTTATTGAAGTATAGTTTATGGTGTATTCATTTGATACATAGCATTTGTATTAATGTTATTCAATTGTATATATGTTTCATTTTAATGATGAGCTTTATAATGATGAAACATGGATCATAATGATGAAATATTTGTAAGAAATATAATGTTGTGAATAGATTCAAGATTTTTTGATATGAATAATGAAGACATGATATTTGTTGTAAATGTCAATTTTTGAGTCAAAATGAGTTCAAAAATTGGCTTTTAGAAATTAGGTTTAGTGAGAAAGTGAAAGTGGGGTCTGGACTATTCTTCTTTTCGATATCATATACATTTAAGGAGGAATAATGTAATTTATTGTAATGATTTCATTGTTCTCTTTTTTAATAGAGGGGGATAGTGTAGTATCACTAGTGGTTTAGAAATAAGAAGAAAATATGAAATGTTTTCATATAGATCATTCCTAACGAATATTTATTAGATAAATGAAGTGTAAGGAAGAGGATATCAGATCAAACCAAGAAATTGTACTGATATTTCCAAGGAAAAAATGAAGTTATTTAGAATTATTTCTAGACTATCATTGCAGACTTATTTTAAAGAATAATGAAAGCAGACAAAAGAAATTATACTGAGCCATTATACACTGTTTTTGTGCTATTTTTAGAAAGGATTCTTGTATGAACTACTATGTATAAATTTGTATCATTATATTTTTATGAATATTAAAATGGGATGTTTGGGAAGCATCATAGTGAAATTTTTTAACCAACTAGTGAAGTATTCATAACTAATTACACAAACTCGTTTAACACAATTCAATATAAAATTAGCGCATGCACTATTGTATTAATTATAAGTTTATAGAAGTTTAATAGAATATATTGTTTTTATATCCATGAATAAGGATTTTATTCTAATATATTATGTGATGTTTTATTATTTCAATGTCATTCCATGTACTAGATACAATTATTAAAAATTTAACCTAGTAAATACTTTTGTCCCCACGGATTGTGAATTTTATAATTTGGAAAAGTGATATTTTTTTAACAGTATGTGTAGGATGTTATAATGTAATATAACATAAAAGATAAATATTTCATTGATTAACTCCTCTTCCTCTTAATAATTAATTTATTCTAGTTGGTACTTCTGAATTGTTATAAGGGAAAAAATTTCTCTATTTTTTCTTTACTGAAGTGTTTTTAATGAAAAGTTCTTATATAGAATATTAATTGTGAGAACATTAAAGGGATTTTAGTCTTCTATGAATGAACAATCATATAAAGAAGTAAATAATGATTCCATATAATGATTTTATATGTAATGATTTTTTGGAATAAGCTAAATAAGGATTTTATCTTCTTTTTGAGGATTTTTCAATTATATATATATGGATAAGATTTATCTGATGAATGATGGAACATCTAAGAAATAATTACTCTTATAAATTTTTAAAAGTGATTTTTTTTTATTCAATAGAGTTTATACTGCCAAAATTATCTTGTAAAATCTGAAAAACAATTAGGAAGGCAATATAAAAGTGGTGAAATTATTGTTACAAAAATATATTCTTAACTACGAAGATCTCAAAATGGTTGAGTATGAAGCTCTTGGTAACTTATTTACAAGGTTGAATAATATTTTTTTCACCATTAATTTTCTTGGTAAAAAGATAGAATATAACACTATTGATGAAAATATATTGAGAATTATTCCCAATAAGTCCTATTCCAAATATTTATTTTTAAATGAAAAATCTTTTGAAACTATATAATTGGATAACATTCAAAGTTCTATCATTATATATGAAATTATAAGGGGTAAAATTATGTAATGTAAAACACAATCTTATCATGAAATTTATTTCAGGGCTATAAATAATGGGAAGTCCAATAATTTGGTAGATGAAGAATATTTTAATTCCAAATCATAAGATGAGGCTAGTAACAATATTGATGAATTTTCATCCATGTTTTCAAAAACTACGAAATGAGGTAGAGGAAATTATAGAGGGATGTTAACCCTAAAATCATTTTATTCTTTAGAATTTGGTAACATTTATATGAATTTAATCTGAATAAATAACAAACATTATAGTAATAAAGATGATTAGAGACCAAGAATTTCATTGAAGAAATATGGTGAAAAGTCAATATCATATTCCAGGGGAAAAAATCAAAAATTTACGAAAAAATTGGAGAATTTTTTTGTCTAAATATAATAAAGATGCTTAAATAGAATTTTAAGTTTAACAATTTTCTAGGTTTTATATTGAAAAATAATTTCATAGAAATACTAAATGATGAATATTTTTGAAGCATTATTTCTGAAGAATATATTGAGTTATATTTTAATTTGAAATGAGAGTTGAATTATTGTATGAGAATGATTATGAGACTTGAAATAGAAATCATGAAGTTGAATACAATACCTTATATAGAAAAAATTCAATAATGTTATCATGAAGAGAATACTAATTTTAGGGAATATGATGATATAATAATTCAGTCTCTTGGAAAATAAAAGAATAATAATAAACATCTTGATGCAATGATTAATGAAATAGAGGATGAGTTGGAACTTGTTTAGTAAATTTTTTCTACTGATGAACAGAGTTACATGTTGCAAGAACAATATCTCAGATGTTGGAGAATGAACTATAGATCATGAACCTAATAAGGTTCTACAAAATTTACACTCAAATGTTAGGAACAATATTAAATTATTCCCAAAAAAAGAATTATGCAACAGAAACAATGTAGTTGGCCAAAACCCACATTGTCATCAAATCAGAAGTTTCTAAAACTACGGAGTATGAAAATAAATTTTTTTCCACATATAATTATGATAAATTTCGAAATAAATATGAATGGAATAATAATATTTTTGGTGATAATATAATTTTTGGGGATCAATAATGTTATGATGTGAATGTCAAGAAGGTTTATAATAATCATTTTCACAATTCTAGACAATATGGAAGTTATAGAGGAAAATATTCTATATATGGTCACTTCGATTATTTTGGTGGATTTTGGAATATCTAAAATATATATTTTTCGGATAAAACACATTACAATTATAACATGAATTATAGAAATCAAAGACCAAGGTGGAGTCAATCCACTCAAAGAAAGAATAATGAGAAAGATATTTTGAAATATGAAAATATTTTCTATAATTGGAAACTATTTTTGAAAGATACAAACTACTATGAAATTTTGAAAAAGGATGTATTTTATTGTTACCCGAAAAGTAAGATGATTATGATAGTTCTTAGAAGATGGATGTGAATATATATAAAGGGAATGAAAAAGTGTTTTGGTTAAAATTGTTCTCAAGGATACTTAATGAATATGACATTGTATTTTGGATAGTGGGTGTTCTTTTAATATTTAAGAGAATTTAAATTGATTTATAATGTGAAAAATAAAAATAATTAACAATGAGATATACAAATGAATAATCATTCCAAGTTAAAGGTATTGGATCTTCTATTTTTTGGAAGAAAATTTAAAATCCAACATGTATTTATTATTTGATGTGTTGAAAGGAAATTTGTTCAGTGTTTATCAATACCGTGAAAAATACAATAAATTGTAATTTAGAAAATATGGGTTTTTATTGAAATTATATAATGGCTTAAGAATTAATACGTAATTGTAAAAAAAATAGGAAACTTGTTTTACTTTAGTGAAGTTTAGAATTCATGTTACTTAAAAATGATGGAATAAAATCAATTATGGTATAAAATTTTAAAATATATGTGTCAAAGAAATATGATAATGTTATTGAATATTTATAGTGTATATGTCATTCCTGATATACCAAGAAGAAGTGGTTGATGTGGTAATAATTATCAGAAAGTGATGGTTAAAAAAAATGGAAAAAGAAATTTTATATTCATTCAACATAGCCACTAGAACATATCCACTCTGATATTTGTGGTAAAATTATAAAAAACCCTTTTAGAGTAATGTTATATATTTATTTAATTTATAATTTTAATTGCATTACTTGTATATTTTATTTGAAACATAAATCAAAGAATCTGAATATTTTTAAGCACATTATGTGAATAGATGATAATAAATACTAGTAAACTATGAATAAATTGATAATTCATAATTATAGTGAGTACAATAATGAATAGTTCAAAATTTATCTCAAAAATGAAATTTGGATAGAGTTTAATACCTCATACACTCTTCAGAAAAATAGAATTACTAAGAGGAATAATATAAATTTGGTTGAAATGGGGTGAACTATGTTACTTGAACATGATATGTATCATTAATTTTATAGAAAATATATGAGTGCATCTATTTGTAATTAGAATCAATGTTTCTATAGAAATTTGTTTTATATGCCCCCTTATGAAATTTATTATATGTTTTAAAAACATTAGTGTTTTTTTGGTGTCCCTACATAAACAATAATAAAGGTGTATGCCTTAGGATGTTATATTAAATAGGTGAGATGGAATCTTTCAGGACTGTGATCTGTATGGATGATATTTTAACTACTATAACGAAGAGTCAATAAGAATTTTTGATTACAGTGATGAAAAAGATCATGAAAAGGCTAAGGAAACTGTGAAAAAATATATTACAGATTAGGGAGATAAATATGATGAATGATTTTTTGTTACGAATCATGAAATGAATTCCAACTGCGGAAGTCACTAGATAGAAGAAGAATCAGACACATTTATTAATAATGATGAG
Organism: Viscum album; assembly: GCA_963277665.1. Taxonomy (NCBI): domain Eukaryota; kingdom Viridiplantae; phylum Streptophyta; class Magnoliopsida; order Santalales; family Viscaceae; genus Viscum; species Viscum album. Next base: position 1,654,644,362 of record OY728148.1, on the reverse strand, counting down.
GAAGAGTTTCAAACATCTCATCATAGGTTTTTAAAATATGTGGAAGATAAAAATATTATTGGTGATCAAAATCACATGCTTCAAACAAGAAGAACATTAACTTATATTAATAATACATATTTATGTTCAAAATTTGAGCTAATGTATCGGAATAAATATTTTGAGAACCTAGTATTGACTCCTACTATGAATGCAGAATTTGATCATATTGAGAATAATGATACTTGGTAACTTATAACTAAACCAAATTAAAAAAATGGTATTGGAACAAAGTAAGTGTTCTGAAATAAATTTAATGAAGATGGAGAATTTATGAGTAGAAAAAAAAATTTGATTTTAAATGGTTACTCACAAAAGGTTAATATTTTTATGAGACTTTTTCTCCAGTGTAAATTATGGAAAGAATTAAAATATATTTTTAAATTTTGTCACAAAAAATTATAAATTTTCTAGATGGATGTAAATTAAATATTTCTAAATGGATATATTGATTAAGATATTTATATTGAAAAACATTATTTTTTTTAATGAGAATGATGAATGTTATGTGTTCAAGTTGAAAATATGCTTGTCTGGAATGCAGTAGGTTCTGAGAGCTTGGTATCCAAAATGGATACCATTATAAGGAGGTTAAACATTATCAAAATAATTTTTGAGAGTAATATTACCTCAAAGAATATCAATAGTTTTTTGTCATTATTATAATGTGTGGCAATAATATTATCATTACTGAGAATTTATTAATGAACTTGTTAAATGTTTTATGAAAAAATTAGGATGTCATTCTAAATTTCCATTCATTGTCAAATAAAATACATTCTTGAGTTAGAACATCCATAAATGAAGAAATACATATTTATATTTGAATGAAAATTATGCTAAGGAACATATTAATATGTTTGTAAGGGAAATTTATAAGCCTTTTCCCCAAAAATAAATATTGGAACCAAGTTGGCTAAAGATGTATAATGTATGGTTTTTGACTCTAATGAGTTTCAAGAAGATTATTGTAACCTTGTAATGTCTAGTTTCATCAAGACCAGTCATTGTTTATGATTTTACCATATGTGAATGATTACAAAGTATTAAAAAATAATCCCATCTATTTGATGATAAAATAATTCTGAGACATATCGAAGGCACAATAGATTTTAGAATCTTGTATGATTGCTCGTGAAAATTTATTTTTTCATCTAAATTGATTTAGATTTAGTAGGAATTGTAGATGATAGAATATCAAGATGTAGGGGAGTTTAATTTTTGGGACCATTTGTGTATATTGAAATACTACAAAAAAAATCAATAACTCTTGGAACTTCTATACTGAGTATGTTTTTTCCAATCAGGCTTTACTAAAACTTATGTGGATGAATACTGAGTTGGAAGACTTACTTTTTGATGTAATGTTACCTCTACTCTAGGGTTGTGATATTCAGAGATCTATAAAATAGAAAATAAATCTAGTATATCATTATCATTAAAATCATATTGATATGAAATATCACATCATCTAAGAGTGTTTAGAGAACAATGAACTAAATCTAGAGTATGTTACAACATCCGAAAAAGATACTAAATTTTTTAAAAAACTATTACCAAAATAGGTATTTATTAAACAATGGTTCAAATGGCTATATAACATCTTTCTCTTCAAGGTTGAGGTATATGTTTCTTTCCAATATACATTATAGTATTTGGATAATGTCTTCAAGGGGGTAGAAATGATATTTCATAAATCTATACATTGATATGATCTAAATATTTTAATGAACCATATACTTAGGGGGTGTTTTGGGCGAGCTAGGAACTAAATATTTATGTGAGTGAACGTTATAAAGTCTTAATAAAGTGGTATTTGGAAACATGAATTGTGTTACTGGAATAAATAAATATGTTAAGAGGTATAAAGTTTGAATGTTTCATGAATTCTATTTGTATGTCACTACATTTAGAGAATGTGGTTTTTTGTTAATGATTCGTTTTCCCTACAATGAGTCAACTCACATAATATTTGAATTGGTTTTTATTTTAATGATTATTTTTTGGGTGATATTGTTCTTGGACTCACATTATGTCTGAAATGTGGTTTTAAACCAGAATGAATAAATGTATCACATTTTTTATATCTCATTACTATCTCTAACAAGAATTTGTTATTATTTATGTTTTCAATGTCATATTTTGTCTATAAACTTTTATTCCATGATTTTTAATAGAAATGGCAGGAATGTGTAAGATAATTATATGTGTTTCCTATCAGATTGAGGTTTGGATGTGATGATAAAAAGTACTTGAATGAAATGAAATAATATAAAATACCAGCATAGGTCAGATGATATTATGTTTATCCTAATTTTATATAGTTCATAACGATTTCATGGTATGATAATTACATTTTGGAAGAACATGGTTTTTAATTATAGGTCTTATGACCTTATTTAATCTATGTGAGAATTACCCGACACATAAATTATTTGAATAATGGGACGTTTCGAGGTTCTAAGGATATATGTTTTTAATGTGTTGACCAACTGGTCCATCAGACTGGCCGATCCATCAAATTGTCGTATCCTCTGAATCACCCATTCTAATAGACCAATAATCTAATTTATAAAGTCTATAAGAAAAAAATCAAATTCTTACATCGGTTTATCATACACTAGGAGCCACCGATTCATTAGAGGAGTTTTGACATTTATCTATCACAAATTGTGTTAATTAAAAAATTAATTTTATGTAGAGTATCATCAGATTCATAGATTTTTTTTATGATGATTTGTAAGTTTAATTATTGGGATTGATTAATGAGATGATAGTGATAGACTAATAACTTATATGTGATTAGATACAGATCGACATGATGATTGTAAACAATGTAGTCAACCATTTATATTAGGTTATGTTGTTATTCAGCTTGATCACGAGAGGAAGAAGTCGTGATTTGTTTATAGTGGGTCAAGAGTTATTGGACCAGATGTGTTGCATATTCTATAGATAATCAAAGAATTATCCATCTTACGCATGCTAACATCAATAATTCAATGGATTGCAGACTTCATCGGAGGCATGATCATTGGTCTAAGGAATTTTTGCATTATTGAAGAAAATATTTTTTTTGAATAAATTTTATGATCCCTTTCAAAATGTGCGATGTAATATATTTAAGTTTAAAAAATTATTATTAAAAGAAAAAAAGTGTAATGAGGATAAATAAATCAATATTTAAGAATATTTTCATCTGTTTTTTGATGATACTGAGCATAGGTATGAGGAGTTGTTTATCGTATATATGTTTCATCATAATGAAGACCTATATAATAATAAAAAATATATGAGATGTAATAAAAAAAATTTAGTAGGCTCAAATAATGAGAAGATCCATGAAGTCTCAAGAAGATTCACGAAGAGTTAATAAGTTTTGAAATAGACAACTCTGGAGTCTAAATGAATTTAAATTTCTAGATTATAGAAATTTGGTTGAGAGGGAATGTGAAAGTCATTTACCACCCATTATAATTTTTGATATCCTATAAAGAGAATGAAGAGTAATGTACTTCCTGATGATGAGTGAATAGTTCACATGTGTTAGAGAGAGAGAGAAAGGGAACTGATGTTTTAGATGGAGGAAGATAAGATGAAAAGTTTTCAGATAAAACATTCTTACTGAACATTTACTAGATAGGATAAGTGTAAGGGATTGTTTATAAGATCGGACTATGCAATCAGACTGATATTTCCATGGAAATAATAAGTGATTTGTAACTGTTTCTAGACTATCATTAGAGACTTACATTCCATACTGAATAAATTAGACTGAGTTGTTGGACTCGGTTTTCAGACAAAGTTTAGAAAGGTTGTTTCTACCAAATTCATGGTAGGAAAGTAATGATTTAAAAAAAAAAAATATGATTCTTTTTTGAAACAACACATTAACACATTGGGAACCAGTGGGTGATGGTTTCTTATCTTTCTATAGAATCCTATTTTACATCATTCATGTTAAAATAATCACATTGACTATTGTATTAAACATATTTCTAAAAAAATGTGAGGGTATTTCAATTTTTTTATATCCATACATAAGGATTATTTTCTAGTGGATTTTCTAGTATTGGATTCTTTCCAATCCCTTCCAAGGAAATGAAACTCTTACTATGTAGTGATCCTCATAAATACTTGATTTCCTATGGATAAATGAATGTTTTTTTCATAGAAGTTATAATTATTTAATTTTAGGCAATGATTGTTTTAAAATAAATTTAGTATAATAGAAAAATAATCACCAATTCACCCTATAACATCCTGGTTCTCGGTGCCGCCCAAAGGTGCCCCGTACCCGGTTGGTCATATAGCCTTAATCACATTTCCCCGAATTCCAGAGGCTTCTGACTGGTTGCGAGGGACTTGGGTGTGATTGTGGGGAAAATATGCCCACATTTATAGAGTGTGCATAGTCGAATAAATAATAATAACAATAGCGTAAGTAGTAATACAATTCAACAAATAAAAATTTAAATACTGAGAGTAAATAAAAAACTGAATCACACTTATAGATGATTCATGTCACATATGTCTAGAAAAGTATCCAAACAAGACACATTGTTGGAAATATGGTACTAAACAAATGTACAAAATAAAACAAGTGAAATCTTGTAGGATTTCAAGTCACATCTCAGTCACATGATCTCTATCTCCAAATACTATCATGCAGCTAATAAAGAAGGATGATTAACCCTATCTATAACTATAACTATATAATCTGTTTGTGCCCAAAAGCATGATTCAAAAATGGTGTGGGATTAATCCCAGTAGGCCACCACCAAAAGATCTAGGCCAAAAAATCAATGAATATATTTATGAGGAAATATGAAAGATGAATCAATTAAAAAGGACGCACTCAAAATTTGACAATCCTACAATTTACAATTACATTCCATTTAATTTATTAATTATTCAAACCATTTTATAATGAAATTGTGTGAGCTTTCCTAAGATCTGAATTACTTGTGTAAAAAAAACAGATGTCTCAGAAAACCAACTAATAAAACATTTAAGACAGAGTCCAGGAATGTGATTTGGCTTGGAAGACTCATCATAATCAATCAATCATTCAAAAGAAACTGTCTATGAAGTCTCACATAGTTTAATCCTTTTTGTCCGAAAAAACAAAGACTCTATGGGGATGTACTCAACATCAATTCCCTCTATGGTCTTTTAATGATAAACTAAATACTCTTTGAGGAATCACTTAAAATATGTTCCCCCTATGGTCTTATAATGGAATATTATAGATACTCATAGGGATAACTCACCAAAAATCACCCCCTTGGTCTAACAATGTAAATACAACAGACACTTTGGGGAAGCCCTCAACATTAATTCCCCCTATGATCTAACAACACCAGTTTCTCAAATCCATGTGTAATACAATCATGCACAAAAGTTATACATCATCTCAAAGTAATCTCAACTACTACAATGCAAAGAATTTACAATGCATAACACATGTATTTAACAAGTAGCAATTAAACATTCAATTCCATCCTAACACGGAAGGAATGGAAAACAAGATCTGCCTCACATGAAACCTTGAACAAATGACCATAAACATCCAAACAAGGAAACGCACCGATGGGGTGCCCCCTAAACATGACATGTAGTTTAATATATCAATGAAATCCCTTAATCAAGAAATAAATCTATCGAAGATGATAATAGGGATCAATTCCATAACATGATATACATGAATCCTTGGTAATCAACACTTTGGAATATATAACTCAAAGACAAACTATGAATGGAAAACAAACCTACCGAAACATTGTACAAAGATCACTCTTCAACATCGGCACTTGAATAGGACTATAATGCCATAGATCTACAAAAAGGCCAAAAACGTTCAACCTTGGATAACTCAAGAAGAGGAAAAAATAGGAAGAGAGGTTCTAGCTAAAGAGAGAACTCGCCAGTATGAATCCAATGCACCCAGTGGCGCCTCAATCTATACTCTAATTGAGGAATGTGAGGCACTCGATGATTCATAGGTGTACGTCGCTCTATTATACATGACACAAAAAGAAGAAACATTTTATTGAGATAAGACGCGACCCCAATCTGATTAATAAAATAAAAAGAAAAGTGGATGACATGTTCATTTAAAGTACATGATGTGTACCAGACTCAATAAGCCCCCACTTTAGGAACCCCATATGACCATCTACTCAGCAATTACATGGCCAGTACATGACTACATGGGGCATCCCGATGCATAGAGTGTACTAAAGAGTAGACGGTGTGTACTTTGAAATTTTCAAAATTCATTCTTTTTCCTCAAAACACCAGAAATCAAGATCACTGCCTAAAATGAAGATATAATTTCTCACAAACATCCCCCTTAAAGCAATTCATCCCAGAATTTTCCTTCTATGTGTAGAAAAGAAGAAATTTCAAATATCTATAGCCATAGTGATCGTACATCGGCCTCTCTCTCCCAAGTTTATCATGCACTCACCCGTGATGCCATAGTACCCAACCCATAAGAATAGACTGGCCAAGGAAAACCTTTTTACTTTGATCCACAATCTGTATGGGTTCTCCTTGAAGGATTGATCCACCTACAACTCAAACACATTATGTTGAAAAATGTGATATGGTTCTGAAATGTAATGTCATAACTGAGAAACATATAAGATGACGTGTATAGCCTGGTACCTCTGAGGTAACTGAAATAGATTGGAAACCAACCCAACTCTCTCCAAAACATCAAAAGACCCGATGTATCTCGATGAAATCATTCCTTGTCTCCTCATAATTCTGAGTCCCAACCTCGGAGTAACATGTATGAAAAACTGATCTCCGACCTCGTACTCCAAATTAATCTTTGTCGATCATCATAATATTTCTAATGAGACTGTGTAGTAGCCATCCTCCTCCAAACCAAATCCACCTTATCTGTGGTCTCCTAGACAAGACGAGGTCCCAGTATAGCTACCTCTCCTGCCTCCATGCAATATAGCGGTTATCGTCATGGCCTACCATATAAAGCCTCACAATGTGTAATCTGAATCATAGCCTGATAAATGTTATTGTAGAAATAATACACTAAGGGTATATGTCTCTTCCAATAACCCCTGAAATCTAAGTTGCATGCTCGAAGCATGTCCTCCAACACCTGAATCATGTGGTCGGACTGGCCATTTGTCTGGGGATTGTAAGTCGTTCTCAAAAGTACTTGTTTAACCAAAGCATTATATATTACCATCCAAACATATGAAGTAAATCGGGTGCCCATATATGGAATGATATAGTTCGGAACACCATGAAACCATAAAATATCTTGTATATACATCCTTCCAAGCTAATCATCACTAATTTTTTTCTTGATCGGCATGAAATGTGTTGCCTTCTTGAGTCTGTCAATAACAACCCATACTGCATCATTCCCTCGAGGTGAACTCGGTAACCCCATCACGAAATCCCTCGTGACATTGTTCGATATACACTTGGGAATGGGTAACTGCTGTAACATCCCTAGTGGTCACTAATGCTCCACCTTCACCAGATTATAGGTGGAACACCTCATCACAAAGTCAGCAATGTCTCTCTTCATACCTAGCCACCAATACTCATGGTGTAATCACAATTCATCATGATGACACCAGGATGAACATCCCTTTCTGAGGAATAAAAATCCCTCATCAACTTCTCAGCTATGTTTGATGACACCCATAGGCATCCAGGAAATTTCAAGATATCATCCTCACCAATGGCCCACCTAGTAGAAGGGTCCTTGAATAACACACTCTATTGTTCGACTTGGCCTTTAGAATCTAAGAGCTACATCATTTTCACCCGATCTAGCAGAGTAGTGATAAAAGCTACATATGAATGAAATGTGTTCCACTGTTTGTCGTGAACCTACAAATTCATCTTAGAGAACAGAGCCATAACCCTCCACTCACTTCTGGCCACCTGAATTGCATGTATCTAAGTCCTCGTTTTCAATGCATCCTCTACTACATTCCCTTTACCAGGTGTGTAGGCAGGATCAAAGTCGAATAACTAATGGTATGCAACCCACCTTCGCAATCTCAAATTAAAATCACACTGAGTAAAGCTATAATTGAGACTTTTTTTGGTCAGTGAGAACTAAAATATTATCTCACAAAATATAAAGTATACAACTGCATAAATCATATACCACTACAGCTAACTTGAGATCATCTATCGAGAAATTCATCTCATGTGGCCGCAACTACCGAGACCCATATGAAATGAATCTTTCCCCTGCATAAGCACTACTCCCAGCCCGATACCTGATGCATCACATTAAACAGTGTAACTCTTTCCCAGCTCTATCAAAATCAGTATTAGTGATAAATTCAACCTCCCCTTCATCTTCTGAAAGGATAAATCAAAAAAAGTCTGTCCATAAGTACATTGTTCCCATTATGGTCACACATGTTAGTGGTGAAACTAATTAGGTAATGTTGTGTATAAAGAGTCAGTAGTATCCAGATGGAACCAAAAAACTATGTACCTCAAAGAATTTCTTCGAATGATCCTAGGAAACTACTGCTCTCACTTTCTCTAGGACTACTAATACTCATGTATCTATGATAACATGACCTAAGGAGTAAACTCGATCAATTCAAAAGTATAATTTTGAGAGGATGACATATAACTGATTCTCTCTTAGTATAATCAATATGATCTCAATATGGGTTTTATTGCCGTGTTGATTTTGGATGTACACCAAGATATCATCAACTAAGACTACCACAAAAGAATATAAGAAAGGATGGAACACTTGGTTCATTAGTGTCATGAAAAGTGATGGCACATTTGCGAAGCCAAACGGCATAACTACATACTCGTATACACCATACCTACTCTGAAAGGCAGTAACAGTTATATCGGATGGTATGATGTGAAATTGATGATAATATGATCTAAAGTAAATGATCGAGAACACCCAAGATACACTAAGCTGATCAAAGAGAACATCAATCCCGTATAACAGATATCAGCTATTCAACATCAACTAGTTCAGCATCTGATAATATACAGAATGTCTATGGGTATCAGCTACCTTCTTAGAAAATCAGATAGGTGAACCCCAAGGAGAAGTACTGGGTCATTTGAAACCCTTCACCTTTAACTCTTATAACCTCTTATTTAGCTCCTATAACTCTGGTGTAGCCATCCTATAGAGAGGAATGGATACTGGTGCCACTCTGGGCACAATATTAATGGAGATATATACCACTTTATCTAGATTTAAACCTAAAAATTCAACTGTAATGACATATATGAAACAATCCACCACTTCAGGAAAGTCCATCAGTGAAGTTCCCTAGTCATCCACATATAAACTAGCAATCTGAGTTTTAATTCCTCCAAACCCATGATTTTTAGATCCTTGTCTGCTAGCATGGGGATCCCATTTATCCTTATGTAGAAAGGACCCACCCCTTATTGATGTGAAACTCACATTGTGGCGTAGTATTCATCAAAGTCCTAATAGACGTCTAACTGGTCCATTTAGATAATAACATCGAATAATGCCATCTCTATGACATAAAGGTACCATAAGAAGTTACACACACCAAACTAAAGATGTAACTCCTTGAACTGACGTACACTATCATTTATAATCCCCAACAGTGTGTCTAACATCATAATATCCTCATAATTAATGATTCAAAGTCCAATGGTCTCCATAATTGAAATAGATAAGACACTATAGGAAACTCATGTATTGAAAAGTGAGGAAGCTAAAACCGAGGCAACAAGAATTGGACGACTAAACATAGAGGGTTTGGGATCTTACATCTACAGGTTATACTCCACTAAAAATGTCTAACCTATACCGCGACCCTGTGACACTACCTGACTACCCTGAGATGATCCACCCAGTTGTCATGAGAATCCTACCATCTTCCTACCACAACCACGACATTATCCTTGACCTGGAAAACTAGATGAACATGACATCCCAATTTGATGAGAAATGGGTGGCCATGTTCCTTAAATTGGATTCATAGCAGAACCCCTTAACACTGGCTGATGGTGAGAAAAACTGACAGAAACTCTAAAGATGACCCATCTTACCACAAGCTCGACACTCAATTTGGTCTCTCAGGCATTGAGGTCTCATATTACAACTCTTACCACACATGTGTCATAGCACCGATCTACTTGATAGAGTATTCCGTCTACCTAGATCTCTATGTGAAGACTCCATGTAGTTATTTCTACTATAAGTCTGAGGAGTACCAACTCTAGATGCTAAACCGCCCTATCTCACAGCTCCTGACTCAATCATATTATGCTCTGTGATTAGAAAATGGTTGAGTATAGAAGATATGAAATTCAACAAGAATATTTTCACCGAGGATTAGATGTCATGTCTGAGACCATCCTCAAACTTCCACGCCATAAATATCTCATCACCCCTGGAATGTGAGTGATGTTTTTCAGCTCTGTGAAATGGGAAGAATATCACATGATTGAAAGAGTACCATATTCCAATCCCATTATCTCTAGGGACTGGTCAGACATCATGTTCTCCAGGTAGAAATAGTCATATAAGGTCTGATTGAACTCATCCCAAGCCATAACTCCTTGGCATCCCCATGCAGTATCACATCCCACCATCTCATGGCGATATCTCTAAGAATGTAGGTTGCGGTCTTCACCAACCACTCCATAGGTGTCTCAAGATGCTCAAATGTAGACAACATGGATTCTAACCATGACTATATATCATATGGTCCTACATCCCTTGGGAAAGTTAGAGGATGATTTTGTTGAAAAACCTACGTCAACAATTCCATAGATGGAGCAGGATGCGGTGCTCCTTGGTTGGACTGCATAAACCTCATAAATCCTTCTTATAACTATACATCAGCACTGATGTCCAGTATAAATGCTGGTTCCAAGACAACGATGATGGTTGGAAATGATAGTAGTCTATGATCTACCATATCTGGTGTCTGATCATCCCCATGTATCTGGAATACAACCAGAGAAAGTCTAGGTGGCATGAATCTACAAGGTCAAGAAAACACCTCAATTCAATATTATCAAGGTCTAAAACATTGAAGTACAATATAGTAACTCTAGAAGAAAAAATTCAATATTTTCAAAATAGGTTCACATGGTGTGTATACACTCAACATGGTGTGTTCCCTTGGGTTTCAGCATGGGCATGTACCTCTTCCAATCTTGGACATGTAACACCCATATACATCCAATGTTCCTCTTGTGACATTGTGTGTACCTGAATTTTTCACTCCTATACAAGTTTTTATACATGGCCAAACCACATGGTTCTCTTCTTATTAAAACAACATGGCGTGTTCACCCTACACACAACATGTACCACTTATGTTTTATCCAACTGTTTCATTAGTCACATTGACAGATACTTAACATATTTGGAATAACGTGTACTCCCAGTACACGACATGTTCTACCCCTGATCCCCAACCCCATATCTCTTCTCACACAGTCAGACACTCAATTTGAGACTACAAAGAATGTACATACAGTACACACTGTGTACATAAGAAAAGATGTTTCTTCCAGTATAGAAGAACACATGGCGTGTGTTCATAACACCACATGTCACGTGGTCTGGGTTTCCAAATTTTAGGCATCTGAATCTTCTCTGGAACCCATAATAAAATAATATTGTGTTCATGTAATGAAATATTATGAACCTTGAGAGTACATACTCCCATGAATCAAAGTTTTGTGTCCTTATTCACATCATAACTTGAAAAAATTCAATTAATGTTCAAACATGATCCACCAAATTCGGATCTAAGAGGTCCCATAACACCTCTGGGACCAAAGATTGGAATCCATCCAAATTAAACTTACATATCCCAATACCCTATCAAAATAATAGGTATTCAATCAAAGAATATATCACAACAACTTTCATATCTAGCACAACATCTATCAAAATAGCAGGAAATCATTAATGCACTCTAAATGGCATGGAAATAATGCATCACATGTGATCCCTATCAATTACCTCTATGATGCATGAGATGAAATACCATCATATCATCTGGTTGTAATAGATATAGAACCTCAATAATATCAATGATAATAACCCCAAACAAGTGAGTCATCCAATGGTGAATTCAAATTGACTGTAAAAATTGAAAAACCACAAAAATTATAATATTCGAGGAAACATGGATTTTCCCTGTACATGGGTTAGCTACTCCTTAACATAGCTTATTAAAAACAATATATTCCTTCCTATCTCTATCTATTGGCACCAATGATTAATAAAAACTATAAAAGAAAACTTTCTCTTATAAAACATTTTAATTTCTCGATTCCTGGTACCACCCAAAGGTTCCCCATACCCGGTTGGTGACATATCCTAAAGCACATTTCCATGTATGCCAGAGGCTACTGACTAGTAGCGAAGGGATTGGGTCTGATAGTGGAAAAAAAATTAACGTATTGGTAGAGTGTTCCTAGTGTAATAAAAAATAATAACAATAATAGAAGTAGCAATACCATAAAATAAATAAACAATAGAATAATGATAGTAAATAAACAATTGGAGCACATATATAAATGATTCTTGTCACAGATTTCAAGGAAAGTATCCAAAAAAGTTCCAATGTTGGAAATACAATACTAAACCAATGTATAAAAGAAAACAAGTATAATAATATAGCATCACAAGCCTCAAATTGGTCCCATGTTTTCCATATCCAACTGCAATAAAGTACCTGATGAAGAACGATGATTTCCCTTATCTATACCTTGAATCATATAAACTATTTGGGGCCAAAGTCCTGACCTAAACAGGGTGTTAGACAAATCCCAATTGGAAACCACTAAAATATTTGTTCCTAACTATTAGTGAATATATATATATATATATATCCGGAAATATGAAATATGAAGGAATAAACAATGATGTACTCAGAATTAAATAATCCTAAAGTTTCCAATTATATTCATTTAAATTTACTAATTATTCAGACCATTGAATAATAAAATGTATGGATCTAGCCTAATATCTGTATCCCCAATGTAATAGAAAAAAAAATTCATAGAAGACCATCTAAACAACCCTGTAAGGCTACGTCAAAGATTGGGATTTGTCATGTAAGACTCGTCACAATCAATCAATCATTCACAAGAAACCCTATGGAAAATATCACAAAGTATAACCCCTTTGGTCCCACAAAATGAAGACACTATGAGGAATCACTCACCATTAATTCCCCCTATGGGTTTTAATGATAAAATACTGACTCTATGAGGATGAACATAACATCCATTCAGCATTTGGTCTAATAACAGAATACTATATACACATAGAGGGTCCACTCAGCGTCAATCCACCCTATGGCCTCTCAATGTAAATACAACAGACACTCTGGGGAAGCCCTCAATATCAATTCCCCGTATGCTTCAATAATTGTAGGTTCTCAAAGCCCTGTTTAATACAATCATTCAAAAATAATATCCATCAGCACAAAGAAATCCAATGGCTACAAGGATAAGTAGTTATAATTCATAACACAATAATTTAAAAAGTATGAATTATATTATCAATTCCATCCTGACAAGAAAAGAATGTAAAACAAGGTCTTCCTCATTGGCAACCTGAACTAAATGACCATAATAATTGAAGCATGGAAACAGTCCCATGGGGTGTCCCATAAAAATGAAATTTAATATAATATATCAATAAAAACCCATAATCGAACAATTAATATAAGGAAGATTACAAATGGGTTCAATTACATAACACAAAATACTCGGATCACGGTTAATCGTCCCATAGGCATATATAACTCAATTAAAAACTCCAAAAGACAACAAACCACCTTCCTCAGCATTGTTCAAAGATCACTCTTGAACGTCATCCCTTGAATCGGCCTATAACATTTTATATCTACAAAAAGTTCAAAAATTATCCACCATGGATAACTCAAGGAAAGGATAAATCATGAAGAGAGGATCTAGGGAAAGACAAAAATCACCGGTAGGAATCCAACACTCTCGACGACGCCTCAATCGGAGCTCAGATGGAGGAACATGATACACTTGAAGATTCTCGATCATATGTTGCTATCCTATACGAGACACAGGAAGAATAAACAAGTTTCAGAGATGAGACATGAACCTAGTCCAATTAATGAAATAAAAATAAAAGTACACTGTGTGTTCATTAAATTTACACCCCATGTACTAGCCATAACTATCCTCTGCTTTAGGTGGATTACACTGCCATGTACTCATCTATTACTTGACCAGTACACAACTACACTTAAAAACCTTGTACTTGGCGTGTACTCAAGAGTACACTGATTGAACTTAGAAATTTTCCAAATTAATTCTTTTTCTGAAAAAACGCTAGAAATCAGGATCCATACCTAAAATGAAGACTATGGTTCTTACACACCCTCCCCCTCTTAGAGACACATATATCCTTGGTGGGTCATTTGAAATGCAACTAAAATTGTGAAATAAATAGAAACATCGATTAATATAACAAATTGTGAAATAAACTCTTAAAAACATATCAAAATTTGGAAACACATATTTCAAAACATTATTTTTATTTGGATGTATTTTTCACATCACCCTAACACATTAAATAATAATAATAAAATATTGATATCTATTTTAAACATAATCTTATTATTAAATGAAATATATTCATTATCTCTTATAGAATCAAAGTTATTATTGTTTTGGATGAAATAAACGTCCCCTCCCACATTTTTAAAACCACTAAATAGTTCTTCTAGAACCAAACTTGTCACTAACCTAAAATGAAAAACAACCCAAAATTATTGTCCAATCACAATAAGTGGGGTTTTACCTAACCTAATGATCAGGTTTTACTGATTTGAGACCTATTTATATAGTGAATCATGGCATTAAAAATAGTACAATCACAACTATGTTATTATTTATTTAGTACGGCTAATTAAGGGGCTCATGTGCAAAAATTTGGTACATCATTTTTTGTCAGAGGTTGGGGTTGTAGTATTTAACATATGTCTAGATTGTTGGTTAGTGGTGCCTTACTTTTGGAGAACGTTTAATGTCTTTTTTTAAGTATTATGGAAATATGAACTGTAGAAGGGGTGGAATAATCTAGTTTCCCACTCATACCAAATTAAATTTTCATATCAAAAAGAATTTATAATAAATTTATATAATTGAATATAATTAGAAAAAAAATTATTAGCATCAACAATTTACTTTTTCACCTCCATGGGTATCATAATAACTATTAAATTTATCATTTAGTCAATAGAATTTATGTTTTTGATTAATAATATTAATTTAATTATTGAAATTTCCTTTTCAAATCAAGTTAAAATCATTTTGCTCTTGTGTATCTCCTCTATTATTTTCTCACATGAAGTATATTTAGATGATTCACTCATTATGATGTACAATGATCCAACACATCCTCAATCGTAGATATATTGATCAATACCTATAGAAAAAAAATACATAATTGGGGAACAATGGGAAATTATTGGAAAATATTAAAGGGAGAGGGGAAGGTTAACATGGTGAGGGATAAATGGATAAAGAATTTTGTTGGGTTGAAGAATACAAGGCTATATATGGATGAAGAGAGTGTCCCACCCACCTCCTTATATGGTGTGTAAAACATTAAAATTATATCCCACACAATCACTATTTTTTGAAATATCTAAATAGAGATTATTAATAATAATTGAAAGGATATTTTATATCGGTTGTTAGATTATCTTAAAAAAACCATAAAAAATCGACTGACAAACACAGTAAGGCAATCTCCCCTTCCATCATTAAATGTTTTATTTACCATATCTATAAAGGGATCTCCCACTTCCATAGCCACATTATCCTCTATATTCATCTCATATAATGGAATATTCATAGCAAATGGAAAGGGAAACATTATGATTTAAAAAAATATACTTATATCGGCTTATGCAGTCCCACTGGGAGCCTATACACACTTGATGGTCATGCTCCATTACCAAGAACTATAAGTTGGGTTGGGATCAATGAATTACATGACCAAAATTGAAATTTTTTCTGTTAGATTAATTTTAACATAAATTAATATAAATCCTGTTTTTTTACAAATGAGATGCTATATTTGATAAATTTTTCACATATTTATCATATTAAGAATATAAACTAAGAAAAAATGGTTTAGTGTTAGTTTATTTCAGGACTGAAATAGGTATCCCCAATAAGATCCTCGGGATATTTCATGTGCTGTTAAATGACTAGTGAATTAATGAATTGATATTTTTTCAAAAAAGTTCAAATCAATCTCTATTGTAAGAATCCATGAAAATTAAAAAATAGACCATCCAATATTCAATACTCTCGAAAAGTATCTGTTATAAGCCTTTTTGTGCCCATATGCGTCTTCTTAAACCACTAAGTAAAATTTTCACATTTTAATGTTTTGTTAGAATTTTGGATTATATGTTTTTATTATGTTTGATAGAGATTGTTATCTTATTTATAAGAGTGATAAAAATTTTAATGGTTTTTTTGTCACATATAATTTGTATCTTGTTTCATTTAATTTTTTATTTTTCTTCTTAAAATATACATTATGATATTCAATGTGACTATTAATATTCATCTTTTCATTAAAATCAATAATAACATAATTATTATATCTTACTGTTGATTAATTAATTAATATAATTATACTATGAAACCGATTTTTTTATATTACATGGATATAAATTAATCCATTGTAGTGGATTATGAAATTCTAAAAAAATGTCATAGATTATTATTAACCTTTTACAAATAAATGTTATCATTAGTTGAATGTTAATAGAATTCCATTGATGGAATAAGAAATATCAGTTTATTTTTTGTTATACATAGTAATTTTTGTATTAAAATATATATTTAATAATACAAAAAATAAATATATTAATCTATCAGTCAACAAATCAATTTAATTTTAGAAAGGTAAATCAGTAGTGATAGTGGCAAGATACTGGGTAGGGGAGGAATTCAAATCATTATTAGAATGAATTGGTGTGTTTTACATGACAGAGATTCATCAAGAAATTAATGATATTTTACACAACATTTTAATAATAACATGACTAAAAGTTAAATAATATAAATCCTTGGCCACTTTAACTAAATCAAGAAATAACATATTCCCACATAATTACTCTTCCCGCTATTATCACAACAATAGGTCTATGAATTCCATTAACAATTGTTTTTTTTTTGAATTTAATAGTTGTTTAAATCATAGTGAAATGATTAACAACAATTCTTCATAACCATCTCATATTCTGTTATCATAAATAATTTTGTAGTGCTTTTAAAATACCATCACATTTAATTTATTAGTCTTTTTATTAAATATATTTATATACATAAATACACCTAAATACATATAAATATATAAACACATATTAATATATATTCATATATATATAATATAGATATATGTATAAATATATATAAATATAAATATATATATATATATTATAAAATGAAAATATGAATAAATATATTGGAAACCCAATATATATACATTTAATTAAATAATATATATATATACACATATTAACCTATATATTAAAATAAGAAATTAAATAAATATATTTATTTATTTATATAATCCCTTATAGATATCTATATATATAGGCACGTACACAACTCTTAATCATGAACATATGACCATAAAGAATGTTCATAACCACTATGGTCTAACCATGAATTCTATCCAAATAAATTCATTTTAATTCTAAAAAGATATATATTTCTCATTAACAAGCCATGGAAATCCATTATAATAAGATGCATTAGAAAAATCAGTCACCGAATGTAGGGAAGATCATTAATATTTCACCACTACCATATCAAAAAAACTATCAACCCAGGTAATAGATTCACATAACACCAAAATCATGATAACATAACCCTCACAAATAATGTAAAAATACCATTGATGGTTCAAAAATTTGGGTAACATAAATAAAACTAATTTTTATATTCTTTGAGTCATTTTTTCATAGATATAAAATTTGTACAATTTAAACCCATTATCAGCATGATAGATATCACAATATGCTACAACTTGATTGGACAAGCATCCAAAATAGACACCAAGATGAAAATTTTAGTTGCAATATTGTATCACAAAAGATAAATTTATGGCTTCATTTAATATAATTGGAATTTAGATTCAATATGTTACTAATTTATGTAATATATCTAGTATACTTCAAAATTTCGTCAAATTCAAACTATTAATATTTATTTTAAAATTTTACATATTTTAAATATCAATTCACCTCTATGAAACATTAAAACATGATAAATTTATACCACACATCATTTATTTTCACATGATATATTAGGTTATCAAAAATTGTACTCTATGTAATATAAAATAATTTTTTTACTATCTAGATTACATTTGTGTAGATCAAAAATATTTTATACACTTCCAATCAACCATATCTATCTTATAAATAAATTTAATGAATTAAAATATTCTTTTTTCTACTTGGTTTAAAAAAATAAAGCAAAGACACAAAAATTTATGATTGAAAATAATTGCTAATATTTATGATTTTTTCTCAATATGTTTTAAAAATGGTGTGTGTATTATTAATTATGGGAGAGGAGCTCAAATTTATGGGGAGAGAATGTTGGAACTTTATAGAAAAAAGGAGAAGTCATAATTATAATATTAGAAAACATTTATGATATTTACATAAAATATATGTGAAGAGATCATTATACCCATATATAGGATATGATATAAATGATGTTGACATTATTATAAATAGGTAAGATTGTTCAAAAAATGGATATATTATTGTGTTCATGATTAATGGGTAAATTGAATTCATGGTTATACGGTTATGTTAAAAAAATTAGAATAGGTTTTATTCTCAAAATAATTATGGGAATTTGAAACTTTATTTAATTCATTTAATATATGAAACTCGAAAATAATGGAATACAATGAAGAAAGTAGATATTGGTGAAAATTTGAAATATGAAAAAGGTGAGTATTTTAATGTTCATATAAAACCAGGAATGTCTCCCAAAAAAGTGGTAAATATTAGTGAACATGTGAATACTTCGAATGGTTGAATATTTGAAAAAAAACGTAATGTACATTCCCGTAAGACACATCATGACAATTAGTCTAAAAGATATAAAGAGTCAAAAATCTAAAAAAATTTACATTAATAAAAAATAAAAAGATTCTAGATATATTATTGTATTAATACAACCTAACATAGATATGTTTTCTTTAATTATATTAGATACAATGAAAATGAATATTGGACACAGTAGTATTCGGATGCAATTTCTAATGAAGTACTTATATGTGCTTCCAGAAACAAAAGTAATGAAATATATTTCCTAATATATAATGATTGTGAGAAATTACACTAAATGTGGAAAATTAATATAAAAATTACATTTAATACTCATGTCGGATATTTATAGAGATATTAGATATTAATCATAGTATATTTTTTATGTTTTCTCTATA
Source organism: Viscum album (assembly GCA_963277665.1). Classification (NCBI taxonomy): domain Eukaryota; kingdom Viridiplantae; phylum Streptophyta; class Magnoliopsida; order Santalales; family Viscaceae; genus Viscum; species Viscum album. Next base: position 1,654,624,795 of record OY728148.1, on the reverse strand, counting down.
TTGTAAATCTAAGAGACATTATGTGATTATTTCAGCATGAAAAAAATTAAACTATAAACATAGTAAAATTTCATAATTTGATGTCATGTTTGACAATATAACATGTATTTTTAGAAAGAGGTGACTCGTCATTTTATATTTTTACATGATTATGAGAATAAATAAAATGGGATGGAAGAGAACACATAAAATGTAAATATATATAGAAAAAAAATACAATGAAGAATCTTTTTAACAAATATATTAGATAAACTCATTTGGGTAAACAATTGTAATCTTATATTATTAAATATAGTCCCTTCCCACATAGGTTTGGACTTCCCCAATCCTATATGAAAGACATATGCGACCATATCTCATAATAACTAGAACTATAAAATGATCCCTGAATTGAAAACATAAACCAAGCTCCACCGTGTATTTCTATTAATTTTTATTCAACCTTATTCTCAATAGATCCTCTAACACCCCAGGTAAATAAAGAATATGACATTTTCTTATTTATCCAGATTTTTGAATAAAATATTAATATGACTTTAAAGGGGACGCTATGCTCGATGGTGTACCCAACACGCAACAACGAGTTTCTTGGGAATCTTATGTTGCACTCTAATAATAAAATAATATTATTTTAAATGGTAGTTAACATGTAGCCATTGTATTGGCGGGAATGGATAGAAATAACTAATATATGATTGTATATGTTTTTTTATGTTTTTAAAATTATCCAATAAAAGATAAAGGCATAAAATACGGAAAGAATTCAATTTTAGGCGTATATGCCCAAGTTTTCACTAAAGGTTCACTTATCACCTTTTGATGGAAAACTGTCATTAAATATAGTTTTGTTCACTCTTATAAATTCAATTGGACCAAATAAAACTCTTCTTATGAATTGGGACATCAAAATTTACTTTCTGTAAATTTTTGGTATCTTTCCGATAAAGTTCATTTTTTTAATGAATAGTGTAAAATGTTGTATTTTAATTCAAAACCACTTTTTAATCTAATTTATTTATATGATTAGATTATATTTTGAATTGGTTTTAAAGTGAAATTATAATATATTTTTACCATTAAATCCAATAGTGGTCGTTGTAATTAATTTCACTTTGAAATCAGACGTAAACTAGTGTCAATCTTTTGATACTTATTGTTTCATAAAAACACGCTATTTTCTTTGACAGCGGGAATTAATTATGAAATTAATTAATGTGACTTATATGTTTGGAATTTTTTAAAATAGAATTCATTTTTTAATTCAGAATATCATATATAGCATAGGGTGAATTTTTGGTAATTTTCTGAAAAACATCAATTTTTGATGAATAGTGAAACCACTAAGTAATACTTATAAAAACTGATTTTCCGTTTAAATGAAATTTTTCCACCTTTGTGTTTTGAATTTCAAAAATCCGACATACATGGTTGTCATTAAGAAGTAAAATGTGTTTCAATGGGATAAAAATAATTTTTTGGTGAATAGTAACTTATTAAGTTTTTAATCACGATTAGTGGTAATTAGTGTAGTTTAAGGTAAAAATAATGTTTTAATAATAAAAAATGACTTAGACACATGTCCTAACCTTATTGGATGTGTCATGGAAGACCCAGAAAAGCCATGGGTCAACTTGGGGACCCCATGAAGCAACTTTGGTTGGAAAATGACATTAATATCTTTTTATTTAAAGTTAAAGTAAAAATGAGACAAACATGAAATGTTTTATTAAAAAATTTTTACATGGGGTTATACAAATCATATATTTGACTATAAATATTCATTGGAAAGATAAAAATATTTTCTACATCATAATATTTTTTTTATAATTTTTAGACTTTAAATAAATTAAATTAATTATGACATCATGATGATGCAGCGATGACCTCATTATTTAACGATTTAAATAAAATTGAAAGATAATGTAAAATATAAAACCTAAAAATGTTCAAAACCAATTGGATGAGTGGATTTATAATACTTATCACTTTTTCCTGTAATTATAGCAATTTGGGACCTTTTGAATCGGAAACTCTTTTTAAAATAAAGTAACTTTACTTTACTTTCCAAGAGTGCCCCTCCTCTCCTCTTATAAAAGGCCCCCACCTCTACCTCATTTCACACACTCCTCAATCCTTTGGCTTGGCCAACCCCGGCCTATTTTGTCTCTCTACATCCCTCTCCTAATCCTAGAGGATTCACTTTGGGAAGAATCCTTTCAAATGAAGCCTTTAGGCTCAAATCAAAAAGAGTTACACTTTTAAAGGTAATTCATTCTCTCATGTTCATTTGTTTTATTTGTCTTATCCAACCCCATAAACTCTTTTTATTTATTTATTTTGTAACAAAACCATTATCTTCAATATACTAGGATGTTTTTATAAGATTTATTCGAGATACACTCTCACACAACTACATCAAATGGTTAAAGAACATACGTTTTCTGGGGATGGCGAAATTCTGCCTCCCGAAACGATGATTGTTCAATAATCATTTAACACCTTCAAAGGTGGCCATTATGATGTCACTATTTTTATATATGATATATAATATGTTTATTCTTTCCTTTATCTTCTGTATTTTTCATTTATGGAATACCATTACTGTTTCCATTATGGGTAAACACGATATCTTCATTTGAGGAAGTGCGGACTACCGCCCCCTGAAAGTGATTTGATTCGTTAATACCATATGTGGGATGTGTAAAGGATAAAGTTAATTATATTATATATGTTATTATACTGTAATTATAATATACTCTTATATCATTATGATTCCATTCCAGAAAATACGAAATAGAAATGGAAGTAGCGTTCATGCGTACGTACAGCTTACCGTCTCCATGAACGGTGCATTTCATTTCTGACTTCTAAATGTGATGTAATATTATAAATAAATGTATATGATGAATATATATGATATATATGTAATCCAAATCATTAATATCATTCCGGATATAACGAAACATTGACCAAATTAACAACATGTAAGTGTAAGAAGTCTATTTTTTGACTTAAGAACCAAATACCGACAAAATGAACATTATTAACATAAATGATTACATGATGCTTATAACATGGTGTAAAAGGAATAATGAACATGAAACAGGTTCTTAAGATAGTATATATGAAATCAAGTTTATTATTCAGGATGTTAAAGAACGATCGAGTCAATTTGGACTTGAGGTAAGGGATCCTACTCCTCTCTTTCTTTTTAAGTACACACTTTTATGTCATTCCTTTTAAATCTCATCTTTCTTGTTATTGGGATGATATTTTATATTACACTTACTGTAATTTTTATGATCATGTGATGAGAGACCCTATTCTATCTCATCAATCCATTTTGGAAGTTTTGATTGGCGCCGTTAGGCTGCCGAACTTTCGTAAGAGATCTAACCTCTCTCTTTCTTTTCATGTACTCTATTTATGTCACTTCTTTTAAGCTCCTCTTTGTATTGTTGGGGGATGTTATTTTATATTCCTCTTTCTGTACATTTTATTGTAATGTGATGAGATACCATATTTGATCTCATCAATCCATTCGGACGTTTTATGTGGCGCCGTTAGGCTGCCGAGTTTTCGTAAGGGGTTTTTTCATCTCGCATTTATTCTCGTGAGATTTATTATAAATTTCCAAAAATTCCATTCAGTGGTGTATGTAATGCCCATTATTCTACTCTTTGTGTAATATACTTTCGTTTATGAGTATTTATATCAATTATCTATTGTCCTTCTTTCATGGGGTGTATGTTTTGAAAGAGACCCAAGTCGGTAAGGGAACCTTTCACCCTCCTCTTTTTTAAAAAGACTTCTATTGTTGGGTCTTTTAATTTACATATTGTTATGTTGGGATATGTCCTCATATATCCTTATTGATGTAAATTTTATGTCCAAGTGATGAGATACACTTTTTATCTCTCATAAACTCATTTTGATGTGATGCCGTTTGGCTGACAAGGGAACTTTTTAACCCAATTTCGATTTCTTTGGGTTCAACATGTAGTCATTGAATATGTCATCCATTTAATATGTGTGAATGACCTTTTATTGTTTTACACTTAATATCCACTTATATTTGGTGTACTTATATTTTTCGCACATATTTTTGAGATGGATTTGTCCTTAATTTAAGGATACCTTCTTTATAAGGGATTTCATCACATTTGACATTTCTATTGAGGGTTCATTGTTGTTATGCACCAATTCACTCTTATATGGTGTATATACTGTCCTTTGGAGTATTATATCATGAATCCATTTATTCTGATGATATTATAAAGTTCTGACTAAATGTTATTCCTCAATTATAGTATTCAAGTGTCTCTAATTTTGGTAAAACCCCTTTAACCAAAATATCGTTTTAAATGTTTTAGTTATTTGTTCTAATTAATATCCATGTTTCCAAAATGGTTTTAAGGATTTATTTATATGGATATTAATGGTTTAGAATTTTCAGCTTCAAGGTGGTATGGGACACTTTGATTCAAAAATATCTTTATTAAATGTTTTAAATGGTTTTGGAAATGGTTTCTTTTTGAATGGATTCATTATTTCAATATACTAAAATGTTATATTTTGATTGAAATGTGGAAATGTTATGTTTCCTTTATGCATGTTTTATGTGATACATTTATGTTATGTTTCTTGGGCATTGTTATGAAAATTGGTGGTTCTGTGATAAACTAAGGGCGGGTGAGCCCGATATAGCTCTCCAATGCATTGGGTAACGCGAAGGAGTGAAACGTTAAGGTTTCTCCAAAGAGATTTTGGGAATATACTGTGATGGGTATTCCAAACGTAACCAAGAGGGTTACTCCCTATGTAAGAATGTTATGAATGCCTCGAGTTACCTTCTATGTCTTATGATTTCTATGATTTATTCATGAATTGATGAGGTGTGTTAAAGTGCCTATGTTTTATGGGTAAAGTATGATTTCATTCTTATGTATATACGAACTCTTGTTTCCTTTACATATATTTTATAACCCTTACTGAGCTTTTTATGCTCATCCCATTTTTTTGAAATGTTTTTCACAGGTCCAGGGAAAGGTACATGATGTGATGATAATGTCAAGGATGTGTCAATAAAGAATCCATGATTTATTTTCAATATGTTTCTCTTGGTGGGAAGAATGAATACTGTCTTTTATGTAACCACTTTGTTTAAATGTGGAATGTAATGCAAGTGTAATGATCTAATTCTCTAAAACACTAAACCTGAAAAGATCCTCAATGTGTAATCTTGTAATAACTCAAGATTATGTAAGGTTTATGGCTGGGGCCTTATAGTTGGCATCAAAGGTCGGTTTAGATAACTTTAGAGGTTAGGGTATTATTTAAGCATAAGTGACATTACCATAATGGTTGGGATTTCAGAAAGATTCCTAGTGAATGATTAAGTATATCTTAGTGTTTACCTTCCTCATTAGTACATGATGGTTTTGTTGATATACTCACACTGACATTTCTGTTTTTAGTGAATGGATGGATCTAGTAGGCACCAAAGAGACAACAGGTTTGAAGGAAACTATGATAGTTTTTTTGAGAAAGCAACTGAATGATATGGGAGCTACAATGAGAACTCTTGTGATTATCCTCAACCAACTATCTGGAGTCATGATTGACCACCTAAACCTTGGTGATTTCTCTAAGGCATCATATATGCGAGAAAAAAATCCCTACGGAAGTACAGGTAATAACCATAAAGGTAAGTGTGTTCAAAAACCTATGTGTCAAAGATGTTGAAAGAAACACCTAGGAAAATGTTTCAAAGGGACAGAAATATGCTATAGATGTAAAAATGAAGGTCATAAAGCAAGAACCTGCCATAGAAAAAGGAAGCATCCAGTTGACTCAAGGAATCGGAAAGAAGTTCTTTCTGAGCGATCAATTGAATGTTTTAAATGCGGTGTGCATGGTCATTATGCAAACACATGTCCTATGAAGAAGTTTCGTGAATGGCGTCACCAAGAGCGTACAAATGTTCATTTACCAATACCTAGTGCCATTCCGATTGAGGATGAAGAAACTGACAATGACCAGTCAAAGGTATGTATTACTTCATGACTATTGTTTTCCTATTTTGGAATATTAGGATATGATTCATGATTTTGTTTGTAGGAAAGAGGTATTTCAGAATAAGTTGGAAAGGAATGGTTAATGGATCATGAAGAATGTTGAATGAGTAAGATTTCAACATATAAGGGCTTCAAGAGTTATGGTGAAATTCTTAAGAGTATTAAGTCTCTTTTGATGATGGGGTTACATTAGAAGACTTTTTATATTATGTGTAACCCTGATGTTTAAAACAGGCAAATTTTATTCAAGGAATTGTTATCTTTTATTTTGTGGACATAGTTATAAAGAACCATTTGGGTTTATATGTTCCTTACTTTTGAGGTAATTATGGGTTACTATATGTTATGATTGAAGTGAAAGGAATGAGATAAAATTGATGTTAAATTATGTTATGGTTATTTTTTATTATTTTATCCCTTTTTGGGGAATGATTTGAGAATTATATAGTTTTGGAAAAATGACAACACATAGACCGTGTGACAACCCGTCGCGTCGAACAATGCTACGAGAATCAAACCCACAACCAAAGTGCGACTGGTATTTATCGCCTACCACTGGACTACGTGATGTCCCTGGTTAGTTTGACGGATTATTTTTAGTTATATGATTTTATGAGTAATGAGTAAGTTGATTTTGGGTTATTTATGAAAATTATTAACCTATCATGGAGGATATGTGATTAGGTTAATTACTTTTCAATATGAGACTTTAGGAGCAACTGATGTTGTTTGGAGATAAACGTTATGATTTAACTTGGAAGACTATGTGTCTAAATCCTTCAAATATTTGGGGTTTCAATATTAGATTGGTTTACTTTGAAGAATTTTATGGAAAAATTGTTTATCTAATGGTCCTCGTTGAACTTTGGGTTTTGTTGGACACATTTTGGAGGTTAAGAATAGATTTTCTTTTTATAAAGGGTTATCCTTTTCTGGATTATCTGATCTTGTACTAGCCTTTTTTGGTGTTGGTTTTGGTTAAAGTCTAAAGACATGGGAAGTATGTAGTTCTCTTTTGTGGATTAGGTGATTTTCTAAAGGTTGATTATAGTACTCTTAATGTGAACAAGTCTTCCTAAATACTCGCCTTTTGGGGAAAATATGGGTTTGTATAAGGAATCTAATAAAAGTTGAAAGTCAATATGATAAGTGATTATGATTCCTTATGAATAAATTCCCCAATAAAAAGTATCTTAACACAAAAATGTTGTCTATTAACTTTTCCTACTGGGGAATCGAATGCCGTTTAACCCATCACAAGTTTGTGATTTTCTCGTGGTTAAATTTCTCTTAAACATGTTTTCTATCACTCTCCATCAGAACATGACCCTTTGTTTTTTCCTCCATGTCCATATTTTCATACATGGAATCCTAGTATGCATTAACTCGAGTGACCATTGTACTTATCTTTCATTATTTTAATGTGATTGTTTTACCGACTCTTTTTCCGATGTGGGACATTCAAGGATGTTTCCAAGCTCAATTTTAAAAATTGTGAGGACGCAATTCCCAAAAGGGGGGAATGATGTAACACCCAAGGTAAATAAACAATATGGCATTTTCTTATTTATCCAAATTTGTGAATAAAATATTAATATGACTTTAAAGGGGATGCTATGCTCGATGGCGTACCCAAGATGCAACAACGAGTTTCTTGGGAATCTTACGTTGCACTCTAATAATAAAATAATATTATTTTAAATGGTAGTTGACATGTAGCCGTTGTATTGGCGGGAATGGATATAAATAACTAAAATATGATTTTATATGTTTTTTTTATGTTTTTCCATTTATCCAATAAAAGATAAAGGCATAAAATACGGAAAGAATTCAATTTTAGGGGTATATGACCAAGTTTTCAGTAAAGGTTCACTTATCTCCTTTTGATGGCGAACCGTCATTAAATATAGTTTTGTTCACTCTTATAAATTATATTGGACCAAATAAAACTCTTCTTAAGAATCGGGACATCAAAATTTACTTTGTGTAAATTTTTGGTATCTTTCCAATAAAGTTCATTTTTTTAATGAATAATGTAAAATGTTGTATTTTAATTCAAAAATTATTTTTAATCTAATTTATTTATATGATTAAATTATCTTTTGAATTGGTTTTAAAGTGAAATTATAATATATTTTTACCATTAAATCTAATAGTGGTCGTTGGAATTAATTTCACTTTGAAATCAGACTTAAAATAGTGTCAATCTTTTGATACTTATTGTTTCAAAAAAACACGCTATTTGCTTTGACATCGGGAATTAATTATTAAATTAATTAATGTGAATTATATGTTTTGAATTTTGTAAAATATAAATCATTTTTGAATTCAGAATATCAAATATATCTTAGGGTGAATTTGTGGTAATTTTCTGAAAAACATCAATTTTTGAGGAATAGTGAAACCACTAAGTGGTACTTATAAAAACTGATTTTCCGTTTAAATGAAATTTTTCCACCTTTGTGTTTTGAATTTCAAAAATCAGACATACATGGTTGTCATTAATAGGTAAAATTTTGTTCAATGGGATAAAAATATTTTTTTGGTTAATAGTAACTTATTAAGTTTTTAATCGCAATTAGTGGTAATTAGTGTAGTTTAAGGTAAAAATAATGATTTAATAATATAAAATGACCTATACACCTGTCCTAACCTTACGGGATGTGTCATGGAAGACCAAGAAAAGCCATGGGTCTACTTGGGGACCCCATGAAGCCACTTTGGTTGGAAAATGACATTAATATCTTTTTATTTAATGTTAAAGTAAAAATGAGACAAACATGAAATGTTTTAATAAAACAATTGTTACCTGGGGTTATACAAATCAGATTTTTGACTATAAATATTAATTTGAAAGCTAAAAAAATTTCCAACATCATATTAGTTTATTTATAATTTTTAGACTTTAAATAAATTAAATTATTTACGACATCATGATGATGCAGCGATGACCTCATTATTTAACGATTTAAATAAAATGGAAAGATAATGTAAAATCTAAAACCTACACATGGACAAAACCAATTGGATGAGTGGATTTAGAAGTATTATCACCTTATCCTACAATTATAGCAATGTGGGACCTTTTGAATCCGAAACACTTTTTAAAATAAAGTAACTTTAATTTACTTTCCAAGAGTACCCCTCCTCTCCTCTTATAAAAGGCCCCCAACTCTACCTCATTTCACACACTCCTCAAGCCTTTGGCTCGGCCGACACCTACCCATTTTGTCTCTCCACATCCCTCTCCTCATTCTAGAGGATTCACTTTGGGCAGAATCCTTTCAACGGAAGCCTTTAGGCTCAAATCAAAAGGAGTTACACTTTTAAAGGTAATTCATTATCTCATGTTCATTTGTTTTATTTTGCTTTTCCAACCCCCATAAACTCTTTTTATTTAATTCTTTTGTAACACCACCAGTATATTCAATATAATAGGATGTTTTTATAATATTTATTCTAGCTACACTCTCACACAACTACATTAAATGGTTAAAGAACATACGGTTTCCGTGGATGGAAAAATTCTGCCTCCTGAAACGATGATTGTTCAATACTCATTTAACACCTTAAAAGGTGGCCATTATGATGTCACTGTTTTTATATATGATATATAATATTTTTATCCTTTATGTAATCTTATTTATTTTTCATTTATGGCATACCATTATTGTTTCCATTATGGGTAAACACGATATCTTCATTTTAGGAAGTGCGGACTACCGCCCCCTGAAAGTGATTTGATTCGTTAATACCATATGTGGGATGTGTAAAGGATAAAGTTATTGATATTATATATTTTATTATACTGGAATTATAATATACTCTTATATCATTATGATTCCATTCCAGAAAATATGAAATAGAAATGGAAGTAGCGTTCATGCGTACGTACGGCTTACCGTCTCCATGAACGGTGCATTTCATTTATTACCTCTAAATGTGATGAAATATTTTAAATACTTGTATATTATTAATATATATAATATATATGTTATCCAAATCATTAATATCATTCTGGATATAATGAACCTTTGACCAAATTAACAACATGTAAGTGTAAGAAGTCTATTTTTTGACTTAAGAACCAAATACCGACAAAATGAACATTATTAACTTAAATGATTACATGATGTTTATAACATGGTGTAAAAGGAATAATGAACTTTAAAAAGGTTCTTAAGCAAGTATAGATTAACTCAAGTTTATTATTAAGGACGTTAAAGAACGATCGAGTCAATTTGGACTTGAGGTAAGGGATCCTACTCCTCTCTTTCTTTTTAAGTACACACTTTTATGTCATTCCTTTTAAAGCTCATCTTTCTTGTTATTGGGATGATATTTTATATTAAATTTACTGTAATTTTTATTTTCATGTGATGAGAGACGCTATTCTCTCTCATCAATCCATTTTGAATGTTTTGAGTGGCGCCGTTAGGCTGCCGAACTTTCGTAAGAGATCTAACCTCTCTCTTTCTTTTTAAGTACTCTCCTTTATGTCACTTCTTTTAAGATCCTCTTTTTAATGTTGGAGGATGTTCTTTTATATTCCTCTTTCTGTACATTTTATTGTAATGTGATGAGATACCCTATTTATCTCATCAATCCATATTCGGAAGTTTTATGTGGCGTCGTTAGGCTGCCGAGTTTTCATAAGGGATTTTTTCATCTCACTTTTATTCCCGTGAGATTTATGCTACATTTTCCACAAATTCCATTAAGTTGTGTATGTACTACCAATTATTCTAATCTTTGTGTAATATACTTTCTTTTATGAGTATTTACATCAATGATCTATTGTCCTTCTTTCACGGGGTGTATGTTTTGAAAGATACCCAAGTCGGTAAGGGAACCTTTCACCCTCCTCTTTTTTAAAAAGACTTCTTTTGTTGGGTCTTTTAATATACATATTTTTATGTTGGGATATGTTCTCATATATCATTATTGATGTAAATTTTATGTCCAAGTGATGAGATACACTTTTTATCTCTCATCAACTCATTTTGATGTGATGCCGTTAGGCTGACAAGGGAACTTTTTAACCCAATTTCGATTTCTTTGGGTTCAACATGTAGTCATTGAATATGTCATCCATTGAATATGTGTGAATGACCTTTTATTGTTTTACACTTAATATCCAATTATATTGGGTGTAATTATATTTTTCAAACATATTTTTGAGATTGATTTGTCCTTAATTTAAGGATACCTTCTTTATAAGGGATTATATCACATTTGACATTTCTATTGAGGGTTCATTGTTGTTATGCACAAATTCACTTATATATGGTGTATATAATTTTCTTTTGGAGTATTATATCATGAATCCATTTATTCTCAAGGTATTATAAAGTTCTGACTAAATGTTATTCCTCAATTATTGTATTCAAGTGTCTCTAATTTTGGTAAAACCCCTTTAACCAAAATATCGTTTTAAATGTTTTAATTATTTGTTCTTATTAATATCCATGTTTTCAAAATGGTTTTAAGGATTTATTTATATGGATATTAATGGTTTAAAATTTTAAGCTTCAAGGTGGTATGGGACACTTTGATTCAAAAATCTCTTTATTAAATGTTTTAAATGGTTTTGGAAATGGTTTCTTTTTTAATGGATTCATTATTTCAATATACTAAAATGTTATATTGTGATTGAAATGTGGAAATGTTATGTTTCCTTTATGCATGTTTTATGTGATACATTTATGTTATGGTTCTTGGGAATTGTTATGAAAACGGGTGGTTCCGTGATAAACTAAGGGCAGGTGAGCCCGATATAGCTCTCCAATGCATTGGGTAACGCGAAGGAGTGAAACGTTAAGGTTTCTCCGAAGAAATTTAGGGAATATACTGTGATGGGTATTCCAAACGTAACCAAGAGGGTTACTCCCTACGTAAGAATGTTATGAATTCCTCAGGTTACCTTCTATGTCTTATGATTTCTATGATTTATTCATGAATTGATGTGGTATGTTAAAGTGCCTATGTTTTATGGCTAAAGTATGATTTCATTCTTATGTATATACGAACTCATGTTTCCTTTCCATATATTTTATAACCCTTATTGAGCTTTTTATGCTCATCCCATGTTTTTGAAATGTTTTTCACAGGTCCAGGGAAAGGTACATGATGTGATCATAGTGTCAAGGATGTGTCAATAAAGAATCCATGCTTTATTTTCAATATGTTTCTGTTGGTGGGAAGAATGAATACTGTCTTTTATGTAACCACTTTGTTTAAATTTGGAATGTAATGCAAGTTTCATGATATAATTCTCTAATACTCTAAACCTGAAAAGATCCTCAATGTGTAATTCTGTAATAACTCAAGATTAAGTAAGGTTTAAGGCTGGGGCCTTATAGATCGAATACTAACAATCCTTACAATTTTAAAATGTTGAAAAATCCATAAAAATTGTAAGACATTGGATCTTCATTTAAGTTATGGATCTTTATTTGGGTTATTTTTGAGGAAAAAATGACGAAATGGTATTTTTTAAAGGACACGCCGTGTACTCGGGTACCACATATAGTCATGTACTAACCATGTTACAACTGAGTACTTGACCATATAGGTGACCTAGTAGACCTCCTAATACGGTGGCTAATTAAGGATATGACATAATGTGTAAATTAACTGAACATTCCATGTACTTTTTTTATTTGATAAATTATATTAGGTTTGAGTCTTTGTCCAGAACATATTTCTTCTCCCCTCGGTTTATACATGAGAGTGATAGAATGGCCACAAACTTATAACCACCCCAGTTCTCTATCCGAGTTCTGATTGAGACTTCTTCGGATGTGTTGGACTCCCACCGGTGAGTTCTATTTTACCCTAGAGACTTTATTAATAATTATTCCTCTCTCATGCGTTATCATTGGATTGTTGATTTTACCATTTTTGTAGATCTACATCGTTATAGGCCAATTAAAGGGTTGGAATTCATGTATATCAATCGTACGATATCGAAGTAGGTGGTTTTTGTATTTCTTTGTGAATATTTGGAATATATGTGCTAAAAGTTCGGCATTCCCACATTTGGGGTACCTCCTGATTTGGAAATTAACTCGATTATTTACCATATATGGTTTAATTAATTGAAATATAGTTGTAGCATATTTTTAAGGTTATATTTCTTGATTACTGGACACCCCATGGGTGTGTTTCCATTGTTTGACTATTTATAGTTGTTTGGACTAGGTTTTATATGAGGAGTACCTTATTTCCATGCCTTGATTTTTTTAGGATGGAGTTTGATTGATTATATGAATTTAATGTGTTATTCTTGTGTATGTTAGCTATTTAGTAGTTATAGATTACATGTGCTACCTTGTTATGAAATGCACACTATGTTTTTTCAATGGATTGTGAGAGCCTTGGACAAGGAAGAAATTGGGGTTTCCATGTTTACTTACACACGATCGTGAGAGCCTTGGTGTTGATATTTTCCTATGGATATTTTCTGTGGGAGCTACCCAAGAGGACGTTTATAAATTACTGATGATATTTTGACCTAGGGGGTATTGACCTTGAGAGCTACTAATAGAGCGTTTATAAATTATTGAAGCTATTTATACCCAGGGATATTGGCTGTGAGAGGTACCTAGGTGGTTGTTTATCATTACTCTATGTTTTTGGGACCATAGGGGTAAGACAATAAGAGATTTCCCCAAGGGTAATTTGTGGATTATTGAATGATTGTGATGAGTTTCCAAGCCAAAGCGCAAGCTTGGACTCGGTATTTCAAGGTTGTTAAAATGGCCTTTTGAGGCATCTATTGTTACTATTATATATTGGAATATAGATTTTTGGAAAGATCCTGAGATTAAATTTTCCAATAGATTGAATAGTCGAAAAATTTAAATGAATTTAATTGAAAAGTATAGGATTGATTACTTTTGGGTACATCCTAGCTAATTGCTACATTTTTTATATTGCCTACTATATATATTCACTGAGAGTTAGGTATAAATAGTTTGGTGGTTTTTTACTAGGATTATTCTCACATAATGTGTATGTTATGGGTATGGACCCAAATAGATTATATGGTTGCAGGTATGGATAAGTTCAAGCGCCCTTCTATTTCAAGTACATGATTGCTATTGGAGATGGACAACTTGGGACCAAGCTGAGGCTTGCGATTCTACTAGAGTTTACTTGTTTTCTATTATACTATGATTTTTTAATTTTTTCAGCATTATGACATGTTTGGTTTCTTTCCCAGACACATGTGACATGCAACATCTTTATACACTCCAGTTGTTCTTTTCATATCAATCTTATCCTCTTTACTTATTTTGTTGGTATTACTGCATCCACTATTGTTTACTATTTGTTATTCCACTGTATATAGTATAACAATGAGGTAATATATTCCCAATTATCATACCATGTCCCTTGCTACTATTCAATAGCCTATGGCATTTGGGGAAATGCGGTTGAGGTCCGGTGACTTACTAAGTACGGGGAACCCCTGGGCGGCACCCAGAAGCTGGACCTTACAATGTTTTATCAGGGGAGTTTTTTCTACTTTTTTTACTATTTGGAGCCATTAGACTGGGATAGGAAGGAATATGTAGTTTTTAATCAACTATTTCAAAAATTAGCTAACCCATGTATAAGGAAAATCAATGTTACATAATATATTGAAATTTTTCTAGTTTTTCAATTGCAATAGTTGATTTGATTTCACCAATGTGTGACAAACTTGTTTTTTGTTGTTATTATTGATATTATTTTGGTTCTATACCTGTTTCAACTTGAGAAGATGAAGGTATGCCATCTCATGCATCATATAGGTGCTTTCTAGAGATAACATGTCGTGAATTTTGGTCAGGCAATTTATGGTGCCTTAACCGATTTCATGATGTGGTGATAGATTTCGTGCTAGATATGAATACTATTGTGATAGATGTCGTGATTGAAATACATACTACTTTGATAGGGAAATGGAATACATAATGTTTCATTTGGATGGATGCCAACCATTGGTCCCTGAGGTTTTATGGGCCCTCTTGGATTGGAATTTGTGGATCAAGTATGAACTTTAATTGAATTATTATAAGATATGATATAAATAAGGATGAAAAATAAATTTATTCATGGGGATTATGGGCTCTCGCAGACCGGAACATGGAATGAATTAGAAAACTTTTGTGTTTTTTAGTGTTCTGATGAAGTTTCGGAGTCTTACTATCTAGAAACTCAAACAATGTGGCATGTGATGTTATGGGCACGTTCCATGTCTTCTTCTATTCTATAAGAACATAATTTCCATAAGTACATGTAGTGTACTATATATACATGTCGAGAAGTGGTTACCACATGTGACTATCTGAGTGGGTAGATACACGAGGTTGGGAAGCATAGGTAGAACACCACGTGTCTAGATTTAACATGACGTATTGTAAAGAACTGTGTATCCAGCCGTGTGAGAAATGACACTGGTGGATGGAACATAGGTTGTACATGTTGTGTATTATTTATGCACATTTTTTATTTATCAACCGTGTATCTAGATGTGTGATAAATGACACAGGTTTTTGAGATGTAACATGTATGAGTCATGTCTACGGTGAACACAATGTGTAATGTTACACCAACGTAACAGTGTTGTTCAATCTATGTTGATGTACATGGGAAGGAGGGAAAATTAATGTACATGTCATTTAATAGGAGGCACATGCCATATGTTGGGGTGTTACATGACCAGGTATGGTAGAGGTACATTTCCATGATAAAGGCTTAAGGGAACACACTGTGTAGTTGTTATACATGTTGGGTAACCATGTTTTGTAAAACATGAATGCTTTAATTATACTATTCCATTCTTGAACTTCTATTTTATTATCATTGATAATATTGAACTGAGATGTGCACTTGACCTTGCCGAGTCATTCCATCAAGAAGTCCTCCAGGTGTATGCTAGGAATATGGTAATTAATAGGCACCAGAAATGGTAGATCAGGGACTACCAGTAGATCCTACCATCCCTTCTTGGCACCATTTGTTTTAAAAAACATAGGAGATAATGGATAGTTCAATGAATTATTTAGGATAATGATGATGACTTTCCCTGGAGGACCACATCCTTCCCAACTATGGAAGAGTTGACTCGATGGTTCCATCAACAACATACTCTTATATTATTATGGGATGGAGGACCACCGGCAGCCGATACATGGATGGAGTCCATGCTTAATATCTTCGATCATCTAGTGATTCCTCCTGATTGGAGGGTGAAGATCACGATGTACATGCTATGTGATTCTTCCTATCGATTGGGGATGTTATCTCACATGGAGGTCATCATCGGGATATGTCTTGGGAAGTGTTTTAGTGGAAATTCTATGATTACATCTACCCCTAGATGATGAGGGCCAACAAATCCTGAAAGATCGCGAATTTAGATCAGGGTTCTCTTTCAGTGATGGATTAATTATCTCTATTTATAGAGCTTCGGGGCTTTAGAACTCTTTTTGGAGGTGACATGTTGTCACAATCTAGGAATATTTATGATGGTCTTCAGTATGACATCTTATTATAAGTGAATTTTTTCAGGGTGAATTCTATGATAGCTATAATAAATCAGGAAAAATTACTTAGCACAATTTGAGAGAGTAAAGAGCTATGATCTAGGTTGGTTAAGCAGTCAGGGCTAGTACTCCTTTGTTTGATAGCAGTAACCACTATAGGGAGCCTTCACATAGGGATTCTAGTAGCATGGATGTGATTACAGGTAACTAAGTTAGGCACTACAAGTGCAGGAAGAGTGGGAACATGAGACCCTAGTGCCCAAGAGACCCGGTTAAGTTCTCATCATGTGGAAAGATGGATCAATGTAATTGTTTTTTCTAGTTTTTATCACCAGTAGATAGTGAGAGGGGATCTGTTATGACTCAAAATTCAAGAGAAAGACCATTGTTTTATCCTTAGTCAGGGAACTGGAGTTCTTCAGGACTTTCAGGCTGAGGAGGTGGTTGTGGAAGGGGTAACTAGACGATAGTTTTTCAGAAACAGTATGGTGGATCAGCTCAGTGTAGTTAGGCAGGATTGCAGGTCTACGGTACATGCCTGACTTTTGCGGAGGAGTAGACCCAACAAGATTAGGATCTTGTACCCTCTACATTTAGAGTTAAGATTCTAGTTACCTCAGTTTCATATTATGTCATTTTTTGATATAACTTATTCACATATTTTTATATATATTGCTATTGTGGAGAGCCTCGGGCTCTGTATCATTACATCCGATGATGTTATGATGATGTACACTCTTTAGGAGATTAGGATGACTATTGTACATCAGTACATGGAGTGCCATCATGAGGTTAGTGGGTGACACTTCTTATGGGAACTATATATCATGGAGGTGAAATTATTAAATTTCATTGTTATAATAGACTGGATGGTCTCTTATCAGGCCTTTATTTACTATTATCGATGCATGGGTGAATTTCAAAGAAATATAGGGTGAGTTTTTTCTACAAAATAGAGAATGGCATGTCTATGCGAGCAGAGCTGGAACCGAGCGGCATGGGTTTAGAGGAATAACTTCCCAGATTTCATGTTTATATCTGAACGACCATGGGACATCATAGATGGACTTTATTCCAATGGTGAATCATTTCAGATATGTCTTTACAGATGAGTTTCCAGGTTTACCTTTGGAGAGAGAGGTATATTTCTCTATTGATCTTGTGCCAAGAGTGGAATCAGTGTCTATTCCTCATTATAGTATGGCTACACCAGAGTTACATGAGCTCATGAAGAAGTTATAAGAGTTGTAGGAAAAGGATTTCATACGACCCTTTACTTATCCATGGGTTTTGCTTTTCCTTTTTTCCAATAAGGTGGATGGTACCCTCAGACATAGTGTGGATTATCAGAAGATAAACCAGTTGATGGTCACAAACCGATACCAAGTGCCAATGATTGATGATCTCATTGATCAGCTTAGATGAGTCCATTTTTTCTCAAAGATTGACTTGAGATCCAGTTATCATCTATTGTGCATTAGAACAACAGATAAACCTTTTATTACCTTTTAGAGAATGTATGGTCTGTATGAGTATTTGGATTTGTCGTTCAGTCTCACAAACACACTGGATGTTTTCATGGAACTGATGAACTGAGTGTTCCATCCTTACATATATTATATTGTCATAGTCTTCATGGATGATATATTAGTGTACTCTCACACTCTACATGACCATTCTATCCATCTTGAGATCATATTGAGTACATTGAGGGAGCATTAGTTATATGATATGCTCTCAAAATCCCAATATTGGATGAACCCAATTTATTTCATGGGTTATTTCATCTCCGATATTTGAGTATCAGTATTCCCAGAGAATGTTAGTGTTTTAGTATCATGGGATCATCCTAAGAACATATTTTAGGCACAAATTGTTTTTGGGAATTGCTGGTTACTACTGATGCTTTATTCAAGACATTTCACGCATATAAGTACCAATAGCATGCCTAAATAAAAAGGTGCCAAGTAAGTGTGGACATATTCCTATGATTTTTCCTGTTTGGAGTATAAAGGGAGAATGAATTCATCAATGATACTGATTTTACCAATGGAGGGAAAGATTTACATTGTTTACTATGAAGCATTAGGTGTTAGGTTAGGAGCAATTCTTATGCAGGGGGAAGGAGTCGTTTCATACAGGTCTTGGAAGTTGAGGCCACATGAGAAGAATTACCTGACAAAAAATCTTGAGTTTGCTATGGTTGTGCATGATTTATGTTATTGGAGACATTATCTTTTGTGAGAGAAATTTTTTATATACATTAACCACAAAATCCTCAACTATATCTTTACACAACATTAACGGAATTTGAGATAATTAAGGCGGGTTGAGTATGTTCCGTCCCATTACATTGTGATTTACAAAATCCCTATTAAATTCAATGTAGTGGATGATGCATTGAGTAGGAGGACTCAGATACAGGCAGTTCAGAAAGCCAGTGGTGACTGTAAGATTATTGCTCTGTTTTCTAAGATGAATTTGGGGTTGAATGGTATATTGGGGTAGAAGTTTCTTTTTTCTATAGTTGTTACCTCTACTCTTATAGATTGAGTGAGAATGAGGAAGCTATCTGATTCTGAATGTCTAGTCATACAGGATATTGGGTTAGGAGAGTACCCTACTCCTTGGTTAACCATAATTGAGGATGAGTTTTTTCATTTTCATGGGCAAGTATGGCTGTCAGAAGATATACATGAAGATATTATATGATATTATAATGCCTTGGCATGGATATCTTATCCTGGTGTCACCATGATGTATTGAGAACTACATCGTCTGTATTGGTGGACAATATTGAAGAGGGATGTTGCTGGATTTTCTATGAGATGTTCCACCTGTCAGTAGGTGAAGACAAAACATCAGTGACAGACATGGCTCTTACATGAGTTACAAATTCAAAATTGGAAGTAGAATGATGTGGCGATGGATTTTTTGATATGTTTACTGAGGTTTCCTCAAGGTAATGATGCAGTTTGGTGTGTTGTTGAAAGGATAAAAAAGGTCGCACATTTCCTTTTGATCAGGGAATGCTTCAGTTATGATGATCTTGTTAAGGTGAACATCTGAGAGAGTGTACATCTTCATGGGGTTCTGTGATCTATTATTTTAGATAGGGACGCAAGGTTTACTTCTCATGTCTGGTAGGGACTACATAGGGGTTTAGGTACATAGGTAATTCTATGTACAGATTACCGTCCCCAGATAGATAGCCAGTCTGAAAGCACGATCCAGGTTCTGGAGTACATGCTTTAAGCACGCGTCCTGGATTTCAGGTGACTCATGGGAGAGAAACGTACCCCTGGTGTAGTTTTTCTACAATAATAGTATTCAAGAGATTATTCAAAATGCACCTAATGTGGCTTTTTACGGTAGGACATGCCGATCACCCCTATGTTGGGTGGAGGAAGGAGAGGCCTTTATGCAGGGAACTCATCTTGTCCTAGAAACCACTGAGTAGGTAGAGTTGATTTAGAAAAGGATGGATACTATATAGTCTCAGAAAAAATCTTATGCTGATAAACAAAGATGACCTCTACAGTTCAAGGTCAAAGATTAGCTTTTCATACATGTAACAATACGGTTAGGAAATACGAGTATTAGAATTAGGGAAAACATTCAAAGAGGTATGTCATGCCATTTGACGTTTTGGAGAGTGTCAGGCCTATTTCATATTGGTTGTAGTTACCTCAGAGCTACAAAACCATGAATGACTACTTTCATGTTTCTATGATATGACATTACTTTTCAGACCCATCTCATGTTTTTAAACCGGTGGAGGTTTAGTTGGAGGTGGATGCATCCTTCAAGAAACACTCAATTCAGATTATGGATCGCAACATGAAGGTTCATTATTACTTGTAGGTTCCTATGGTTTGGGTGCTATGGTATCACGAGCGAGTAAAGGATATGACTTGGGAGGGAGAGGCCAACATGCAATCTAAATGGAAAGAGTTGTTTGAAGTTTCTTCCTCACCAACCTTGGAAGGAAAATTCATTGATGAATTTTTTTAAGGGGGGACGTTTTCAAGAACCCATATCTTCATTTTAGGTAGGGATTTTTATTTAGGTTTTTTAGGAAATAATAAGAAATTATATTTTTCTATGTACATGACGTGTACTTATGCGTACACTCCATGTTCCTAGGAATCACATACAGTCTTGTGCTAGCTGTGTAATGCGCTAGTACATAGCTGTGTAGCTGACTTGGAAAACCTCCTATAGCATGGACCAATTGAGGATACTTCACATCTTGTACATTAAATGAACATGTCGTGTACTTTTTTTTGATAAATCGGATCAGGGTCGCATCTTATGTCCAGAAATTATTTCTTCTCTCCTCAGTTCGTATAGGATAGACACAAAAATCCATGAACTCTGAGCCCCTCTTAGTTCTCCATCTAAGCTCTAATTGAGATGTCTTCAGGTGAATTAGATTCCTAACAGTGACTTCTCTTTACCCCTAAATCCTTTATTCATGATTCTTTATCTATCATGAGTTGTCGTAGGATTACCAATTCTGCATTTTTTATAGATATATGTCGTTCTATGATGATTCAAGGACGGTGTTCAAGTATTCATGTCGTATGACATCGAGGTAGGTGGTTTTATCCATTATTTGTTCATCTTTGGATTATATACTCTAAAAGTCCTGCATTTGCACATTTGGGGTATTAATGGATTAGGTAATTATCCCTATTATTTACTTTATATGGTTTAATTGACTTCCAATGGGTTTTAGAAAATGTCTAAGGATAGATTCCTTGGTTATGAGACACCCAAGCGATGTGTTTCCCTAGTTCAAGTATTAATGGCCATTTGGACATGGTTTCCAATGAGGCTTACCATGTTTATATGACATGAATTTTTCAAGATAAAGTTTTATTGATTATATCAATTTAATGTGTTATTCTTATGAATGTTATCCATGTTGTAGTTATATATTACTTATGATGCCTTATTATGTTATGCACACTATTTTTTTCCAATGGACCATGAGAGCCTTGGACTAGGAGAACTGTGAGCGTTTCTCTGTTTATTTACACATTACTGTGAGATACATTATGTAGATATTGACCTAGTATTATTGACAGTATGTTCTACGGAAGAAGTAATTTTTAAATTATTTACGATATGTTGGCATAGGGGATATTGATCGTGAGATCTACCCAAATGTCATTTAAAAAATATTGATGTTACGTAGACGTAGGGCTATTAACCATGAGAGCTACCCAATAAGTCATTTACCAATACTCTATGCTATGTGGGACCATTGGAAATATACCTTTAGAGCATTCCTAGAAGGATATTTGTGGATAATTGAATGATTGTGAAGAGTGGACAAGCTAAAGCACAATCATGGAATCGGTCATACTTGGTTGTTAAAATGGTCTTCTAAGTGGTCTATTGTTACTATTGAAAAGTGGTTATAAAGCTTATGATAGATCAAAAGATTACATTATACAATGGATTTAATAATTGAAAAGTGTAAATTAATGTAACTGAAAACCATAGGATTGTTTACTTTTGGGTACTTCATAATTTATTCCATCATTTTTCATATTTCCACTTATATATATTCACTGATAGTTAAGCACATGTGATTTTGTGGATGCCTACTAGGATTCATCTCAAACCCTTTTTGGGTCATGATTTTGGTCCCAAACAGATTATATGGTTGCATGAATGGATAAGGGAATGATCCCTTGTTCATCACGTACTTGATTTCTATTAGAGCTGGTGATCATGGGACGAAGTCGAGGCTTGTGATGCTAATAAAGTTTACTTACTTTATATTTTAATTAAGTTTTTATTTTTCTTTCTGAATTGTGTTTTTTTGGATAATTTACTAGACATATGTGACATGCATCATTTATATATGCTTTGGTTGTTATATTCTTATTAGTCTTATTCTGTTTATTTATTTTGTTGGTATTATTGATTCCAATATTTTTTACTATTTGTTACTCAACAGTGTATACTCTGTCAATGAGGGAATTATTTACCCATTTTTAGACGTTTTCTATCATAGCTAGTCTGCAACCTCTGGAATTTAGGAAAATACACTGGATGTCATGTGTCCTACCAGGTATGGGGCACCCCTAGGCAGCACCTAGAACCGGGACGTTACTAAAATATTATTCACATATACAAAACAAATCTTATTAGCATATAATCTATTATATAGAATCATATATAGAATCCAAAATTTATTTTAAGATTCCCAAATGTTTATTATCTATGTTTAAGACACTAATCATCATCCTCCATCCCTATTGTAAATATAGAAATAGACATCTGTGACAAATTCTTTTTTTTATGACACACATACCATTTCTTTATTTGGTGAATTTGGAACTTTAATATTACCTAAATACTAACCTAAGAAGTTTCTAATACACATATGGAATATATAAATCTTTCAAGGAATGTTAAAATTTAGGTTTATTATATTATTAATCGCACATTATAAATCCTAAGAAATATTTGAAAATTTCCCCAGGGTGTGGATTTTGGTTTGTCTTTGTTTACAATAAATTATATGTAATATTAAATGTTACCTATTTAATATTTTTGTGATTTATATATTTAATGAATGAATTTTTTGTGTTATCTATTTAGTATTATTTTTATATAATAGGTTGTAACTATTTATGAATTTGTGTATAGTCTAAAACCATATGGACATGTTTACTCAGTATAATGGGGACATGTAATCCTAACATTCATAGCGTCATTCAAGACTATATAATCATGAATCTAGGAATATATAAGGATTAATTCTATAAACAAGGATAAATATGCACTAAATTATATTTATTCTAAATATATATATTATTGAGGTCTCGATGAATGGATTGTTATAGTCTATATAAGCCTCACCCAAGTCTATATATGGATTATTTAGGGTGTATGTGAGAATCATATAGGTTTTATGTATGGGGATTTTCTGTAAGGAATATGATCATTATTATAAATGATGAAGCACTTTGTAAATATCATGATAATGTTATGTAATAATCATTTAATTTCTATTTTTTATGAGAAAGTTAGCCAGAAACAAAAATTAAATATTTTATTATTCATAAAATAATAAAAAAAATCATTCAACTATGAATATAAAGATTTATAAAATTTTTTATGGAAGGATCATTCCATGTGTTTTGATTATTTTAATCCATTATTAAGGTCATTTTGATGGGTATGACATTCACCACAATCAACATATTGTGAAAAAATAATGTGGTGTTATTTTGGGTGAAATTGAAAACCGTTGTATTTATTTTTAAATTAATGATTAGGAAGAAGATTTTTGAATCTTTTGGAAAGTGGTTCATTTCATGAAATGGGTTTTTTCCTAATTTTTAAGGTTGTTTTATCTATAAAGGATAATAGTGATTCAAAATATCCCATTTTAAATGGTTATTTATTAAAAACTACTGCATAAATTTTATAAAAATATTGGGTGATAAATATTCAACAAATGAGAATAAAAAACATTGAGAAAAATAGTGGGAGATTGCATCATGTATGTAAGATATTGATGAAAATAAAAGGAAATTTTTTTCATGAGAAGTAATGGAAAATAGATAACGGATGTTCCTAAAAAACATTTTATATAAGAAGAATAAGAGAAACATGGTGTTCCAAGAGGCCTCTAGAAAATGAAAATGTGAATTTTATCACGAAGAAGATGTTAGAGCATAAAGATACACTAGAATATTTGTAATATTTATTATATTGTCTAAAGGAGAATAATGTATCATTAGAAATATTAGTTATTTGATCATGTGTGTGAGATTATTGATCATTCATTTGTTCAAGGTTAATATGGATTAAAACTTATATTCAAAGTCAATGAGAATTTTTGTTTTAGGTGCATAGTCACATTTAAATTCTTGCTACATGGATTAGCTAGTTTGGGAAAGCAAAGTAAAATATCATGTGTCTATTTGTTATTACATTATAAATTCATAATTATTATGAGAATTAGATATAATTTCCCTATTATTATGGAATAATATCATTTGATATTGATTATTTAAAAATAAATATAACATGATCCACGCACCATGCATGTTGTTTTAGACTTGAGGGTATTGGTGAAGATTTTTTTTCTATTTAAATGGCATGGTACTAGTATTCAGTAACAAAGGGATAAAAATTTTCTATGCGAACATATTCCATCATTGAGAAAACCCTAATAATTTTTATTCATCAATAGAGATAGATATGTAAATGGAATCCATTCCTAAAATCATGTCCATATTATATTGTCAATATCTATAAAATATATATCCAGTAAAGCTATATATAGACACATAGATTATAAATGAATTTAGAGAGATTTTTAAAACCCCCTAAATTTGATGGCGATGTCATGAAAAACCTGTCATTCTATGTGGGAATATATTATCAATGTTTTTTAATGTTATCAAATTGTTGAATAAGATAACCAATAATATTTCTTGAATAAAATTTTTTATTTGAGAATGAGACAAATAAATTAGTTGATTATTTTTTATTTTTTTAAAATCATTGTAGAATATATTCATTGGAATGGGAGTATTTTCATTCATATATATTTTTTAAAATAATCTTGGAAAGAATACCCCCATGTTTTGATGCAAAACAATTATTTCAAGAAGTAAATGATCCAATAGATATGATGTATAAAATCCTCTATAACCCACTTGTGGAATATAAAATGTGATACATTGATAATTAGTATATTAAAAAAATAAAATTATCATGATATAAAAATCAATAATATAAATAAACTGTCTTTTAGAGATGAGAATTAGGATAAAATGTTGATTAGATGATTTGATTTCTTTTCAATAATCAACAAATTATAAAAGTGAAATTAAAATTCCTACTTACACTTTCATATTAATAAAAGTAAAAAGTTTTAAAATTTTCTTCCATTTGTCTCAGAAAATTATTCCATGATGATGTGGAATATGAATTAATATTGAGGGAATTTAAAGGCCAAAAAAAGAAAGGGGAAACTAAAATAGTAATTTATAATGAATAGTAACATGAAATATTAAGAATAATGGAGCACAGAAGAACAAAATAGAGGATTTTGAGGATTTTAATAACCTTGAAATAGGTTCTTGAGGATTTTATTGATAATATACAACATGATGAAGAAATGATGAAGGTGATGGAATCAAGGGAAGATTTTACCTCGAAGCATAACATAAGGTTTATTTTAGATAAAGTAATATTTATAGAGACAATAAAAGTAAGATAACAGTGTTATATATGATTTAAAACATTATATATTTCAAAAAATAGTATAAATAATAATAAAATAATGATATTAAATAAATAGAAATAGGAAATTATTTAAATTCAAAGAAAATAGTTGAGCGTAGAGTCAAAATTTTATAATCGGATCATATCATTGATAGAATATCTAATTTTATGAAAGAATGGGTTATGATAGATGGTTATCTAAAGATTAATTCATATCATTGTAGTTAAATTTAAATGACTATGAATTACTTCTTATTCATGGAATAAAATTTGAGAGTTCTGGTGAACTGATCTCTAAAGAGGCTACATAATTTTTCAAAGATTCAGGTGAAAAGTTTGAGGATTTTCCCCATGATTAGTGGTTTAGATGTGTGGTAAAATTGCCCATGGGGAATGATAATAAAAACATAAACATTTTCTGATATTTATTACTATTAAAACACACAACTAATAGGATTTTTGTGTTGAAATACCCATGAAAAACAGATTCTATTAATTATTTACTTATAGAAAATATAAAAATATTAAACCACATATTTTGGGATATTATTATTGGAACATAAGTAAAATAAGATATATGATATCAAAAAACCAAGAGAGAGAAAAAAAAATATAGAAATATTTCACACTCTCTGTATATTTTCAATGGAAAAAATATTTTTATGAATATTTTTTTAAAATTGAAAAAAATTGGCTATCAAAATAACAGTGAAGTATGGCAATGGGGACCCAAGGAAGAGGTAAATTGATTTTCAAATATTCATCAAGATATGTAAAAACTCATAAATAATATAGATTCTTAATTTTTTTTGATTAATCAGTAATACTTAAGATGGAAATTTTTTATTTACATCCTCATGAAGTGAAGTAGTAAGAATCAATGAATTATAAAATTTGAGAATACCAACATTATTTAAATTTACATTAGTGAAATTTAGAGAGTTGGAAAGCAGACATTGGGTAGTATATGAACATCCCATATGATTGGAAATATGGATTTTTTCATAGGGTTAAAATATTAAAAATATATACTTGTGTTGTTTTGAAAAGGTGAGGGTTGAAGATTCACAACAATGAGATGTCCAACATAGGTGGAAAAAACATGAGGAAGACCAATCCTTTATTAGATGATTACATAGTGTCAATTTAATTTATTTTTGTAAAGTATGTCACTATAGGAATGTAATTAATTTAAAAAAACATACATCATAAAGTGAAACAATGGTTAAATTGTTTTTAATGGAATATAAAATGAATGAATCCTAAATCTCATCAATAGGTAAGAGGATTAATGTTTTTTACATGGGGGAAGAACGTAAATTGTGTTATAATTACATTGTCCCTTTTAATTCTCATATTCGTGGAGTTATTTGTAAAGAATAATGTATCATGTTTGTAAGAACCCGGTATTTTTTTGATAATTATTCTTTTTAATTTCATTGATGCCTTGTGTTTTACGATACACCAAAAATTTCATGCACTATACGAAACACTGTATTAGCTTGCAGTATACACAACACTATTCTTGGTTCGTGTTACACACAATTTTAATTTTGTTTTGTTGTAATTATTCTACGAAACATTAAGTATATATTTGGTTTAATTTATAAATGAAATAAGTTTGGATTATGTTATACACAACACCAAAGGGGGAATGCACTACATTTATCCCTGACTTGGCTTTAATTACACGCAATTGCGACCTTCCTCGATAGAGTGTGTAGTATGCAATACCAAGTGTCACTAAACAATGATATATTATTATAATATTATAAAATATATGGTATGGATATTATTAACTACATTTAGAAATTTATTACATTATTATTCATATTACACATTTTCTAAAACATGGTATGTGAACAAAATAATTTTTTCGAGTAAAATAAGTATTTTTCAAAAAATGCAGTTTTGCCGCCTTTTGATAGAGCACCCACATTAAATCTATTTTTTGACATGTTTATAAGTTAATTTTGAAAAAATAAAAATCTTCTTTGGAATGGAGATATAAAAATTTACTTTGGATACATTTTTCATATTATTCTGATAACTTTTATATTTTAATGAATTGTTAAAACATGCTATATTTTAATTAAAAACAACTTATTCATTGCAATAATTTATATGGTTAAATTATAATATTGAATGCTTTTCAAGTATAAATAGAATATATTTTTACCATTTAATATAATTTATTTCATTATAATAAATTTTTACATTGAATTCATAGGTAAAAACATTTCAATCTTTGGCAATGTTTTAAATTTTAAAAACCATTTTCTTAACAACGAGATTAATTTTAAATTAATTACTACAACTTCTGTGTTTTGAATTATGAGAAATGGATTCCATTTTTTAATTCAGTGGGTCCAAATTATTTTAATATGTTACTTTTATTTTTTTGATATTATGAATAGTAACTACGGTAAATTTTATTTACTGCAATTAATGGTAAATCAGTTGATTAAGGGTAAAAATAAGATTATAAAATTTCCCAAACACCTGAAAAAGTTCTATTGGATGAGTAAAATTGGACCCATATCACCAAAGGGCCTGGATAGATTATTTTAATGAACTTTTTACCTAGAAAATAATTTAATTATTATTAAAACCATATAAAGTTACAACATGTCACTCAAATCTTATAATAATAATAATTTTAATTTAGTGATAACATTCATTAAAATTAAAACATGAATAGACTCCAGAAATATAATAAAATTATCTACATCATGTGAATTTATTTAAAATTTTATGGATTTAATAAACATCATTAAAGGTGACGCAATAGTGATGTTTTAATTATTTTATTGATTGAAAAATCAAATAAATGGTTTTGGAGATTTTAAAATAAATATTATATGCACTATTTAATGTGCTCAAATAATTTTCTAGATATTTATGACATGTTATGAATCTATTAAATCTTTTATTTAGAACATATCGTATGTGAGGATTTTATATAAATTCAAATAAATGAATAGTGTCAAAATTGACACTATTGTTATTTTATAAAAATAACATAATATAAAATTGTTTAAAAATCACCAAAAAATCTAAAAATTATAAATTAATATTTATATTGTCTAAAATGACATAAATTATACAATTATGGACATTTAAAAACACAAAAATAATTATTTATTACAAATTTAACATTTATAATCTTGTTACCACAAATAATATGAAATAGATTAAATAAGGATAAACCAGGTTGATTAGGTTTAAAATAAATTCCCAACATGTCTAAATTTTATTGGGTGATGAGATAACTACCCTATATCATCTAATATTAGAATTTGAGTCATTTTGTATATTTTTATGTGGGTTCTTAATTTATTATAAATTAATATTTTTGAGCTTTCCAAAGGTGCCCCTCTCCTCCCTTATAAAATGGCACCTTCTCCCACTCCACTTAACAAAACATTGAGCATTAATGATAGTCCAAACCCTGGACATTTCTCTTCTAAACTTCCCTAGAAACATTATTGAGTATCTGGTATTCTCAATAGTCCAACTCTAGTCCCTTAAAAGGATGTTTAAAAGAGGTCCCTCGAAGAAGAGGTAATATCTTTTACTAATTCTTTCAAGTTTTTTTCTTCTTAAACTTCTTATTAATTTATTTTTTCATTATAAAGTAATATCTTCAGTATATATAATATACCAATATGTTATTATAAATATGAAACAACCTCATTTCACCTTATATCAATCCTATGGAAAACGAAATCACCGCGCGTGCGTACGTACGGAATACCGTCTCCACACCCTAGTGTAATCTATTTTTCCACCACATCCTTACATGGATGGTTATAATGGTTTAAATAATAAATATATATGTATATTATAACATCATACAGATTATTAGATATGATATCATCCACTCCAATTCCATACAATAATTATGGGAACGATATCATCGCTCGTGCGTACGTACAGATTACCATTTGCACGACTTGATGAGATTCAATCTCCGTGTTAACCATTAAAGAATGATTATAAAGTATATATAATGAATAATAATGGTATTTATAACCTAATAATGCTACTGGATTTATTTATATGTTATTTACTTACTTCCATTCATGTCAATAATGAATGAAAAACAGTTTTCATGCGTTCGTACGGCCTAACGTCTCCATGAACGGTGTGTTTCATTTCATTTATCTATCTATTATATATATATACGGAATATATATGATATATAAATCATGGAAGTTAGTAAATAATGTTATATGTAATAATAATATCAAGAATAACCAGTCTAAACACATACGATAAATGAAACAATTTTAACGAAAACGCTACTTTAACATGGAATTTACAAAAGAATGGGTAATATAAAGTCAAAAGTGAACCATATATGATATCATAACAATTAATATGATTCAGTAATAAGTCAATGAAATTATTTACATCATTATACATGAGTTTTGGATACGTACGAAGCATATCAGACTTAAGGTAAGAGATAATGTTTTCAATCTCATTTATATTCGAGATTGCTTATATGTAAGTATTTACTGGGGTTATATTTTACATCCATGTCCATAAAAATGTTTATCATAAAGTGTTTAATATTATTCCATGTATTTTTAATGTCATTTTTACCCATATTTGTCTTTTACTTTTTGTTAAGGAAGGAATCTTTCTTTTGTTTACCATATGAGGAAACTTTTATGACTTCTCCGACAAAAGTACGAGGAGAATGTTTTTTAACTTATACGGCATGAATGGATTTTCATGGTTTCATATCACCTTATTTCCATGAAACATATTCTACAATATTTCATGATTATTTTCAATAAATTCATTTTCTTTTAAAATTTCATGGAATTTTGTGAAAAGAAAATGATTTTGAAGAAGAAAGGACATTTTCCTCATGAATTCATTTCAAGTGTTTTATCAAGACTATTTTCCATATAAGATGACATTATTTTGTATTATTATGTTTCAAGTATAATGTATCTATGATTTACAAGGTTTCTCTTTTCTTATGATGAAATGATATCCATTTTTTATATGGATTATGTTATGATGGGATAATGTTTATGAAACCCATTTTATTCTTTGGGTTATGATGAATGATTTATGTTTATGTTGTGGCACACGTAAGAATGATTTCATTATGAGATGGGTGTGACCTATATCACCATAAAATTCATTGGGTAAGGATTTATATCTCATGAGATAGACATGGCTAGAACGGTAAGTTAATCTAGTTCAGTGATACAGTACTGGAACGAGGAGTGAACTCGATTAAAAAATGGACTTTTTCCACTAAGATGGTCTTTGCAGAAATGCCTTGGCTACTATGGAAATCAAATCATGTTATTAATGGTTTTAAATAATTACATGTTTTATTCCCATTCTATTTTATCATGATTGATGTTCCTTTATGATCTATTCCTTATTTACTACCAAGATTTATGTCATGTTCATGTTTTTACGTTCAAATGTTAATCGGTTGTTTTATGGTCTCCATGTTTACAATTACTGAGCAATTGAGCTCACCCTTGTTAGGTTCTCTTTTCCCCAAGAAATAAAGAATGGTTTTTGGTATGATAAAAAGGGGAAGATCATTATGGGAGACGTTGAAGATCATTCACCATGATTAGAAGATTATATTCCCAGTCTCCAAAGACACTACACTATTACGGTCCTTAGGTGTTTGTTTTTGTTATGCATTAAGTATTCTGAAAAAAGTAATCTAATGTCCATGTACGTCAAGATTTGGGTCTCTACAATGTTTCCTCCCAACACTATCTTGAATTTTCATTCTTATGTGTATACTTATTAAAAAAGTAATATTTTATTGAAAACCATTATTCTTATAGAGAATATGTCAACCAAATTACTCATTCTAATGTATTTCTAGATATTTGGGATGATAACTAGCAATGTAATTGATGGAAAACAATATTATTACTTTTAATTCATTAACATAGAATGATGGAATAGATTACGGTCTTTATTCCACTATCTAATGTGTTTTAGTGAATCCCATGTTATAATATATTGTAGGATAACGTTCAAGGGATTAAAATAAAAATATTTTAGATATAGAATGATATAATTTTTAATAATAAAACATTATAAGAGTAACTTGAATATAAAGGAAGGTCTTTTATGCTAGTGGTGCAGACATCTCAAAAAAATGCATTAATTGAGAGGAGGAATTTAATTTTTAACAAAATGGATTAAAAAATATTCATAAAAAATAATATACCAAATACTTATTGTATAGATATTTTCCTATACTATTATACATCTCTAATAGAGAATTATATGTATAAATAATTACAATAAACACTTTTTGATGTGGTATTAGAAGATTCTGACACTCATATACCATAGGGTTTTCAAAAGTAAATTTTTTATTCTCACTAAATAGGAGAATAATATTATAAAATATCTTATGGATCTAAAATAAATCTATATAAACAGTACCAAAAACTGATTGGAAATTTTTTGAAATTCCACGATGTAATGGTTGTTTAGAATAATATTATTTTCTTAACTAATAAGTAATTTTCGCATTAAAACATTGATTTCACAATGGTGGAAATATATTTTGAATTGAGTGGATATAAGGGATCATCATTGGTTTTATACTACTTTTTTCAATATACAAATAATAGAAAAATTCATCTGATTCTAGAGTAGAAATGAATACTTATAGAAGAGGTGATAATTGTGATAGCAATCTACTTATTTACTAGACAGTGCCAATTATATCTCAAGGAATGATGGATCAATTGTAATCCTATATTCTGTCTCAATTGGAATCTAAAATCATCTAATAGGAAACTAATCATGATAATTGTCTTAAGGTTATTCGTAATTAACATAACCAGATAGGGAAGAAATAAACATGGTAATTTATTCCCTTGTTGTAGATTGTTAACTTCATCGGAATCAATTGGGTGTTATAAAATAATCCCAATAAATATGATATAGTAACAAGGAAAATATCATGATTAATATGAATGAAATATTTGTAAATTTAGGGAAATTATGTGGATGATAATTTTACACATGTGTCTTATCATGAACTAATATGTATTCATTTTCTAAATGGATATGAAAAAAGGACTCAAAGTGTATAAATTGTTTGTAAAATTAGAATTCATTAAAGTATTCCTTGATGATGAGGTTTATATAGAGGGATAAGATGAGTCTATTATAGATAATGATTAAAATATGGTGTTCTTTTTTAAGGATGAATTATATTTCCCAAAGAAATCACCATGGGGTTGGTATTCATGGATTTTTAATTGCTGACAAATTCCTTCATTATGATGGATTAGAGTTGATCCTAATTATTACATCAAGATGATTAAGAAAAAAAGGGATGTTCGAATGAGGAAAATTTTAGGGTGTTTTTAGACTATCAGGTTTGAAAATTTACAAAAATTATTTTTTTGGTGAGATAATAATATTATTTTTTATAAAAAAAGATCATGTAATAGAGGTCAAATTAATTTCTCGGACAAAATATTCCAATTAATTTATCAAATAGGTTGTCATGGAAGAATAAAGGCCAATTAAAATATGACTACTACTGGTATAATAATATAAAAATATTTTTTGTTTCATGGAAGTTGTTGTTACGAAATTTAGATTCATTATTTATAAATTTTTTTATCTAAATCCCACATGGATAGATATATTATAATCTATATACAAATATTTATGTTAAAAAATAATTTCCAATGAGAGGTATATGATAGATGTTAAAACAATTCTCTGATTTATCAATAATCTAATAGACTTCAATAAGATTTATCATATGTTATACATTATATAGTAATTATGATTTATATATTTATATCAAAAAATTATGGATAAATTTAAGAAAAAAACATCATTTGGTTCTCTTAAGATTCATATTTACTTCTTTTTATGGCTGATTAAGAAGCATAACTGCCCTAATTTGATCATCAGGGAGGTTGAATATAAAAAAACTACTCAATGTTGTTCTCATGCACTATGGATAAAGTAGAAACATGGAATCATTACTGTTGGTAATGAAATATTTATTTTTATCTTGTGTGATTACTTGGTTGTTATAAATATTACCAAAAATTTCATCCAATATTCAAGGGGAAACAAAATTGAGATAAAATATAAGTGTTTCAACATAAAAATTGATCATGGGGTAGATAAGTTAGAGTATGTGTCCACTAAAAATAATGCAGCTAATATTTAGAAAAATGTTCCAAGTAAGGAGTATTTTTAATGGATGAATTTGGATGTAAATATACAATACATTCCATCCAACTATATGACTTTGATTATGGATCCAACTCAATAATAAATGTTTCTATGTGTAGCATGGTATATTATATCTTGTAATATTAATTATTGGATTACTGACCTCATTTGTGACATTTTAGTGAAGTAAAACATAGGCTCATTAAAAAAGGGGGTGAGTTATTTATTGGAAGATGGATATGTAAGATAATATTTCCTTACTATTGATAAAAGTATATTAATGTTTTTTTTGAATATGGGAGATTTCATTGTTGATTAATTAGGGGGGAAAGAATCTAGAAGACATCATGTTGATCCTAAATATCACAGAAGTATTTTTACATGGATATTTTCATTTAGATCCCATTTATAACACTGATCTTGGAATAAGGTGGATTAATATTTATTTTTATTAAATCATTGAAAAAATTTATTTAAAAATGATTACTATTTTTCTATGATTATATCAAGTTATTTTATATTTTTTAAAGAAATGTGTGATAAACCAGTTCTAAATATTTCAATAAAACAAATGATGTTGAATGTTTACAAAAATCACATTAGTTTTATTTTTCTGATTTAATTATGGAAAAAATATTAATAAATATTTATTACATCAAACATAAGCCTTTGTTAAATTTCTTATTCATGGTTAAATTTGTTTTAGGTTAGTTTTAGATAGTTCAAGTCGAATTTGATATTGTAGAGGTTTCTGAATTTGGGAAAATTCTAAAACATCAAGTTCTATTATACACTATTTTTGAATGAAGGGTCCTCATAATATTACAAGAGTCATTCAGGTGTTCATAAGTATGAATCCAATTCAATATTAAATGGACTGATATTTTTTTAGATAAATTTTATCTATATATGCATTAGTATTTAAGTAAATAATGATTAGGCTTTGTGTATATACAATTTTTCTCTATATAATATTTATAAAAGTATTTGTTGAGATTATTTTAGATCTGTGTAGGGATCGTCTAGGTTATTTAAAATTATGATTTTTATATACATGATATTGGTTCATTGTAAGGATGACCATATGCATAATTCCAGGATAATGATATGAAATCATCCTGCATTTTTCATTTTTATAAAATATTGTAACAATATCATATAATATTATATTGTAATATTAATAATATATATTTAATAATTATGATATACATAAATGGATAGATTCAATATATGATTAAATGGAGAATCATTCCTTTTGTTATTTGATTATTTTAATCCAATATTATGACTAATTGTGTGGTTCCAACTATATTTATACACACCATGTTGTGGAAAATTAAGGTGGTGAGGTTGATGGTGAAGTAGTGACGAGTTGTGTATATTTTTCAATAAATTTTTTATGATAAATTTTGAGATAATGTTTTTTATTTTTAATCATGTCATCCAAATTTAGAAGGAATATTTTTTTGGTCTTTCAAATAGATAGTCAACATTAAAAAAATTAATTTACTTTTCATTAAAAATGTTGTGTAATGTTTTTACAAAAATATAAGGAAATAAACCTTCCAAAAATAAGAAATTTTACCACACATGAAAAATAGTATGAATATTTAATCTCGTAATTAAATTAATATTTAATAGTAGAATATTTATTTAATAAAATCGATATAAAAAATAGGAAATTGTTATTTTTTTTACTAATGAAATAAAGAAGAATAAAATAAGAAATGGTGGGTTTCAGGTGCCATATATGTTATGTCTATATGATTTTATTCAAGTATAATATGGTCAATAATATCGATACGCAACCATTGGGTTACTTTTTCATTTACATTTCATGGGAGAAGAAGGAATCAATAAGAAGAGAAGTTATTTCCATATGTATGCAAGGGTAGTGGAATTTAATTTATACAACATTGAAAACAATGAGGGTTAGTTATATAACTCTAAAAATTGATCTCAAAAGTGGTATTATATAGATTTTCCGGTTTATAATAAAAATTGTAATTTTATTATCCTTGTATTATCAAATATTTATTAACTAGTTGAATTTATGGAATTCTTTGGTAAAAGTTTGTGTTAAGGAATCCTAAATAAATTAGGGTCATTGAGAAAAGGAAATTATTTTTTAATATATCAAAAATAATACTGCTCAAAAACAACATTGTAGAGACGTAATTGAAATATAGTATGATCACATTAGTATATACCTATAATAGATATTTATTAACTTGTTATAGGGAAAAGTCCCCTAATGGGATGTGTTTTGGGAAGAATTTGATACTCATGTAATGTTAATTATTCGATATAAAATGTTTTATTCTCATCTAATTGAAGCATTTAAAGTTAAAATATTATAGGGATGATGTTATTTACCTTTTATATTTATCTAATATAAATTAGTAAATATTATAAAACAATAGACTTATGTATATTTTGGAATGATTTATTTAATACTATTTAGAACGAGTAGGTTTTGCAAAATGGATTGTCTATTTTCTAGAAAACAATGTATTTTTTAGTATGAATGTAATGTTATAGTGAGTTGATATAGGGTAGAACCTATGGATGTTAAAAAATCAATAGAATAAATTCATAATGAATAAAATATTAATGGTTCATCAATATTAATGATAACTAATAGGAGGGATGAAATCAATTATTTAAATATCCTTGGCCATGGGACATCCCTAGTAAAATCTTGAAGATTGATGGATTCATATTATACTACTCTTGTACCTTAAATGAAACATTTTTTTTTTTAGTTTTTTGATAAATAATATAATACATTCAAGTATATGCATTAATTTATTGACTAGATATTGATTAACCAAACTTGTGACTATATTTTAAGTCCCCTGAATAAGAATCTCATCAGAACCAGCTAGGTGATCCAAAATAATATCAATGAATGAAAAATAGTAATCGGGAAAATCATGATTATAATACAATTGATATTAACCAAAAGAATTAATTTATATTGATGATAATTTTACACCAATTTCTTGGATTATGAGTATAAAAAATTTGTTAGATATGGATTTAAAAATGAAATAAATGTTTATCAAATGGGTGTGAAATATGAATTCATGAATTTGGTCCTTAAATTATGGGTATGTATAGAGAAAGTGTCACGACCCGCCCTCGGGGTCCGTGCCATGACTACCCCAAGCCCGCCTTCCATAGGCCAGGGGCTGGCGACTAGCACCAAGGCGTAAATCCCGGTAAAAAGGGAAGGCATTGACTTTGTAAAGTAAATAAACACCTCAGAGTAAGCAAGCGGAAAGTAAACACTAAGCAAAAGCAGAGTACAACTGATAGTGCGGAAAAGTAAATGGGACAGTATACAAACCCAAACTGAAAGTAAAGTACAACTCGAAAGGGAAAACAGCAACTAAAAAGTAAAAGCCGCTACACTGAGCTGTCCACTAGAAATCCCACCTGAAGGGTGGGTACAGATAGCTCCACTGCTCCACGGGTCCCGCCGTCCTCTCCGAGTACGTCCCGCCCAGTGGTCCACCTCCAGGTACCGTCTTGCTCTGCAAGCCTCAGCTAAGATCAACGGTGTCTGTCGTCTGCAACCAATACAATGTAGTGCGGGCAAAGCCCGTGCAGGGGTGAGTATAAGCTACTCAGTAGGGACCCCGAGACCCCTGAAGGTCT
Organism: Viscum album; assembly: GCA_963277665.1. NCBI lineage: Eukaryota > Viridiplantae > Streptophyta > Magnoliopsida > Santalales > Viscaceae > Viscum > Viscum album. Next base: position 1,654,587,036 of record OY728148.1, on the reverse strand, counting down.
CTCAAATCCACAAAGGATAAACCACGAAGAAAGGTACAATCACGAAGTAACAACCGACACTACTTAGATATATGCCCATACATATACCTAAGTCATCAATTTCAAATACACTCCAACCTCCGAGCCCAAGTACAACTCAGTCCACACAGGAATGTAAACGTATTCCACACAGGAAAGCAAAACGTAATCCACACAGGATAGCACAACACAATCCACACAGGAAAGCAACAAAATTCAGCTCACACAGGTATACATATTCAAAGGACGATAAAGATGATCTCTAATCCATCTAAGTCGTCGGACCCAAGAAGGACCGATAGGTAAATAACCCCCGAAAAAGACACACACAGGATCGGGCCCACGTAGGACCTGTAGGCGCTGGTCCACACAGGACCGCTGAGCGCAAAGACCCACACAGGATCGGACCCACACAGGATCGGGCCCACACAGGACCTGTAGCACTGATCCACGTAGGATCGCTGAGTGCTGAAGTCTTCGTCGTCGAATCCACACAGGATCTCTGTACTGTCGTCGTCGCAGTCACAGCAGCAGTAGTAGCAGTAGTAGTCACAGTAAGAGTCGCAGCCAGCACTAGGGTTCCCGCACACAGCAAGCTCGTTCGGAGGGTCCTCTCCACGAGCCGAGAGGCTGATACATCAACTATCACAAAGTCCAGAGTTGATGTATCCAAAAGTTCTGTATCGTCAACAGGAACTCAACGCAACAGACGGCGCGTTGATCGGACGCCCGGTCTGAGAGTTATTGGCATTTTCGTCCCCGGGGCCAGTTTGGTTTTTAAGGCAAAACCAACCCGACCGTACTCCACCTGCGTCCAAACCTCAGGCGGAGTCTTCCAAAAGATCCGTCTCACTAATAGGAACACAACAAAGTTGACGGCACGTCAATCGGACGTCCGTAGCTCAAGATATGAGCGTTTCCGCTCCGAAGGCCCGGTTGGTTTCGTGAACGAACCAACCCGGCTGAACCCAAAGTATTCTGAAACTTTGAGTTCGATAAAACGAAACGACTGTCTCGATCAAAGGATCGCGTTGCCGCAGACGGTTCGTCAATCGGAGGTCTGTGGCTCACGTTATGGCCAAAAGACCGAAACCGATTCGAAACGGGGGGTCCGGGTCCGGGCCGACCCGGCCCGACCCCCCCTGGGTCGGCCCGAACCTGGTCGACCCGACCCGGGTCCGACCCGGCCCGGCCGGCCGGCCGGCGGCGCGGCGGTGTGGCGGCGCGGCGGCCTGGCGCCGCACGGAGGCAGCGCGCGGGGGCTAAGCCCCCGCTTGATTGGGATGGCGGCGCGGCATTATGCCGCGCCCTTTTGGAATCCGGCCCCCCTCGTGGGGGCCTGCTTGAAGAAACCGGGGGGCCGCCTGCCCCCCTCAAGGAAACCGACCCCCAATTAAATGGGGGGCTTTAGTGCTGGCCGGGGGATTAATTTCCCCCAGATTTTGACCATCCGGCCGGCCAGCTGGCCGGCCGGTTTTTCTCCAACGGGACCGGTAAACCGGTCCCCTTTTTCCGGCTTCCGACGCCGGCGGCCCGGCCGCCGGTCTTCTCGTCCCGCCGCGGCCCGGAACCGGCCGCGGTGTTCGTCATCCGGCACGGTGCGACGGCACCGCGCCCCTCCGCCGCGCCTTCGATTCCCCTTGACGCGGCGCGACGGTGTCCCGTTCTTGATGATTCTTCCACGGCGCGGCGCGACGGCGCTGCGAAATATAATCGTACGATTATCCGCGTGGTGCGACGGCACCACGCCACCTTGTTTCCACCCGCAAGATAAATCAACAAGAACGATGGAGGGGGTTCGGCCATGTTCATGCGGTCCAGCCCCCTCACGTTAAACAATAACACAAAATTATAATCCTCACGTTAGTCATGCTAGAACCACGAACAAGGATAAATAAATAAAAAATAACAACAACCCCTACCTTGAAAATTGACGTCGCACGTCGGTTATCACGGAGAAAGGCGTCGCGGCGTCGGACGTAGATTCCGTGGACGTCGGGGTGCGTCCGAGGAGGAAACGACGTCTCTTCACTTGTCGCTAAGACGAAGAAGAGAGGTATGTTGTCGTTGGCGATGATCACCACGGTCGGCGACTTCTCCCTTGTCGAGGAGGAAGATGAAGACGGAAGAATCCGGGACGCCGAGTCTCGAAGGTCGTGGGATCGATGTTCTTTGTCGGAGAAGAACCGTTCATCACGTTCTTCATCGAAGACGAAGAAGATCTTCAAGTCTCTCAACGATTCTTCCAATCCTCTCAAGTAAAAAAGGAACTAACCCAAAAATAAATTAAGCTTACACTTAATTTGTTAACACAACCCAGCCTTTGAAATTCAAGAGTTTGAATTTCAAAAACTCAAAATAAAACTCACTTATTAATTATACATGAGTTGTATAATTAATTAAAAGTTAAGTTGTCAAGCCTTTAAGAGGGAGAGAGGAGAGTTAGGGAATTTGAAAAGGTGGGGCTCAGGTGGGCCCCTCCTCACCTTAATCCTCTATTAGGTGGTTAAACCATCCAACTTCCAACAAAAGATTATAACCACCTTTAAGATATAAAATAAATATTGTATAACAAATTTATTTTACTCTTCATTCCATCCAGAAAAATTAAACATCTCCTCCTAGGAAAACGCAACTTTGGGAAAGGTCTCATTAAGCGAATATCGGCGCTGCGAGTTCATCGGTGCCCTCAGATTTCAATTCCGAGCACCGGATCAAAAGTTAGGAATTCCCGCTCGTTCGTTCACTGAATGTACCCGAGCCAAACTTCGGAAATTGATTCCGGGCACTCCGGGCCTCGGAATCAGGTGCCGTCAGAAACCGCGCTCTTGTAAAATTCCAAAGAAAATCAAGAAAAAATTTCCCTTGAATTTTATGGGTCTTTACAGAAAGTAGATGGATTTATTATGGATGATTGTGGAATCATGGATTTTTAGTAAAATAAGTGATTGAATGGATGAATGGAAGTCACAAGAGATTGGTATTCATGTATGTATAAATTTATGAATAATATCAACTTCCAAAGTGAGTTATTAGATGATAATATATATATCAACATAGAAAATGAACAAATTATTATGGAACTTTTCTATGTGTATGAAATTATTTTTTCAGGGTCAAATGAAGCATAATATGTGTTGTTTTTAGATTACACTAGATATGAATTCGTAGTGTCTCTTATTAGTGAGATAATTTTATTTCATGTGTTAAAAAAGGTTCATGATACAAAAGACATATTTGTTTCTTAAACATTTTCGTTGAATGAATTTTTAAAAATATTTTATATTGTGGGATCATTGAAAATGAAAAATCTTCCTATAAAAAGAATGATTTTATCGAAAGGTAGTTATGTAAATGTGGTTAATGTTACGCTATATAGAAATATTATTTTTAGTTTTTTATATTTGGAAAATACATGGATTAACAAAATAATAGATACATTTCATTCAGCATGTTACCAATATTGTTCTGAAGAGATACATATGCATTAAATGAAAATGATACTTTGATACATAAATATTATAATATATTTTGTGATGTTATATTTCATTAGAAGAAGTTATGGATATTTACAAACACATATTGGGAAGACTGAACAAATTACTATAATCGAAGGTTAGGTCATTCTTTTTATCATGGGTGTTCAAAAAGTTCATGGTTGAATTTTTAAAAACACTTAATTTATTTTAACATCTTTGAAACTGAATATAAAGAAGCTACTAAAAAAATTAATTATTTTAAATGATTAAAGAAAAAAATTATATCCACTGGATTTGATATCAATTATCATATATATATATATATCACATAGGAGGAATTGGGTTTTATTAATAATAGAATAAATTCAATCTATCCTTTAATGATGAATCATATTAAGATCAAATCATATTTTTTCAAGGATAAGGTTAACCAAGGGATAGTGATTTATGTGAATGTATCCCCTCAAAATCGTGTCACAATTTTTTTGACAAATTAACCTCACAAGCATATTTTCATAGGAATTCATTGTCTATTACTGTCCAATTGACTCACTAAAACATGATGAGTAAGAGAAGAGCCCCCACCCTCTCATGGATTCATTTATTAGTATCAATTAATGTCTTCACATAGAAAATTAATTATTGGATTTATAACTCATGTTAGTGAATTTTCATAAAAGTGTGCATTAGGTGCTCTGACAGAGGGGGATAACATCATTATCATTATTGTGAATAATATGTAATTAAATTGTTTCTTCCTATTAGAAAATGGAGAAATATTGTTACGAAAATGATGGTGTTCATTAATGATTAATCTAATATGTAAAACATTGAAAGTTGGTGAAGTGCATAACAATCACTAAGGTGATTAAGGATTTTATTTTCATTTAAATATTATTTCTCACATTAATATTGGAACACATGTTATTAAAGTTCATGTTAATTTAATTATTAATTAACTGCTTGATAAAAAATTCTTTATAATGGTTTATATTATCATATCTCAAATTTTATTATGTTTTTCAATAAAATAAATTACAAAATTTTGATCAAGATTTCAATAAACCAAAAGGACAAGATTTTTGAAAAAAATATTTTATGTATTTCTTTTTTTGGTTTATTGATTAAAATGTCGAGGTAATCTTCAATGCAACATATTTTTTAGGGATACAAATCGAAAAATATGGACTTGTTTTAGGTTTGTTCTACAGTGTTTTGGATGAATTTTAGGTTGTATAGATTTAATATTTTTTTCCCTGTCTAAAACCATAATGATTATTCATATCTTTGTATGTATAATCTATAATATAGATTTGTATAAAAATCACTCATGTATATATATGTTTGAATCAATATTTTTGTAAGGAATAAAGCACCATATTATAACAAATGGCATATGGGTAAACCTGAGTCTGCATCTATTTAATGACTGATGTTCTATATAAGGATCATTTTTCTCAGTCTAAGGATCATCCATATCTTTTTTAACGAATAATATATATTTAATGATCATCTAGGTAATATACGAGACTATTTTTTCAAAAATATAATCCTATTTCTTCACATGTATGAACTTATGCATAATTATATAAAAAAACTATATAGGGGTCATTACTTTATTGTTTTCACTTATAATGTTGACAAATTTAATATATGATATATTTTATTAATTATAAAATATATTTTATGAAAATGATAACATTGAATAAAGCACATTAAAATAATATTTCTGGGGGGATCCTTCCTTGATATTATGAATATTTTTATCTATGAGTATGGCTGCTCGTGTTGGTCTAAAATTAGGCACATAACACACATCATGTTAATGTAAGGTAATGATGTTGAGGGTGTAGTAATGATAAATTGAGTATATTTTTAAACACATGATTTGGTAGAAGACTGTAGATCCAATTTTGGCTAGTTCATGGTGTGAACGAGATTATTTTCCCTAATTTAAATGTATGATTTTTCTTGTGTAGAAAATTTTGTGTTGACATATCTGATTATAAATGACCATTTAAAATGAAGGGTAGTTGATTCTTTAAATAAATATTAATTGATTAATAGTCTAATATAATCGTAATATTAATCATGTAATGATTTTATGATATTTCCTCATGTATGTAAAAAATAGAAAACGGTATATGAATGTATATACTCAATAATTTTGGAAAAACATAAAAGTGTATTTCATCCAAACTAACACCATAATGATGAATAAGATGATAAAGGGGATGTCCTATATAGAATCATCCTGGATGTATGTGTAAATTTAGTCAAGAAGAAGAACATATAAAATATTGATACACCACCATTAGTGTATTTATTTATTTATTGACCACGGTAAATGAATAAAATTATTAGAGTAGAATTCCTTTCCATAAGTGTTGGAGTGCAGTGAGATTTTGTTTTTTCATGTTTTTAAATGAAGTGTTTGAATGCATTGTCTTTTAAACATGTCATCAGATGTACGTATATATATATTTTTTTAGGTATATTGGCACATTAAAATGTATAATCCTTGTATTATCCCATATATATTACCCTAAATAAAATATATTTTTTCTCCTTTTTATTTCATTTGACACTTAATAATTACATTGATATGGAGAGTGGAGTTATCAATTATTACAGAACATGTTAATTATCATGGATTAATTTTTTAAAAAAATTACTTTAATTAACCCCTACCCCACCCCCACCACATCTAAAGATATTTTTGTTGTACCAGACTAACTAGTGGTACCAAATAAGAGTTTATTAGAGTTTATTTTTTATCACCATGAAAGTTATGGAATGTGTATTTAATAAAAAAATTATTCCAAATTTAAACTGAAATCAAATTAATTTATTGGACAAAAAAATTAAACACTATTCTATGTCATTTTTAATAGATTTTTACATTGTAGTTATTCATCAAATAATGACCAACATAGTGAGTAGATATCTCGTAGACATAGATCATAAGGAGTCAGATATATATTTCTAATAATTTAATGCATTAGGGGCTAGAATTAAATAACCCCATATATATGGTTGTGATTTCATACATAACATATCATGTCATATGGGATGAGATTCTCAATATTTATTATATAGATTAAAAGGTCATTGAAGAAAATCAATAGGTTTTATAGATTAGATATAATTATATTAGAATAATCCCAAATGAAACTCTTGGTGTATTTTTTTATTCCATGAACATACTTATGTAAGATATGAATTGAAAGGGAGTTTTCCATTACGATATCAAAAATCTAGAAAGAATAATTAGAAAAATATATTCATATTTAAATCTTAATGTATCATTTCACTAAGATAAAGATCAAATTACTTTTTTGTTAGCATCTATAAAACTATTTTGAGTTAAAAATGAGGAACATTGATAATGCGTATTTTCTAAAATAAAACTCCCATGGGATAACATTCAAGGTGATAGAGAATCACTCATTGGGAGATTATCCTGATGAAGAAGGAGTTTATGAGATTATGTATTTCATTCCATTAGTCATAAAACATATAAATATAAATGAAATGGAATATTTTTACCAACTTAATTTTATCATATAAAAGTGATACATTTACCTATTAGGTTTCCCAAAAAAATTAAAATTATTATAAGGATGAAAAACCAACATAGAAGAAATTTAAATTAATGAATAAGAAAATAGAAAACCAAAAATAAAATTCATAAGGAAGAACATTATATAAAATGAATATGGGATCTCATAAGATATATAAGTAGAGGAGTTCAAGGAATATAAAGAAATTTAAATTTGTTCATATGGATTTCATTATCAAGCCACATATGGAGCCTAGTGATAATGATGATGTTGGAATGAAGGGAAGAGTTTAAATCAAAGTGGAACATGAGTGTTATCATTAATAAATCTTATTTTATTGTTCCAAAACAAATAAAAATTAATGTTTTTATATAACTATAATCATTATATGAAGCAATAAAAATAGTAGAATCTAAAATTAAAATTGTATTTCTAAAATAGAAAATAAGTAAATTCTAGAAACATTGAGAAAGACGTAATGTGTAGACTCTAAACTAAATAACATGAGACTATAATTGATACCATATTTGACATAATGAATGAAATTTTTAAAATAATCAATGAAATTTAATATGATTTCAGGATATTTCAGAAGAAGAATAAAAAACATTAATGACTTCTTACTCCTTGTTGGTTATGTGGGAGTTCAAATGTATTGATCTCTAAGGAATATAGAAAGGTTTTACAAGAATGTATTGAAATGGTTTTTGAATATCATAATGTATTTTGGATCATAGATAATGGAAATTAATTTATTTTACTGATCAAAAAATAAATTAGTGAGGTATGAGGAGAAACCCATAACAATCACACCCTAAAGGAAGGCATCATTTCATCTCCCAGATAAAATGTAGTCTACTTCTTCTTTTATTGTAGAAAATACACAGAAAAATAAAACAAATGGTGTTATTTTTATGGAATTATGCTTCACACAAAATATTTATTCCCCATATAAAATTATGCTTTATTGATAAAGAGAGATAAAATCAATTAATATAACTTCATAATATCAATATGCTTTAAAGGACTCTTTGCTGTGAAGATATTTGTAATAATGAGATGAATTTATCATCAAATACATAAATAAATGTTCTAAATGAGACTTAAAGAAAAATTAAAGAGTACCTAAAACCAAAAATAATTAGACTAATTATGTAGAATTGATATGTAACATTGAAAAATAAGGATGAATTCATGGAACTTCAGGTGGAATAGTCCAATTAACCACCTAAAAACGCTAATTAGAAGGAAAGTATAAAAAATAGAAGAGATAAAGAGTAAAATATTTTAGAAATATAATTATGGGAAACAATGATATCTGGAACAAGGATTAATGATAATGGTTTCACATCCCATGATATACGAAACGTATTCCTTTTATTGGGAATATAATACGATAAAGATATAGTTATATTATTTGGAAATGATGAGGGGTTTAATATCATTGTATACTAGAAGACTAAGATAGGTGCAATGGAAATGAGGCACAAAAATATATTCTTAGTGTAAGGAATTAGTGAAAAACTAAATTGAGTAAGTTAATTATGTTACACTTGGAATGAGGTGATGTTCAACAAGAAGACTTGAATCCTAAAAGTAAACAAATGTTTTGTTTCATCCAGGTCCCATTTCACCTTGGAGTTTCTGAGATTAGTTGGAAATATGGACTTATGCAGGTATTTTCATATTCCCAAAGATGTCTACTAGTAGTGGTGGACAAGGTTTTGTACAGGGAGAGGCTATTCTCTCATGTCATCGTGGGCCATAGTGTTATATGTAAGAAAAAAATAGTGTAAGAAACAATAATAAAAATATTAAGTGGAATAAAATCATTTAGACATAGAAAATTTATAAACAAATATAAATCCACGTATTATACAACATTGGAATGATTTCATGATACTATTAAAAATAAGAAGTAGACAAAAATTGGTACAGTCTATACTAAAATACATTGAAATTGAGGAATCTTAATCTCTAAATTAATTACAAGCCAACAATCTGTCTTTTTCTCCAACACACCATCCTATAGGATGAATCAAACATCAATTTTAGAAAACTTGTCCTTGTAATGGCATACAACAATGAAGTGTATCCATGTACTAATTGGTAGCTCAAACAGAGTGTGACTATAACTCAGTTGTCCACAACCTACAATGTTAGTAAAAAATCATGTTTGTGAGTATATATGTATGAGTGTGTTGGTAAAATGATATCCTTAATAATAAGGAACAGATATAATAACCATGTTTATATTTTCATGATAGTTCATAGTAGTAACCATGCATCCTATCCAAAATGTTCTATGTGTAATTTGAGGGGTACACCCTTTGAATTCCAATAATGAAAATTATGTCACGGTCTCCTTAGATTACATCAAATGTAAATCTTAGGCTATAATTATTGGATACCTAACTAATGTTTCAAGGAATAATGTGTGTAAAGATATCAATCCAAATTTAATGAGTTTATCCATGTAATTTTATTTTCCATCTATAAATTTAATGAATCATTGACAATATGTCAAGGTATTCACATACTAGTTAGATAAATGCTAATTTCCCTAGAGGGTATCAAACATGGAAACAGGGTCAATGAATAGGGTGGAATACTATGAGTGCTCAATGAATTTGGTAACAAACTAGTGTAGTATTACATCCAAAAAAACATTTGACTGTGTCTATGACAATTACCATGATGCATCCCAAATCATCTAGAGATAGAAACTAGTGTCAGGCATCAAATATATCATATTGGTAAAAAAGCTTCCCAATATAAGCTGGTAAACAATACTAATAGATTGTAGAAAAGGCAATATATCCAAAATAACTAAATAATAATTAAATCATGGGATCTATATACAAAAACATTTGAAGAAAATAAAAAATAAAAAACAAAATGACAACAAAATCATAAACTAAACAATCTTTACATGACCTCTTGATTACCACCAAATGTAACACCACAAATCTACAAAGTCAAACCAAAATAAGAAACAAGAACCTGAAAAAGTTTCATGGGTCTATTAAATTATAGTGTCACAAGCATGGTGCGGTCATGTACTACTCATATGGTACGAAGCATAGAGTTTGTAAAATCTATTTCATAAAAAAGTCCATAAATTCTGTTGTCAAAACTCATTTCTAAATACGGATTTTAGCATTTAATAATCCAATGACACCATACAATAATACACATTAACAAATACCCCACAAAAAATCATTTTCTTTCAAATGGATTTATTTTTAAAATATGTATAAAAACATTTGATCAAATATCTAGGATGATGACATAGGAAATAGTTTGCGTTTGGAAGAGATAGTAAATATGATAATCAAGTATAGTAAAATAACATAGAACATACAAATATGTAATTATGAGAGTTTCCAAAAAAACTATAATTAATACATGTAAATACTTAGTTTGGTATCACAATAAGGAATATGTTTTATCTCTGTATCAAATATTTATATGGCTAATTTAAACAAGCCTCATCATTAGCCCAACCCACCTCGCCTCACAAAAATTCCAAGGGGTGCCAATATTTCTAATTTGGAGAAGAAAGAAACCATCATAGAAACCTGTAGATGAAATCTAGGAATCCCATGAAAATAGTATAATGGAGATTGATATATAATCACACATGTTTCATAAACCAATAACCCAAAAATACATCCATGCATGCCTTTCCCAAAACCTGACAACAACTATGTGATGAACCTCTCTTAAAAAGGATGACCATATGGTTCCCACAAAACATTGAACTAATCAAGGTTTCGATTAGGCCAACATGATACATGAGTTATGATTAATTTTACAAAATAATGAAATGTATAAATCGGGACTTAACCATTACAGTTTTAAAATCATTTCCAAATCAATTTCAAAACCAATTTGGAAACTCCACTCATTCTTAGAATATTCTAATTTACCAAAAAATTAGGAAAAACTTTTGGGAAACACATTTAAAATAATTTAGAATCCAAGACAAAATTTAGGAACTATTGGGGTATTAGAAGATCAATTTTGAAATAGGTTATCTAATAAGCGAATAGATATAAAAAAGTGATTTCAAAATATAGGTTTAATGTTGAACATAATTATAGATTTATATTATATTTTGTGTTCATATCTATGGGTTATCCCTGTGAACATATGGATAATACCAAATACAATGAAACACTCATTGAAATCCATTAAACTACATAAGGATATAATTAAATGACACATGTTTTAAAACAACCTCACACAAGAATGCACACTTATGCGCTAAATCATAAAACAGAACCTTACTCAAAACCCCCAATTCACAACCCACCAAGTTACAAAAATATATCCTAGACCAAAAAAATACAAAGGTTCTCAATTTAATTTTAAAAATTCTTAATAAAAATCCAATAAAACACCTTGAATACATTCATATATGTGTATAATTAGATAAAATCTTTGAAAATAAGTTTTTATAAACATTACAATAAGAAATAACAACACAACATCACAAAAAAATCACAATCATGATTAAATAATTATTAAAAAATTTATCATTACTCAATAATAAAATTAATGATCTTGAATGTAAATTCATCGAAACACCTACCTCAATGATGTATTGATGAAAAAAAACTATTAAGGAAGGAAAAACATGGCTCATGAGAAAATCCTTTGACCCTAGAATCAAATAAAGACAATATAATCTTCAACCCCCAACCCTAGGGCTCACCCAAGAGAAAACAAATAAAATGAGAACTAAGTAAATATGAGAGGGAAATGATAATGGGAGGAAAACACCCTAAAAACCAATATAAACTCATCTTATAAGATTAAGGAAGTAACCATGGAGGAGGAGAGCCAATAGAAGGGGGATTGATATCCCACTTTATGAGAATTGGTTGAACTAGAAAGGATGGAGCTATATGGTGTTAAAATAATGTAACTTAAAAAGGGAATTTCACTTTTTGTAGAACTTGGTAAACTCATAATAATTAGATACATTATTTTCCAAATTATGTACCAATTGTGTGCACCCTATATGAATAGAGGGACACCAACACAAGGTGAATAAATTTTTTAGAGAACCATGTTTCCAATCTTTAAAATAGCTATGTCAAATTGTAAATAATTACCACATGATTTCCTCACAGTTTCCTCTAAAAATGTGAAAGTCGTTATCTTTTTCATAGTCACCATCCAAATTCAACATAGTTTTCCATTAGCCTCAAATATTAAATGAAAAACAATGATTAAACAATTCACATGAACAAACACCATTCAAATTATCCAAAAATCAAAAGATTTCACTAGATACACATCCTGAAACTCAACAAAAATGATTAATCACCAAGAAATAATAAAAAATAAAACAAAATCATGATCAAGGTGTAACAATTCATCCCACTACAAGAACATTAAAATACAAGAACCAATGAATAATGGACACACATGAGAGAACATTCAAATGATGAGAATCTAGAACCAACAAATAAGAGTCATAAATAATAGGTTTCTATTATATAATACTCTTTTTAGACGGTGAATCATCATGAGAAACATGAGAAACTAGAATGATAACTACAGTGGACTGCGCTCCGAGAACTACCTTATCTATAATTGCCTCATTTATGGTCGTACCATGCAGAAATTCCTCAGATGAGAGAAATAGTTCCTTTATCTCTAGACAAATACCCCATTCAAAGAGATGATATTTCAGATAATCATTTGATAATATCATTGGATAAAAATAAACTAGTTATTTATAATGGTTGAAATTGGCCTTCACTGATCTTTTACCTTGCTAGAAACCCAGTAGATCCACAAAATTCATTACTTTCACCACTTTTGGTACGAACCATTGGATAAAAGTTGTCTTAAAAACATTTGATTACATGGATACATTCAATTATGGTGAGCGATCACCTTCTATCAATCCAAATGAGTACCTTCCACAAAACCAAGAATAAATCACACCCTCACAAACTCATGAGTTCCTAAATACACGAAATCACATCCTTCTTCTTCAATACACTTGGTTTCCTATAAAGGACCTCTATCACCATGGAAAATGGGTGAAAACTGGGAATAAATTTACTCTTAGACTTCACCAGGAGTCTGGGTAGGTAAAACAACTAGTAAATACTCGTTGAAAACCTTTTTGATCTTTCATGGAGGCATATTCTATATAAAAAAAATTAACAAAGAAAATTCAACATCAAATCAAAATCCAACTAATAAGGGAATTTCAAGATAAGGTAGTGAACTTATAAACCAATCATCGCAAAATGAATTTAAAAATACTTATTTAGAAAACACATTCTTCATTCCAATATTCAACTCCCATTTTACTCCCAATCCATTTTCACACAGTCTAAAAATCACTCTTGAATCCAAATTGATCACTAATTTAACAATTTTAAAATAAATAATTTTCATAATTTATTTTTCAATATGAACTAATTTTTTCCATTAACCATTTTCCAAAAATCCAATTTTCATTCAAAATCCACTCATTTCGATCATAACCAAAAAAAATTATAATGGAAATTATACCCTCAAAAATGATAAATAAGTTGTCATGCATAACCAATCTAGATGGTTTAGAAAAAAAACATGGGGCACACACTCTACACAAAAGGCATTTGAACTATGCACTGAGGGTCCAAATTGGTATCTACTCCCTGTAGGTCTATAGTATCTCACTGTTCACCTTCCATTTCCATTCCCTATCTCAGAAAAAACCAACTGAATCCTAACCTCATAGACCAAAAATATTAAGAAAATACTCAAATCATGGATTACCCCTAGTATCTTTGGGCTCATGATGAGTAATATTTTAGGATTCCCATCACATACCTACCTCTGAGGTCCCAATAGTTCCATCCCCAAACTAACTAACACCTAAAAATAACAATGTTCTACAATAATACTATTTTTTCATGAAATAATCTAGTCATCTATCTCACCATACACCCTCCTGGTCCTTAAAAGGGGAATATAAGCATTTTAAATCTTATAGGACTAGAAACAAGTACCATGAATCAAATATATGACAGTGTAGAAAATTTATCCAAAGAAAAAATTGTAAATAACCCAAATAGAGAATATATAAAAATTAATAAAATCCCTAATCCCTGAATACATATTAAATAATAGGATTCAAATACAATAATATCTAAAAAACAGAAAATAAGAAATAAAATTAAAATAATACTGTAAATGATATGATATCCACATGACCTCTTGGTCAACACCATTGGTATGACCAACCTCCTCCAAAGTCAAACCTGTACCAGAATCCTAAACATGAAAAACTACTTGGTTCTATTGATGTTTAGTAGAACAACCAAGGTGTGAAAATAAAAAGATCAGTAGGTTAGCACCAATGATTTCATACAAGCTCCATCCAAAAACATCCCACAATCACTTACATGGATATAAATTTATAAAATACCATTTTTATCATTTTAAAATAAGAAGAAATTATATTGTAAAATACATTAGAAGAAAACACCCAAATCATTCTTTTATTTAAAATAGATTCCAATTTTAAATATTGGAGAAGACAAATATAGTGTAGCTCTATAGTCAATATCAAACTAGATTCTATAAACTAGCAGCGCCATGGGCACAACCCACTTATCCTCTCAATAAATCCTAGGGGTTCCATTCATTATAATTTGGGCCTGCAAGAAACCATTACTTTGACACCTAAATGTATTCCATCATTCTCATTATAATTGTATAAATGATGATGGGGACGTAATAAAATGTTTTGCATAAAATAATGACTGTAAAATTATGTCATCCATGCCTTTCCATAACCCTGACATCAACTATGAGAAAACTAATTCCGTGGAAGGAAAAATTCTTGGTTCCCACCAAAAATAAAACCAATCAGGGTTACAACAAGGCTGAAATATCACATAAGTATTAAAACAAATTTACAAAGGTTAATAAAGTTCCAATTTGGACTTGTTTGTTTCACTTTCAACATCCTTTCAATAACCATTCCAAAAACATATTGGAATCACCATTCATTCCTAGTAGATTCTAATAGGGTTGTGCTTTAAGAAAGAAATTTATATCCCACATTTGAAAAAATTCATAAACCATTAAAACATTTAGGAACCATTGGAGTATTTGAAAAAACATTTGTAAAGAGGATATGTTTGAAGATAAGTGGGATGAAGGAAATGTGTTTCAAAATTCATGGTGTATGGTGGACATCAATATAAGAACATGTTATCATTTGTGTCCCTATACATATGTGATCCCAGTGCACATGTGAATTTTTCCACATCCAATAGAACAAAAATTTCAAGACAGTAAAACACCAAAGGATCTAATTAGAGGAACAAAAGGATCATAACTACCTCACACGTGTATCCACACTTGAGTGTTAAATGATAAAAAGGAACCTCACTTAGAATCCCAAATTCATAATCAACCAGCATACTAAAACATAAAAAAACCAAAAAAATCACAATTTTATCAATATCATTTTAAAAATGCATAAATTGGAATTACATAAAATCTCGTGCATATATACATATATCTTCGTAATTAGAGAAACTCTTCGAAAAACCATTTTAATAATATTTATAACATGAAGTCACCAAAAAAAATTACAAAATTACATATCTATCATGATTAACATGTTCTAAAATTAAATATAAATACCCAAAAATCAAATTGAATGTTCTATATAGGAAATGGATATAAACACCTACCTCAACATTAGTTGGATGCGATGAATCCATTAGAGAATGAAGAATAATGATCAAGGAAAAATATGGACACCATGAAATCATTGAAAATAAATCCAAACATCAACCCTTCTCCCAAGGGTTTATCCAAGAGATAACCCACACAAAAATAACCATGATAATAATAGAGGGAGTATAGAAGAAGTGCAAAACACCCCAAATACCAAGAGAAACTCACTATAGAAGAATAGATGAGAAACCATGGGAAGGGGGAACCAAAAGAAATGGGGATTGAGATCCCCTTCATACACCCAGTTGGAACAAGAGGGGAGGGAGTCCAATTGGTGTTAAAATATGGGAGGGGTAAAATAGGAATTCTATATTTTTCAAAAACATGTGCAACACACGTAGTTTGGATATAGGGTTTTCCTAACCATTCGCTAACCATGGGAACACTACTTGTAGAGGAGGGAACACAAAAGAGATGGTCGTACAGGTTGGGAAACAATTCTCCAACCATGGAAAATGGCTCTGTCAAATTATAGATCTCACCTGCATAGTTTACTCGTATTTTATTTTAACTATTCTCATTTCATGTAGTTTTTTTTAGGCACTAAGAAAATGCAAACAATTTTCCCTTGTCCTTACATAGTTTGGTAGAAACCATTCTCAACCCATGGACACGGCTGAAAGCCAACCAAATTATCTCAAAATCAAAAAAATTAACTAACAAATGACCCAAACCTCAAAAAATACAAATCAATAATAACATATCAAAAATAAAAATAATATTTGGTCTAGGTGTGACTCATCCCCTTGGAGACCCCAGGCTGGTTGATGTATGATCCCTCATTTAACTTAAGAAAACTATATAATTAATTGAAAACATATATAAATAATCACAGGGAATGTAATATACCATTCCTCTATTACCATCTATGTAATTTAGTCATTATATTTACATTAACAAATGAAAATGGTTTATAAGCTCATTCTCGAATTCTTAATCATTTTAAAAATAACCAATAAGGATCCATGTAAATTAGACATTCCATGCTATTTCATAGTTATTCATTTTTATCACATAATCCAATTTCATTTTCAAAATTCATTCAAAAAATATGTAATGGGTTTTATTATATCATATAAAAAATCACTCACCCAATGGGATGATCCTTGGTATGGTTCCAGCCTTAAAAAAAGGCTTAGCGGGTATCATAAGAGGGTGTATGTCACAATTCCCACATTTAAATAAATATGTTTCATAATTCAAATGAAGAATGAGGATATTTTGGAATAAAACACAATTTAAGCACATGTAAATAAGAAATAATTTGTGGGAAATGATATAGAACACCCACATTATGGAATTTTAGGAACATTCATCTAGTAGCAACTTCCAATTTACATTAGATTAGGATAAATAATAAGTATTGATGAATAACCTTAAAAGAGTGTATATTAGATCACAACTAAATAATACTAAATATGATGAGATAATTTAATAATGGAAGGTATTGAATTGAAAAATATTTCATTGTTTAACCAAAGTGATAGATTGTGGTCTAATTGGATTCTAAATGAGGGAGATGCTTCAAAAACTTGGAAGATGAAAAAAAAAAGATCACGTATAAAACCCTCTACTATGAAAAATTAAAGGTATAAATCATGTTTTGGTTTATATATATTAAATCAAAATATAGTAAGTTTACATGAATTATAATGAGGTGCATCATTTGGACGTACATTTGATAAAAACATGGACCTACCGTACACTAACCCTATCCAAGGGAACTATATATTCCCTAAGTAAGCTACATGGTTTAAAATTTTTTGTACTATCTCTGATGTTCATCATTATAATACATCTATAGTATATCACATTGACATGAAGCCACCCCTCATGAGTTATGAAACCATTTTACATTTTATATGAGTTTCATGACTATGACAAATAGTGACTACTAACAAGTCACTAATCGTGAAACTCATATAAATTCACAAAACCCAATGCTCTAGCCTTCAAACAAGCCCTAGACAGTCATGAACCCTTCCGTAATAATTTTTTAAATATTTTAATGATAAAAAGGATGATTAAAACTCAAAATAAAATAATCAATACCTCATATTAAATATGGGATGTTACAACCTCACCTAAATAAGGAAAGACATACCCGAGTTTCTTTGAGGGAGGTTAGTCATCATTTGAGAAATGTTTTGGACACTGATTTATTACGTAAGCTGATCTTTACCCTAACACATCCTAATCATAGACATGGTACTATATCACCCAAAATAGATTAATATAACTTCCTCATAGATACTCTATGTTTTGATCAACAACACAAAAATGATTCTCATCAAAAAATCAATCAGCATCTAACTCAATATATTGTTTATCAATGATATTCAGTGGATATGAATGATAATAAAAAAGATGAGATATGCATATATTATAGTTCACTGATAGGTACCTTTGAGTTAATTTGAACTGATGGGTTACCATCCCAACTCACTCCAAAATTTCAAAGGATCCAACATAATGAGGTGACAAATTCCCTTGTTAAAATATCTGACTATTCCCTATACTAGGTGAAACTAATCAAAACACCTGATCCCAAACCTCTAAGTCAAGAAGTCATCAACTGTGGTAAGAAATAAACTTAAAACAATAATTATCTATAGCCATTCTTTTTTTATAATTTGTACCTAATTCAAAGCCTCCTAAATGGCTCAAGGAAAGAGTTGCACTGGAACCCCTATCTCTATCCATCACAAGGATGTTCAACACAACCTACCATATATATCCACATAATAATCCATATAAATAGTTTCCCTAAATCTATATTTTTAGAATAACTATCCTATAGCAATGTGTTTCTCTAAAAACCTCCAAAATCATGGATGTATTCTGGATTCATGTCTTCAAGCACCTGTATCATACACTTAGAATACTCATCAGTCTATTTGTGAAAGAATTTACTCAAAAGTGACAGTGAACCCAAAGCCTTATGAAAGCCATTACATAACCACAATTTAATGTAATCAAAGTTGTATGATGTGATACTAAAAAGGGTACCATGAAGGCTTAGAATCTAAAAGATGTCAATTCAACCCCGTGAATTAAAAATAAAGGTCTCAATGATATGTATAAGGTGAGAAACATTTTTTATATTTTGAATGATAACACATACTACATCACTTAATCAAGGGGATATCATTTAGAAAATCAGAGAAATTAATGGTGAGATCATCCCATTTACACTCTATATTTGGTAGGGGGTGTAAAATTACAGATGGATTCAAGGGTTCCAAATTCACCCACTATGAAGTGGAACACCTAGTGAAAAATCCATTAATTTATCTTTTCATCCCATTCCACCAATAATGGTGGCGTAAGTCACTGCACATATTTTTTAAGACTATGGTGTACCTCCCGACTAAAATAATGATATTATCAATTCAATTACTCATTTACATTTCCATGAATTTATACACATTCAGGAAAACATAATATATCATCTCCATCAACAATCTATCAGGGTGGTGGGTCCTAGCTTGAAATATACTCACTTGGTACTAAAAACAAGTGGTCTAAATGTTATCTCATATTCACTGTAAGTAAATTTAATATGAAACTAGTAAAGATATAAGAAATCGATTTATGTTATTTTATAGGGCCTCTATGTGCATCATATAATAAGGGTCATAAAAATTCTATGACGTCTCGGTTTTGGAAGCCACCCAGAGGCTCCCCGTACCCGATTGGTCACTTGGCCTCAAGCACATTTCCCCGAATGCCAAAGACTTCAGACTAGCAGTGAGGGCCTTGGATGTGTTAGTGGAGAAACTATACCCTCATGGGAAGAGTACACAGTGGATGTAAAAAAGACATAGTATAGAGGAAGTAGTAAATATCAAATAATAGTAAACAATGGAGGACAAAAATAATAAACAACTGGAGCACACACATATATTTGAAATGATGCATTACACAAATGTTTAGGAAATAATATAATTGGTCACAATGCTAAATAAAATACTAAACCAAACTGATAAAGAGAAACAGATAAGTAACTCCTCATCATTGCAAGCCTTAGCCTGGTCCCATGATCTACTGCTCCAAAGCAATCAAGTTACTGAAGTCGAAGGGTGCTTGCCCTTATCTATACATACAACAATATAATATGTTTGGGACCAAAAGAATTACCCAAATAGGGTGTGAGACTAAATCCTAGAAGAAAACAACCCAATTATTTGTGCCTAACAGTTAGTGAGTATATTTTAGTTAATAGTATAGTAAGCAGTACACAGTATACAGTTAACATGATGATACTCAATAGTAAACAGTCCACAGATCAACAAGCAGAAGTGAATCAAGCAGCTAACCACAATAGGAATCCCTCTGATATGTACTCACATCCATCCCCTCTGGTCCTAACCACGAAGTACCAACAACCCTATGGGTAGTACACTCAGCCTAACCCCTCCTGTTTGGTCATACGAAATTATAAGACTCTCTGAGGAAGCACACTCAGTCAATCCCCTTATAGTATAATGTAGTCAGAGACTCCCTGAGGAAGATCATGCGATCAATTCTCCTTATAGCCCTAAGGTCCAGAGACACTCTGAGGAAGCTCACTTGGACAATTCCTCTTATAGCCCCAGGTCTGTCACAGAATCTCTGAGGAACCTCACTTGGTCAATTCCTATTTTAGCATGGAATGGTTTAGGGAAACCAAACAAAACAAATACTCTCTGAGGAAGCTCACTCTGTCTAACCTCATATAGTCTATAAAGCTCATGACTTTCTTAGGAAGCTCACTCCGTATATCCCCCTGTTTTCTATAATGTCCAAGACTCTCTTGGAATCTCACTTGTTCTACCCCTATAGTCAATAATGTCCAAGGCTCTCTGAGGAAGCTCACTCGGTCTATCCACTTATAATCTATAGCACCAGGTTCTCACGACCTCGTGCAAGTCAAAGCATAATAATTCTATAAGTCCAAAGTAAACATACACAACTACTTTTCTATCTAGTCTATAACATTACAAGCATGTCAGGAAACAACACTCCATCCTACGGTCACAAGGCGTGGAAGACATGTATAACGGAAAAAGGCTAAAAATGACCAAAAGGCCGTAAACCAAACAAGGAATGGGAAAAACATCCAAGTATAGAAGGTATCCTTATACAAATCCAAGTTACCTATACACAAGGACACTAGAATGTCATGATAACAACAAGTGAAAAATAGTAAACACGCAATACCCCATTTTAGGGTATTGGTGGAATTTGCAGAAAATACTCAAGAAATTTGAACGGAGTGGAACAAACGACCTACCATGATGTTAGAAGATCAATATACTTGAACCATGAGGCTTAAATCCCCTTGTATCACAGTATATTGATGGATTTCCAACATAATCAATGGCAGTCGATTCGCAAAACGGACGGAGGCTCGGGGTCTTGGACAATAATTGTGGTCATATGATCTCTCCTGGTCGAAGAACGCCTAGAATAAAACATTTCTAGAGTTAAGATGAGACCTCAGTGCATTTAATGAAAAAAGAAAAATTACCCGACATATACTTTTAAAGTACACAATCTGTAATCACCTTTTCCATACTCTGCTTTAGGTGGCCTCCACATCACCCCAACATGGTCGTGTGAATGGTCCTGACACGGCCAGCACCCGGCCTTGAGCGGCATCAAAGTACACGGCATGTACTTCAAAAAAATTTAGAAACTCCTATTTTCTCAAAAACTCTAGAAAAAGGCTGAACATTCATGAAAAGAAGGTATAGGTTAATAAAAACATCCCCCCTTAAAGAAATTCATCCACAAATTCCCCTAATGAGGCATCTAAGAAGAAACCTTAAACATCTTTGGCCACTGCGATTGTACATTGGCCTCCCTCTCCCAAGTCTTGTCATGTACTCACTCGTGCTTCCATAGCACCCACACCAGAGGAACATACCATCCACGAAGAACATTCATACTGTGATCGACAACCCAGATAGGATTCTCCTCAAATGATGCATCCACTTTGAGCATAACCACCTCATGTTAAAATACATGAGACAAGTCTGAAAAGTATCATCGGAGATGAGAAACATGTAAGACGTCGTGCATAGCCCGATACCTCGGAGGTAACTGCAACTGATAGGAAACTAACACTACTCTCTCCAGGACCTCAAATGACCTGATGTACCTCAGTTAAAGCTTACCCAATCTCTAAATCCTCTTGTGTCCCAACCATGGTGCGACAACCAGGAAAACCTGATCCCAGACCTCAAACTACAGAGGTTGTCTCTGCTGATCAGCATAAGACTTTTGTCAAAACTGTGTCGTAGCCATCCTCTTCTGAATCAACTCTATCTTCTCTATGGTCTCTTGAACAAGATGAGGTCCCATCAAAGCTGCCTCCCCTACATCCAGCCTGCATAAAGGTGATCTGCATGGCCTTCCGTACAAAGCCTCATAAGGTTCCATATGAATAGTTTCTTGAAAACTATTGTTGTAGGAAAACTCCAAAAGAGGTATATGCTTCTACCAATAACCTGCAAAATATAGAAAGCAAGCTCGGGGCATAACCTCAAGCACTTGAATCGTACACTCGGACTGGATATCTTTCTGGATATGGTATATTGTACTCAAAAGTACATGGTTACTCAAATCCTTCTGATGCCCCTGTCAGAACTGAGAAGTAAAATGAGAATCCCTATCTAAAAAAATGGAGTGCTGAACTCCATGAAGATTTGCAATTTCTCGGATGTACAACTACCCCAGCTCATCAACACTGATGGTCTCCTTGATCGGAAAAAAGTGACCGACCTTCGTGAGTCTGTCAAGGACAACCCATACTGCGTCATTCCTTCTAGGTGACCTCAGCCAACTGGTCATAAATTCCATAGCAACATCGTTCCACTTCCACTCGGTAATGGGTAACTGTTGTAAAAGTCATGCTGGTTGCAGATGCTCCGCCTTCACCTACTGACAAGTTGAACACCTCTTGAAAAAACCAACAACACCCTTTTTCATATCTGGACACCAGTACTGGCGGTGTAGATTACAATACATTATGGTGACGCCAGGATGAACTGCCCAAACTGAGGAATAAAATCCCGCATCAGCTCCTCACGTATTACTACCGCTAACTATACACATCCCTGAAAATGAAATATCTCATCCTCACCTACTATCCATCGTGGAATATTGTCCTCTCCTTACATGATTTCCCATAGGACTAGGCCTTCAGAATGTGATATTTGTCTCATTCGAACCTGACCAAGAAGTGCAGAGGTAGTAGCTACATAAGAAAAATATGTATTTCCTTGACTGTCATGCACCTCCAAAAGCATCTCAGAGAACTAATCCATAAGCTGCCACTCATTGTTGGCCTCATTAAATGCATGTATCTGAGTCCTCCTACTTAGTGGATCAGCCACAACATTTCTTTTCCCAGGTGTATAGGCAAGCTCAAATACGAAGGATTGAAGGTACTCGACCCACCTGCACTATCTCAGATTCAGATCACGCTGAGTGAAGATGTACATGAGAATATTTTGGTTAGTGAAAACCGCTAAATTCTATCCCAACTGATAATGTCTATAACATCATAAGCCTTGAACAACAAGTGCCAAATCTAGATCATGCGTCGGGTAATTCCTCTCGTGTGGCCTCAACTATTGAGACCCATAAGAAACAACTCAATCTTCCTGCATAAGCACAGGTCCCATCCTGATACCTGAAGCATCACAATAAATGGTATATCTATGGCCCGACTCTGGAAAGACTAGTATCAATGCTGAAGTCAACCTCCCTTTCATCTCATGAAAGGCTGACTCACTATAATCTGACCATACAAACATCACCCCTTTCCTGGTCAGACCTGTCAGTGGTGCTGCTAGGCGTTAAAAGACTTGTATGAAACGTCTATAGTATCCGTCCAGCCCTAGAATAATCTACACCTCAAATATGTTCTTCAGATGCACCCAGGAAACTAGAGCTCTCACATTCTCTGGTCTACTGATACACCTACCTCTAAGATAACATGACCTAAGAAGCAAATATGGTCCATCCAAAAGTGACATTTTGAGATCATAGCATATAAATGATGCTCCCATAGTGTAATCAAAACAATATCAAGAATGTTATCATGGTCGTGTCGAGTGTGTGAGTACACCAAGATGTTGTCCATGAAAACCACTATGAAGGAATCCAATTATGGATGGAACGCTCGGTTCATCAGTTTCATGCAAACAACAGGCATGTTCGTGAGACCGAACGACATGACCATATACTCATATATACCATACCTACTCTTTAAGGCCATAAGAGGAATATCAGATGGTCAAACGTGCAACTGATGATAACTGGATCTCAAATAAATCTTCGATAACACCCGGGCTCCTCGAAACTGATCAAATAGATCATTGATCCCCTGTAAAAGATATCGGTTCTTTACCGGCAATTGGTTCAACTTCGGATAGTCCACACAATGACTTAGGATACTGTCTGACTTCTTCGCAAATAGGACAGGCGAACCGAAGGAAAATTATTGGGTCAGATGAAACCCTTTTCCTGCAACTCCTCCAACTTCTTCTGGAGCTCCTACAACTCAAGTGAACCCATCCTATAAGGAGGAATGGACATCTGTATCTCTCTTGGAACAAGCTCAATCCATAAGTCTACCTCACACTCCATAGGAAATCCTGAATAGTCCTTTAGAAAGACATCTCTAAAATGATCCACCACTAGTGGAAAGTATAACTATGAAGTACCCTGGTCATCCAAATATAGAATAGCGATCTGGGCTGTAACTCCTCCCATCCCATGAAGCTGTAGACCCACTCTTCTTGCCTGGACATCCCACTCACCTCTATGAAGAATGAATCCACCCTTTGATGATTTGAAACTCACCTTGTGGTGATAATAGTAGACTACTACCTGGAAGAGAACTATCCAGTCTATTCGTTGAATGATATCATAGCTCTTCATCTCTAGGTCATAGATGTCCCATATGAATGACACCTCACAAACACAAGAGGGAACTCTTTGCACTTACGTACACTAGCTGACCTAGTCCAAAACTGTGTGTCTAGAGTCAAGATGTCAGCAAAAGAAAAGATGTCGAGACCAAGACTCTCTACAATAGCGAAAAATACAATGTTATGGGAAGCCCCTATATCAAAAAGAGGGGAAGATACAACTAAGGATACTAATATTGTACATGGAACTGTGGTAGTCCAAGATCCTGCTCATACTGGGTCTTCTACATCGCAAAGGTCTGGCCTACTCCACAGCCAGGTGTCCCTTCCTGACCGTTCTCAGCTGATCTTCCCTGCTGCCCCTGATAGACAGGAGACTGACCACCCCTTCCATGACCTCCACCTCGACATGAATGGCCAGAAGAACTCCAGTTCCAAGACTGGTGAGAAACTGCTGCTGATGTCCCCAAACTCGGAGTCATAAAAAAACCCTGTCTCTGGCTGCTATTGGGAAAAACTGACAGAAACACTGGAGACGGACCATCCTGCCATAATATCAGCACTTCATCGGGTCTCTCGGGAAACGTGTCCTCATATGGCCACTTCTACCATACTTGTATGACACCATGTGGCTACCAGAAGGTGCATCCCACCTACTCTGATCACCTCGAGAAAGCTCCATGTTGCACTTTTTACTATCAGTAGGAGGAACACTAACTCTGGATGTCAAACCACCCAGGCTCACTGCACTAGAATCTATTAGATTTCACTCTGTGATCAGTGCCTGGTTGATGATAGAGGATATTGAATTCAACCTGAAGATGTTCAACTGGGAACGAATATACTTCCCGAGTCCATCCTCAAACATACTAGATAGGAAGAACTCATCACCTGCAGGGATTGGCGTGAACTGCTGCAGCTCCGTGAAATGAGAGGAATAATCCATCACAGAAAGAGTACCCTCCTCTAAACTCATGAAAATCTGGTCTTGGTCAGCCCTGATGGTATCCGGGTAGAATTAATCATATAAGATGGGCCGAAACTCATCTCATGTCATACTCTGTTGTAGCCCTAACTGTGAGATCACCTCCCACAACCTATTGGCGGAGTCTCAAAGCATATAGGTAGCGAGCTTCACCCACTTATCTGGTTTTACCTCATGATGCGAGAAGATCGTCAGTTTAGCTTCAAGCCATGACTCTGTAGCCCGAGGTCCTCCTTCCCCTGATATGTTCAGAGAATGATGCAGCTAGAAAAACCACGTTAAGTCACCCATTGATGGGGAAGGAGGGTGAACTCCCTAGAAGTTCTGTATCATCCTTAGAAAAACATCCCTAAACTGCGCATTGGCACCTGCAACTGGTATAACTGCTAGTGCCAAGGCTGGAACAGCAAGAGGATCTACAAGAAGTCCCTGATCAGCCATATCCGGTGTCTGATCACCGTCTGGCAGCTGACGTACAACCGAAGGATGTCTCGGTGGAATAATTCTGAAAGGACAAAAGCACAACTTATATCAAGATTATCAAATACCAAGAACACAAGATTACAATAGGGGAAAAAGAGAAGGAAAAATTCATGTTATGCAAAACTTTACTACACGACATGCATAAAAACTACATAGTGTGTTCTTTTAAGCCATTCACATGGTGTGTACCTCTGCCACAACTGGTCGTGTAACACCCTAAACACACGACATGTCTTCCTAGCACATAGAATGTACCTGACCTCTATTCCACTGCTCCAGTCTCCTTTGATGGTTAAACCACATGGTCCTCTTAATCCTAGACTACAGGGAATGTTCACTAAGGACACATCATGTACTAGACATGGTTTCAACGACCTATGGTGTTAGTTACACAACCGGGTACACTGTTCACTCTAAATGGCGTGCTCCCTGAGAACACAACGTTTACATGATGGTTTTCCTCAACCCGTGTTGTTCGTGACACGGTCAGGTACTTAGGTTACATGTAATGGCATGTGAAAACAAAACACAACGTCTATCTTCAAAGTTTCATACATACGTGTCGTTAATCATACAGGTAGTCACATGGTCACTACAACATAGCATGTACTTACCGTACATGGCGTGTTCCTGAATATTTTTCACAACTCGGTTTCTTCCCACACAGTCTGTGACCATGTTTAAAAACTACACAGTGTGTTTTAATAAACTACAAGTCATGTATTCTGGTTTTTTCCAAGTAGTAGCTCAGAAAATGCACTAAAGCCTAGAAAAAATAGAAAACAAGAGTTAAGGTGCGAAAATCCGATCTGTGGGGGCCCATACTCCAGAACGAACCAATTTTTGGAATCTTTTACAACTTATAACAATGAAAAAAAGTATTGATCCCCCAAATTACAGTCCATGAGGGCCCATAACACCTCAGGAACCAAAGATTGGAGTCCATCTAATAAAATCACTTACATAAGAAAATTCTCTATCAAACCGCAGATATTCTATCAAAACACATATCAAAATAGCATGCATAATCTACCCAATGTCTATCACAATAACATGAAATCGCTAATGCATCTTAGATTTCATGGAAATAATGAATGTAATGTGATTTCTAACAAGTGCCTATATGATTCATGAGATGACATACCATCATCTCATCAGGTTGTGATAGAAATAGAACAACAATAACAACAACGATGACATCACAAATCATGTGAATCACCCAATGGTGTAATCAAATCTACTGTAAAATTACAAACTATAAAATTAAAATAAACGAGGTAGTATGGATTTTCCCTATACATGGGTTACCTACTCCAGGGCATAGCTTATTACCAAGTACATGTTCTGTCCTATCCATGGCTATAGGCTCCAAACAGTAAGTAAAGAGAAAAGAAACCATCTGGTACAACTTTGTAATGTCTCGGTTTCAGAAGCCTCAAAGAGGTGACCTGTACCCGGTTGGTCACATGGCCTCAAAAACATTTCCCCGAACGCCATAGGATTTCGACTAGCAGTGAGGTCCTTGGTTGTGTTAGTGGGGAAACAATTCCCATATTGGTACAGTGCACAGTTGAAGTAAACAACACATACAATAGTGGATGATGCAAATATCCTACCACATTAAACAGTGGAAGACAAAAAACAATAAACAACTAGAGCACACACATATAAATGAAATGATGCATGACACACATGTCTATGAATGTAGCCAAACATGTCACAATACTGAATACAATACTATACCAATTTACTAAAGAAAAACAGATAAGCAACTCCTCAGCATCATAAGCCTCATCTTAGATCTATGCTCTCCTGCTCCAAAGCAATCAAGTTCCTGTAGTCGAAGGATGATGGTCCTTGTCTATACCTGCAGCAATATAATCTGTTTGGGGCCAAATGCATGACACAAACAGGTTGTGAGACAAAATCCCACTAGGAAACCACACAATGATCTGTGCCTAATAGTCAGTGAGTATATGGCATGTAATAGTATAGTAAGTAGTAAACAGTATGCAGTAAACATGATGATACACAACAGTAAACAATCCACATATCAACAAGAAGCATTGAATTAAATAGCTAACCTCTATAGGAATCCATCTGGAAAGTACTCATAGCCATCCCCTCTGGTCCAAACCAAGAAGTACCAACAACCCTCTGGGAAGTACAGTCATCATAAACCCTCTCGTTTGGTCTTATGAAATTATAAGACTCTCTGAGGAAGCATGCCCAGTCAATTACCCTTACAGTCTACGGTAGTCAGAGACTCTCTGAGGATGATCACGTTGTAAATTCCCCTTATAGCCCCATGATATAGAGACACTCTGAGGAAGATCACTCGGTCAATTCCTCATATAGCCAGAAATGTCGTAAGGAATTCAAACAAAACAAAGACTCTCTGAGAAATCTCACTCGGTCTAACCCAGTACAGTCTATAATGATCAAGACTCTCCGAGGAAGCTCACTCTGTCTATCCCCCTGTGGTTTATAATATCCAAGACTCTCTGGGAAGCTTACTCGGTCAATCCCATGTAGTCCATAATGTCTATGACTCTATTAGGAAGCTTACTCGGTCTATACCATCATAGTCTATAGCACCGGGTTCTCATGGCCCCATGCTAGTCAGAGCATAATAATGCTATAAGGACAAAGTAAACATACAGAGCTACTTGGATAACCAATCTACAACAAAACTAGCATGTCAGGGAACAAGACACCATCCTTTGGTCACAACGCATAGAAAAAAGGTAAAATGGCCAAAGGCTGAACAAGACCAAAAGGTTGTAAACCAAACAAGGCATGGGAAAAACATCCAAGCATAGAATTTATCCTTATACACAACAAAATTACCTCTAAAAAATCACACAAGAAAGGTAGTAAAACAAGAGGGGAAATATAGTAAACATGCAATACCCTATTCAAGGGTATTGGTGAAATTTGCACATAACACTGAAGGGCATTTAACGAAAAGGCACAAACCACCTACCTTGATGTTAGAATATCAATATACATGAACCATGAATCTTGAATCCCCTTAGAGCATCATAGATTGCTGTGGTTCAAACGCAATCGACGACGGTCGATTCGGAGAAGGGACGGAGGCTCAGGGGCTCGAAAAATATTCTTACCATACGGTCCCGCAAGGTTGAAGAACACATAGAAGAAGACAGTACTAGGGTTAATACATGACCCGAGTGCATTTAATGAAAAAAACAATGTACACGGTGTGTAAATTTGAAGTACATTGCGAGTACTCGCCTTTCCACACTCCACTTTAGGCGGCCTTCACATCACCCCTACATGGTCATGTGCATGGTCATGAAACAACCAATACGCAGCCTTGAGTGGCATCAAAGTACACAGCCTGTACTTATAAAGTAGACAACGTGTACTTAAATTATTTCTAAAAACTCCTCTTTTCTAAAAAACTCCAGAAAATGGAAGAACATAACTGAAAAGAAAGTTCGGATTCTTACACATTCACTCACTACTGGCCTTGTGATCTACCAATGTCTGAGTCCTCTATCTCATAGAATCATCACTAGATTTTCCCATCGTAGGATTATATGAAATCTCAAAATCAATGGAAAGCAGGTATTCAACCCCCCTTCATCTTTTGAAAATTAATTCACAATGTCTACACATGTATTTTTGGATTTTTTGTTCATTATACACCACAAATTCTTTTCTAGGAAGGTAATTCATCTAAAAGTTTATAGGAAAACCCATAGCTTCTAGAACGAGATCATGCATCATGCAATTCTGCTCAAGGGTTCACGAATGATGAGATAAATAAGCCATGAATGGATCATCATTCATAAAAACACTCTTAGATTTATACCTGATGAATCTCTATAAACTATATATCTTCTACTAATCTCTAGTATTATTATGATCAGTGTTGATGTTATCCATCCTTTAAGATGTTGAATGTATTTTTTGTAATAATTTGACCACATAAATTTTTGGCCCACCATTGATAATACTAAATGTATTGTTGCAAGTCATGGGAAATCATGAATGGAAATCTTGTAATAGATAGCTATAATAAAGACACTACATATTTTAAAAACTTTCCTCTAGCTTCCCCAACTACACTACATCTGTTATCATAATTGGATAAATAGATATGTCTGAATCTTAAATTATTAGACCTAGGAAGAGAATGTTATCATTACTATAGTGGGGCACTTTGATTTTAGTATAAATATGATTCATTCTTATTATAACCAAATCAAAATTAAGGTTCCTTCCCTTATCATGTTTGTTACAAGACTACACCATCATTTCATCCATAGAAACCACAACAAAAGAATCATGATATGTGTGGAAGACCAAATTAATAATATAAATAAAAATGAATTTTGGTTTTATGAAACAAAATGGTATAACACAATAATCATATTTTCCATGAAAACTACAAAATTTTGTATGAGGTATTTATAATGGTCTAACTCAAGCCTGATGATATACTCTATTAATTTTGATCTTTGAGAAAAATGGATCTCCTTAGATCTAGTCTAAGAGGTTGTATATATTAATTAGTGGATAAGGATTTTTAAATGTTAACTGATTCAATTGATGATAATCCTTTAAAATAATGAGGTTATCATCAAACATCTTAGTCAAAATAATGGGTGAACCCAAAATATAGTTATTGGGTCAAATGAAATACTCATCGTTAAAGTCTTTTATCTACCTCTTGAGCTCCTGCAAATTAGTATTATTCATCCTATTATGAGGAATTTATATGGGTGATACTCCTTGAACTATACCAAAAGTAAACTCCACCACCCAATCAACATGTATTTCATAAAAACAATTAGGTATGATATCCCTGAATTTATTTAATAATTTTAGGGAAATAAAACTTCCACATTCCCTGATCAACCAATAGGATACTTGAAATTATCCCCAATACTCTACAGAACCCCAAGTCCTGAGGTTCATCTCACCTAACATAAGAATCCCATTATCCATTATATATACGCAAACCACTCTTCAGTGGTGAGGTGTAAACACTATTATGATAAAATTCAATACATTTATGATTGGTAATCAACCAGCCTATCCATGTATTGATATCAAATCCTATCATCCCAAGGATGAAGAGGTTACGAAAGAAAAGATAACCACCAATATCAAGGGGAAATTTGATAAGTTGGTGTAAAATTTCTCACCACACACCTTATTAGAGTATAATGTGACACTACCCCATAGAAGTAAAAAAAATTCAGGCCCAAACATTTTAATGGTAGACATAGTGATAAAACAGTGTAAAGAAAATATGTCAAATAAATTAGATACTATAGTAGTGGATACAAATATTGTTCCTCCCAGTATCAATGTTTTCATCCAAAACACTTTAATTTTAGTGTATAATAATTATATATAATTTCATCCCTGTTTTTGATATTCAGTTTGATTGCCCAGAGTGGGTATACATAGCTGGATCAGCGTGTACTATGTTTGTCTCCTCAAACATGTCAACGCCATTGAATGGTAATGTCAGTTGTACTTTAACATCACACTAAACATAGTGTTACTAATCCTTCTATAGCAAGGGGAGTCAGTGTGGATCCTATCCAACTGGGATATGATGTAATGGAATAGAAGAATCTCTAAATAAGGCCCATTTTTTCTAAAGGCTCAGTACTCATCTAGTTCATGGTCATGTTGAGGCTTTACATGACCCAGTCTCTCATATTGATGGAATATAAGAAAACTACCTTTGTGAATACCCTGGATACAAATCCTCTGTTGGGAACGCACTAGATGATTCTTCTCGGTGATGGATGAACATCCTTACCCTAGTGCTGAACCAACATGTCTTTTACCTTCAAATTCCCTCACACTGATCTATGTAATAAGGGATCAGTTTGTTATATATGAAATAGTAGTTATTTAAATTTTATTAAACATATATTTGATGGAATAAATGATCACATCTCTAAAACATAATGCATTATAAGACTTCTCAATGGAAAATTTTTGTGAAAATCACTAAATATCAAGTAAATGAGCCGAATATTCAATAATGGATATAGTGATATGCTCTAGGTACTTGAATTTTCTTACTTGATCAGATCTAAGAGTCTCATTAAATAATTAATCAATGATGAAAAAGATAAAACATCCATAAAACATACCCCAATGATAGTGAGACTGATTTAGTGGATCCCATGAGAACATGGGAGAACTCTGAAGTATAAAAGTGCATATATTGACCCCTCCCCCCTTTTGGAAGAATCAATACTTTATAAATTATTTAAAATATAACATCTATCAAGGATTTAGCATCTTGGGAACTAACCTCACATTAGAATGTAAGTTGGTGCTGCTATTGGGATTCAATTATCAAATCTTAAAGTGTATTCACATTCCATGGAAACTTGAAAAAATTCTAATTAGTGATTGGTTTTTTGCATTAGTGACATTTTAAAACATCACAAATTCATTTACCAATGTTTCTAGAAAATGTATCTAAATGAGTTTCTCTATTTTAGCAACATTTGAAATTGACAATAATTTAAGGAATCTTATAAAAATCATCAGTTAGAGATGCTTGTAAAATTTTCTTAATTTTCAACACCACATTTACCAGTGCTTTCTAGAAACATCGGTAAATAAACATTACCAAATTGGAGATGTTTTAAAGTGTCTCTAATTAGGGATAAATCATTTTTCAAGGTTTTCTATAAATTTTAGTAAATAAATATCATTAAAGTAAAATTAAATTACCAATGTTTGTTGGAAATGATAGTAATTTTTTTTCATTATTTAGTTTTTGAAATGTGTATTTTTTGTGATAAATAAAAAAACCCATTTTTTATTTTTGAAAGAATTTCATTTTTTGAAACCCCCCTCTCCCTGACCATCCTGTGAATGTTTCCCTCTATGTACTTCCCCTACCCCACTCCCTCCCCCACTTATACATATGCCTTCGTCCCTCTCTAGTGCCCCACCCCAGCCCCTCTCCCTCGGATCTTGTGGGCCCTCCCACCCCTTCGTCCTACATATCCACCCATGTTTCTTGTACACCAACCAATTTAATCCCACTCTACTAATCCCTCATGTCCTATACGTCCATCCATACCCATGTAAACGCATGCTAATAATCCTTAAAAAGGAAGTCCTGAGGAATCGATCTGGCGACCTACAGTGTCTAAAGAAGTAACTATTCCAGCTGACCCAGTCGAGTTATTGAGAAATAATCATGTGTATATATATATCTGTATATATCAAATTATGATATTTAAAAATTAATATGTACATATATATATTTATATTATAATTAGATATATATATTAAAAATATATATAAATAAATATATTTGTGTATGTGTGTGTGTTTATGTGTGTGTGTATGTGTGTGTGTATAATTAGCCAGTTTTGGAAATGCAGGTACAAATGACATGAAAATAGACCCGTTTTATTAAAGCACAGAATAAATGTAAAATATTTAATTGTATAATTTTTTATTTATCTATATATATATAATTCAATATTTAAAATTTAATATCACACATATTTTTTTCTATAACTTATATTCTATTTTCTAATTTCTATTTTTACTTTTCAATTTAAATTTTTTTATATTATGTCTATATATGTATATATATGTATGTTTATATTATGTTATAATTATATATATGTTTATATTATATATTATATGTATACTTATATTATATTTATATGTGTGAGTGAGTTTTTATGTGTATATATATATATATTAATGTTTATGTTTTATATTATATATATGTGATTGTATTTTATGTTTATTTAAATATTTTTATTGTATAGTATTATATATATATGTTTATATTATATGTGTGTGTGTGTGTTTATAATATATATATATATATGAATATATATATGTTTGTGTGTATATATATATATATTATATTTTTGTATGTACATATGTTTCTTTTTTTTATGTGTGTGTGTGTGTAAATATATATTTCTATGTGTACGTATATATAATTATTCATTTTTTAAAACTTGGGAAAAAAATTCACTTAAATAGCCACATTTTCTTAAAAATATGACTATATTTAAAATATATATATTTTTTATAAATATATTTGTATATATTTACATATATGTGTGTGTGTAAATATATAAATTTATATATATATATATATGTTTATATGCATGTGTTAGGGTTTATATATATTGATATATATATATACATATATATATATAATGACTCAAATTTAACAACGCTTGTTAGGAAGCTTCGCTAATTTAGCGATGGTTGTTAGGAAGTGTTTCTATTTTAGTGATGTTTTTCACAAAGCGTTACTATTTTAGTGAAGCTATTCATGATGTGTTGTTAAATTAACAATTCTTTTCACAATGTGTTGCTAATTTAGGGATGTTTTTCAAGAAGCGTTGCTAAAATATGGACGCTTTTCACAAAGTGCGCAAATTTAGCCACCCTTTTTACGAATTAGTGTTAAATTAGGGATGTTTTTAGGAAGATTAACTAATTTAGGGATTATTTTTACAAAGAATTTATAAAATAGCGATGCTTTTCAAGAGGCGTCATTAATTTAGATACAGTTTTCTAAAAGCATTAAAAATTTAGGATGCTTTTCTAGAAGCGTCTCTAATTTAGTGACAATTTTTACAAAGCGTAACTAATTTATCTATTTTTTTCACTATGCATCCCTAATTTAGCAGTGTTTTTAAAAAAAAATCATAAAAGTTTTGGTTTTTTGTAGTGGGATATCCCTCCATAGACCATACTAAGAATAGAAACCCTTCATGAAACATAAAATCAGTTCCCATTCTAATAATAATATTGGTTATAACTATCGTTTCCATAAGATGATATACTAGAAAGATAGGTCCCACCACCTAAGGAGGATAGTCTTTACCCCCTTCCTTTAATTTGACTAATGATGTTGTGTATTTTTTAGGTTTTAGGCATAATGAAAGCATGTGACGACTGATGCACAAATTTATTTTTAATCGACGATCAATATGAAATATATATGATGATGAACATTGTGATCCATGGAATTTTATCAAATAAAAATACAATGGATACTAATATCATAACTAAGAGAGAAAATATCAAGACATATTGTTTATAATTAATTTAATTCAATAATGAATTACCATTACATAATTAATTATTTGTTGATAAATCTGGCAATAGATCTGTAGTGTTGTCACGACCCGTCCCCGGGGCTCGTGCCGTGACTACCCCAAGCTCGCCTCCCATAGGCCGGGGGATGGCGTCTAGCACCAAGGCGTAAAATCCCGACAAAAAGGGGAAGTCATTTCCTTTGTAATGTAAACAAACACCACAGAGTGAGCAAGAAGAAGTAAACACTATGTAAAACTGGACACAATAGTGAGTGCGGGAAAGTAAGTGGGATAGAATAAAAACCCAAACTGAAAGTAAAGTACAACTAGAAAGAAATTACAACAACTGAAAGTAGAGCTGCAACATCGAGCCATCCACTAGAATTCCCACCTGAAGTGTTGGTACAAATAGCCTCCTCAGCTCCACGGGTCCAGCCGTCCGCTCTGTGTACTTCCCGCCCAGTGGTCCACCTCCAGGTACCGACATGCTCCACAAGCCTCCACCACGATCAGTGATGTCCGTCGTCTGCATCCAACACAACGTAGTGCAGGCATAGCCCCTGAAGGGGTGAGTATAAGCTACTCAGTAGGGATCCCGAGACCCCCTGAAGGTCACCCGTAATCTATAAAGTAAATACACAAAGGAAAGATAAGATCACGAAGTAACATCTGACACTAATTAGGTATATGCCCATACATATACCTAAGTCTTCAATTCTGGTTCGGCTCCAACATCCGAGCCCATGTACAAACCAGTCCACATAGGAAAACACAACCCAATCTACACAGGAATGCATAACGTAAACCACATAGGATATCAAGTAAATCTTATCAAAGATAAGGACAGAACGTCAAGACTCAGCTCACACAAGTATAACTTTTCGTAAGACGATATTGATGATCAGATGTATCCACTACTTCATATAAGCTGTCGAACCAACACTGGATCGATAGGTATTAACCCCCACAATGACCCACAGAGGATCGATAGGTACTAACCCCTGAAATGACCCACACAGGATAGATAGGTGTTAACCCACACAATGACCCACACAGGATCTGACCCACACATGATTGGTCTGCGCTGGCCCACACAGGACCACTGAGCGCTGACCCACACAGGATCTGATCCACACAAGATCAGTTGGCACTGATCCACACAGGATCACTGAGTGATTTAGTCATCGTTGTCGATCCCATGGAGGATTCCCATGCAGTCGTCATCGTTGTCGAGTTGCACCCAACTCTAGGGTTCCCGCACACAGTAAGCTCGTTTCGGGAGGGTCCGCTCCACGATCTGAGGGGCTGATACATCAACTGACATTAAATCCGTATTTGATGTATCCCAAAGATCTTTATCATCAAAAGGAACTCAACGTGACAGATGACGCGTCAATCGGACGCCCGGTCTTAGAGTTATTGGCCTTTTCATCCCAGGGGCCCGGTCGGTTTTTTAAGTCAAAACCGACCCGTCTGTACTCCAACTATGTCCAAAACACGAGTGGAGTAAGCCAAATGGTTCGTCTCACTAAGATGAATCCAAAAATGTCGATGGTACATCAATCGGACGTTCAGAGCTCAAGTTATATGTGTTTCCGTTCTGAGGGCCCTGTTGGTTTCGAGTTCGAACCAACCCGGCTGAACCCAAAGTTCCCAAAAACCATGACTGTAATATACCAAAATTATCGCCTCGATCCAAAGATTACATCACAGTTGACGGTGCGTCGATCGGAGGGCTGGAGCCCATGTTATGGGAAAAAGACAGAAAGCTGTCTGAAAATAGGAGGTTCAGGCCCGGTCCGACCCGGCCCGATACCCCATGGGTCGGCCCGAACCAGGTCGACCTGAACCGGGTCCGGTTCCGGCCCATTAGGGTGTGGCCCGGCCTGGTGGGCGCGGCCTGGCTAGGCGCGCTCGGCCTGGCCGGCGTGGCGATGCGGCTCGGCCGAAACGGACGAGCGAAGGGGTGGGGGGCTCGTTACACCCTATTTGTGTAACTGTGGCCCCCATGTGGGGGGCCGCTCCTTTGACCAGCCGGGGGTTACGACCCCCGGCTTATGGGAAGCCGGCCGGCCCGGTCCGGTCAGCATGTTGTTGTTGCCGCGGGACCGCCGAGGTCACGCCCTCCTGCTCCGGCGCCGGTAGCCAGAAGCCGGCCACTACGTCCTGATCCACCGTGTCCAAAGGTCGTGGCCCCACTCTGGCCATATCCTCTTCGAGGATCTCTATGAAGCGCGATGGCGTCGCAGCTTTGTTCGACTTCAATGGCGCGGCGCGACGGCGCAACGCTTCTCCACCCATTCTTTATTATTTCCGCGCGGTGCAACGACACCGCACTGCCTTGCTCATGCCGCAACAAAATCAATCATCAAGGGGGGAGGGGAGTCGGCCGTGTTTGTGAGGTCTGACCTCCTCCTGTTATTTTGATAACAGGTGGTCCAATTTGAAAATGAAGAATGATGACAGAAGTATTCAAAAAATAAATAAATCCCCTACCTCAAGAATTGTCATGGAACGAGTTTTGTCGCGGAAGGAGACTCCATAAGCATTGCGGATGGAGGATCGTCGGCCTCACGGTGAAGAGAATAGTTGATGTCGCATCGTCGATCTCTGAGGATGGCATCTCTCACCAGCTGCAGTGAGGGAAGAAGACGGTATGACAAACTTCCCTTTGCGGTTACGGAGTTCTTCGTCAAAGGCTCGGTGTTCTTCGTGTTCCTCGACGAGGAAGAAGATGTTCTTCAAGAGTTAGAGCAAATCCTCTCCCAAAATTCTCTCGCACAACCAAAACAACAACATAATAAAATAATACCTTGTCTTATTTAATTAACAAAAAATCCAACTAAAAATTCGAAATTCGAATTGAATTCAATAGTTAATTACTTTGAATAAGTTAATCAATTAATGAGTTGAGTTTTCAATTAATGGGGGTGCGTGTGTGTTACCTAATTAAAAGAGAGGGTTTGAGGATGTTGAATAAGAGGGGATTGCGTGGGTCCCACCCCAAAAATATCCCACCAAGTGGAGTAGGATATAGTGGGTCCTACTCCAACCACATATCTTAGGTTAAACTACTTTAAAAAAAATAAAATCAGTTTCACCATTTTATTTTATTGTTTACTTAACCCAAATTTTTAATAACAACAACTGAGGAAATGCAACTCCGTAAAAGGTGTTCTTAAGCAATTACCGGCGCTGCGATTCCATCGGTGCCCTCGAAATTCGATTTCGAGCACCAGTTCGAATGTTAGGAAAACACGCTGATTCATTCACTGAACGTACCCGAGATAAACTTCGGAAAATGATTCCGGGCACACCGGACCTCAGAATCAGGTGTCTTTAGAATCTGCGTTCTTGTAAAATCCCAAAGAAAAATAAGGAAAAAATTTCCCTTGGATTGTATGAGTCTTTAAATTACTCCCAACTTAGGGATTTACATCCCCGTAAAGATACATCATAAACTAGGGAAACAAATGTAGGTATTATGCACGCATCTGAGCCTCCCGCTCCCAAGTGATATCCTGGAGGTTCCCGTACTGCCATCTGATGTGCACTAGAGGAATCAACAGTCCACATAGGACTCGTTCCTGTTGATCCTAGATCTCTACTGGGACCTCTACAAATGTTTCCCCATCATCAATGATATGTGTTGGGTCGTGCACGTGTATCCTCAGCTGAGATATGTGGAAGACGTCATGCACCTGGTGCAACTCTGGTGGTAGAGCCAGGCGATATGACAACTCGCCAATCCTATTGAGCACATGGAATAGTCCAATGAAGCACGATGACAACTTGCTTCCTTGGCCAGATCTTTGTAATCCACGTCGAGGTTAGACTCGTAAAAAGACGTGGTCGCCATCCTCAAACTCTAGTGGTCTCCACCTCTTGTTAGCATAAGACTTCTTCCAGCTCTGAACTATCCTCATCCACTCTTGGAAGACCTGGAACTTCTCTGTCATGGTTTGGACCATCTCCGGTCCCACATGTGCTGAATCCCTAGTGTCTGTCCAGCACAGAGGAGATCTTCAAGGTCATCCGTACAATGCCTTGTATGGTTCAAACCCGACGGTGGAGTGGTAGCTGTTGTTGTACGTGAACTCCACCAAGGGTAGGTGGTCCTCCCAGCTGCGACCAAAGTCGAGGACACATGCGCGGAGCATCTCCTCGAGAGTCTGAATAGTCCTCTCCGTCTGACCATCCGTCTGAGGGTGAAAGGCCGTGCTCAGACGTAGCTGCGTCCCGAATGCCTCCTAAAACCCCTTCCTAAGTCATGAAGTAAAGCGTACATCTCAATCGGTGACGATAGATGATGGCACACCATGAATCCATACGATCTCCTGAACGTAGAGGCGTCCCAAGCTCTCCACTGATCCCTGTTATCTAAGGGGTAAGAAGTGGGCTGACTTGGTGAGTCGGTCGACAATCACCGAAATGGAGTCATGCCCTCTGGATGTGCGTGTAAGTCCAGTCACGAAATCCATATATATCTCATCCCGCTTCCACTCCGGGACCTCCAAGGGTTGTACCAAGACTGCTGGTACATGGGGCTCTGCCTTCACCTGCTAGCATGTGAGGCATTGAGAAACGAACTCTGCCATAACCTTCTTTATACCCAGCCACCAGTGCTGTCGTCTGAGGTCCTAGTACATCTTCGCCACTCCTAGATGTACCGCTAAAGGGGAAGTGTGAAACTCCCTCAGTACCTCCTCCTGTAAATCAACAGGTACCATAGTACGTCCTCTGAAGGGATGTTGTCCTCACCTCCCACATAGAATCCATCATCTGCATGTCCTGCGGATATCTGTGCACGCCATGTCCCACAGTCAATGTCCCCATGATGTGCCTCTCTGACCCGCTGCAGAAGTGGAGGAGTGACTGTGAGTGACTGTAGAAAGGCAGCTCTATCACTATCCACGAAGGATATCTGAAAAGAGGCTAGCTGCACTATCGCCTCCACATGTAGCTGAAAGATAGGTGCAATGGTCAACCTCTGTCTCAGCTCCTGGAAGCCATGCTGACATCTTTCTGACCACACGAAGGGTTGCCCCTTCATCCTTAATGTTCTGCAAAGATGTAAAGATTTCTCCTTTGCTGAAAAGAGAAATCTGGTCTCATCCCCTGGATGAACCATGTTTTTTTTCCTATTACTGTCAATCCCATCATGGTCAGTTAAATCATGACGTGGATGAAATCGTAAGGCCTCGATGCTGCTACCAAGAGATCCAACCATTACTCTCGCCTCCAAGGTTGAGTCACACTGTCGGCATCAATGTGTGGTCACTGGGTCTCCTGCAGTAGGAATCCATTATGTGAGGTTCAAGTCAACAGTTTTGAACCAGAACCTCTTAGTATTAACATACAAAAGACAAGAAAGAAAATTTCACTATTGCAAGTGTCTTTTATTACTGAAACTCAAAGTACACGGACGCAAAGCACCAAAAACAACAAATCTATAGGCATTATGGTCAAAGGCCTCCATTTCTGGAGCTAGGACCGCACTTGTCCACCCGCTTCTGGAGCTCCATGATCGCAAGCTTCATCTACCTGAAGCTGTGCTCTCCCATGTGGTCAGGGTGGACCTCCTGGTGGTGGTGGTGGTAGAGCATCAAAACGTCGTCCACCACCTGCCGCTTGACCAGCTCCTCAGCCTCATCCACCTGCTCCCTGCAGACCAACACGATCGAACCTCTGCCTCTACCTGGGTGGTTCCTCTTCTGTCTGCTACTCCTCTGCACGGCCGGTCAGGCAGTCACAAGCCATGTGGATCTTCCCGCCGCATGCATTGCATTCTCTGCCACTCGTATTACAAGATCTGCTACCTATGCCCCACACCTACAAGCTAGTATCCTGTGGTTGTCCATCCGATAGCCTGGTCCGCCTGGACCTCTTTCGACATATGTCTACATCCAGCTACAGAAGAATCCGTTAGGTGCTGCACTACGATAGGTCTCACTGCTGGTGTAGGCTCAGCAAGAAATCTCCTTATGAGAAGGGCTCACTCCAGAACTCCTGCTTGTTTTGGAATGATGAGGGGGATCAGCGATGCCCTGATCTCATGCCTCAGTCCCTACTCAAAGGTCCAGGACCGAAAGAATGGGTCCCATACCATGTCCGTCGAATAGCGCGAGAGATCGGTAAATA
The DNA here is from genome assembly GCA_963277665.1 of Viscum album. Taxonomy (NCBI): domain Eukaryota; kingdom Viridiplantae; phylum Streptophyta; class Magnoliopsida; order Santalales; family Viscaceae; genus Viscum; species Viscum album. Next base: position 1,654,545,579 of record OY728148.1, on the reverse strand, counting down.
TCGCCGAGTATTGGGAGACTATCAAGCTACCCTGCCACAGCTGTAGTAGCTCCTGGATGCGCACCACATGGAGGGTCGCTAGGACGAACTCCGAGCAGAAGAGGCTCTCAAAGTCCTTCCTGAGGAGTGATTCCTCATCGTCCACCTGAAACATCAAGCTCCACAATCTGCCTGCTTCCGCGTGCAGGAGACTCGATGCGAGGATCACCATGAGGTCAGATGGTGTCCCCACTAACATGAAAAATCTCACAACCGCCTCTATCCAATCCTAGGTTGCCTGAGGGTCCATCTACCCACGGAACCTACGCGGTCTCTGACGCTAAAACTCATGAAGTGGACCAAGGTGACATGCACTCTCAGCGGTTGGGGCCGGTAGCATCGGTGGCTTGGTGGGTAGTGGTACTGCTGGTGCCTCCACATTAATAGGGCCCTACACCGAGGCCTCATCTCTCGGTGGGCAGTCGTCATGTACAAAAATTGGAACCCTAGATAGATGCCATCGTTGGGCCATCCAGAAAACAAATACGTGCGCCACGGTTGATACAATATACATGGTGAGCTGACATAATGTAATCACAAAGAAAACGTGATTCACACAGGCAATCAGTGTCTTTGTGCACTAAGTTAGAAATCAGAAGTCAGGGTCCTGGTGTACGGTACGTCGGCCGCCGCACCAACACTGGACTCTATGGACTAATAACCACACTCAATAAACTTAACACTATTGCTTCACATAGAAAAAGATCAGAGTCCAGAGTTCTGCGTTAGAACTGACCTCCTCTGATACCAATGTGTCATGACCCTTCCTCGGGGCTCGTGTCGTGACTACCCCATGCCTGCCTCCCATAGGCCAGGGGATGGGGTTTAGCACCAAGGCATAATATCCCATAAAAGGGGAAGGTATTGCCTTTTTAAAGTAAACAAACACCACAGAGTGATCAAGAAGAAGTAAACACTGCTTAAAACTGGACACAATAGTGAGTACGGAAAAGTAAGTGGGCCAGAATACAAACCCAAACTAAAAGTAAAGTACAACTGGGAAGAAAGTATAACAACTGAATGTAAAGCTGCAACGTTGAGCCGTCCATTAGATGTCCCACCTGAAGGGTGGGTACAGATATCCTCCTCAGCTCCACGGGTCCAGCCGTTCGCTCCATGTACGTCCCTCCCAGTGGTCTACCTATAGGTACCGAATTGCTCCACAAGCCTCCACCACGATCAGTGATGTCCGTCGTCTGCATCCAACACAACGTAGTGCGGGCATAGCCAGTGCAGGGGTGAGTATAAGCTACTCAGTAGGGACCCCAGGACCCCCAAAGTTCTCCAAGAATCCACAAAGGATAATACACAATGGAAAGATATGATCACGAAGTAACATCTGACACTACTTAGGTATATTCCCATACATATACCTAAGTAATCAATTCCGGTTCGGCTCCAACATCCGAGCCCAAGTACAACCTAGTCCACACAGGAAAACACAACCCAATCCACAGAAGAAAACATAACTTAATCCACATAGGATATCAAGTCCATCTTATCGAAGATAAGGATCAAATGTCAAGACTCAGGTCACATAGGAATACTTCTTCGTAAGACGATAATGATGATCAGATGTAGCCACTCATTCATTTAAGACATCGAACCCACACAGGATCGATAGGTACTAACCCTCACAATGACACACAGTGGATCGATAGGTACCAACCCCTACAATGACCCACAAAGGATCGATAGGTACTAACCCCCGCAATGACCCACAGATGATTGGTATGCGCTGGCCCACACAGGACCGCTGAGCGCTTACCCACACAGGATCTGATCCACACAAGATTGGTAGGAACTAATCTACACAGGATCGCTGAGTGTTGTAGTCATCGTTGTTGAACCCACAGAGGATTCTCATGCAGTCTTCATCGTCGTCGAGTCGCAACTAGTTCTAGGTTTCCCACACACAACAAGCTTGTTTCGGGATGGTCCGCTCGACAAGCCGAGGGTATGATACATCTACTGACACAAAATCAGGAGTTGATGTATTCAAAAGTTCTGTATCGTCAAAAGGAACTCAACGTGACAGACGGGGCATCAATCGGATGCCCGGTCTGAGAGTTATTGGATTTTTCGTTCTAGGGACCCGGTCGGTTTTTTAAGTCAAAACCAACCCGTACGTACTCAAACTGCATCCAAACCTTGAGAGGAGTAAGCCAAAAGGTCTGTATCACTAAGAGGAATCCAACAAAGTCGACGGTACGTCAATTGAACGTTCGGAGCCCATGTTATAAGTGTTTCCGCTCCGAGGGCCCAGTTGGTTTCAAGTTCGAACCAACCCGACCGAACCCAAAGTTCTCCTAAACCTAGAGTGTAATATACCGAAACTACCGTCTCGATCCAAGGATCGAATCACAGCTAATGGTGCGTCGATCGGAGTTCCGTAGCCCAATTGATGTGCAAATGACCGAAAGAGGTCCGAAAATAGGGGGTTCGGGCCCGGTCCGACCAGGCCCGATACCCCCTGGGTTGGCCCGAACCGGGTCGACCCGACCCGGGTCCGGGTCCAGTCAATTAGGGCGTGCCCCGGCCCAACCGGCGTGGCGTGGCGTGGCCTGGGCACGGCCTCGCTCGGCCTGGGCGGCCCGGCCTGGCGTCCTCGGCCTGGCCAGCATGGCCAGATGGCTCGGCCAAAACGGCCAAGAGGAAGGGGGGGGGGGCTCGCTGCCCCCCTGTTTGTGTAACCACGACCCCCATCTGTGGGCCTCTCTTTCGGACAACCGCGGGTTACGACCCCCAGCTTCAATGAAACCGGCCGACCCGGTCCGGCCGGCCGGTTGCTGCTGCCGCGGGACCACCGGGGTCCCGCCCTCCTGCTCCGGCATCGGCGGACAGAAGCCAGCAGCCGCTTCATGCGCCGTCGCGGCCCCGCTCCGGCCGCGGCCTCTTCGAGGTTGTCTGGTGTGGCGTGACAGCGCTATGTCTTTTTTTCGACTACAATAGTGCCTCGTTTCTCCGCCCATTCTTTATTATTTCTGCGCGGTGCAATGGCACCGCACTGCCTTGCTCGTTCCGCAACAAAATCAAGCATCAAGGGGGGAGGGGAGTCAGCCGTGTTCGTGCGGTCTGACCTCCTCCCGTTATTACGATAACCAGCAGCCCTATTTGAAAATGAAGAACAACGACAAAAGTATTCACAAACAAAAAAAATTAATCCCCTACCTCAAGCGTTGTCGTCGAACGAGGTTTGTCGTGGGAAGGGATGTCGCAGAAGGAGACTCCGTAAGCATCGCGGAAGGAGGATCATCGGCGTCGCAGAGAAGAGAATCATTGATTTCGCGTCGTCAATATCCGAGGCTAGTGTCTCTCACCGACAGCAGAGACGGAAGAATACGGTATGACGAACTCCCCTTTGTGGTGACAAAGTTCTTCATTGAAGGCTCGGTGTTCTTCGCGTTCTCCGACAAGGAAGAAGATGTTCTTCAAGAGTTAGAGAAAATACTCTCCCAAAATCCTCTCACACAACCAAAACAAAAACTTAATGAAATAAGACCTTGTCTTATTTAATTAACACACAAGACAAAAATTCGATATTCGAATTGAATTAAAGAATTAATTACATTGAATAAGTTAATCAATTATTGAGTTGACTTTTCAATTAATGGGGGTGCGAGTGTGTTACCTAATTAAAAGAGGGGGTTTTAGGAAGGTGAATAGGTGGGGCTCGTGTGGGTCCCGCCCCACAAATATCCTACCTAGTGGAGTAGGTTATAGTGGGTCCCACTAAAACCCCTTATTTTAGGTTAAACTAATTAAAAAAATAAAATTGTTTGCACCATTTTATTTTATTCTTTACTTAACCCAAAATTTTATTAACCACAGCTGAAAAAACGCAACTCCATAAAAGGTGTTACTAAGCAATTATCGGCGCTATGATTCCATCGGTGACCTCAGAATTCGATTCTGAGCACCGGTTCAAAATTTCGGAAAACCTGCTCGTTCGTTCGTTGAACGTACCCGAGCTAAACTTCAGAAAATGTTTCTGGGCACACCGGGCCTCGGAATCATGTGCCGTCAGAAACTGCGTTCTTGTAAACTCCCAAAACAAAATTAAGAAAAAAATTTCCCGTGATTATTATGTGTCTTTACAAGTGTACCATCATTGTAATTTTGAAACCATTTGTAGATTTCATTTAGTAGTGATCCACATGTGTTACCTGAATCTCCAGACATCGCAGAAGGAGTCTCTGAGTGCTATCATAGATGTTCCTTGTGTCTGTATCATCCTCCATTGATCACCTCGAGAATCATTTACAAAGTGTTACCCTTGATCTGGGGGGGGATGATTTCTATCTGTTCTTTGGAGCATTATTGGAGAAGGTATCTCTATATAACTGAGAAGATTATCCAATATTATTGTGCCCAAAAGCAACAACAATAATTGTCTCTGAGATAAAATAACGTAATTGGGTATTTATATTTCTAGGTTTAATATAAAATAATTGAACAATTGACCTTATTTATTTAATTTATTCAACGAAAATTAACATGTCATATAATAATAATAATAATAATAATATTTATTGACATGTTCTTAACATTGAATAATAATTAAATATTATTTAACATAATAATATTTAATAATTATTATTACTGACTCGACCATTAAACTTGGTTCACCATTCCTCCAAGAAATATATTGTTCCATTAATAATATCTATTTATTTATTAAAAAAATATCACTATATTATTCTCCAATAAATAAATAAATGATATATTCACTAAAAAAATAAATATTTGTTTAATATTATGATCATAATATTTTCTCTCAAATAACTAGAGATGGAATAAATTCGGTCATGAATACATAAATAATTTTTATACCACATGTGGGGAAAATGTTATTTATATTATTAAATAATAAATAATAATATATTATTTAATTGAGATTCTAGATACACCTAGTGTGTGACCGTTTAGGTCTCTTTTTATGTGGGACTGGTGAAGAAGCCTAATGTTCAAGGATAGTGTCCAGCAACGCACCAAGGCACCCATAGAGGAAGAAGATAATGTATCAATGACATGTCACATCATACCGATTCTTACTATGTAATATAACCTAGTTATCACAATATCTCAAATCAAGCATGTTTCATGCCAGTGCCATCAACTAATAAGATCAATTATCTCTTTCTGTAGACATCTAGTAATTGATCATGCCTATGGAAAACTATAGACATGGATTTATTTAGGCTATATTATTTCCTTCAAAGGGAGTGAGATATTAAATTTTGTTAAATAAATAAGGGATAAATCCTTAATCACATTATTCATTATTGAAATCTCACTTCTGAAACCTCCAACGTATTGTACCTCACTGCAAAAACATTTCATCAGGGTTTTCATAAATACATCAATGTACACAAGTCATAATATTCATTAATAATAATAATTATGTCTAAGGACCTAAACACATGTTCGTAGATAGGAACATCCAATGACACGCACACATATGGATTTCATAATACAGGGTCCCATTCAAATAATTTCTTACTATATATTACCAAGTGCGTACACCATGAGTAATTGCATCAATGTCATATGAGTCCTTATCCATGAAATCCTATATAATATTTGTCCCAAAAAATTATATCATTCGGCTATAGACCATGTATTCAAGAATAGTGTTGTAGAACTTCCAGTTTCTCATCATAGCAGGGAACAATTATGACCTTTTAGTGTGACAGCTGCTCTTAGGAAACTATCACAAAGTATTTCACATAGAAGAGCAATCATGAGGAGATAAGTAGTTTATTAATATTCAAAAAAATGAATAAAATATTATCATAACATACACAGAAGCTGGTTCTAAGAAACTAAATCCAACCAGACTTCAAATTACAGTAGATACAATTCCTAAAGACCTTCTGTTTTCATGGATCTTACATGATACTCAAGATTATACTGAGATAGGACTTTCGGAAAGGGGTCTACCACATTCTATTCCATGGGTACATTTCTTACCTCAACTTGACCCCTCTAATGAAATTAACTCAAGAGGTGATACTTACAGAGTTTAGGTTTTTCTGTTGGTGTGGACGTGCTTCTTTTGCAAGAGTCACCACTACATTATTATCACAATACAATGTTATAGGGTCTTTAATTATATGTACCAAAAAAATACACTAGAAAAAGTTATAAACACAAATGGAGTCCTTGGATGTATTAGAATATGCTATATACATAGACTCTGCTTTAGAATCAGTGACCACTTGCTGCTTTGAATGCTTCTAGCTCACAACTCCTCCATTGAGATAGAAAACATATCCTGATTGTCACATTAGATTATTCTGATCTATTTGATAACTAGCATCAGTATTACTCCTCAGTACCAACTCCTCTTCTTCTCCATACACTAGGAACATATCTATGGTTCTTCTTAGATACATAAGGTTGGACTTAATAATAATGTAAATTGTTTCTCATGAATCATCATGTAATCTACCTACCATGATAACTGAATATGAAACATCAATTCTATTACATAATATTTTATACATGATTGATCATATCACCAAAGTTTACAGGATCTTACTTTTCATCTCTTTCTCCTGTATTGTCTGTGGAACTATTTTCTTATAATGATCTAAACCATGTGACACTGAAACTATCTCCTCTTGTATTGTTCTATAATAAAAATCTTTAGTATGTAGTCAACATATTTATTTTTACTTAGTCCATACAGCCTCTTGGATCTATCATGAATGATCTTGATCTATAGAATGTAGGATTCTTCACATATTTCCATCATATTGAAACAATTGATTAACCATTCATTAATTAAATTAAAACCAAGTCTGTAGATTGTAATAATTACTATATCATAAACAAATAATAATAGTTCAATTAACACATTTCCACTAAATCTCTTGTAAACACACGTCTCAAATTAGTTCTAAATAAAACCAAATTATATAATATCTTCATAAATATGAATTTTCCATGACCTAAATGGTATCTTTAATCCATTAATGGTTATTTGAAATCTAAAAAACATTTTGGCATCACCGGGATTCACAAAACCTTTTGGATGTTTTATATAGACTGCTTCCTAAGAGTTACAATCATGGCATGATGTTTTTAAATCAATCTATGGAATCTCATAGTCATGGTAAGCTACTAGAGAATGTATAATTTAATGAATTTAAACATGGAACCTGAAGAAATTGTTTCCTTATAGTCAATTACAAGATGTTTTTTAAACCCTATTGAAACTAGCCTTTCTTTATATGCATTTACTTTACTTTTAATGTCTACTTTCATCTTGAATACCCATTTTCATCAACTAGGCATCACATCAACTTTCTGATGGACCAAATCCCAAACATGGTTCTGTTATATGAAATCTATATAATAATTCATGTATTATTTCCATATAATAGATTATGATCATTATACTACCATTTTTTTAGAGATTTGTCCAAAATTATCAACTGATAATGAATCACTATATTTTGTGACTAGAAAAAATATCTATCATGTTCTCTTACCTATCATACAGTCCTACAAAATACCTATGACTCCGGAGCTACTTTTTACATGAGGACCTATGGAATATATTCATATAACAACTATTGTGTATCTTGATCATTAAATTCACCAAATTAAATATTTATACCAATATTATTTTTGAGGATTTTCTACATCTCAAGAGAGATGACTTGTATAGAAACAATCACTTTCTTGTCTCTAAGGGGCTGTATTGGTTTTTTTAAAGGTTGAGGGCCAAACCCCCTTTATTGAATAATAAAAGATAAGCCTATTTTAGAAGTCCTAAGGGGGAACCCATTACAAGAAGGTATAATTCCTTAAAAACCATGTTCAAAAAGATCCTACAAGGCCAAAAGAAGGAAATGTCCAAGTATACCCCCAAAATCCTCATCACCCCCTCATCATACATCACAATGGTGAAATTAGTCAAGAAGTGTGTCACCCCCTACTATGAAGATACACCATGATGGAAGAACACCATGGTAGAGCACCCCTCCAACTAGCATAGAAATGTGGAGGAGATCCGGATGAAGGGTGCTAGCACACCATTATATATTTCAATATTCCCACTCAATTTAATGTGTATGATAACATTTTTAATGAAAATCCCCAAAAGGACAAAAAAAGACCAGAATGACTCATTATCAGCCTTACCAGGTCCAACAAGGTATGGTTCCTATTTTCACTAACACCATTCAACTATAGTGTCTATGGTTGAGTTAGTTGATATAGATTCCCAAACTCATTTAGAAAGTCGATAAACTGTTGGATAAGATATTCTCAACCTCGAACTGGTCAATAATTCATTATCTTCTTACAAAGAAGCTTCTATATATAATTCTTGAGTTCTTCAAATTCCACAATGGACTCAGACTTATACCTCATTAAGTAGATATGATCGTTTAATCTCTAGTCATGAGTACATGTTAAGAAGTAATAATATCCACCTCTACTTTCAACTTTGAATGGACCACACACATCCGTGTAAAAAATATCCTATAATCTCTATTGACCATTCATCCTTTTCAGAATATAGTGGTTTGGTAATTTTCTCTTATAAACAAAAATGACATTTTTTCAGGCGGTTTTAACTCGTAAGATTCTAAATAGACATATTGATTGAGGAATTTCGAATTTGTATTGTTTACATGTCCAAGGCATTGATTCAAAGGATGGGTGTTGTATGAGTCATTTGAACATGATTCGTTCTAAATTTATAACACATGATAATTGTAATTTAATAAATAAATACCATTATTCAAATGCACCATACCATACCATATGTTGTAATTGTAAATGAAATATTTTTTATATCCAAATTTTAAAATAAACCCATCTATATCTAAACATGATATATGAATTATATTTTTTCAAATTGTGAGTAAAACATATAAATACATCAAAACCAAAAGAATTCCCGTTGGAAATGAATGGTTTTTGTCACCAACTTCTAGGGAATCTAGCCTCACTCCATTACCTGTTCTTAGATCCACCTCTCTTATGTAAATATTTCTAAATCTACTTGATTATTGTATTTGGATACATATGTGAGAACCAAATGGTATATATAATACCCAATGTTTATAAATGGAATATTTAACATGATAAGGAACACACCATTAGCTTCCCCTTTCCTTTATGTGTAGTTACTCTTCTAGTGGCCTAACATTCCACATGAAAAACATACTACCACAGTTTACTTACCCTTCAAATTGATCTTCTTGTTCTTGTAAGGGTGGTTCCTAGGAGATTTAGACTATTTATTTTTCTTGGGACACTTTTCCTAGTTCATCCTTTTCATATTCTCCATAAGTCATGTGGTTTTCTCATGCCCCATGGCCATATCCACTTGGAAAATCAGTGTCAGAATATACATATAAATCATATCATTATTACTAATATTGTAACTAACAATAAAGATAGATAAGGACATGACAAACGAATAATGTACGATATTTATACACAACTCATCTAGTAATTTAATCTCTAAGATGTTCAAGAGTTCAATTTTGCTAATAATCATGATCCCATGAGGCCCAGCTGGTGCAGAATCTCTATAAATTGTTTTGAAAAAATAATTGGAGATATACTACATCTCTTTTATCAATTGTAATTGATACATATCCCAACGTTGAGACACCATTCTATAGGAATCAATATCCCCATGTTTCTTTAAAATATCATTGGATATTGGTGATATCATGAATCAATAAACATCTATAGAATCATTAAAATGTTTCTCAAGGATATATAATTATTCTTTACTTGGCTCATTAATAGGCGCAACTTGTAGAGGTTCTTCAACTCCATAAAATTTCATTTCATGGAAAATGATCACCTATAGGTGCCTTTTCCACTCCTGGAAATTTTTATCTGTTATAATTTTTTTAATTTTGTATGGATAGAAATGATATATTTGATATCATTTTATTTTTATTTATAAAAATAAGATATGTATAATTTTAGTACATGATATAATTAAATTTAGAGAAATAAATAAATTTTATGTCTTTTAGTCTCCCAGTATTTTATGGAATCCTAATATCCCACCCCAGTTTGTTTAGAATGTCATTTTTCATGCAAATCATAATGGATAGGCTCCATATTCCCCTAATAATTTCCCCAAATTAGGTTGTTAATGCAACTTGAATGGTTTTAGGTAGGGATTCCAAACTCCAACATCATTAAATCACAGTTCCTTCTTCCACTAAGTAGAATCCAGAATCCCAAAATCCATAAAATTGATTTCTTAAATATTTTCCTCTCAGTTACACCATGTCCTACATTAGTTGTAAACACTTAATTAGAACATATTTATGTTGACCCGAGACCACTTGTTATAATTCCTCAATAATTTAAATCAACATATCTTTGGCAGGTCAAGCACATAGAACTATGGATCAATTTTAACTGTAGTATTATAATGATATATTGACATAATGTTTTATTGAAGGATTTTACCCTTTTATAGGTAAATTTAAAATTATTATATTTATCCCATTCTTGTTAGTATTATGTAGACTCCCTTAAGTTGTTAACTATGTCAAATATAGAATTTATGCATAAAAAAATTTAATTTTGTTCAATATTTCATGCTCAATAATGTCATTAATTATGTGATCATGAAAAAACATCCATAATGAAATAACAATTAAATTGACAAAAATAAAATAATAAAGGTTGTGATCATGAGATTTTACTAGTGGTTATTTTATCTTACAGTTGATGAACTAATAGTTGATCTAGAAGAAAAACATTGAACCAATTATGGTCCATGTTTCAACATTCAAGCTATCCACCTATGTTCCTTATATCGGTTTCATCTCAACTCTAAACATGAAAAACATCTACTACCTTGGGATCTCCATCCATTACATATGCCTTTTACTCACACACTAGTGAGGGGATTAGAGGTTAATATAAAAGAAACCTCGATAACACATTCCCTACCTAGAGAATGGAGAGAAGGATTTTAGGATAGTAATTAAATTTAATAAAAAATTTAATGGAACCAATCTCATGTGAAAGGTCCGGTCTAGCTAAAGATCTATCACATGAAAACAACAAATTATACATTTAATAAAACTAGAATTAAATTATTAATAATTATTATATAAGATAAACCATGCTCGAATTGATTAATAATTATCTTAAACTAATCAATCATTTTCTCATAATTCTAATCTGAATTTACATAAGATTCTCATCTGTAATAATTTAATGAAAAATTAGATAAATTCATTTAAAAATAACCTTTTAAATAAATGCACTTTGGAGGAAACAAAGTGAATAATTTTCTAATTCTTCCAATATATATTTTACCCGTATACTATTTTACTATTGTGATATATTGAATACATCACATATCACATAAATTGAAAATATGTTCTTCATAGATGATTACACATATTACTGGATTTTTTAGTCATGTGTTTTGCTTAAATGGATAAAGAGTATAATCATGTAATATAACTCATAAATTATATGTAGATTTGAATGTTACACATATATTATTTAAAAATTTAATGATTTATGTATATTAAAACCTATCACTTTTCACATCCTATCATTATGACCACATGAAAGTACATGTCTCATGGATTACATAGTAAACTGAATAAATTTTTAATCTACATATTTTGGTGTAAGTACACGCTATCTAGATCTGATCTAAAAAACTTGTACTTCTCTCATAATCTATTCGAGACACACACCAGGGGACTCATCATGTAGTATGTTCCTGAGAAAAATTTAATTACACAACATATCCAATGGTCCATAGACAATATTAACTCTGAGTTACATGATCACTAGTCAGGTACGCCGTGATTAGAATACACAGCTCGTTAGGGACTGAAAGGTACTACACAACATGAAAGTGGGATACATTGCATGTATAACAGATAATTGTGTGCCATGAAATTCAATGCAATGCATGGTGAATTAAGTTTGTAGTTAATTTAATAATCAATTCATAATCTTAATCTCATTTCTGAATCAAATTCTGATTTTCTGAACATGACTACACAAAATGTAACTCTAATTACATGAATTATAGTATAGTATTGTCTCGAAAGAAATATTGGTACCTTCAGATGAGTTCCTTGATTCTATTATAACTATAAAATAAAATATCTCAATTATATCTTTGGGAAACAGAGGAGGAATAAACATATCTAACAATTAGAATTAAAAGAGTTACCAAACATGACTTGAAAAAATAAATTACAAATTTGTAAGTCACCAATTATATTTTTTAAATATAATTATAAACTATTATGAATCCGGATATAATATAACTTTTAGGTTTAGGGAACATTGAATGCGTGTGATGGGTGATTCCCAACATTGATTTTTTCCATATTTGATGACCAATATGAGACTTATGTGATGATGAATGTTGTGATACAAAATGTTGAAAAAATGAAATAGATAACATATAATAATGATTGAACAGAGAGATAGGATATGAAAACATATTGTTAATAATAAATTTAATTAGATAAAGAATTACCTCTGAGGAATTATTTCTTTATTGATCAATATGGTGGAAGATCTATGGTTTACTGTTATTGATTTATAGAAACCATGAATATATTTCCTCTAGTGGTGATCCACATGTGTTTAATGAATCTCTAGCTACTACCTTAAGATTCCTTAGGTGCTAGCATGGATGATCCTTACGATTTCATCTTCCACCATTGACCGCCGTGAGAATCAGTTCCATTGCATTCTCTTTGATCTGGTGGGGGAGGATTTCTCTCTGTTTATGAAAACGTTCTTAGATAAGGTAGCTATATAGGTTTGAGGGGATTCTCCATGTTATTTCTTCACAAAACCAATAAAAAGAATTGCTTCTTAGAGAAAATAATATAATTGGGTATTTATATTGGTCGAGTTAAAATAAAATAATATTAAAAGTGCCCCTAATTATTTTATTTAGTCTTGAGAAATCCCCAAGCCAAATAATAATATTATTTTTATTTTTTTAGAAGTGTGTTACTTGAAAATTATAATTAAATATTATTTAATTAAATAATATTCACTATTTATTCTTTCTCATTAGACCATTAAACTCAGTCTGGCATTCCTCCCCAATATTTATCAACCCTTGAATAATTTCTTTTTTTAATGAAATAAATATCCTTGAATTATTTGAAAATATATAAATAAGTATTATATTCTATAAATATAAAATAAATTTTTATTAAATATTCCCATCATAATATATTCTCTCAAATAACTAGTGAAGAAATAATTGTGTTCAATCATACATGAATAATTATTAAACCACATAATAGAATAATATTTATTCAACTTGTTAAATAAAAAATAATAATTTGTTATTAAGAATAGATTCTTTATACACTTAGTGTGTGACCCTCTAGGCCTTTTTTTATGTAGGATTAGGTGAATAAGACTAAATTCTATGTTAGCATCTAGAAACAGACCAAGGAACCCATAGAGAATGAATTTAATATCGAAATTACATGCCACATCTTACGGAAACAAAATAACAATATGTAAATTAATCATGTTACATACTAGTGTCATCAACCTATATGCTTAATTTTCTATTTTATATGCATTTTATGAAATAGAAATCAACAATTGAACATCATGGTAAAGGAATTTTTTGTCTATATCATTTAAATAAAAGGGCTTGAGATATTAACTTCTATAAATGAAAAAAAGTGATAAATACGTTCTCACATTATTCAATATTGCATTATTACACGTGAAACACCAATCGTATCCCACCTCACAGTAAAAATATGTCATAATTATTTTTGTCAAAACATTAAATTATATGACCCATAATATTCAATAACAATAATCATAATGTCTAAGGAACAATTCACTCATCCACATCGTATAAATGGATATTTAATATTGATGAGTCTTATTATCATAATATCCTAATTGATATTACCAAGAGCGTACACCATGGGAGGGTGTCTCAAAGTCCAAGGAGTATCCACCCCTGATAGCATGTATCATATGTGACCCTCAAATGATATCATTCGGGTATAGAACATATATTCAAGAATAATATCTTATCACATTAGGGTTCTCATCATATCGGGGAACTGCCATGACTTTTTAGTGTGACAGATACTCTTAGGACATCATCATATACTATGTCACTTAGAAAAAAAATCATTATGTGATATGTATTTTAAGAAAATTTATAAAAATGTACACATGTTTATCATAAAGTACAGAGATGTTCTTTCAGGTGAACCAACTCCACAAGATGAATATATATAAATTTTTAAGAAAAAAACTTAGAATACAAAGACTAGAAGAATTATTTACATATGATTAATACCAAGCATAAAATATCACTAACAAAAATATAGAAACTCAACTACCCATTTCTAATTATTGGGTATTAGGAAGGTCTACTATTTTTAATTAGAGTGGTATAGTTATATAGAGTTTAAATTGAAATTTATAATTTAAAACAACCTTTAAGATGAAATTAGAATCCCTATTTGATGGAAAATAATTCATTTTCCATGATTTTAAATTAAAAAATTTTATACTTACATTACATTCAAGTTATATGATGTTCCATTCCCATGTTTTAACTTCAGAATCATTATATGTGAGAATCGGTAGTTCATGTAACTGCAAACAAAGATTTATATCTACAAATTTAATGTTACAAGTCATATAAAATGATTTTATTAGATGAACCATTGTTATTTGTTTATATAAATACATTCTTTAGAAATTGAAATTGTAATTATCATTACCAATATAAACTAACCATTCATCCCATGAAACCAATGGACCACGATTCAAACACGTAATAATTAGTTAATTAATGTTCCTCCCTCAATCTATATTGAAAAACACCATTCAGGTCAAGGAAAAACCATAAATTAAAGAAATTATTCTTAACCCTATGAGAAACATTATCAAATTTTTCATTTATAATTATAAATGAATATACAAATACCAGATGCAGTGAATGTGATGAATGAAACATCATATACATTTATTTCACCAAATATTCATGAAATGTGAGTATTTATGTGCCTATGAGGATGAATGTGTAATAATTATTTTCTATACTAGGCCATGGGTGAAATTCCATAACGTATAAATCACATGAAAAAACTAAATTAACAATTAGGGAAATTAGTTCAAATATAATAGGAGAAAACCAGAACATAACGTCTGGTGTTATGAAATTTTTTGTTTTACCTATATCTGGGTTACCTAATACCAGAAATAGTTTCACTAAAAATATTAGATGCTTCTGAATTTCTTTTTTAAACATCCCAAAAAAGAAAGAAAAAGAAAATTAATCTATAATAAATCCTTATGACAACACAGACCCAGTTCAATTAGGTGTAAACAATCAAGGATGGACACATGGCCTTAAGAGAACCTCCCATATACTGTAGTGAGTAGAATTACTGTGAGGTACTAGGGTGCGTTTGTGTGGAGCATATTTCATTTTTTTAGTGTGGATTACAGTGGTAAAAGGTATATAAGAAACTAGATAAAGCATCAAAAAAATATGTGGTGAATGTAAATTATCCATATAGAATAAACTGATGAATCACCATAATATCCATGTTATATAAAAAGTGAGATAATGTATTGTTACTATAGAAAAATATGAATTATGCTAATATCATTACATGCTATAAAAATATATTTATAAATAACTATAGTTGGAATAATAAAATTATCCTAAACCTATATTGTGTTATCAAATCTCATACCCCATCCCATCACATTAATCATACATCCAAAATTTTCCCCTTCCCCTTTTCCCTAACATAAATCACATTTTATGTTCGAGTAATTACCGGTGGAGAAAATGTTGTGTGAGTATAACTCAGTAGGAAACCACCAACAATGAGTTTTAAATCAATTATTTGAGTATAAATATAGTTGGTTTTAGGAAACATGGGACTAGTATAATAAGAAATACATTAAAAAACAATGTTAGTATCGAGTTCCTCATGGGAAGCTAAGATGACCATATATGATTCATCCTATTCTAGATGTATTTGAATAGGTAACATTTATGAAATTAGTGTCCATGAATATTATAATAGTGTCCATTTAAAGACCTGACCCAAGATAGGGTTCGGTCTGAAACTACCCCAAGCCAATCTCCATAGGCCTGGGCTGGAGACAAGTGCTAAAGGCATAACTAACTTTGGGATGCCTTTGCCTAAGAACCCATACACAGGCACAAAACAAACTCAATGAAAATGTTATCATGGTGAAATTAAAATATTCCACATTTTTATAATGTAAAACAAACATGCATGAACCGCTATATGGTACAAAATAATAAAAGTGTAACTAAAAGGTATACAAGAAAAAATACATGCCCACCTCAAAATATGCTCAAACCTAAATAAACTGAAAAAGATAATTGCCAAAGGAAAACCCCACTCCTAAATCCCAAACAACAACCATCATACACAGTCCACGTTCCAAACACCTCTAATCTCCTCTCATGTCATCATATAACATTCCATCATATTTAAAATACATGACACTTGTGGAAATATCACATCCATGGTGAGTATATACATACCTAGTAGAATGACCCAAAATTGGTGAAGTGGGAGGAGTAAGAGATACAACTGAAGAGTAATTTAGTAGATAGAACAAGGTATATTGAAAGAGTACAACATAACCCAAAATGATTGTGAACGTAAATTTTTCTAATCATAGGGGATAAACACAGTGAGTATATGAACTACCCATCGGGCCATCTTCACATATTATAGGATAGTAGACGAATCCAACCATTAGAAGATATAAATTGATATCATATGAAATTCCCCACATGTCATCTACTATATTAGAAGGAGAGAAAATAACCCATAGAGTGGGTATAAAATAAGGATATAAATATTCTCAGTTAATGAATACCACATGAGGGAGTAAGGTGATCTCTATCTCATTGCTCAGAACAAGAAGGAGAGTCACCAACAGTTCGAAAAGAAAGTCCATTAATGATGCCCAACATCTCAAATGTATTCACTGAACACACAATTACAAAAAATCAATCACCACTCCTTGATACTATTCTCTTTAGGTGGCAGTAACTAACCCATTTATTTTTTGTCATATAAAAAAATGAATATTGGTGCGAGAAAGTTTCTTTAGTTCCCCTGAGTCCAAAGAGATATCAAAACATTTCTCATCAATATGCTTCATAATAAATCGAGAACAAATTATAGGTAAGGATCACATTCTCTAGTATGATAAATTGGTAGATCACTAATAGTCACCTACGATCTCCCTTTCTCTGTCCAACGGGAGGGTACCACTTAGGAAAAGTCATCTGGGAGGTCTTCTAGCCAGCCATGCTAGATGTTATTCCCAGAAAAATGTCATTAGGGAACTCTACTTCACAACCATGCTAGAGGGTAAGACCAAAATCATCAGTGGGTAATTACACCACTTATCCCTGAAAGAGGGTAAGCCTAGAATGCATTCATCGGAAAACTCCACTCTGTATCCCTATAAGATAGAAAGCTTATAACGATCATCTAGAAACACCGCTTCCCAACCCTACTGAAGTGTAATCATGAATCATTGAGGAACTGCACTTCCAAGACATACTAGAGGGTAACATGGAAATATCATTGAGGAACACTACTCTACAACCCTAGTAGAAGGTAAGATCAGAAAACTCTGGTGATCCTGCATGATCACAGTTATCAACGAGTGTCTCCTTAATGCTTTCCCAAAAAAGAACACTTCACATTGTATATTCAAAAATACAGTTGAGGGAACCATCACATTTGACATAGAAAAAAAAATTAAGATAGTTTACTCTTGGATCAAGATCCATGTAAAAATAAAGGATATACAGATGAGGGTTGTTTTCTTAAAAGAGCAGAAGGGGTACATGGAATATTCTAGGACCAATATGGTGTGTGATCTCATAGTACTGACTACTCATTTCCCTATCCAGTACACATTTTCATCCCATTTGTTAGAACATGTTATATAGGTAGGCTTCATGTCATGTAATGAATAACAATTATGGGGGTTGTGTCCTATGGTCGTTTCTGTGTACTCGGGACCCCGTGTCTGTGTACTTCATTACACACTATGTTGGTTCACATGGGATGCCACATATGTGGTCAACTCGTATTTTTATACTCAGTGCATTCCATGTTCACGGCTGTGTGATCTGTCCCATGGATCACTCACACTTAAATGAGGTATACGTTATGTAATGTTAAGTATGTGTTGTTCCATATTTATGGGTTTCGAAACCACTATATTTGTCATTGTAAGTGTTTACCCACCGTGTTTTATTATTTTTACATTACATGTAGTTATAATTTTTTCAGAAACTCCAAATTTGATCCTCCACTCCAAATATTCTCTAATTGCCTTATTTCCCACTGCGAATCATCCAGAAAACATTGAATCTAGCAGTGAATCGTTCTCGCTGGCTATCGTTCACCCAAAATTGGTTTTGTTCATCTATGAGGGTTTCATCTCACATTTTACATACCATATCACCATTGATTGTCATATAATTGATTACTAACCTCCATATCAATCATCCACACCTTTCATTCTTTCTGGATCTGTGCTCTATTCACAAAACCATTAACCATTCATTGATTAGCTGTATATTTGTGTATCTGATCATGCTTAGTTCACTAAAATATTATTGCGCATGGTCCTAGAGGATCCAAATAGTAAAGAAGGCGTATTAAAATAATGTAGGGGAGAACCATAACAAGGGTTTGAATGATATTTTTCCATGAATACATGGCCAATGATCAATAACATGATCCATGTTTTGATTAATAAATGTAAAATAAATATAATCATATGTTACAGGTCTATTCCATATTTTTATTAGGATTATATCCACAAAAAATGGATGGATCTACTAAATAAATATAATCTATTGGTGTAAAACACCAAAAATAGATTCCTACCTCAGGTTTGGATTGATATTTAGTGAATAACATTCTTATGAAATGTTTTAATGAAGTTGATGTGTTCATCATGCTTTGACTTCCATTGATCTAGATGGTTGATTGTTGTTCTCCAAACGATAGGGAGGAGGGGAAATGGATGATGATATCAATGATAAGAAACCCAACCTAGAAAGGTCACCATACCAATGAATTTATTAACATAATTTTAGGTTAAAATAAAAAAATTAATTAAATTAATATATTTAATATATCCACTTAAACACACCACCAAGAAGCGAGGGGTCAGAACACCCATTGTTGAATCATTATATATAGAAATTATAGTAAAAACTATGTGAATGTACCAAATGTGGTCTCATATTTCGGATATGTTCAACCATATAATAGTTATCTCATTTTATTTTACTAAATGTGCATAATAAATAAAGACTATATTTAATATTTTTCTAATATTATTTCTTGGAACCCCAATGCTTAGAATCACACATCACCTTAGAAACTTGCTCTTGAAATTTATAAATAAATATTTAAAAGTATTAAATGGAAAAAATATGGTCTCTACATAATTCTATCCTTCAATATTTTCTTCCTTTATAAGAAAAAACTAGGAAAAAAATTAGGATACTAAGCCCGCACCTAGATTTCCCACTCCTAGGGACTCTCATACATGTTTATGTGCTGTCGCAACTTGCAAACCTAAGGGATGGTCAATCAATATAGGGTCCACTCCTACCGATCCTTGGTCACCACTATGTTCTCATCAAAAGTGGATCCATCCATAATTTCCAACTACCCCCAGCCAATGACATGTGTAGGGTCATCTCCTCAGCTAAAACATGTGTAAGACATCGTTCATGCGCTCTATCTGTGTCGTTAAGGAAAGGTGGTATGAAACATCATCAACTCATTATCTAATCTTGAAGGTCCTGATTAACCTTAGGGATGTCTTCTATACCTATCTCAACCATTGAAATCCTTTTCATGGGGAGACATTCATGAAAACATGGTCGACTAGTTCTAACTCCATGGTCCTACAAAAATGGTCTATGTAGGATTTATGTGTTCTCGAGGCCATATTCATTTGGTACCAGATGACTTGAACTTTCTTTTTTGTCTCCTATATCACCTCTATTCCCATTATATATGTCTCTCCAATCTCTATCCAGCATAAGGGTGGCCTACATGGTGCCTCGTACATGGCCTCTAAAAGTTTTATAATGATGGTAGAGTGGTAGATATTATTGTGAGAGAACTCTTTAAATGGAATGTGATTCTCACATCTCTAGTTGAAGTCAAACATGGAAGGCCTCATTATATCCTATAACACCAAGATAGTGTGCTCAGTCATCCCATTAGCCTCGGGTGGAAATATTGAACTCATCTGCAAATGGGCCCCAAATGACTATTTTAGGCCTATCCACAATCAAGGAGTAACCAATGTGTCATGATTAGATACAACCATCAAGGGTACCCTATTAAGGTAGATTACCTCCGATATCTATAGCTACCCTAGGCTCCCCATCGAACTCTACTCCCTAATGGAATGGATGTGGTCCTACTTCATGAGTCTATAGACCATCTCCGAGATGGCATCATGGACATCCACTATGCATGGAAGTCCTGTGAAGAAGTCTATGGATATGAAATCTAATGTACACCCTGAGATCTCCATGGGATGAAAAATATCTACTGGAACATATTTCTCCACATTCCCCTACTAACATTTTAGGTACCGAGAGAAAATCAAGGCTAGGTTTAGTCTAATGCTAGTCCACCAAATCTATCACTAAATTTATATGTACATTATCCCCACACTTGGATATACAACTAGGGGAGAATTTTTAAACTCCCACATCACCACTTCCCACAATGTGACTAGAACCAGTATTCGTCACTAGAACATGATAACTTGATTTATATGATAATATCAATCTAGTGCATCACCTATAGATATATGATCATGTAAGACCTCACAGTTTTTGTATCCTATTTGGGAATCTCTTACATGGCCTAGAATATATGTAGTCATCACCGTTTAATGAAAATGGTTTTACCCTCCAACTCAACTAGGCTCAGCTATAGGGAAGATAACTTCTCCAAAGCATCCCGCACTAAGAGAGAAAGGGAATTCCTACTATGGTTATCTACTATAATGTTTCCCATCTCTAGAATATATACTCTTTCACATTCATAGTTTTATAAGAACTCTAACCATCACCACAATATCTTGTTTAGGTCTCTTTTATTGAAGAAGTAACTAATAATCTGGTGGTCAAAGTACATAATAGAGCACTCTCCTAGAAGGTAGTTTCTCTATATGCTCATTGAAAAGACTACCGCTTCCCAATCTAGGTCATGAGTTGGGTAGTTATACTCATGGTTTCTCAACTACCTTGACCAATATGAGATAACTACCTACTATTACATCAATGAAAAAACAATCCAAACTCTGGATTCATGTAATACAATACAAACAACATGGATTCCTCTTATGGTCTCAACACTGGAACACTCACCATTAATTACCTCAACTCCTAAAAGGAAATCTAGCACTACTCATACTAGATAAATGTATTCCCACTCTATATCAGGGTAGTCAAATGGGTCATGATTTCGGAGAAGTCTGCAAAAAACCTCCTCTAGTACCCCTCTAGGTCAAGAGACAACAGCACGTCAAAAAAATTCATAGGTAGATCCTAATAAATAAATGGTTTGATCTTCACTGAATCCATAACTAAACCTTGTTAAAAAATATGTGACAGAAAATGTTATTCTCAATTATCATGAATTGGAACATCAAGATATTTCATTAATGATGGTGCTCTTGAAACAAAACAGTAACCATCATCATGTACTCATCATTCTCCTCCTCTATGTAAAAGTAGATGAGTTTGTCATCGATGAAGAAAACTACACAATGGTAAAAGTAGAAATGGAAGGCATATTTAATCATATCTGTAAACATGGTGGAGGAATTTTTTACAAGAAATTGAATCACATGGAACTCATATCGTCTGTACTGATATCAAATTTCCATCTTTGTAATATTAGGCTTGAAACCCACAACTGGTGGTAGTTGGATCCGAGATTGATCTTGGATAACCATCTCGCACCTCACAAATGGTCAAATTTTTCATCAATTGATGGAAAGGGTTACTTATTCATTATAGTTTCCTAGTTTAGGAAATGATAATCCAAAAAAATACACAACTCTCATCCTCCTTTTTAATGAATAACACTGGAGTTGTAGAGGGGGCACACTAGGTCACAAGAAAATGTACTCCTGAAGGTCTACCAAATGAAACCATTTCTCTCAGTTCATTTTAGGTTGCATCAAATATTTCATAGAAGATATCATGTCTATAATTGGATGAAATTCAATGAAAAACTCTATCTCTTTCCATATAGGTAGTCCTGTAACAACATCGGGGAAGACTTCAGTATAATCCTCCTCAACCGAAGGAACCCATATGACTGAAGAGAATGATACACCTTGGGATAAAAATTAGAATTAATGGTTTTCTTCTATCCTCCTAGTAATTATACCCCCTTTCCCTTCACGGATATCTCTATATATAGAGAAGGATAATATCGTCCCATCTGTACATAGGCATCTAACTTGTCTGTGGTGGAAATCAATATTTAATCAGACCATGGAAATCCATTCCATAGACAAAATTATGACATAGAGTTTCATTATGATGGATGAAATGTACCACATGAACCTTTATCCACCAATAGACTTCTCACATGGATGGAAGAAGACTAATATTGCAGATTCAATTCCCTGTCTGAACCAAAATATGAATCTAATGTTCTAACTCCTGTACAAGGAGCTCCAACTATGGAACTAGGAGTATTGAGGTAAATGAATGACAAGATCTACTGTATACTAATATTGAGGTAATATTAGAACAAAAAATAATACCTAAGATAATCATGTACACTACGGGGTCATAGAAATCCAATGTAGGTAGTTGTCCATGGATGTAGCTGCCAGATCCATGAGCCTGATGTGAGACACCTCGTGGTGGTGGTGCAAGGACCTCATAATGTCATCCTCCGCATGTAACTCTTCCTACTCCTCTGTTAGTTAAGCCTCCCTAGGTTCCTCCTTATCGATGCTTGGGGGATCCCTTATCATGATTATACCTCTACTGCGGTGGTCCATCTACTTTTTTCCAGGGATAATCAACGCGTATGGTTGGGAAATCTCATGCCATGTGACCTCACCCATCCAAAGAAAAGAACATTCCATCATTGGGCATCCCTAGGGCTTTGATATTCCCTTTCACTATACAAAAACGTCAATAATCATACTCATGAAAGAGTATCCTACACTTATATCACATTGGCGGGTTCATACTAGCTCTAGTAGATGACATAGATCCACAACACCAACTTCCAACTCTAATTTTGTGGCTCCCCTCTGAAAGAAATATAATTGTCACCAGTTCCTACTATAACACTTTGGTATAAGTGTGGATGAAATATAGGACTATACTAGAACAGATTTCAGGATAGATCCCGTACTCAAACATATGTTCTCAGAAGTAGTTGTCCATGATTGTACCAAGAGAGCAGTGTGTACGGTTTGTGAACCTCCCCAAATAATCAGCAACTTTCAACCATGTCTTCTTCACTTCAAAAAACATTTACATCCAAATTGAGAGTAAGAAATAGTGGTATAAATCTTCAAAAAACAACTGGATGAATTTATCCCATGAGTGTGTCAACTCATCTTTAATCTATGTAACCAGGCTACACCAATTCCCATCATCTATGTAGAAATGGATGGACGTATGTTCCGGCAATTAATATTTTGGAGTCTGAATAATCCTAAACATGCAGAAAACTGACTCTAGACAATCTTTTACTGCATGATGATCTAGATCATCGCCAAACCTTAACGGACTCTGATGCTGGAACTTATAGAGCATGATAATCCTACACACATCATTAAACTACTCTATTGGGATGATCTTCTAGTGATAGTTGGAGGTGCTTCTACCTACCCACCTGGAGGAGGGGGATACTGGGATAGACCATGATCTGAGGGCTTGTCACTCATAGGGTCTTCTTCATGAACCACAGCCAGTATCATGTCTAGTTGTTGTCATAGAGGCATTCATAATGTTATCAAGTAATTCCGTTGTATGATGATCATATATATATATATATTGATGACAACAATGAAGAGCTGACATATGAAGGAAAATCAATGTTTTACCCTATATTATTCATGTACCATTTATCCCTAGAAAAAATGTCTCGGCATGCCGAGTCGATAAAAAGGTTGTCAGGGTCATGGTTAATTGATATGTCAGCCACTCGTACCAAAACTGGACTTCTTTTTCTGAGTGCCACACTAAAAAAAACTTTGACATTGTTACCCTAAACCCAACCCACCATCATAAGGGTAAACATCTTAACATCATCCTAATTAATGAACATTCTCTCCTACCAATCTGTCATGACCCGACTCAAGCTAGTGCTTGATCTGCAACTTCCCCAAGATAGAAAACACGTTATAGGGGTAGGGACATGCACTGAAGGCATAACTAAATCAGGGAGGCATTTTCATTAGATCATATACACACATTCATTTCAAACTCAATGAAAATGTGTAGTGGGAGAAAGTAAAATATGAAACACTACTATAAAGTAAAAAAACACGAATAATCCTCTAGATGATACAAATCTAAGTGATTTTAATTTCAATGGTGAAAGGGAATAAATACATACCCAACCAGAAATTTTTCTCGACATAAAAAAACTAGAAAAGAAAATTGTTGTAGGAAATCCTTGCTCCAAAATCCCAAGATACATCCAGCATATGAGATCCAACACCCAGTACCTCTGATCTCCTATGAAGTCGCGATTGACCTATCTGTTGACTTCAAAAGGAATGAAATGCATGTGTCAATAAAAACTAGTATAATGGGCCAAATATTTTGAAGGGGGAGCAGTAATAGATACAATTGAAGAGGAAATAAGTACATAGATCAAGGTAAAGGGAAATAATACTACTGAAACCAACAAGAGATTGAAAGTTATATCATCCAAGAAGAAGGGGCTAAATTGGAGATTAGATGAACCACCCATTGAGCCTTCAACAACTATACCAAGACAATAGTATAATTATGCCATGAGATGCTAGAAATGGAAATCACATATCATACCCCATGCATCCTCTCCACTCTTTGAGGGATAGTAACTGAACCAATGGTTTGGGTATAAAAAGAAGGATATATATATATATATAATTATTGAGAGGATCCCAGACAAGGGAGTAATGAGATCTTCATCTATGAACTCTTTACAAGAAGATGAATCTCCAATAGTTCTAAAATTAGTTCCATATTTGATTACCATCATCTCATGAATATACACAAAACACAGATTTCGAAGGGTCTCAATCACTACACCATGATACTATCCACATTGGGAGGCACTAACACACCTTCACAGATTTAGGTCGCATCACAAAAATGTAGCTTTGTGGGGGAAAACTTCACTCTTCCTTGTGAGTAAAAACCATTTTCAAACCACATCTCATAACTGTGTTTCCTAGTATAGGGACCAAAAATTAGAGGTAAGGATCCCATTCCTTGGTAAGATAGGAGGTTCATACACTGAAAGTCACTGAGGAACTCCACTACCAAGTCTTTTTAAAGGGTACCACTTGGGAAAGGTCATCATAGACCTTTACATTAAATCACTCTTAATGGGTATGCCTGGAGAGAGGTTTTTCAATAACTCCACTATCCATCCATGTCAATGTGTATGCCTAGAATGATCATCGGGGAATTCCACTTCTGAATCCTACAAGAAGGTATGCTTGAAAATAGGTTGTTGAGGGACTCTATAACCGTCTCTGATAGAAGGGTATGCCCATATCGATCATCGTGGAATGCCACTACATAGACCTAATAGAGGGTAAGCCCATAAAAATAAGGAACTCAATGGACCATCCCTACTGGAGGATAACTCAGAGTGATAATCAGGGAACGCCACTTTGTAGTCATACCTGAGGGTACGAACATAAAATGCTGGAGATCATGCACGATCATTGTCATCATTAGTTTCCACCATAATTTGTTACAAACCAGGAACATTTTACATAATATATAAAAAATAAATTAGGATGGAATCACCACATTTTATACAGAAAGACACTCAAGATAGTCTAATCATGTGCTAAAATCCAAATTCAAACAGGGGAGATACTAACGATGGAGGTTTTCTTGAATAATCTTATGGGTTACATGACCTGTTAGGGGACCCATATAACATATGGTCCCACTCCACTAACTTCTTGTGTCCTTGTTCAGTGCATAAGTTAATCCCATTTAGTATAACACATATTGTATGTAGACTACATGCCATGTCATGAATTTATAGGATGAGGGTCATGTACTTTGGTCATGTACATTTACTCAGGCCCTACTGTCCATGTACTTAGTTATATAGCATGTTGGTCAACATGGGATGCTACTCATGTGGCCCACCCATGTCAATGTACTCAGAAAATATCTTTTTCCCAGCCATGTGATTTGTCACAGGACTCACTCACACTGAAAGGTGATATACCACATGTCAAGGGACATACATGTCATTCCATCCTTATTGGTTTCCAAAACCATAGTTCCACCCCTAGAAGGGGATACAAACATTGTGTTTATCATTGTACATGGTGTGTCGTCCTATTTTTTTCCAAAATATCATATCGAATCCTCTTTTATAATTTGATTTTTATCATCAAATATGGTTTTATTTCTTGTTTTGCACACGACCGTGTTCATGATGATTAACCACTAGACTGCCCTCCTTGACTCATAATATTTATATATATATATTATCATTTTAGAAAATTGTTAATGTTTCATCGATATTATATGTATATGGGTGCTCGATCATGCTTGGGTAGCCCAAAAATAGTTGAACAGGGACCTCAGAGATCTAGCTGGAGAAGAAAATGTATAGAAACAAGGGATAAAATCACCATAACAAAGTTTTTAATGAATATTGGCCAAGAATTTATAGCCAATGATCAATACAATTTTAAATGGTAATACAAAACAATTGAAAATAAATAAAATCATAGTTCCTTGGTGAATACAAGGATTTTAACTGGAATAGATCCTAGAAAAAGGATGGATTTGGCCAATTATTTATATATAAGGGCATAAAAATCCAAAATATGATTCATACCTCTGGATTGGATCAATATTTGGGGAAGAATGTTCTCACGCAATGATTTAATTATGCTCATAAATTCAGCGTACTTCAATTCACTTTGATCTAGAAGTTTGATTTCCATTCTCCAAAGGATTGGGTGAAGGGGTTCTCGCCAGTGATATTGATGTTATGAGGCCAACCATGATAAGGTATCCATAATATTAAATTTATAAATTCTATTTTAGGTGAAATGGATTAATTAGTTAAACTAATTTATTTAGTTGATCCACTTAAACTCAACCCCAATATGTGTGGGGTCTCAACATCATGTGCTGACTATTTTTTCCACTCATATGGTAAAGACTGTGTTCCAAACTCAACTGTGGTCTTAGATTTCTTATATGATCTACTGCTTAACCTATATCCCATTTTATTTTACTTAAAATTTGAATTTAAAATAAAATATAATTAATATTTGTATTAAATTAGTTTTGGGCACCCCATACCGAAGAATATTACACCGTATCATCAAATATCTCTAGAATTATATAAATAATTATTTTAGTGACTTACATGGAAAAATGGATCTCTATAATCCAATTGATAATAATAATAATGGTGACCTAAGTTGAAATTATTGCATACATGACCTTAAAATGTTAGGCCATCTCGTATTATGAACCATGTTTCCTAGAAACAGTGGTATATGATTAATCTGATGGGTACATCATTGGAACTACATTACCAAAATTTCTGTAATTGAGTCATTTGAGTACGTAAAATGTAAATCCTGAGATATGAATGACTATATTCTATGGAAAATATACAAGGATTCAGAAACCTAAATACATCAAGCTAAATACAAGGAGATGATCTATAGATTTATTATTTCTAATTATAATGTGAATCAATCATTGGTTCTATATTTAAGAATTTATATACTTTTATTAAAAATACCAAATTATAATGTGGAAAGCTTCCTCGGTAATAGGCTAAATTAATTAGGGTGTGTTCCTATGAATTATGATGTTATTCCCTCAAGAATTCAAATATGGACCATGTTTAACTTCTCCTTAAATAGAAAAGAGGTCCATTGTCAATTGAAACCATTTATAAAAAAATCACCAGCCATGTATCATTCCATTCATCTTTACCCTTCTGTTTCATTTAAACATTTCTTTTCAATATATAGGAGACATAAATTCACAAGGGTGTTCTTATAGTTTAAATCATGTTACACATAACCAATATGAGGTCACATTAAAAGAGATAAAGAAACAATTTAAAAATTATTAATTAATTATAACTTAATCAAAATACTGTTTTAAGATTCAAGATAGCATATGTATTTGGGGTCAAATGACCATGTAAATAAGGAGTCACCCAGTGGGGGGATCCTTGGTGAGGATCCGACCTCTAATGAGGTAAAATGGTATAATAAAATGGCATAGGTCATAGTTCCCAGATTTAAATTTATATATTTTATAATTATAAGGAAAAATGTGATTCTTGGATGTATCATAATATAATCATATATAAATGGGTGATAAATTGATGGAAATTTTGGATACCACCAACATTATAGCTATATAGAAACATTAATCCAGTATCAGCTTCTAAGTTATCATAGATAGTATGAAATTTGAAAAAACGGCAAATAAACATTAAATAAGAAATATTAGATCTATTGGAAATATGACCAAATATGAAAACCTAAACTGATAAGTGGAGGTAATAAATTGAATTTCTTTCCATTGGCTGATATGTTCAATATATGGGGGTCGGATTGGAGTCTGGATGAGGGAGAGTCTTCAATTCCTATGAAAGGGAATAGATAGAACCCCAAAAGTGACCAACAATATAAAAAACTAATGGTTAAATGAGTGTCTTAGGTTTTTAAATATAGAAGAAAAAATGGCCAATTTTTATTGATTTTATTAATGTTTATGAATTATCTGCATGTTTGGAGAAATCATTCACCAACCATGTGCCAAAAACAATCCAATAGGAACCATCCGTATGTTGGTTTAGGTGCACTTTTAGAAACAATATGTGTTGATGACATGTTTCATCTCTCGAAAAAGTATACAGTTTCTCACATGGATATATAGCTCCATCACATTGTTTATCAAACCACATTCACTTATATACGGGTCTCATATTTGAGTTTCATTATTACTACTAACTTTGTACCAAACATGTAGATCACATACATTCTTTAAAAATATGGGGATAAGGATCTAAAATATCCTAGGAAGCTCCAAAAACCATTCCTAATCATTTAAGTACAAGTATAATCATAAAAAAATATTCAAACTTGTTCATAAATGATACTTACCTCATTAAAAAGCCAGTCAATTACTGGTATAATATTTTATTTAAGGAAATAACAGGCATGGAAACCTTTATCACGTCAATACAGAATAGGTTAAATGATTATGATACAATGGGGATTGAATTAAATTCATGATGAAGTGTATTTTACATTTGAGTTAAAGAACATTCAATGATTTAATAAAAATTTATGTATCACATGACCTCCCTACACTTTTGTGGGATCTCACTCACTTGTGTGACCCTTGTTAAAAAGGGAATATTATTTGACAAAAAAATAAGATGAAAGATAGTGATTCGATAAAACTAGTTGATCTAGTACATATAGATGTGTGTAGACAAATAACCCCAAATTTCATGGATAGAACAATTCAATTATTTCTTTTTCATTAACATGGAGAATTGGGCAACATAGTAATTGGTTATTTATAAAAAATTATGTTGTAATATGGTCTATAAATCATTACCTAATATTAGAGGACAATAATATTCTTGAAAAATTAAAATATATCAAACATAAAATTCAATGAATTTAACTTCTAAACATGTATAAAATGAAATTTAATATTTTATAATGTGGTATTGTGTAAATAATGAGGAATCCTAATAAAGGATCTTTGAAGTGAGGAATTAATATTTTAATAATATGGTTTATACATTCTCATCTAAAATAATATACCAATAAATTATTTGATATAATATTTTCTAACATGAGTATTCATATTAATAGTGATTTATTTTTTATTAATAAAGAAAATACCCTGAAGGAGATGTATTATAGTATGAAACTAACACTCAAATACATTTACTTTTAAGAAGTATTTTTTTATTTATAAATAAATAAAATAAATAGAACACTATTACTCAATAAGATTATGGTATTTGAAATTCTTATTCATACAAATATAGTTGTATAAATTTTATAACAAAATTTCCAAAAACAAATTATATACAATATGTAATTGTGTTTTAAAACCAAGAGACCTTGCAATCCTGTTAGAATAATTCCTCGGAATATAGAAATTTTTTAGGAAAATTATTTTTAAATGAGTTGTAACAATCCAAGGATTTATATTATATTTATTTTAAATTAATTTAATCTCCATGATATATTATTATACACAGAACATTGATATTTTAAAATATGACTGTTGTGTTTTATGACATGTATGACATGCAATACCATGCTTAAACAACCTATCATATTTGTTATTTACATATGACTATAATAGAATACCCTTGTATAGGAATGTATGTATTATAATAAAGTAATTATAAAATATAAATAGATAGGTCCCAGTAAATACCTATATATTCTTAATTTCTTATTAAATAAACACAATATTTTTTCTAATGTCATTTTATGCATCAAAATACAAATTAATTATAAATGGTTTTTTTTAAATATAATCAATTTATAGTAATTTTAGAAATTTAATTTTATGAATCTAATATTATTTATAAAATCGGTTTTCAATTTTTTTATACGGATATATTATTGCGTTTTTAGAAAATGGTTGATTCTCATTGAATAGTGAGAAATACTGATTGTTTCAAGTTTGTTTTATTTTTTTCATTAAATATTGTAATTTTATTGTCCAATTATGAATTATATTTCAATTAAATATTAAAATAATATATTCATTATTAATATTTAAAATAAATAACTACATTTGAATGATTATAAAACCTTACTTGTATATAAATTTATTTTTTAGTTGAAAACATAATTTCTTGAAATTTGTCTTAAATTGAATAATGATTCTCAATTATAACTAATGAAAACAATATTTAATGATGAATTATTTGGGCTAAATTTTATTATTACACATATAACTATATTAATTTAAATCCATTTTATGATGATTACTAGTCATATAGTAAATATAAGATCATTTAATGCTTGGAAATTGCATTTCTTGAAACCCCATTTTTTCAACATGTTTTTCGGGTATATCATTTAAATAATCATTGAAACATACATGAATTGAAATTCATAAAAGCTATTTCATATTTTTAATCATCATAGTTAATACTATATAAAATTTCAATATAAATTTGGTCATAATCATAATTAAAAAATTTAAAAACTAATTTCCATGTTTTAGATAAAACTATTTTTACCAGTGGATAATCAATAAAGATAAGGGTTAAAATGATATAAAAGATAGTATCATTACTATTTTAATTAAATATTTTGACGTTATATCTTATAATGTTTCATAATGATAAATTTGGAATCCCAGTTTCATGTGAAAAAATATAGGAATGATTTATTATTCTCAAAAATTTCATCTGTGTCCTCCTCCTCAATTATAAAATAGCACTCCATCTCCTCACCTTTTCATACATATAAATACATTTCGATCAACCATAAACTACAAGAAAATACCCAAAACATCCTTATCTACATTATATATCTACGGTATTCCCAAAAAACAAATCACAGGGTCTTTAATAAGAGATCTAATAGATGATTCTCTGAATAAATGGAATCCTCTCCACTGAGGTATTTATTTTTTACTCCTTATTTTTCCAAAATTAAATTATGTTTTATAGAATCCAATATATTAACATATGTATCTTAAATATAAATATTTGTTTTTTCTTGGATGTATAATATTTATCGACCAACTTCATCGTCAAATGGGATACAAATCCCTCACTCATGTATGTTGGACTACCTCCTCATGAATTGATTTGATTGTTTCTACCACCATCACACATAAATAGTAAAAATAATGTAAATAATGATTATATATTATATTTATAACATGATATTGAATATATTAAATTGTTTTATCATCAACATATTTAACCTTTCACCAATTAAAGGAATGGTACCGTTGTTCGTGAGTACATATATCCTACCATCTCCATGATTCGATGCAATTCACTTTCGATGTCAAAATTTCATTAATGGTTTTAAAAATATATATAAAGACTCAATTTGATATCTAAAAAATTAATATCACAATGAATTTCTTTATTTTATCCTATGATCAAAAATAAAAACAACCACGATAAAATAATCCTGATAAAAAAGTCGTTAACACGTGAAATAATGTTTATAATAAAAACATTATTAAAAAAAGGTGATAAGATATCATTATAAGATCATTTTTGACATTATAAATAATAATATAGTTATTTTATAAATTAATGTCATGTTTATAACCACTATATATGCTGATAAATCATGTTTAACTAAAGTGAAATGTGAGGTAATGGATTGTGTCTCCATTTCCTTTCAATGAAGAATATTGTAATTATATAAACCTAATTCCCTTTTTATGGTGTATATACTGACCCCATTAAATGTTATATAATTAGTAATTCAAGATTAATTGTAAATCGTATTGTAATTTCTATGATTTCCACCAAGGGGAATTTACATGAAAATTACAAAGTCTTAAAGAATTTCATAACACTGTTTATTTTCATTAGGTTATAATACTTCTTCATCATATTTGATATTATATGATTTTGTGATTAATGATTTTTATATTATGAATTATTTCCTATTTTTTATATGGATTTAAATTTTATATTAATAATATATTTACTGATTAATTATCACTTTAACATTATGATCATTGAAACGTTTTCTCATATCAAATTGTTTTTTTGGGAAATATGTTATGTTATACACCATCTTATTTTATGTGTTTTTAATATTTTCAGTTTTTTATTTATTGTATTTAATATCAAAATATTCATGGTATTTAATTATTTATTATATATCTTACGAGTGTTATGATTCAAAAGATACTAAAGTGGTAAGGGTTTTGCTTCCACCTCTTTATAATAGGTATTCTTTATACATGAATTTCAATTCGAGGAAACTGTTTTATCATTATCTAATAAACCCACAAAATGACTTCTCCTCTAGTAATCCGTGAGTTTTCCAATTAATAGTACCATTTTAATCTATTTAGTGATTAAAATTTTTGTAAAATTATTTTTAATAGTATACTACTTCATTTATCTATTGTATCAAGAATAATTTCTTCTTCCAAAACGATTTTTTCTAATGAAATTAAAAATATTATTTTAATATGATCGTTTGAAGTTATTTTTACCCATTATTTTATTTTCAAAATAATGATTTCAAAAGAATCTTTTGATTTTATTCCAAACAAAGTCATTTTAAATTTTCTGTTAAAAATGTGAAAGGAATCCATGTTTTAATATATATAACATGAACTGATCTATCTTGTCATCATGAAAACTCATTTCCTTGAAGATTATTTATTTTATTCAAAGGGGTTTTTAAAAAAAATTCACTAATATTCAATAAATTAGTAGTTTTTATAATTAATTTTCAATGATAAATGTATATTTACGTCAAGAATTGTTTCAATTTTATTTTTAGGTTATTTGTATTCATTAAAAACAATAACCCTTTATTTTATATACACTACATTGGAAATTGTTTTTAATGATATAATCTTTATTTTTACTTGTGATGATTTATGACCATTTTTACAATAGGAATTATTGAAAATAATTTTTTTTATTAGTGTTTTTAATCATTAAATATACCATTGACATAATAACCTTTTTTTTTTATTATTAGAAATTTAATTTCCCCTAAATATCCATATTATTTATCATGGGTATGATTATTAAATAAATATTATATCCTCTAATGGCCTGAAGGCCTTCTTTTTTTATTTATTTTTGATAATCTACCTTTCAAGGGGGGAGTTGGAACCCTTACAAGGCGCGTAGGTGTATGTATTACATGGCACATTGGCCTTAGAGGAATTCATTTCCTGTGGGCTTCAAACATTACGTACAACCAAGACTAACTACTTGGAACTACTCCTCCCCAACATCATCGACATGAAATCATCTCTCTACCTTCGCATGGATGTTTGGATAGGCATTCTCGTGCATGTACAGGCTTGTCGCGATGGCAGGTGCCATACCCTCTCATTCTTGAACTCCGTTTAGCATTTTCTCTGGTGAATGCTTCTTGCTCATCCTCCTTGTAGAGCTTGTTCCTCGTAGATCATCTTGTTTCCATCTTCACATAAGGTGGCCCGAAGGCCTTGAGGTGGCCCGAAGGCCTTACTAACCCGAATGCCTGTGTGGCCCAAAGGCCTTAAAGGACTCGGGGACCAAATCGGTGGCCTGAAGGCCCAAACAAGGGCATATATCCGGCTGCTATAGTGCCAAACAGTACCTGCTACAGCTCCTGCTACAGTACCTACTACTGTACTGCACAGTTCTTGCTATAGTACCTGCTACAGTACCTGCTATAGTACATGCTTCGGTACCTGCTACAACACTGCTAAAATATTGCTACAATACCCGGAAATGATGTCTCCGCATGGATTTGATCCTGGGTCTCCCTGATGCACTTACAGAGTACTTACCAATTGGGATAAGGCTCATGTGCATTAAATAAATATTATATCATTTATATATATGGTGATTTAACTTGAATCTCATATGATTGAATTGTGAAATATTGAGATCCTATATTCTTTTTAAATACATAGATTTATTGATAAGGCATATTCTTAATCACTTAATTAAATCAATTGATATTTCAAGAATGTGTTGGACATATAGTTATGAGTGAGTTCCAAGATTATATAGCCACATGATGCAATGATATTCCTTGTTGGTGAATTAGTAATCTATTATTAAATTATTTTTTACCCCATGTTTTAAACTGTATTATGAAAGGTCATGATGATATAAATATCATGATGTTTGAGATCATGCCATCTAATGTTATAAATTTTATTCATTAAGAATTATGTTATCATTATCCAAGATATTATTTCATTGATATTATACATGGATGTATTTTATTCTCATTCAATTGATTAAATATCATGGTTTTTTGGTTATATATATTTCATTATTTATTATGCCTTATCTAGTCATGGTAGTCTTGTAATTGATTAATTGGAATGTGATTTTAGATATTTACCTTACAATATTTATTATTCGTAATTGATTATTCCTTATTTATTAATGATATTTTCCACTTTACATATCTCTTACTAAGAATATGAGTTCATTATTATTTTCCTTCCTTTCTATATGATAGGGTAATGAAATTATTAAATGAGTCCCAGTACGTAGAAATTATTATTTCACTATGTATTATTTCATGTTTTCAAATATAATTCAAGGGTCAAGTATGTATAGAGTTTACGAAGACTACTAAACAATTCAGTCAAATGGGAAGTGATCACTTGTATCTAACACCATTGTGCTAAGGTATCCTCATACTCCCAGCCACTATGGTATAATTTTTTATAGATTGTATTTGAGAATCTTTAGTATAAACTTTTGGAACTAGATTAAAAAAAATTAGGGAACACAAAATAATGTTATAAATTAATGTATGTTTAGAATAACATCCTATTGTTTTGGTAAGAAGTGATTATATGGTTTTCTGAGAAATACATCCTTGTTTGGAAACTAAAATTAGACATATATTTGGCATAGTTTTTCCTTGATGTAAAATATATAGAAAGGGAACATTTATATATTACTCGATCATCATCTAGTCACAAAAACATCCCTTATTGATCAGAAATTGAGTCACTATTAGGGTTTACTAATTGTATAATTGAAATAATTGTTATAAATTATTAAGAACGATTTTAATAAATAATGTCAATTAATTTCATTCGTTGAACCAATGGTCTCATAAATTTAAAATAAAGTGTTCTTGTTTATACATCATAAAAATGGTTTTATGGTCATCCAACTATGATTATTATTTCTCACAATATACTTTCTAATTTATTTCAATGGATGGAACTGAACTGAATTGTGTTAAAATTTATGATTATTGACAATGTAGTGATTATGAGAAACCAAATTTGATGATGACAGGAGTGAATGACCTCATGATTATACCAAAATATTTATCAAGAAATATGATAATAAATATATAACATTCCGAATTCTCAAACTCATTAAATAAGATAATTCTTTAGTCTTCCAAGAGATTGAGTGGTGGTGACCATGAAAAAAATGGATCAGTTTTCTTTTATGTCAAAAATGTAAAAAGAGGCCCTATGGTGAATGACTAAAAGGAAAAAATGATTTATGTTTTAGAAATAATGGAATATAGTAGTGAATTTCGAAGGAAAATCGAGGAGTTTAGTGGAGTGAAATAAATTTCTTCTTAGTAGTCTATGTTTATTTCATTGTATTAAATGTGGGAAACCTAGAAATTACCAAAATTAATTGCCACTTTTAACGGTTTACTCCTATGCCACATGAAGGGCCTATGATGTGGTAAAAGTTTTGTAGTATTTATGTATTTCGATTCAATAATTATATTTTAGAATTATTTTTACCAATGATATTTTGGTTTTAATTTTTATGAAACATGTCTTGATTGTGTAAATTTTCAAAGCATATATGTCTTCATGTATGATTAACTGAAGAGTTTTGTATACCATAATTATTTTATGAGTGTAATGTTGATCATAATTTCAATGACTTAAACACCCATTTTGAGGGTTAATGGGATGGTGAATTTATCATAATTAATGGTATTTTGGGAAACATTTATGGAAAAACACCCATTTTCACAGTATATGTTTTATGATAAAATATCTATATAAAATATTTTAATTTTTGTGCAAATAAGATTATTGTTATTTTTCCCCTATAAGATTTTTCTTATATTTTATGTGATGGTAAATATGGGTCATAGAAATTTAGGAATATTATCAAAATTATTTTTAATATTTTTTTTGAATAAGGGAAACCCACAAGTTGGGTGATGACCTAGAGAAATCGGCAAGGCCATGGGGCTTGAACTGAAAATCGAATGATGATGAGGGTTATGTTTCTACCAATGGACTACATGATGTACTTGATAATATGTATTTATTTAACATTAAAAAATTTACAAACAGATACTCATGGTGTGAAATAATTTTAATTATAATTCTTAATATTGAGGTTTAATATATTTATTTGTTATATTTATCCATATTGTATGATATGATCTAATTACATAAATTTCAATCATAATGTTAGGTATATTTTGATAACTTTTTTTTTCATATGTGACCCATTAGAAAATTATTTATGTGATTGAGGAAAAAAATCAACTGAAATACTCATTTCATGGAGTATGAAATTA
The DNA here is from genome assembly GCA_963277665.1 of Viscum album. NCBI lineage: Eukaryota > Viridiplantae > Streptophyta > Magnoliopsida > Santalales > Viscaceae > Viscum > Viscum album. The sequence continues at coordinate 1,654,507,935 of OY728148.1, read as the reverse complement.
TGTGGATATTGATCAAAAAAGAAGGAAATGATTAAATTTATCTTTTTGAATATAAAATATATCATTTATGTATATTTTATTAAGTTCAATATCTTATTAGTAGAATAATATTTCAAATCTATTAAAGTATATTAGAATATAAATATTAACTTATTACCTGAATATCAAATGAATCAATGTTATATTAACTCATCACATATTTATGTATTTTCAAACATTAACTTCTTCTTACTCATTCTTATTCTTGTGATCAATGATCCCTATCAGTCTCCATAATTTTTTTGGCTCTGATCCATGCCCATAAATTGACTTCCCAATAACGATCTGTTACATGGAAACACATTTATGAGTTATTCTATATGACCTTCACAATTCCATCTCACTCTTTCAATAGGAAGGTTTATTAACCACTTTTATGTTTTGGGTTCCTAACAAGGGAATTACTAATTTTCAAAACCATATTTCCCAAGATCAGGTTTAAATTTTGAAGAAGAAATTTATTGAATGTTGGGAGAATGTAAAAAACATTTTTTGAAATGTACATTTATTTTAGATTAATTTAATATCTTGGATATCTTGTTGTAGTTTCAACAACAAGATTTATTTTAAAAAATTTGTGTTCAATAGATTATACGATGCACAAAAATGACCATAAACATCCCACAATATTTTTTATTTAAATATGCCCATTATAACATTTTTATTTAACAGAAGGGTATGAATATGATTATTTTTTAAAAAATATATATATAATAGTCCTAATCAACAAAACTTTCTTTATACACTCTTTGAAAATAATCAGTAAAATTTCATTAAAATGTTTTTATGGTTTAACATACATATTCTGTAAGAATTGTTTAATTTTTCATTTAATTTTTGGAATTATAAAAAAATATAATCCTTTTACAAATTGAAATTTAAAAATGAAATTAATTTTTTTTAAATTACTATATCAAATTTCTCTTTGTGTTAAATTTTGATGTTTTTTAATAGGTAGATTTTTTGTGAATAGTGAAAAATACTGATTTATTCATATTATTATTTCTATTTACATTAAATTGAGTTATTTTCAAGTCCCATTACAGTTTGAATTTTATTTAAAATTGAATATTTAGTTATATTTAAAGTATTTAATTAAAATTAAATCGTCATTATATCTAATTTTGATCTAATGTTATTTATAGGTAAAAAAATAAAATTACCCGAATACAGTTTTAAATGCATATTGATCTTCCATTTGAAATAATTAAGATATTATTTAATGAAGAAATTTAATATTTATATATATAGATTATATATCTTTGAATATTAAATTTAAATCCTTCTTAGGATTATTAATAGTCATATAAAAAATATAAGACCATCTAATTCTTGAAAAAATCATTTCTTGAAAATGTGTTTTCGACACATTTTGTGGGTTTATCATTATACTAAATTTTAACAAAATATGAATTTATTTTTTTTAATTAAATTCATAATTTTTTATCATGATAATATTTATTTTATAAATTGTTAAAATTATTTTTTGGTCAAAATTAATTGTAATAACATTAAAAATTAATTACTAGGATTAAGGTAAAACCATATTTACAAGGGGTTAATCTGTAAATATAAAGGTTAAAATGAGTTAAAAACATTTATGATTCCTATTTAATATATATATAATAAATTATCATTTCTATTTTTATATAATGAAAATTTTAATCCATATCTCATGTGAAAAAAATGGGTATTATTTAATCATTGGAAAAAATTCATCTCTATTATCCTCATCTACTATAAAAGGCACTCCCTCCAATTATTTATATACAACATTAAATTTATTTTTCTCATATAAACCTAGAAAAAATAGATCCCTATCATCCTTATCAATTTTCTAGAAGTTTTTCCCAAAAATATGATTCTCATTGTACTTAAAAAGACATATAAAGAAATAATTTCTAATAAAAGGTAACCATCTTCATAAAGCTCTTTATTTTTTACTTATTCATTTTCCAAATTAAATTATATCTTAAAAAATAAAGTATAATAATTATATTTTCTACCATATACTGATAAGTTATTATGTTTAGGGAATATGATTTATCCATCTTATTCTCTATTAAATGGGAATCAAATACATCCCTCACATGTGTGGAAGACTACCACCTCATAAACCAGTGTAATTTTATTATATATTACCAACGAGCATAGATAGTGATAACTACTTAAATAATTAATCTATATGATACTTATTATATTTTATTTTTTCATTTAAATTAATAGGTCATCGAATTCATTATCCTATCATCCATCAAGGTACTGATATGGTCGATTGTGTGTATGTATGACCTAACATATCCACGAAGTGATGTGATTCATTTTCCATGTCAACAATCCCATAATGATTAAAAACCATATATAATGTTTAAATATAATTTCTATATCATTAAAATAATTGTTTAAATTATATATATTTATCCAAGGAATAAATATTGAACTTCCCTGACAAGTCATGCTTGATAATTCAAAGTAATTAACACCCAAAATAATGCTAATTTTAAAATAGTAATAACGATTGAGTGTAAAGTTGTTATAAAAAGAATATAAATGATATTATAAATAGGTATATGGTTATGGTATAAATTAAAAACAATTTTATAACTAGTAATCAAGAGTATAAATAACATTAAAGTAAAGGAAAACTTGAGGTAAGGGATTTTGTCTCAATTATCTTTCATTAACTCATATCGTAATGTTATGAACATAAATTAATTTATATGGTTTATATACTACTAATTTAGTTGAAATAACATGTTTCCTTCATGGTTTATGGTAATTTAAGTTTCAATTTTAATTATTTATTTAAATAGGATTTCATTTCAAATTTATTATGTTTTAAATAATTTCAAAACATAATTTCTTGTCATTAGGTGATTTTATTTTTTAATTGTATTGAATATTCCATAATTATGTCTGTAATTCTTTATTATTATAAAATTTTGTACTTCAACTTATTTATGTGTTCTTAATTTTGATAAAAATAATAGAATCAATTATTAATTCTCAATACAATATTATTATCATTGTAAAGGTTGCTCGTCTGAAATTGTATTCATTGGGATATATGTTATGTCATACAATATTTTCATTAATTAGGATTATCTACTAACACATTGATATATTATATCCTGAATCTCTTATTGTTCAGGGTATTTAATGTTGTATATTAAACTATCTCATTTATGTGGGTTATAAATAAAATTTTCAAATATGGTAAGTGTTTGTCTATCAATCCTATTTAAAAGGGATTTTTCACACATAAATGTTAATTAACAAAAATATTTTATAATTATATAATAAACACCTTTAATATTATTATTTTTTGGGTTTCATGGTGTTTTCATGTAATAGTTCCATTTTCCAATATTTAGTAGTTAAAATGATTGGCAAAATTTTTTCAATGAAATATGACATCATTTATCTCTTGGGTCAAAAGTCATTTTTCTTCCAAATCCATTTTTTCTTAATAAAAGTTATTATTTTTTACTATGATTGTTTAGATTAGGTTTTTACCCATTAATTTATTTTTAATAAATCTTCTAAATTAATATTCATATGATTTTCCAAACTATGTACTTTTTAATTTTCATTATAAAATGTAAATGATATATTTGGTTTAACATTTTTAACATGAATAAAACATTACAACTATCATAAACACTATTTTTTTTGAAGAATACTTTACATGTTTGAAATGTTTTTTAAATAAAATAGTTTTCAAAATAATATTTATTTCTTAAATTTATAAAATTCATTTTCAAAATGAAATAGGAATTATCTTCCAAATATTTTAATGATATTTTTATAGAATTTTATTCCAAAATTACAAAACAGTTTATTATAAATATAGTCCACTATGAATATTTTTTAATAATTCCATACTTATTCATTCTCATGATGGTTTATGATTAGTTTTTCTATGAATCGTGTTGACATTTTCTTTATTAGAAATTTTTTTATTCATTGAAAATTCCTTTCAAATTGTTATTTTCTTATGACAATTGGACATTAAATTTTAACTAGATATCTATATGATTTATCATTGATATGTTTATTACATAAAATGTATATCATTTCTACATATGATGTTCTAATTTCAATGTTATATGATTGACTGGGGAAATAATGTTATTATGTATTATTTATATAACTTGAAATGTTTTTGATGCAATATATTAATCATAGATAAAATTCAATCTTCGAAATATGGGGAATTAATTGAACATATGGTGATGGGTGAGGCCTATAATTTTATTTCCACTAGAAAAAATTAATTTATTGTGAGGTGAATCAGTAAGATATAATTAAATTTATTTTTACCCATATTTTTAAAGCATCTTACGAGTTTTATAAATTATAAATATATTAGGATTTTTGAGATCATTGCATCCAATATTAATCGTTTCCATTATTAAGAATTTAGTTATTATTTTTAATGATATTATTTCATTGATATTATCCAAATATTTGTTTTTTGGTATTGTTATTGATTAAATAGAATTTGTGTCCAATTATTTTTCTTTCCATATTTATTAATCCTCATCAAATCAATATAGTTGAATTATTTCTTAAATGGAATGTGTTTTATTCTATATAAATTATCATATTTATTATTACTTATTGATTATAATTTATTTATTCATTATAGATCTAGCTTTACAGGAAACATAATAAGCATATAAAATCACCCTTATTTTTTTTTTTTATTATGATATGTTATAAGAATGTTTGAATGAGTTCAATGATGCATAATTTTTACATTCACTATGTTTTGTTTCATGTTTTCTAATGAAATTCAAAACTAATGTTTCTATCCATTTTATTAATAGTATTAATCTATCTAGACCTTAGAGATGTGAGTTAATGTATCTAGAACCAACATAAACCATGTAACCACCAAACCTGGCCTACTATGGTTAGGATGTTTACATATTAACTCAATAAAATACCGTAGGGACTTATAATATTATAAAGAATACACTGATAATGATGAAAATAAAAATGGTTCAACAAACAAAATATCAATAGGGATAAATTTAATGATAGAATTATCATTGGTGACCAAATAGCACTAGTTTAATCTAAATTAAGGAATGATTAGTGAAAACAACTATTTTACCTCAATTAGAGCCTAAAATTTTCAAAGAGGTTAATATGGATGTGAATGCAGCACGGAAAATATCAAACAGAGAAGAACAATACTTTTAATATTATTATCTATTCAAAAAAAAGAATTTTATAATAACCAATGCTGTTATCTTGAATAATATTATTAAATAAAAAATGTAACAAGGGAGAAATCAAATTTAGTGGTAAAGTGATATTCCTAAATAGTAGGAATTGGTGTGGATAAGACATTTATACATGTTTCTTGGATTGAGACAATAATAATGTGTATATCTATGGCTTTGATAATTTTATTAAAAGTGTATGAGAAAAATATAAAGACTCTAATAATGAATGGAGTCCTTGTAGAGGATGTTTATGTAGAGGAACTACAGGAATTCATTATAGAGGAATATTAAAACCAGGTGTACCAATTAAAGACAATCTTTTATATCCTAACTCAAGCTCCAATTGACTATTATTCATTCCCTGGACTGTATCTAAATAATATTGGATTCCAAATAGGTAGAGTTGATAAAAACTTATATATCAAGAATTAAATGTATTAAATGATGTCGGTACGTGTCTATGTGGATAAAATAATTTTTAAATAATAAGATGAGGCATAATTTTTAATTTTTTAATATTATATTAAGATAAAATTAAAAATGTAATTTATTAGTGAACTAAAAATATTTTATAGCATAGAAGTGGTTCAAAAAAGTAGATGAATTTTTTTTCTCAATGAAAATATACTAAAGTAGTGCTAATTTTTTTTACATATAATAATCATGTAAATATAAATCTTTTACTACAACATGGATATGTTTTCTAAAATATAGTGATTGAATGTAGTTTTATATGAAAGAATATATTACAATTATTGGTATTTTTCTATATCAAACAGAAACACTACCTAATATTGTGATTATTGTATAACAATATACCCTTTACCGTAGCTGTTCCAAATATATTTTTATGAAATTACTACAGAGGATACATTGATACATTAATAACATAAAATAGTTTAGGTTATATTATCATTGATCATAAAAACTAGAGTTATTAGTCATTAAAAATTCATATTGGGTGGGTTCCACTAATGATATAAACTTATCATCAGGTAACACTTCATATCTTCAGAGATATTGAATTTTTTGGTTGACTAATAAGTAATAATGTATTTCCTTTATAACCATGGGTGATTAATATATATCACACAATTAATCTTATAATTAATTTATATGGATAGATAATTGTCTTGAAGGCGTTGATGTTGATATGAAATATCATATTTCGATCTTTTTTGAGAATTCAAATTTAACAAAAAATGGAAGTTTATCATCCAAATTTCATGGAAAAAGAATAAAATGATAAAATATAAATTTAATAGGGAGAAGTTTGAGAAAGGGACAATAAAATTTTATTATATTTCTTTTCAAAATAATTTCATTAATATCGTGAGTAAGGTACTACTAATGGAATATTATTAAAGGAATTGGTTGGATCTCAGAGTCGAACGACTCCGTTTAATTAGATGTGTTTGACAAAGGTACCCCATGGAAGTTGTTATGAGTATAACATTATGTTTTATCTCATAAATTTAATGATTGGATTTAAAAATATCATTTCAAAAAAATTAGAAAAAATTTCTTTATGATTATTAAAAATAGTGTTGAATGTGATTAATTTTAGGGGGAGATTATGTTATTCTATAATCCATTACTACCTAAAAATTTGATGAAAGGATGTTTTGTAGATAACGTGAGTTCTTTAAAGACTTTCTAGGGGAGTGTATAATCATGGATAGGTTGTGATGTTCATGAAGAGCACTTAAGTGTTTTCAAGTTCATTTTTAATTTAACTCTTTTTTTACACTAAGAATGAATCAAGTTGGATTATATTTAATGTTATGTGATTAATCGATAAACTCATGGAAGGAAAGAGGCTAATATTGTGTCTATGATAAGACATAGTTATTTATATGTGTTTTAAAAAACTAATAAATATTTTTTTAAGATAACAAAAACCACAAAGAGGCATATTATCAACTAAAATAGGCTATGTATACAACATGGTTGTCTATATTCATAAAAACATGGAATAAATATTTCAATCAACATATTTATGTATTTTATAATTCATATAACAAAGAATGGAACAGATTTACGTTATTTTCAGAATGTTATGGTCGAATTTCAAGATATAATGTTTTCTGAGTTTTTACAAATATGAAATCTATAAGAATCATTATAATCTACTTATGATGATTGATCATAAAAATATTTATCAAAATCATTTAGGTATATGTATTCATAAACCGGATATTTCATAAGAATGATTTATCTATTTAAATAAAAAATAATTATTATAAGAATTATTATAGATCCATGTAATGATCAAGGATCTATGTAATTTTCTATTTACATGGCATAAAAATATTATAGTTCTACATAAAGATTATTTATGATTTTATAAGGAATCTTCATATAAAATTATAGGTGAAATGTTTATATAAATATTAGGGGATAAATCATCCAAAAATGTATAGATTTTTTATAATTTAATTTGGATATATAATCATGTTTGTAAATATGTAAAAAGATAGATTATTATTTCTAAAAGATATGTTCTTAAAAATAAAGAACATTTTTTATAGAGTCTTATTGGAGATAAATAGAAAATGAGAAAGAGTTTGTTCTGAGATTTCAATCACTAATTTTTTTTCGTGATTTCAGTGAAGAAGAAAGAGGTTGGTCATATAGATTCACCTCCAATGGTGAAATTTTTTATCTATATTATATGTGAGAAAATTTATTATCTAATAGGATATGTGTTCCACATTTTGTTTAGGTGACATGAGAATTTATTTTTTCATGGTTGTAAACAAATAGGATAAATGTGTTCACTCTAATGCATGTACTCAATAGAAGTGAGATGTAATTTTTTATATGCATAGACTCGTTACTATATATGTTCCTTGGATTAGAGTTTTTTGGTGATCAATGAAAAATCACTTGTGTCACCTAAATTGATTTATAATTACTGTGATAAGGATATCTGGGTTCCAAATTATTATGAACTAATAAAATGGATTTGGATAACAAAAAAATAAATATACCCTTATTAACACATCCCATATAAGTTTATTATCCTTGTTGGGGACCAACAAGTGTTATCTGAGATAATGATCATGAGGATGCTGGTTGTATCTCTCTAGATTTTATGGTGTCAGTTTCCAATAACCAATGGATTTTAATATTTTCTAGGAAACAAATTCTATATATTGAAATAATTTGAGGAAATAATAATTAATTAATTGGGGATGGATGTTTAGATAACAATTATTCCTAGAATAAATAATTCCATGAAGTGTACAGATCTATCAGATATATATCATAAGAAGTTTAATAAAATAATGGGGATTAATATATTTTAAGAACATTTATCAAATTTATATAAAAAGAAATTTGTCGTGTAAAACTTCTAATGTCATGTGGGAGAAAATTCACATAATTTATGAAGATGATTTAAAGGTCTCATAAGAACATATTCATGATTTGTAGAATATATTTTATTATTTGGGATGTATCTCAATTGAATTAGGCAATACATTTTTTGAAGTGGTGAAAATCTATAAAGACGCTATTCCTGGACATGTGTAGGCATTATGGATAAATATTTTCAATAAAATATTAACAATATTACAATAATATTTCATTGTGGATATTTCATTGATTGATGATAGGAATCAAATGTAAGAGATGTTGTATTGCCGGCATAACACTCTTATAGAATAAAAAATGAAGAAAAATGACAATAATTTTATGAAAAAAAGATAACTATCATGATATAGAATTAAACGATATTAGGAATAATTCACTTAAAGATAATCCTAAGGATAAAAAAGATTACGAGGTGATGTTATTTATTTCCACTAATATTAAAAGTGTAAAAGAAAAAATAAATTGAATGCTTCTATTTTCATTAGTTCAATGTGTAAAAGTTGAACTCTTAGCTACTAGGTGTCCCATGGTATTTTATGATAGTGAAGAGTAATAATAACCCTTTAAGAAGCCCTCTTAATGTATTATTAGTGAAAATAAGACATAATAAATTCATTAAGAATAAGAAAATATTTTCCCAAGAAGATATGAACTAAAGGGAGATATAACTAGAATAGGTTAAAGACTATAGTGCGTAACAAACCATGATTTTATCAATAAAAATCATCCCTTTTTAAGGCATGTTGTATAATAAAAATACATGACACATAGAAGACAATAAAAATATTATCCTAATAATTGAGTAATGATATATTATTCAATAAGAAAAACAATAATAATTACAAAACCTGCTTGAAGTGAATAAAATATTTTATTCTCAGAAAAAAAAATTATTTACAATCTAGTAAATAAATATTTATTAAATGTTCAATGAAATAAATAAATATATTTTATTGAAAATATAGTTAATTAATCTATATTTGATTTATTTGATCACTTCAAGAAGGTTTTATAGTAGCGCCATCAACTTATATGCTTAATACTTCATTATTTGACTACCTAAAATAAACTCATCATTACACCATGGATATGTAATTTAGGGTGATTATTCTATTTCAATCAAATGGTTGAGATATCAACTTCTATAAATGGAGGGTAAAAATACTTCCTTGACTTATCCATTAATAACATGTCATCCAGGAAGCATCCAATGTTCTATACTTATCACCATCATATGGTGTGATAATTTTCTTCACCAAATCTAAGTGTGATAGTCATGACAATTATTATTAATAATATTAAATTCTAAGTACAATTACACATTCTTGAAGATAGGTAAATTTTATGGCGCCAAAACATGGGGAATTCCTACTAGTTGGTCTATTCACGTAATCTATAATCATAGAGATTACCAACTAAAAACATCATGATAATAATTCTCATCTTCTTATGAGTACTCACACATTAAGGTCTGTATATTCTGTGTCCCATCATATTTTTTCATCTAACCACAGAACTATATTTAAAAATATTATCTTAACACATCAATGTTCAAATCATAGTGGTTATCTGATATGACCATAGTAATGTGAAAAATAATCTAGAACATTTTTAAATTATATTTCTAAAAAACAATGAAAAATAAGTTTTAATATGTTTAATATTTAAATAAATTAAATATTCATGTAATCAATGTAAAAACAGTTATTTCTATGACACCAACTCTGTCAAAATCCAACTTATACTAAAGAAAACTACTTACGAAATTCAGTCTTCTACACCTCACATGAATACCATGTTTCTTTTGAGTCAAGGATTTACTCAAGGGGTATGTAACATTGTCTTCTATGGAAATATTTCACGCTGAAACATCACCTCTCTGAGAAAAATCCCTCAAGAGAAGAAACTTATGTAGAATGTGATTCGTCTGATGATGTGAATTGGCTATTTTTTGAGAGATATTATTGCATTATTATCACAATATAGTTTAATGAGATCGTTACTTCTAGCTACCACATCAAGATCTTGGACCAAGGTCCACATCCAAAATGATTGTTTAGCTGCCATAGATTCTTCTATATACATTGAATTTTATGTAGAATCAGTGACCACACATTTCTTTGAGCACTTCAATCTCACATCAGCTATATTCAATTTGAAGATCTATCCTATTTTTGACTTCATGTCATCTTGATCAGTTTATAAACTAGCATCTACATGTCCTCTTATGACTAGTTTTTCATCTCCTCCAAAAACTGGGAACGAATCCTTTGTATTCCTTAGATACATATAAATAGTCTTGACTTTCATGTAATAACTGTCATCTCAATCAGCATGATATCTTCCTACTACACTCTATATATTGGAGACATTTAGCATAGTACATATCATAACATACATGACTGACCCAATCTCTGATTCCTTTGTAATCCTTTTTATTCCTTTTCTTTCCTCATGCATTTGAACGTACATTTTCTTAGAAAGATGAATATCATGTGATTTTGGCAATAATCCCCTCTTGGATTAATTCATACTGAATCTCTTTAGTATCTTAGAAATGAATGTACTATGAAATTGGCCCAACACTCTCTTTGATCTATCACTATAGATCTTGATCCCATGAATATTTGATGCCTCACCCATGTCCTTCAAGGATAATCATTTATTCGACCAGGTCTTAAGAAATTATAAAGCCGGACTTTCATTTCCAATAAGTAATATTTCATCAACATATACTATTAGAAAAAATACTACATTCCCAATAAACCATTTTTAGACACAAGGCTCAAATTCATTATTTATAAAACCAAATTCCCTTATTTCAAAATCAAAACGAATGTTCCATGACCTAGATGCATTCTTTAATCCATAAATGGATTTTGATAACTTGTATATCCTATTAGAATCCATTGGAGTCACAAACCAATTTGGTTTTGTAATATGGACATCTTCCTGAAGGATTCATTTATGGAAGTACGTTTTTTAAATTCATTTACCAAATCTCATAGTCACGATAAGAGGTAATGGAAAATAGAATTCTAATTGTTTTTATCATTGAAACTGGTGAAAATGTTTTTTCGTAATCAATGCCTTGATGCTGTTTAAACTATTTTTCATCTTGGAATTCCTTATAGATATTTACTTGACATTCCATGTCCATTTTCTTCATGAATATCCACTTTAAACCAAAAATTATTTACATCTATTAGGGAATCTACCAAAATCTAGACATGGGTTTGCTGCATGAAATTGATTTCAGAATTCATGTCTTCTTTCCACATAGCATCATCTAAGACACTTACTACATCATTATAGGTTAGAATATCATTATTATCATCTAATAATAAGTCACCATACTTAGTTTCTATAAAACTATACCATTCTATTTCTCAATCCTCTCTGGTACTCCTACGTAGTACTTCGGTCTTTGGAACATATATTTCTTCCACAGAGCTTTGTGGAATCTGCTACTATAGCGACTCTTGTGTACCTTGGGCCTCGACTTCATCAAAGACTATATCACTCCCACAATATCTTTTAGAGTTGTTCTCCCTCTCATTGAATATATCATGGATTCCCACTATAACCTTTTTTATATGGGGATATATAGATAATATCCCCTTTTTTTAATAGGGTACACTTTGTGCACCAGGGTGTGAGTTTTTTACCAAAAGATACCTTAAAAAATGATTCGCTTCCACACACATATAAATTCGATAACATGTATTTTTTTATACTCCAAATCTCATATGGAATACCATTTATCAATTTAGTTGATATTTAGTATCATATATGGGTTGTTGTTTGTAAATCATATCCCCAAAATTATACTAGAAGAATTGCATGACTCATCATTGATCTCACAATGTCCAACAAGGTGTGGTTACTCTTTTGAATTACACTATTACATTGGGGAGTGAAAGGAGGAGTGAGTTGGTATACAATATTAAACTCCCATAAGTAATCAACGATGTTTTGATTAAGATATTCTCCACCTCACTCTAATAAGAGTTTCATAATCTTCTTACCAAGATGCTTCTCATCTCATTTCTTGTATTCCTTGAACTTATAAAAATATTTTGATTTATACATCAATAATTAGATATATATATATATCTACTAAAATCATCAGTAAAATAGATGATGTATGAGTACGCACCCCTTGATTCAATTTGATATGGTCCACAGACATCGGTATGAACCAATTCAAGAAGCTCTTTGGCACTTTCTCCTTTCCCACTAAATGAGCATTTGGGGATTTTGTCTTGTAAACATGTATGACATAAACAAAGTGGTTTTAGTTTGAAGTAATATAAATATCCATCTTGATATATCCTTTTAAATCATTTCACATTTACATGACCTAGCTAGTTATGCCATAGTTGGGTGTGGTATGAGTCAGGTGAAATAGTTTCATTATCGTTTACTAGTACTTGGTTTATGTAATCCAACACGTAAATACCATTATATAAATGTACCTTACCCAAAAAATTATATCTTATTTAAAATAAGAAACATTATTTTCAGAAATTTAAAATAAATCCATATGTTCTAGTTTGGATACAGAAATAATGTCTTTGGTTATAGAAGGAACATAATATCAATCTTCTAATACCAAGACCATCAGAGTCAACAACATGAGGTGGTATTCCCCGACCACTATAACGACCAGTGAAGCTCAATTGGATGCTAGTAGATCTACCTCCACTTAGTTAAATTCTTGAATCTATTTGGTTCCTATATTTTTAAACATATGTGAGAACCATAGGATATAATGAATTCCAAATTGGTAGAAACAAATAAATTGAACTTGATTACAAATGTTCCGGAAGCTTTCACTAACTTCTTTAATTGGGTGAAATTATTCGTCCAATGTCCCTTCTTCCCATAATCAAAACAAACTTAATTATAATCTCCTCCCTCCCCCTTGATCTTCCTTTTCATGGCTGGTCATGGATAGGATTTGGGTTTAAAGATATACACCTTTCATTTCCACATATTAACCCTAAAGATTGATGGGTTTTTGGGATTCATATCTTTTTCCACATGGTGAAGGAGGATAAGAATATATGGTAGATATTTTTCAATGTTGTTCATATTGAAATTCAAAAAACAATAGATAATATCCAAGGGAGTGATGATATAATGAGATTGGTATGCAGTTACTCGGGGAGTTTAAACCCTAGAACCTCCAAAACACTCAATGTACCCAATGATCATTACATCGTGAGGCCCAGTTGGAAAACCCTCTCAAATCATACACTGAAAAAGTGACAAGGATATATAAAACTATTAATATCACGATCTTTCATGGTAAATACCACAAAGGTTCTCATGTTTTATATAGGAATCCATGTTTTGGTGAGACTTTTTGAGTTCACTAGTAATTGATGGTAACATCAAACACAGAACATTGAACACATAATTCACATTTTTTTCATATACTAGGAACACTTCACCACTCACCTCCTGGGTAGGCGGATCTGGTAATGAGGAATCTGACATGTATGATTTCCGTTCATGGTATATAATGAAATGAAGAAATATAAAGTATTGCTAGATGTTACTACCGGTGAGGATGTTTTCTTTATCATGTATTGTTCACATGGATAGCGTGTTTGACAATATTTCCTTTTTTATTCTACAATTAAAATGAAGAAAATATTTATAATTTTCTGATTACATTTTATGAGAAATAATAAAATAATTTTATTAATTCTACCACTATTTTATCGAGTATCAATGGCCCTCACCATTGAACTAGGAATGACTAGTTGCTGGGAAATTCTAGTGGAAATGATCAATGTTCCTCCTCAAATAAACCAAAAATGATTGGTAATGATAATTAAAAGTATTTAGGTAGATAGGTCATTGAAATTTCTGGGATTGAAGCTCCATGATCTGTTGATTGGACTCCCCAATCTTGAAATCCTCACTTGGATTTCTTCAAAAATTTCCTCCAATGTTAGACCAAGTCTATAAGGACTAATCTTTTTGAAGTAATATGGTTATGTCAACCTGAAACTTTAAAAAGGTATTATTATATAAAAGTATGTTTCCCAAAAAGGGTTGGTCAAACACATAGTTTTATTGAGTCATTCCCTTAATCAAGTAATGAAATGCTTAGTCTAACTTAATATTTTATCAAGTTATTTTTATTTATAATTTTTAGATTTATTATTATCTTTATCACATGATTAATAATAATATGTGGAGCTTAATTAAGTGATTAACCATGTATTTATAATATTTATGCATAAGACTGGTTTAATTTAGTTACATCTTGAATACTTGTTTAATTCTTTAATTATGTTATCGTGACAAGACATCAATAATGATAAACCATGAAACAATAAAAATAAAATAAATTAATGGGAATGATCATGAGTTGTTCTAATGGTTAGTTTGTCTAGAATTTAATAAGATAACCCTTACCTAGGGGAGAAATACCTTGAACCTATTGGTTTCATGTTTACAACATTCCACCTATCAACCATTGTAGCTCCTAGGATTGGTATCACCTCAACTCCATACTTGAAACGCCTCCACAAGGTTGGGAGCTCCATCGATTACATATGAATTTTAACTCACATGTAGATGAGGTTAAACTGTGGTGTTTAAATAACAGAAACCATGGTCCTGCAAAACCTACATATTAATGAGGAGAGATGACACACATAAAAATTATTTTAATTTAAGATAAATTAAAAGGAATACAATATAATACAATGGTTAGTTTATATCAGGGTAATCTATGTAAATTCAATGAATTATACATTTAATAAAACTATAATTCAATTCATTAATTGTTATTATTAAGATAAATAATGCTTAAATATATTAATTATTATATTTAATTAATTAATACTTTTATATAAATCATTTTCATAATTTCTCTAAGAGTCTCATCCATATCCTCAGAGGTAACACAATGTACACCCTTCAAATCAACATGATATATAATTCTGAACATTACACAAACATTAATGTTTTAATTCTGTGAAATTTGGTATAGCACAAGACATATAGTTCTTGACTACATGGCATGTAATGCCTTCACTTTTTAATCTGATGTACACACCAAGGGACTAAACATGTGAAAATTACATTGGAAATATTGGAGTACATGTCATTTAAATTGGACCACACCCCATTTTTTCTCTAGGATACATGGTAACCGGTCAGCTTATCCATGTATGGGATGCACGGTTTGGCCCTTGACCTGAAGGTACTACAAAACATTATAGTGGCCCACATGGAATCTAATATAGAAGACTGTGTGCTAGTCTGTATTGGTCAACATGTGGTCTAAGAATTAACTACACTGTGTATCATTAATGCACACATCTTGAGTAATTTTCAAATTACTCTCGATCTACTGAACACAAAAACATGGTGTGTAATCTGAATTACACAACATGTATGGAAGGATACATGGAATGTAAATCCAAATATGTGGCGTGTACTATTGTGTTACTTGGACAGAATCATTATCACCTCTTCATGAGATAGTTGATTTAATTTTAATTAAAAAATTATTTTATACTATTAGATCAATGAGAAATGAAAAGCAGAATAGAAAATCTCAAAATTCATATTACAAGAAAAATTAAACATGAATTAAAAAACTAAATCAATAAAGTGTAAATCATCAATGAATTTTTTAAATAATTAGAAATGATGATGTAACTACTCTCATACCACTTGAAGGATCCAGACGTAGCAGAAGTGTGGCTATTAAGAGTTCACAAAAATGTTTTTTGTAATTAATGACTAATTTTGGATCAATACGATGATGAATGGTAGTATCCATAGATTGAAATATAAGATTTTTAAAAATAGATGAATATCGTTAGATCTGAGAAAGAGGATCTTTCACATCCTGTTTATAATTATTTTAATAAATTCATGAGAAATTATATACCTGGGTCTTTGATATATTTTTTTAATTATCTTGGATTGTCTAGAATGACCCTACCCGATTGCCTTTATTGCACATGAGAGGATCCATAGTAGAATCTCCCTAGGGGTGATCCACACCTACTCTAATGGTCTCTAATCAGTATCAATCGTTCTATAGGTTCTATTACGGTGGAACAAATATATTGAGTCAATACTTCATGATATCCCTTTCTTTGGTCTTAAATAACTTCTCTCATTCTTAAGAGGGATATATGGGAGGATTCAAGAGAGAAAATGTTTGTCTCAACTATTCTCAATTCACTAGGGCTTGGCGTAATAGACGTACCAACCTATTATTCTCCATGGGGTTTCAGTTACAATATTTAATTGAGAAATAATAATTAAATTCAATTATAAATATTAAAGATAACCCATGCCATATAATAATAATAAAATCACCATTAATTATTGTGTGTTGACTTGCACAAAATGGAAGCATAAATTAAATCTCATGCGACATAATGATAACAATATTGTTTTTACTTCTTCCAATAATTGGATGAACATTATTTACTAACTTGTAAACAATTAAATTATTAAAGTACATAGCCTTGTTATATTCAAACTCCTCTTATATTTATTGGACACCAAAATAAATGTTTTTATTCTAATTAATAAATAATCTAATTTATAAACTATTAAATATATCATTATTAAATTTTAAATAAATTAAGTAAATATATTTATTCACAATCCTTTGAATAAATATTTATTTAAATAATGAGATCATTTTAACTATTATAAAATTATTCCTTGAACTTTAGAAAAATATTTATTCCATTAATTAATTCAAATATAATTTCATCGAGACCACAAGAAACACTTACTGTGTGATCATATAGAATTATTTCTTATTGGAATTAGGAAAGGTTGCCAAAAGTTGAAGGTTACTTTCTAACAATGGGTCAAGTCACCCAAGAGAATGAACATAAATTCATAATGAAAATATCCACATATGAAAACTCATTGTGTAATATAACCCATTTGTCAAAATATCAAATCAAGTAAGTTTCATGATAGTGTCATCAAACTATATGCTTGATACGTAGTTTTTTACATATGTCAGATAAACTCATCATTACACCATGACCATGGAATTTAGGGAGATGATTCTATTTCAATCAAAGGGTCAAGATATCAAATTCTATTAATGGAAGTGAAAAATCCTTCATCAACTTATCCATTAATAACGTGTCATCTATGACACACCCAAAATACCCTAATTCCTACCAACATAAGCTGTGATGGTTTTCATCAGAAATTCTAAGTGTGCGAGTCATGACACGTAATAATGATAATCATAAATTCAAAAGACCATTATACATGATCACATAAAGGAATATTAGATGACACCAGAACTTGAAGAATTTCTACTAGTGGGTATGTTCTCATAATCTCCCATCATGGAGATTTCAAAGTGAAAACATCATGAGGAGATGTCTAATCTACTTATGAGTACTTGGACCTGATGGTCGGTATACTATGTGTCCCATCATAGTATGTCATCGAATGACATAACTATATTTATGAATATTGTCATATCAATTCAAGGTTCTCATCATAGTTGGGATATGCTATGACCTTTTTAATGAAAAAAAAATACTCTAAGTCATTATTAAATTTTGTCATGTAGAACAATGAACAATATGTAATAAGATGTTTAATATTCAAATACATAAAATATTCATGTAATCAATGTACAAATAGTTGGTTCGATGACACCAAATACGTCAACAAATACTAGCCCACACCACCTCTTATTCTCACAACATCTAAGATTATTCTGTTTTTAATATTCTACCAAACTCTTCTCCCATGACACATCCACAAATCGCTATCATTCAGGTCTCTCTTAAAGGCCAATACCAAGTTCCCAATGGATGTTCTCAATATGAAAATATTTTAATTTATCTTCTTTTGTAATCATCCTCTCAACTCACCTATCCTAAACATCATGATAACTCCAATATCATATATATATATATATATATTCTATAAATTTTTTGTTTTAATTGAATTTTCATCATCAAAATTCTTATGTTCTTCTTTTATTCTAAAAGTGGAAACATCGCCCGTGATGTGTCGATTCACCACCTTTGTGGATTACATGTTTTCATTTTTAATTATCTAATTCATTGATATTCATGAAACAATTTTAATGATTAAAAATAGTTTATCATTTATATTATAAAATGTTTCATGTTTTGAGTTAATATATATTAAAAATATTAAATAATTAAACAAAACTAGAATTTGATGATTAAAAACCCGCCAAAATATACTAAATGTTTAACATTAATGTTCTATCTCAGGAATAAACCTCATTACATAATTGAAAATATTATATGAAACTATATAACATAATATAGGTTCATCAATACCATAAAATTCTATTAAGATAAGTTTAATCCATTATAAATGAACTGTTATAAAAAAATTGAGGGTAATTAATCATAAAATAATTAAACAAACACACTCAGAACAATAAAGGTACACATTATAACATATTTAAATGTTCATAAATATACATAATAAAATTGAAATAATTAAAACATAAGTACTAGAGGTTATGATATTAGATTTCAATTTAACTAATTTATTTATCAATGATTAACTACAAGTGAAGATCACTTTCAGAAATATGTTAAGGGATCTCTCTAAACCTCAAATTTTCGATTGGGATATGATTTCTTCCTCTTTACAAAAATTTGTTTCTTAATAATTCTTATATAATTCTTATATATTTTTTAATATTTTCCAAAAAAAATTTATCTAGATCACTTCAACCACCTTTTATTGGGAAATACATCTTATAAAATGCCCCCTTATCAATTCCTTTCGATAAGCAAGCCTAGTTAAACGGTACTTTTCAATTTCATACCAATTTTTTACTACACTCCATGAAATTTTTAATAAACAATTATTTTTCAAAAATAACTTATTTTGTCCTGAAAATATATACTATTTAATTTTTATATTTTCACAAAAAATTATAAATCTATCCTCATTAAATAATATTTAATATATTCCTTAAACCCCACTAAAATTTCTCAATGATTATGTTTTATAAACAATTATTTGACATGTTTTAACATCAGTTGGATAAAATATGTCATTATTTATTCCTATATTCCCTTATTAATTTCCCTATATTATTTTAACCCATTATTTCATGGATACCATTAGGAACTTCCCTTTTGTTTTTACTTATGACATGATTATAATACCAATTTCCTTATATGTGTATCCCTACTGTATACACATTATTCTTGATTATTTATGTGGCATACATATTCATCATCATTTTATAATTGGTGTTATTGGATAGATATACAATGAATTGTGAAATGACCCAAATATTTATGAATACAATTAACATTCATTTAATTAAATAACTTACGGATAGAGAAAACACATGCACTCATTTTTTATTATATGAATTTATATTTTAATGGTCATTATGTAGCCTTTACATTGATATTGTAGTTGTTGAATAGTGATCAAACAACCAGTATAAATATAGTGTATTAACAAATCCTTTTTGGCATAGAAAAATGAAGTGATGGCCTCATCCAAGAGGATCTTACCCTATGAAGCCCATTTATCAGAGAATCCAAGGGAGATATCATTTCTAGACTTTTTCATTAGACCAATCCCAACCCTAGATCCAACAACTTAAGCACGAGTCAGACCATTTACAGGAGAAGTTTAAGCTCATCAAGATCATGACCCAGACCATGTTCACTGAATAGCCCCATGAAAGCCTCGCCATCTAAAACCTAATTCTTATAGAATATGCTGGTGTAATAAATTGATATGTATCAAGAACCTAACATTGTGAATATTTTTTCATAGAATAATGAATTTAATTTAATTCTATTATTATGACCTTGTAAATTATTATCTAAATCACAAATAGTATTTATCTTAATGTTTGAATACAATTATGAAATCTATTTTTATGAATTAATTTAATTTAAAATAATAAAATATTTTAATAAAATATTATTAATAAATTAATTTATATATATATTAATGGTCGTATAATTTTAATGAAGTAAAATGTAATTTTTATTATGGTTTGAAAACTATTTTTTCCAAAACCTGTTAATTTTCAATATATGTCTATTTTTTTAAAAGAGAGAATTAAAATACTTAAATGAAATGAATATTATTTGTGAAACCATGATATTTAAATTATCCAATTGTGAATATTTCACATTTTTCTAATATAGAATAATTTTTGTGTAAATATTAAATACCTTATAACTATATAATGTGTTTTATAACATCATAATGACCCAATAATGGTGGAATAAAATACTATCAAAGGTATCCTCATCAAAATACATATTTTTTACATTAAAGAAATTAATTTTTAGGTTTATTTTAATCATCCACGATATATAATATATTTTATTTTTTTCAAATCATTTCTGAGAAAGTGTTCCTCACCTCGACAAAAGAAAAAAAAATATTTTAATATATTCGTCCTTTTAGACATATAAACTAATTCATACCACTCGCCTTTTCTAGAAACCAAGTGAAAAAGAATAGGATGAATTGTGGTTTTGAATATTTTAGTTGGCAGTATACAAAAACAAAATAATAAAAAATTCCCCCACTGTTCCTATATAATCCCACCCAAAACACATTTCTCTTCACTAAAGTTCATTGGATCAAAGCCAACATTCCACACCTAGTTTTTCATGTCTTTGTTTTGATATGGTTTACTGGATATCACGATCATTTTATTAGTTCTTGGGTGAGATTAATGTTGAGTTTTAGAGTTTCATCTATGTATAATAGCCTTAATTTGGTTTCCCCATTGCTTTTTAGGAGTTTTTGGAGAAAGGGTTGTTATTTCTCGATTTGGGCCAACCCTGAGCTCATTTACAGATTTAAAAACCAAATATTACACTTTTATTAAATGTTCCTTTTTTCAACGTTTTTCAGTCATTACACTTCCATCATGGCCTCCAATGACATATTAAAACTACAATATACTTTTTACCCCTTAGAACCTCATAATCATGCTAAGTTTGGGTTACTAATTTAGGTTTTGGGCCAGACTGTGGGCCCTTTTCCACTTTTAAAATTATAATTTGTATCATTTATATATATAACAATTTCTAATAGTTCTCAATTATTCCACATAATATTCTATGACAAATTACTTGGACTCACCCCCATTATCAATTTTACTTCTTTGGAGATAATTTTAATCGCATATTAAGGAGAAAGTTCGCAAGTTTCCTAAAAACATCTATAATTGAGAAGGTTAACAGTTTCATCCATAAATCATTCAATTCATACTCTATATCCCCCAAATATTATTTAAGTGGTTCTTCCATACCATAGGAGAATATCCAAGCAGTTTCAAACAATTCCCATTTTTCTCTGGGTGAATATCCAGTGGAAGACAAAGAGTTTTCTAGGTGACCAGGTGAGATTCCTTATCCTTTCTCGTTCCTCTTCCTCCTCCTTTCATTATTTTTTGGTTTTATATTTTCTCCTGGTAATTTTTGACCTAGGTTTAAGTTATCCCATGATTTAGTATGGGGATTTTATTCGTTTGTGGTTGGTCATCATTGGTTTAGGGTTTGTAAACCCTCAAATGGTGATATGGGGTGTGTGTTTCCATTACGACAAGTATTTGAGGTAGTATATCCTTTGAAAAAGAATTTATCATTTAATTTTATTCATTACATTGATTTTATAACCTTTTTATATGATATGTGCTTCTTTTAACCCTTGGTTTCAATTTTTTTGTGTGCAAATGATGATTTATGCCTTATTTTGTTAAAAATATAGTTGTTTTGGTATAAATGTGCACTCCTCTTGTTTGATAAATTATTACATGATATTTCGCACTTTTATTATGGTATTTTGAATATTTTTCAGTAGCTTCAATATATTTATGGCAGGAAAATGTTATTTTATCCCTTTTTAAGTTCATAAAATATGTTGTTTTGTTAAATAGTACTTGCGATGTGTTCGTAAATTATCCAGTTGGATTCTATGTGTCTAGTAAAATTTAAAATAATTCGTTTGGATTTATAAATAAATTTGATGCATGGGAAAAATTATTTTGGGATCATTTAATTTCTTTAAAATTTGGAATTGGTTTTACAAAAAATGGGTTTTGGTTTACAACCTTTTTTGGCCCATGTTTGTGGAAAATGAGCCGTTTCACATCCTTATGAAAATAGTTGTGTTTTCAATATATAACCAGAGTTTTTTAAAGGACTAATGAATGTTTTTTTCTAATTTTAATTATTTTTATAAACCTCCTTAATAAAATTGAAATTTATAATGTTGATAAATGTTAGTTTTTAGAAAATGTTTAAAGCCCAGTTCAGCCATTCCGAAAAATGAAGAATGAGTGTTTTACAAGTATATACCAAGTTGTGTTAGTTGGGTTTGATTTATGGACCATGAAATTATTTTATTAAATGTTGTTAGGGCTTCCAAGTATGGTTGGGTATGTTTTTGTTGTGTGTATATACTTAAAAGTGTGTTTTTGAATTATTTATATGTGCAAAGCCACTTTATACTACTTGAAATTGTTTTACAAAAATTTTTAGTGGTTTATTGATTCCTGGAAGAAATGTGAAGCATGTTTGGAGGATTTTTATGTGTTTATGGTTAGTAATGGATTTTTTATTTGTAATTTTTATTTGATAATATGTGTGACATTATTGATCAGTAAATGGAATATTGTGTATCTAGGTGGGCGGAGGTGTACTGGTATATTAGTGATCCCGTGGGGTTTGGCCCCTATTTCAGATAGAAAGTTTGACGATGAAAACACTAACTAAACTATGATGATGATGATGTTGGGTGACCACTAAGTTATTACTATTATCCCTACTAGAGGCTCATGTGCATGGGAACAGATATTTATTATGGTTACTTTCACCAAGATATGAGCTACTTAGGATGCAAATCTAACTAGTGCCTAAGGGTGTTCCCGGGACTTGTGCTCATTGGCTATTTCGTACTCACCATCATCATACAGTGTGTTTGGTTGGTAAATTCAGTAGTGTGTCTTATTTATTTATAAGTGTACATTATTTAGAGCAGTCCTCTTGAAAATTATTTTCATTTTGAAGTTTCACCTCTTTGAAAATTGTTACTAGCATTCTTGTTTATTAAACCGGAATGTTTTTGTGTGGTAAATTTTTTTATCATGGGAAATCATTTGGAAAAAATACCATTATTTCATTAATGTAAAACATGAAAAATAAGTTTCATTTATTTTAAAGGATGTGCATTGGAAATATAATATCGGGATAACCTACTGAGTTTTAATACTCACACCTATAGTATTCTTCTATTTTTATCCCCTGTGTAGGTTTTGTATTGACATCGATCTCCTTGGGTGACGTGTGATCATTTTGTTGGAGAGTGACCCGAGGGGTCAGATGGAGTTATTTGGTAATCAAGTTTGGTCATTTGATTTTTTGGTTTTGTTGTACATTTAGTTTCTTGTAAAAATAATGCTTACTTCAGTTTTTATGTAAATGTATTATGGGTTGTACATTTCATTCCTTTTTTGATTGATTATTTATATTTGGTAAAAATTATTCCCTTGTGTACTCTGTTGAAACCCATAGTTCTTGTCTCCATCCCAAGAGGATCGGGAATGCCTCTCGAGACTTGTCGTGTGCTGGCCTAGGTGACCGGTTCATGGTTGACATGGACTGGTTCATGAAAAAATGTTATCAAAAGAGGTCAGCTCTTAGCATACATTTCTTTTTAGAGTTCCCTTGTTATTTCAGAGATATTAAGATAGGTGAAGTAGGATTTTTGGTAATTTAGGGGTATTTTTGGGAAGCGCGTTAGGAAATATAGGCCTTTCTGATACTCAGGTTTCCATGGGAAGTCCAGTTTTATTTATGCCTTTAGTTCTTATTGATTGTTTGGTGTTGGGATATGACAAGGTGAGTCTGACTAATGGCCTTCGTGAGCTCGCAGGTCCTGGAAAGCCATGTCGTGTTTAGGCATGGTCATAATAAATATTTTTTTGTTGTTGTTGTGTTTGACATATAACCAAAAACTATATGGTCAAGTCACCCAAATACATTAGTTCCCCTTCTTCAGTTTCTTGTACCATTCTTGAATTATGATTTTTTTCGGAAATACTTATGTGAGAAATATGGAAATGGGTTTTAAAGGAAGGATTTTATTTTGAAAAGTGGAAAAAATGGGGTTTCAAAAATTAAATATAATAATGGGTTTAGAAGGTCTTGTTTTTTTGAAAAACAAATTGGGAGGAAGTCGAAATTATTTAACAGGAGTGGATTTTCCCAAATATAAACATGTGGTTTGTTGAAATAAAACGTTTTGAAAGTGTGAATCATTGAAAAGTGATTGTGAATATTTTTTTAATTGGGTGTTTTGGGATGTTGAAAAGTGTTTGAATTTTATTAATTGCTTTTTGAAATTTTTTTGAACTGTTGCTGTTTTCCTAGATAGGTTATTGGTCTCAATGGCCATCTGATTATGAAAAGATACCATGATGAATTTTAGAATATGGTAATAGGTTGTTTGGAGTAGCTTGGTATTTTAAAAGTTTATAAAAATGAAAAGTGGTTGTTTTTTAATCAAATGGTTCTTGATGAAGTGTGTTTTGTTTTGTGAAATATGAAAATGGTTTTTTACATGGTGGTTGGTGTTCCTTTTGAAGGTACAATATTTTTAGAATGATATTGTTTTGTTTTAGAATTTGTTGTTTTCATGGGTGCTCATATGAATGGTTTTACTGATATCTATAAGTATGTACTATATGGAATGGTGGTTGGGTAACTGGGGTGGTATAGAAACTTGTGTGTGGGTCAGATTTGACGAAACAATGTTTGTGAATGTGAAAACCCACCATGTTATTTTTTTTCAAAAGTGTTTTGAGCTAAAAATTGAGGCCTTTGTTTATAAAGCAATGGTTATGTGGGTAGTTTTTTCTATTTCTTAGAAGTTTTGTTTATTTAGTAATCTTCCATTTCATCTAGATTTCACACTCTTGTTATATCTGGAGATGATATTTGTTGGTGGATTGGTTTTGGAGTAATGTTCCTTGGGTTTCTAAAGATGTGTTTGATGATGTGATGTGACCAAGGATAGTTCTCCATTGAAAATAATTCCTATTGTTCAACCTAAGGATTCATTTCAAATGTAAAATAATCCTCCTTGTATGATGACTCAACATGTTTTTTTGGAATAGAGTGCTGTTTAGGATCTATTTAAAGTGCTTCCATGCCATGATAATTGTTTTGGACACATCAGTTGAGTTCGGTGATGTTGATGTGTTTCGTTGTTTTCCTTGTCCATTCTGCCCCTCATTCGGAGTGAGAGAGAATTTTGAATTTCATATATGAGTTCCTATATAGAAGAGGCTGTTTTTTTGAGAATGTGTGTTTTTGTGTTTGTTTTGATCCTTAGAACCATGGATGTGGTGCAACATATGCTTCAAGAATCAGGGCTCTAGCCATAGGCCTCAGAGTGAATCCATTAACATAGTACGGAAATCTCTTGAGGTGTGGGGAGCATGACCAGGATCCTACCCCAACCATTGTGGTATGGTAGTTTCTATGTCTCTATTTTGGTACCTCATTTCTATGAATTTCCCTTTTTTTCAACAATAATGGTGGACTTTCCCCTCACATAATGTCTATGGTTATGCCTTCATGGATGTGGGTTTTCGATCAATGTCTCTGTGTGGATAGCCTGTGAAAATAGGGTGCAGTCTTAGTGTTAACTGTTAATAGGTAGAGAGTGTTGGGTAATTCTTTTGTTTCTTTTTTGGTTTTAGTGGCATAATTATTGGGTCCCCTTTCTTCCCCTCCTTGGGTGGTGGGGGTCCAGATTAGTGCAGAAAGTGTTGGCCTAGTTCTTGTCCCCTCTATTCAAGAGTGAGTTTTTTAGATATTCATGTTGTAATCCTATTAATTTGGGTTTATATGTTGTTTTTGGAGATTTTTTTTGGTCCTGTTTAAGTGATTTCCAATTATACATAATGTTTAATTCATGTTTGTTCATTGCAACTTGGGTTCTAATGGTAGGGAGACCCAGCACATATCTCGTTGATTTTTCCTCCTAAGAACTTATCTTGTGCTGGTTGTTTTGTAATGGATGGAATTCCATTCTATAATCCACTGAAATCTTTTTTTTGTGAGTTATCTTTGGTTTGGGTGATTTTTGGGTTCATTGGTAGAAGGCCCAACAACTGAGTTCATGGTTTGGTTGTGGTGGTAGAAACTCGATCTTTTGGTTGATTCTCAATAACATGTTGAGAGTTAGTTTTTTGGTTGCGGTAATAGGATTAAGATCCATTAATGTTTGATGGTGTGTCATTTTATTATGAGTCTTGGCCATAATTATTAAAAATCCATTGGTTTTGATCAATCATCTAGAATGTGTTGTGGCTTTCCGGGGGCAGAAAACATTAATGGTGGGGCGATTTGTCACACCCGATTTTTCATTTCATTACTTTGATCTAGTTCATTGGAAAGCCCAATCCTTTTAATGAGTCTTTGGTGAGATGAATGTTGTGTTTTAATGTTTAATATATTTCGAATCACCATAATTTTGGTTCCCCATTGCTTGTTTAGTTGTTTCTTAAAAAAGGGTGGTCATTTCATGATTTGGGCCAATAGTGAGCCTATTTCAATATTTAAAAACCAAATTTGTTTCTATTATAAAATCTTATTTTTTCAACATTTTTCAATCGTTTCACTTCCATCTTTTTCTCCACTGACATAATAAAACTACCATATCCTTTTAGACCCCTTATAAATTTATAAGCATGGTCATGTTAGGTTACTAATAAAGGTATT
The DNA here is from genome assembly GCA_963277665.1 of Viscum album. Taxonomy (NCBI): domain Eukaryota; kingdom Viridiplantae; phylum Streptophyta; class Magnoliopsida; order Santalales; family Viscaceae; genus Viscum; species Viscum album. Next base: position 1,654,480,484 of record OY728148.1, on the reverse strand, counting down.
GGGCCAGACCATGGGCCCATTTGTAGTATCAAAAATATAATTCTTTTCTTTTATATCATTTTCATTTTTTAATATTATTAGGTGATTACACCTCCTATTCTAAGACAAAATACCTGGACTCACCCCCTTTATTATATCTACCTATTTGGAGCTCATTTGAATCGCATATTACGGAGAAAGTTCCCATGTAACCTCAAAACGTCCAGAATTTTGAAGGTAAATTGTTTTATCAATAAATAAATTAATTCATATTCTTTTTCCCACAAATCAACATTTCCTAGTTCTTCCAGATCATAGGAGTATATCCAGTATGTTTCAAACAATTCTCTTTTATCTATTAGTGAATATCTAGTGGAAGATGAAATGTTTTCTAGGTGGCAAGGTGAGATTCTTTCTCCTTTATCCTTCCTCTTCCTCAACCTTTCATTATTTCATGGTTTAAAATTATCCTATAGATATTTTAGACCTATTGTTCAATTATCCCTTGTTTTGTTATGGGGTTTTTGTTCGTTTGGGGCTGGTCGTCTTAGGTTTAGTATTTTTAAACCCTCAGATAGTGATATTGGGTGTGCGTTTCCATTAGGCCAAAGAGTTGAGGTAGGATATCCTTTTCACAATCCATTATCATTTATTATTCATCATTATAATGTATTTATAACCTTATTTATATGACATTTTATTCTTTGAAACCTTGGTTTTAATTTTTTTTGTTTGTAAATGATGTTTTATGGCTTCTTTTGTTAAAAATACAGTTGTTTTGGTATAAATGTGCACTCCTCTTGTTTGATAAATTATTCCATGATATTTCACACTTGGATTATGAAATTTTGAATATTTTCAGAATATTGAATAAATTTATGGCGTGAAAATTTTATTTTATCCCTTTTTATGTTCTTAAAATAAGTAGTTTTGTTAAAGAGTTCATGAGATGTGTTTGGTAAATTACCAAGTTGGATTTTATTTGTGTAGTTCAATTTAAAATGACATTTTTGAATTTATAAATACATTCGAAGCATGGAAAAAATTATTTTTGGATCCTTTTATGGCTTTAAAATTTGGATTTGTTTTAAAAAAATGGTTTTTTACAACATTTTTTTTCCAGAGTTGTTGGGAAATGGATCGTTTCACATCTTTATGAAAATCGTTGTGTTTTGAATATGTAACCTGAGTGTTTTAAGGAATTTATGAATGTTTTTTCTATTTTAAATAGTTTTTATACACATAAATAATAACACTGAAATTCATACCTTTCTCAAATTATAGTTTTGGGAATATGTTAAAAGGCTCGTTTTTCCTTTTCTAAAAATGAAGAATATTTGTTTTACATGAATATACCTTGTTGTTTCAATTGGGATTTTTTTATGGGACATGAAATGATATTATTAAATTTTTTCAGGGCTATCATTTATGTTTGGGTATGTTTTTTTTGTGTGTTTATACATAAAAGAGTGTTTTTGAATGAGTTTTATGTCCAATGCTTCATTATACTCATTGAAATTGTTTTACGAATATTTGTAGTGGTTTATTGATTCATGAAAGAAATGTGAAACATGTTTGTGGGAGGTTTATGTGTTTATGGTTTTGTAATGGAATTTTTATTTGAATGGATTAATTGATAATATGTTTAACTTGATTTATAACTAAAGGGAATCCTTGGTATCTAGGTGGGCGGACGTGTACTAGTATGCTAGTGATCCCGGGGGTTTGACCCATGTTTCACATATCAAGATTGAAGATGAAAAAACCAACTAAACTATAATGATGATGATTTTGGGGGACCACTAGGTTATGGCTATTCTCCATACTAGTGGCTTGTGTAAACGAGAACAAATATTTATTATGGTTACATTCACCGAGCTACGAGGTACATAGGGCTCACAACTATCTTATTCCTAGGGGTGTTCCTGTAACTAGTGGTCATTAGATATTTTGTACTCACCATTAGTATAGGTTGTGTTTTCTTAGTAAATTAAGCAGTGTGTGTGAATTATTTAAAAGTTTACATTCTCTAATGAATCCCTCTTGAAGACTATTTTTATTTTGAAGATTCAACTCTTTGAAAATTATTACTAGCATTCTTGTTTATAAAAAAAGAAAGTTTTTGTCTGGTAAATTTTTTTTAGCATGGGGCCTCATTTAGAAAACATAACTTTAAATCATGTATATAAAACAATAAATTGATGTTTCTATTATTTTAAAGGATGTGCATTGGAAATAGAATATTGGGATAACCTACTGAGTTTTAATATGGATGCCTATAGTCTTCTTCTGTTTTTAGCCCTTTGGCATGTTTCATCTTGTGTTTGATCCCCTTGGGAGACGTCTGATAATTGTGTTGGGGAGTGACCAGAGGGGTCATATGGAGTTAGTTGGTTATTAGGATTGGTCAGTTTATTATTCAGTTTAGTTGTACTATTAGTTTCTTGTACAAATAATGTTTAGTACAATATTTATGTAAATGCATTTTGGGTTGTCCATTTCTTTCCATTATTTTGTTGATTTTTTATATTGGGTAAAAATAATTCCCTTGTGTGCTCTATTTATTCCCTTGTTTCTTGTCTCTATCCCAGGAGTATTAGGAATGCATCTCAGGACTTGTCACGTGCTGGGCTAGGTGACAAGTTTAGGGTTGACTCGGGCTAGTTCATGACACACCATTTTACCCCATATGTCCTAGAGTCCACCCAATTTTCCCCAAATATCCCAAGAAGCCTCCCCCTAGAAATTTTAGTCACACATCCAAGTAAGGGATTCATGTCCTCCACTTTGAATTAAATAACCTTCTTTTAGAGTAGTTCATTAAAATACAGTTGATTGAATTGAAATTATTTTGTATTCATTACCTTACTAACCAATGGATGTTATTTTAAAGTGAGATCATTTATCCCCACCCATTTGGATACTTACATAATCTTTTACAATATTGAAATTCAGTAAGGTATTTATCTATTCTAATTTCAATTCATAGATTTCATTTATATTATGTATATAAATTACATTTCATATGTTTTTATTTCATGGTACATGATCCCATTTCTGTTAGTTTCATCTATAAAATATGAGAGAGAACATTCTCTCTCACCACCCAATTTTATTGATTTTTATTTGATGCAGTTATGCTACTGAAATTGCACCATGTTTTCCAAGCCAAAATCATCTTGTAGTGAATACCATACCCATTTCTCTATAAAGGGTATTCACCATTATGATCATGTACTTATTGATTCCGAACATAAATGTATGTATTACACAATCCATATATTCAGAATAAATTTATGATGTTTAATTAATAAATTTTGTATGACCTATGTGACACACATATAAATGAAGACAAAATGATTAAGAAGGTTATTCCCTGATAGCACTCCAATGCATTGGGTAATTTTTAGTATCCTGATATGTCTATTACATAAAGGGTTTACTCATGATAATTCACATTAATTGAGGGTTTACATATGCTAATTCAGGTTCAATTTGGGATTAATCATTCTAATCCATGTGCAATGAGCCTTGTCTTATGCTTATATCACATTGTATGATGTTTCCACATTTCCATTTTATTAATATTATGCTATATCATGCCTTTATATTTATGTTTCACTTATGATCCATTGATATGAATATTTCCAAAAATGTATTGTATTCTCTATTTTTTTGACTTTCTTACCCCCTTACTAGGATTTATAGCTCACCCATTTCTTATATATATCCTTAGGTTATTCCATGAATTTCTATGTATGATGGAATGGTGTGGTCATGTAAAAGGATTTTTCAATAAATATTTATTTTTCTTATTTTATGTTGTTATGAAATGTGACTAAAAAACAAATAAAGTAGACCCATTTATATTTTATGTGGTATTAAAATAATTTTTATGTCATAAATCATGTTTAAATGTGAAATAAAGATCATAGTTACTATAGTTGGTATCGAAGGATAGGTTTTGTTATTTTTTGTATTAGGATTAGAAAACTATTGTGAAAGACTTTGGGATAAGAATAAGTATATTAAAAGAATCCCTAAATTTTATTGATTATATGTTATGTGGTTTATCATAAATATTAAACTCTGTTTGGATAAAAATAAGTAGCGGTTGCTCTGGCAGAGAAGATCTGGTAGTAAAACATGAAAACACCACTTTGAGGTAGACTCGAAAGAGAACTGGTGTACAAAAATCAGCCTTGCTGCAATCTTGGGGTTACACTCCTAGGGGATATGATTTTTTATAATAATAATCTTAGTATGGAACAATATTATGGGAAACAATACCCCTAATAATATATATTAGTAAGTATATCATGGATAACATAGATTGGAGATTAGAAATTCATAAGTTAAGGGGATAAATGTAATTTATAAGTTATCGTTTTTCTTACTGGATTCCACTTTATGTGTTTAATAGTTTAAAATATTTACTCCTAATTTTACTTTTATTCTAGACAATGGCTAGTAATAGGAGAAATCAAGCTAACATCTGATGTGATTATCGATGTCATGACTACCCTAAGAGATTGCCAATCTGATGGGAGAAGGAATCAAAAACTTTTTCTTGTTATTATTTTAATTAAATCATGTTTTTAATAGAAAATTAGATCAAGAAAAATGTCAAACCTCCCCCCCCACTACAAAAGGAAAATTCATGATCAAGAGTTTCATGAGACTAATGAATCATTCTTTCAATGGATCATCTGATCACTTAATCACCTACAATGAATCAACCCAATTGAGAAGATCTTATCAATCCTTAAATGGTTTAAACATGTGAAGGTACTTTTATATGGTTATCATATGGAGGGTGAGGATGATCAATGGTGGACATTGATCAAAAATAAGAATCTAGAGGATGCGATTGAGGTGATGGGATGGAAGGATTTATGTAACACCCCAATCTTCTACGGTACGCTTCTCTTTGAATAATGCAATAGCGTGTGTTGTATGCAACATCTAGTTTTAACACCCCACAACCAATCAAACTACCCATTATGAATATTAATACCTAATTTTTGAAATTATATATATTTTATATTTAAAAATGGACTTCATTTTTGGATTTGGAATATTGAAATTATCCTAAGATGAATTATTGGTATTTTTCTGAGAACTTCCAATTTTTATGAATAGTGAAAAATACTTAAAAACAACTTTTTTAATCAATATAATTTATAGTGATAAATTATATTATTGAGTGGTTTTAAAGTATATTTAGAATATATTTTTACCATTTTATCTAATGGTGGTCATTAGAATTAATTTCACTTTGATATTGGACATAAACAATTGTCAAACTATTAATATATATTGTTTCTAAAAAACACGCTATTTGTTGTGACATCGGGAATTAATTATAAAATTAATTAATGAAACTTATATGTTTTTAATTTTGTAAAATAGACATCATTTTTGAGTATGGAATATCAATTATATCTTAGGGTGAAATTTTGGCATTGTTCTGAAAAAACATCAATTTTTGATGAATAGTGAAACCACTAAGTGGTAGTTAAAAAAAACTAAATATTTCATAAATCATACTTTTAATGCTTCTGTGAATCGAATTTTGAAAATATGAGAGACACGGTTAATATCAAGTAGTAAAATGTGGTTCAATGAGATGAAAATAATTTTTGGTGAATAGTAACTTTTTATTTTATTTACCCCTGTTAAAAGTAAATAGGGTAACTAAGGGTAAAAATGATATTAATATTACCCTAACACATGTCCTAATTCTATTGGACAAGTTTATCTTGACCAAAAACAACCTTAGGAATAAAATATTATAATTTAGGTCCACTTGGATTAGATTAGGACATTTATTATCATTTAATTCAAGAAGAGTTAAAAGAGTTAAAATCAAAGTTTATTTACTAAAACATTTTTAATATAGGGTGATACATAAGATAAGTTCGATTGTAAATATTCATTAGAAATCTAAAATGATTTCATACATAATGATATTTTATTTATAATTTTTAGAGATTAAATAATTTAATTTATTTATGACACAATGATGATACAGTAATTACCATAATAGTGAAAAAAATTAAAATAAATGATATTATAAATACCCAAATAAATATAATTTGATGCTTTTTATGAATTAAAATAATTTTATAGGTTAATATGACTTGTTAGGATTTACGTAATTAACATTGTTCAATGTAATAATTCGGTTATGATTTTTTCAAAAATCAATTATTGAATAGTGTCAAGATTGACATAGAAGAGTTTTTAAAACAAATATTATATTATTAATTGGTATTAAATTCCTAAAAATCTAAGGATCGGCCAAGAGACTTATATCATGATAGGTGTATCATTAATGTACCATTTGGGGGTCTCTTGGATGTATATAGTATGTTTATTAACAATATAATATAAAAATACAATGAGACATTATAAAAGTGAAACTAATTAACTAAGAGTTAATACTTAATGATAAGGTTAATATAGTAATCCAAACCATTCTAAATTCTATTGGATTAGTGGTTTTCGACCCATACCCACCTTAACCTTTAAATAATCCTCATTGGAGCCATTATAAACAGAATATGAATTTATTATAAAATAGTATTTCTAGCTTTTCCAAAGGTGCCCCTTACCCCTCTTATAAAAGGGCACTCCCCCTTCCCACTAATTCACACATTAAAAAGCCTTTTGGTTCGGCCAAACCCTACACACATACACTCGCAAATTCCCTCAGTTCATCCTAGAGGAATTACTTTAGTCATAAATCCAACTTAAGGAGCCCTTTTGATCAAATCAAAAGGAAGAACCCGAAGAAGAGGTAATGTTTTCACTACCCTTTTTCAAGTTCCATTCTTCTTCCACTTCTTCATTCTTTTTTATTACCATCCTAAAATAATAACTCCAGTATCTTATATATAATGTGATGTTATTATAAATATGGTACAACCATATTCAGTTTTCTATCCATCTTTTGAATAACATGTCACTATACGTGCGTACGTACGACTTACTGTCTCCACGTTGTGGTGTAATTGTTATTCAATAAATTATTATTTGGATGGGTATAATAATGATGCTTAACTCATGTAAATAATAAATATAATATTATAAAGATTCAGTATATATGATATACCATCCCATTATATATTATTTTAATATCAAAAGAATGATATTGTCGCTCGTGCGTACGTACGGACTACCGTCTCCACGAACGCGATGAGATTCATTCTCCATCGTATCCATTCAAGTATAATTATCATTTTATGATTAATAATAGTATCTAAGGACTTGGTATAATTCTATATATCATTACGATACAACCTATCCATTACAAACATGTCTTACATAAAAAAACATATAAAATTAAATTAGTAAGTTAACACCCGAAACGACGATCATTCTAAAATCTTATTAACAAAGAAATGTTAAAAGATAATATATGATATCATATTAATATATGAGATTATTATATAATTTAATAACAATTATTTCACCATTATACAGGCAGTTAACCTACCCTCAACCAATGAAAAGTACAATGTAAGGGTTTATTTCGCAATCTCTTCATTATCCGAGGTTGTATATATGTAATAATCTATTGGGATCTCTTTATCATCCACATCCATGTTTCTTAAAAATTTATTTCAAAACATTTTTAATTTTTACAAGAATATGGGTTAAATACATTTATATCATTTTTTGACTTTTTATAAGATGTTTATAAAGGAATCTTTCTGTCGTTTTCCAAACAAGGTGCTTTTTTTAACCTTTTCGACAGAATTATGGTAAGAATGTTTTTTAAACATAAACGGAGGGTGTGGTTATTTTCCACCGTTATAAAATCTTCTAAGCTTACCATACAATCTTATAAGAATATTTTCAAAGAAAATGTTTTATTTTATAAATATAAAACTATTATATGATTTCAAAATAGAAAGATATAATTCTCTAAAAAGAGTTTTGATTTCATCTATGTCAACATCCTTTGATGGATTTTATGCTTATTTGAAGTTGATTTATTATGATACAAAAATTCTGAAATGTATTAAAGATTTTGTGATATGTTTGACTGTTGGTGTGTTATTTTTATACCATTCATGGTCTATGGATGAAGTATTTACATTTCGTATGCTAGTAATAATATGAATGTTTATGTTATGTTTAAACCTTTTAATATGGGAATGCATTGGACTTAATATGAGATGAGTGGAGCCCGCTATAACTCCTAGATGCATCGGTAGGTCTCATGAAACAAACTAGTGTCTTGGCACAAGGCCCTGACAAAATATATTTTTTAGTCTTGGCACGAGGCCTTGGATATGTGGTTATGATAGTCTGACATTATGCATTCCATCATTATGAAAGTGGTTATTGATATTGCATGTGATTATTCGATTAGTAGAATATCCATGTGAATAAGTAAATGGAATTATTTAATTTTATTTTTTCCATACTATGTTGAAGTTCATGTTTAAAAGGATTTTGATTTAGTTATACATTGCCTTAAATGTTTATTCTTATTTATGAATGTTTCCGCTATATTGTTATCCTTACTGGGCATTCGAGCTCATCCATTTTCTATGTTTTATTTATCCAAAGATGTGAAGAAGTAAATTATGAATTACCTATAGGGATATTATGAGGGGATAATAGTGTGGACTATGGAGACAATCTGTTGTTGTAGTATTTTTTTACTTTATGATGTAATGTAATCTTCATGAATGTATCTAGTGTTTCCAAGGCTACAAAACTAATCTGTCTTTCGAGACTTGATCATTCTTGTGATCGTCCCAATGTTATGTAAAAATCCACCGATTCTGAGTATCTAGGTTCGGGGCATTACAGTTGGTATCATAGGATGTTTAGTACAAACCCTAGAAGCTAGATTTAGATAAACTCTGATTAGAAAACATAAACCTAAGATAAACATTGATGATTAGTATAGAAGAATTTCCTAGAATTTTGGTATTGTAGAGATTTTGTGAGTTTTCTGAGCAATAAATCCCTGTCTAGATACGAGCAGGTAGAGGCGGCTCTGGTACAGATTTACCTATAGGTAAAACCAGAAAACACCGCTTTGAGCTAGACTCGAACGGGAACCGGTGCATAACAATGGGCCTTGCTGCACTCTTGGTTACGACACTCTTGGTGGATATGCTTAGGATAACTCTCATTTTCGTTACAAATCATTATTAAAGGTTTATGAGTGTATAATTTCTCAAAGAAATCATTTTTATGATTATGGATTATATCCATAAATAGTTCAAGTTATGTTAAGTGTTTTATAAGTATGGAATTATGTATTTTGATTCATAAACTGATCTAGTTTATACCATTGTTTAGAAATGGTGCCCAGTGGAATAAATGGAAACCATATCAATGCACGCACTCCATGTAAGGATTTCCCTCCTGCTCAAGATAATTATAGTGGAGCTGGTGATACAACTGGTTCTGATCAGCTAATCAACATACTGGGACAACTCACTCAGGTTATGAATAATAACCTTACCCGTATGGATCACCTTGATCCGCAGCGTAGAGGATCAATGTTATATCGATTCATGAGGCAACAACCACCAAAATTCAATGGGAGTACAAATCCCATAGTCGATGAGCAATGGATAAGTTCCCTAGAGAAAATATTTCAGGTTTTGGGGAGTAGTGAAAGGGAATTTCTGAGTGTGAGACAAAAGGAGGTTGAGAATGTCGCAAAGAATGAGGCTAACATTACAAGGTTATCAAGGTATGCGGGAGATTATATACGTAACCCAAGAAGTAAGATTGATTATTTCATTTATGGGTTCAAACCATTTATCCGTTGAGCATTAGTCTCACAATCCTTCTTGTTTTAAGAAGACATTGTCTCATGTGCTATCAAGACCGAAAAGGAATTCTCTAAGTCTTATGACTTTAAAGTAAAGCAAGAGAAGAAGAGATCTGCTGATCAATCTGGGAATAGAAATAAGGGGAAGAATGGAAATGTTGAATATCTATCCTATGGTAAATGTGGGAAGAAACACCCCGGTAATTGCTTGAAGGGAATGGGTGTCTGTTACAAGTGTGGTAAAAAAGGCCACCAAGCTCGTGAATTCAAGGGGAAGAAGGAAGCTACCAATGTTCAATGATACAATTGCAGGGAGATGGGAAATTATGCAAATGAATGTCCTAAGCGTTAGGGGAACTTTCCTCAGAAAAGACCAAGGGATCAAGGCCAAGCTTATGTTATCACTACTGCTGACGTAGAAGCTCCGAAAGACCTGGTGGCAGGTAATTTTATGGTTTCCTCATGTTTAGAAAATGCATTATTTGATTCTATATCATCACATTGTTCCATATCTTCCCAGTTTTCTACGAAAAATAGATATTTCCAATTTTATTTACAAGAGAGTTATCAGTTAATACTCCTAAGAGAAGTATCATTGCAACAATGTTTTGTGAATCAGTCCCTATTAGAGCACAAAAATGTTCTTTATCCACTGATCTCATCGCCATACCTATGATTGAGTTTGATATAATCCTCAGTATGGATTGGCTTTTAGATTATGATGCGAAGATTTGTTGTATGAAGAAGGAGGTTATGATTTTTGATGATGGTGATAAGGAAAACCATATCTTTAGAGCAGAATCGTCACCACCTAATTCTTATCTAGATCCACCCCCAGTTGCTCAACTAAATTCAATTATTGGGGAGGAAGAGAATTAAATGACTGTGGGTGAGGAAAGAAATTTTAAAATAGAGGTTGTACCTATTGTGAAAGAATATGTAGATTTTTTTCCGGAAGATTTACCTGGACATCCTCCAGAATGAGAAGTTAAGTTTTACATTGATTTAATTCCTGGATCGAGGCCTATATCGAATACCCCATATAGAATGGCCACTATAGAATTAGTTGATCTAAAGAAACCACTAGAGGAATTGAGTAATAAGGTATTTATTCTCTCTAGTGTTTCTCCATGTGGAGCCCCTGTTCTTTGGGTTAAAAAGAAATATGGATCTATGAGGTTATGTATCGACTATAGGGATATCAATGCAATAACAATAAATAACATGTATCCCCTACCTTGAATTGATGATTTATTTGACCAAACTGCATGGAGCTCAATAATTTCAAAAGATTGACCTTTGATCTGGATACCATTAGTTGTGTGTGAAAAAGGAAGTCATTCTGAAGACAGCATTTCGAACCTGGTACGGGCATTACGAGTTTACTGTAATGCCTTTTTGATTGACTAATGCACCTTCTGTATTCATGGATCTGATGAATATTGTTTTCAAGGAATATATTGATGAATTTGTGGTGGTATTTATTGATGATATCTTTGTATACTCCAAAATCTACGAAGATCATGAAATCACTTGCGCATTATCTTGAAGACTCTGAGAAGACACGAATTATATGGGAAGTTTAGCCAGTGTGAATTTTGGCTTCAAAAGATTTCTTTTCATGGCCATATTGTCTCTAATGATGGAATATATATTGATCCTTCTAAGACCAAGGCTATCCAAGAATGGCCAGCACTTACAAGAATAACTGAGGTACGTAGATTTATTGGTTTAGCAGGTTATTATCGACATTTCGTCCAGAATTTTGACCGATTGGATAACCTATTAATGAAGCTCACACGTAAAGGGGTTAAATTTGTTTGGACAAAAGGGTGTGAAGAATGTTTCTATGAACTGAAGAAAATATTAGTCAATGCTCCTATATTGAATCTACCATCAGGGAATGATGGGTTTGGTATTTATAGTGATGCATCGAAGAAAGTACTTGGTTGTGTCCTTATGCAGAATGATAGGGTTGTTTCCTATGCATCACGACAGTTGAAAATTCATGAGAAAAACTATCCTTCTCATGATCATGAGTTAGCAGCTGTGATCTATGCTTTGAAGATATGTATGCACTACCTCTATGGTAAAAAATGTGATATTTATACTGATCATAAGAGATTGAAGTATATTTTCTCACAAAAAGAACTCAACATGAGGCAAAGGAGATGGATTGAATTACTCAAGGATTATGATTCTAAGATTCACTACCACCCATGGAAAGCAAACAAGGTGGTAGATGCTTTGAGCAGAAAAGATCATGGAGTTTTGAACAATATGAGAATTTAAAGGGATCCAATTTTCATGGATCTAGTGAAGATGGACATAAAAATAACCAGGGAAGGTGAAACATCAATGATTTTTCAAATGGTTGCCAAACCATCTTTACTAGAAAGGATAAAAGTTCTCAGACCGATGATGAAGAATTTCAAAAGAAGATTAAAGCTGTGAATGATGGTAGATTGAGAGACTTTGTGTATGAAGATGGAATTTTGATATTCAGGAAGAGACTTTGTGTTCCCGATATACCTGATCCAAAAAGGGAATTGATTGATGATGCTCAAAGTTCCAATTTCTCAATACACACTGGGAGCACCAAAATGTATAGAGATTTGAAGGAACATTTTTGGTAGGACAACATGAAGAGGGAGATTGCTGATTTTGTGTCAAGATGTATGGTTTGTCAACATGTGAACGTTGGAGGGCAACAGCCTGAAGGGGTCATTCAAAATCTTCCCATGTCGGAGTGGAAATTGGACAATATTACGATGGACATTGTCATGGGGCTACCAAAGAATCCTAGAAGGAACGATGTAATATGGGTCATTGTTGATCGTCTTACCATGTCAGCACATTTACTTGCTATAATAGAAGATCTACAACTGGAACATCTAGCAAGATTATATATTAATGAAGTAATGAGACTTCATGGAGTACCCTTATCGATTGTTTCTGATTGTGATCATCGTTTTACATCAAGATTCTAGAAAAGTCTTCAAAAATCCTTCGATACTGAAATTCATTTGAGCACTACCTACCACCCTCAAACAGATGGACAATCAGAACGAAATATTAATACCTTAGAAGATATGTTGAGATCCTTCTCACTTGACATTCAGGGTATGTGGGATCAATATTTACCTCTGGTAGAATTTTACTATAAAAATAGCTTCCATTCTAGGATTCATATGGCACCATATGAAGCATTATATGGAAAGAGATGTTGCATACAAACCTGTTGGGATGACTTTGGTGAAAGAAAACTTGTAGGTCCAAAACTGGTAGAGGAAACAATGGAAAAGGTGAAGGTAATCCAAAATCACATCATTGCAGCTCAAAGTATGCAAAAGAGCTATGTTGATAATCTAAGGAAGGATTTGGAATTTCCGGTCGGTGATCATGTTTTCCAGAAACTATTTCCAAGGAAGGGAGTCATAAATTTTGGTAAGAAAGGTAAATTGAGTCCTAGGTACATCAGACCTTTCGAAATTCTAGAAAGAATTGGGGTTGTAGCTTACCGATTGGCAATTCCGCCAAGTCTCTCCAAAGTTCACGATGTGTTCCACATATCTCTGTTGAGGAAATAAATGCCTGACCCAACACATGTACTCACCAATGAGGAATTAGAACTGGAACCAGATCTGTCTTATTGTGAAGATCCCGTCAGGATTCTTGATACGAGAGAACAAGTACTGAGAAACCGGACGACGCGTCTGGTAAAAGTTTTTTGGAGAAACCATAAGATGGAAGAGGCAATGTGGGACGCCGAGGAACTTATGATGAAGACCCACCTGAGTATTTCCATGCGGTAGTATTCTATAATTTTTTAGGACGAAATTATTTTAAGGAGGGGAGAAGGTTACACCCCGAGCTTATACGGTACACTTCTCTTTGAATAATACGATAGCGTGTGTTGTACGCAACATCGAGTTCTAACACACCAAAACCAATCAAACTAGCTTTTATGAATACTAATACCTAATTTTTGAAATTATATATATTTTATATTTAAAAATGGATATCATTTTTGGATTCGGAATATCAAAATTATCCTAAGGTGAATTTTTGGTATTTTTTGAGAACTTCCAAATTTTATGAATAGTGAAAAATAATTAAAAACAACTTCATTAATAAAAATAATTTATAGTGATAAATTATATTATTTAGTGGTTTTAAAGTACAATTAGAATATATTTTTACCATTTTATCCAATGGTGTTCATTATAATTAATTTCACTTTGATATTGGACATAAACAATTGTCAAACTTTTGATATATATTGTTTCTTAAAAACATGATATTTGTTGTGACAGCGGGAATTAATTATAAAATTAATTAATGAAACTTTTGTGTTTGTAATTTTGTAAAATAGACATCATTTTTGAGTATGGAATATCAATTATAGCTTAGGGTGAAATTTTTGCATTGTTCTGAAAAAACATCAATTTTTTATGATTAGTGAAACCACTAAGTGGTAATTAAGAAAACTGAATTTTTCATAATTCTTAATTTTACCACTTCTGTGAATTGAATTTCCAAAATCTGAGAGACACGGTTAATATCATGTAGTAAAAAGTGGTTCAATGAGATGAATTTTTTTTGGTGAATAGTAACTTTTTACTTTTATTTACCACGGTTAAATGTAAATAGGGTAACTAAAGGTAAAAATGATATTAATATTACCCTAACACATGTCCTAATTATATTTTAAAAGTGTATCTTGACCAAAAACAACCTTAGGAATAAAATATTATCATTTAGGTCAACTTGGATTAGATTAGGACATTTATTATTATTTAATTCAAAGAAGAGTTAAAAGAGTTAAAATCAAAGTGTATTTAATAAAACATTTTTAATATAGAGTGATACATAATATAAATTCGATTGTAAATATTCATTAGAAATATAAAATTTTTTCCTACATAATGATATTTTATTTATAATTTTTGGATATTATATAATTTAACTTATTTATGACACAATGATGATAGAGTAATTACCATAATAGTGAAAAACAATTACAATAATTGATATTATAAATACCCAAATAAATATAATTCGAGACTTTTTATGAAATAAACTAATTCTATAGGTTAATATGACATGTTATGATTGACTTAATTTACTTCTTTTGAAGTAATCATTCGGTTATGATTTTTACAAAAATCAATTATTGAATAGTGTCAAAATTGACATAAAAGAGTTTTTAAAACAAATATTATATTATTAATTGATATTAAATACCTAAACATCCAAGGTTCGGCCAATAGACTTATATCATGATAGGTGTATCATTAAGGGACCACATGGGGGACTCCTGGATGTATATAGTATGTTTATTAAGCATATAATATAAAAATACAAAGATACATTGTAAACGTGAAACTAATTAACTAAGAGTTAATACTTAATGATAAAGTTAATATAGTAACCCAAACCTATCTAAATTCTATTGTTTTAGTGTTTTTCAACCCATCCCCACCATAAACGTTAAAAAATCCACTTTGGAGCCATTAGAAACCGAATATGAATTTATTATAAAATAATATTTCTAGCTTTTCGAAAGGTGCCGCATACCCCTCTTATAAAAGGGCACTCCCCCTTCTCACTAATTCACACATTCAAAGCCTTTTGGTTCGGCCAAACCCTACCCAAATACTCTCGCAACATCCCTAACTTCATCCTAGATGCCTTCCATTAGTCATAAATCCAACCTATAGAGCCCTTTTGATCAAATCAAAAGGAAGAACCCGAAGAAGAGGTAATGTTTTCACCACCCTTTTTCATGTTTCTTTCTTCTTCCACTTCTTCTTTACTTGTTATTACCATTATAAAATTACAACTTTAGTATCTTATATATACTGTGATGTTATTATAAATATGGTACAACCATATTCCTTATTTTATCCATCCTTTGAATAACATGTCACCATACGTGCGTACGTACGGCTTACCGTCTCCACGTCGTGGTGTAATTGTTATTCAATAAATTATTATTTGGATGGGTATAATAATGATGTGAAACTCATGTAAATAGTAAATATAACATGATAATAATTCTATATATATGATATAACATCCAATTATATATTATTTTAATATCAAAGGAATGATATTGTCTCTCATGCGTACGTACGGACTACCATCTCGACGAACGTGATGAGATTCATTCTCCATCATATCCATTCAAGTATAATTCTCATTTGATGATTAATAATATTATCTAAGGACTTGATATCATTCTGTATATGATTAATATACAACCTATCCATTAAAAACATGGCTTATATAACAAAAAATATAAAATTAAATGAGTAAGTTAACACCCAAAACGACGATAATTCTAAAATATTATTAACAAAGAAATGTTAAAAGGTCATATAAGATATCATTTTAATATATATGATTCTTTTATAATTTAATAACAATTATTTCACCATTATACAGGAGGTTAACCTCACCTCAACCAAGGAAAAGTAAAAGGTAAGGGTTTATTTCGCAATCCCTTCACTATCCGAGGATGTATATACGTAATAATCTACTAGGATCTCTTTATCATCAACATCTATGTTTCTTAAAAATGTATTTCATTTTTTTTTAATATTTAAAAGAATATGGGTTAAAAACATTTATATCCTTGTTTGAATTTTTATAAGAGGTTTATAAAGGAATCGTTCCGTCATTTTCCAAACAAGGTGCTTTTTTTAACCTTTTCGACAGAATTAAGGTAAAAATGTTTTTTTTAACATATACTGCGGGTGTGGCTATTTTCCGCCGTTATAAAATCATCAAAGCTTCCATAACAATATTATAAAAATATTTTCAAAGAAAATGTTTTATTTTATAAATATATGACTATTAAATGATTTCAAAATAGAAAGAGATATTTCTCTAAAAAGAGTTTTGATTTCACTTATGTCAACAACCTTTGATGTATTTTACGCTTATTGGACGTTGATTTATTATGATAAAAAACTTTTGTATTGTATTGATGTTTTATTCATATGTTTGAATGTGGATGTGTTATTTTTATACCATTCATGGTTTATGGGTGAAGTATTTACATTTTGTATGCTAGTTTTAATACGAATGTTTATGTTATGTTTAAACCTTTTCATATGGGAATGCATTGGACTAAACATGTGACGGGTGGAGCCCACTATAGCTCCTCGATGCATCGGTAGGTCTCATGAGACAAACTAGTGTCTTGGAACAAGTCCTTGACAAAAAATTTTTTGTAGTCTTGGCACGAGGCCTTGGCTATGTGGTTATGATAGTCGGGCATTATGCATTCCATCATTATGAAAGTGGTTTTTGATATTGCATGTGATTATTCGATTAGTATAAAATACATGTGTATAAGTAAATGGAATTATTTAATTTTATTTTTTCCATACTATGTTGAAGTTCAAGTTTAAAAGGCTTTTTTTTAGTTATACATTGCCTTAAATGTTTATTCTTATTTATGAAAGTTTCCGCTATATTGTTATCCTTACTGGGCATTTGAGCTCACCCCTTTTCTATGTTTTGTTTCTCCCAGGATGTGAAGAAGTAAATTATGAATGACCTATATGGATATTATGAGGGGATAATAGTGTGGACTAGGGAGACAATATGTTGTTGTAGTAGTACTTCACTTTATAATGTAATGTAAACTTCATGAATGTATCTACTGTTTCCAAGGATACTAAAGTAATCGGTATTTCGAGACTTGATCTTTCTTGTGATCATGCCAATGTTATGTAATAATGCACCAACTCTGGGTATCTGGGGTTGGGGCGTTACAATATATAGATAAAAAAATTCATTAAATATTTTCCATGCACCCTCTGTCATAAGATGGAAATAGATTTCCATGAACTCAAGAAAAAGGATGAATAATCTACTAGAGTGTGTGAGGAAAAACTCACTAGACTTGCAGAATATAACTATAATTTTTTCATCACCCCCAAATGCAACGTTGACTAATTATTTGGTGGGATAATTCATAGTCTACAAAAATCCTTGGTAATCCATGTATTTGATAGATAAGAGTAAATTCTTCGATTTTCCCTCAAAATTGAGCTGGAGATCAGAGAATCTCAGGGGTATAATGGGGATAAAAAGTGAAAAGTGGACTTTAAATCTGGCAATAAAATTGATAAATCTAATTCATCAAACAAATTATAGCACCCCCATGTCAAAAGTGCATAAAGAATCACCCTATAAATTGAGTGAGGGGATCAGAGAAATGATATAGGCCTAGAAGAGAAGGGAACCTGGCTAATAATTGTCAACAGGAGAAACACCTCAAAATTATAGAGGAAAGAAATTCTATGGTTGACCTTCAATGTATTGTTCGTTGATACAACTGCAAGGAACCATGGTACTTTTAGAACCATTTCCCTAAGCTAAGGGTAACTGGAGGTAACCAACAACTTCCAATGCAGTAAGGGAGAGCTTTTTCAATCACTACCAGCGAAGTGAATCCAAAAAATTATATAGTGATAGGTATACTAGTTATTCATTCCAGAATAGTGAACATAATATTTTATTATAGTTCTACACGTTATTTTATATCAAGAAAACATAGTAGAATAATCCAAACACCACCACGAATTATTGAAGTTTAGATGTCGGTGAAAATTGAAATTGGGGAAATCATAGCATTTTTTTTATATAACTCCCCCACTGTCACTAGTTGTCGATTGAACATTATATAAAACCTCATCATACCACCTATGGTGGAATTTTATGCAATTATTGGCATGGATTTGAATTTCCTATATAGAGACAACATAAATTTCCATGAGACGGAAATTACTCAATATATGGTGAATATACCCCCGATTATATAGAAGTGCGAAGAGGAGGATGAATCTTATTTATCACCATCATATCAAGCAAGGATATTACTACCCTATGAGAACATGTAACATTCAAATATTATTGAGCGTATGGAATAAACCATCATCAAATACAAGCCTATTGTGATGAGACTTTCTGTTGTGTTTCATGAGCAATTGCCTGGTCTTCCTCTTAGAAGAGATGTTGAATTATCTATTAATCTTATAACTAGAAAATCAAAAATATCAAAAACTCTATATATAATGGATGTTGTGGTGCTTGAGGAGATAAATATACAACTACAAGAGAATCTGGATAATGGGTTTATACGCCAAATTTCTTCACCATGGGGTGAACAAGTCATTTTCATCATGAAGAAGGATTGGTTAATGCACATGTGCATTGATTATCATGAGCTCAAAAAAATAATGATAAATAAAAAGTATAATTTTCCATGAATTGAATTAATTTTTCAATAAACTACATGGTGAAAAATACTTCTAAAAGGTGTATCTATGGTCTGGATATTTCCAAGTACGTGTGCAGAATGAGGATATCCCCAAGACTACTTTTTGAAAAAGGTACGAGCACTATGATTTCATAGTAATGTCATTCAAACTCACTAATGCTCAAACAATCATCATGGAAATGATTAATAGAGTGATTAATGGTTGCCTAAAAAAATGGTAGTATTTATATATGATATTCTAATAAACTGCAAAACCATGGAGGAGAATGAGGAGTATGAAAACACTATACTAGAGACCATACAAAAGGATAAGATCTATGAAAATAACAGAAACTATGAGTCCCTGTTTAAGGATGTCTAATTACTGGGGAATATTATCACAAGAAATCGGATATCTATGGATCCTTCCAAAATAAAAGAAATTTAATGATGGACAAGGCCAACATCTACGATAGATATCCATATCTTCCAAGGGTTAGCTGAATAATATCCCCGATTTGAGAGAAATTTCTCAAGATTTTCAAACCCTGATACCATGCTATACCTGAAGGGAGTCATGTATTACTGGAATAATGAATTTGAAGAAAGTTTTATGTATTTGAAGAAGATGAATGTCACTTTCCGTTTGATCACACTGACCACAAGTGGGGATATTTTCGTAATACTCAGCGATGCTTTTAAAGAAGGGAATGGGTTTTGTGTTGTGATGAATTATAAATTAAATTCATATACCTCAAGGCAGTTGATAATTCATTAGAAAACTATCCCACACTTGATCTGGAGTTGGAAGCTATGATCATTGAATTCAAAATGACATGGTATTATCTATTTGGGGAGAAGTGTGAAATATAAACATATCACAACAGTCTCAAATATATATTCACCCAATAGAAGATGAATATGTGCCAATAAAAAAGGTTAAACCTCATCAAGTATTATAACTTCTCAATCCATTACCACCCTAGGAAAGTGAAAAAGGTGACATATGCTCTAAATATAAAGGATCAAAAAAATATATCACTGATGAGAATTAAAAAGGATACAATCTTCTTAATTTCATTAAGATAGATATGGGAATCATAAATAAGGGAAAATAATCAATTCTTTCACAAATTATTGGTCAACCATATCTTTTCAAAATATTAATTGATGCTAAAAAAGATAATGTGGGAATTCATATGAAAGTGGAAACTATCTGAAAATGGAAATTATCATAGAACAATGTTTATGAATATGAAATTGTGGGATTTGGGACAAGCCTATTTTTTCTTTAAAATTTGGAGTTAAAGAAAGAACTTTTGGATGATGCAAACAGCTTGAATTTATCCATTTACGTAGGAAACATGATGATGTATCAGGATATCTGTGATCACTATTAGTGGGATAACCTGAAGAAGAAGACCACTAAATATAGATAAAAGTGCCTCATGAGTTATTAATTGAAGGTTGATTGTTAGAAGTCTTAGTGGATGATGCGACCATTACCCATAAAAACATGGAAATGGGAAAAATCACAATGGAAGTTGTCATTGGACTTATAGTGACATCCAAAGGAAACAATGTTATCTAGGTTTTTGTGGACCATCTAACAAATACTAGACACTTCATTGTAATTCAAGAGTAATTATAATTAGATCAACTGGCACAGATATACTTTATAGAAGTGGTAAGGCTGGATCGAGTACAACTATCTATTGTGTCTGATCGAGATCCAAAATTCACCAGTATTTTTTGGAAGAGTCTCCAATACACTCTGAACAATGAGTTGAACTTTAGCATGTCCTGTCAACCTCAAACTGGTGGCCTATCTGAGTAGAAAATCCAGACACTTGAGGACATTTTGAGATCTTTCTCAATGGACATCAAAGGAAGATGGAACCAACATATTCATTTACTATATTTCTCTTACAACATCAGTTTCTACTCAAACATTTAATAGGATCCTTATTAATCACTTTATTAAAATAGGGGTAGAAAACCAGAATTTTGGGATGAGGTTGGGGAACAAAAACATATAAGTTTGTGAACTGTCAATGAAATGGAGTATAATGTTAAGACCATCCAACAACACTTCAATGCCACTCATAACTAACAAAATAGATATGCTAAAAATCATCTATGAGACCTAGAATTTGATGTTAGAGACATGATGTTCTTCTATATATCTCCATGGATGAGAGTTATGATATTTTGGAAGAACATAAATTTTATTCCAAGGTACATCGTCCCTTTTGAGATACTTGATTGCAATGGGGTAGTGGCCAATTGACTAGCACACCCACCAAACATATCTCAAGTAAATTATGTGTTCCATGTATCACTATTGAAGAAGTACATACCAGAACCATTTTATATAATCAATCGAGAGGTGGTGCATTTAATAATGGACTCTCCTTAGAACATAATCATATGAAGATCATAGATTATAGAGAAAAAGTTTTATGAAATAAATTAGTTCCCTCGTTAAAATATTTTGGGGAATCCACAAGTTTGGAGAGGAATTGTGGGAACTGGTGGAAGTGATAGGGAAGAGTCACGCTAAGATGTTTTAGTGTTGGAAAAGGAAATTTCAAGGTTGAAATTTCATAAGTGGGGAAGGTTATAACCACAAGAACATTTATGAAAAATATTCCCCTTCTATTATTTAAATGTCTAATCGGTAAATAAAACACATGTACTCTTTTTGTTTTATTATATAAAATTTTATTTAAATGATTATTATGTATCCTTACCATTGATAATATATCCATTTAACAGTGATCAAATGAGTAGTGTAAATATAAGGGTTTATTAAATACTTTTGAAAAAACAAAGGATCTGATGTCCTCAACCAGTAAATCATACCCAATGAAGCCCATTTATTGGATCTTCTAAGTGAGATGGAATTTATATTATTTTACCTAAACCAATACCATGTTGAGATTCTATATCTTAAGCATGTCTGGAACCATTTATTGGAGAAATACATGCACATCAAGATCACAACCCAAACCATATTCACCGAATGGCCCCATAAAATCCTTACAAACACTCACCTTACCCTTAAGACCATTTCTAGAGTAATAAAGTTATATGTATCAAGACACAACCACTATTATTATGATTTTATAGAATAATGATTATATTATTATTATATTATTATTACTTTGTATATTATTTTCTAAAACACAAATATTATTTTTGATTAATGTTCAATTTCAATTAAGAAATCTATTTTGATGAATTAATGGATTTTCAAATTACATAATATTTTAATAATATATTTTTATTAAATTTTACTTATTAAATATAAATTATCATAAAATTTTTAGGAAAGAAATTTGTAATTGTTATTAATTTTTTGAAGAGGTTTTTGTCTAAACCCTTCAATTTTAAATAAATGTCAGTTTTTTATTTTTTAAGTCAAAATTATTATATTTAAAAAAATATTTAGATAAAATGAATATTATTTTTGGAACCATTACATGTAATTTATCTAATGGCTAATTTTTCATAATTTTCTGAGATAGTCAATTGTTTTGGTAAAAAATTACATACAATAAAATTATATAATTTGTTATATGACATCATAATCAAAAAAAAGTGATGTAATAAAATACTCTAAAAGGTATATTCAGCCAAATATATTTTTGTAATTTAAAATAATTTAATTTTAGGTTTATTTGATTTATTTTATAAATCCTTAGTGAATCCTCCAAGACATATAAATTATTTTAAGATTTTAAAATCATTTCATTGAATGTGTGAATCACCTCCACATAAAAAGTGAAAAATTTAAAAATATTAGTCCCTTAATGTGATTAAATAATTTATACCACTTCCCTTTTCTAGAATTAATGTAAAAAACCCTAGTATTGTTTGTGGTATTGAATATCTTAGAGTGTAGTGTCCAACACCAAAAAAACAAACAATTCCCCTTACATTCCTATATAAACCCACCCAATCACACATTTATCTTCAGTGAAGCACTCTGAATCTAGAAAACCCTTTTCCCCCTACTCCCTATAGTCCTACAAAGGAGCTCCCAAGCTCTAATGAATCCTCCCCCAAGACTTTGGGATCACACATCCAAGAAATGGATTCCTTTCATCCTCTTTTAATTCAAGCAACTTCTTTGTAAGTATTTATTTTAATTTCAATTTCATGTATTGAAATCAGTTTGTAATCATTAAATTAATTTCCCATTGATTTTATTTTAATGTGGGATCATTTATCCTCCCCCATTTGGAACCTAACCTAAGATATTACTATACCAAAATTCCCTATGGGATTTCTCTCATATCATTTCCATTCAAGAATTTATTTTATATTAATCATATAAATTCCTTTTCATACATTGGGATGTTGTAGTACATGACCCCATTAATATCCATTTCATTTATAAATGTTGAGATACCATTTTATCTCTCATCAACCTTTTTTATTAATTTCAATTGGATGTTGTTATACTACTGAAATTACATCATGACATTGTATTCCAAAATCAATATATAGTGAATACCATACCCATTTCTCTATCAAGGGTATTCACTATTATGATCATGTACATATTGATTTTGGAATTACATATACGTATTACACATTCCTTATTAATGGAATACAATTATAATGTTTAATGAATCCATGTTGTCTGACCTATGTGTCACACATACATATGAAAACGAAATGATTATGAAAGGTTTTCCCGGATATCACTCCCATGCATTGGATAATTTTTAGTTTCATTATACATTATGTGAAATGAGGGTTTACTCATGATAATTCCTGAGAAATGTGGGATTACTCATGATAATTCATGTGCAATGATATTTTAATCATTCCAATCCATGTGAAAAGTGACTTGGCTAATTCTAATATCATGTTTTTGGTTTTTTCCACATTTCTATGTTATGAATATCATGCTATATCATTTCTTTAAGGATATATTTCTCTTATTATCTATTGATATGCATATTTCAAAAAAATATATTTTATTCTTCATGTTATGCCTTCATTACCCCATTACTAGGCTTTATATATCACCCTTTTTATTATGTATATCCTTTGGTTATCCAATGTATTTCTAAATATGAAGGAATGTTGTGGTAATGTAAAATAAGTATTCAACAAATATGTGTATTTCATGTTTAATGTTGTTATGTACTGTTCCTAATCCCTAAACACACTATAACACTTGATCATATGAGTTTTATTAAGTGAATTTACATGTAATAAATCCTTTTTACATTTGAAATAAAGATCAGGGTTTTTATACATTAGGTAATGTTTAGTCTCATGAGACATCATGTATGGGATTAGGGAGAAAAACAAATCCATTATAGGACATTTTACACAATGTGATATATTCTTTTTATTTAGCCTTTCGTCATTTTTATGTAATTTTGTATGTTTCTTCAACATTCCTGTGTTTTAATGATCACAAGATTCCATGTTCTATATGTTATGCTTCTATATGTTTATTCATTTTCCATTCCTTTTTAAATCATCACTTTATTCCTTTTAACTTTCATTCTAACCTTTATTCTCATGTTTATTCTCATAATAGTATTTTTGATCAATCATTTGTTCATGAATTCCCTAGAAAATATTTTAAATATTTAAGAGATTAAATGATGTTGAAAGATAATTATAGAGATTAAATATTATATCATTGTTTTGGTTTTAGGATTTTTAATGTTGTGTTTAGTCTTCCATATATACCAAACAGTATGATCGTGATTTTTTATTTGATGTTTAAAAATGAATAAATTCATGTAATAATAAGTGAAAAAGGATAGGGCCGCTATTGTTGGAATCAGAGCATGTTCTACTTATTTTTGGTTATTTGGAATAAAAAAATTATTATTAACCCAATATATAATTATATCAACAAGGATAACCTAGATTGATACACAGGTAATCAGAAGTTGAGAATTATACATCATTTAAAATATTATCCTTCAATGAATAATGTGTCCTTTTTATATTCTTATTGTTTAAGTATTCAATACCCTCTAATTGTATATAATTTTTCACAGATATTGGCCAGATGTTTGAGAACATGAGAAAACAATCAATGTGATAGGAAATGTGATTAGTTACCTAATAAAAAACAAAATATGATTGGAATGGGAGATCAAAACATCATGACAGTATTTATATACCTGTCTCATTTTATGAATAATAACATGTATTTTATGGAAATCCTTTCTTCTCCTATGAATGATAAATTTGATGTTGAATCCATTATAAAACAAAGTAATTATATATTTAGTTAATATTATAATACCATTATTGTTGAATAATAAATTAACTACATTGAGAATATATTCAATGTCCATTTATGCACAGAATGAAGGAATGTTGTCCTGGAGGTCTATCAATTTTACGAGGAAGCGAATTAGTGGTGGAAACTAACTGAAAACACAAATTCTAATGAAGAAATTAATTTCATGTATTTTGAAACATTCACAAAAATAATTTTGATTATATATTTTCCCTGAAATCTCAAAATTAATTTGGAAAAAGAGTTCCATTGACAAATGAAAATAGATTGTGAGTCTATTGGGGCATATAAGGAAAACAATACAGGGCTTGCATAATATGCCTTCACCTTTTTTATGATTTGTTAACGAAAAGTGGATCACTTATTTAGTGGATTAAATATTAGTCTATTAAAATCCTAGGTTATTCTACATTTTTACAACTATGAGGAGATGTTATTTTGTTTCGTTAAGGATGAGACAATGAATGGAGACTCTCTGTGGTCTCATGGGATCACAGAAAAAAATTGAAAAAATGGAGTTTAATATGGATGGATCAATATAAAAATCACATGGTGGAAGGAATACCGAAAATATAACATTTCAAATGTGTGGGATAAATAATCCCAAAAACTATCTAAGGGGTGCAGGAGATGCATTAAAAGTGGACGAGAGGGGAATCAGGATAATTATTTATCAAGGGATATAAGGAAGACCACAAATATGGATGAACAACGTAATGTTCATATCAACTCTTAGTATATACCGCTGTATTTCAACAACATGTTACATGGACATTATGTGAGCCAATCTACTAAATCATGGATTTCTAAGGGAGTCAACAACAACAGCTTTCTAGGAAACATTTAATGGAATATGATATCACTAGTACTATGGTGGATCCCAACAATGTTGTAGTGACACACATGCTATTTATTAATTCAATAAAAGAGAATATATTATTTGATTCTAATTCTATTCATTCTTTCATACCATGTATGTTTAGTGAAACAATTCAAACATCACCTCGAACTATGGAGGTTTAGTTATCTGTGACTTAAAATGGTGAAATTATTTATTCCAAACAAGATATCGCATTTATAGTTAATTATTTTGAATTGAACCTCCCATAAAATATCATATTACATCCTTTGGTGGTGTTTGATGCTATATTTGGAAAGGATTGGCTATGTGAATGAAAAACCAACATCAACTATCTGGATTTCGAGATTATTCTTCTCATTGTGAGGCATCCCTTGATTATATATAAATGTAAGGAGGAGGATTAATCTATTTTAGAATCATCATCTAAAATGTGGATATTATTTCATTATGAGAAACCATATCAATATAAAATTATTGCTAAAAATGAGATTATCATTTTCGATGAAATTCTAATTTTGATGGACTACACTAATATATTCCTCATATAATTTTCATGAACTCCTCCAGAATGAAAGGTTGAGTTATCAATAGAACTGGTACATAAATATCTAGCTATATAAAATAATCTTTATAGAATGGCCCCAAGTTAGTTGGAATAAATGAAGAAGAAGTTACAAGAGAATATGGAAAAATGTTTAATATACCCATGTAATTCAGCATGGTGTGTGCTGGTCATATACTTCAAGAAGAATTATGGTTCAATGAACCTTGTCAATGAATAACTTGGGATTAATAGAATCATTAAAAAGAAAAATTATACCCTAGCACATATAGATGACTTATTCAATCAAATACATATATCCAAGTATTTATCTATGTCGGAACTTCAGTATTGATATAACCAATTGAAGGTGATGAATGATTATATTCCCAAAACATCCTTTATAATGAGATATAGACACTATTAATTCATAGTGATTTTCTTTGGACTCAATAAATATCCAAAATTAATCATGGACTTATGAATTATATACTTTAGACATTACTACAATAATTTTTTTTAAATATTAATTAATGACAGTGTAATATAACATAAGAGTAACAGAGAACACAAGGAGCATTTAAATACTATTCTAATGTCCTGATGAAGGTAGAAAAAATATGAAATGTATAGGAAATGTAAGTTCTAGATGGAGGATGTGTCCTTAATGGAGCATGTGTTTACCAATATAGGTATATCTATAGACCCATCCAAGACAAAGTTAATCAAAGAGTGGCCCAAACCAAGATTTGAAATGGATATCCAAGGCTTCTGTAGACTAGAAGGTTATTATAGAACATTTGTGAGGAACATATTATGTTTTTAAAACCCATATACCGTGTTGTGTTAGAATTAAGTACAGTTTTTCTTGACCAATGGTTTTGAATACTACTTTAAAGAGTTGACAAAAAGGCTTATCACTGCATTTGAACATTCACTACCGAATATTTGGGTAATTTTGGGGTATAAAAATAAGCATTAAAGAAGGTGTTATGATGTATATAGATTCCAAATGATAAAATGATGGCCAAACCTTCAAGGTGATTGAATTTTTATGAGAAAAACTTTCCCATACATGATATCAACTTTACGATTGTTATATTCATGTTGAAACATTATCTGTATGGGAAGAAGTGTAAGATATATACTGATTATAAGAGTCGTTAATATTTACTCAATTAGAAAGAGAATAAATTGTTCTAATGAAGATTTATATATCTCATCAATGATAATGACTCCTCAATAAAACTGTATACTAGTAATGCATGTTATGTGGCATGTACGCTAAGTATAAATGATCCTACAAATTTACCAATGAAGAGAATTGAAGAGGATCTATTCTCCTTCAATTTGAAAAGGATGGACACATGAGTCATTAAATAAGTTACACAATCATTCCTTTAAGAAATGACTTCTCAACCATACCTTCTAGAGAAAATAAAGGATGATCAATGAGTTGATGTAGAAATTCATAAAAATTTGGATGCTATAAGAAAGGGGAAGTCCTCAGAGTTCATGTATGAAAAAGGAAGGAGTCTAATGATTTGGTTCATGACTATTTGTACCATTTCATGATGAGATAATGATATTTTGAATGATTCAAATATAAAGACCTTATCTATTTACCAATGTATAACAATGATATTTCTAGACATCTAAGAGAAAAATTGGTGGGAAAATATAATGAATATGATTACTGTATATAAATCAATGTGCATGTTATATCCCTAAACAAAGGATAAAAGGAAAAGGTATAAGAGGATGATGGAATAATTACCCATACTAACCTGTAAATGGGAAATCATCAACGTATACTTTCACTAGGCTTCAAAAGACATCCAAATGTAACAAATTTAGATGGGTTATTGTGGATAATCTTACAATGGCAGATCAGTTTATCTCAATTCAACATGACTTATCAATTCACAAACATTCACAGACATACATCCTCAAAATAGTGAGGATGTATGGAGTAAAATAATAAATTTTATTTAATTGATATCTGAGGTTTACCCTCATGTTCTAGAACGGTATGCAATATAATCTAAACATTAATCATAACAACAATGTGTCTTGTCATCTTCAAACTAATGTCCAACCTAAGTGAACTATTCATACAATGGAATACATGTTATGATAATGTTTTACGGACTTCAAAAGAGTATGTGAACAACATATACC
The DNA here is from genome assembly GCA_963277665.1 of Viscum album. Taxonomy (NCBI): domain Eukaryota; kingdom Viridiplantae; phylum Streptophyta; class Magnoliopsida; order Santalales; family Viscaceae; genus Viscum; species Viscum album. The sequence continues at coordinate 1,654,451,550 of OY728148.1, read as the reverse complement.
TTTTTTCAAGTTCTCATAAAAATAAAAATTACTCTCAAATAACCAAATGGCACCATAGGAATCCATTTATAGAAAAAATGTATAAAACAATCATGTTAGGAAGATGTAAGTGAATGAAATCTGTTAGGACATAAAATAGAAGAAGAAATGGTAGAAAAGGTTAAAACCATTATGTAGAACATCATGGAATATCAATAGTGAAAGAACATATATATATAGAATCAACGATGGGACCTGGAGTTTATGGTTCATGACATGAAACTCTTCCACAAATCTCCATGGAAGTGAGGAATGGGATTTTGGGAGAAAGGAAAGATATATACCATCTACATCGAACCCTTCGAGATTATTAATCATGTCAGAGCTATTGCCTATCGACTAGCACCTCTACCAACCATGTCTCAATTACATGATATTTTCCCTGTATCTATAATTATTGAAGTATATACCAAATCCAATACATGTAAAAAAATTATTTTTGGTGCATATAAAAAATGATTTCTCTTATGAGGAGTAGCTGGTGAAGATATTGAACTATATAGAAATTGTTATACACAATAGTACAACTAACATATTAAAAGTACTATAGAGAAACCATAAATATGAATAGGTTCCATGGTAATAGGATGAATTGATGAAGTAGATGTACCCTCAGCTATTTTCACTACATTTTTTAGAATCATATTTTGAAGGAAAAATTCATAAGGGTGTAATAATGTAATAATGGATAATTTTATCAATGAAAATTTTCCCTTCTAATTTCATGTACAATAATGAAAATACATATTATAGAGAACCTAATAAAAACATCATCCTAATATTTGAATAATGATACATTTGTCAAAAAACAAACAGATAACAATGAAAAATGAAAAATTATAATAAGTTATAGAAAATATGAAAATATATATATATATATATATATATATATATAATTTGATGTTCTTGATCCACTAGAATGAAAAAACTCATGACGAAATGTGTGTAAAAATATTATAATGTTAATAATATAATATTAATTTATAATATAAATTTATATATAACCTTTTAATAAAATAAAATTTATTGATGAATGTCTAAAAATGTATTTTCTAGAAGTATTAAACCCTTATTACCATTAGAAATCTATCTATTGGAATAGTAACATGACGATTGGAAGTGTAATGTGACCCTTAGGGATAGTAAACAAGGAATTAGAATTCTGAACTCACTAATGAAATTATAAATTAAATTATTTTCTATTATACATGAAAATATGATATATTTATATCATATAATAATTAAATACATATTTTAACAATGAAAAATTAAGTGTTGGTATTTTTGTGAAATGAAAATGGTCATTTAAAATTTTATAATTAATATAATGATTAAAAAGAAAATTTTTATTTAAAAAATATATTAATAATATAATATTTTGTTTTATTATTATTATAAGAATATTTTATTAGAACATAATTAATTTTTCAATATTAGATAAAATTATTTATAATATTAAAATAATTATTTTTAAAATAGATGATGATTTTTGTTAAAAAATAAATTTATCATATTTAAAAAATTATATTCATAAAATGGTTTCCAATTTAGAAATAAAAACACCAATAAATTGGTGTGGTGAACGTTGATATTTTTCTAAAATAGTCTAAATTTTGTTAATAGTGAAATATATTTAGTTATGAAATTTAACACTTATGACAAATACATGAATTTTGGAGTCACGATTGATATAATAACCCTTTAATTCGAACTCACATTAACAATATATTTTAAATAGTCAAAAAAATTAACATTATTGATAGTTTTGATCCAAAATAATATACTAATTAATGAAATAGTCAACAATACCCCTCTCCTCCCCTTATAAGTACCACACTTCACTTGAAATCCTTATAAGACCATCTATGATTTAGAGCGTACTAATATTCTACCCAATTTATCTCCCAAGACACATCCTCATGTCATAGTCTTTCTAGTCTCCCCAAAAGGACAATACCAAGTTTCCTAATGAGTTTACTAAGGAGACAATATTTAAGTGGTAAAATCATATTGTTCTCTCTATTACTTTCTTTTATTTTATTATCCACCTCTCACATATCCTATTAAAAATAGAATCATAAATATAGTTTAATATATATTATATAATTTTATTTTCTTAGTGTAATATACATCATCAAATGTCTTCTCTTGTCATTTTTTTCTAAAAAAATAATACATCATCTGAGATGTGTCGATTCACCGTCTTCATGGATGATGAGTTTTTCATTATCTCTTTCATGGATGTCCATAAAATTATTTTTACATTTGAAAAATAATATAAAATTTATAGTATAATCTTTTTCATGTTCTATTACTAATATATATTCATAATATTAAATACTAAAAGAAAACTATTTCTTGATGATTGATAAACTTCCAAAATAAACTAAACATTTATCATTAAAATTATATATAATGAATCATTCTCACATAATAAAAAAAATGATATATCAGACCATATAAAATAATGGATGTATATAAATATCACATAATTATAACCCCATAAATTTTCTTCAATTTTTTAAGAAATAAACATAGGGGAATAAATCATTAAATTATGTAACAAACAAACCCAGAACAACAAAATTATACATTATAACACATAAAAATGGTCATAAATGAACATAATTAAATATTAATATATAAAATATCTATTGAAAAGGTTTATATTTTCATTATTAATATATATAATTTTATTATCCTGATTTTTTTTTAAAATTCATAACACTTTTGAACATAAAGAAATGGATATTTTAAAAACTCAAAATTTCCTTTTGGATAAGAATTATATCTCTTGAATCATTTATATTTCTTAATTAATAATATATAGTTCTTATATATTCTCTATATATGTTCCATAGTAATTTATACATATCCATTTATGATTAATTGATGGGTAAATATATTTTTTAAATGTTTCTCTTCTCAATTTATTCCGATAAGAAAACCCAATTAGTGGTGTATTCTACTTTTCATAACCATTTTGAAGTAATCTATATGGAATATTATATTACACCATTATTTTCATAATATAACTCGTTTTATCATGAAAAAATATCATTTAGATTCTCGTTTTATAAAAACAATTATTACATTTTCCTCTTTAATGACTAAAATATTTTCTTTAAACTGCACTAAAGTGTCTCATTTAAAATGTTTCTTAGAAACTCATTTTACCTGGTTTCACTTTATTTTAATGTAATTAATAATTATATATCACTTTTTACCCTTATTGGTTTCCAATTGATATATAAATCCGTTATTTCATGGACACCATTATGATATTTTATTTGTTTATTCCTTATGACATGATTGTGATACCCATTTCTTTTCAGGATTAACCCTTATGTGTACTCTTTATGATTCATTAATGATGTGCAAAAAATATTCATGAAAATGTAATTATGTGTGTGCCAATATAGTTCTCTAAATCATTAGATAATTTTTAGTCTCATGAGACATCATATATGGGACTACGGAGTAATCCTAATTCATTAGGGGACTTTTTCCATCTTGTGATATAACTATGGAAGTAATCCTTAACTAATTTTTATGTCATGTGGTATGTTTCTACCATATTCATATGTTTCCATGATCAAAAAATCACATGTTATTAAGGTTATGATACCTTAGGTTTATTCATGTGAAATTACTTTCAATAGAATTGTAGAAAACTTCATTATACCAATGTTTTGGAGGACTGTTGGATGGTTTGGCATTGGGATAGGTCTTTACCAACGGTTTTGGGAAAACTATTGCTATAGACCTATACCAATGGTTTTTTCATACCATTGGTATAAGTCATATAAAAGAACTAAAGCAAAAGATTTATAAAACTGTTGGTATAGGTTATTAAAAAAACTCATCTTGGTTTTGTCCAAGTACGTCCCGTTTATAATCCATCAACCTAACCACTAACCTAACATGACTTTTGTGAATGTAATTATATATATATATATATATGAATATTTATATTTTTTTATTTTTTTATTATTTAATGTTATTTGATAAAATATTACAAAAAAATATGTTTACCTACACCAATGGTCTTGAGAACATTTGGTAAAGGTTCTTTGATTTTTTGAGCTATACCGACGGTTTTGGTGAAACCATTGGCACAGGGTGGACCTATACAAACTATTTAGACAAAATCCTTGGAATATTTTCAGTATAATGGACCTATAAAAACTATTTTGGCCAAAACCGTTGGTATAGGTCCATATAAGTAAAACATGCCAACAGATTTGGCTAAACCGTTGCTATAGGTTTAAATTAGTGGCATATACCAATGGTTTTGGCCAAACTATAGGTATAAGTCCTATTTCCAGTAGTGATATCATCATTCTATGTGTTATAAATAAAATTCTATGATTTTATACCATGTTTATTCCCATACTCAGATTTTTATATCATTAGTTTATTAATATATTCCCTTTGTTATTCTGTGTATATGTAAGAGATCAAGTAATGTAAGGAGGTCATTATGGAGATTAAATAAAATATCATTTTATTTTGGTTTAATATTTTCTATTTATACAAATAGACTTCAAAAGACACTATAAATTATGATAATTTGTTTTTATATGATGGATAATAATGTTTAAAGTCATGTAATAATATGTTTGAAAGGCTATGGTATCTATATAGAGAGCTCAAAGTGAGTTATTTTAGAGGTTTCTATTAACCCAAAAGGTGATAATAATTATAATAAAGGTCATAGAATCAATGAAAGAGATTTATACAAAGATAAACATAAGGATTCTTTAAAATACATTGTCATTATTATAGTTAACACATTAAAACACAATGGTGTAGTACGTTTCATAATACATTATACACATAAATAATAATATAAGAAGTTATAATTAAAGTGGGGATTGAAAAAACCTAATATTCAAATTCTAAAAAATGGATAAAGAAAGTGATCATAGTCTTAAAAATAAATAACATTCAAATATTATAAATATAATTACTAATGAAATGAAATAACAGTCCAGTATAAAAAATAACTCTCATGTTGAGGTCATGAAATTTTCATTTATGTGACCAATAATGACCACTTACCATGGGTGCGACATTGAGGAATCATGTGGATATATTTCAATATAAAATTTAGTTTTTAGGAATGAACATAAAAGGTTGTGTCAATTCTAAAATCGAAGAGGTTAAGAGATGAAGGTAAATCATAGGAAATGATAGATCATAAAAAAAGGAAATGGTGGAAAAGGAAAAAACCCATGATCCAAAATTGTAGAGAAATTTTGAGTTGCGTTTCACACAAAAAAATCACACTAATACTTATTTTTGTTACGAATAGATGAACATAATTAAAACACATATTAAGTGTTATTATTGTGGAATTATAAGACACTCAAAAAGTATTTTCTCTATAGTTAACATTTATTTCAATGGGAAACATAAACAAATAAGAAATGATAATAAATTTTTTCTCATAATATTATTTAGATGGTTAGTTATTTTTTTGTGATGTTGATATGGGTATTATGAATAATTATTCATCCAAATAACTGGGAAGTGTGTCAAAAAAGACTCAAAGAAGTAGTATAAAATTGAAATATTCTCAATAAATTTGGATAAAAATGTAGATCATAAATGAATCCATGAAATATGAGGATGAGATTGTGGAACAAATAGCGGGGAGATATTATATCGAACCAATTGAGGTGAATAAATAAGCATTGATCAATGAAGTAGGATCTGAGAGGGATAACATTAAATAAAATTCTTGAACATAAACTAAACAGATTAACCATATATTATAGATAATGTTGGAGCTTTCTACATGAATGAAAACAAATATATTGTGATAATGATAAAATATGAAAAATATAGAGTTATTATATTTTGAGATGGTGTATGGTTTAAGCTAATCGGATCAGAGAACATAAATATATGTATAATGGACTTGAGCTGCACATAAGTCTTGTTAGAGGAAGGGAATTTCCCAAACCTACATCACATAAGTCAATTATGTTACTTAGGTCGTTGATAAATGTTTGAAAATAATATTTTCATCATAAAATGAAAATATATTTCTATATATTTTCAGGGTATACACATCAACAAAAACATGATTTCTTTAATGGAGATAATAATAAATGATTGTTTCCAATGATGAAGATAAAAAATTACATCATAAATGGATTTACCATTTGAATCAAAAATCCTTATTGGACATGGAAAAATTATGGTTCTCAGGAACTCATTACACTCTCATGAGATCTCACTAACATGTCTGATACCGATTAAATTTGAGGATTATTTGAAATACTAAACACCAAAATATAATAAATCAACAAAATTAATAGAGCTAGTTTATATAGATGTGTGTGGATTGATGACCCAGAAATACATTTATAGAAAATGGTATTCTGTCATTTTTATTGATGAATACAAAATGTTTTCATAGTTTATGGTCAATGATCAAATTTTTTTGGCGTTTTACTTAATCCCTCATTAATTATGATTTGATTCTATAATTCATGGTTTTAATATTCAATTACTAAATCTAGATATAATTATGATGATTTCTAATAATTTGGTGGAATAGTGACTTAAAAAGTAATGAAATAAAAAATTATCTATCTCTAGTGAGGACTCACCACAAAAGAAATGTTGTTTATAGGAATAACAAAGATATTAATAACAAGGAATAGATAATGATCATGAAAAAAAAATCTACTAAAGAGTTATAAAATTGTGTTTTTATCACATTTTTATATATGTATAATAGTGCTTTAATATTTATATCTAAATAAGAACCAACTATAAATTATCATATTGGAAGAAACAAACAACCATGTACTTCCATGATTTCAATAGAAAATGATTAATTCTCAATAAAGTAAAGAATAATTTATTTTAATCACATTAGGATTATGATATTTTTATTTTTTATTTAAAAAAACCATGTTGTAAAAATTATATAACAAAATACTTATAAATATTATGGAAATATATGATTTAATGATTTGTGATAATAGTTATATCATTAAAATTGAAAATAAGGTTTCATAGAAAATATTTACATTTACTAGGATGAAATTGATACATATGGGAGTGGATAATGCAGAACAATGATGGATTTTGAATACAGAAATGGAGAAAATAATAATAAAGAAAATGAAACTACTTATATATTATTAAATATAATTAATACTAGGGAATAATCTATGAGAAAAATATCATTTTTGATTGAATAACCTTAGTTGATTCATGAAGAATAAATTCCCAACTGTAGGCCTCTATTCTCTCTCAAGTGGATCTTAAAAATATCCTTGATGCTTCTATGTATAATACATAGGTGAAATCCATTGGGCCTCATTAATTATATATCAGGCTATGAAAATTATACTATTTATATAATTCATCCAAACTAAAAAATATATAATAGATTGTATGATTTTGTGTCGAACACAAAGGGATGATCAATATGATAAAAATTTAATAAAGAAATTTCAATTTCAATTAGATGATAGTTTTGAGAATGTGAAAAAAAAGGAATCCATGATTGGGTATTGATATCCGAATACAATGATTTCATGTTAAGTGATTTTTAGGTTTTTTCACATGGGGTTCGATTGATAATGTATTTATTCAGGTTTGGTGTGAGAATTCGGTCAAAATGGATCCTTGGTCAAGCTATCATGCAGTAATCTAATGATTTTAACATTGTAATGATCATATACTAAACGTAAACACAAAAATAGGCAACACAAAATCATATTTAAGGATAAAAGTAATAAATTTCATATTAGGCATACATAAAATATACAATTAATTGATGCAAAAAAATGATAATCCTCAACACACCAAATAGCCATGCAACATGAAAGTAATATGATTTCGAATTATTAAAATGTGTTCCCAAAATTTCCAAAAACAATAATCATAGATATAAATTATCCCCATGAAACACATCCTCATATAATCACATCACCTACCATAAATGAAACTAATCACTCATGCTAGACTTGATGTGAAGAAGAAGCATGAGTAGTCGAGGAAGAAATTCAATAAAGAACAGTGCAAAGATAAGGTTCTGGATTGTCAATCTGTTCATGTGTAACTTCAATCGCTGTCTCTATACCCTATTTGGTTGTATATGTTATATGTTTTATGGACGATGGGGTTATTTTTTAATAAATTACATTAAACCCTTAACTGTGTATCATTATTTTTTCTGAATCCCAATGGGGTCAGGATGTAAAAATTTTACACATTCTGTAATATTTTATCATTAATTTCATGGGGACGCGTCATTAATTTTGGAATAACCCTTTCAAAAAATAATCAAAAAAATTCTCACATGGTGTAAAATGAATATATGATGCGTAAACATCATATTCTAATTTTCCATCTCTGTAACATCCTCAAAAATCCAGTATAGTGTACCCTCACTTCACTCATAGCATGAAGTGCCTTTAAGATTATATTTTCAATCCTTTTTGTAAAATTTAATGATATTCATTTTTTCCTTCCATAAAAAAATTCAATATATTCAAATATTGGAAAGATTATTCATTTAAATACACATATAAAAACATTAAAATACCATAAAATATTTTAATGAAATTTATCTATCTTAAGGTCAAGGGTATTCATTAAAAACATAAAAAGATAAATAAGAACTAAAATTTTGAATATTTTTAATGTACAAAGAATTATAATCTCATCAAATACATGTGGGTTTTTTTCGAATAATCATAATGAATACAACAAAGGATTGGAGAAAAACTTTTATTTAGTGTGTAAGGTATATTCCCAAATAAAAGTAACTGATGTTGTTAGAAAAAACTCTTTTTCATTGGAATATGGTTTGATTTTTCTGATAAATAACATGAAGGAATATTCAAATAAGATTATTTACATGATTTGAGGTCTAATGACAAAAGTTAAAAGAAGTTTGAAGGAATTTTGGAATATTTATGTGAAATCTAGTTATGAGAATTGTTTTTGAAAAATGGAAATACCCTCCCAAAAGAAAATGTATCTAGGAAACCTAAATTTTATTTAAAGGGTTTATCAAATAAAGAATTTTTTAAAATAAATCCACATTTTAATTTTATTTATATGTGTCCATTTAAGTGAATCCCTCTAATTGTTCCCTGATATAAGGGTTTACATATGTAAAGTCACTAATTCAAGGGTCAATTTATGCGGATATACCTATGTTTCAGGATATCCATATAACAGAATCCATAAACTTAAAGAGATACCCATCTAATTATCTCCCAATGTATGGGTATATTTACTTAAGGGATGTATATAATGGATCCCCAAGATGATATATCTATGTAATGGAATTCCTATTTAATATTTTCAGGATAAATCCACCAGCAACAACTATAATGGTTTTTGATTAATATTATATAGGATTTCTTATTGTTTAAAATTCCATGTGGAAAATAAATTTGAGTTTTAAATAATATCAATTAAAGATATTCTGATCATTTTAAGGGTTATTAATAAAGATTTATTTAAAAAATTACAATGATCTTCATTATTTAAAAATAATCAATGAGTTGATGAGGAGGTTATAGTGCATGATTCATGTATTTTGAGCGATTATTTGGCCTGATATTTTGTATCTGATTTATATTTATTATTTTTGTTATTTCATGGATGAATTTTTATTTCATAAAAAAATTACCTATAAAATTTTAAGTATTATTTTTTCAGGTAAATAATTTTTATATAATTACAACCAATAACAGAAGATGTAAGGTCGTACTGTGATCGTTGATTTTAATATATATCATAAAGAAATAATAAGATCCCATTGAATAATAATAAACAAATATATGAGTATAAGATATCATGAAAAATAAATTAATAAGGGAATTATGTTTTTTTCTAGTTCTAACACTGTAATGAAGAAGATGAAGAATAATAAGAGGAATAAGATGAAGATATGGTATTCTATGATTTCAATTTCTAGAATCTATATGTGGAGCCTTACAGAGAATTGAAATGTTATTATATAAAACATTAATGTTCATGTAGGATTGTAGTGATAAGCCCCACAGGAATCATCACTAACAATGTGGAGACAATGACTTGTAAGGGACCCTATATAATAATAATGATTATGATTTTCTCTTGATATTTCTTTTCTTTCCAAATTATCTAATAAAGAGTTACCTTATAACAATTTATGTTCGTTCTTGTTATTTTTGAGGTCTATAAAATAGATGAGAGTTAATTGTATTTAAAACCCCCCTTTGGGGTAATATTCATATACTATTTATGGGATTAGAAGGCAATTTTTTAGGGATATTAGAATTGTATTATGCAAATAGAGAAGTGAGATTTCCATTATTAATGAGAATAAAATAAGAGGTACATTATTGTATCTATGAAACTTGTAACTTGAATTTAGTGAGCTCTAGTGTTTATTATTCATAATAACATTACTATGCATGATAATTTTATAATCATGTTTTGATGATCAATTTATAATTTTATATTTCATTCATATGTAAAAAAACCTCTTTTGAGGAATAAGGAAGGTGGAAACCCAATACAGGAATAGTGGAAGTAATTCCATAAAATATCTAAACCAAAAGGGGTGATAAAACCAAGTGATCAAAGGAAAAAAATGTTCATAAAATCAAGGTAAAATTCATTGTGATTTGGAGGGTTATATATAAAAGTGTTTATAATAAATATAATAAAACATCATTGAAAAGGGAATAGTTTTAAATAATGAACCCTTATTCACCCCCACCAGGATTATTCCTTTTTGGGGACTAACAATTGGTATCAGAGAAACAACATTTTTATAGAGTTCACTCAGTCTAAATTGTGAGGTAATTACCATTTAAATTTAAGGGAATCCTTATTTTTTTGTATTATCTTATATCAATGAGTAAAATGGATGAAATATTATTTTTGGTCACTAGGTACTATTGTTTATATGGATCTGATTTGGATCTCACTATGTATGGATTTTAGATATTTTAAGGAAAAAGATCACAAAGAGTTAAATAAATATGTCACGGTGATTAATGCTCAAGAGGGATCATTCGGTAACCTTATTTATAAAAAGGTCACTTCATGAAATAAATCTAATGAAATTTTTTATAATTATCTATGTATTTATGATTTAGATTAAAAAATTCAAGAATTAAAGATTTATGGGTTGTGGTACACATATGAGGATATAAGAATGTGCCTAAATGAATTAGTTATTTTATTCTATGAATAGTTGAATGCTCATATTGATTTCATATGTGTACATAAAGAGGTTATTGATGATATGAATATTTTAAAATATTCATGATTAGATTAACGTTTTATATCAATACAATAGTATTAGTTATCAAATATTAACGCCCAATACTTGAAACATTGTACATGATTTATAACACACTTCTCGAATATAAAATGAGAAAAAATGATACTATTCATCAGAAAAAAAGATGATTCATAAGTGATATAATTCTAGAAATGAAGAAACTCAAAGTAAAATAATATCATATCAATTAATAATTTGATGAGATGACACTATTTCTTTCCTCTTAACTTTAAATGGTAATTATGAGTTTAATGGAAATATACAACATTTTTTGACATGAAGAAGTTTGAAATCTAACTTGCATGTGTCCAAATAGATTCTAATACTCTTATTATTAAAAAACTCATAATGAAATCTCTCAATTATGTTAATAACAAATTGATTCCATGAGAAAAAAATCTCTAATAAAAGGTACATTTTACCTAATAAATATGTGGAATTGTGTGAAATATATATGAAGCTGTTTTAGGACTATATATATCATAGTGAAAAAGTTTTCAAGGATATTTCTAACAACATTTAAGTTGAGGATAATTATAATGAGGATGCAAGAATTTTGGTTTTAGTTAATCTAGTTGTTGAAAAATAGGTTGACATATGCTAAATTTATATATTAAAGGATAAAATGATGAAATAATATATATTTTTAAATGTTTTAGTTCTCTACACTTAACAATCAAATGAAGAAATTTAAAATTTGAAAGGGTGGATTGAAAATGTTATATCAAGAAATTCTATAAAGTAAGTTGATATCTCGATTACAATTAAAGACAAAACATGGATTATAGATGATGAGAAACATATAGTGTGAGAGTGGGATTAAATAATTGAAGAACATAAAGGTGGGGTCCTAACATTGAGATATAATAATGAAGATAAAGAATGAATCCTCACAAACTATATGGTATCAGGTATCTCATGTCTATTGTTCACTAAGGAATATAGTGTGGTTTCACTAAAATAGTTTTTCTGATACCATGTGTGAGTAAAATCAAAGAAAATGGATAATCAGTTATAGATAATGACCATAAGAAGAAACCTGTGGTAGTTGATGGAAAAACCCATTCCCCCACTCCCTATAAATAATTTATTTTTTATTACACAAAATATGATCATAGGGTAATTATTACAATAATGACGATACAAAATAAGGCATTAAAATATCTTGTGTTATTATTGTGTAAATCAAGGATACACAAAATATCTCTACTCTATTGAAAGATGATACTTTTGGGAGGATGAAATAGCTTAATAGATGAGTATTGTTTCATATTATCATCATGGTATTGATGGATACTGCTAATCATATTAGGTATTTGGTAATAGTTAAGTGAATTTATCATCTAAATCAAGAAGATACATTCCCATAAATACCTAAGGATGTGAAAAACTAAATATGGGGTAATAATTTTTCTTGATAAAAACCATATATATATATATATTTGTGTGTTTGTGTGTGTGTGTGTGTTTGAGTCATTGTATGATGAATATGAAAATGAGTTATGGAGGTGGATGAACCATTATATTTATTAAATAATTCAAACCAGTAGTCAGGGGTAAAAAAAATAAAAAAGTCGGGAAGGGAAACATTGTTAAAATAATCATGCGAGAGTCATATATGTCCAAAAACATAGATTTTAGGAAGAGAGTTTACATCTCATATAATGGTAAATAAATAAATCATAACTTCCATAAAACATGGATAGGTTTTTTCATTACTGGTAATGATAAGGTATTGTAGATTATCGGCTCTAGAAAAGATGAGGTTTGTGGAAATGACTTGATAAATACCAATGAACACTTGGTTAACAGTGTAAATCAAAAACTAATGAGTTTAAATTAGATATTTGACCTTGTACATACTATCATATTCAATAATAATGCATGAATTATTTAATGAGGATATGGTTCAATTTTTTTATAAATAAAACTCACTAAATGAAGTATTTATCCTATTAGTGGTGAATATAAGTTCATGTTTTCCAAATTAGAGGAACATTAATTTTGGTATAAATGATTTGGATATCTTTTTGAAAACCTTTGAAAAAAATTGGTGTACAACAAGGGTTCCTGATGATTCCCTAGCATTACATGTGATAGAAAAAATATAGGTTAATATTTCCAAAGTGGAAGAATGTGTCAAACACATACAAATAAATGAAAGGATGATGTATGGACCAATGCCAAACAATCCATGGATATAAAAATTTATTAGGCATTGTTTTTTGATTACTATAGTAATATGGCATGGTTGATGGTTATTTCTCAAAAAACTAAATTTTTTCTATGAATCACATTTTACAATAGATTGGTAGTGAAATTTATCAGGATGAAAATTAAAATGTTCCAAACCAATAATGTTTTCGATTTTACCAATAATAAAGTAGATAAATAAAAACAAATCATGGAGTTCATTATCATATCATGGAATTGAGGATTACACAATAGAATATTGTTTTTTATAGGAGAAACCTTACATTAAATAACGTGTCTTTGAAAATATTCATAGAAAATAATTCACTAGAGTCATGTTGGATATAGGGTGTGCTTACATAATTATATTTTTCTATCTAAGGATTTAGACATCTTAATAAAGATAATAATACCTATTATATTTATTATGGGAAGAATATATAACTATGTACTTTCTTGTTTTTGTAATAATGAGTTTTATTTTTAATAGAGTAAATAATGGGATGTTAAAAGACTCTGGAGATGATATTATTTTACACAGATATCATACAAAGATATAGTGTACTTAATTTACTAATAATGTTTTGTAAAACTTGGTGAATCCTAATATATAATTGTGGTTGAGAATATGAGTAATTTGAAAATTTTAAAGAAGTTCTTTCAAAATAAGATGATGAATAATGAGAAAATAAAGTCACTAGATCATTTTTAGATCAAATAGAAATAGAAGGATCAGATGAAAGCACAAGTGATTAGTAAAATTAAACAATAATAGTAATAATAAACAAAAAATATAACATATTAGAAATCAGTGAGATAAATATTATCAATGATTGGGTATACCTAGTTTAAAAAAAAATGATGATGGATTGGTAGAAAAATTCATTACAATAATATTCGGAACCTTAAAATACATAATATGATAATAGAGGTGAAAGATGGTATAATTATATACATGATTAACCTAGAAAAATTGAAAATAATCACTTATAAGAAGTTTTTCCAAGGTCAAAGAATAAAAATGATTTTTAAAAATGGGGGTGTTTAGATAATGACAATGAATAGGTCCATGTGACGAGGAATAAATAATATTTATTATGAAAGGGTAATTTATAGATTAAAATAATTTATGTGGATGAAACCTCACACATCTAACATTAAATGAAACAAAAATAATTTTTTTGTATATGGAAGGGTTAATAGACTTCAAATTATATTGGATAGATGTTAATTCGTGATTTTTAATGGAAATCCTGAAGAGGATTTCCAAGAATAAATAGAGGGATTTATAGTGGATGATAATGAACTAAGATTAATGTTGGAGACATATTTATATTTGATTAAACAAGAAACATGTTCATGGTATTCAAGGTTGCAATAATAACTAAAAAGAATTAGTTTCCCATGAATAGCGGTAGATCAATACATTTAGACTAAGAAAAATAAATAGAAGTGTGTGGTGATGAAAAAAATATATATGAAAATATTTTAGGTTTCTATAATGTTTCATTAATTTATTTAACTTTTTTAATGTATGAGGTGTGAATTTGGAATGTCCTTGATTGGTGAATTATTATTTTTTGATGGTTTTCATTACATTTAATAAAAGTATGGGACACAAATTTCCAAAAATAAATATTTCAATATTATTCTCAAATGATATCATATGAATTATTATATTCTAATGGAAACTGTATTGGGTATTTGGAAGATATTATCGAAACATGAAGAGGGAGATGAGGTCAATGGGACTCATTATAGAAAAATCATTTTTTGTTTGTTATACATGATTTACAAAAGAGAAAGCACTTTATTTTCTACATTTCAATCATCATATTACAAATTTGTTATATAATAAATACATATAATAAAATTGAAGACAGAATAATGATATATAAATAATACTATGTATTTTAGGGTGTTTTATTAAATAAAATCAAAATAGTAATTAATGGGGTATATGGTGGTTGATTGGGTGAGTTTAGTGGAAGAAATGAAGCCAACATCATGTGGTGACTTTTTCATTGTAAGTTATTACATTTCATAGTTATGAAATATGTTTGACTGTGTGTTTTTAACCACATTATATAATTAATATATATTATATACTAAAAAATATACACTATTGATATAGATAAAGAAGTATCATAATGTCATTAGAGTGGATATGATATGACTTATCTCTATCATGTTTGATAACACAAGTTCCATAAATAATAGAAAAAATTATAATCTATCGATGAAAGAGAATTACCCAAAGATAAATATCACTTTATCAAGGAGAATGTTGAACAATGACTTTTTATGGTTAAGCATGAGCAAATGAAATATTAAGTGGATGAGATTATGATAAAGGATCAAAACAAGGTAAATTTTTAAAGGAATTATTTATCTATTAGTGTCCAGCTGCATCACTTTGTCTAGATTTGTAGGGAATGGGACCCACACTCCCCTTGAAAATTTATTTTCTAAAAGGTTATGGTTTCTCTTTTGTATTTTATTCTGGGTTTCCTAACCCTTATTTGTTCTTTCACATCGAAGTTCTCTTTGGGATCAATAAATATTTTGAGAGTTCTATGATGATTTTTCATGGAGAGTAGATTGTATTATCATGTAATGGAAAGTAATTATCTAAAAAAATGTGTGGATAATTTTTTTGGGGTAAATGGGAGAGTTCTTGAATTGTTTGATCGATAGAAGTGATTTGAAACGAGTTTTATCTTTCATTCATGTGACAATAAGTGTTGAAGATCATGGACTATATCTAGGAGTTTCATGTGGAAATTTTAATTTCATAGTTGTTTCTCAAACCGATCGTGGACCATGTGATCTTATAGTTTTTCATGTTAATCATAAATATTCTTTTTAGGAAAACATATTATAAATGTGGTGATGATGAAAATTTAACACATTATAGTAATTATAAACTCTAATTTAACTACTAATTAATGGAATATCATGTTTTAAGTGGTTTTTAGTTTTCAACAAACCCAAATGGGTATGTTGTTCGAAAAAGAACCCCTTATAGTGGATTTTTGATTTTTTATTAAAATATGAGTGGAATAGATCTTATAGGAAATCTATATATAAGTTTTTATTTCATATTTCATAGGTTGAAATGGGTTTTAATAAATTCTAGAGGATTTATATGATTTCTCCTTCGTAGAATATTTTATAAAAAATGGAAAATTCCTCATATAAGAAATGTGGTCATGTAAAGGAAATGAAACATAAGAAGTTACCCAAATAGGGTTTCCTGTATGTTAATTGTGTTAGAGTTAACTATTGTAAGGTTTTTTCATGTAAACCAAGATATTTCTTCCCTAATTTAAGGACTAACATAAGAAAATTAACAAATGAAAGGTTATATATATGTGGATAAATATAATGGTCATAACATCTATGTAACATAATCTAGTGACATAATGTGATAATCACATTATGGTTTACTTATTTATGTTGTTTTATACATAATTTTTTAATGCAATGGTTCCCTATAAGGATATATCTATGTAAATGAATTTTCATTCTGGATTTTTAGGAGAATTATCAAAGCATCTATTTTGATTATTTCTGTTAAATAATATATATAATTTTCCATATATAAAGCTGTGAGGATAAAATAAATATTTGTTTTAAGGAATATCAATCCAATAAATTTTTAGTATTTTAAGGGATATTATTTTGGAATTTTTGTAATTGTAAATGCTTGTGATGTTAGACATGGAAAAAATAAGGAAATTGTTAGTGTAAAGATCATGTTAATATGGAATCAATTTTAAAATGTATGATTTGGAAGTAGATTCATTCCCTAATATAAAATTATTGTCTTAATTATTTAGAGAACAGATTCATGTTTTATTAAAATCATGTAGTTAACATACCTCTTCTAATGAATATATTTTTGCATAAAAATTATTTTATATCCTTAAATTGAAAATAAAAAAGGAGAAGGTGATAGTGTAGTCCTTTTGTTTTATACATATCATAAATAATAATAAAAGAATATTTTTCAAAATTTTACTTAATGGATTTTTTTTGTGAATTTCATCTAGTGAATGAAAGTGAACAATATTGTAACACCACAATTAGTTCATTATTCATCTTTTGTTCATGGTAGAAGAAGTATATTGAATGGGGGACTAGTGGATTCCATCTATAAGGGGTAAGTGAGCATTACATTATTAGTGGTTGTAAATAAGGAGTGTTATAGTGGGAATTTCTTACCATTCATTTTAAAAGTAAATAACATTAATATTTATGGTTCAAAATAAAAATTTCAAACATTTTTATTGGATTACCTCAATTGTTGGAACCATGTTAAATTTTTTATTTGATTTATTTTTATTACATTATCGATATAAGAATAGAAATATGTTTTTGTAAAAAATATGTAATATTATTTTTGAAAAGGTAAAACAATTTATTAGAACTAACTTATTCAAGTACCAATGTAGGTGGATAATAATTTTTCACCCAGGGATTAGACTGTAACAAGAAGACTGTTTTGGAAATGGTTCTGAAAAAAATATTCAAATTGTACCAAATAGATGTCATATTGGTACTCTTAAATAATATCCTTTAATAGTATTTTTATATAGGGAAACATTATGTATATATTGTGGAAGAAGTATAAAACAAAATATTTTTAAATATAAGTCACGGTAATTCTAAAAGTAATCACCATGTCTTTTTTTCATGGATTGATCAGTATCTAAAAATGATATTATTCCAAAGAGATATAATAGGTCACAAATTACATATCTAGAAGTAAAGGAATCAATGGATGTTGGTACATGGCTATGGTAATGGTATAATTACTTATAGTATTAGATCAATAATAAAGAATCCTATTATAAAATAAAAAGAGGTGAAAATTTTAAATTTCATTGATTGGTGCACTAAAATTATCCCCTATATAATAAGTTTTTAAATGAAAGAGAACCAAATTTATTAAAAATAATAATATACCAAATAAGTGCTCAATTTTTTTTAACATTCTATATTCCATGATAATGAAAAGTCTATATAATACATAGAATATGAAATCAAAATACGGTTAAGACAATGAGGTTAATGTGACTGTACATATTCTTTTCTATATCAAGTAGCTATATAGTTTGATATAATATTTGTAACATGTAAATATATACATTAACAAATATTTCCTAATGATATCTATATGAAAGTAGATAACATGACACGTAGATACATCAATAATACATTGTATTTTGGGTTCTCTCATCACATGTAATCATAGTGTGTGTTATTGGGATTTAGATATTAAAATTAACAAGGTTCGAAATATAATAGGAATTCAGTATCAGGTGGTGCTTTTTTATCCAGGGAGTAATTATATTTTTGGAATAACTATGATACAAGGATAAATTTTATTAATCACCAATGATGAGTAATATATATCCTCTATAAATCTTGTACTTTTAGTGTTTGGATGAACCAATGTCTTGAATAAATTTGATTTGATGTGAAATAAAATATTTTTTTAATTTTTTTATTAAGTGGGTGCTATTAATCTTTTTAAGAATCTTTCCTTTCATTAAATTATAAAACATATCATGACCATATATCATTTTACTGATTTTATATGGGAATGTGATGGTGGATTATGTATCCACACAGAATAAGGGCACTAATAATTGGAAAAAATGAATTATTGAAGATAGATTTTTAAATACATCAGTTAGCCCATGGATTCGAGTTGAGACCCTCTACGTAGAGGAGTTAGAGAAGTTAGAACCACTTCTACATATAAGTAGATTTGATTATTATAGGTTATTTATCTTATAAAAGTTTATTATTTTGTTTCTAACCATCATTTGTGAAAATTAAGGATGTGCTCTCTGTTTTCATTAGAAAAGTGTGAGAATGTGCTTATCTGAATTGAGAAATATATAAGTTAATTTTTCATTCATATTTACGAAAGGGTATAACTGGTTTTTTGAATGGGGGAGAGTTTGTGAATAATTTATTAGGTTTAGTGGAATCCTAAATAGAATAATAGTTTCACGAAAATTATTGATGTTTTTTCATGAGGGGCTCTTAATTTTTCTACTATTTCTCACATTTGATCATAGATCAATTGAGATTAGAGTTTATGTAAAGTGAATTTTTGATAAACTACATTATTTCATGAGGATCATATTATATTTATGATCAAATATAGTTACATTAAATTATTGTAAAAATAATATTTTATGAATCCTTATGGGACAAAATACACCCTAAGGTTGGTGTGAACTGTGGTGGTGGAAAATTAATTCATTAATTCATTTTTACATTAGTTTGTCATTCATGACCTTGTTCCCACTTAGATAGGATCAATGTTCATCAATTTATTTGTTTACTATATTTTCTAAACCTCATATATCGATAAACATGTATGCATGAAATTAATACATCATGGAGACTTAAGTATTTTTACATGGCTCAACACAAAGGGACATTCTACGGAGCACACATAGATATTTTTCCATTCATATAATAATCTACCAAGAATTACTTGTTTTTTAGATACAAATTATTTTAAAATGGTCACTCTGTACTTTTCAAACTTATTTTACATGATTTAGGCTTTGGTCACTCCTCGCACAAGTCACAATGCCTATTTTTCAATTTCATACACTAATTCAGTGATGAAACATCCACCATTGATAGATATTTATGTCACATTAAATTATTGGAAACATAAATAAATTTTCAGGATTATCATGAGTATTTTCAATCATCATATCTCAAGTATATATCTATCTGAATGAACTATTCATTTATAATGGATAATCAATGTTTTTTAATTATGGAGCTTCTCCTTTCAAGGAACTACATATTTCATGAAATTATTTCATTCATGAAACTCCTTATTTTGTGAAAATATGATCTTGCATGTTCTTAGGAATAAACTATTAGCAATAAAATTATTTCATGCAACTAAAAAATCAACACCCAATAGAGGTTGACACAAATATTAAATTGATAAAGCACAAGGATTCTTGGATGTTCAATCCTAGAACTCGATCATTTGCACACCTACTTCACATATATTCAAAACTTGGTAAACTCATAGATATTTTCTCTCAAGAATATTTAATATCCATGTCCCTATCCCTTCTCTAAATCCACTCATTTTATCCTACCTTCTATGAAAAACAGTATTTATTGAAACGAACAAACATTAAACAAACATCCAATTTTCCGGAAACTTATATATTATATCTTGAATGAATCCTTATCTTCCTGATAAAGAACCTCATGATTTTTTCAGGAATATTATTATTATTAATTGGAAAACTATGTAACTTTATGTAATTCACATATGTAGTTATAATAACTATTCATTCTTCCACAAAGACAGAAATGTCCAACTCCTTAAGATGATGTTTAGGTAAATGTCATTAAAAAATAATGAGAAAATTAATATGGGTGAGAATAATAACAAACTTGAATAATTCTATTGAGTTCAACATGAAAATAAATATATAGAATTACATATCTACTTATCTTCAGTTGATGTAGGAATGATCAATCTCTTTGGATTGAGTGATGAACATTATAATATAGTTTTCACAACTCAATCTGCACATAAAACTTCTGATCAACACCCCCAATCATATCTTTAAAATATGAAAATGATTTATTCTTGTAATAAAACTTAAAATAAATATCTAGTATTTAGAAGTGTCTTCATATCTTCACTATCTTCCATATGCATGAAAAAATCATTTACATTCCAATTTCAATTAATAATATGGGACACTAATATTGAAAAAAGAAAACCAAACATCGGTTTGGTCCCAAACCACCCCCAAGGATTTTTTGTTTTGCCTCGAAATTATGATTTTATACATTAAACATTGTGAGTTTTCTCTCACCCTTTCACATCGAAATGAAAATTTCCATGTTGAACCACATTTAATATTCTACTTCTATTCCAATTACGGCCCTATAAGATCTTCCTTTTTCTAATTATCATGTAACCAAGAGGTAAAGGCTCCTTATTTTCATCCAAGAGTTCTTAGTATTAGTACATGTTGGGTGAAGGTACAAATAAATTACTCTGAAGTGGTGTTTCAAATAATGATGTAGGAAGGATGATGCTAGCATGATGTTGCCATTGGTTTTCAAGCATGTATTTGGGTTCATCCCACTGGGCATATGAGACATGTACTAAGTAAATTAGAGTTCATGGGTGGTATTTACCATGGTGGGATATGGCATACCATTTTAGTATCAATGTGTGGTGTATGTGTTTTTGAATCTAATTTCACCCCCATGATCCTAATATATATTGTGTGATCTCTAGTGGAAAAAAATTAACACATTGGCATTTTTCACATTGGTTCTATAAAACAGACATGAAAATATTTAATGATCGATATATCATGTAGGTTATAAAATATCCAATGTGATATATCGATTAGGATCCATATTTTACATCAGTTATTTTATAACCGATGTAAAATATACGAAGAGTAGCTTTTTGACGTTGGTTATTATATAATCGATGTGAAAATCGAATCAGGTGTACTTTATCATGTTTGATATTTTATAACCAATGAGATAATGGAAAGCTCGGTTCTTTATCATGTTAGTTATTTTATAACCGATCTGATAATGGAGAGCTCGGCGCTTTACCACATCGGTTATAAAAAAACTGACGTGATAAATTCAATCTCAAGAATTTATCATGACGGTGTAAAGAGACATATATCACGTCAGTTATTAAATAATTGGGGTTATAAACATTAAAAAAATATTTTACAACAATCATTATTAAATATTAAACGTGATATATCTTTTAAATGATTTATCGCACCCTGTATTCAGTCATTCTGTTTTCTTCTATTGGGTGACCTACGACTCGTCTCTCTCACGCAGAAAACCTAGAATTGAATCATTGAAGATCTACCCTACAACCTCATTTTTCCAACCTCATTTTTTATATTTATTATTATTGGATCTATCAAGTCAGCTCACAACACTCAAGTAATCCTCACATGAATCCTTTTCAGTTTTTTTCCGCGATTCCCTAAACTAAATTTTTGAGATGTTATTTTTCATTGTACTTGCTATCATGGTTATTTTCATACTGTTAATATATACCATGAAAAATTCATTTCTAGAAAAAATAAACCTATGGATGTGAAATAATTCAAGTTTACGATTATTGTGTGTTCTATCATGTGTGTGTGCACGAACAAGGGGTTTCCAAGGGGTGGGGGGACAATGCAAGTGTCTCGGGTGTCCAGGGGGGTTGGGTGGTCTGTCCAGTTTGGTGGGGGTGTCCAGGGGGTGTGAATGGGGGTGAGGTGTTGAGTTCAGGGGGGTTTGGGGGCTATCTAAGGGGTTGGGGTGTTCAAGGGGGTGTGGTAATGTCAAAGGGGGTGGGGGTGGTGTCCATGGGGTGCATGGTCTGTCCAAGGGGGGTGGGGGTTGTCCTGACGGTTCGAGGGGGGGGGGTTGTCTAGGGGTGTGGGGTTGAAGGGGGTGGGGGCTGTCCAAGGGGGTGGGGGTGGGGGTGTTGTCCCGGAGGGGTGGCGGTGTCCAAGGGGTTGGGGGTCTAGAGGGTTGGGGGCTCTCCTAGGGGTGGGGGATTTCCAGAGGGGTGGGGCTATCCAAGGGGGTGGTGGTGTCTAAGGGGATGGGGGTGGTGTCCAGAGGGTTAGGGGGTTGTCCAGAGGGTTGGGGGGTGTCCTGGTGTCCATGGTTGTGGTAGTGTGTGTGTGTGTGGGGGGGGGGGGGGTCATTGTAGGGGTGTGTTTGTGGGGGGGGGGGTCCAAGGGGTCGGGGCTATCGAAGGGGAGGGGGCTATCCAAGGGGGTGGGTGGGGGATGTCAAGAGGGTATGGTGGGTTGTCCCGGGGGGTATCCAGAGGGTTGGGGGTGTCCAGGGGGTGTCCAATGGAGTAGGAGGTGGGGGTGGTGTCCAAGAGGGGTGGGTGTCTAAGGGGGTGGGGGGAGGTTGTCTAGAGATGTGGTGGCTGTTCAAGTAGTGGGGACTGTCCAGAGGGGTGGGGGGTTATCCAAGGGAGTGG
Organism: Viscum album; assembly: GCA_963277665.1. NCBI lineage: Eukaryota > Viridiplantae > Streptophyta > Magnoliopsida > Santalales > Viscaceae > Viscum > Viscum album. Next base: position 1,654,427,950 of record OY728148.1, on the reverse strand, counting down.
TGGTGTCCAGGGGTTGTCCATGGGGTGGGGGGTGGTGTATAGGAGTTGTGGGTTGTCCAAGGGGGTGGTGGTGTCCAGGGGGTGTCCAAGGGGTGGCGGTGGTGTCCAAGGGGGTGGGGGATGGGTGTCACTTGGGATTTACTATTTCATCATGGTTTGTGAGATTATGAAATAATGATTATATAGTTTCATGGATAATAGGATATAATTTATTAGTGTTGTTTAAGGGGGTGGAATGGTGTCCAATGTGGTGGGGGGTGCTGTCCACGGGGGTTGGTACAATATATGTTTGAGGTTTCCAATATAATTTTAATGGATTCAAGAATTATGCAATGATGAGGGGTGTTGCAATATGATTCTATTTGGTTTTCAAAGATGTGCAGTTATCTTGAACCCGTTTTGCCATGGTGATAGGATTTAGACTGTGATTTTCTCCATCTAAGTTTTTATATTAAATTTGATTTGATTCTCGTGTTTAATCCATTTTCTCCAATTTTCTATCAACAATTAGAGGCCCCGAGGATTTCTTGGATTCAATGGAATTTCCTTAAATAAGTTACTTATTCCATGTTCATCTTCCTTTATTCATTGTTTCTGTTTTTTCTTCTTTATCCACTTCTTCTTCTCCTCAATTCCTTCTATTAATATGGATGTTTGGTCATTTTTAATTTGATGTTTTAATATTAATCGATGTGTTCTAGGGTTATTATGAGGGTTGGGGGTGTCCAAGGGGGTGGGGGTGTCTAGGTGGGTTGGGGGTTGTCCAGGTGGTGGGGGCTGTCCAGAGGGTTGGGGGGTGTCTAAGGGGGTAGTGGTGTCCAGGGGGTGTCCAAGGGGGTAGGGGTTGTGTCCAAGGGGGTGTGGGTGTCCATGGGGTTGGTGGTGTCCATGGGGTGTCCAAGGCGGTAGGGGTGGGGTGGTGTCCAAGAGGGGTGGGGGTGTCCAAGGGGGTGGGGGCTGTCGAGAGGGGTGGAGGGCTGTCCAAGTGGCGGGGGCTGTCTAGAGGGGTGGGGGGGGGGGCTATCCAAGGGGGTGGTGGTGTCCAGGGGGTGTCCAAGGGGGTGGGGGTGGTGTCTAGGGGGTGGGGGGCATTCCAAGGGGCAGGTGGTGTCCAGGGGGTGTCCAAGGGGGTTGAGGTGTTGTCAAAGGGTGTGGGGGTGGTGTCCAAGGGGGTGGGGGTGGTGTCCAGGGGGATGGGGTGGTGTCTTGGGGGATGGGGGCTGTCCAGAGGGGTGGGGGCTATCCAGAGGTTTCATAGCGATAGGATCTGTGTAATTTTCAGTAGGGAATGTATACATATTTTTACATTTATACTTCATATTTATTTTTTACAGAAAGGTGAATTTGGTATCTAGTTGGACAAGGATGTATTCTTTGTGAACATTAAGAATAAAATATACAAGATGAAATTAAAACTATTATATCTAACTATATTTTTTAGAAAATAATAATATTCCAGAAAATTCATTTTAATACGCATAGATTTGTTTTATATTTCAAAATTATTTTATACTCAAATTATGGTTTTTTCATATAAACATATATTTTTATTATCTTAAAAAGATGTATAATTCTGATATTTGTTATAGGTAATAATGAGTCGAAGATGGATTACAACACATTGAATGAGAAATGAATATGAGGAAGCTGTTGATGCCTTTTTGGAATTTGCTAAATGAAATTTTCCAAGTGGTGACATGTTTTTGTTTTCCATGCCGAAAATGTTTGAATATGAATAAGTTTAAAAGTAGAGAGATAAAAGATAATATAATTGGTCATGGTTTTAGTCTGAGTTATATCCCATGGATTTTTTATGGTGAAACTGGAAGGAATTTCACTGATGATGATGATTCTCAAGATGGTGACACCGATGGAATTGAAGAAATTAATGGAGAAATTGCAGCAGAACAAATTGAGAGAGAACCGACAGTTGCGCTTCTATATGGAAATGCTAAAAAAACATTATATCATGTTTGTATAGATTTTACAGTTTTTTCGGTGGGTTTATGATTGATTAACCTAAAGGCGAAACTTGGATTGAGTGACAAAAGTTTTACAGAGTTGCTACAATTGATGAAATAAATTCTCCCAAAACATAACGATCTTCCAGATTCAAATTATAAGGACAAGAAAATATCATGCCTAATGGGATTAGGATCCATGAAAATACATTCATGCCTGAATGATTGTATGATATATAGGAAGGAATATAAATTTCTGTTAGAGTGTCCTAAATACGGTACATCACGGTATAAGGTGATGAAAAATCACAGGCTGATGTAGAGATTACAAAGATCCCTTGAAATGTTTTTTGGTATCTTCCTATAATTCATCGTTTTGAAACCTTTTTTTCTAATTCGCATGACGAAAAATGGTTAAAATGGTATGCTGATGAGTAAAATATGTTGGAAAAATATGTCATCCTGGTAATTGTCCGCAATGGATGAAAATTGATGAGCAGTATCCTAGATTTGGAAATAAATTTTAAATCATAGACTAGGGTCGTGCAAATATGGAATGAATCCATACTGGACCCTCAGTAACACACATAGTTCATGGCCTGTTTTATATGTAATTGGCAACCTCTCTCTTGAACATTGTATAGAGCTCAAATATTTCATATTGAGTATATTGATCGCTGGTCCAAAGTAACACGGTAATGATATTGATGTTTTCTTGTCACCATTGATTAATGATTTGAATCTTTTATGGGGGAATGGTATTAGGGTGTATGATTATTATAAAATGGAATATTTATAACTGCATGTAGTGCTTTTGTTCACTATAAATGACTTCCCAACATTTGGAAGTTTTCCTGGATACAATGTTAATGGGCATAAAGAATGTATAATTTATGAACAACAGACTCCATTTTGTCAATTGCTTCATGGGAGTAGAATAGTGTATATTGGTCATCGAATGATTTTTCTTATGGATCACTCTTATAGAAAGCCAAAAAAGTCCTTCAATGGCTCATAAGAATTTTATATTGCATCAAAACCATAATCCCTTGATCTATATTTTGAGAGGGTAAAAAACCATGATGTGACATTGGGAAAGACACAAAAATTTGGTAATGATAGACATATATGGAACAAAAGGTCTATATTTTTTAAGCTACCATATTAGAGAAATAATGATGTTAAACATAATAATGATGTCATGGACATAATGAAGAATATATGTGATAGTTTGATTGGAACATTGTTAGATATTAAAGGAAAGAAAAAATATGGGTTAAATTCAAGATTAGACTTACTATCACTTGGAATTCATTTGAAGTTAGCACCCAATCCTATTGAAGACGAACATTTATTCCCCCGGCTTGTCATACATTATCCAAGAGTGCGAAAATTAGATTTGTTTTAGTGTATTCATGATATCAAAGTGCCTCAAGGTTATTCTTCAAATGTAAATTTTTTGTCTCATTAAAGTACTTGATGTTAATAGGTATGAAATCTCATGATTTTCACATCATGATGCCAAAACTTATACCAGTTGCATTGCATGGAATATTTCCCATCTATGTCAGAAATACTATAATGAAGTTGTGTAATTTTTTAAATTCAGATTGTAATAAGGTGATTGATGTGAATTCTTTGAACATTTTGGAAAAGGATGTAATTTTTATACTCTGTAAATTAGAAATGTATTTCCCTCCATCTTTTCTTGATATAATGGGGCATTTAATGATTCATCTGGTTCAAGAACTAATGATTTTTGGAATTGTATATTTTCATTGGATGAATCCTTTTTAAAGGTATATGAAAATATTGAAGTAGTATGTTATGAATATATATCGACCTGAAGCCTCCGTTATTGAAATGTATATTTCTAAGCAGGTTGAAAAGTTGTGTATGAGCTACATGGTTGTAGAGCAGCACATTGGTTTGCCTCTATATCACCATGAACGAGTTAATAATGAGGGAAAGGGGATTCATGGTTTTAAAGTCAAATCATTGTTAGCTGATCAAATGTAGAAGTTAGAATCATACATCTTGAATAACATATCTGATGTTCAAATTTATATCACATTGCATATTAATGATTTGAGAGAATTTAATAAAAAGAAAAGAGAAATGTGGATTTTGAATGAGAAAAAAAACATTCTTCTTATGGTTTAAAAAGACCTTTCTTGGTAGATCAGATGAATCAACGATTTTAAAATTGGTAGTGGGTGGTCCATGTTTAAATGCGATAAAATGGTCTGGTTATGTAATTAATGGCTATACATTTTATATGAATGCTCTAGAAAACAAAAGTGCAGTTCAAAATAGTGGTGTATTGGTGTTTGTAGAAGAAATTCATTTTTCAAGTGCAATGGAAAAAAACCCATTTTCTGCAACAAGGGCATATTATGGAGTGATTGATGATATATGGGGGGTTGATTACATTAAAATTAATGTTCATGTTTTTTAAATGTAAATGGTTTATCAGTAAAAATAGCATCAGACACGATGAATTTGGAATGAATGTTTTTAATCTGAATATATTGGAAGATACAACTGATTATTTAATAATTTCAACACATGCAAAAAAGAATTTCTATGTAGTAGATCAATCAGATATGTAGTGGTCTGTTGTTTTACAAGGGAAAAACAATATGTTGGTGATGATGAACTTGATGAAGATGCTGATTTATGTGGGATCCCAACTTCCCTAGATACATCAACAGAACATAATGATGAGCATGTTGAAGACATGTTTTCTGACATAAGGAACAATCATGATGATGTAATTTGGGAAACCAATCCATTTTTACATTCCTAAAATCACATTTAACATTTTTTTATTTCTTATTTACATTTATTATTTTGATAAAATGTTAGATATTGTATGTTTTTTCTTTATTAAAACATGTATTAAAACAAAATAATTATTTTTTATGTTTTAATTTTTTTTAGTTTACTTTATCATGTTTACCATTACATAAATTATATATCTATTATTTTTGCTTAGTGAAAATTACTTTAGCATGTTTACCATGTTTACCATGTTTACCAGATTTACCATGTTTACCATATTTACCATCTAGACCGTCTTGACCATCTTTAAAATTGTTTAACATGCTTATCATATTAATCATGTTTACTATTATGTTACTTAGTACAATTTTAAATTTTCCGATTACATTAATATTGTAATATTTCAATTTGTATATTTATAAACTAATTTTTGTTTTTTTATTTGAATGATAACGATAGATCAATTAGTTGATCAGCCACATGATTCTGGAGATGAGCCTATTGGCCATACCTCTGGGGAGGAACATTCACATGCTCCTCTTGGTGTTCCACAATCTTCCTCATGTGCTCCCACTATGACAAAGAGTTCAAGATTTGTTAAATGTGGGTGCATACGTTTACCAAAATTTTCACTTGCCTGTATGTAGGATTAGAGGATACTCATTGAGTATTATGAAGATGATATTCCAAGAGGTCCAAATGCAAAAGATTTTAAGAGTTTTGTATCATCTTAGGGTAAGAGTAAAGTATGAATTTTGTATGATGACTGGAGAATTGTAGAAAAATCTATAATCTATCAGTTGTGGGAGATGATTTTGGTAAGTTATTTTACTAGTGTTTTCCTATTATTTAAATGTTTCTATTATATATAATTTGTTTAACCTCTTCTTTATCAGATGCCATTTGATTTTCCTGACACTGGAGGAGTTAGGAAGAAATTCTTATCGATTGTTGCTAGGAAATGGAGGTATTTCAAATCAACCCTCGCATTTGATTTCATTTTGGTCATAAAAGTCATGAAAATCCATGTCATATATATCCTTTCATAAATGAAGACACATGGAGACAGTTCGTTGAAAGTATAAGAAAGGATTAATTTTTGGTAAGGGAAATGTAAACTTTTATATGCTTTCTTATATAAATGATATTATTAAAAATTTGTTAAGTATTTATTATTTCTAATTTACCAAAAACAAGGAAATAACATCTGTAGATCCAATCTAAAAATGTACACCCTTAGAGTTTATCTCGGGGAGGGTATACATTATTAGAAGAACAAATGATGGGATAAAAATTACAAAAACTAATAGAAAAGTATTCAGGATCTGGAGAGGTGGAACCTCTATCCCCTCCATCTATACATGAAAAATGGAAGAGATCTAAGATGGGAAAAAAAGGGAAATATCTTTCAGAAGATTCGATAATCATAGCTGGGAGGATTATAAGATATCTATTTTATTTATTTAACATAACTATTTTCTTCATATAAATTCAATAATTACATAAATGTTCAACTAATTTATAAATGATTCTCTTGAGGAGATGATCTCACTTGGGGTTTTTACAGCTGCTGGGAGGAATGATATTTTATATGTAGCATTGGGAAAGCCCAAACATCAACGTCATGTACGAGGATATCCGACAGCTGTATCAGTAAGAAAAGTATTTCCACATTCTTAAAATTATTACGTTGAAGGTGTTTATAAACAAATAGAATCCTTGGAGGCTGAAGTTCATAATATTAATGCGATAATGGAGGAAAATATTAGAGCATTAGCACAGTCTATGTTTGTAGACATGCAAAGAAAATTTCATACTGCAGCTCCCACTCCTCCACCTTCCCCAGAAGTCCACATTATTTATCGTCCACCTACACCAGTAGCTCCCACTCCCCACCTCAACCTGTGGACCCCATTTTTTATCAAACTCCTCTACCTCAGTTTCATATTTATTTCGAGTTATATGTTGATGATCCTCAACATCGTATAGTTGCATATGAGTTGTTATATTGTATACGATATACAGTTCATCATCAATAATTAGAGGTATAGAATCAGAGGGCCACTGTATTGGATATTATTGATAGATCAGCTAGAGTACCACTACCTATAGATGATGTGACGACAGTTGGACATAGTATTGGCCATTTTTTAATTTGGCTATCCAGAATTCTTCAGAATCATTACCATAGAGATATGTATATTATATATTCTATTTTATTTTTTTATGCAAGATTTTTTATCATTTAAAAACTATTATATTTCTCTATTTATTTTCACAGGAATACTTCAAAGGTAAAGAAATTCTATATAGAAAACACCAAAGACAAATGATTATGACATCAGCCATAGATTCTAGTAATTTTGACAGATTTTTCAGATATTAAAATTGGTTTGCAGATCATTATATGTTTATAATGGAAGCTCATATTTTTGGATATGCAATAACTATGGGGATTGTGAAAACTGATATCATTGAGCTTTTTTACTGTAGATAATTTGGGCATCAACGTGGTGTAAATTTTTTCCATGTGAGTCTTAACGCATTTTCCCCGCATTTTATTAATTAAAAATGTATATTTATATCTATTTTGTATTAGTTATCTTTATAAAATTTGTGAGAAAAATGATCAGACAGATGTATATGGATTCATGGACCTATATTTGATTTCCCATTAATCATGTGCATTGGATGAGGAATAAAGAATGTTTCCTATTACTGGAAGACTTGAACTGAATATAGTCACCCAATGTTGGATAATTCATTTTTGTGAGAGGTATGAAACACATCTCTCTCAAAGAGTTCATTATCTTTTAACATTAAAAACCACTAACCATTAATTTTCTATTATCAGTTATCATTGGAAGTTAGGGTTTTTTCCCATGGGAGAAAACACATTATTGGATATGCTCTGTTCATGGTGATGTGCGAGAATGTATTAAACAAAATTTGGAAAATTATGTTTCAATTTCTCAATAGTTGTATATATTATAAATAATTTTAAATTTATCCCATTCATATTATTTTCTAATAGAGTATGGGTCTACTTTAGATAAAACACAAAGAGAAGGAGTGTGAAGATCAAATATGTAATTATAAAGGTAAATATTTATTTATAATTTCTACTTTTTTTATTTATTATATAAAAATAAAAAAATTAACTTCCACTCTATAAAAAATAATTTTCATGAACAACAAGGCATCTTCAATGCGGATATTATATGTTATGATTTATGTGTGAAATATTACCAACTCAGACTGTTGTGAACATTGACCTGGTAAGATTTCCCCTCCATGTTTTCAATAATATTTCATTTGATTTATTTATTATACACTTTATCTAATATCCTTTTATTTTTTAGCTATTTGAGGACCTGCAAACCTATAGTGCTCAAGACGTCGAACCCTTACAAGTGGAACAGTCAAATAATTTTACAGGTTTGACTGAATTTTAGTTGGTGGTATTGTCATATGCAATTTTGAGTATTTTCATTGTAATTGTGTATTTGGTAGTCATTTAGGTTGGATTTAGTTTTTTATGTTGATATTGTAAGTTTTGAATGTAATATAAGTGAATGTTTAATTTTTCTCTACTTCTTGTTTTGGTATACTTATGACGGTTTTTCTACTATGGATTCTGGTCTAGGAGGAGGGGTTCCTAGGGTGTGGGGGTGTTCAGTGGGGGTGGAGGTATCCAGGGGTGTGGGAGGGTTGTCCGATGGGGTGGGAGTGTTCTGGGTGTGAATAATAGTGGGGGGTACTCCAGGGGGCTGGGAGCATTTCCAGGAGGGTGGAAGGGCTGTCCAGGGGAGTGGGGGGATGTACAGGGGGTGTCCAGGGGTGTGGGGTGTCCTATGGGGTGAGGGGGGTTTCCAGGGGTATGTGGGGCTATCTGGGGGGGGGGTCCAGGGTGTCCATGGGGATAGGGGGTGGCAATCCAGGGGGTAGGAGAGGATGTGACGCCATCCCTCGGGGGGCTGAACGCCATTGGAAGGTACTCATTACTCCCAAATGTGAAGAATGAGCTCTCAAAATGTTTCACCAATGCTTTATTCCCCTGTAAAAATGATTCATTCTATCACTTTGATGTCCTTAAAACCAGGGGAAATTCCATCATGTGTGATGGTGTTTTACCGTGGTGATACTATAATCAACGTGATAGAATGAATGATGTTTACAGAGGATGAATGTATTTGCGAAACATTTTGAGAGCACATGATTCACATGTGGGAGTGATGAGTACCTTCTAGCAGCGTTCATCCCCCCGAGGGATGGCTACACCTCCACTCCTAACACCAGTTGTCCAGGGGCTTTCTAGGGGGGTGGGGGATGTCCAGGGGTGTGGGGGTGTCTAGGGTTGTGGTGGGGTCTGTCTAGTGGGGTGGGGGGTTCTGGTCGAGTTTTGGTTTGGTGTTGGTTTGGTGGTGTTTAGTGAGGTGCGGGTGTCCAGGGGTGTGGGGGTTGACTTGGGGGTGGGGTGAGGACCAAGGGTGGGGGTTTCCAAGAGGATCGGGGTTGTGTAGGGGTGTGGGGGGGGGGGGGGGGGTTGTCCAGGGTGTGGGGGTAGTCTAGGGGTGCTGGGGTGTCGATGGGTGTTGTGGGGGTTGTCCAATGGGGTGGGGGGGGGGGGTCTGGTCTGTTTTGGTATGTTTTGGAAACTTTTTTGGTCTGTTGTAGTGGTGTGGGAGGGTTGTCTAGGGGTTTGGGAGTGTTTTCCAGGGGGTGGGGGGTATACATGAGGGTGGGGGTTGTCCAGGGGTGTGGAGGGATTTCTAGGGGTGGGAAAAGTCGAGGGGTGTAAAGGGTGTCTAAGAGGGTGGGGGTTGTCCAGGGATGTGGGGGGCTGTCAAGGGGGGTGGGGGCAGTCAAGGGGTGTGGGTGGTGTCTACGAAGGTGGAGGGTTTTCCAGTAGTGTGGGGGCTATCCAAGAGGTGGGGGCAGTCCAGGGGTATGGGGGTGTCCAGGGGTGTGGTGTGGCTCTCTAGTGGGGTGGGGTGGGGGTGGGGGTTCTTGTGTGTTTTGTTAACTTTTTAGTCTGTTTCAGGGGTATGAGAGGGTTGTCCAGGGGTGTGGGAGTGATTTCTAGGGGTGGGGTTATATAGGAGGGTGGGGGTTGTCCAGGGTGTGGGGGGGGTATCCAGGGGTGGTGGGGTAGTTCAGGGGTGTGGGGGTGTCCAGGGGTGTCGTGGGGGCTATCAAGGGGGGTCTGTTCTATTTTTTGTAAAATTTTGATCTGTTTTAGGGGTGTGGGAGGGATTTCCATGGGTGCGGGAGTGTTGTCTAGGGGTTGGGGTTTTTATAGGAGGGTGTGGGTTGTCCATGGGTGTGTGGGGATGTCCAGAGGGTGGTGGGGTAGTCTTGGGGTGGAGGGGGTCCAGGATCATGGGGGGTTTTCCAAGGGTGTGGGGGGGGTAGTCCAGGGGGTGGGGGTAGTCCTGGGGTGTCCGGGGGCGTGGTGGGGGTTGTCCAATGGGGTGGGGGTTCTTTTATGTTTTGGTCTATTTTCTGTACCCTTTTGGTATGTTTCAAGTAAATTCGTTGGGCATAACAGTTGTTCACTTTTACTTACAAAAAATTGTGTTTTACGTCGGTTATGAAATAACCGACTTAAAAATTCATTGGTATTAGTTTTAACATCGGTTATTTGGAAACCAACATAATAACTTCATGGTAAATGGTTTTCACATCTGTTATTTCATAACAGGCATAATAAATTCAAATGGATAGTTTTTTATGTCATTTATTTTATTACCGACTTCGTAGATATGTTTTTACATCGGTTATTATATAACCAACATTGGAAACCACTTGGCAGTCATGTTTATCACGTCGGTTATAAAAATAACCGACCTGATAAATGCTTCGGAGGAGTGCTTTATGATGTCAATTATAATATTACTAACATGAAAAGCTATATACCACATTGTTTTTTAAATAACCAACATAATAAACCATTACTCTGAAGAGTTTTCCACGTCGGGTTTTTATCAAACGACGTGAAAAACACTTCAGATTTGAGTTTTTTATGTCGGTTGTAAAATAACCAAGGAAAAAAATATGTTTATAATGTCTCCTGTAATAACTTCGGCCAAAATCCGACATTAAAAAAAATAACCGCTGTAAAAAACATTTTCTGCACTAGTGGATCTTTATTTTATATCATCACTCCCTTTGATATAGAGAATTATATAATTCTTATTAATAAAAATATTTATTATGTTTCCTCCCCCTTTCCCTATGAAGTCCCTAGTGGATTTATTCATCTAAAAAACTAAAAAACCATAATCTGTTATCTTGATTTTATAGATTTCCAATGAGATTCAGAAACTAGTGGAGAATTATTTTTTATGTACTTATTATTAGACTATGTGATACTATAGGTTTACATAAAAATTCCTCCAAGATATGTCAAACTATTTGTACACACACCTAGGAAAACATTGGTCCCCTTATTCAACATTCAAATCAAACTATAAAATAATAATTTTAGAATGTAAATTCTAAATACCATTCAATATTCGATACATTTTTTATAGTTTCACAGTAATAATAAACATTAGGCGAGTGATATTATGATTATACAATAATTTATTGAAAAATACAGTATTTTTACTAATACAGAAAATAAGGAATATAAGGATTATGTGGAAGTTTAAAATTTGATATATTAAAATATATTGGACCATAATTATTTTGAAACTAAAAATTAATACTACCCACTCCTAGATTCATCAAAAATTAACTGAAATTTAATAAAGCATGATAAATAAATGAGTACATAAATTCCAAACATATTATCATAAATTTTAATAATATTTTTTTTATTTATTATATAGAGATCTTTCAATATAGAGCATAAAATAAACCTCATGGTTGGTCACACCTTGTTCTAAACACTTATTTAAATAAAATATGATATAATCTTCAACACAGATATTATGTGACCCCCCTAGGTCCTTAACTTAATGGTATTGTGCACTACTGAGAGACTAATATAAAATTTAAGATACCCATCAAGGTTCATAAGGAAAAATGTTTTGGTCATACAATGAAAGCCTCCAACAAACAGACAATATTTAGTGTAATCTCATTCACTCATGATATCTCATAAATTAGGGTGAACATATCATGTCATGATCCTTTCATGCTTTATATATTCAAAATGATACCACATAAATATATATTTAATGAAAATGGACATGAATTTTATTATGTAATTACTATTCGGATCACCTAGACCTGAGATATCTCATCCTTTCAATAGTGAAAAATAATATATTTATCATTTAATTAATTTGATACCATGAATGATTATCCCAATTAAACCAACCTCACCACAACACAAATTTTTTTATTTTCATATTGAATCAATATACGCGATAAAATGATACACATTGATAATGATCTCATGTTTAGAGATCAATATACATGCTCATAGATTGGAAGTACCAATGACAAATGTAACTTGGGTTGCTTCTATTAGAAATACAATCTTCATGTCTCCTCTACATGAGATCAAAGAGTGAAAAAATCATGACATGAAGTCGCAATGCTTATGATCCCCCATCACCAGATAATTATATATCATCTTCATCTATTCAGTATTATATATCTAGACTATAAGTCATATAATTAATATTAGTGTCATAGTATCCCAAGGTTTAAATTATATATGGTAACTAATATATCTTTTTTATTTGATATTTAATATAAGAAAATTAAAATATAAATAGATTGAGTAGAAGTGTCATCACTATTATAGAAATAATACATTATGAAAAACTAAAAGTATACATGGTATATTAACAAAATGTATTGTTTGTGTTTTGTATTTGGAACTAAATATAAATAACTGACACATTTACAATATTCATATTTATATTGATCATTATGTTATCTCTCAAATAATAATTTCAGGTTTTTGAAAAGTTATAGATTCATTCATTATGCCCACCATGAATCTTAACATCACATCTATACAATATATGACTTCACCTCCATGAGTAAGACTTCTCTATATATGATATCCTGAAATATATTTATTTTTTCCTCTATCAAAACATGAAATCATTACTAGTAACATTTAATCTTAACATAATTAAGATAATACTTTACTTAGTAGGTGAAATTTCAAAATTTGCATCACATTGTTCCATATTTTACAATACTTCTTAAACATCATCAAAACCTATAATGTTATCCATTTTTCCATATATGGATACCAATATATTGAATGAGATTATATTATTCATTATCTAATGTTAAATATGATATTATATCATAATTAAACATAGGAATGTTATTTTTCAACTTATGGTTAGTTTAATTTTATCTATAAGTATTAGGTACATATTCCTAGTACTTTCTAAAGTACAATTGGATAGTTTTAAATACTTCTCATAATGGTAACTTATATATAACTGATATTTACCTAACCTAAATTAAATTTTTAAATATCTATTAAATTTCATGAAATATGTGATATATCGATTACCAATGTGTTTGGAATTCAAATCAACATTTTAATCACTAATTGTGTTTCAATGATGCTTACATGGGGAGATTTATTCCATCTATTATTAGAATAAAGTATCTCTCAAATTATCCCAATAAATTTTAGTATTTTTTAATTGAAATGGTCTATTAAAATCATTCATCTAACTCATTAGTTCATGTACCCTAAAACATAGGTAATCCACATTATGTAAATATTTGGATATTTATTTCATCCCAATCTTAGCAAACAATAATAATAATAACATTTTTCATATGTTATCAACATATTAAATTTTGAATATATTGTTCCCACATAGACCACAAGTATACTTATTACAAAGATATTTTCAAAAACAATTATGAAAACAATGACTATGTTATTCAAAAAATTATCTATAATGATTTATTTTCTTATTAGAATTATTTGGTGTCATTAACACTCTATTGTTGAATCCTATAGAAAACCTCAAATATTAGTGGTCTTCACATACAATTTACAAAATTATGATCATTGAAAAGTTATATTCTATGTATAATTTATGTTGATTTAATCTTCCTGATTTGATATAACTAATTCCACCTTATTGGTTCCACAATTTCACCAACCATTTGTATTTTCTCTTAAATACCCATGTCCCCTTTATATTAACTAATGAAATAACCAAAATACAGACTGCTTTTTGGTATATAGAATCTATTTTCCTAAATTTATATTAACATATATATTATATATTTTTTCTATTTATTTCTTCTATGTAGGATCCATTTTCTCAATGTATAATATAACTCCTAGTGTGGTGAATGTAAAACCACCACTATTTATTTAACCTTTAAATACATTATGGCACTCTAAAAAATTCTTTTTTCTGCATGATCTTGTGAAACTCAATCTAAAGCCTACTACATGTACATCTAAATCCTTGAATTTTAAATTTTGAACATTTATCCCACTATATATAAAAAGATATAAACTCTTTTCTTGATAATTACTCTTATATATTACTCTAAATTTTATATCTCATGGATTTCAATACTATCCATAGAAACCTCAAAGATAATAATTTTATATTCACATTCTGATATTATTTATGAATGTTTCATTATTTAATAAGAATTAACAAACTATAAAAATCTAAATACGTGGAGGGTGGAATAATTTATTTCATTCATATTATCACTCATATGATATCCATTTTTATTATTGTTGAAATATATATAGTTATTGGTAAAATACATTATTTTAGAAGAATGTCATAAAAGATATTGTATGTATATGTAAGGAATATGAATCTTATCATTGATTTATATTTAACTTTAATCATGAATCCAATGTCTATCAGGATTCATTTATTTAGTAATTAAACCATTCAAAACATAATTTATAAATTTTTTCATGAAAGTCTCATTATTGATCCTATTTAATAATATAATTTATTTTATGTTTATATGAAAAATTACATTTAAAAATAAATCCATTAAACATTTATAATGATTGGTGAATTCGTAGTTGAGATATTTTTTGGATCATTAGCTCAATGAAAGTAAAATATTCTAAAAATTATGATTTTTTTCTTTACTATTACATTATTTAAATATCCCAAATAAATTTCAATAGGAATATGAATTTACCTCAAGATTCACATTAGTTTAGTTCATGCTCTCTATGATGAACTAATTATGAATTCATTGTGTCTTACCGTAATTTCTAATGATTTATATGTCAAAACATGATAATTAATTGTGAAATAACACTAATGGTTTTTATCTCAAAATATTATATATACCATAGTAGTTATATCATTGATAGCTACATTCAGTTTTACTAGAAAAAGAATATACATTCAATAACTTGGAATTTAAACCTTATGTTTTATATTCATCTGATGTTAACAGTGATTCAAGTATTATTGAAAAATTATTTTATCATGAGACACCAAAAACAAAATTCATTACAAAAATATCACAATTTTCTTTCTATCCAATGGGCACTTGAGATAAATGTTTTTGTATACTAAATAAAATGTAAACTATAATCATCAAGCCTTATAATTATAACTTATATATATTTAACCACTAAATTAGGAATCAATCATTCATAGCCACTTAGATATTATTATAATTTTTATATACCTACACGGTTACCATATTTTGTTAAAAATGTGTTTTGTATATCACGTATATAATATTTATGAAATAAAATAAAGAAATCACAAATTATGATGAATATAATATATTTTTAATCCTATAATTCTTATTTATTAAAAAATTTTATTTTATCTTTCATATAGTCATCTCTTAACATATGAATAAAATCTTATCGTGTATAATGATTTCCAAAATTAATTGAAGAATTTCGAAAATGTTCTCTTGGCGACAAACCTTTCATTAGAATTTTCTCTATTTCATTCAAATTGTTCATCATTAAATATATATATTAATATTTATTTGAGTTCTTATATGTTTGGTAATCCTTAATAAATAGGTAATGATGTGATTTATTTATAATGATTGATTTATAATACTAAAAGAAACTAGAGTAATTGGGTTATAGGGCTAAAATAATGGGACATATTTAAATATATTGATTAGTCATTTAGTTTACACACATTCAGTGAAATCTTCAACGCATTAATTTCATACTTCTCTTTCACCTTAAATAAATCTCATACTTGACACAATAGGTGAAACCATCCATCTCCTTTTTTTAACAACACATTGGAAATTAGTGATAGAAATTTGATATAAACCTGAAATTCATAATACACATTTCAGCTATAATATTTCATATCACCCTCTATTCATGGGGTTGATCAATGGTTAGTGGAGACTCCAATATATATTATTTCCTTTCACAAAATATTACTTTGTGAATGTCCTTGTACTACACTGGGAAATCTATATTAGTTATTATATGTATATTATATCTTACAGATCATAGTCAACTTCTATTATTACTATCCCTTAATATAAAGAATAAAGAATAAATTAATTTTTAAATTTTTTATTGATTACAAGTTATTATACATTATAATTTTTTAATCATTAATTTATACCAAAATTCAAATGAATTCTCGTATCCATTGGCTATTATATTTGGAACACACACCCATTTTAAGATTATATATGAATGGATCATTAAAACCTCTCCTCACAATCCAAGATATTACTATGCCACTACTGAAAGAGTCTCAAGGAAGGATTTTCATGGTTCAGGCAGATTTACTTGTAGATCATAGATCTATTGAGTGAAGTCCAATCTCATGGACAAGATAAACTTTCCTTTCTCAATGGGTTCCTCTAATGATATTGCAAGCTTGGAATTGATACTTATTTTCTTAAAACATTAGTTGAGTTGACCCAAATGTATCATTAGTACTCCACGATAGTAGAGGGTACCCTTAACTGGGGTTGATGAGCACCGAGAAAAAAGTTTTTGTTCAAAATTAGGTAATATAAGGGGTTATTATTTATTATTTCATTAAGTAATTTATTATTATAGGAGAATTTAATCTATTTATTTTACACCTACTTCTACATTGTGACTAGAATAAAACATTTATAATTAAATAAAAAGAAAAATATTCACTCAGAATATTTATTTTGTCTATACATTCTACCTTGTTATTTAATGTGGTACCACCTAAAATCAACACCTATGTAAAATAAAAAATCATGCAAAAATAAAATTAAATGATGTGATCATGAGTCAATGATAATGGTTGATCCATTGAGAGAATAATGGACCAACCTAAAACCATTGGATTACAACTTGAGTTTCTATGTACGTGACATTAGTTATAGCAACAATCGATCCAATGTCTCAAACTCAAGTCTGGTATGTCACTAAATATCAGTATAAGCTAAATCTATTTTCATCCTCATCGTTATTCAAAAATACTCACATGTAATATACAAGGTATATATAGTGAAGAATATATATAAAAAAAATTCTATTTTCATGCATAGAACCTTATATATAATGATGTAAAAGATGTTACTCAGATCCTAATTTATTAAATAATTATTACACACAATGAATTTCAATAATTATTTATTTAAAGAAAGAGTATATATGGATTTGTTGGCATATGGATCTTATTCATTTTGTTCATGTTAAACAAGTATATAGAAATCAAATTTCCAATTAATTCAACTTAGTGGTATTTTTCATTAATTAAAAATATATTGATTTAATTTCAATTCATTAAACAGTTGTCACAGAACCCCATAAATTATTTTTAATTTTAAAAATATGTATTAAAAATATATTTTTTGAATTTTTAATAATTTGTAGATCACATAATTTATTTGTAAACTCCCCCTGAATACAGTTTTGAATCATGGAGAAAATAAATGAAATTTTTGATGTGTCGGGAAGAACTTGACTTAGGCAATCGGGTTCATGCCATCCTAACAGAGGTTCCAGGTTAGTAAAATGCATGCACACGCTATACCTGGCACAAGAGTAGTGGTAGGAAACCACCCACAGAGTGATATATATATATATATATATATATATATGATCTAGTCATGCCTACCACCCAACCGAAAAATGGGATTCATTATACCCAACATGTGTGATTCCCACATTCAAAAAAAATTGTGTAATTTTTTTAACGTCTTCAGGAACCAATTCGGAGCCCCTTCAAAATCGTGTTCCCCGCAAGGGGTCTTCCCCACATTACCTTCTCTTTTTTTTTCTTTTTAACTTTTTATAATAAATTCATATTCACGGCCAAAAATGATATCTGTGTGGAAATCAAAACCACTAGTTACTAACACCTTCTCAATTTCTATTAGATTATATATATATATATATTATAATCATCAAACCCCTATATATTATATATATATATAGTCATGAAACTATATAAAGAATATATATAGTCTTGAAACTATAAATATTATGATATATATAATATAACATATATATGTACAATAATATTTAATTATAAATTATCCTCATAAATATGTAACACACCCCCACAATACTATACACAATAATTTAGTCGTGATACTCGTTAACTAATTATTAAATCCTTTTTAACAAAATTTAATATTAGTAGCCTGATAAAAATTATTTTATTAAATTAAGAAAATGAAAATTATAATTTCAATAATTTGATGAACTTAAATTATCCTCGTATCTCCAATAAATACACTAGTTATGGATTTGGGACCGTTTCAATACCCACTACCTTAATTCGTGAAAAAATAATTTTAATAACACTTCATTAAATGAACTCTTCTCATTAATAGAAATTTATGAAAATTAATTATTTTGTGAAAGAATAAAATATAGTATAATAAAAATTTTGAGACTGTATTTGTGTAATCAAAATCCATTATTCCACATCCTAGATTCATCCATGGATTATGTAAAAATTAATTAATCGTCAATAATTATAAAAAAAATTAATCTAAAATTTACCTCTTCCATTTTGATTAGAATTATATTCAACTCACTGTTAGATATCGTTGATCGTAGGAAACAAACCCAAAACCCTCTAGATAATTTAAACATGCATCAAGATCTCTTTAGTATAATGATCTTTAGCTTCTGACTGCTACAATTGATAATCGATTTTTATTTCAATATCCATGTGATCTCCTGAGTACTGTATGTTTTATCTGAGATGAACAACTTGGATTTGGGTGATTAGATATCTTATTTATCACTCTAAAATAATATATTTAATATTGTGAGTCTCTCAAATTTATGGGAATGAATATTCATACTAATTCATGAATCTCAATTCTAATATAGGTACCTTCAATGTCAATGAAACATCACTTAGTCTCCCTGAGTAAAATAAACATTTAATAAGACCCCTTAATGGAAATAAATGACTTCTGAACTATGTAATTAATTTCATTTATATTTTATAACATAATTTTTACATCATATATATATTACATGATTAATGTCAATTCATTAAATCCACTCACTTACTCCATAAAATTAATAGAAATCCATAAAAAATAATATTTATTTGAAAAACATATTTAGTTATATATTCAAAGAAATAATTGTGAATATTGTGAGAAAATAAATACAAATAATGTTAATATAAACTCAAATAATGTGGAATTTAATTATTTTTTTTATGATCATTCTGATTAAAACATAACCCAATATTTATGGTGGGGACCACCATGTCATGAACTAATATGAAAATAGAATATGAAAGACTCTTGAATATTATTAGTGTTTGCAAATATAATTCCTTAACATAATTTTCGTTATTATTACTCATATAATATGAGTATATTTTGGAAACCCATCAAGGATAACAAAGAGATAAGGATTTTAAATTACAATGAAAACCTCCTACAAACATTTAATCTTCAATATAATATCCTTGTCACATGAAATCCCATAAATTAGGATGCACAATTCATGTCATCATAATTTGTTAATCTATCTATTAGTGATAAAACTAGAAAGACTTAACTTTAATATAAATGGATATTCATTTCATAAAGTAACTACTATCCTACTAATGTAGGCCCAAGACATATCATTTGTTGGAAAGTTAAAAACTGTTTTGATCATTCATTCAATGTCATACCACAGATGACGTACCCAACACAGAATAACTAAACACAACATAAATGTTATGGATTCAGTCTAGATTCAATGTATGTGATCAAATAGAGAACATTTATAATTATATAAATTCTTGAGACTAATACATGTGATCATAAATTGAAACTAACAATTAAAATTTCAATGTGTGGCGCTGTTATTGATGGTTCAGACCTCATGATCTCCTCTCCTCGAGATAACCAAGTAAAAAACTTCATAAGAAGATGTCTCGTTGCATGTGATCCACCAACACTAGATATTAAAACATCATATGTGTCCTATCAGTATGATTTATCTAGACTATAATACATATATTTTACATTTATTTCATAGTGTTATGAGGTTCTCATTATTTTTTGGAATTGATATAACTTGTTGACATAATAAATTGTTTTAGGACATTTATACGTAAATAAAAGGTGAAAATAATTAACACTATTATAGTAAGAATAAATCATTCATATATAATGTATACATTATATGGAAATTGAAAATGAGTATTAATATTGGGACTAGGTCACCAACCTTAACAAAAAGAACTAATTTTTGTAATATAGTGTGTAAGATAAAAAACAAAATTTTTTCCATGCCACCCACTTACTAAAAATATTTTTTAGAGAAATACATTATTTATTTTTATAGGTTATATTATCCTATGAATCCCCTTAGCAACAAATACTGTTCGATGAAAGAATTATGAATGAGTGTGTTACACATACCAAATATTAAGCCAACCAACACCACTTGTTAAGGATAAGTATATGAATACACATTGTAATAAAGATCTATAATTTTACATAGTAAACCTTAATTAGATAAATCAAATCAAATAATAGTACCTTTCACCAAATCTCTTTGAATATATCTGTATTTTTTCTAATTCCACATTTTGATAAAAATCATTGAGCTAATTACAAATGTTGAATCACTCTTCAAAATAGGGAGAACACTTATTGGGAACACTATAGAGTTTCATGTAGCTTCTTCGTACCCCTAAAATAGTATATAATACCATTTTTTTAAAAACTTTGATACACATAATATACATTATTATTTATTCTTATCCACTAATAAAATTTTCTTTATGTGAAAACATACCACATTAATCGAGGCTTGATATATGTGCTTAAATATTCAATGTGACATAGAACAATTGATCATTAAAATATAACATTGAAACAATTTCAATATCACATAATTATATCAGTTATATGGTCCTAATTTTCTACAATATGAAACTTTTAGATATAGCTTTAAAACCCAGTATGGTTTTTTGAAACTATATTCTAAATCTGATACCATAATCAAATTTCAAGAACTATGATTCTTCATCTCAGGCATATCTCTGTTAATAATATGAAATTTTTTACTTTTAGAAAACACACACCACATTGATGATAACATCACCTTATTAATATACTATATCAATAATATATTATAAACAATTATATGCATTGAGAGAGGGGTACCTCAAATATCCTAGTGAAGATGATTTTGTTTTCTCTTTCTGGACCAACCCTTTGGAACTAACATGCAATGAATTATACTCTTTATTTTATTTTTCCAACATCATGGAAAATAAAACTAATTTTTCCATATAGTCACACATTCTTTACACATATTCTTATTATTCATTCTATAAATATGTTAAACATGCACGAAATTTTTCATAGTTGTTGGTCCAAACCAACTCACACTAATTTATTTCATCAATGACCCACCCATACACCTTCTATCATGATTATTTTTAACATCATGAATTGTCCAACTAGTTTACCATTATTACTTCTTCCTCGATTTTAGATCTCATTCAATAGTCTTCACTCTCCACCCCATGACGTGGTTTCCTAAATCACCAGGTATTACATCCTATTTTCTTGGTTCTAATATATTAATCACATCACAGATTTTAGCTAGGGGTGATTCATTCTTTGAGTGTACATTTTTATTAGTCAAAACTAGAGTACAATATCCATTACTATTTTAAATATGTTAATGTAATTTCTAAAAGGTATTTTGAGAGTATAACTAATTATTTTCTTAATAAAACTTTATTTTAGATCATTTTTTTACCTCAAAGTCTGTAAATCTATTTTCATTCTTAATAGGTCTTTTTCTAGTATATACAACCTCCTAATTTCCACTAGAGTCGAGGACCTCATTATGGATTTTTTTTATTTCATATGTTCTTAATAATGTTTTATCATGTCTCGTTATATATGTTGATGAATTTTGTGTTCTTATTCTGACATTAATCCCTCAGGCTTCTATACACATACTTGTGGTGTATCCTAGTCTTCAACAATAGTAGAGACAAATAGTTACATTATTGTGAGATTCATTGATTTCTGGATGTTTTAGTATGCTAATATTTTTTTTATATTTAAAAATATAATTCCTTAGATTTATGGATCACAAATTTAGAGTCATACATACTCCACCTATAGGTGATTCTCAAAAGGGAAACTCAACCTTCCCCTTTTCATTTGACGAAATTACATTAGGCTCAAAATCATAAATTTTTCCCATATCAATTATTTTGTTTTATATTTTATTTATTATTCAGCTAGATTCATTTCTAAACCATCATCTCTATTTAAAAACTATATTAAGAAATATGACATTTGATTTCATCTCATTTCAGATTACTATTTTTTCAATTGATATAATTTAAAATTTCTTTAAGAATATCTATTTATTATTTAATGGAACCCATTTTCAATTTATCAACATTTAGTGCATCATTTTATATTTTATTCCTCTTAATATCAATATAGAAATTTTACTGATTCCATTTTTATTTCCTATATGATCTCAAATTTCTACACATTCTCTTGTATGGATTGGATCTCATCTTTTTCCATGGAACAAAATATATCTAAAATAAAAAATATAAGTTATATATTACATTAAGTTGTTATAGTTTTCATCATAAATTAGTAGTTCTTCGTCACTAATAAGTCCTTTAAAAAATTTCTTTTAAGAAAAAAAATTCAAATACATCCTTACTATTTTTCCTTTCATGAACTTTATCCTCAAAAGTCTCAATGATTTTATGTGTTTCATTAATAAAAAATACCAAAATTTCAATCATAATGTATTTAAAATTATTTTTCAATTGGATGTCCAATACATATTTGAGGTTCATTTTAAAAGATGATTGATTAGTTAACTCTATAAAATTTTTTTTTGTCCCACTTTATAATCATAAATGTAATCTGTAAATTCTTTCAATAGAGATCCAATCATTCAATTATTCATTTTCATTAATATCTAATTCTTAATAAAAAATTCCACATATAAATTAGGTGAAGTAAATACATCGGTTATTTATTTTATTAGGAGATATTATCACTTCAATATTTAGTATATACACTAATAACATGGTTAAAATTAGATGTAATAGTGTATTTGTAAACAATCACCATTATTTTTATAACTAATCTCTAAAACATCCCCTTATGGTTATTTTATTCATCCTTACTTTTTTAATAATACTCTCTAAATAATTAATGTTTATTAGGTTATCATCATTTCCATTCGTGAGACATTATCTTGATTTTGACAAAAAATTATTTTTCTATGTAGTTTTTATATAAAAATATTCTAAAGTATTCTAAATTTCATATGTAGTAGAAAAATGATTATGTTTCATATAAAAATAATCATAAATTAATCTATTTAGAGTAATATAGACTTGGAAATTATTAATTTTATCATTTTACTTTCTCACATAATCTTATCTTAAAATATAATGCATAACCACCCCTCTAAAAGAATAAAGGAACATTAGAATTTCTTTTCTTCATCCAAAAAATTATGTTCTATAAAACATTTACTTATTATATTATTATCCTCATCCAAAAATCTAAACACTACTAATTTGGGTGAACAATAAGTATGATTATTTTCTATATAAAACCATTTTTTAGTCCAAAGGCACCATAAGTGGTGGGGTGAATTGGGGTGAGAGACAATTATGGAATTTCCCCTTGATTTGTTTGGTTCTTCTTTTGAGATATTGTTCCCATTTTTATAGGAACTATGCTCAACCTGTTACGTGATTAATCCTTTCTAAAAACCTCATATAGTAATAAAAAATTATATTGGAATGTAAATCATTCACAAGACGTGTTAATTTTTACATGGCTAACCACGAATATAAAGGTCAAGGATAATATGGTGTCAATGTGTCATTTGTATCAGTATCCATATAGAATCTATAGTTTTGTGGATAAAAATGACAGGAAAATAGTTCCATAATATCAGACACACTACTAATATCAAATTTATAGTTTCATCACTCCTCACAAAATTCACAATGCCTCCTCTTTACCCCCACACACAGATACTGTGAAGTAACAACCACATTTTATATACATGTAGGTCTCTAAAAAATATTATAAACATGATTAATATTCCCTAATTATAATGGTACTCCAAATTCATCACAGTCATAATTTGATGTTAATTGAATGAACTAATTACATACAACGTATAATCAATTTATTCTATCTGTAAAACTTCCCCTTTAATACAAATACTATTTTCCAAAAACTACTACATTTTCAAAACTCATTCTTTTGTAAAACACATTCATTAGAGACACTACACTCCAATATATTCTAACACAGAAACCTTTTACAAGAAGATTATTTCATGAAATCGAGATCTTCAAAAATAAATATATTCTATGTACCAACAACTCTCATTACCATTCCAATACATTATCCATAATGTGTGATACTAAAATTGAAAAAATACGACACTAGAACATTTATTTTGTATAAATAATCAATTTTTAAATTTTTTATTAACCCCAAAGGGTGGATTATAAATAAGGATCCTAGAGTTCTGTTATTTGTGTTATTTTTATTGATAATAAATCATAATGAATGGTTAATGAATCCTATTTATTCATTTTTCGAATAATATATTGAAATGTGGATGTGTTGTATGTCAAATATAAAGTGTTTTGATTTAATTTTAAAGGTTTTAAATTTTTCATTTATGTCCAAAAAATAACTATCCCTCTTATATCCATATAGATGATGGATCACATAAGTGAATATAAGAACTATTTAGGTATTTTTAATATTGGATATTGGTTTTTGTAAGGTTAAAGGCCCTATATAAGGATAAATGTTATTTAGATTATCATCAAAACCGATTTATGTAATGGTAAATGATCTATGTAAGGATAATTCTTCCCTATATAAGCGTTATCTAGGAATACATAATCAAGAATCTAGGATTGTGTTATGTGTTGAATGTGGGTGCGCTAAACCCAACTTGTATTGTACTTTGATTACTGCTACATGTATTCTGTTTGTTTTTATACATGTGTTTATCTTTCCTTGATAGTATAGATACTTATGCATCCACTTTGTTTATGGATGTATCCTTACATTACCTATCACATCAAATGGTAATAGTAGATACCATGCTATAATGAGAACCCTAAGATGCCATGACAATAATCTTAAAGTAACGTCTTATATTCCAGTTACATCATTTTGAAATGAAATAGATGATATGTGACCATCAAGTGCTGGGAGCACATAAGCATTGAGACTTTTTTTCATAATGTTCACACTTTATGATCTCTAGTAATTGAGATCATGAGGGTAGGCCCGCTTAAAAGGAACACCACTTATTTCTGGTGTCATTGGTCATTCTTATCTATGGATATGTGTAATTGTCTCTTGACTAGAGATCATTATCAATGAATGTCATTAAATTACATAAATTTTATATAAGGCGAAAACCATGGTGACAATGTCATGGTGATGTAGTTTGTATTAGGTATTTCATTAATGGAATGACATTGATTGAATTATCGAGAAAGGATTTTTCGTTTCTGTGTTCGGGAAGAGATATCTCAGGCCTGGTTTATTAAGATGGTTTCACCTTCAATAAATCCATTTCCATGGTAGTCGAAGGCAAGACCGTCGGGACAAATCAACAAACAAAATAAAGAAAATAAATAATGATGACACTAGTATGCATTCTTCTTTATTGATATATCGATGACGGAGATATTATATTACATGGACAGTGTTCTTAGGAATGCAGTCGTTGCATTGACTTTGACTTATCTCTATAGGGGCCTCGAAGGGTTGCTAGACCCCACTTTAGGTCGGTGGTATTATTCACTACTATTGAGATAAGGGCCTAGAGGGTCACACACAATGGTGCCTTGAGAATCTGCCCTATTCTAGGAATATGTATTTTGAACGTGGCGGGCCTTGCCAAAGGGTCCGAGCACAATCCAAGTTCTATGGATCACCAAATAATAAATAAATAAATTATTCGAGTTTGAATAATTTTTTGAATTTATTTATAACATGGGTTTACAAGTTATATAGTAAATATAAGTATTAATATCATTCAAATGGATTTAAATATCCTTGGTTCGTTTAATATTAGCAAGAGGAATTATTCGTGTTAATGATTCAAATTTATCATGTAATATATTTATATATTACAAGTCAGTGATAAATTGTAAATATTATTTATGGAATAATTTTATATGTCATAAAAAATTATTTATATCACTTATATAGTGGACGTCTATTACACGGGGGTCGGGAACCTATACCAAGTGTTTTAAACACTGCCTATATAATTGAGAGAGAGGATCTCCCATGATCGCTATTCTTGTGTCAATATTGAGACCTTCTCTCTCCTCTTGGAATCTAGAGAGAGAGACTCTCAATAAAATAAGGATCTTAAAGACCATCCATCTCAGATTGAATATTCTTTTATTGCGGGGATCTTCACTATGCAGAAGTGAGTGTCGAAGATCCATGCTAGCATCTGGATCTCGACGAACAGCGTGTGATCATATTCGCGAGGCGTGTGTGGACGATCTAGAGGTCTTCGATGTCAGTGTCTTCGAGAAACAATTTTATGCGTCCTTTAGCACACTTGCACACGTCAATTCTGAACAAAGGTAAATGTTCAGTTTAATTTTTCATTCTCTGTATAAACCTTGTCAGATCCTCGGACCAAGCCGGGACAGGATCACCGGAGTTGACAAGGTTATGTCACTCTGGTGAAGATGAAAATTTTAAAGTCCCGGCACACCGGCTTCAATTGTGTAGTCCTGATAGCCAACAATGTTATCAGATGGATCACAAGGTTTTTCTGAGTCAAAAACATTAAAATGAATTAAATTTACTTGTGGGGTGTTAAAATGGTTCATTCGGATTCGACCGCGCATTATTTTGTTTTGAAATGATCAAGTTACGATCATTTAAAATTTTTTATCGGATCGACGTCGTGTTTTTTTATTCATTTGATGTTTATCTCAAATTTTGAATCAATATCATATATATATTTTATTATTATAAAATATAATAAAATATTATTTATAAAATATTTTATTATAAAATACTCTTCCATATTTGTGTCTGAGTTTTTTTTAAAATAATAAAATATGTGGGAAGAAGTCCAAGACCCCAATTTGGGGTCTTCATGCATTTAAATAAAAAATGGGAAGACAAGGACCACAAAATGGGGTCTTATCCTTTTATTTATTTTTTTTAAAAAAAAGGGTGGACTTATTTGTCTAAAGGACAAATTAAAAAAATAGAACACCCCTTTTGGGGTCTCCTCCTTCATGAGGCGCAAGGGGGTGCAACACCCCTTGAGGTTGAAACCCTAGCCGCACCCATCCAGAATCCCCCTACTGCTGGATACTCTCCTACCGGACCTACCTACTACGCCGCCTTCAACCCCGCATGGCGCCGCTTCTACTCGGAGTGCCTCCATCCAGCCGCTTCGAGCCCACGCCGGCCCCAAGCCTCAAATCCAGGAAGTGCCTAAGCACTTACGGCTGGGTATTGGCTCTGATACCATTTGTCACGACCCACCTCCCCAAGCCACGAACCTTGTCATATGACCTAATGGGTCTCCTATAATACCTTGGTTGCCTTCCCACCATGCCATGTGGCTGTCCAGTTTCTTTCTTGTCCTCCTCCCGCTCACCTCGGACCATACCAGAAGATGCAGCCACTGTGGGAGTCATTGGACGCCACGGTCACGCCGCGTTCACGCCGTGTTCATGTCATCGTCACACCGCGGTAACGCCCTGGCCACACCTCGGTAACGCCGCGGTCACGCCACGGTCACGCCGCAGTGAATCCGCAGTCAAGTCGCGGTACCCTGTTTCAGGACGACATCCTATGGTGTTACGCAGTCCTGCTGGACTCCCCTTTGGCTAGATGTAACCCTTTATTAATTAATTATAATTAATTTAGTTTTTTAAATTAAATTAATTTTAATTAATTTAGTGTCTTATATTATTTATTCCTAAATTTTAATTTAATTTATGTTTATAATAAAATTGATGGTTTTATTTAATTTTGGGAATTAAAATAAAATTAAAAAGATGGAACCAATAAAAATAAATTATTTAAATTTAATCAAAATCATTTAATTTAATAGAACACCCTCGTATTATTTAAATTTATTGCAATTTATTTTTATTGCACATTTACACCGACTGGTCTTGAGCATGTGACCGACCTGTGTATGTCTCGAATTTATTTATTTATATAATAATTTTTTCAATCCGTGTGATGATTGTAATATTTAATTAGATAAATAACAGTCTGTGAGTTGTATTTTAATTAAAATATGTATAAGGGCATGCATTTCCATTTCACTAGTTGTATTTTTTACCCCAGAAGCCTTGCCTACGTGCGAGTAGATTTGTAATTATACAGTAAAAATCTGAGAGGCAGACCCCACCATGTAGATGTGGTAGTCCAGACAGGAGTTGGGTGCTTTGCACTAGGGCATGAAGCGACACGAGTCATGTATCGACTAAGGTATGGATTCTTCTAGGTGATGATTGGTCAGTAATCGATTAATCATTGTAAAATGCTCAAGACCAGTAGGAATGCGTGATTTACATTATGCATAGTTTGTTATTTTACGCGTCTGCATGATTATTGTGTGATCACATAGAATAGTAAAAAAGATAAAATGCATAAAGTTGTGACGAATAATATTCTATTGAATGTTCAGTTGTGAGCGTGACAACCCAGTTTGAACATAATAAATATAAAAGGATTATATTCTACAATTTACATTAAAAATCCCCCAAATATATATTAATTATAAATGCCTTCCATTTCTCACATCTAAACAAAACCGGCTATTTGAGTGCTCGTCAACCTTAGTTGAGAGTGCCCCTTACTACCAGGGAGTTTTCATGAGAGAAATATATCGACTTACCTAAAGTGAGTATTCAAGGATTATCCTTAACCAACATTCTATCACTTTATAGGCAAGAGGATGAGGGAATGATGTTCAGATTCCAAAAGTTGTGATATTACTCAACAACACAAGGAAACACAAGAACAAGTGGTTGGCCAGCATAGCGCATACCTTGTAACCCTGCATGTAGTGGTGTAGCCCTAGCCTGTAGACTACGAGGGGGGATTCAAGGATCCTTTCCACTAGAATGATCAATCTATAGAGTATTCCAAATCTAATAGTGTTGGATATTAAGGTTCGTTAAAATAGTGGGAGACATTATATGATATAGTAATTTAGTAATAATAAAATTTCAAACGGTAATCAAGACAATGTACTAACTGGTAAAAGTTTATCTGATATAGAATAAAAATGGAAATCACCAACACCCCAATTACTTTATCACTGTGATCGATCTTGGATAAAGAAAATATCATGACCGAAAATAACTTCCAGGAGTGGTACAGGCGCATGCTCACAGTACTATGCCAAGAAAGAAATTTATTTGTGCTGGAATCCCCAATTCCTATTGAGCCACCTCAAGGACCAAGCAAGAGGTAAATTGATAAATGGAGAAATCATGTAGATGATGCGCTTGATGAACAATGCATCAGTTTATCATCCATGTCCAACCAATTGCAAAAAAAAATGATTGAGGATGAGGATGACCAAATGATGCTTTCACATATCCAAGAACTATATAAGGAGGGGGCCAGGAAAGAAAGATATGAGATCTCATGTGCATTTTATAAGTGCGAGATAACAGAAGGGAACCTAGATGGTCCTCATGTACTCATGATGATTTGGTATATTGAGAGGCTTGAAGCCCTTGGGTTCAAACTAAACCATGACCTGGTAGTGGATATCATTCTTGCCTCTTTACCGTCATGCTTCTCGACTTTCATTATCAATTATAATATGAATGATATGACAATGTATCTCCCGGATCTCTTGGATTTAGTTATCAAAGTTGATAAGGAAATGGAAAACAAAAAATTCAACTGTCCTCTTGGTGAACAAGAAAAAAAGGGCAAGGAAAAGGGTTTTAAGGTCATGTTAAGGCCAAAGAATCCAATGCATCATCTAGCAAAGAAGACAAAGATTTAGAGGCAATGTAATGGACAGTATGCTCTCTACATTGGATATGGCAAGAAAGGCCACTGGAAGAACAATTGTAGATCTAGGATGAAGAAGCTAGCTGACGCTTCTACTTCAGGTATTTCTGTCATTGAATTCAATCTATCTTTATCTACAAGTTGGGTATTGGATATGGCATGCGGTTCACACATTTGTATTCATATACAGGAACCAAGTAGTTTAAAGAAGATTGTAAAAGGTCAAGAGGATCTCCGATCTACAAATATTGAAAGTCTGGTGGCCTTGGTTTTGGGAGACTGTCACTTGACTTTACCAACTGGTTTGGTTCTTTCTTTAAACAATTGATATTATGTATTGTCTGTTACTAGAAACATTATCTCTTTGTCATGTTTAGAGACTATGGGTTTTTATTTCACGTTTCGAAATAAAATTTGTATTTTTTATAGGGATAACATATGTTATGGTGTCGCACATCATAACAATGGCTTATATATACTATAACTAGAAAACTTAGTAATGGAAATCAATGACAAAAACAGCCAACATGACTCAAATAATACTCGCCTATGGCACTTCAGGCTTGGTCATGTAAATGAGAAAAATTACAAATATTACATCAAGAAGGGTATCTAGACTCGGTACAGTTAGAACCCTTAGATGTATGTCAATATTGTTTACAAAGAAATATGACCAAAGCACCATTCTCAAGAAAGGGAGAATGTGCCAATGTTGTGCTGGAATTAATACATACAGATGTATGTGGTCCATTTACAGTAGATGCAAGGGGTCATTTTCATTACATCATTAGTTTTAACGATGAATGTAGTTGGTATGGATATATCTAATTAATGCGATATAAGCCAGATTCCTTTCATTTCTTTAAAGAATACCAAAATGAAGTAGAAAACCAACTTGGTAAGAAGATAAAATGCACTTTGTTCAGACTGTGGCCGAGACTATCTTAACGAAGCTTTCATTGAACACTTTAAGGAGTGTGGGATTGTATCCCAACTCACTCCTCCTTATACACCACAATGGAATGGTGTTAGAGAAAGGAGGAATAAGACCATTCATGACATGGTTAGACCAATGATGAGTCATACAACTCTTCCATTATCCTTTCGGGGATACGCCTTGCAAACAACAGCATATACCCTTAACCGAGCATCAACTAAAGCTGTATATGGGATTCCATATCAGGTTTGGTATTGAAAGAAATCCAATCTTACACACATGTTTGTGGGGTTCCGAGGCATTTTTTAAGACTTTACCAAGTGAAAAATTACTATCTAGAAGCACTAAGTGAATCTTAATAGGTTATCCTAAAGAAACTAGAGGATAATACCAATATAACAATTTATATAGAAAAGTAAATGTGGAACGATACGCCAAATTTCTTGAAATGGATCAAATTTATACTGGAAATAGTGTGAACAAGATTGACTTTGATAAAGCTAATGCTCGAGATGCACAAGAGTTGGTAGTGGAACAATCTTCACAAGAGAAAGTGGAAGAAGAAACTATTCCTGAGACACATATACTGCATAGGTCTACACGAGACGTTAGAGAACCGGAGTGTTATGGTTTTCTTATCACTGAGTCAGGTGAAAAAATATTCCTTTAGGATGATTAAACTCTAACCAACAAGGAAGTAGTAGAAGGAATAGAAGTATCTAAATGGAAAGAAGCCATTAATTCTGAGATAGAGTCCCTATACCAAAAAAATGTTTGGATTTTGGTAGACCATCCATCTAATGTGAATCTCATTGGATGCAAATGGGTATTCAGGATGAATCTGGACATGGGTGGTCAGGTTAATACTTTTAAAGCATGAGTAGTTGCAATGTGTTTCATACAACATCCAGGAATTGACTATGATGAATCCTTCTCACAAGTGGTAATGCAAAAAATACATCAGAATATTGCTCACAATAGCAGCATTTCATGATTATGAAATTTGGAAAATTGATGTCCAAACTACTTTTCTAAAAGTTAATTTGGTTGATGACATCTATATGAAGCATTACGAAGGGTTTGTTATGTCAAATACTTCCAATAATGTATGAATGTTGTAGAGATCCATTTACGGATTGAAGCAGGAATCAAGATCATGGAATGTTCTATTTGATGAGGCCATAAGAGATTTTGGTTTGGTGAAAAATGAAAGAGATCCTTGTTTCTATAAAAAGGTTTCGGGGAATTATATTACTTTCCTAGTTTTATATGTTAATGAAATATTAATCAGGGGAAATGTGGTGCAAGTATTATGTTCAGTTAAGACATGGTTAAATGAATGCTTCTCTATGAAAGACTTAGGTGAAGCAGCCTACAGTCTAGGGATAAAGATCTATCAATATATATCACAAAGGATGCTTGACCTAAGTCATAGTACATATGTTGACAAGGTACTCAAAAGCTGTAATATAGAATAATCCAAGAGAGGATTGTTACCTATGTCCCATGATGTATATCTCTCCATGAAAATATGTCCACAAATACAGAAGAAGATTGATAGAATGAGTAGAGTACCTTACGCTTCGGTAGTGGGTTCTATCATGTATTCCATGATATGTACTAGGTTTTATGATACCTTTTCCTTAAGCATGGTGGGTAGATATCAAGCCAATCCATGAGAGTTTCACTGGACAGCTGTTAAAACTATCCTAATGTACGTAAGGTGTACTAAGGATATGTTCTTTGTGTATGGAGTAGACGGGGAACTAGTTGTGAGGGGATACACTAATTCTAGTTTCCAGACAGATCACGATAATATGAAATTGTAGTTAGGATACATCATTTGCCTGAATGGTGGTGCAGTTTGCTGGAGAAGATCAAAGCGAGTTGTGGATGCTGATTCTACATCAGAGTCTGAATATATTGCAGCTTTTGATATAGCTAATGATGTAGTCTGGATACATAGCTTTATCTCGGACATTGGTGTTGTACCTAGCAGTGCAGACAATGTTCTAGTATATTGTGATAATACTGCTGCAGTGGTTCTTTCCAAGGAGCCCAAGTGTCACCAGAGGACAAAGAATATTCTTTGAAAGTTTCATCTCTTAAGATATTTTACTCAAAGAGGGTAAGTGACAGTTAGTAGAGTTGCCACAGTTGAAAACAAGGCATAACCCCTGACTAAATCCATTTCTAAACAAAAGCATGATTCACATGTGAGAGCTAGAGGATTGAAACTTATTAGCAGTTCGCTCTAGTGCAAGTGGGAGTGTTGAAGGTGGGCTCCCTAGACCCAAATTGTATTGTACATTTATTACTGTTACATGTATTCAGTTTGTTTTTATACATTTTTTATCCTTCCATGATAGTGTAGATACTTCTGCATCCACTTTTTTATGGAAATTTCTATAGATTACATGTCGCATCAAATGGTTATAGCAGGTCCTACGCTATAATGAGAACCCTGAGATGCCATGATAGTAATCTTAACGTAACGTCCTATGGTCCAGTTACATCATTCCTAAAAGGACACAGATGAAGTTTGACCATCAGGTGTTGGGGGCTCAAAAGCATTGATACTTCTTCTCATGATGTTCGCACAAGATGATCTCTCGTAATTGAGATCATGAGGATAGACCCACTTAATAGGAACACCACATGTTTCTGGTGTCATTGGTCGTTCCTATCTACAGACATGTGTAATTGTATCATGACTTGAAATCATTTTCAATGAATGTCATTTAATTAGTTACATTTGATATAAGGAGAAAACCATGGATACAAAGTCATGTTGAGGTAGTTTTTATCGGGTACATCATTAATGGCTTGACATTGATAGAATTATCAATAAAGGATTAGTCGCTTCCAGGTTTAGGAAAAGATATCTCATTACTGGTTGATTAGGATGGTTACAACTTCAATAAATCCATAGCCATGTTAGTCGAAGGGTAGACCGTTCGGAGAAATCAATAATCAAAATAATGCAAATAAAGAATGATGACACTAGTATGCATTCTGCTTTATTGAGATATCGATGACCAAGAGATTATTTTACACGAACCATGTTTGTAGGAAGGCAGTCATTGCTTTGACTTTTCCTTATCTCTATAGGGGAATCTATGGGTTTCTAGACTGTGCTCTAGGTCATTGGTATTATTAACTTCTATTGATACAAAAACATTGGTGTAATTTTTCATTAATTTTCCCAAGGATATGAAGGGATAAGTAAGAGGAGTAGTGATTTACCTAATTGTGTGGGAGAAGTAATATTATCAAACTCATTATTATAAACTAGGATAATAAGTCTACCCACTCTATAAAAAATACTACAAACTAATGTGTTGTAGTGTGTTTGGTTCATAAGAACAATTAGATGACATCTCTTTGGATTAACATATTTTAGTGAACCATGTAAAATATTCAGTTTCTCTCATTTATCGGTTCCACCACTCTATGAAATATATGAAAATGAGAGACATGTTCCAAATTAATATTAGATGATATCAATGGAAGGGGATAATTTAAATACAAACATGCCTTCAATCATCCTAGTGGTATTATCCTTCTCTAGGAATAATAAATTCTACTATAGAGGACATCCTTAAAATATATTTTTATTTCTTTGGAAGTTATCCCAGTAGTTTCCAATCACAAATGAAATCAATTTTTCAATGTAATAAATTATATCTATGGAAGAACAAGATGAAATATACTTTTTGGGAACTATAGATAGATGTATACATGAAATCTAATTATATAATCAAGGAGATAATAGATATTAGATATCTATTATAAAATATTCAAAAATAATAATGATATAATTCCCAAGATGAATAATTCCCTTCATAGATCTTCTTCCAATATATTCTGTATAAAGGTGAATTCGTGACAAAAATCATGTGACATGTGGTAAATGACCTTTAATATTCATTGTTTTATTTCAAATGTTTGGGAATAAAAGTAATGTTTTGTAATTAATTAATATAATTATTTTTTATTGGACATGAATTAATCATTTGAAAAGGTGAAAATGATTTCGGAAGATATGCATAGACTTGGAGTGATTAATGATGATGTCAAATTTGTTTATAGAATAATTAGAATATTACCACCATATTTCAACATGAATGTATTCATTCTTGAATAAAACGATCCAAAAGGAGGTGATATTGGAAAAAAACCATATAACACTCTTGGTATGTCAAATAAGGAACAATGTTAATGATTTATTATAAAAATAAAACAACATGGAGATATAAATCAGTGACATGAAGAAACTATCACTGATAAATTGTCATGATAATTTATATGTCGATGAGGTGATGTCATTTTTTCTCTAAATGAGAATAATAAAATTGAAATTAAAAGGTTTGATTCCCCATGATTTCAAGGCATAAAATTGGAACATTTTGTATCTTAGTTCCAATATTTTTTGGTATAATGATGTGGAATAAAAACCCATTAGAAATCCATTCATAGGAAATAATATGAAAATGAAACCACAAAACAAAATTCTCAAAAAAATAACATATAATCCTCAAGGATAAAAGATCATAGGTGATATAAGTGGAGATTAATAAGGAATATAAGTGCATATAAAGATCTTAGTATAGAAATATTTGACTACAAGTGAGGTGAGGACTGTGATGATGATGTCTCTTGTATTTAAGGCTATATTGATTCGATTGAAAATATGAGGTTGCTCGTACAGAAATTAATATTTTAAGTGATAAAATAAAGAAATATAATGGTGATTTAAATGAATTGAAATATTATCTATAAATATAAATAATAATTAGAGAATAGATAATTTTATGTAAATATTGAAATACCTAAATTTTGATATTCTATATAAATTGGGATAAATGTTGATAATATGATTAATTTTGAACAATATTCCTATAAAAATGATACCCTAAAACATTCTATGAAACAAATCTTAATATATTAAAATAAATTTAAGGCTTATATAACACAGTTAAGTGAATGTATCAATGAAATAAATTGGATTACAGATACATAATCTGGGTGATTCAGTACATTGGTCTATAAAGAATCATAAGACGTTTTCTAAAAAATAATGAAACTGTTGTATTGACCAAAAATATATTGGTGTAATGATAATCTCAAATCAGTTGTGGGGATTGATCCTAAAAAAATTTGGTGTCTGAGGAAAAACAATATTAATCAAACACTGAATGAATGTTGACTTGTATAACTAGAAAACTATCATACTACTACTTTTATTGGTGTTGTACTGAAATAATAAAATGTACCATTTATTTTGTGTTATTTTATTGTAATATTGTTAAAAATATATATATACTTCATTTTACAAATGTTATTTTATAGATAAGGAGATACAAAAAATGAGAATAATTTAATACAATCCTTATTCATTTAATTAGTTTTGAATTTTTTTTGAAGGTTTTGAGAAAATATTATGATTTTTTCATCCCTTCCCAAATTCTATCCATTTTCATTAGATATTGTGAACACACTTATATGGGTTAAATTTTGAAACCTCAGGAAAAAAATTATGCATCCACTAAAACAAACAATAAAACCCATTATAACCAATAATAGAAAAAAATAAAAATTTGAATTTAAAATTTCAAATGATTCTGAATATGTTGAATACCATGAAAAAATGATTACTAATTCATTGGACCAATGATATAATAACTTTATTCAACGCCTATGGAATCAATGAAAATAATTTATAAAAATGGGAAGAGTGGAGAAGGAAACGTTTGGGAAATTTATTATGATAATCTAAATGAGATGAAACATAAAATCTGGATAACTATTCCAGTTCCCATGTCATATGAAACAAATATCATATCAAAGGTAAAAAAATATATAAAATATGATTTTATTTAATTTGAAAATTATGAGAGGATAAAATTTAACTTATTTAGAAGGTCAAAATTGATGTAATGTAGTTGAGGATCGTCGATATCCTATCAATTGAAGGACATAGTCACAAACTACTAATAGTAAGTAAATTATATAACTTGAGGAATTTTTTAATTTTCAAAAATCATACTTAAATTATAATGGTAAAATATGATACTATCTTCTTGTAAAGAGGGCACACTAATCAAACATATATCTCATCGATAAAGAATAAGAAAAAGGGTCTATTTATAAAGAGGAAAAAAATATATTATGGTATTGAAATATTGTTTATTTTAGAAAAAAAATTCATGTGGTACATATTAAAAAATGAAGAATCCAAAGACCACCTATACTCTCACTAGATAATACAAACATATGTGTTTGTTAAAAATTGAGTATTGTTATAGAGATACATGACATGAGAAAAGAAGTCATTTAGATTTATTTATCTAGTGTATGTGGAAATGTGTAGTATGCCAACCCAAAATCCATGGATGTAAGAAGGTTTTATGTCTTGTAAAATAATGAATTCAGTACGATGGAATGTATAATAGACATTGGTTATAAATATATTGTGTTCTAGTACATCACACAATAATAATGATTCATAAAGAATGTTATTGTGATAAAAACTCCATGATTTCACATAAAAACCCATATTGAATTTACAAATAATTATGTCGAAGTGTACCATGATAATTATGGATTATGAAACAGTTTATTAGTGGTGAGAAATCTATAATAATACAACGTAATTGATATGGGGAATTTAATTATTTATAATATGGATTTGAAATGGATCGTTGTTATGAATTAACTAGATATATTTTATAAAAATGTTATTATTATATAATTTTACATTTTCAATAGATATTTATTATAGTTTAATGTAGAAAATAAATCCTATGTGATGTGTTATGGTATTAAGTTGACACTCAAGAACATTTTATTTTTTGGGATTATTTGTTTTCTTCTTAATAAAATGAAAAATAGGGCATTTTTTTCATGTAAGGATGATGGTAATTTCCTTCGATATTCATTCAAAATAAGTTCATATAAATACTATAAAAAATTCATAGAAAATATATTTAAAAAAATATGCTAATATTGTTTAGAATGATCATATCATACAATATTGAATGAATAATCAGTATAAAAATAGTGATCTTTTAGAGTAGGAATATAGTATTTAGTTGATCGTAAATATAGGAGAACCCAATTCAATAATTTTTTTTAATAATAAACTTATTATAAAGAAATTTTCCCTAGTAAATTATTTTTAAAGAAAACAAATAGTAGTTCTGGACAGTTTGATATAAATATCCTTGGTGACTAGAAAACCATGGTTCAAACATTCAGAATTAAAGCTCTGTAAAATTACTCAATTTTACCTTAGTTGGATATTAGAAATATCACTAAGGTTGTTAAGGATGATAATTGGTAGAACTGTGTCCTTAAGGAAAATGATCAGATAATGTTGAACCAAACATGGAATGTTTTTTGAGGATTGAGTAATAATATTTTCATTAACAGTCCATGGGTGTTCAAAAATAATCTCAATGAATATTTAGAAGAAAAAAGATACCAATATTGTAGAGTTTGAAAAGGATATTCTAAAATATATGGATTGATATGGATGAAATATTTTCAACTTTTTCTCACTATTCGACTGAAAGAAAATATTTATTTGTGGTTATGAAAATAGATTTTAATTCTATTAAATGGATATCAAATAAACATTATTTAATGAAGTATATAGAGTGGAGGTTCATATAGATAAACTAGATGGATTTCATATGGATGGAGATAAAAAATATGTTCCCATTAATGATGGTATTGTACGGTTTAAATCAAAAATTAAGGGATTGGATTTGAAATTTATATCAACATCATAATAATTTCATAATTTAGAGTAATATAGTTGAAAAGAAATTATATATTAAGAAGAAGAAAATTGATAATTTTATTTAAATACATACCTATGTTGATGACTTCATTTTATAAGAAAATTTGATTCATAAGGAAATATATTTTCATATTAAATGATCTTTGTCCTTTAGACACCTTTTATTATTGATCTAACATTATAAATTGTATTAAATATGGTTCTTGGTAAGAAATATAAATTATTTATCAACAAAATATAAAAATATGTGATCAAATGGATTAATATGATGTATTCATGACTAATGAAAACATTTTGTAATATCTGGGTGAGTTCTAAAATGATAGTAATTCCAATAAGTTTTATTTGATAAAATATAGACATCTTAATGTTTTTTTAAATCTAATATCCACATATCCTTACATATCCTCTAACACATGCCAAGATTCACATTAACAACAATGTCTGAAAGAGATACATATAGATGAATTATAGATGATACTCTATTATATCATGAATATAATGGATTTATAGCTATATTATCATATATTATCCCACTAGTTGTTATTGGATATTAAATATGTATATTATAGAGGTTTAACTGATGAGAGGAAGTGAACATCATGTATTTATTTTTTTATTCAGTGTTCTTTTATTTCTAATCTAAGTAAGAAACATGAACCAATTTTATAAGCACATAAAAGAATGAATATATAGAAGCTACTCAAACTTTTAATAAATTTTAATATATATAGAAACAATATGATGACATATGATTTGATGTAAAATATCTTATTTTTATCTTAAGTGATAACTAAAATTTTGTTAATCATAGAAAAAATATGATCCACCTTTCAAGAAAAAAACATGTTAAGATAAAATATGATTTTAACAACGAAGAATATGAAAAAGAGTTAGTTAAGTTAGAATATTTTCTACACTCAAAATCAATTCCCAAATATTTCAACAATTATTCTGAAAAAGTTAAATTTCTAATGGAGTCAGTTGCCTCTTAATGTCAGAAAAGATATGTTGGATAAGGAATTCACATTTTTTCATGGAAACTTCCATGTATAATAAGTCATATTTTATCTAATTTATTTAAGGATTAGATTTTTAACCCTTATTTATTAAATATTAAATAAGTCCCCTTTTATATTATTGAAAAATGGGAATAATGTGCTTCTATTTTAGGGAGAATACATTTGTGGATTATTACTTTTAATTGATAAATTGTGAAATAATGTTATTTTTGAGGTAGGCATATTTCATAAAAGATTAAGAAAGTTTAGGACAATCTTAGAGTGATCGGGTTGTCCATAATGTTAACTGATGATATTTCATGATTATCCATTAATTTTAATATTTTACCACATTATTCATCACTCAAGAGGTATTTGATATGATATTTAGTGAAAAATTGGTACACTACTTGAAGGAGAATGTCTTACAGTGTGTTTATAACTATATTAGGTAAATTATGATATTATTCTATAATATAAGTGGAAAATCTATTTTGATGTTTTCCACTAACCAAGAGAGGGTATTTTTTTAAAAACTCATATGTGTGAATTGTGGGTTTTTTTTATTGACAATAAAGGTTAGTCAATCTTCAATATAGACAATTTAAATCTTTTCTAATTAATATCTTGAGGGTTGGTATTTTTTAAGTTGGTTATACAGTGTTCTAGAATAATTTTAGGGATTCTAGGTTTTTAAAATTTTTCCATGTCTGAAAACATAAGGATTCGGTTCTACCATGTATGAATGAATTATAATACTACTCTTCAAAATCATCATTTAGGTCTATTTATGCATATATCCAAGTATGTGTAAGGAAGAATGATATGTGTAATCATAAATTTAATTTGATTAAGATTGAATCTATATCAAAGGAATGATCATGAATCTATATAATGATCATTATACACAATATATAAACTATTTAGGTCTAGGTAAGGATGATTTTTTTGTTAAATAATAATTTTCTAGGTTATATATAAGGATTGTTTTTTATAACCCCGGTCTTGTTTCCATATATGGATAAACTAGTGCCTGAGGATCAGAAAATAATAATGTAATGATCATTACATTTTTATTATTAAAAGGAATTATCAAAAAAATGATATGATATATTTTTTTAATCATAATTAATTATTATTAAATCAGATATCATTGAATAAATATATTCATGATGATATTTAATAGCAAATCATTCCATATTGTTTCAATTATTTAAATCATTGAATAATTCTATTTTTATGGGTGATCTCTAACCACACACCCAAAAACATTGTATTGTAAGGTATTGATGTGGTGGGAGAAATATTGATGAGTTGATTTTACATTTAAAAACTCATTTTGGGAGATTTTTTTGGGAAATATTTTGGTTACAGTTTTACATTATCAGGTTTATTCCTTATGTGGAGGGATTTTTTTTTGAAAACAATATGAATTTCTATCACTTTTTTTATAAATTTTCATTCAAAAATTTTAGATGAAAATTTTAGATAAATATAAAGAGGCAAAACTTCTTAAAATTAAGAAAAAATTATATTTTATATAATTGTGCATATTTTATCGTGTAAATGAAAAATAGATAAATGTATTGGTGGATTTTAAACTAGAACTAATGAGAAACAATGAATATAAATTCATATAGAATAATAGTGGAAACAAATAGGAACATGAGATTATGGGTTTAAGAGGAGGCCTCTCTCTAGATTTTTGTGTGCATTTATTCATACAGAATAAGGTTGATCGTGTTTTTACACCAGTATGGTATACTTTTTCATCTACTATCTATAGTATAATAAATAATCACATAGAGGACCAGAGTGTTCCAAAATTATTTAAAACCATGATCTTTTGTATTTCATGTTTATAAATCATGGTGTTCATGTGGCTATTATGAACCATGTACTCAAAATTAGTGGTCTATAGTATATTAGGTGAATAAGAACACTTCCAAGAATACTCCTTGGATTGTTCTAGTTAGGTCAACCAAATAAAGTATCATGGGTGTCTCTTTTGTAGACTTCACCATATAATAATTATTTTTATAAGGAGATAATGGGTGAAAATTATTTTTAATGATGGTATTCATCACAAAATGACATTAAAATATAAAACCCTTAATTTGATTCAACCTATTAGGTTATTAGACTTATTAAGGACAAATAATTACAATGTAAGATGATTTACTAATGAGAAAAGAACATATTAGTTTCAATTTATTTTTATCCACATAATAAAGCATAAATTGAGATAGAAAAATAAAACATACACATTATATGATTGTAATAAATGAAGCATAGTTTTCATATAGGGAAAAGAACCCTAGAGTTCAATAACCAACTATTTCATAGATGAACTAGTTAAGATCACAGGAGGATGAACACAACAGAAAATCCTATGTAAATGATTAATTGATTAGACAGTATCCATAAACAATTCCCATCCTCAAGGTCTATAAATAATTTCAACTTCTTTAGAGTTTTTTATTGAATAATAACTCATGGAATACTATATTAAATCCCTTTCCAGACATGATGACCCCAAGAATAGGCTAACCCTTAACCCTTACTCCACCTTTTCTCCCAAATGGATACATTTATAAGAGTAAAAATTCCTGAAATTCATTCCCATTAAAAATTTTTTCTTAAAAAAACATATACACAATAATAAAAAATCGATTTTATTATCACAAAATAGTAATGTAAATCCAAAAATTATCAAATAATGAACACATAATCAAATCTGAATACAAAACATATCCAGAGGAAGAGATGGTATTCATGAAATAACCCAAGAGTAAGAATTAAATGAAAACATGAATAAATTGAAAAGAGTGTGAAATATACTTTTGAAAATACATAAACAATTTAATCTCTGACTTGTAGTTTGATGTGGTATCCATTTCCCCATACATATACATATAATAATATCACAAAAAATTATTTCTTTTAAATAAACCTCCTCTTAATATAAATATTCAATTTCATTTTTCTAGACTAAAATGTTATAAATATTTTGATAATATAAAACTCCACTTATTAAATTTCTAATACCATCAAGATGCTTCTCTTGAACCGAACTATTTATTTTCCTAACCCAAAAAACATTACCAGATCATTGGCCTATATCCTAAAGTAGGATGGTACCTGAACCAATGATATATTTAGTCTAATTTGATCGCAACATTTCCGTTGAATCTAGACCATACAAGTAGTGCACAAACTACCATGTTATTTTTGAGTCAGTGTGACTGATTAGAGAATCATGGGTAATGGGAATATGGCCTTTCATTGTTTTTCATAGGTGGGGTTGGAGTGTTTCATAGGGGTATTGTTATCAAACTATTTATTTAGTGAATTTAGAGTTTCCAAATGGTCTATAATGACATTCTAGGGAATAATATCCATATAATTAGGGAAATAATTGGGTTTTCCACTCATAAAATAATATCATTTTTTCACACTTGAAATAGTTTAAAAAATAAAATAATAAAATGTAGATTTAAAAAACAAAATATAATTTTTATTATTACTTATCCAGCAGAATTAAATATCATTAATGATTGTTAATTCCATCATTTAATGATTTAAATTATTATCAATGGGATTGATATTTTTCAATTAAATATTTAAATGGCCTTTTATAGCTATATAATTTTTATTTTCTAAATAAAAATTACTATATAGGGTTTTCTCATATAATAGATATTAAAAAACACTCATTAAAAAGTTAGTGATCCAAAATTTCAACATTCATCACCATATAGAATGATATCGTCATAATGAATGTATTAATCAAGGACAAATGGAAAATTAAATGAAATTGGAGAATATTGGGGAAGGGTTGTATATGAAGGACTATAAGGTGAGTGATAAGTATATATGAATGTTAATAGTGATAATGATGATAAGTTCCTATATTGATGAGGAGGAAATTCCCCCCCCCCCCCCCGTCTCCCTTTCATAGGTGGAACTCCTTCAAATTCTATCTTACTACCTTTAAATAATCAACCTTATCTTTTTGAAGAATATTATCAATAATGTGGTCACTCTGTATCTTAACATATACCTATAGAAAATCATTGAATCCTATAGAAATTCCACCCACCTTCTATAATCCATTATTTTCATTACCATATCTAAAATGGAACTTACAACATCTTCAACCATAGAATAACCCATTAGAATCTCAGACACCGAGATATTCTAATCAAAAAGGAGATAAGAATCCTCTAGATTAAAAATGATATCCACAATAATATATTTCACCATCCAACTCAAAAGATACACTAATAAGATTTATATTCTTTGGTACCAAGAAACAGAAGTCCTGTTGGTATTGACACATTACATAACTAATAATTACACGAATTCATATGGTTTTATTTTAACTAATATGGATACAAAGTAAGCATTATTCCATGGGAATCTATATTCATGAAATTTCAAAACATATTTACCATATTAGGAATCAT
The DNA here is from genome assembly GCA_963277665.1 of Viscum album. Classification (NCBI taxonomy): domain Eukaryota; kingdom Viridiplantae; phylum Streptophyta; class Magnoliopsida; order Santalales; family Viscaceae; genus Viscum; species Viscum album. The sequence continues at coordinate 1,654,383,524 of OY728148.1, read as the reverse complement.
TATCATGAAAGGGTGGGTCTGTGTTGGTTAATTGCTTGTCTGGAACAATTATTTTTAGTGAGAGACTCTTAAAATAGTTGTTGTTTTTTTCACTAGGGCCTGATGTAATTTCACTTTTATTTAATATAGAGAAATATGACCGAGTTGAAAAAATAACTACCATTTTTGAAATAGAAAATACATATTTTGATATATTAATTAATTCTGAGTTCTATATGGTTGATATTTTAATATGGGGCATATTAAAACATTAATTCAATAATAATTTCTAATTTTTATATCTATTTGAAAATTTTTGGAAAATTGTTTTTCATTTTTTTTATTTATAAATTTAGATGTCATATTTTATAGCATCAAAATATTGTTTTTTTATTTCAATCACTCTTAATTGTGATCTTATTTCATGTAAATTTTTAATTTTCTCCTTGAAAAAATATCTATACAATCCTAAATGATTAATAATATTAAAACATTAATTAAATGAAATAATAAAAAATTAATATAATTTATAATTAATTAATTTACATAATATCACCAAACTCTATCATTAAAAATTAATAAATTAATTGGAAATATGTTAATTCAATTATAGTGGAGTATGAATAGCCAAAAATTGTTATATAGGGTTCTCTTAACATATTTCAGAAAACATTAACCATTGGTAGAGATTTATGGGGCCACATTAATTGTCATTATTTTATTTTTTCCATTTATCCATATTTTTTAATATCCATAAATTAAATATGTAGATTAATATATCTATCTATATATCTATTAATTGAATATCCTGAAAGTAAATCAACCATCCTAGTGGCCATATATTTAGTTGAGGGAGGAAATAAATAGACTATATATTATATGGGGTGTGTTATACATGACATTACATCTATCAAAATATGATTTAATATTCAAAATGATAATAGTATCATTTATAAAGTATGAAAATTTTAATCATTGGTCTCATTAACAAGCTTCAAAAATCTCATCTGTCCATGTGATCCATTTTCCACGTTTATCCATGAACGATGGAAATAAATCCGTTTAGATGATTATTTTTGGAATTAATTTTCTGTCTAAACCACATTAAAATGATTGAATATAATTTTTCAAAACATCCATATATTTTTGGTATCATTATTCATATAGTAGATGTTTTGAAAAAGATAAAGATTCATTTCGAATAACATTATATATATATAAACATAAATTCATATAAATATATAAATATGTGGTTATATAATATACATATATATGTATATGTATATTCATTTAAGTATCCTAAAATAATTATAATTATAAAAAAAATTCATAAATATTATTACACCCCCAGATTGTAGAGCATATTTTCAATTTAAAATGAATGCAAATATTATGATAGAATTTAATAGAAACAAAAACTAAAGTAAATTAATATGTATATATTAATAAATGAAACACAATATATTAAATTTTTAAAAAAATTATTATTAAAAATTAGATCAAATTCAGATTAGAAATATTCCTAATTTAAAGGAAATACGTTATTATGATTTGTACATTCTTGTAAAAATCATAAATTATAAGAAATTATATCAAAAAATTTATTGATAAATTTAAAGGAAATTAATTTATAATTAATTAATAACAACAAAAAAATTATTACAGAAATAAAAAATGTAATAATTTATGTATTTATGATAAAACAGAGATTTTCTGTTTTAAATATATTTTTAATTTACAAAGATAAATTTATATTTTGTAAATTACTATATTTACTATGATTATTGTTTTATACATATATATAAAAAATATTATCTTTTATAAATTTATTTTATTTTAGCTAAAAATTATGATAAAATCATTTTATTAAAAAAAGTTATTTCTCAGAATTGTTTTTATAAGTGTAATGTATTTTTATTTAGCAAAATTAATCTGTAAAATTTGAATATTTTTTTTATAGACATATACTGATAATATATAAATAAAAAATAATTAAATGTAATTGAAATAGTTTTATAAGTAATATATTTAGAAATAAATCATTTTTGGACTAAATAGAATTTTTTTTAAATAATATTTTCATTTTGTGAATTTATTTTAAAATTAATTTTCAAAATATCTATAAATTTAATCATATAAAATAGATTTAGAATTAACAAATATTATGGTTGAATTTTTAATAATTAAAATCTCATTTTTTGAAAAAAATTAGATAACATTGAAACTATTTGTCATCTCAGTTATTTTTGAAATGGGATTGATGTGTTTACACTAAAGGATAAAACATAAAATTTCTAAAAACCAAATCATTAATTTGATTGGTTATTTTATTTAAACCTACCCCATCTTATATTTTGAAAATTATTATTTTTGGTTCCAAATGAATCAATTTTTCCACAAATTATATATTAATAAATCATTTATTTTCAAGAATTCAACCCCTCTCACTTTTAAAAGAATCTCTCATCCCCTAACTTAAAGACACACAATAAGATCCAATGATCAACCATGATCTGGCCAAATCTATCCCCAAATCTTAATCCCATATCCTAGAGGTTACATTCTTCCAATAATCCTATTTCAAGAAGGTTTATGGTTTAATGCAAAGGAGGATATCGAAAGAATAATAATTTTCTTAACCATATTATTTCACGTTTTTTTCACCTTCCACATCCTTATGATGTATTATATTCATTATAATATAAATAAATCATAATAATAAGTATACTAAAAATATATTTTTTTTTATGTAAAATACATTTTCTACCCCTTTCTATTCTTTGGGAAATGGAATCATTTCTCTTTCCTAATTGCGAAGTACCACATTAATGAAGCAAAATATTTAATTTTTCATCACTACCTCAAATGATGATTTTAATGATTTATTTAATTGGTAAATATAATATTTATGAAATTTTTCTTATTATTTATAGATAATAAATTATTTATCATCATTTATGTTTTCAGAATTTAAAATAATGACATTATTTGTGTGTACGTGCACAAAAATACCTCAAGAATGATGTATTTCATTTTTCGTACTATATTTCAAGGATTTTTATAAAACTATTTATAATTAATTTAATTATATTCATGGATTGATTAATATTTTCAAATTTTTATATAAATATTTTTAATCACTAATAAAATCAATTAATTTATTAAATTGATATTTTTAGTGATTAAAAACCTGATCCTCATGTTTTCTATAGAACTCATCACCATGTGTTCATTAAAATTAACAGAGAACTCTATAAATATATCAAAATATTTATTAAATAATAATTATTATTATATAGATGATGAAAATTTGGTCTAGCTGTACTGATAAGAACCTCTAAACTGAATCACACATGAAAAATGTGATAGCTAACAACAAAATATTGATTTTATGGAAGAATTACAAATAAATGGGTATTAAGAAGTTATAAGATATTAATATAGAGTAATAATTGTAAATATTGTTCTATAATATAGTAATAATAATTTTATATTTATTATAGAGGTTTTTAGGGAGTGTTTGATAAAGTAGAAGATCAAGGTAATGGATTATACTATAATCTCTCTTCATTTCAAGACTGCATTCATTACATTTATTTTACTGAAAATTATATAATATTTCTATATTAAAACCAATTAATTTTATTCTCACATATTTAATATTGGTATTTTCATTTTCATTTTTCCATTTCGTCTATTTATTACTAGAATCTAAAAATAAAATATTTATTAAAATATTAATCCTTTACTCTTCTCCATATTCATGAATAGTTTTCTCTAGTATACATGTTCATTCAAAATGATTTTAGAAAATTCAATTTTGTAATAAAATTATTGAGTAAAATTATTTTCAACTATATTTTATACAATATAATTTTTTAAAAGTAATATTTTCAATGTCTTAAATATGGGTTATTTATGAATTTTTACAAAACTGTAAAGATAATCCATTTTTGAACTATTTACCAAAATAATTTATTCTCCATTAAACATGAATATTATTTTAAATAAATATTCCTATAAATATTTTCATTATTTTTAAGGAAAATATTTTCCCCATTTTTGTAGTGGTTTTTATATTTTAAAAATGATATTTAAATGAAAGGTTATTTTTTCTTGTGTTCAATAAAATTATGTAATGTTATTTCAAAATATTATTTTCGTCTATGTAATATTTTCTCTATATTATAGATAATTAGATATATGGTATGATTCATTAGGGATATGTTCAAATAATATCACCCCATTTTTCATTGGTTGTGTTTTTATTATATGATAATTAAATCTCTTTCAAACCCATTTAGTTTTTATGTCTTATGATAAGATGAAATGACAAATTATTTCTTTCATTATGTAATAAATATGAATGATTTTAATTATATTATTACTATATCCCATAATATATATACCCCCCACTAAATTGGTTAACTATTTTTATATCATCAAATAATTCGAAAAGGAATGGTCTTTAAACCTAATCCATTATAATAATTTTCCACCATTAATTAAAATGGAATGGGGAGTAAACCAAAACAATTATTATAATGTATCCACTATGTGATATGTATTTAATGTGATAGCTAGGAATGGAATGATTTTTAAAGATTATGTTTATTCCACACCCTTTTGAAATGTTCTTGTTCCTAAGTTGTTCTCTCATAGGTCATGACTTTTTGTTCTATTATGACTCATGTCTTATGTTATTCTAAATCACCATATCTTGACTCATGATTTATGAAGTAAGATTTATAGGGTATTAATTTTTAATTAAAAAAAATTTACCTTAATTATTATCTCATAATGTTATGTTCATCTTATGTTCACTTATTATTGTCGATCTTTGTCAGAATTGTCCCCCTTATTAATCATCTGACATCACTCTTTCATATGTATCTATTTTCTATGGAAAAAAAGAAATTTATATGGTGTGATATGTCTTAGAAGATTATAGTTAATAACGAAATATTTTTGGGGTTATTAAAGAGGATTATTGAAATTCTTTTATTATTAATTTTGTTTAGAAAGGCATTAAACCTTTACAGTTATGGAGTTTGTATTATTGGGATTTATAATCAATAATCCTCTAAAGTTATCATATAATGATCTTTTTATACTCGGTTCAACTAAGTTGAAATTTATTTACAGTTTATATATTTTAGATAGTATCTAATGGGGAATCTATTTATATGACCTAATGAAAACAATGATGAATTAAATGTGATATAGGATATATATTTAGTGTCATGAGTTAAAGGAGGATGTCATATTGTTTGGAAATATTGTGAATAATTTTCATTATCCTATGATTTCATACTCTAATTATATTTTCAAAAACTAGTATTTTTGGTATTATTCAATGGATATTTCCATAATAAATCATGTTAACAAATAATTTGATGGGAAATGAAATTATTTTCCTCATGAGAAATAGAATTTCATTGGTGCTTCATTGTAAAATCATGTCTCTATGATAAAAAAATTACATTAGAAATTAATCAAGATGAGATACAAAAAAAAATGAAGGATCAACTCATAATTTAGTACTTCATTTGGTTACATCAACCATAATATAGTGGGTCTTTTGATCCACTAATTTCTTTATGTTGTATCAGTATTGGTGAAAAATATAGTAAATTATCTAGTGATCTAATAGTGAAAAAAGATGTCTTATCAATTTAAAATTTGGAATTTGATGCTGTTAAATTGTGTAACCTTTTCAATAATACTATGAAACATGAAAAAAAATGACTCTATAGAATGGAATGATTAAAGTATATTATTTTTTATTTAGTACATTCATTGAAATATTTCCCCCCAAAATAGGGCTGGAATTCCATGAGTTGAATAAGAATGGTGATGAATCCATTAGTAGTAATAAGTGAAATTTTACAATACTTTTGTATTATTATATTATTAAAAACCTAATAATATCTATAGATTTTAAAATAATAGTATTTTTAATATCCTACAAGATATGAAATACTGAGCTTACATGAACCACGAAATATTATTATTAAAATATGTTCTCCCTAAACGATTCTTAAAATTATATTGCATGAATAGAATTGACTAAATATTTGAAATACATAACGATATTTCTTAAATAAAGTTATATATTAATTCCCTATAAATAATAACTCAATTATTTGTAATTTTGGTTTACATTTATAAAAAAAATTCTTTAAAAATTATTTGAATTTCTATTTTTGATAAAATATTAAAATTAATTTATAAATCATTGTAAATTATTTTTGGTAAAAATTATAACTTTTTTAAGTAATAATATCAATAATAAAATAAGGTGAAATTTTTGGATTTTTCTAAAATGATATATTTTTTCAGTGAATCATGAAAACTATTAATTGGTCAGATATTCTGATTATTTTTCATTAAATCATATAATTTTAATTTTCAATTATATTTTTTATTTTTTATGAAGATTTCATAAGATCCATTTTATTTATAATAATATAATTAAATCCATTTTAAATAGTAATATTAATTATTTTAATGAAATAATATTTCTATTCTTAAAATACATTTGTCTAAAAACTTTTTCCCATTCTATTTTACAAATCCAAATTAAAATTAATTTATTCCACTTATTAAAAATAAATATCAAAAATTTTAACCCATATTCGATATCGTGAATAAAAAATTTGGTAAATATTTCACTTTTATGTTTGGTCATTATGAATAATAACTATTGTAAAAAAAATTCACCTCAACAAGGGTAAAATGGAAAAACAGGGTTATAAATGAAATATGATCTCAAAATCAACCCATAAATTATACTAATTTTATTTTATGGGATATATTTAACTGTATAAATTCTAAATTTTAATATACGACATTTTTCCATATTCAGTTGACAATAAAAATTACATTATATTTAGTATTGAAAATTTCAAAATATCAATCTCTTGACTATAATATATATATGGTTTTTAAATATGAATAAAAATATGGAATGCTTTTTTATAGAAACATATCTAAAGGATAAAGTTTTTTTTATCATAGAAATTTATATATAATTTTTGGTGAAGAAATAATTTAATAAATTCTTACAAAACTCTAACACAATTCTTGTAAAATAACACCGAAAATCACATAAAAGATTTTAAAAACTCTCTATATAATATATTCGGATTGTATAAATTATTGATAAATTACACAAGAAGCCCTAATCTAGTGTATTCTATAAATTACATTGTCCTGATTATAAGAAATCAATACCTCAATGACTGAGAGTATAGTTGTCTTGGTAATCCTGATACATAAAGGAGTTTATTATTACAAATTAATACACTAATTACAATATAAATTTTTCTTCTAAATAACATCAAAGATTACATAATTCATTCTATGATGTCACTTTATATCTTTCATAATAATATTCTTTGATTATTGGGTAAAGGAAACATATTATTGGGAGTCAAATGTTTATTAAGGGTAATGTATGGAAAAACAATAATGAATCAATGATAATAATAATTATGTCATGGTAAATAACTAATGCACAAATACTATCTTATCAAATGAAAAAGAAGGAACTGCCTAAAAAATATGAAGGGATAATAACTTGGAAAAATTATATTCATATAACTAGATAAGGCCAAATAAATATGGAATGGTACGAAACTAAATCACATTCCATTTAATCAATGAACTGAAAATGAATTATATACATATATTTTTGGACACAAAACTCATAGATGAATAATAAATGAAACTAAATCGTTGGAAATACCTGATTTTGTTATTCCATTTCTCCTAGGATCATGGTATCGTTACCATCAAGACCTTTTATAATATGGTTTCTAACATATCCAGTAAAAACCCATCTAAGGAGGCTAGCTATATGACTCATCCTATGAGACTACTGATGCATTTCGGGGATATCTATAACTGGGCCCCACCAGTGTCGTACCTGTACAAAATAATTTTTATACATTCAATAATCAATTTAACAATTTTCGACATAAAAGATATATATAGAGTTATATATACAAATTTATCAAAATTTACCAAAATAATCAAACTATATTAAATTTTAAAACCATATAAAAATTATATATAGTGTCTGATGTGAACATATCAATGACAATTGATATGGTATATTAGGGGAAAATAAATGGTCATTGATTATAGGTAATTTAATATTTAAATTGGAATAAAAGAAATCAAGGAAGTTAATGTGAATATTTACCTTGGAGAAATCAATCATAAACCATCAAAAGAAAGATTAATGATGGCATAAATATAATATTCCCAATTTGGAGTAAAATAATGCGATTTTTGAATTAGTAAATAAAAATATTATAAAATGATCTTTCAAAAAACTCATAAGGAAAATAACCATTAGATTTGGAAAAATAATTGAAAATTATTTTCATTGAAAATAAATTTAAAAAAATTATTTTAAAAATTATCCTTTTAAACATTCAAAAAAATCTTTGATAGAATGATGACACAAAAACCAATACATTTTATAGAAGGTCAAACAGAACATTCCTTTTGAACGAAAAAGGGTTAGAAAATGGATTTTTTAGAAAGCCATAATAATATTTCATTTAAGTCGTTAATAAAATACATAAAGGTAAAAAATATCATTCTATCTAATTTTACGAACATTTTTTAAATCATTTTTACAAAACATTGTTTTTAGAAGAAAATAGGTTGTCCGAATAAAGATAGAAGTAATGTCGAGTTCTCTTAAAAACCATTCTAAAAACCCTTGAGTAACAAAGAGTGAAAAATACCAATAATACTAGAAAAAGATAATTTTGTACCACAGGAGAGAAAATTGAAAAGTTTTATCAAAAAAATGTTTATAAAATTTCTTCTAATGTAAATTAATGATCAATAAAATTAATCTTGATGGAAATAACATATAAACATTCTAAAGTGTCCCATATCATTTTGAAGCATTTTAAATCATAAACCTCATGATGGAATAAAATTTAATAAAAGTTATAATATCATGGAATTACATAGAATCATTATATATCATGTAAAATGGCACCATATACACTATATAAAAGAAAATATGTGAAGAACAAAAAATAAGTCTCAATGGAAGGAAAATTGAGATTAAATCCCTTACCGTGGGTTTCATTTGGGAGAATTCCCATTAAAATCATGTATAATAACCTTATATTAAATATATAATATAAATAGAACATTATTTATGTTTTTCATTACTTATATTTCACTTATTAATATTTTTTATAAAATATACTTAAAAAATTATGCTTACATCGCTTGTTTTTACCAAATTCAGTTTATGTTTCAAAAAAAACCATTGGTAGGTCAACTATGGTCAAAATGGTCATTATATAACATCTCAAGAATAATAATAATCACAAAATTACCATATTTATTCATCAATTAACTTTTACAAACAATAATTAAATATAGTTATGAAAAATGAATAATAGTTACAATCTTGGAGACGGTGGGCAATACGTACTCCCGAGTAACGTTCTCATTTTTCAATGGTCATTATGGATAGAAGGTAAGTAGAATTATATAATTCAAAAATTATTATTATATAAAAATTAAAATATAATTTAATCTTATATACTTATATATATATATATAGAATTAAAAACTAATCACATCATGTCTTGGAGGCGGTAGTCCACATGTCTACAAAAGATGTTATCTCTTTTAAAGTGTGTGAATTGGTAATAATGAAAATGATATATATTATATTTACTGAATGGTTATTATTTCATTAATATTATATATATGTTTTCAATGTCACATATGTTTAATTACAATCCTTATTTTTATACTCTATGTAACATTTGAATGAATCACATCACTCTGAGGGGGCGGTAGTCCACATTTCCACAAACTATGTTATCATTTTTACACAAAATATAATATATAAATATGTGTGTTGTAAAATAATAAACGATGAATAAAAAATAATAAATATAATTTATATCTTATATAAGCAAATTTTCCATCATAATGTCCAACAATTATGGTTGGTTAATGGAAAATGAACAATCATTGTTTCGCGAGGTGATAGTTTTCCTTATAGAGAAACAAAATGTCCCTTACCCATTAGATTGATGTGTGTATAATTTAGGTTCAAAATATTAGAATAAAAAGAACTTATTATATTTATTATACTGGTTTTTTCATATTTTAATTTAATAATGAGAGTTTTTTTTGGGTGAGTAAGGGTAATGAAACTAATTTTCTAAGGAAAATATATTGCCTCTTAACTGGGTAACTCCATTTGGTTTGAACCAAAAATATAAATGGATTTCATTATAACAATGTTTAGGATTATATGATGAGGTTGTGGATTATTAGGAGAAATTTGTAAAGATATTTTTTTGAAAAAGTGGCTTGATATGTGTGAGGAAGTGTGAGGAGAAGAGGTCTTTTTGTAGTAGGGGTGGAGTGGGACTCCTATAATATTTTGAAAATGGAATTCCATGCACGTTTTCACATTATAATTGGGTCACTTAATGATCCATTTGCGATCCATGTGGTGATAGGGTCATAGTATGGCCATACCATATATATTTGACACGTTTCTAAGCCATTTTGGCTCTTATGATTATGTGTTAGTCATTTATTAAGATCAATTTTACCTTAACCATTGTAATTGATTTTAATTACCATCAGTAATAATTTTTTTCAAAAACTATGTTGATGTTATTTTATATTATAAATTATTATTATTTAAAATTTTCAAAACAATTTTCAAAATTCAAATCATATAATTGGAAAAATATTATTTAAATTTATTTCTCCAAACGGGGAGGAAAATGTGTGTTTTTAAAGTAAAAATACCCAAATGTTTTCTATGTTTTCATACCCAATTTCAAAGTAAAATTTATTAAAATGACCTAAATTAGATTTATGGATACAATTTTTCTCTCATCAAATTATAAAATCAAATTGAAATTTGAATTACCCATCTAAACAATGTATATGAAAATGTATTTTTGAACTACAATTTATTATTCCTCATTAATTTTTTAAAAATGCAACTTTAGAAAAAAAATACAAAAAACTCACCTAAATCTAATTTTATGCATCTATTCAAAATATTATGTTTTTTTGAGACATTAAATTTATAATATATTATGAAATTGTATTTAAAAGCGGTTTACCACTAAAAGGTGGTAAAAATGATTTAATAAAAATATTTTATTTGAAATACAAAATTGGGTATTTTTTATCTTAAGTTGATCAAATATATCAAAAGAATATCAAAATTATTATATTGATTATATAATATATTCATATGAAATTAATATGACTCCCTAATTTTAATTAATTTAATTTAGTAGTGAAAAAAATCACTATGATCATAAGAAAATATTTTTCTACAAAAATATTACTTTTATATTCAATTGGATCTTATATTAATTTTTAATTAATTTGTAACCAATGACTTAATTATATATTTTTGTAAGACATTGATTTTAATAAGTTAGTTAACACTATTTATAATCACTAATTTAACAACTAGGTTATGTATTATTAAATTAAATCATATAATTTTAATAATATATTATTATTTGGTGAAACATAGTCTTATGTGTAGTGAATGCTATCAGGGAAGGTATCTATTGTGCGAGATGCAAGATAACTAAATTTTGTATCTATTAAAATCTATATCATGTATTTAATTTTTTTAAAATAGTAAATTTATAGTAGAGCCTTAGGATATTATATTCCATAAGTCTCTTGGTTAGGCATGTCATACACATTATTGAATACAATGTTTCACATTAGTATTTCATGGTGTCACATTATACCAAACATAATTAAATTGTATCCTCACAATTTAATCAGTAAATTGTTAATAGAGTTTTTTATTTTTTTAACATTGAAATCCAAAATCATGTGAAGGGTCCGTAAAAAAACCTCTAGATAAGAGAGAATGATAAGTAAAATGATCACATGGACTAACATATAACTAGGTCTATTTGTAGGAGAACATTAGTGGAGTATGGTGATATATACTTGGAGGAAAAATGTAAATATTTATAAGTGGTGATTGAGATCATCAATCAAAAACAAGAGAATGATTCATATAAATTTGAGTGCATCAAAGCCATAAATCATTGATGATTTAGAAACCATCAGTTCAACAAGAAGCTAGGTATTATGACATAAAAAAATTTATAAATTATTTTATTAATGTTGGTTAATTTTTTACTACATATTTATATATATAAGATATCATAATATTAATAGAGTGACATACTTTGATCGTTCTTTGATTAATTAGTCCAGAAATAAATTTTTAGGTCTAAAGCGCTAATATAACTTTATAAAGGATCTTAAGGCCCATAAAAGAGTGACATGTCTAACTATTTTTCACTACATATTTAACTAAATAAATAGGGTTAATATATTAATCAATAAAACCTTAAAGAGGGACTACTTGTTTGTAAATCATATTTATTCATCATTTTTAAAATAAAAACAATGTTATTTTAACTAGGGAATTGTATATGTCAATGGTTAGCGTGAAACATTTATTATCCTTTAGTGAGGGGTTCACGATCATATTTTTTATATATGGTTTTTTATTTTTATTTTTTATAGAAATTTGATAGGGTTTCCATTATTTTTAAAAATGAGTTTCAAGATGGGTGCACCCTATTGACACAGCTTTTACGAGGAGAGATGTGTGAACGAGGTTCACACGTCCAGTATAAATTTTGTAAAGGATGCGTGAACCCCATTCATACATCCTATAGAAATTTTAAATAAGAAAAAATTCATCAATTTACTTGGGAAATGTTTTTCTTATATATTTGATTAATTTAATTACATCCCATTTTTATTCAGTTTAATTTTTTTGTTAAAAATGGAAGAAAGATTTTGAAAAACATTACCTTCCTCAACATTATATAGTAATTACGTTTTCTTCTAATTTATATACCAATTTTGGCAGTAATTTAATATTTCTTCATTTACCTACCCCTCAAGGGAATCACCCATAATCTTTAGTTTTGAAAACATATATAACATCACCAAGGATGATCTTATTCAATACTTATTCTTCAATATGGTAACACATTATTTACCCAATTAAGAATTGTTTCTTATTCTAAAAAAATATGAAATCAATCTATTTCATAATGTCCATAATTTTATTACATGATCGAGTTATTTGAACAGTAAAATTCTTCAGTGAATAATGTGTACCAGCAGAACCTGTGACCTTTTATAAAGTCTGAATATGTATCTTCTAAATATTGGAGAAACGAACTTATAATTCCATAAATCCCTTATTTTGGTTTTTATTATCTTTAATAATAATAAACTACTCTTCAAAATTATCCATTATTCATTGAATTGTTTTCATGCAATTTAATGTTTTTAAATAAAGAATCATGTTCCATTATTTTTTGATACAAATCATTGATATTGATAATATTTTTAACGATTTACTGATGTTCATAGATCTTTTAATCTATTGTATTAACATTTATTAACGAATATAAAATATAAAATATTAATTTTTGAAGATAATTTGAAGACAGTAAGACAATTATTAAAAAAGTTAGAACTATATAAATGATAATACTAATGCACATTAAAAATGTACAATTAATAAAAATTTAAACTAATAAATGTTTCTAACATGGATTCTCTTCAATCCCACAGCCATGTGTATATTGGACGCATCCATGTTGTGTCCATATATGTCTGTGCTCTAGCGTAAAATGTGCATCATCATCAGTATCCACCTCCACATTATCCTATGTGACTGGCGGTGGATGTACAGTCTCACCATCTGTACCATGTCCCACATCAAAGGATGCTGGAGGCTGGCTTGTTCTCTCACCAACTTGGAATGAATATGGATGTTGTGATGTGGTTGTCTTTAATAAAGAATCCATCTCAACCCAGTCAGCGCCTTTATCTACCCATGGATGAGACTGAGAAGCTGGAGGAGCATATGACTGTTAATGTTGAACACCATCATCCTATGGAATAATATCACATAACAGATCAAGCTGAATAACCTCCTCTAGTGGAGCAACAAGATCCATAATAGTGTCTTCACCCCGGGTACATCTATATGAGGCTCAATAGGGCTTGTTGCCTCATAATCATGTGTTGGATCAATGGAAATTCCATGATAAATATCTTCCATCGAAGGAACAAACTATTTCACAATGCTGTGAAAATATGCTTGGTCAAATACACGGCTCTATACTAGACTAGACATGAGAACTAGATGACAGATATGAGAATCCTGTGAAAAAATTCCCATTGTTATTTAATATGAATATAAATTCTGTTTAACTATTGATTTAATAATGTATACGATCTCATGAAATCATCGTCTTTGTCATGTAGGAAATCTGGATGGGGACCTGCTATACTAGGATGTGTAATCCATCTAATCCCCAAATTAAAACATACTATCCCCACCCCTCGCAACTAGGACTCCTACCGTATGTCCCACAAATAAATATATCTGGCATGATATCTCCTACAATAAAAATCTCTCTTCAATAACTAATTTATGGAATGTAGTGAGTCTAACTAACTGGGTATGTCAAGAACATGCTGAGAGTATCCAAACTGTCTCATATCTCTTTTGGTCTGAGTCCACTCGACTATATGAAAATGAATCAATGGAACCCTAAAGGAGCTGATAGAAAGAATCACCGTATAGTACTGTGGAAGACTCTAGATAATAGATTCTGTATATGATATCTATATAATCAGAAAGAAAAAATAAATAATCAATTAAAAAATGAACACATGTACAGTAAATACTAAATATTTAGCAATATAAATAATAATCTCATACATTGTGTGGTCGAATACTGTCGATCATAAGTCTATAGGGATGGAAGTCGTGTCTAGGGGAATCTAAATGTCAATGTTCATGACACCACTAGTAGATAATATTGTTATATTTACATTACATAATATATATTTATAAATTTAAGTTTGTCATTATAATGAAAGAATAACGTAAGAACGTCCATGTGGAGCCTCTACTACAATATCTACTAGCAATGTCACACAATCATGTGGAGATAAACAAGTGATGTTCTCCCATACCAACATCTGTATAAGAAAAATGCATCTTGTGACTTCATCTTATCGATGTGACATGTACTTCATAACTACCTTTATGTATATTGTAGATGAAAAGACCCCCAGCTACACTAGAATGCCTTGTCCAAATCCTCCATAATGGTAAATACATCAGATGTTCAAGAGTATTGGAGTGATCAACCAAAAATGTTCCAACTATGATCCTCAAAATATATGCACGTGAAAATATTAGCATGGTGATCTCATCATTATCATCTTCTAAATGTGTGATGTGATAGTATAACCACATCATGCATAATTTACCACTGATGATGGTCTTTCCATCATCAGAAACCTCTATGAAAAATAATCTATGAACAAACTCTATTAAATCCACTCTAACTTGGTCTATCAGAGTCGCACCATCAATGTGGAGGCCCAACATAATGGCCAAATCCTTCTGGGTAATAGTTTTCTCCCCCTCTCAAAAGTTAAATTTATGTGAATTTGGCCTCCATCTTTCTACAAGTTCAATAATGAGGTGATGATCAAGAAAAGTGACATTGAACATCACTACGTCGTAGAATCTAGTGTAACAAAAATGAGGAATGATAGAGGGAGGTGATTTGATATGATGTAAATGTTGAGTTCTGCGTACACTCAACAAAGGCACATGGCATCCCTCAAAATGAAACTGTGATACATGAGTATCCTGATTTGTGAGCAATAGAAAACCTACCATCTGCACAAATGATATCATCATTACTTTTTATAGTGAATTCAACAAAAAGGTTAAAATTTTATTTCAAAAAAATATATATCAAGAAAATTAATAATTATTGTCTTAATATATTCAATTTATACTTTATTTCTTTTGTGTAAATTTGTGTCTTTGTTACATGTGGAAGAATGATATATTAATTTTCATTCTGTGTTTATTTTTTAATATATTTATTTTCATAGAATTATTTATTATAGAATCCTAAAATGAGAGGAACCAAAATTGAAAAATATTAGAAATAGAGAAAGTCAGAAATAAATGGATTTAATATTAAATCATCCAAGTACTAAAAAATTACATATTCATGAGAAAATAAGAAGACTTGATCATGGATGACGAGATATGGAGATATATCCTTCCACTTGGGGACATCTCCTACGATTATGACGATCTGTGTGAAAAATAATGAATCATATTATCCTTCATCACTGTTGAGGCCAATCCTTTTCATTTCAGATTTGAGTTGAATTTGGTCTTCCTCGAGGCCACAACCTAGTATTATGAAGATAACAATTTAAAAAAATATTGATATTGAAAAAATAATTACTGAAAACAAAAACAAATTATGAAACCATGAAATATCATGGATGATGGTCAGCTGATCCGCAGGCAATGAGATAGAATTATAGTCACCAATAGGCATCCATGCTGTATTATAACAGTTAACCAAAGTGCTCATGTGATAGAAGGGGTCAACATATGGCTCTCATGATATTTACCAAATAACAAGACACAATAACATGTGCACAAGGGTATCTAAATGCCTGAAATGTGCTGCAATCAGAGTATCTATTATCTAACATCACCACAAACACTCTACCTCAACATCATAATTACGGGTTGTAGAAAAGTCTTACCTGAAAGCTCGTATTTTCCCTTTAAAAGGCTCAAATAGTCCATCATAGAGTCTCATTATATATCTGATCAATATCACTTTTGAAATTCTGAGAAAAATGAATCCTATTTTCCATCCTCTCATAGAACTTTTGGTATCGGTCGACAAAGTAGTGAACACATAAATGAAATCTATATTCCACTAATACTGTGATCAAGAGTCTGCACACAGCCTTAAGGACCCAATTTATTCACTCCAATATATTAGTGGTCATATGATCATATATTCTACAACCATAATATGATAATGTCATTTTTTCCATCGAAATGTGCATCATATATTAATACACATCTTTTTTAGCAGTTCTAATATCTTCAAGGCATCGATCAAACCATTCTTATTGGGGATCAAATGCTGAAACCATAATAGAATAATGTATTAAAATGGAGATTAAATTTTGTTTAAAATTATGTTTAGAAAAACATAACCAACTTGAGGATCACCTTTTTTATGGCTTCAAATATGAAATGCTTATACACATTAGTTGCAACATGTATAATGCAATAATGGTGATAAGGATTCGGCTCAGTCTATAAAACCCAATCACTAGAATTGGCCTCTATAATCGTATGATGGTGATCAGATATCACACACATGCCCTGGTTTTGTTTGACATGAAAATATACACATGAAAAAATATATCTTTAGCATTCAAAATTATCATTTTCAACAATAGAAAAATCAAGTGGCAGAGGGGCGTGATTACCATCCTGTGTAGAAGAAATGTGTAAAAAACCTATATACTTGCAATACAGTAATGTTCCATCGACTTTAATAAATTGTTTTCAATAGGTAAAGGTAGTAAAGAATGTCTTGAATGCCAAAAATTTCTTATTAAACTTCACCTTTGTTCGATCAACACAGTGATCGAGGGATACCTACTAAACAGTGTCCAAATGATAAACAATCTAATTATTGAGAGACAAAAATTCGATAAGTTGTGGAAAAATAGTATAATATTCATCACAATCACCATACACATTTACAATTTCCTTCTATTTATAAGTCCATTATTTGGTGTATGATATCTTGTAGTTATACAATTGTATAATTCATTCCTAAACAAGGGAGACAAGAAAATCATAACATATTTGTATAATCTCACCAATAACATTTTATATAAACACTAAATCAAGGTAAGAGTGATCTTGCAACATGCTTGGATGCACACAAGTGTGTGGCCCTCCTAATTTTGTTATCCTTCACCATGAAAATTATTTTCAAATATTTCCCTTAATTGAATTTACGTTCTGGACTATATTTTCCCAAATTAATGAGATATTTTTCCTTCTATGACTCATCAACCAAAAATGTGAAATTTCTCCCATTGTGGTATTTATTTGTCACATTTTTCATGGACAAATATACTTTAAAACTCCATCCCAACATAAATTTAGTTATTATATAATGTATAACTATTATCTATAATTATAGGGAATTCAGAATTTAGTGTAATGACATCCCAATCAAAATTTTTATCACGATACATTCCTTCTACTAAGGATCTCAATACAAAAGGATGATTACCACTAACCAGTGGATGTTGTGGATGTCTGTCTCTCAAAGGAACCTCATAAGATTCAATACCTACATCATTCTCACCCACATATACCAAAGAAAACTCAGAATGTTTATTCCCCACTTCAACCACATCGAAATCATCTCCTGATGGATCTCTGGATTCTTCTTCCTTAGATAAATGTTTATTCACTAAATAAATACACAAAGAGATTTCATCTAAATTTAATTCCATGTTTTTATCATATTCATCAAAATTTTATTCTATTACTAGAGTCATATGATAAGGAGGTAATGAAAAACACTGATGTGATGGACAAAATTATATAGAGATCACACAACACATTTTTGTCAAAGTCAATTTCACCACAACAATATCAAAAATCACCACACACAACTTCATCAAACCGTTAGCATGATACTATCTAAACAATGAAAAATCATCCATCCAATCATCATCATCGACCAAAGGGTACTCAGTGTGTCAGAAACGTTCACGATGTTGTATATGTTGATATGTTATTGAATAAATGTATTGTTCGACCCTCAGTTTTAATCAATTATGAATCTTATTGTGAACTGTATCCAATGTCATACAACCATGATGATTTACCACTTTGATAGGTGGAACACTATATCTAAATACCCACTCTATATAAATGGTTTCACCGTTGTAATCTATTTGCGATGAAAATATTAGCTATAAAAAATAATTTATAAAATATTATATAGTACATCAATATTTTACATTATTTAAATTGGTTTTGAATAATTGAATTTATCTACAGACTTTTTTATGTATTGATTTTTAACTATTGAGGTATAGTTATGGTGGTATTATTACCAAATACAATTTAATATAATGTTATATATTTTAATTACTTATGAATAAATAATCATGACTAGATCTTGAGACTTATGATTAGTTTATCATTATTTGATAAACTAACCAAAGCCTATGGGTAGAATCATGGAGTCTCTATTATCAAATATTTCAGCATCGTTCCATCTCCTTTCAAATAGAAAAACCTCCAATAAAATTCTTGTTCTAGAACATCTATTCGAGGACACAGCTTTGAGGATGCCTCTTCGTGGAAACCACTTCTTTATTTCCTTTTAATTACAAATTTAATCACATAATAGTGAGGGGGTCTAATGGTTTGAAGTGCATAACATTTTTTATATAGTCACATGTGTCCTTGCATACCAAGTCAAAGATGACACACATGTCATCAATACGGGAAAATAAATGCAATTATTACAAATTAAATAACATCATTCCCAAAATAAGACCTGCAATTTCAATTATGCATTGGTTGTTCATCTCAAGACCAGTCATCATACAACTTACCATGTTTTTTGGGTTTACTTATTATACCTATTACCAGATGAAATAAATATTAAATATCTACATCTCATTTATATTTAATAAATTTGTTTATAACAAATATAAATTATTATTATTATTTATAAAAGACATTTTTATACCATTAACAAAAAGAATTTTAATTGTATTTTGTTGATAAATTTAAATATAATGCACATAACTAATATATTATTCAATACTTATATAACTAGTGTATAAAATATTATAATTTAAATTTATATTACTTTCAAAACAACTTATTTTTATAACATATATAATTTTAATAAATATCCAATATTAATTCTTTCAACATTTTATACATTTCATAATTAGTTTTCATAAACATGCAATACGAATTCATACATCATACACATCCTTCAAAAATTAAATAATACAAAAGAAAATAATCTATACATCAATACATATGAAATAAATAAACCATACAAACAAAAACTAATTTCTACATATCAAAAATAAAATATATAAATCATACAAATTAAATAAATTAAAAAAATTAAACAATTAAAAATAAAAATAAAAATTTTACCATATGAAAATAAAATCAATTTGTTGAGAATGAAATTCTGTGGAGATTCAAAGAGAAATGCATAGGAGAAGAATGAATTGGGGGGACCCCTTTTATATATTATCGTGGTGAGATGTGTGAACAGGGTTCGTGCATACTTCATATCGTCTTTGAAGGATGCGTGAACCTCGTTCACGCATCTTTTATCACGTCATCATAGCATGCGTTAACCCCATTCACCCATCTCATACATAAATGTTGTGTGAACCGGGTTCACGTATCTTGAGACCCATTTATAATAATATTAGCAACCCTATCACTTTTCATTAAAATAAAATAAAAAACCCCATTTATAAAAAAACTTTTTCAAGACCTACAGAATTACCATATTTGATTGGTTTTCACCTGGAATACATGTTCTTCTTTTCTAAAACCATGTTAATATAATTTCCAAAATAAATATCTTGTATATACTTAAAATATGGTTAATCACTAAATTTCCTTTTAACTAATTTTTTTAATACAAACTCAATACAAAAATAGTACATCCATTTTATTTCAACCTAAGTCCTTCCTTGGTCTAATGTTTATTCAATATATCATTTATAGGATTTATAAATAATGAAAATTTATTTTCTATCTAAAGATACTTAGGTTTATCCTATGTTATTTATTTTCATCATATTTCAAATCCTTTGCAATGGATTATTGAAAAAATTTTGATTTATCCTAAGTGTATCCCCATGGACTTTCAAATCAGGTGCACAATAAGGCATTTTGTCATGTTACAGGTTACAATGATTCAAGCCCGACAAACCTTATTTGAGTTGTTACACCAAAGTACATCTATTCCAGAATGTCATCCACTTCTAGTATCTTTATAGGGATGCATTGATAGAAATAACCACTTAATATATACTTTTCTAAAATTCTAGGTTTCTCTCCTACAATTATTGTCAAATTATACCATATGGTTTCATTCTCTAATATATGTATTCCTAAATATAGTTCCCAAGGATTCTAATAAACATTCTGTGATACCACCTATATAATCATGGCCACATAAGGCTGAAGTTAGTGTTTAATACCAATTACACTGGCATGATTACAAGGAATCAAGCCCCAAAGGACTGCTAGATTAGAGGTCTTGGTAAACCAGATACATAAATGAGTTTTTTTATAAAAAATTAATAAACTATTTACAACATTAATTTTTATTCTAAATAACATCATGTATAAACTTTTTCCATCTAGAATATCCTTTTATATCTTTCATAGTACACTTATTGGCTTCCCAGGGAAAGTAGACATAATAAGGGTGATATTAAATTCTGAGTAAGGGTAAATTATAGTAGAACCAATAATAAATAAATGAGAATAATATTTATGGTATGGTAAGAAAATGGAACACCCAAACCATGACTAAAAAATGATTTTATTATTAAAAATGGGGGAGGTGCTAGAAACCACCCATACACATGCAATACAAGAGAGACAATAGAGAGGCATGATATGATGGAGACCTAGGGTATCCACTAGAAAAAAGTATTTACAATGAATCTGTAGATATTATAAACATGAATAGATGGTGAGAGGGTCAGCTTCACTTCGACCTATAGCTAAGCCGTCCACCTCAAAATTACCTTCTCTCTATATGTTCCTTACTCTAGTCCTCGAGGCCAAATACCTTTTTCATCCAAGAACATTATACACATGATCCCAAGTGGAATAAAATTTACTATGAATAATATTCAACAGAAACATTGTGTCAGATT
Organism: Viscum album; assembly: GCA_963277665.1. Lineage (NCBI taxonomy): Eukaryota > Viridiplantae > Streptophyta > Magnoliopsida > Santalales > Viscaceae > Viscum > Viscum album. The sequence continues at coordinate 1,654,361,636 of OY728148.1, read as the reverse complement.
CCATATCATTGACCTGAATAGGTAACAATTTATAAAACAATAAACTAAAATTTAAGGCTCTCACCTACAACCCCAAAGAACTAACCAGACCATAAGAAACACTAAAATCAAGGGAGACTGATCCCCGATTATATCTTATCAGTGAACCTCCCCTCATTAGTCTGTTCATACATGAATCATCCAAATTGATTTTAAATCCATCGCATGGAGGAACACAACTCACCCAACCACCTTGATAAGTATGAAATGATATCAGTCTTTTGAGGACGTTACAGAGTGTCTGGGACATCCTAAAACCATTTAGCAATGATCTCACCTCCAACACCAATGCTCTCAATATAATCTGAAAATATAACAACGAACGTTGAACTCCTAGTATGGAAAGGTTTCTTGCAACCAATAATAGACAACAGAACAAGGTAAAGATGTCACTGTATATTTTTTTCTCCATAAATTCATTATCTAACCCTTAAAACTATTTTATAATCACTTCATGTATGGAATATTCTTCAATGGTGAGACAAGAAATATTGTTCAAGGAACCCCAATTGCTTCTCACCCATTTACTCAGAAAAAGTATGTGTAAAACAGATCCCCACTTCACATGATCAAATCACCAGCATTTCGACACCAAGGAAATACCCTTCTTTAAAATATGTTCATCAGTTGGGATCATGTGGTTCCTCAACCTCTAGATGTGAACGATCATTTTAGATGGTATTTCATTGCACCACAACTTAGCATCCCATGATTCATGAACACTATATATATATTAAAAATATCTGAATTTTCACCCAGAAAACATACCAAAACTTGAGCCAGTGATGAATCATTTATCTTGTTCATCATTAACGATAATATTGTCAAACACATCCTTCTGATCCCTTCTCATGATCACATCCATCAAACTTGGATACCTACTGGCCTCCAAGAAAGTCATATCTAGAACCAGAAAACCTGAGGAGAATAATTTTTTGCCAGCCCAATTGTCTCTCTATAGATTAATATTTCCTTGTACCACAATACATTGAGTATAGTCATTAAGATCTCCCAGATTCTTAAGAATACACCTTTCGAGACTCGAGATTCAGTGCCTTCTACTCTCATAGTATATCTAAAGATTTTATTACATGTATTTGATGAAGGCTGCCAATAGTGACTTCCCTTCCTACAGATCCCATGCAATTCACACTTCCATAGATCACATGACATAAGAGACATCACTAATACCCACCCCTCCCTCCTCAATAGTTATTTCCATGCACATATAAGAGGACCTGTGGAAGCAAAACAATTGATTCACATCCTAGATGATAGCTGACATGATCCTCTCCATCGATCAAATATATCTATTGGGGGATTGATGATATAAATAATGTGCATCAGAGTTGAAGACAAACGACTATTGATAATAGTTACTCCACCTCCAAAAGAAAGCAATTTATTATTATAGTTATAAATCCTCTGGGGATGCTTCTTAAAATGAAATTGATGAATTATTTTCTGACTCTCCTATTGGAAACCGGAGCAATATAGTAAATCATAGTAAAATGTTTTCTTTGAATACCAAATATCTCTTAGAGGACTATAAAATTCCATACTAAGCATTTTTTTGTAGATGAAGATATTACTTTTCCTTATTTTGATAATATGAGCACTTTTGCTCACATTGGTAGAAATGATCATCCTTTAATTGTGAAGTGAACTATGACACCCATTAATGAAAATGTATACATAGTCAAAAAAAACCTATGATGATAAATGATAAAATTACATAACTTGTTGTAATAAGGTAGGATATTTCAATTCTCCATGTAATTGTGGATGTTTTTAGAAAGCGTTTCATGACCCAGAATGGAAATAGGAGGAAAATGGATCTCCTTTCATGAAAGCATGGCTACTTATGACTGAAAATTCATTTTTATTTTCAAGATACTTACTATACAGAGAATCAGTAACCACAAAAACCACATGGGAATACAATGTTATGTGATGATGAAACAAAATTTGAAATTCAAAACAAAAACAAAACCCATGGAAGAATCGATCGATGCATTATTGCTTTAACCAGAGTCTCATCACATTCATCTGTAATAATCACCAAGGTACGCCACCATCACCATTGACATTGACACCACCCAAACCGCTTGAGATAATGACTGTTGAAAACAAAACGATCCACAAATTCTAGATTTAATGATTAACACTTATCTCCAACATAACCCTAACACCACCACAGATAAATGTCGAAGAAGTGTTTTCGAGAAGCAGATCCATGACAGAACTTCTACCAACCATCATCAAAGTCAAAATCACCATCAACATCGTCATCAAAAAACCGCTAGAGCTTATGAATAAATATCCAATCAAGGAAGCACAAAACCTAATATGTGTATCAACATAGTGGAACCGACTAAGAAGACCCACCATAACAGACACCCCCTGGATCTCTATCAATTTCTCAAAATAATGTCCCAAACCACCTTGGAAACCACCATATATATCCAACATTGAAAGTAGTGATTGAATCATTGAGTAAGAGAAATGTATGGAGTGAACAATGTCCCTGATAGGGTAACATCTCTATGGTCACCCAACCCCGACTACTGATATCACATCCAGAAACAGATATAAAAAAAATTAATCAATGAACAATTTCATGAGAAAAACTGACAAACCAAATCCAACTGCGATAGCGCCAAGAAAACCCTTAGCTACCACACCATAACCCAAAATGATTATCTTGAAGCCACTCCAACTCAGACCTTGAGAGTTCCTCCAAAATAAGGGGCCATTAAAAGGGATGAGTATCCCAGGGCATTGTCAACGCAACCTCTGTCAGAACAACCAAAAATGAAAAGGAGAACTATGGCCATGAGAATACCACTATCTTAAAAGATTCAAATTCGTCAATGCAGAAGAAAAAAACATCATCTTGAAATTGAAACTAGAGAGATAAAAAATGGAGGAAGGAGAGGTAGATATGAGATGGATAGTGGTATGGGAGGTACCAAATAATGTACTCCAGAACCTCCCCCTCTAAATCACTGCCGAGGAAAACCCTATTGTAAGGGGGAGTGGAACCCGATGCCACTCAATGGTGATTAAAAATGGGACTCATGTATTATTGGTACTCTTGAATAAACAAAAACCCTTCCCCAAAAGAGAAATGTTTATCCACTGGGAGTAATAACATCATAAGAAGAGGTTGAAAAATGAATCATGGGAAATAAATTTCATCAAAGCCCGAATAATGATACTCTATCCCAATTTGATGTAGTCATTTTCTTTGTTGATCTGTATAATGACATTAAAACCCAGAAATGATTTGTTGATATTTTCCATCAATTATATGGGAATTCCAATTGCACCCTGAATATAGAGGCCCTTCAAAAACCAATGTTATTATTTTGAAATCAAATGAGTAACAATACCATTAATCCTACTAGAAATAAAAGATGCAAGAATTTTGTGGGATACATTGCACATGAAAATATGACTATATTGTTTGATGTTGGAGGAATAATTCACTATCAAAACCAAAACAACTCTAGAGGCTCCCATACATTTATCAAGTGATCCCCCTCTGATGAAGTCATCAAGGGATCAATCTTACTATTTATTAACATAGTCCCAGGACACAACATAGAATGCCCTAGGAAAACACACACACAAACCATGTAATCAGCAAAATGGGATGTAATTTCATAAAAAATATGGAAAGGTAATAATTGGAATCAAACTCCATTAAAATAACAAGATAAGGGAAAATTAATATAGAATGGTATAAAAAAAGACACATTCCATTGAATCAATGAATTAAAAATTAAATGTATCCATAGATATATTGATATAAAATCTCATCGATGAATAATAAATAAAACTAAAAGAGGTAAAAGATTGATTATTATATGTTATGTTTTCTAGGTACAAGGTACCTTTACCATAAAGAACATTAATAAGATGGTTTACAAAATATCGTGTAAAAACACATCTAAGGTGACTATTCAAATGAATCATCCCATGAGACTTCTCATGCATTGATGGGCTATCTATAATCGGACTAAACCATGTCATACCCCTCCTCATATATTGAATAATTGATTTAACAATATGCCTCTTCAATTATATGTATTGCGAAGAGATATATATTTATCAATATTTACCTAAATAATAAAATAACATTAAAAATAAACACCATAGAAAAATCATATATGGTTTATTCAATGATGATATCAACGATAAATGATTTGGTAAGTTATGGTAAATTTAATGGTCAATGATAATAGAAAATTGAATATTTTGAGGGCACTAAAAGGAATCAAGGAAGTTAATGTTAATACTATCCTTGTCCAAATAAATAATGAACCATCCAAAGGAAGATTACGGATGGTATCAATAAAAAATACAAATATTGGAGTAAAACAAATGGTGTTTTCATTGATGAATGTTAATATTATATATAGAACGTTTCAAAATATTATTGAGGAAAATATCCTTTAGTTTTGTTAAACCGTTTGAAAAAACATTTAATGGAAAATAAATTTTAAAAAATATTTTATTTTAAAAATTAAACTTTTAATCATGGAAAGAATGATTCAATGGAATGACGGTGGGTTAATCATTATTTTGTATACATGGTAATAATAACATTCCATTTTGATATTAAATGTTTAGAAAACCGCCTTGTTCGAAAAGTGATAGAAAGATTCCATTTTAAACTTTAGTAAAATAAAAAAGGGTAAATTTTATTTAAAACCCCATTTTAATGACTATATTGAAAATATATTGTAGAAAAATGGTTTTCTGAAAAAAATGGTTCTCCTACTAATGAGAGAAATTATGTCATGTTCTCTTAAAAGCATCTTCTAAAAAACCTTGAGTACCAAATATTGGAAAAATGGTACTATTTTTTGAATAAGTTTATGTTTAACAATTGAAGTAGAAAATGAATGTTTTTGTTAAATGTTTTATATAATTTACCAAAATATAAATGAATTATTGTTAAAATTATTCTTGAGGTAAATATTATTTAAACATTCGAAAGTGTCCCACAGTAATTTGAAAAAATTAAATCATAATACTCATGAAGGAATAAAATTAAGTAAATAAATAATATCATGAATTGATATTCATTATATATCATGTTAAAGGGCAGTATATACACTATATAAAATAAAATAGGTGCATAATAATAAATAATTCTACATTAAATGTAAATTGAGACGAAATATCTTACCTGGCATTTTTTTGGTAAACATACTTAATATTATTGTATAAAAACCTTATGTTAATTATCATCTTTATTGATAACAATTTTCATTTTTATCATTAATTTATTTGACTTATTACTATATTGTATGAAACAAGCTAAATGATTATGTTTACGTTAGTTCTTTTGAAAATTTTAACTTTTTGTGTAAAAAAACAAATTTGGTAGGTCAACTATGGTCGAAGGGGTCATTATATAACATATCCAGAATAATACTAATGAAATAATTATCATATTTATAAATAAATTATACATAAAAAATAATTCTTAAATATTTTTATAAAAAAATAATCAATGTTACAATCATGGTGATGGTAGGATGTACATAATTGTGAGAAACATTTCTCATTTTTCAATGATCGTTATTGAAAGAAGGTAAGTTGAATTATAGATTTACATAATAATCATTATATAATAAATAAAATATTATTTAATAACATATACTTTTACATATAATTATTTTTATGTAAAAGTAATCACATCATGTCGAGGAGGTGATAGTCCACACATCCACAAATGATGTTATCTCTTTTAAAGTGTGTGAAAAGGTAACAAGGAAAATTATGTATATTATATTTACAAAAATTTAATTATTTAATTAATATCATGTATATTTTTAATATATCACATATTTTTTAAAAAATAATTATTAATTAATTCCTTATATCATGTGAATGAATCACATCACTTTTAGGGGTAGTAGTCCACACTTTCACAAACGATGTTATTGTTATTAAAAAAATGGAAAGTATAAATATATGTGTTTTAAAAAAATTATACACGCATTAATAAATAATATATATTTTATATACCATATATAAACATATTTTTCATAATAATGGAGATCCATGAAGGTTGGCAGAGGGAAAATAAATAATCAACATTTCATGCGGAAGTAGTTCATCATACACATAAACATTATGTTTGTTAACCATTAGATGGATGTGTGTGTATGTGTAAGTAGAACCATTATCATAAAAAATCCTAGTATATTGATTATAATATTTTTTATATAATAATTAAATATGGAAATTTTAGGGAGTGGAGATCAAAAATACGTCTAAAACATGTAAGGAAAAGATATAACCTCTTAATCGCATTACTTTTTTTTGGTTAGATCCAAGGGATTCCTTAGATGTATTTCTAAAAAAGGTGGGATTTCTTGTGTTAGGGGAGAGATTTCGGGTTCTATTAGGGTAGATATATTTCTATAAAATGTGGCTTGATAGGTGTGAGGAAGTGCGAGAGGAGGATGTCTTTTTATAGTAGAGGTTGAGTGTCACTCTTATAGTATTATAACAAAATAATTACTTTCACATTTTTAAAATTGATCATGGCTCCCATAATGATATAATTTAGATAAAATTGATTATTGTGTAGAAATATTTCCATATGATGACTCTTGTAAAAGTATCGAAGTCATTTGGTCCCTTATGATTATGGTTTAGTACTTTACTAAGCATAATTTTTCCTTAATCATTGTAATTAATTTTGTTTACTTTAGATTTTATTTTTCTCCAAAATCAATGTTTAAAATTTTATAAATTATAAATTATGATGATTATAAATTTGGAATAAATTTTATAAAATTCCAATCACATATGTGGTAGAAAATAATTAAAATTTAATCCCGTAATTGGGAAGACAATACGAGTTTCTAAAGTAAAAACAACTGAATGTTCTCTATATTTTTATACAAAATTGTAAAGTTAAATTAATTAAGATGACCAAAATTGGATCAATTGAAAATAATACGTTCTAATTAATCATTAAAATCCATTAAAAATGTAATTAAACCTTATAAATAAATATAGAGTAAAACCAGTTTTGATGAAAAATACATTGTTTTTCATTATTCATTACAAAATGAAAATTCATAAAAAAACATAAAAAATTAATCAAAAGATAATTTTTATTTTTAGCTTCAAGACATGATGTTTATTTTGAAATATGAAATTTATAATATTGTGAAATATTAAATTAAATGGGTTCTCCAATAAAAGGTGGTAAAAATACCTTAATATAAATTTATTATTTTATAGAAAAAATTTGGTTTGTTTTTATCTCAAAAAAATCAAACATATTAGATGAATATCAGAAAATTTTTATTTAATAATATATATATATATAGTAAATTAATATCACTAAATAACTGTAAATAATTTTATTTGATAGGGTAAAGTAGCTTTTTTAAGAATAAAAGAATAGTTTTCTATAAAATTATTCCTTTTATATTCAATTGGTTCTTATATTCATTTATTATTAATATTTAACCAATGAATTCATTATATATTTTGGTAAAAAATATATTTTTTGATAAGTTATTTAAAACTATAGTCAACTACTAATTTAACAGCTAGGTTATTTTTTATTATATTAAATATTAATATTTTGAAAATAGTTTGTTATTTTTGTGAAACATGGGCATGTATATAACACATGCTATAAAGGAGGGACACTCTTCGATGTGATGTATGATAAATTACTATTACATGAATTACAATATATATCATGTATTTAATTTATTTAAAATATTAAATATATAGTAGAGTCCCAGGATATTGTATTGCCTTGCGTGGTTGGTGATGTGTGCCATACACGCTATCAAATACAAAGTTGTACATTAGACGTTTAGGGTGTTACATAATGTTTCCAATGAATTTTTTATATAAATATAACATATTATGAAAATTTTAAAGTATTATATTTTAAAATTCTATATTTTTAATGGATTTAAATTCAAATTATATAAATAGTGTTATAATTGACAATAATTAACTTTTTTGAAAAAAAAAATTTTAATTATTTTAACAAAATAAATTATAATAAAGGGGATTTTTTAGTCTCTAAAATATATTATTTCTTCTATTTTTATATTTTATATATTATATATATAATTATAAACTTTTACGATTGATAAATTTATTACTATAGTAAATGTTAAATCATGTTAACCAAGGGGGTAAACAAAAAGATAAGGTATACAATGATTCCAAAATATTTTAAAATTTTATTGAATGACTGAATAGCCTTAAGGATTAATTTTTTAATTGATTTTGGATAAACCGCCTTTTAATGAAGAAAGGGGAAAACCTTACATGACTTCACGGATATAAAACTATCAAAAAAAAAAGAATGTCAAAGACCAAGAAAAAACTACTAAGAAATTCCCCTCCCCAGCATCATCATCAATATGGAAAACCTCCACCACTACATGACAGTTCCGCAAGCTGTCCCGTACAAATGCACGTGCCCAGTACTGATGGCAGCACCATACCCTTTCAAATGACCATCTAAATAAACTAAATGTCAAAGCCCAAGAAAAAACTACAAAGAAATTCCCCTTCCCAGCATCATCATCAACATGGAAAACCTCCACCAATGAATGACAGTTCAGCAAGCTGTCCCATACAAATGTATGGGCTCAGTACTGAGGGAAGAGCCATACCCTCTCAAATGACAAAATCTAAAATGTGGTTACAAAAATATAAGGTATACAATGATTCCTAAATCTATTAAAACATTAATGACTGACTGAATAGCCTGAAGGCTTAAATTTTTTCTTGATTTTGGATAAACCTCCTTATAAGGATGAAAGGGGAAAACCTTACATGACTTCACGGACATACAACCATCAAAATATAATGAAAGTAAAATCCCAAGAAAAAACTACTAATAAATGACCCTCCCCACCATCATCATCAACATGGAAAACCTCCACCAATGCATTACAGTTTAGCATGTTTTCCTGTACAAATGCATAGGCCTGATTGAAAATATTATTACTATAGTAGATGTTAAATCGTGTTAACCAAGGGGGAAAACCAAAAGATATGGTATAAAATGATTCCTAAATCTATAAAATTTTTATTGGGTTAATATACTGAGGTTGTATATTATTTACCATTGAATACATATTGTTTTTTAATTATTTAGAAAAAAGTTATTATATAATATTTCTTGAACTTCTATAAATGACCATAATGACATTTTATAATAAAAAATGATTTATTTAATTATTTAAAATTAATTAGAATCATATATTAATCAACGTAATTGGTATATTGTTTTTAAAATCAATCATTATCAATTTATGGTATAATTATCTATTAATAGTAACTTTATTGCCCCGTAAATAGTAAGAAACATTGATATTAGGATTATAGTTAAAATGGTTAACGTGTGGCTAAAATAATCTATCAGGGTGAAAAATAAATAAAAAAGAAAAAAATTATTGGATGGTATAATATGAACTAATACTAATATTATATTATAAATAAATGTAATTGAGTCATTTATTAATGAAAATTAATTTATATTAATTTCTTATTGTATATAATTCCAAGAGAGCCCCTACCCTATCTTACAAAAGGATAACCCTTCTCGATTTTCTTCAAATGTTATTAAAAAAAATATCTTTACCTAAATTAGGATAATTATCCATTAAAATTACATAAAAACTGGGTGGAGGTTTTAGTACTAAAAAATGTCATTCCAATGGTATTTAAGGAGGTATCTAAAAGAAGTTTATTGAAGAAGAGGTAATCTCCTTTAATGACTACTTCAAGATTATTTCATACTATAATTCCTCTAAATTTATTGAACAAACCCTAAAATAAAAAATCTATTATTATAAATATAATTAGATTTTTTTACATAGTGAAAATGAATTTCCATTGTTTTTATCCTATGAATATTTAAAACATCGTTTAAGCGAAAATACGACTTACAGAATCCATGTTTTGGTGTAATTAATCATTCAACACAACATCACATAGATGGTTTAATATATGTAAATAATTAATATATATGATTTATATTAAATAATTATGCTTCTTTAATTATGATAACATTTATACCTTATTACCTTCAAAAATGTTGGAATATGATAATGTCACTCATTCGTACATCTAGATAACCACCTCCATGAAGCGATGTGATATGATTTTATTTTCATATCAACTTAGATTTTAATAGTGATGTATTTGGGGAATATGTATGATATTTACGATAAGGTAATTATTTAATAAAGGTGATTTATTATTTACTTTTATTTAATTACTTCTTTTTAAATTGAAAACATCATTTATATGTATGTATGGCCTTGTGTCTCAACATATGGTGTAATATATATTTTTATATATAACTTTTGTGGATATAGATAAATAAATATATATAATAAATATATATTATATTTATAAAATTTAAATCATTATGGGTAAAATGGAACCATAATCAATATAAATATACTAGAACTACCGAATGGAATTCTCATGAAAACTAAAATAGTTATCACATTGAAGTAATGAATTTGGGATTAATTACTAATATATGGATGTTTAAATGTTATAAGTTGATAATATATGATATTATAAGTAGGTACATAATTATATTTTATAATTAAAATTAATTAAAATTTATTATGCATGAGGACAGTTCAATTTAAGAAAAGTCGAATATTAGTTAAGGGATTTTATATCTCAATTTATTTTCGTTTGGTTGTATCAACTATTTATTGTGTTTGATTTGATAATATTTTGAGGGTAATTAAATTTTACGTATTTAGGTTTTATTTATACTTTATTAATTTTTATTAAAATTCAATACACATAATCACATCTTTGATTAATTTTCAGTTCAACTCTATGATCATTGTATGGGATTACATTACAATTTTAACCCCATTGATATATATTTGGTATTATGAACCAATTTATTTTTTAGTGGTTTATTTATATTCCCATGGGTGTATTTATCTTTAAAATATATTTATTGATGTTGATTAAAGTTGAAATACAATTCTAATGTTTTAATGGTTTATAATTTAATATTTACAAAAGTGGTGATAATTTATTTTCTAATCTCATTTTTTAAGTTTATTTATATTTTTGTTGAGGTAATATTATAATATACACACTATAAAAATCATTTATTTTTTATAAACTATATATTTAAGATGTTTTCATGTTTTAATCTAAATTTTCTTCACATTGTAAATAAATTTTAAACAAATATTTAAATTAAAATTTAGTCTTATTTCTCTTTTTGATTTTTTATATCTTTCTCCCATGTCAAGATTTTAAAAAAAAACTAAATTCCTTTATAATTACTCAAATAAATTATTAATGATGTTTTATGGTATCCATTAGTTTTTAAATGGTTTTAAATTACAAATTATAATGTTTTATAAAATGTTCTCTTTTTATGTTCTTTATAAAAAGTGATGTTTCTTTTCAACGCCCATGGAATTACTATATTGTCCTACCTATATTACTTATTTATGTTATCTTGAAACATCTACAAGTCTTTAGTGGTTTTAAAATTAAAACATTTTTAGGAAAATTTATTTAAATATTTCATTTATATTTTCATTTATTATATAAAAGTCATGATTTTATTTTCAATACTAAAATTTTAATGAATTGTTTGTCATATTTTATCTATTATTAATTTTTTGATCACTGAAATTACCATCAAACATTCACTTTCTTCTGTTCATAATTCATTTCTCAATATATTTCTTTTAAATATCGATATTCCTTGTGTCATGGAAATTTTTATTACGAAAATTAAATACCATTTCTATGTATTTTAATTTACTATAAATATATATGATTCATTATTGAAATCATGATATTTTTTATCCTTTTTGAGTAAATGTATTTATTGATAAAGTATTTTTTTTATTAATAAAATTTTATTTTTAATATTTGAGTAATGCATTACAAATGAAGTTAGTAATGGGGCTTAGTTATTGAATGCCCAATTATGAATTTACAACTCTCGTGAGAGAAAAATGTTGGATTGCCTTATTAATGAGTATTTTTTTCCTACACATGAATTAAATTGTTTTGTTACAAGGCCTTGATGGTAATGATATCATCAAGTCAGAGATCATGACATACAACATTAATAATCACTTTCCATGATAATTTGGTTATTACTATCCCTGAGATGACTACAATGATATTATCTATGGATGCATTTCATTATCAAGATATTTATTAAATGGAATATGTTTTAGATTATTTACATTTATATATTTCTTATGACATATTTAATCATAATAGAATCTATAGTGCATAACCCTTACTGAGAATTTTACCTCACTGTTAGTTTGACTTCCATTCCACATGACATGAGGATTGATATAATAAATAATATCAGTGACATGATAATGTTTCATATGCTATTTATTTTATATATCTAATATAATATAGGAATCATGTAAGTATCTAGTTTTTTTTACTACAAAAATCATAAATCCTATGTAGTGAGATCCCTTGTCTCTGGTAGAAATTTTAAAAACAAGAAAATAACATTGGGTAACTATATTTGGTATTATTATAGTTTGTATCAAATAATGTTTAGTAGAATCATTGGGTACTATATTTATTAAAAAATATAATATAGAACATAACCTGATGACTGACTATTATGAAATTTATAATTGTATAATAATATCATAATGTTTTTGGTTAGGTATATATTTTATGGATTCCTAGAAATACATCCCTATATATATATATATTATAATCGGTTGTGTTATTAGCTAATGTACATCAAGGGGTAGTAACTCTAGATGGATTTGGTTGAGTATATCACCTCCATCATTATAGTGCATGGTGAATCAGGTCATTCTAAAAAACTCATTCGATGCTCTAATGGGATATTCATTGTTATAACACATTTTTCTTATAAATCATTATGAAGGATTTTAATAGTTATTATCCATGGATATCATAGTTTAATCCTACAGTTTCATAGATTACAAATATTTCATCATTATTTAGTCATCCTAATAATTATATTTGATGATTATATTTCTTCTAACATTGATAATTGTTTAGGAAACTATCCTTTTTTATTCAACTACTAAAATGAGGATGAATCATGTTAACATATAAGGTGATTTAAAATTGAATTATTGTCATTATAAGAAGCCAAATAAAATGAGAGATGGAAGTAAAAATCCTATGATCATCATCATCATTAAAAATTTTATTCAAGGAAATTATAAAAATACAAGTCAACCTACAAAGGAAGGTCACAAGAAACACAAAACTATCAGGGTCTAATGTAGTGGAGACTGAGTGAATCCCCTCAAATGATTTTGACTCCTTCCTTCTTAAAGCTGTGAAGGTCATGAAAAAGGATTATCCCCAAACCTGGAGAGTCGAGCAAGTCCAGATAGTCCACTACATTATTACCATTCCTTTTGTTGTGGACCACTTTGGTATTGTTGTCGAGGATGGAACGAAATTTCTTGATGATATACTAGATTGACCAAGTGATAATACCATGGTCATGAAAGGAATTGAACCATATTATTGAATAAGTTTCTACTTTCAAAATATCCATACTTTACTACCGAAATATTGTAAGGCGTGTAAGGATGGTCGTGGCCTCTTCCAGTAGGGATGTTCTGTGACAAAGATGTAAGGAAAAATCATGGAAGACCGATCCATTTATGTAATGAACAACACCACCACAACGCATGACTCCTGACGTGTAGGATCCATAGTTGTTTAGATTTAATCCCCTAAGAGGCGGGGTCCATCAAAACCATTTTCCTATAGTGATATCAATGCTAGGATGGGAAATAATGGAAGCAGGTTTAACCCTCTCATGTGAGGGAACCTGCCTCTTGAGGTTGAGAGCCCTACCCATATCATAAATTAGGTTGTTAATGTGGATAACAATCAAGCATCCTATCAAGTTCACCCCCTCCTGAACCCACTTCTTCCTTTCATACCACAAGCCCTAATAGCCTGCATGTAAAAAAAGTGTGTGAGCCCTTCTCTTCGTCCCCTGCTCGGCTGCACCATAAAACCAACTATCCAGAAATGGTTTCTGCTCTATCGATGGAATGAAGAAACAAGTGAACATTCCATAATAATTCCATACCTTCATCGCCCATTCAATCATAATGAAAAGATACCCCACTATTGCATCATTATGCCTCCTACAACAAACACATCTTGAGGCATGGGAAATACCAACCCATTTGATTTTATCAGTGGAAGGGAAAAACTTGTTATAGATTATCTAGGTAATAAAATTATATTTTTTGGGAATGTTCTTAGCCCAAGGAACATCATTCTAGTCATCCTCAGTGGTCTACATGGAGAGGACCTGGTTATATTACTTGGACGTGAAGGAGCCTGATAGATAAGGGGATAACACCCACCTATCCGGTGTGGAGGAAAGCTTGATGAGTTGGAATTGATCCTACGGGTTCTTGTAAAGAATATAAATGGTGGATTTTTTGTAGACACTAGCTTCCCTGAAAGAATTGAGCATAACTAGATATCCCAGATACTTAAGGAACACCCCATTCTAATTTCCATGCTAGAAAGTTCCCTCTCCATTCCCAAATATCCTACGATGGTGAGTTCTAAAGGAGTTAACAAGGGGGTTGATTTCAGCCCATAAAGAGAAATAGTGTTCATCCCTTGCAGCCCAGTCCCCTAAAAACTGTTGTGCATAGTGATCCCCCATAAGGTATGTCGTTCCATCACCTCCCAAGCAAGCTTCTCATACATGAAAGAAAGGGTTTCATTAAGAATATAAACACAAGTGAGTATCCTGGAACACCAAATTAAGGAAAATGGTGTTTCATGAAGACCATGGAGGGATGAGAATTCAATTTTTTACATTTATGGTATATGGGAAGAAGCACATAGTGTAGTGTCAAAATGGAATGAGAAAGTGTTTTCAGTGAGTGAAAAAAGTCCTAGAAAAATAAAATTATGGTAAAGAATTGATAGTTTTATATAGGTATATGATGATCATCTTAAGGTACCATTTATAGTTTAATATCCAATGTGTGGAGAATATGGAAAATAAATTATTCAATTATCTTATCTATGGGTTAATTCATTTACCAAGGATTCTATTATGTTATTACAATAATTGAAGTGAAATGATTTATGTGTTTATGTGTTGGGATTATATAATTATGTTATATAAGTATTATATCTTTGATATTCTGGTTATAATAATAAACAAACCTATAATGATTTTTCACTGTTAATTTTTATTTAAGTATTTAAAATCATATATTAAATGGTACTGATAACATTGAGAATATATTTAATTGTATGGTGGTATTTATCAATATGTTACTAAGGATGAGTTAATAAATATTATTTTGGATAATGAGATGATTAAAATAAAAAATATAAATTTCATATTATTTATTACTAAAGAATTGGTTATTGATTTGGTGAAAAAATGGTTTACCTCATTTTTTTATTTTTTAAATAAATTTAATTTTCTGTGATTTAATTTGAGGATTGTGGAATGTGATTATTTTTTATTTTTATACGTTTCATTATGGTTTTATAGGGATTATTGTTATTATTTTATTTTATGGGAATATATTATCAAGGTATTAAAATGTTTTTATGTGACATTATATTGAGATTAATATTGTAAATGGATAAATTTTCATCATAATGTTTAGTATTTTTGGGTATTGAACATGTTCAAATATATTTTAAGGGAGTATTAAGGTTAAATATATAAATAATGGTTTACGTTTTACCTCTAGGGTTATTTTTGAGTGATTATAGATTAATGTATCATATTTTAAAATATTTGATAACTTTTGATGACCATTACGTCTAATTAACTATTTATTGAAATAAGAAATTACTTTTAATTATCTTATAGATATTATGATGTGTTAAAAGGAAATTTTAGTTCTTTGATCATTAAATATTTAGCTTAAATATTCATTTATTAGAGTAATATATGAAATATAATTTATAAAACCATAACCGAAGAATGAAACTTTGCTTATTTAATAGTTATAAATCAAGTAAGTACATTTTCCCATGTTCTCTATCATGATATTAACTAATCCCTCAACTTGTGGAAAATTATCATGAAATAAATATGTCATCCATTTATCTTTATTTCTGGTGTATTTGAAGTTATTCTGCCCATAATTGATTTATGATTTGTTAATTGTTAAAAGTCCCATCACCTTTTTCTAAATCACTCCATATTAGTTATTTTATATTATTATTCCCTTCTATATCTATATCATAAATTCCAAAAAATGGTATCCTTATCATGGAACCCAAATACATGATGTTTCAGAACCTTTATGGTTCCCACGTTAACATTTCAAAATAAGGTTTATTGTACCACTATACTATGAGGGTTTTTAGAAAAGAATGAAATTTTTATGATACAAATATAGATTAAAGGTATAATTTATTTATGTTGGATAAAAGGTAATATCACATGATTTTAAATTAAGATAATGTTCATTAGCATACAAGATACGCAACACTGAGTTTAAACTTACTATGAAAAAATAATATTGATATATGACTATGATTACCTAGAAATTGAATTGGTTGGAAATAATATTATTAAATAATTCATGATTTATATATTTCGAACTCAATAAAAATTATTTGATTAATTCACAGAAAATAAACAATCAATCTTTAGTAATCTCATCTTATCTTTAAAAATATGTTTTCTTTAAAACTGTGTTTTATTTATTTTCATGATTGAATAACATAAATAATATTTTTAAATTTTAGAAATTATATGAGGAATAAATAATGACATTTTTTCAAATTAGAATATCTTAAATAACATAGGTTGATATTTTTGGATTTTTCTAAAATGGCTGACTCTTCAATGAATAAGGAAAATACTGATTATTCAAATGTTATTATTTATTTTCATTCAGCAAACTAATTTAAAAGATAAAAGTTATTTTATATTTGGACATAATTTTTCATATTATATATTTTATCCAGAAAAATATATTTAATTAAATTATATTTAAAAAAATTATTATTTTGATATAATTTAAATGGTATAGTAAATAACATAATTTTCTAAACATTCTCTTTCATTTTACATTACACATCGATTTTAAAATTAATTTTTAATTCTTATATAAATTGAATCATGAAAAATATAATATAATATTTGGACATAATATTTTCAAAAAATTTACATAATTCGCATTTTTCATTATGAGTAGTAATTGTGCTAACCACCTGTCACATCATTAAGGGTAAAATGGGTAAAATATGGTTCAAACTATGGAATAATATACCAAAATTAACAAAAAATTATTCTTTAATTTCATTATATGGGATATATTATAATATATTAAAATAAATCTAATATATATCAATTGTGAGATATTTTTAATTGATAATTACCATTATCTTATTTTATGTAAATAAAATATTAAAATGTCACTCTCTTAATATTAATATATTTTAAAATTAATCATAAAGATAATAAAAAAGATAAGTTTAGTTGATATTTTTTATAATAAATATAAATAATTTTCTATCATGATATTTTATTTTTAATTTTTTATGATGAATTGTTTACCTAAATTTCATACACAACACTGATATAGTGTATGTGAAAGTTGTAGATAAATCATGTAAAATAATTTAAGTACTATAAATGTAAATTTTATTGGGTGAGTTAATGTTTAACATTGGTTTTATATATAAATATATCATATTAATGATTTTAAATGATTTATAATAGAATTTCATAATTTTATTGATATCATTAATTTCAAACAAAATGAGTTTTGTCAAAAATTAAATTCATTATATTTTATGAATTTTTTAATGATATAAAAGTAATAAAATGATTGTAATATGTCTAGAGGAATAACTTATGGTCTTGAATTCTATCCCTTTTACATTTATGAACCAATTTTTTCCTTATATGTAAAATTATAACTCATTAATATTTAAAAAGGCATTACCATAATAACTGATAAATCTACATCACTAAGTTATTTTACTCAAACATAAGGTTTTAAATTATAAATAAACTATTATAGATTTTATTACATAATTATAATAATACCATATATTAATTTCATTAGAGGACATTCCATTTGTTAACCACTATACATGACTTTGACAAATATTATATTGTAGTATTTAATATATTTTGAAAAAATAAATTATTGATATTTATTAAATAAATATTTTATATTAAATTACTTTAAAAAATATTATCATATTATAATTGAATAGAATATGCCTAAAAATATCAAATATGGTCAACTTATAAGTCATTATTCCTTTAATATCAACATTATTGGCTCCTAAATTTTAAAAAACAATAATATCATAGAAATAGTAAAAAGGTTTAATAGGGTTAAAACGAAGATATAAGGGTGTAAAAATAACCAAAACACATCAAAAAAAATTTATAATAGGATTTTTAGTCATAGTAATATTTTTTTGAACATGTAGTTGTAAAGTCACCCCTTTTTATTGAAACTAAAGAACCTCTTGTTATTCTATGTAAAGGCATCCCATTGCATGACCAATTATAGGCCTAGTGGGAATTAACTCTATTAGATGAATCTTATATGACCAAAACCCTTTTTATAGGAATAAAATTGACCATTGTAGGATGTAATAGACCATCTCCAATCTGAAAAAACATAACAAATAGATACCATGATTTTCTCCTCCTACTCCACCGATCAGGTACATCGCACCAACACTAATATTCCTACTATCGAACATCCAAATAAACACATCCGCCCATATCCCTTGTCGCTCCATATATAAATCTTATTTCACACTCCTCATCCAATGAAGTTCATTGTCAACCATCTCAATCCACACATCATCCATGAATCTCTTTTCATTCCTCCAATGATGGGAATATCACCGTCGTCGCCTCTCTTTGTCGCATAGAAAAATGTTATCAATGCATACAACCCCAATTTCACACCACCCAACCACCGCCTAGATATCCACCACAACACACAACTAAAAAACAATTTCCCATAGGCAATTTGTATAGGTTGGAGTTTGAACCCCACACATGCAAATTGTGGTGGTTTATTGAGAACCAATCCCCTTACCTCATTCCATTACACCTTATTATCAATTTTATATTAACAATAAAACATATCCATTTCACTTATAAACGTCCCTATACATTATCTTGTGATGAAAATCTTAAAATATGTGAATTCCAAGAGTCCGTAAGAAGGGGTCTAATATAATTCTATCAAGGAATAGTTAATTGCTTTTGTAGACTCTTTCATGTTAATTTCTTCATATACATTACACAAACGTGTTTACATATCCTAAAATGATTACTCTAGTATCCTAAATATAATGAAATTTTATTATAATTCTAGGAAACCAATTCACATCCCATTTTCATCCTAAAAAATTGAAAACATCACTCTAATTTACATATAGAATATAATCTCCATGTAGTGATATAAATTTTCATTCATAACCACTTTATATGGACAGTTATAAATATTGAACTAATGAATATATATGATATTTAAGAAATAATTATTATTCTAGAATTATAGTACCATATATTTCTCATTATAATAGAATTTTTTGGAAAATTATAGTGTTTTTCATGCATGTTTGGGGCTACTAAATCCATAAACTGATGTGATCTATTTTTCTTTTCCACATTAAATAAATTGTAATGAAAATAGATTAATAAAAAAGTTTCTGGAGTTGGAAAAAACTATTCTTACGAAAATTTATTAAAAATGGATAATGTTACATCACAAAGAGGTTTACAAAGGAATATATACAAATAACAACACACATTAGAATCAATATAATGTGAAAATAAATATGGTATATCAAAATTCCATATCAAGTTTGCATCTAAAATTTTTCCCTTTGACATGGCATCCTCAAATCGGTTTTCATCTCTCTAAATGTTTGACCACTAGATTAAGTTGTTCATCAGTTGAATGAAATTGATCATGGAGGGTAGAAATATCAATGGATAATTTCTGGATTGGGTCTTCACAATATGAACAACCACTGTTGAATCTAGTTCCAAATAGAAGTATCTTGACCCATCAAGAGAAGAAAGATATATAGCCCTAATCATGGCCCATAATTTATGTGTGCCTATGTCCTACCTTCTCCATGAACATTATATTTAATTTTTTTACTGGTAAATTTTATTTAGGGATATAAATTTAAATTTATATATATAATAAATATATATGGTATTTATTTCATAATTAAAATTATAATGATTATGATTATATAATCAATCTAAAAGGACTAGATCTACCGAACTGAATTCCCACAGAAAATGAAATTATTAAAACAGAGAAATATAAATTTTTATACATAATTATAAATAAATGTGTGTTGAAATATAATAAGTATAAAATATATGATATTATATGAAACAACATGAATCATGTATATATTTACATTAAATTAAATTTTATTTTATTGGATTGTATATCACATTCAAAGAAAGTATGTCTTGAGGTTAGGGGTTTTTTATTCAATTTTGATTCATTGGGTTATATTACATCTTCATTGTATTTGATATTATAAGGTTATGTGTGTAATAAATATTTATTATATTTTGTTTATTTAAACATTTATTCTATGAATTTAAAATATATAATCATAATCAATTCGTTGATTAATTTTTTTTTCAACATTAGGATCATTATATGGGATATCATTTCAATTTTCACCACATTAATATATATTTCTTATTATGAAACTAGGTATATATACTGCTCGATTTTTATATTTATCTTGAATAAATATTTATTCATGATTATTAAATTATCAATTCGTTTTAACATTTTATATTGGTTGCAACTTAAAAAATATAAAATATTTAAAAATTTATTTTACAATCTCATTTTTTAATATCTTTTTTTAAGTAATATAATAATATATCCTTTATAAAATTTATTTATTTTCTTATCTTATAGATATTTAAGGAATTACGTTATTTTTGTCAAATTTTTCCTCATTTTGGAACTTGAAAAAATAAAAATAAACGTTTAAAAGAAATTTCAGAATTATTTTTATATTTTATCATGTATACTTTTATTCCAAGTCAATATTGTTATTAAAACAATAATAAAAGTATTTTCTATTTATAAAATTATTTTATTAAGGATATTTTAATTTATCATTGAATTTTTAAAAGGTTTTAAAGGAATGTTCTTAATGTTTCTTAAATGTTTCAGTTTTTTATATTTTTTTAAAACTGTCAAAATTAATTTTTTATTCTTAATATATATGGTGGTAATGTATTTTCCAAACACCATAACCGTTTATTGTGATTTATATTTTTATACAATTTTTCATTTTTTTTAAATAAAATTTGTTTCATAAAAAAATATTTTAATTTATCTCTTCTATTTTATTTTATTATTTAAAATAATGAATTTTTTTTAAATTCTATATTTCTAATGAATTTCTTGTTATATATTACTCCTTATAAATTTTTGTGTTATTAAATATTTCTTCAAACATTGATATTATTATGGTTATTTTTCATTGGAAATTACATTTCTCATAAAGACCATTATTATTTGTATTATTGATAAGATTATTTCTTAAACATTATGACATATCCACATATAATGTTTTATTATGAATATTTTTTGATTGATAATGGAAATAATCGTATTATATATTCATTACTCAATATTGATTATTTTAGATAAGGCATGTCCTTGATTAATTAAATTTATTATTCAATTCATCTAGAATTATATATATAGGAAACGATGGTTTGGGCCTAGTTATAGATAGCCCCTCAATTCATCAAAAGGTATTAGGAGAAAGACCAATTTTCTTGCCTTATTAAATGTGTTTTGGGGTATACCAGTCTATACATTAAACTATCATGGCATAATGATGTGATGGTAAATCTATCATGATTTTTATCATTAATAATTTCCTTCATTGAGAATTTAATTATTATTATCCATGAAATAAATACATTAAAACTATCAATTGATGCATTTCATGGTCAATATATTGATTAAATTTCATGAATTTTAATTTATTTACATTTCCATAATGATTACTCCGTATTTACTCATGATATATTGCAATTATCATAACCCCTGATTGATTATTTTGTTTCACCATTATTTTTTTAACTTTTCCCCAGGATATGCAGAAGGAATATTTCAGTGAGTTTTAGTGTATAGAATAAATTCTTCAAATATGTTTTATTTTTTATTTCCATTGATAAATGGGAAGAATATATGTGTATATTTTTTCAAGACTATTACACTATTCATTCATTTGGGATGTGATCACTTGTATCTACTTCTATTATAATAAATTAAACACCTTACTTAGGATTCTGAAGATGGTGTTATAACATTAATTATCCCTAAATGAAAAATTGATCAATTATTTAGTGTCTTAAAACCAATTACATAAAATTAATTAGACAAAAAGTGACTATGGTTTCTATAAATGTATCATTATATATACTATGAAGGTAGAAATTAAGATTACAAACACATATTATTATCATGGTTTTAGTGATAAAAATAGAAACATGTATGTTTTTAGGAAATTATAATAATAAGATTCATAGATGAAATTAATGTAATATTCTGTCATACCAAACGGATTTAATGACTCATTGTAAAAAAAATTAGGGTATAGGAAATTGATTTTTTTGTCGAAAATATTTTCATTGAGAAATTGAATATGGGAATGATATTAATAGTAAAACTAATGAAATGAACATAGATAAATAATAACCAATTACCCACCCACACACCAATGATTCAAATTAATGAAGTATTATTTTTATGATAATCATTCAATTAATGCACTGTTAGATGAAAATAAATATTGTAAAAAAAATATTAAGACCATATAAAAGAAGAAATACCAAATGATCGAAACTGTAGAAGTGCATCGTGCAAATGAAATTAAAAAAGTTACACATATCATCCACTCTAGAATTTAAAATTTATCATTTTATAATTTTTCTACCCAAATAATCATATCAAAATAATATTTACAGGGTAACAAATCACCACCCCAAAAACTAGATTTTGAGTTGGCGGTGAAAACTCAAATTGGTATGACAATCACATCTCATGTTTATAGCACTTCCATGATTATTGTTTGTTGTAATGTGCATCATAAAGTTAATTCCATTATCTCTATAATTTAATTTAATATAATTTTTAATGGATTTTATATCTATATACAGGGCCTATATCAATATATAAGGATGGGATGTAATATTTCGTATCCTGAATAGACCTATGATCAATTATCTCTACGGATATTATTATTAATTTAAATTATTAATTACTCAAATTATGTGGGGTTTAGAACCTGTTCCTTAGGGGTATTTATCTTGATAGGTCGGGGATAAAATCAATATTAAACATATTTTTATTATTATAGAGTTTTTATATGTATTCATGGAATAGTTTACAATTATTCACATAAATCATGAGTTTGAGTTTTAAATGTGACTCATGACTAAGGATTTTATAGTTTTAAATGCACCATATATAATGAAAATAATTCTGTTTTATAATTTTTTGAATATTGTTTAATATAATATAGAAAATGAATTCATATGAAATGTTTCTTTAACATACAATACACTAGATATTTTTTCAATATGGAAGACTGATCGATGCATTTCTTCTTGATTATCGAAAATATAACAACATAAAAAATAAATAATAGGTATCATATATCCTATATTCATTATTTGTTTGATCAAATTTAATGATATCAATACTTATCAATGATTGACATTATTTAAGTAAACTATCAATTGTGGGTAAAATGGGAGGAAATACCCAATACAACCTACCATACAAGGTACGGAATGTGTGCGTTTATTGTTAATCCATTTTGATATAAAAAATCCTCTACTAACTCCATGGACCTATTAAATAGATTATTTTTAAATTACCTTGATCAATTAATGGTATTGTTTATAATTGTTATTTTTATAAATTCCAAGAGATATGAATAGATAAGTATTATCAGAGGATTGTTTGGAGGACCTCAATGGAGGTTAAATTGTATGAAAAAAACTATGTGTGAATTATGGTAACATAATGTTCTGTTCTTGGGTCATGTAATTACAACGAAGGGTATATTCGTGGTTACCTAAGAGATTAATGTAATTAAAAATTTATAATAACCAAAAACTATGTATGGTATTCATAGATTGGAAGGATTTTTGGTTAATATACATGAATTATGAGAAATTTTTCACAGCTTTCAAAACAACACAGCAATTTATCATGGAAGGTAGTAAAGATCCTTTCGACTAATGAGTGTAAAGAAAATTACAAGAGATAAATAGATGGTAGGTTAGTAAACCCATTCTCACATTATCCTATAGTTAAGAAAAGGTTTTTTTATTCATGCATCAATGAAGGGACTACGATGTATTCTCAAATAGAATGACATATTGGAGGCTTACGCCTCACATGAATTGACGGTTCATGATAAAAATTACAAGATTCCTCACATGGATATAGCGGTGGTGATTTTTGAATTATAAATATAGAGGCGCTATATTTTTGGGAAATTTATGAAATATATACTAATTTTAATTGTTTAAATAATATATTCATAAAAAATAGTTGTACATACAAAAGATGATAAGAAGAAAAAATAGTTCCCAATGATGAGAATTTTAAGAGACTTGGTATCAATCTATTATCTAGTTGCACATGCTATGTGGAGAATCCAGAGGAAAACATGGATAAAATTTTTTTTAAGGGTAAAGTGTTCATAGTTGTCTAATAATCTTTTTAAGAGTTCACTATTATTCATTCTAACAACACCATGGGAATTCCTTTCCTCAATATTTGGTCCCATGGAGGGGAACATGCAGGTCCTGAGAAAAAAACATTAACCCTTTGGTTTATTTTTTGGTGTTTTTGATTATTTAATTTTTTATTATGGAGGCCACATGATTCATGATTCAATTTTTACACTAATGGATCATGTTCCATGGGAATCATTCATTTATATGGAGTGGTTTGTGACTCTAAATAAAATTAATTTTTTAATATTTATCTTACTTTAAGACTAATAATTCCATCATAGTGGATGTAATGTCTATGAGATTGGGGGGTGTTTTTATGAAGGCAATACAATGTTAGTTTAATGGAGGTTCATATAGATTATAAAATTTTTATCGATCCCATGAAAATACTTATGTAGCTCTATGATTGATATCTTATATAGTTCGGAGATTTAAAAACCTTATATCAAATAAAAAAGTTATTATACACACATGGCGGGACGGAAACATGGAATCAAATTATCATGCCTCGATATCTAGTCATGAGGTGGACACTACACAATATATCTATGATACATATATACCTCATAAGGGGGTGAATCTGATTTGGGGTTATTCCCTTAGGTTTCATCACCAATGATTTATTTAAGTAGTTTTTATTTTGCACTATTTCTTACTTATTTATTTTTGTATGTGTACTAATTTTTTTCTCTCCTTCTACAAATAAATAATAATGACGATATAGATAGTTATGATCAAACACTATGAATTATTAATAGACTACCACCCTATGTTGGATAACAAGTGGTTGATGCACTATGTATGAAGTATCATGCTAGTTTGGTGATGGTGATTATTAAAAATGATTCAATAATTATTGATTTTAAAATGATATTGCCTGAAATAATAATGGAAGGGGATAAATATTATCTTTCTCAAATAAGTATTCAATCATCTAACCATGTCAGGTTCAAGGAGTCATGGAAAGATGTTGTGCAACTGATAAAGAATTTAATAAATCTTCTTATGTTCCATAGTGATGATGATGGATTGGAAATTTTTATGAACTTAGTAAGTGTCCCATTAATATAAGAAATATAGAGGGATATGTTAGATGAATATTTTATGTCATCATTTTTTTTCAATCAAAGAATAATGAATATTTATATCGATATTTAAGAGCATTTTTTGGGACATCATAACGACGGAATGTGTGATTATTGTATGTTAGTATTTTGAATTAATACACTAAAGGTGTTATTTTATAATATTAATGGGACATTACAACCATTACACACCCAGATATGAAAAATGGACAACATCACCATGGATTTTGTTATAATAATATCCAAAAAATATAATGAGAATAATGTTATTCTGGTTGTAGTTGATCACCTCATAATGTAATCGAATTTAATTGAAATTAGAGAATATTTTTAACGTGACTATCTATCGAAGATATACATTATATTAGGGGTAAAGTTATATATATTAAAAAATTATATTATATTTTATTAGGAAATACGTTTTATCACAATATTCTATAGAAGTATCTAGAAATCTATGGATACCCACTTTTATTTTTTTAGTATTTATCATCCCTAGATATATGGTCTGTAGATGAGGACAATTCAAACCCTAGAGGATATAATTAAAACTTATTAAATTTACTTCAATATTTGATGGGATTTAGAACGTAACATATATGATCACTATTATAAAAACAAGATTTTCATTCTAATATTCAATTGTAACTATTCGAGGATCTATATAGAAATAATTTGAGAAAATGAATATGTTAGGATGAAGTTAGGGAGTGAAAACCTCTTGAACCGAATCTTAATCAAGATATATCCTAGAAGAGTCTAACTATTTTATTACACATTAAAACATCATAGGGTAATTCAATGGTTTATACTAATAACTATATATTATATTTGGAGTTTGATGTTAGAGAGAAGGTATTTTATTAAATATATCTTTTTAATAAGGTTATGATATTTAGAAATAATTGAATAAAAATACAATGTAACATTGAACCCTTAAGGATTCATGGCTGAATATGGACTATAGTTTGTCACATGAAAATTCTACTGATCCTCTCCCAACTGTAAGATGTGTTCTATATTTCACTTTTTTGGAACTACATACCTAACACTTACCATGTACTAAAATCATTGGTTGTACCACTAGATCATGGTCAATTTTATAAGGAATAACCAAAAGAAATTGTTTATCATTGAAATAAATTTCTATGAATCCTTACCACTCACCTAGTTAAGGTTTAGTGGATGAGTCATACATTAAAATAAGGAACACGGGAACTCGATTATTTATTAAAGTTGAGGAATCATCACTTATTTTAATCTTTGTATAAGGAATTTAATGTCATAATTAATATAATGTGTTAGAATGTAACATCTCTATATTTTAGTCTATATTTCCCTTAAAAATAATTATAAAGTGTTTTATATCTTATAAATGATAAAAAACTATACTAAAGTAAATATTTTTTTTATAAATTGGAAAATGAAAAAAACAATAAGTTGTTTTAACAAAACTTTGTCATTAAAAATTAAATCCAATTCAGTTTTGAAATATCATAGATTTAAGATAAATTGGTTTTTTGAATTGGTTTTTCTTTTCAAATATAATTATTTATTATATTAATTCATGAAAATATATTTTTAATATTTAAGTAAATTCATTTATAATTAATTTATAACATATATAAAAAAATTAAACTAAAAACTATAATAATTTATGTATTTATGATTAGACAGAAATGTTTCATTTTAAAAATATTTTTCCTCAAAAACAATATTTAAAATTATTTAATTTATTTAGTTTATGGAAAGAAATAATTTATATACATATAAAAAAAATTATCATCCATACATTTATTTTTTATTGTTTATTAATTAGGATTTCAAAGAAAAATATTATAATTTTCAAAAAATTGTTTTTATGTGTGTAAAAAATGTTTATTAAATAAAATATATTGATATATAATAATGATTTTCAAAAATAATTATTGTAAAATAAATGAAAATTCTATTTATGGTTTTTAAAAGTCATGTAATTAGTGTAATCTAATTTTATTCCTAAAATTAATTATCTCTAAAAAGAATATTCATTACCATTTTCTCACTTATTTGGAAATTTAATTTTTACAAATATAGTAATTTAATCTTCTAAAATAGATTTAAAATTTGGAATAAGAGTGCCTTATTTTTTTATTAAGTTGAATTTTATTTTTGATAAAAAAATAATTCACATTTATAAGAATTTCCCACCTCAGTTCTGGTAAAATCATGTCAAAAGTGATCACATAAATGAAAAAGACTTAAAATGAATCAAAACAATAACATTAATTTATTTGGTAGATTATTTTTATATATACCTAAATATGTCTTTAATTTTTTTTCCACCTGTCTCCAACATGGAATTTATTATATATTAACAAGGTAACTATTTACAAGAATACCACATCTCTCACTTATAAAAAAATATAACCCACTCCTCACTTCTCAACAAATTTTGAGCACTGTATATTGACCATTAACTGAAAAAATCCATCCCAAATCTCTCTCCAATTTCTAATATAATATTTCTATCCAAAAATACCAACCCATAAATGTTTATGGCATACTCTAATAGAAAATAGACAAATATGATGTAATTATCTTAACTGAGTTCTTCATGTTTATATATTTATTCATGTCCTTATAATTTATTATAATCATCAAAATATAATGACATTAGAATCATAAATGTAATAAAATATTATTATTTTTAGGGAGTAAACATTATATATCAAATTTATATCCATTTTGAAATGAAAAGAATGCTCATCCATACCTATGGACTTACACCTCTTTGAGCTAAAATATTTCATTCCTTATAGCCATATCTCATAGATGGTTAAAGAGATAAATTTAAGGAAATTGAAGGATATATATGACATAATAATTTTGTAATAGTAAATTATTATCTATTTTTCTTCACCTTTTAACCATAGAAAATTAAAACAATATTTTTGTATATGTGCGGACTCTCGGATCCATGAATGATGTATTTAATTTTTCATCACAACCATTCATGGATTATTATAATAACATATAAATGAATTAATATTATATTAAATAAATGATTAATAATTAATAATTTTTTTATTTTTATTTTATTCACTAATAAAATCAATTATTTTATAAAATTGAAATGTTTTGGGAAATTTTTTTATTCTTTCTATCAATATAGTCTTAGCAGGTTTTATAAAATTACAATGGAACACTAGTTTTGTTTATGAAAGATGAAAAAATCATAATAGGTAGAAAATTATGTCCATTTATAAAAAACATGGAAAAGTTTAAACCAATCCACTAAGAATAAAAAATTCAAACTTTTATCATATAATTAAATATTGTTTTCAGTCAAAAATAAAATAATTGGAGACAAATTGTTTTCTTGTGTTTTGGGGTAGAAATATACCTTATTCTACTCCACTAACACTATATCCATGAGATTCATGAATTTTACCCATAGATCATTTACCATTGGATCTAAATATTTGAATGAAAGAAACAACATCAAGTTATAATACCTTTTGAAATGATTTATATTGGATTAACATAATTCCTTGAAATAGTAAATAATTGAGTGTTTATAAAAAAATTCTTCATTAAAATAAATTATCTTTGAAATTAATCAGACATAGATACTGTGGATAAATGATTAATATATCACTAAAATAATAGATCAATATATATAATTCATTATCCTCCCATAGAATCTCTAATCTTACTATATAGAATAATAAGCTAATGCCACAATAGTAATTAATTTGATCTTTATAGAATAATGATTAAAAATCAACAAATTAATATAACATATTTTTCTCTAAATATTTTTTCTAAAAATATTCAATGAAATATAATAGATGTATTTCAAATAATAATTGTAGTAACAGAATGAATAATCTCTTCTGATATAACAAATATTTTTGGTAGTTATATTTAAAATGAATTGTATTTTTCTTGTTTTGAAGAGAAAAAAATAATTATCCAAAAATATTGGCATCACCACCATATATATTCCAATGAGAATTAAAACCTCATCCTAATTAAAAAAAATTCATGCATATTCAATTAATTCACAAGATAATACACAACATCAAAATACCCCACATTCATGAAATTTGATTTTAATCAACCATGAAAAATCATAGAATCCAATTATAATAATATTTAATTAATAAATTTTCAAATATTTTATGAAAGAACATTTTTATTTCTTTAAAAAGATATTTTCAGAAGTGAAATTATAGAAAAAATATGAATAATATAAAATTTGTATGTCATATATTACTGGATCAGCATGAGTTATGCACTGCATAATGATGGATTGAAATGTATTGTTGATAGGGAATCATTAATAATAAACATAAAGTACTAGAATGTAGAGTATGCATCCAATTTAAGGTTCTCAATGAAAGGTATATGACAAATTTTTGATTACTTATGTTAGGTACAAATCAAATGTTAAGTATCTAAATTGTAGGATCCTTAACAAATTTTAATTACCAAAAATAGAATTTATTTAATACTTCTAGTTCAAAATTATTGGTTCGATACCAACATTTGGATACAACTTCACTTTTTTAATAGTGATTATAGATTCATTTAAAACATATAGAATACATTATAAAATACACATTCCCAAAAATAAAAGAGTTAATTGCTAAAATAATAAAGTCAATAATTATTTGAAAAAATGATAATAAAATTAAATATAAGTATGAACATTTCTCAAACAAATATTATAAATAAAAAATATTTGTAATTGTTAGAATAATAATTAAGAACATTAAATTAGGATCGTATAAAACATATTTCTATCATGAGTTATCTGTATCTATACAATTCATTGGATGAATTTAATAGACCCTACTATCATTTAATAATATTTCATTCATATAAATGACACAATATCATAAATCATAACATTATAACATAACCCATGTAAAGAAACAAAATTTCATAAACATCTCATAATTATAATAATAAACCACCTAGAAAAGAAATATGGATGTTATAATTGGATTATATAACCAATAATTTATAAGTTACATAAAATGATGTTTTTATAGTTGAAATATTATGTTAAAGGATCATGGGAAAATATATTGAGAAAAATATACATTTCTCTTTGCAATATCCTTTTAAAAATATAAAAAATTAACCAAATATTGAAAAACAATTAATAAAATTAACCTTTAATGGTGTAAAAGAATAATAAAACCATTGATCACTTATAAAGGAGATAAAATATTCTCATCTCATATATGTTATAATAAAATATTACTTTCAATGTTTTGCATAAAATGTATAAAAGCTAATTTTTTTGAAAAAATATTGAATATTATTTTATAAACATTTGATAAAAAATAAATCATGCATGAAAATGGAATTATAAATTATTGGTTGATGGTAATAACATTCAATAATATGTTTTTAAAAATTATGGATATCGATGAAAAGAATTTTTCTACTAAATATCTTATTAAAGTTGATTTCCTTTTAAAAAAATTTATTCACTTGATTACTTAACGTGAGGAAAATGAATGAAAAAAACTATCTTTCAATAAGTAAACAGAATACGGGAAAATGAAATTATTTTATCAGAAAAAGTTCATATATTTTCTTCACTATAATTTATAACAAAAAAATATTGATTAAAATAGGATTGAATCATATGTCCCATATTTCTTTGGAAACATTTGAATCATACTACCATTAAATAAATAAAAATAGATCAATATGTAACATGCCATAAAAATCCTAATAAAAAAAATAAAATATATGCATTGATTTTATGTAAACCAAAAAAATGAAATAGGTGGTGATTATGGCATGTGTTTCACAAAAATATAAGTTAGATAAAAATCTACTACGTTGAGATCTACTTTCATAGAATGTTATTTAACCTCCCATATTATAAATTATAATTTATTATAAGCCTATAAAAATAATATAATTGATTATTATATCATATATATTTAATATATATATGTATAGAGTCATCCAGATCTGTATATATAGAAAACATATTTACATTAATCATAGAGACAATAGGACATACTTTCAAATCAATGTTTTTTAATATTTAAAGGATGAAAATTAATAATGGTAAATAACAAAATCAACTCTATATAATAATAATTATTTCATATATATCATAAATATTCATTAAATCGGTCCTTATTACCATCTATGTAAATAGAAATGAAAACTGGATCACATCACTTTGTAGAAGAGGTTGTCCACATGTACACACAAGAGACATTATCCATCTCCAATGGTTTGAAATGTAAGGAGTTGGATATGATATTATCAATAAAAAAGTATAATTATATATTAAAAATGTTATATTTACATTTAACCCATCATATTACTCATTCAAAAAATATGGTAATGAAAAAAGAATCTTATCGCTTTATTAAGACGGTAAGCCATACGTACAGATGATAGATGCTTTCACTTTTCATTTGATGGGAAAGAGGATTTAACATGGTAGCTTCATAATCGTAATAAAATATATTTGTATTTAGGAATATTTTTTTATTTTCTGAATTATACATCAAATTTATTGGATATAAAATAATAATTAAAATAATGTAATTGGTTAAAGAGATTATCGCTTATTTGAAACAACTACATTATATATCCTCTTAAGGACTATTGGGTTATTGTTTTTGGAATAAAAAAACTATAAAATGTGGATAAATATTACATTAATGTACTTTTTCAGTGATTGTTCAAGATACAAGAATCAATGTGGGTGAAGAAGTGAAAGGTGGAGTTTTTTTTATAATTGTGCGGAGGGGCACTTATAGATCATATGAAAATGTTAAATTATTTGAATTACTTTTGACCTTTAAATAAATCCAAATTTGTAATATAAAAATACAATATTATGATGATTTTAAATAATCTCATAAAATATGATTCATTCTTTTTTCACATATTTACCATTATCTATTTGTTTTATTTCTTCCTTCACCCTTTTGAAAAATATGGTTATGTCAATTTTTATGAATATTAAAGGGTTCAAAGGCTTACTAAAAATAAACTAATGTACCAAAAATATACATTGGATGATTTCCCCAACTATATCTTCTTCACATGGTGAAGTGTTTTTGAATTTTTAATCATCTAATAAAATATTATATATTTTAAAAAATCATTAATATCAATTTTAAATCTCTTCAATTAATTTATCTTTTAAAACTAAAAAACAAAAACAGAATTCAAATTTAATAGATCCAAATCTCTTTAGAATCCAATTATTATCTAAAAAATAATTTGAACAAAAAATAACTTTGATAATATTATTTTTTGACCTTTTAAAATCATTTTATGGATTTGTTTCATTGCATGAAGAAACACACTTTTAGTATTTAATAAGAATTTAAGGTAAATATTTCATTACCAAAAATGATCAAGTAAATTATATTGATGAATATAAATATTTTATATTTTAAAATAATATTTATAACCAAAAATATCAAATTTTTATCCATACAAAAAAATTCAAGTCAATAAAACAAGGAAAATGAAAATTGTTAATTTTCATTATATAAAAAAATATAAATGTTAATTCTTGGGAAAATATAAAAAATCTCATTTATTATAATTTTGAATTATTACTCATTATCTATACTCATCTATTAAAATTTATTTAGGCGTTAGAGATATTTTTTAGTCTTTTTTCATATTATTTTGAATCGAAATTATCTGATTTACCAAATGATATGCTAATAAAATTACAAAAGTTTGTATTCATAGTGGCAAAAAAAATAGGTATTCTATTTTAAAAGTTATGACACCATGATTCAAAATATTTATTAAAATTTTTAGGATTAAATTTTATGAATTTTAAAAAAATTACAATAAATAAGTAAAATAGAATGAAAATCTGTTTTTAAAAATTATGTTTTTAAGTAATGAAATTTAATTCTACCAAAATAATTTATAATTATGATTAAAATGAAGTAAATCTTTTTCTACATAATTAAATAATTATTTTGTTACATTGAGATCAGATACAAATCCTAATGATCCTTTTTAATTAATATAAAATTAATGTTTTACAAAAAAACGGTATTTTCACTATTCAATTGAAAATCAATAGGTTCATAACAACCAAATAATTAACCCAAAGATAATTTTGATATGATTATTTCAAAAAAAATATAATTTGTCTCAAAAAAAATTCATAATGTTAAATAAATTTAAATCTAATTTTTTTTCTAACAAAAATAAATAAATATATTTGTAAATAATAATTATTTATATGGATAAAATGCCTTATTAAAAATTGAATAATTATTTTCCATAAATTATTCAATAATTTTATATAGAGTTGGACCTTTATATTTAATTCATTATTTAGTTAGTATTATTCAATCACACTAATTTTAATAACTTGGTTATAAGGATAACATAATGATATATTAATAATATATTGTGGTTTCATTAAACTAGTTATTGCATGTAACTGAATTTGATAAAGAAATTAAATTATTTAAAGAAAATATATTTTAATATTTTGTGTTGTTACATTATGTAACATTTAAAAAAATACATCCACATACTTTGGAATTCATCCTTGTAATCAAAGGTTTGATATTTTAAAATTTCATTGTGGAAGCCCACAACATAAAAATGGATAATAAACATCCTAAAAAGAAAGGGGAATATGAAGTTCATTTTATTGATAAAAAACTAGGCTTCTAAATATTATAACAATAATTGGAAGTAAAAATATAGACAAGGAAATAAAATTAATTTCCAAAGACTAATAAAAAGTTTTATATAACATTTTTTGGAAAAAGTTAAGGTTCACAAAACAATAAATCTATGATAGGTGAAATGAAAATCACTTCATTAGAAATAAAGGTAAAATTATAAATTTTTATTTTAATATAATTTTACATTGTTTAGTTTTTGATATATTGAACATGATAAAATATACTTACTTGAGTTATTTCATTACTATAATCATAATTTCATCCTTTGGTTGTTCTAAAAAAAATTCCACTTAATCTCCTAATCCATGAAATTAATATTTCAGAAAAAACATGTATCCATAATGAAGTAAATTTTACTTTTAACATATCATAATATCTATAAAATAATGATAATTCATTCATTCTATCGCTATATTTTATAAAATAAAAAATAATTACTATAGTTTATCCAATGTGATAAATCACACATTAATATCATACAATAACACCCAAATATCAACATAAAAAATTCCATGAATAGTTAAAGTTAAGACTCCTCAAAAAACATTTCTGACCACGATTGAATCCCAAAGTTGATTTTATCCCGTAAACATGCATTATGAACCCAAAAGGAATTTTATTTCCTCATATAGTAATAAAAAGGATGTATATATCTTGATTATATATTCATCAATATATACAAATAATTTTTTAAATAATTTCCAAATAAAATATTATATTCTTCTAAAATATAATTCACCCTTTATTTATTAAATAATAATTTATCTTAGAAAAAACATTTCCATTATAGGCTTGGTTTTATCCTTTCACTATTAACATATCATTGGTTGATTCATAATATCATATATGATTTCATTATTCAATAAATATATATATATATATATTCCATGTAAGTAAAAAATAAAATGATAGACATTACATAAATATTTACTGTCTGATAATATTTTCATAGATATTATTTAAATAATCATCTACATGGAATCATAAATTATAGAGTTGAATATAAGAAGGCCCATAAATTACATGATCAATATCAACTACTTTAATGGAATAATGTTTTCCTTTCTATAACATCATAGGTTGTGGCTGGTGTGGTTCTTTCTTTATTTTGGGATCATTGTTTTTATGGTGGTATGTAAATTTGTCTCCCCTATAGTTGATGATCCATCTTTCATTATAGTCCCTTGTTTATGCCTATATCCACTTATCCCTACTTTGACATCCTATCCCATAGATCCCTTACCAGTTAGTGTGGTGTGTGGGTCTTCAAGAGGGTTATAGGTGGTCTTATTAGAGTACATTAGGTTCTCTGAGAGGGAGACTACCTCATCATAGATGCATTGGAAATATGTGTTGTTCTATTTTAATGTTTTTATAAAGGTAATGCTTGTGTTATTTGACAGTGATATGAGGATAGTAATGGTGTCAGGCTCCAATGGTGTCTGGTTGTCTCGAGAAACTAATTTTGTTCTTGAATGACGTTTTGATGGTGCCTATATGATGAAAATGGTGTCTCATGATAATAAGGCTGGTGAAATTACTAAGGTGGACATGTGTAATGGATCGTTATCTATTCAAGAGTATTATATTATAAATTTTGAACTGTGAATCTATTTTTTGGTTCATGTATTTGGTTGTGTAGGTCAACAATTAGCCTTTAAAAGTGGAATTTTAACATCTATAAAAAACTAATTTTCAGTTAGTTGTTTTTGTGGATTATTATATTCATTAGACCCTGGATTAGGGAATTCATTTTCAAAAATCTTATGAAATTTTCAATTATTTCCCTAAATTGTGGGTTTTTTATTCTTTTAAGTTCTCTCTCTGTTAATTTCATTGACTGTCCCCTCAAAATCTCATCTAAAATATTTTTCTTGATTTCCAGGAATCCCACACTAAAAACACCTTCATTTTCCTTTTATGAATTACCTTAAGTTGTTCTTACAATATTATTTGGAATGTAGTAGGGTGAAAATGTTACTTCCTCAACAGGAAAAAATTAGAGATTCCATTAGGCTTCGTCGTCTATTTCTTATCACTAGAACCTTACATGTTTTCATCTTCTATTTCAAATTTCTAAACAGATTGAATGATTAATTCATTGATTCTAATGTCTCTTATAGATAATTAATTTCCAAGACTTCGTATTGGACCTCAAGATATTCAATCAATTTTACCTTCACGGCTAATGATTAAACATGAAGCATACCTTTTAGGTCTTCTATAATTTGTATCATATGTACTAATAGACTCATCATCCTTCTTAAGATAAAATAATTTCTTATCGATTTTTTGAAAATTGATTAAAATGGAACCACTTTATGAAAGAATACCACCTTATATTGATCCCATTATGTGGATTAAATCAATTTGTCTTTGCTCATATTATTAAAAATATAACAACAATTGTCTTCTTCACCTTCCAAATTATAAATTTCTAGCAAATTTATTTCATGTTTTGAGCACTGAATAATAGAAAATACTATTCCCCACAAATTGATCCATTACTCAGTTACGGGTAGTTCATAATACCCATAAAAGAAGGGTGGACATTTTTTCATAAAATATTAAATATCAAGTATCTCCCTCCTTGGTGAATGTAAAAGTTAAACTTGATACATGTTCCCACTAATAACTTAGGAGATTTGAGAGAGCGTTATCAGAATATATTGCATCCCATATCTTAATCCATTCATTTTCACTTGAGAAAAATCATTGAATAGGCTATTTCAATTTTTTCCATAAAATACCTTCATTTTATATCCATTGACTAAAATAGAAAATAATATTTTGAGAAATGATAATCATAGTGAAAATCTACATAATCATGAAAAATAATACATTATATGTCAAAATCAGGACACATTATTTTCCATCAAAGACAAATTATGTTTATCCTAGTTTATCTATGATCTTAAATGATTCGTTAAAATTTTATCCAGTACTTCATCATATCCCTAGTGTTCTCACAATAATTTTCCCATGATACATTCAATATAATAAATAA
Source organism: Viscum album (assembly GCA_963277665.1). Lineage (NCBI taxonomy): Eukaryota > Viridiplantae > Streptophyta > Magnoliopsida > Santalales > Viscaceae > Viscum > Viscum album. Next base: position 1,654,323,950 of record OY728148.1, on the reverse strand, counting down.
AAATTTCTCGGATAACAACTATAGCGACCCATGCATTCCACACATAGATAATAAATCATTCTAAATAGATATTCAACACATAACATAATGATCCACACCATTATTTTTTTGTTATACTAGCTTGGAATAATTGACATAAAAACAATGGTTTATATTATTTCATCATCAACTGTCACTTAGATATTAAAAACTTGCACCCTTCGTATAAATATCTTATATAATACCATTCTTTATATCTTGGGGAAAAGGACACATAAAAAGTGAGAGATCAGATTCTTAGTAAGGGTAAACAAGAGTGAAATTAATTATTACATTATTATAACATAATCATACATATATTATAACATGATTATATCATTTTAAATTCATTCCATAAATATCACATATCATAATCTTAATTCACAGGATAATTCCTTGTAGTTCATAAGACATCAATCGTAATGGAATCAAAGAACATGTGTCATAAGATTATAGTCATTATCATAATTCACGATTTTGTGGAATACATAATCTTATTAATTTATGAGAATATATTAATATAATAATATTCATGCATTATGTTATGGACATTAAATCAGGCCCATATATTTAATTGTGGTCATGAAACCAGGTCTACACATAATTTAATGAACATGAAATTTTTTTCCACTAATAAACATTTGTAATTGAAAACCAGATCCATGCATAATCATGTAGTCATGAACCCTAGGTCCATGTAAAATCTTATGTTAGTGAAACTTAGGACCATATAAAAAACTGATAACCTGAAATCAGGTTCAAGCATAACAGTTTCACGTCATGAGTTATCCATCATTATTCGATGGAGTATATGAATTTAACAAATTGAAATGATATATTATCATAATCCATTAATATTAATTTCATTATATCATCAATCATAACAAAAAAATATAGTTCATGTAAAATGAGTTGGTTTATTAAACATCAAAACATTATAATCCTGAATAAACCAGAGGCAGAATATAGATGGTACAATTAGATCATATCCCTATTAAAAAAATAAATAACATCAAAGGATGATATCATATGTGAAATTTTTCTTTAAAGTGCCACTATAATTATTTTTAGGAAAACATGCAGCAGATATTAAAATAAAACTATTAAAATAATAAAATTTCCCAAATATTTTGGAAAAAAATCCTTTGGATGTAACCATGGAATCATGTAATGGTGGTTCAAATCATTGATTAATCATGACAATGAAAAATTATTTTCATGTATTATATATAAAAATAAAACATTCATCTAACACTTTGGATGAAAAATTTAAAATGATACTCATTTGAGAAACAATAAGAAGGTTCAATTTAAACCATTTTGTAAAAAGTAAAACAGGGATAAAAATGGATTTAAACAATTAGAATTATTTAGTAAAAATATTCTTTAAAACATTTTTAGAAAATATGGATAAGGAAAAAATGATTGACTGAAATTGTAAATATATTCGAATTTATTTAAAAAAACCTTTTTAGTGACCTATAACATAAAGATAGAAAACTGGAAAAAATATACCTTTATGTAATGAAGATATTAAAATAATAAATGAATAAATTATATAACATGTGGATAATTTACTTTCTTCATTGAAAATTAAATTATAAACAATCCTTATTAAAATAGTATTGAAACATAATACGCTTACCCATTTTGTAAAATTTAAATCATAAGGCAATGAATGAATGAAACATAGATGTATATGTAAATACAAATAAAATTTCTAATAAACGACATAAAATAATTCTATTTTAATTATATTCATCACATAAATTAAATAGGTGGTTAATATGCTATTTGTTAAATTTAAATAAATGTGAGAGGAAAATCCCTTACCTTGAGATCAATTTACACCGAAAGTTATTTAACATCATTTATTATAATTATAAAAAAATTATTTAAATGATTATTATATAATTTATATTTATTATATTTATATATTTATATATATTTATATATATAATGTAGTTATAGGAAAATGAAATACACCATTCTTGGGGATGGTAGGTTGTGCGTACCCATGAAAGAGATTTTCATTTTATGATGGGTAAAAGAAAGATAAGTAAATAATAATTCACCTTTACAAGATGATTATTATATCATATATATCTTATATATTTATAAAATCCATCATTGTTACCATCCAATTCAATGGAAAATGAAAAACAAACCACATCACTTCACGGAGGTGTTTCTCAATACATACAACCGAGCGATGTTATCATTTTCCAACGGGTTGTAAGGTAAAAGGTATATATGATATTATCATGTGATAAAATTTATTATTTTATATAAATAATATATAAATATTGAACCCATTATTATAAGAATCCGTAATATATTGTAATAAAAAATTAATTGCATCACTGCGTGGAGAAGATAAGGCGAACATACACAAGGGTGATAATTTTATATCTCATTGGATGATAAAGAGTTAGAATAATAGATGTTTAATAAAAATAATAGAATTTTATTATATTTATTATTATGAATTTAATACATTATAAATTATATAATTTATTAATATTTGGTAAATTTATAATTAAATATAATTTGATCGGTAAAGGTTATTACAACATTTAACCAATTCTTTTATATCTCCAATTAATGACCATAGTTTTAGTATATCAAGACTAATAAAACTCTATAATGTGTATAATAATGTTTATAAGGCATTTTTTTAGGTTAAGGAAAAAAAATATGTCTTAATGTTTTTTGGTGAATAGAAATTATGGGTTCCCTTTTATAATTGGAGGGAGAAGCACTTTTGGAATTCAATATAATATTAAATTAATTTAAACAAAAATTATACCATAAATTAGGAAAATATTATATGATTTGGATATAAGATGTGGGTGAGATGAAATTAGGTCATAAAAAATTTGAACAGGTTTAAAAAAAATATTTACAATTATCATTTTTATCACTTCATTAAACCTTTTTACAATTACGATGAAATCAATTTTTTTTACTATTAAATGTATAATATAATTAAAAAAGATTAAAAGTAAATAAATGATGTATGTATGATTTTATAATAATAAATAATTAAATTTGAAAAATATAATTTTTTAAAGAGTTTAAAATGATATAATTAAATATTATTTATTATAAAATATGAATAATATCAATTATGGAACTATTCATTTAATATTTATTTTATAAACGTAACAAAATAATTGAATTTGAATAAAATTATCCTAACCATTATAATTATACATTTATATAAATTAAAATTTTTTTACACAAAAATAAAGTATGATAAAAATATTAATAGAGTTTATAAAATTATTTTTTTTGATTTTCTTTCACTACATACATAAAAAATATGCTAGTGTTCCATAAGAATTTAAGTTAATTATTTAATTAATAAAAATTATAAAAAAAATTATCATGTTGAATATATATAAATTATATTACAATATAATATTTATAAATAAACATTTAATCTATTTTTTAATATATATTAAATAGATATAATAAAATTAAGAGAATGAGATTTTTGAATTTTCGTTATATAAAATAATATAAAAGTCAAAATCATTGAAAATGGTTTAAATTGACATATTTTCTTCTTTTTAATGATTATTAATTAGATATTATCATTAAATAAAATTTATTATTCTGTTTGGTTAATTTATGAGTCCATGTGGTATTATTTTATCCCAAATTACTTGATTTACCATTTATTATAGTATCAAAATTACTGAAGTTACATTTCATAATGTCTAAAAATAAAATGAACCTATTTACCAAATTTAGAGAACACAAATCCAAATTTGGAATAAATTTATAATTAATAAATTTATATAAGTGATAGAAATTTTATCTATTATAATTTCATAAAACCCAACAAAAACAGTTTTTGAAAAAATGTGATTTTTAAGACCAATGTGTACTTATAATAAAATCTAGTGTAATGATGATTAAAATATAGTTAATTAGATTATATATAATGAAATAATATTTATTATAATTTTATATCATATTCAAATCATAATTATTATATCTAATGAAAATAAAATTAACCTATTACAAAAACACTGTATTTTTTATTATTCACAAATAAATTAATATTTTTTTAAATATACCAAACATTTAGACAAAAATAATTTTTATATTATAATGAAATTTGTTTCTGATTTTTTAAACATAATATTTATAAAGGTTCATGAAATTTAATTATAATTTTTTCCTCACCAAAAGTGATAAAACATATTTTTTAGAAAAAATGAATTTGAAGTATAAAATATAATTAATAAAATATGAGTGGTTATATCTTAAGAATTAGTATATAAATATATAATTATTAGGTCATTCATATATATTTCATCAATATTTTTTTGAAATTCATACCATTAAATTTTAATTAAATGGTTATAATGGTCACATAATATTATTTTAATAGTATATCGTTGAACTTTTAAACTCAATGTCGGTGTAGCACAAGATATTAAAAAATATAATTATTCTTATTGATTTATATTCTATGATAATGTGGTTTTACAACTATCAAACTATAAACATTGAATTTTCTCACCCATCTTCAAATGATCAATAGATAGATGCTCTAATTTTTCAATACCACTATAGAGCCTATGCCATTTAATGTAGACCATATACCCTAACAAATGAAATTTTTATACCCTCAAACTGATTTGAAAAAAAATCAAATCATTGAAATATTCATTTGAATGGTTTTCCCATTTCTCTTCCAAAATTGGTTAGCTATATCTATTCTATGGTAACCAAAATATTTCCTTGAAATTAAGATTTCATTTAAGATTTGATAATGATTCTAAAGAAACTGATATTCTATATTAGAAATAGTTTTACCTCTAATGTCTATAAAAGAAATATGAGAACACACATGTTCTTCTTAAATATTTATAAAATTATTTATCAACCAATGAATAATAGAAAACATGATCACAAAAAAATAGAATTATATTAAAAACATTTTTTATCAATAGAATTTGATGATTCCTACTTAACCCTTACTTGGGGTTCTACTAGTGGAACAAATTTGAAGAGAGTAAGCATTAAAATAATCACTAGAAGGGGATCATGGATCTCTATGAACTAATATAACCCCATAATCCTCTTCAAAATTCCTTTCAAAGGTCTCCTCAAGAAATTATACTGATTGAAACTTGATCAACTCTATTGAAACAGCAAATTGAAAACATTCTACCTTAATAGAAGGATTTTCCTTTATTCATTTAAATTTTAGAGAATAAGAGAGATAAATAACGTATTATTCCACACCATTAAAAACATGACAATATTTTCCTATTATTTCATAACTGGGATATATAACCTCTTTTATTGAATATTTTTCAAACTCTTCAGCATTTATAGGTTTCTCACTCTTCAGAGAACCTTAAACATGAATAGTCTAAAAATTACCTATAGTAGTATGTTTTTGAATGAAACTAGGAAATTGAAAATTTTGACTAATTCACTCATCTATATTTTCATTCATAATTTTCCTTATTATTGTGCTTCTATGGATATTTACACTACTAATAAATGAATAATCTAAACATTAATCTTCACCTGCATCGTCACACAGCCTAAAAAAAGATCCATCCACTCCAGATTTACTAACTTCCTTATCTCCAAGTATTATTAATCAAGTTTACTTTAAACATTTTTATCCCCCTAATCGAGATAACCATATGGTTTATCTATATCTTCCCCAATTAGAATAAGGTTTTATCCTCTTATACTCCATAATAATCTAATCTTACTCAACGTTTGAGTAGAAAAAATATTGGAATAATTAAAAATAAAACCTATCCTAATGTAACCATTAGTCTCCCTCTTGAAATTAAAAAAATACATCAGTCCTCCAAAGAGATAAATTTAAATCATTTCAGTATTATGGAAGTAGTGGTTCGTTTACCGTAACATGAAATAAAAAATATTGAACATGATATCACTCATCATGTGAAACCTGACATAAATGTCTAGATAAATAATTTTCTCTAACATTGAATTCCAAGGAACATTTATGGTTTAAATAATCATAAATTGAACATTTTGGTTATATTTTAATTCCTTTACCAAAAAATATTTGACCAGATATGTACCAAAAAGTGAGGGAATTTTCTATATATATTTATTAACAGCCTCACTAACATTTTTTAGGTTAGAATTGAAGTAATATTCTAGAGTAAACTAATTTAATTGAGCCATAACCACTGATTAAATTGAAAAATCCTTATCATTTACCATTTAATATACAACATCCTCATTTTTTTTACCAAATTATTTTTTATTTTATCAAAAACCTCTGTCACATCATATTCAAATACATAAAGTGATATTTTAAAATTAATCATAATTAAAGTACTTAAATCATGATATTTCTTAAAAATCATATTTTTCTCAAAAAGATATTTGAGGCTGATTTCATTTCTATACAGTACTCACTTATTTGGACATAAATGTTTGTTCCAGTTTCCACTATTGGGACAAACCTCCTTAGTACAAATCATCTTCACTATAAAATTTATTAGTTATAGTAATAAGGCTTAGAAAATATATGGTTTGTGGGATAAAAAATCCAACAAAAATAATAAGGAAGGCTTTAGATAAAAGAGAGTGGCATAGGATTATCTCTGATGAATTTTCTTGAAAATAGAGTTTCTTGATCTGATAATTTAGTCAAATCATTATGGAATTTAAAATTATAAGTCATATTTTGAATTTAAAATATTTAATTAAAAACTAAACACAAAATAAAAAATTTAATCAATATTTATAAACAATTATATTAAAAGATAAATAAAATATTATACATTTCAATAGATATTAAAAAACAAAGATAAATTTTAATTAAAATTAAATAAAAAAATACCACTTAATAAAATCACAACAAAAATTGGTATATAGTTTAGTAAAAATTTCAGTAAGATTATATTCAATATTAACAAATTATATATATTTTCCTCCTTTTATTATATAATCCCTTCCAAATTTATATTAAATATCAATATTCTTTTTTCTTGAATATATATTTATACTTATAGAAGTATTTATAGAGAAATTATTATCACATAGTATATTAACATGAATAAAATAAAGGCAATATTATATAAGAGTGTGGTTTATCTATAACACTTGTGTGAAACACTACTGCACAACAACAATGAGTGGATACGTATTCTTCCTCGATAGTTGATTAATCAAATCAATTACAATTCTTACAAGAATATGAATATATAGGATTTTATAACAACTGATTGGTTCATGTGGTGATTTTTTATTTTATTTTTACTCTCAAAAACCATCATCTATATATAAAATAAAATCATAACTAGATGTTTTGGACAAATAAAATATAATAAAGAAGTTTTTTTAATATATAAAAAAAAATTTAACAGTAATTAAATGAGACTTATTTTTATTTAACTGATGTCTTTTACATAATAAAATGGATAAAATTATATTGTTTCTACTAATAGTAATATATAACAAACATCCAATCATACCACTATATAACTTATTCCTAATTGTTTTATGAGCATAATCCAAATAATTTTTTACAGTAGTGCACATAATAAATTTATAAGACTTTTTGTTTTCATGTAAAAATAATACAATAAATCAAAAATGTATTCCAAATTCATTTGAATGATTTGAATTTCAAGAAATAAATTTAATTATCCTCTCGTACTCATTTGAAACTATTTTTTCTTATGTTTTGAATATTCATTATAGTGTTTTTTATTAGAAAAAAATAACATCATTTACATAAATTTGAAAAATAAAATAAAATATTCTATAAGGAAATTATCTGAAAAATAGTAGGATAATCCATTCCTACAAAAAATTTATAAAAGAAATGAGATTTACCTCTCATAACAATCTCCTAGTTTTTATTTAATACCATTAAGTTATTTAGTAGGTTTGTAAAACGAAATTGGAAAATGTAGAATTCCAAAACCTAACGGGTTTTTAACAAAAAAATCCTCCATTAAATAACTATTTATAGAAAAAATACATAACATCATTATGGTATAATTTTAATTTCATATAATATGCATAACCTAAAATGATTGTAATGGATTAAATTTTATAAATAGTGGAAAATGTTTCCTCATATTCTATACGTTCTTCGTTATTATTTCCATTCACAATTATCATCGATTTAATTAAAAAAATCTATACCATGATCATATTACTTATTCCTAAAACATCATTTAATTCATACTAGAGGAATATAAAAGGTTCTATCAACTAATTCTCAAACATTATTTCTCTTAAACATATTTCACTCTTATTTCATAGACAATATGCAATATCATTATATAACTCTTATTCTAATGAATATAGTTAAAACTACGATATAATGGTGGATAAATCAACTAGATTTACAACATTACTCATTATCATAACACATTTATCAAGATATCCTATAATAGTCTCCAAAATATGGTCCTTCAATGTCATTATTTTTCTTCGAAATACTCTTTCATGTGACTCAGTTTCATTTTATTCAGAATTGGACATATCATACTCAGGTTCAAATTCAATTTATCACTTAACAATTAATAATCAACCATAATGTTTAAATAATCAGTATCTTTATTTCTATGTATATTATTTTGATCAAATTGATCACTATAAACAAACATCAGATGAAAAAATTCCTCAATATGTTTTGATTTTTTATTAAAAACTATATAAGCTTTAGATGTAATAGAATACCATAAAAGAATCATTAATCAAATTTTTTATCCAATATATCAATATTTTATATTATATTCAAGATATAAACTATTCATCCAAAATATTTAAAGCACACAACATTAGGTTTTCAATTATTCCATCACTCATAAAAATTAAATTTAAGAATATGTCTAATTAAAACTATATTAATAATATTATATATTGTATTAAATTATTATTCACACAAATAACATGGTAAACTATACTTAGTTAATATATTTCTTTAAATTTCTTGAATATTTATATTTCTTTTTTCAATAATTCAATTTTTTGAGGTTGTATTGAATTAAAAATTGAAAGTTAATACCTAGATATGAGAGAAAAAAATAAATTCATGATTCTAAAATTCTCGTCCACGATCACTTGTCAATTTAATTAATTTTAAATATATTTCATTTTAGATCAACTTATAAAAAAGAATTAAAACTAAAATGAATACATTTAAACAATTAAAAAGTAAACACAAGTAAATCATAAAAATATTTAACTAAAACAAAATAAACATGAAATATGTTAAGTAATATTTCTACTCTACAAGGCCCCAAATTTATATGTATAAAAGTTATAACATCTTATATTTAGAACCATTTTCAATGGACCAGAATGATGAATTGTATTTTTTTCAAATTTAACATGCATCCCAAAGTCTTTTCCCATCGTACTTAATACATGAATTATTAGAAACAGAAATTTTATAATATAGTTCAAATATGGAAAACATATTACAATTTCCATACCATTTGTGACATTTCCATGATTCACTTACTCTAGTATTTAAAATATTCAAATTTTTATCTCATATGTAACTAAGGCCCAAAGTATAATAATTTCTTATACTAGGATATCTAATGATAAATAGGTTATTCCTAGATACAAAACATGAATCATTAATTAGATATACAGCAAAAAACATCCTCATATACATGAAAAATACTTGTCAAATTATGATTTATTGTAATACCCCAGCTAAATAAAGAATATGACATTCTTATATTTATCTATATTTCTGAATAAATGTTAATATTAATTTAAAGAGAATACTATTCTTGATGGCTTACCCAATATGCAACAACGAGTTTCATTGAAATCTTACGTTGCACTCTAATAATAAAATAATTTTATTTTAAATGGTAGTTAACACCTAGCTGTTATAATGATGGGAATGAATAGAATTAACTAAAAAATTATTATATATGTTTTTCAAATATTTTTACTTTTTACAATAAATGTTAGAGGATTAAAAAGGCGAATGAATCCAATTTTAAGCGTAAACATTCTAATATTCTTTAAAAGGTCGATTAACCTCCTTTTGATGGAGAACCTATTTTAAATCCACATTTTGACCATTTTATGTGTTATATTAGACAATATAAAATTTGTATTTATAATTGGGATATTAAAATTTACTTTGTGTAATTTTTTGGTATTTTTCTGATAAAGTTTATTTTTTAATGAATAGTGAAAAATGTTGCATTTTAATTCAAAACCTCTTTTAAATATAATTTAATTATATGATTATATTATCTTTTGAATTGGTTTTAAAGTGAAATTAGAATATATTTTTACCATTTAATCTAATACTGGTCATTGCAATTAATTTCACTTTGAAATTGGTCATAAACTACTGTCAATATTTTAATAGATATAGTTTCTTAAAAACATGCTATTTGTTTTGACAGCGGGAATTAATTATTAAATTAATTATTAAATTTATTATTGCAACTTATATTTTATGAATTTTGTAAAATAGAAATCTTTTTTTAATTCGGTATATCAAATATTTCTTAGGGTGAATTTTTTGTATTTTTCTAAAAAAACATCAACTTTTGATGAATAGTGAAACCACTAATTGGTAGTTTAAGAATTGATTTTTCGTTTAAATGAAACTTTACCACTTCTGTGATTTGAATTTCAAAATTCCGAAAAATATGGTTATCATTAGGATATAAAATGTGGTTCAATGAGATTAAAATGATTTTTTGGTGAATAGTAACATTTAAGTTTTAATCGCGATTAGAGGTAATTAGTGTAATTTAAGGTAAAAATAATATTTTAATAATATGAAATGTCCTTGACACATATCCTATCATTATTGGATGAGTAATGGACGACCACGAAAACCCATGGGTAATCTTGGGTACCCCATGGAGCCACTTTGGTGTAAAATGACATTAAAACCTTTTTATTTAATGTTAAAATTAAAATGTCACAAATATGTGTTGTTTTACTAAAACAATTTTTTCATGGGGTTATAAAAGTCATTTTTTTGACTATAAATATTCATTAGAAATATAAAGATATTTCCAACAACATGATATTTGTTTTATTATTATTAGATAGTATATAAATTTAATTATTTATGACACCATGATGATGCAACGATTACCTCATTATTTAACGATTTAAATAAAATGAAAAGATAATGTAAAATCTAAGACCAAAACTTGTCAAAAACCTATTGGATGTGTGTACATAAAACTATTATCACCTTATCCTAGAAATATATAGTTTTTGGACCTTTAGAATCCTAAAATCATTTTATAATAATGTTACTTTTCAAGACTTTCCAGGAGTGCACCTCCTCTCCTTTTATAAAAGGTCCCCACCTCTACCACCATACCCACACCTCTAAAGAATTTTTCTCATCCAAACTCTGCCCATTGTGTCTCTCCACATCCCTCTCTTACTTCTAGAATCCACACTTTGGGCATAAGTCCTTCCAATGAATCCTTTGTTCTCAAATAAAAAAGAGTTACCCGATTTAAAGGTAAAGTCTTCCCTAGTGTTCTTTTGTTTTATTTTTCTTCTCCAACCCCATAATCATTTTTTATTCCTTTATTTTTTAACATCACCAGTTTCTTCAATATACTTTTATGTTTTTATAAGATGGATTCGAGCTACACTTACACACACATCCGTCTAATTGTTAAAGAACAAACTATTTCTGTGGATGGCGAATTACCGCCTCACGAAACGATGATTGTTCAATATTCTTTTAACACCTTTAATGGTGGCCATTATGATGTCACTATATTTTATATATGATATATATTTTTATTTATTTTTTCTATATTATTTTGTATTTTATATATATAACATACTTTTGTTCTTTTCATGTTGTGCAAATGTGATAATTTCATATGAGGAAGTGTGGACTACCACCCCCTCAACTGATGTGACTCGTTAATGCAATACATGGAATGTATAAATAATTAAATTAATGAAAATATGTGAACTATATAACATATATATTTTATAATTTATATATATATATATATCTCATTTATTTTTAATTCCATTAATATGAAAAAAAAATTGAAAGAAGCGTTCATGCGTACATAAGGCCTACCGTCTCCATGAACGGTGCTTTTCATTTTTTATCTTCAAATGTTATAAAATAGTATAAAATGAATATTTACTGTATATATATGATATTTTAATATTTAATACTCTTCTGTAAGTGATTTACTTATTACTACATGGACAATCATTTTCAAACAAGCTCATTTTTTACTCTTGTACCAAACATCGGCAAAAATGTCTGATAGGAACAAACATTATTAAAAAATTATTATAACATTATAATATGTGATATGAACTGAATAATAAGATTTAAAGGAGGTCCTTATGTAATTAAAAATTTACCAAAGTTTATTATTCAGGAATATAAAGAAACAAACAAGACAAGTCGGACTTATGGTAAGGGATCCTACCCCTCTCTTTCTTTTTAAGTACACTCTTTTATGTCATTCCTTTTAAGCTCATATTTCTAATGATTGGGATTTTAATTTATATTAATCTTACTGTAATTTTTATGTTCATATGATGAGAGACTCTATTTTCTTTCATCAATCCATTTTGGAATTTTTGAGTGGTGTCGTTAGGGTGTCGAATGTTCGTATGGGATCCCACCCCTCTCTTTCTTTTTAAGTACACTCTTTTATGTCATTCCTTTTATGATAATATTTCTTATGATTGGGATGTTATTTTGTATTACCCTTACTGTACATTTTATGTTCATATGATTAGAGACCCTATTTTCTCTCATCAATCCATTTAGGATGTTTTGAGTGGCGCCGTTAGGCTGCCAAATTTTCGTAAGAGATCATACATCTGTCTTTCTTTTTAACCACTCTCTTTTATGTCGTTTCTTTTATGCTCATATTTCATATGTTTGGGGATGTTATTTTATATTCCTATTACTTTATTTTTTATGTTCATATGATGAGAGACCCTATTTGATCTCATCAATCCATTTTTGGAAGTTTTAAGTGGCGCCGTTAGGCTGCCGTGTTTTCGTAAGGGATTTTTCATTTCACTTTTATTCTCGTGAGAGTTATCCTACATTTGCCACCATTTCCTTTGAGTTGTGTATGTACTTCACATTATTATAATATTTTTTTAATATAATTTCATTTATGGGTCTTTAAATATTCATTGTATGACCCTTCTAAAATGGGGTGTACGTTTTGAAAGTTACCCAAATCGGTAAGGGGACCTTTCACCCTCCTCTTCTTTAAAAATAATTCTTTTGTTATGTATTTTAAATTACATCTTTTTATGTTGGGATATGTTCTTATATATCCTTATTTCTTTAAATTGAATGTACAAGTGATGAGGTACCCTTTTATCTCTCATCAACTCATTTTCTGAATTTTGAAGTGACGTCGTTAGGCTGTCGAATTTCTGTAAGGGAACTTCTTAACCAACTATCAATTCATTGGGTTAAACCTCTGATTCTTGATTTCATTATTCTAAGATTATGTATGGAATCTCTATGTTGTAATTTCCACAAAACTTTGTGTGGATATATTATTTCTACCCATAATCATCTCATTGATAAATTCTTACGTCATTTAGACGAACTGGAATGGGAAATCATAACTCAATCTCTTTTCATTGAGTTAAATATCTATGTCATTGGTTTTGTTTTTTCAGGATTATGTGTGAATTAACTCTGCATTTTTGACACTTAATATCAACATATATTTGTTGTATTGATATTTTTCACACATAATCATGAAATTTATTTATCCTCAATCTATGGATACCGACTTTGTAAGGGACTTCGTCTCAATCTCCTTTCATTGAGGCATATTTTTTTCTAATACATGGCTTTCTTTTATACGGTGTATAAACCCCTTTGACATTTAATTTTATAAAAATGGACTCTTTTTCTACAAATAGTTTTTCTAAACGACAAAAATGAATGTTTCTTTTGACGTATGCGGTGACAACGACCTTTTCTGCCACCGTGAGTATTATTTGGTCCTTGGCTTCCTCAATAAGCTGCAATATTTTTAAAATGAAATAAATACCATATTCTGTTTTATATATTTTGGTATTAAAAATAGGTTTTATAATGGATTTTTTGTCAATATATTTAGGTGATATATTGTGATCAATGTGTGGAAATTATTTCTTTCCATTATATTTGTTTTATGTCTTATGATTTTATAATGGTACATGGACATTTGATGGGTGGTTACGTGATAAACCATATGACGGGTGGTGCCGTGAATACCAGGATGGGTGGTTATGTTATAACCTCCAATGCATTGGGTATGGACGTCGGCCTTATGGCTATTCCATTAAGTGATATCGGTGGAAGTCGACTGTATGGTTATTCCATTTAAGTATTTTTATGTCCCAAGATACATTTATATGTTATGTGTTTTTTATATGGGGTTTATGGTAATCTTTTAGTTAAAAAAAGGTAAGTAATGATATTTTATTCATTGAAGATTTTATACTAGTTCATAAAGGTGAAAAGTATTAATTTGATAAAGAATTCAAGGTTAACTTGTTGTTTTGAAAAACTAACAGTTTTCCTTCTTTTTGTATCCCTTTCTGTGCTTTTTATGATCATACCAAGTTTTTTTTGAAATTTTTTTCATAGGACATAAAGTTGAATAGGGTCACGGATGGGATCAAGGAAATGTCAAGCTGTCTAAAACATTGAAGTAGACATGTTTCTTTTTAAGAGTTTTAATTTTATAGAAACTTAGTAGAAGTGTCTACATTGTAATCTTTTGAGATTTAATAGTTATGTCCTAATTCTCTAAAACTCTAAACCTGAAAAGATCCTCAATGTGAATTATTCATTTCATTCAATATTAAGTAAGGTTTAAGGCCGGGGCCTTATAGTTGGTATCAATGTTCGGTTTAGATAACCTTAGGGATTAGGAGTTTGTGTTAGACACATGATGAGTCCCTATATCTATTATTTCAGTTAAATCCTTGTTTTATAACTTTTTTGGGTCATGTAAAGTCATTTACGAATGGAAGGAGAATGATCTCAAACGACATTCCTATCTCTTCCTAATGACATGCTTGCAATAATTATTGCAAAGTCATGTTCAGATGATTGTGAAACTTTTTCTAGCACACAACTCACTTGCAAGCAGTTGTTTGACATATGAAACACCTCCAATATACCTCGTTATCATCGTGGATCATGGGTTGTATTTATACAAATACTATTTTCACAATATTCTAATATTTTCAAGAAAGGTTAATATTATCAAGGTATTTTAAGATATTTTATGTTATCATAAGAATTTGAAGCTTATTATGATTTTAAAATTGGTGCTGAGGAGGGAGACCCTTGCGCAACCTATTTATATTTTCTTTTAAAATATAGTCTCTCATCACAAACTTATGGTATTTTAAAAGGACCAATAATAGAATGTTTCAACTCAAATTTTTTCTGACTATTTTACAGAAATCATGTTTTATCATATGTTTTGGAATTATATGTCATACATGATTATTTTCCAAAACTATTTTGTTGTGAACACACATATGACCCATGTTTTTCACGGTTTATTTGGATAGAGGAAGAAAATGATTTTGAATAATCTCTAAATCATTTTTGTAATGCATGGGTCTTCTACCTATGTGAACAAGATGACGATGAAACTGAGTGGACGCCATGATCAAGGTATGCTGTTATTCATTTTTGGAATCGTTTTATTTTATCTTATAGTGGTGAAATAAGACTTCAAGAATTAAGATGTTGAGATCGTAATGAATTTGCATGAAAATGAGAGGTATATAGAAACTATTGAGGTTAAAACATGTTATGGTTATTTTTAGAGTTTAAAAAAAGGACAACACGCAGACCATGTGAAAACCCATCACATCGGACAAAGCTGTGGGTATCGAACCCACAACCAAAGTGTGACTGGTATTTATCGGCTACCACTGGACTTTGTGAAGTCCCTATTTAGTATGACTAATTATTTTTAAATAGAAGATTTTATGAATCAAGAGTAAGTGTATTTTGGGTTATCTATGGAAATTATTAACCTATCATGGAGGATATGTGATTAGGTTAATTACTTTTCAATATGAGACTTCAAGAGCAACTGTTGTTATTTAGAGATAAATGTTAATTTGTAACTTGGAAGACTATGTGATTAAATCCTTCAAATATTTGGGTTTCGATATTATTTTGGTCTACTTTGATGAATTTTATGAAGCAATTGTTTATCTAATGGTCTTCGTTGAACATTGGGTTTTGTTTGACAAATTTTGGAGATTAAGAATAGATTTTCTTTTTTATAAAGGATTATTAATTTGTGGATTATGTTATCTTGTTCTAAAAATTTTGGTTTTTGTTTTTGTCTAAAGACATGGGAATTATAAAGTTCTCTTTTTTGGGTTAGGGGATTCCTTAGAAGTGGATTATAGCGATCTTTATGTGAACAAGTCATCTGAAATACTCATCTTTTGGAGAAAGTATGAGTTTTTGTTAGAAATCTTGTAAAAGATGAAAGTATACAAGACAAGTATGTATGTTTACTTATGATTTAGTTAAGCTCAAAAATAAATTCCTCAATTAAATTTAACTTAAAAAAAATGTTGCATGTCAACTTTTTCTACTGGGGAATTGAATTCTGTTTAACCCATCAGAAGTTTGTGATTTTCTTGTGGTTAACGTTCTCCTAATGATGTTTTCTATCACTCTCCCTTAGAAAATGACCCTTTTCTTTTTCTTCCATATCCATGTTTTGCTACATGTAATCCTATTATGGGTTAACTCGGGTGACCTATGTACTTCTCTCTCTTTCTTTTAATGTGATTGTTTTACCGAATCGTGTTCCAATGTGGGACCTTCAATGATGTTTCTGAGCCCAATTTTAAAATTGCGAGGACAAAATTCCCAAAAGGGGGGAAGGATGTAACACCCCAGGTAAATAACAATTATGAAATTTTAAAATTTATCCCTATTTGTGAATAAAATTTTAATATTAATTTAAAGGGAACGCTATGCTCGATGGCTTACCCAATACGCAACAACGAGTTTCTTTTAAATCTTACGTTGCACTCTAATAATAAAATAATTTTATTTTTAATGGTAGTTAAAACCTATCCATTGTAATGATTGGAATGAACAGAGCTAACTAAAAAATGATTATATATCTTTGTCAAATATTTTTACTCTTTACAATAAATGTTAGAGGATTAAAAATGCGAATGAATCCTATTTTAAGCGTAAACATTCTAATATTCATTAAAAGTTCGATTAACTGCCTTTTGAGGGAGAACCTATTTTAAATCCACTTTTTGAAAATTTTATGTGTTATATTTGACAAAATAAAATTCTTCTTTAAAATCGGGACATCAAAATTTACTTTGTGTAAATATTTTGTATTTTTCCGATAAAGTTCATTTTTTAATGAATACTGAAAAATGATGTATTTTAATTCAAAACCTCTTTTTAATCTAATTTATTTATATTATTATATTATCTTTGTAATTGGTTTTAAAGGTAAATTATAATATATTTTTACCATTTAATTCAATATTGGTCATTGGAATTAATTTCACTTTGAAATTGGACTTAAGTTAGTGTCAATCTTTTAATAGATATTGCTTCTTAAAAACACACTATCTGTTTTGACAGCGGGAATTAATTATTAAATTAATGGATGAAACTTATATTGTTTTAATTTTTTAAAATAGACATCATTTTTGAATTCGGAATAACAAATATATCTTAGGGTGAATTTTGGGTATTTTTCTGAAAAACTCCAACTTTTGATGAATAGTGAAACCACTAAGTGGTAGTTTAAAAACTGATTTTTCATTTAAATGAATCTTTACCACTTAAGTAATTTGTATTTCAAAATTACTACATACATGGATTTTATAAGGATGTAAAATTTGGTTCAATGGGATTAAAATAATTTTTTTAATAGTAACTTTTATGTTTTAATCGCGATTAGAGGTAATTAGTAAAATTTAAGGTAAAAATAATGTTTTAATAATATTAAATTTCCTTTACACATGTCCTACCCTTATTTTATGATTCATGGCCAACAAATAAAACCCATGGGTCAACTTGTGGACCCCATGGAGCCACTTCGGTAGGAAAATGACATTAATAACTTTTTATTTAAAGATAAAATTAAAATGTCACAAACATGTGTTGTTTTACTAAAACAATTTTTACATGGGGTTATACAAGTCATATGTTTTACTATAAATATTCATTATAAAGGCAAAACGATTTCCTACATCATGATAGTTTTTTTATAATTTTTAGACATTAAATAAATTTTATTATTTATGACACCATGATGATGCAGTGATTATCTCATTGTTTAACGATTTAAATAAAATGAAAAGATAATGTAAATTATAAGACCAAAACATGTAAAAAACATATTGGATGTGTGTATTTCGAAATATGATCACCTTATTCTCGAAATATATAATTTTTGGACCTTTAAAATCCTAAAAAAAAATTATAATAATGTTACTTTGCAAGACATTCCAAGAGTGCCCCTCCTCTCCTCTTATAAAAGGCCACCACCTCTACTACCTTACCCACACCTCTAAATCCTTTAGTTCGGCCAAACCATGACCATTTTGTCTATCCACATCCCTCTCTTACTCCTATAAGCCTCACTTTCGTCATAATTCCTTCCAAGGAATCCTTTGAGATCAAATCAAAAAGAGTTACCTGATTTAAAGGTAAAGTCTTCCCTGGTGTTCTTTTTATTTATTTTGCTTCTCCAAACCCCTAATTTTTTTTATTCCTTTATTTTGTAACAACATATGTATCTTAAATATACTTGGATGCTTTTATAATAATTACTCTAGAAACACATACACACACATCAGTCTAATGGTTAAATTACATATTGTTTCTGTGGATGGTGAATTACTGCCTCACGAAATGATGATTGTTCAATATTCTTTTAACACATTTAAGGGTTTCCATTATGATTTCACTGTATTTTATATATGATATACATGGTATTTATGTTTTCTATATTCTTATGTATTTTATATTTAAAACATACCATTATTCGTTGCATGTTGTGCAAATGCGATAATTTCATATGAGGAAGTGTGGACTACCGCCCCCTCAAGTGATATGACTCGTTCATGCATTACATGGAATGTATAAAGAATGAAATTAATGAATATATATGAACTACATAACATATATATTATACTTTAATTATAATATATATATATATCATTTATTTTTAATTCCATTAATATGACAAAAAAATGAAAGTATCATTCACGCGTACGTACGGCCAACCGTCTCCATGAACGGTGCTTTTCATTTTTTATCTCCAAATTTTATGGAATAGTATAAAATTAATATTTACTGGATATATATGATATATTAATCATTAATACTATTCTGGAAATGATTTACTTATAACAACATGGACAATCATTTTCAAACAATTTCATTTTTGACCAATGTACAAAACATCGGCAAAAACGTCTGATATGAACTAACATTATTAGACAATTATTATAACATTATAATATGTGATATTAACTGAATAATAATATTTAAAGGATGTATTTAGGCAATTATATATTGACCAATGTTTATTATTCAGGAATATAAATAAATGAACAAGACAAGTTGTACTTGTGGTAAGGGATCCTACCCCTCTCTTTCTTTTTAAGTACACTCTTTTATGTCATTACATTTAAGTAATCTTTATTATTATTGGGATGTTATTTTATATTAATATTATTGTAATTTTAATGTTAATATGATTAGAGACTCTATTTTCTCTCATCAATCCATTTTGGATGTTTTGAGTGGCGCCGTTAGGCTACCGAATTTTCGTAAGGGATCCTACCCCTGTCTTTCTTTTTAAGTACACTCTTTTAGGTCATTCCTTTTAAGCTCAGATTTTTTATGATTGGTATGTTCTATTATATTAATATTACTTTAATTTTTATTTTAATATGTTTAGAGACCCTATTTTATTTCATCCAACCATTTTGGATGTTTTGAGTGGCGCCGTTAGGCTGCCGAATTTTCGTAAGAGATCTTACCTCTGTCTTTCTTTTTAAGCACTCTATTTTATGTCGTTTCTTTTAATCTCGTATTTCTTATTCTTGGGGATGTTATTTTATATTCCTCTTACTTTATGTTTTATTTTCATATGATTAGAGACCCTATTTTATCTTATCAATCCATTTTTGGATGTTTTAAGTGGCACTGTTAGGCTGCAATATTTTCCTAAGGGATTTTTCATCTCACTTTTATTCCCGTGAGATTTATGCTACATTTTCCACCATTTAAATTGAGTGGTTTATGTACTGCAAATTATTATACTCTTTGTGTAATATAATTTCATTTATGAGTATTTACATATTCATTGTATGACCCTTCTTCAATGTGGTGTACGTTTCGAAAGTTACCCAAATCGGTAAGGGGACCTTTCACCCTCATCTTCCTTGAAATGAATTCATTTGTTATGTCTTTTAAAATACATATTATTATGTTGGTATATGTTCTTATATATCCTTATTTATTTAAATTTAATGTACAAGTGATGAGATACCATTCTTATCTCTCATCAACTCATTTTCTAAATTTTTAAGTGACATCGTTAGGCTGTCGAATTTCTGTAAGGGAACTTATTAACCCACTTTTAATTATTCGGGTTAAGCCTCTGCTTCTTGATTTTATTATGCCAAGATTATATGTGGAATCTATATTTTGTAATTTCCACAAACCTTTTTGTGGATATACTATTTCTACACAAAATCATCTCATTGATAAATTATTACGTCATTTAGACGAACTTGTATGAGAAATCATAACTCAACCTCATTTCATTGAGTAAAATATCTATGTCATTGGTTTTGTTTTTCCTAGATTATGTGTGAATGACCTCTGATTGTTTTACACTTAATATCGAATTATATTTGGTTTAATCATATTTTTTAGACATAATCATTTAATTGATTTATCCTCAATCTAAGGATACAGACTTTGTAATGGACTTCATCTCAATCTCCATTCATTGCGACATATATTGTTCTAATACAAGGCTTTCATTTATACTGTGTATAAAACCATTTGACTTTTAATTTTATACAAAAGGAATATTTTTCTATGAATCATTTGACTAAACGACATAATGGAATGTTTCTTTTAACATACGCAGTGACAACGACCTTTTCCGCCGCCGTGAGTATTATTTGGTCTTTGGCTTCCTCAACAAGCCGTAATGTTTTAAAAATGAAATAAATACCATATACTATTTTATGTATTTTTTTTGAAAATGGTTTTCATAATGTATTTTTTATGTCAATATATTTAAGTGATATATTGTGATCAAAGTGTGGAAATGTTTTCTTTCCATTATATTTGTTTTATGACTTATGATTTTTAATGGTACTTGGATAGTTGACGGGTGGTTACGTGATAAACCATACGAAGGGTGGTGCCGTGAATGACAGTATGTGTGGTTACGTTATAACCTCCAATGCATAGGGTATGGGATTCGGCCGTATGGCTATTTCATTAAGTGATATGTGTGGAAGTCAACCGTATGGTTATTCCATTTAAGTATGTTTATGTCCCAAGTTACCTTTATATGTTATGTGTTTTTTATATAGGTTTTATGATAATATATTGGTTATAAATGGGTATGGAATGATATTTTATTCATTGAAGTGTTTAAACTACTTCATAAAGGTTAAAAGTATTACTTTGATAAAGAATTCATGGTTTACTTGTTGTTTTTAAAAACTAACAGTTTTTCTTCGTTGTGTATCCCTTACTGAGCTTTTTATGCTCATCCCATGTTTTTTTTAAATGTTTTTCACAGGAAATAAAGTTGAATAGGGTCAAGGATGGGATCAAGGAAATGTCAGGATATCTAAAAATGGTACTAGACATGTTTCTTTTTAAGAGTTTTTATTTTATAGAAACCTAGTAGAAGTGTCTACTTTGTAATCTTTTGAGATGTAATAGTTGTTTCCTAATTCTCTAAAACTTTAAAACTGCAAAGATCTATAATTTGAATTATTCATTTAATTCAATATTAAGTAAGGTTTATGTCTGGGGCCTAATATTTATTACATGAAAATTTAGAACCTTTTTTATCAATATACATATTTTACATCAAATTGACTCGACCCTAATAATAATTCCTTTAGAATTATCAGAAAAGGTAACCAAACATCCATCATCATTAAATAATGTATAAAGGATGGAAAATTATCCACTCATATTTATTTAATAACCCCAATTTTTATACCACATAACATTTATGTTCATATTTTTTTCACCCATAAAAATATAAAAAAAAGGCATTTTTGTACTCAAATTATAATTGGTCATATAGGGTCAATAAGCAATGATATGGACAACCAGATCCGTTTAATATTACAAGAAAAAATAAAATTATTTTTATATTAATATCTATGAATATAATACTTCTTAACACTACTAATGTGATGATTTAATAAGAAATAATCGATAACATAATGACCATTATTTCCATATTAGAGATAAGTATGTTTATAAATTCAATGATTTTTTGAGCTTACTAAAAAATAATTTCAATACAATTTTTGTTTCTCAACATTTTTAAATATTACATACCTTAATTTTTATGATATTTATTTCCAATATACATTTTATGTTTTTTTAATCACATTATTAATAGTTTTTAGGAATTATAATTTATTAAGTAAATATTTAATTCTATAGTCACGCTAAATGTTATTTGAAGACAATTTATTCAATTTTTCCCAAATTTTTAGTGTTTTTAACATGGTATGTTTCTCAATTATAATTTAATTTTGAATATTCTAGAGATATTTATGATTTTTCATTATTTAATATTTTTATTCTAACATAGATAAATATTCAATTAATTTTTCATTTGATCATTTTTTTTAGAATCGAAATTAGAAATAAAGGAGTGGAATCATTGTAACTCATCTTATTGACCCATAATTCACATAGTTTCTTTCTCATTTTATTAAAATTTACGAGATTCAGAAAAATAATAAATATTGGAATCATTAGATACACTTCATGTAGTTTTCTAGGATTTCTTCCCTTCTCAAACATAATTTACTTTAAAATTAAGATCCATTTCCTTCTTCTAAAATTTTCTTCTATATTTTATTTATTGTCAATTAGGTTTGATATTCCATGGTATATATAATTCATAAAATATGACTTATTTTAGTATATTACTACATTTATGTTATTCATTAAATTATTTATTAAATAATTTCTTCCTCTTAAATAAATTTTTTATTCTTCCTTCCACATGAGCTAACTCTTCACCTAAATTTGAATATCATGAATCATTTAAGGATATAAAATAATTAATTAACTACGGTTAAACATTGGAAATAAAAAATTAGAGTGTTGAATTTTTTATAGGTCATTCTATGATCCTAAAAATTATATTGAATCTTATCTTCATACATAAAGAGAGTACCTGTTAATTCATTCATCATTAAATCCTAAACAAGAGTTTATAATCGAATTGTAGATCAAATACCATACCATATAGATGGTAAAAATTTTATAACATTACGTACGTGATCAAATATAGGATAAGTTTTTTCAAAGAGTAGAAACCCTATATTCTCTCTCAGATAAAATTACAATCATTTGAGTAATACATTCACCTTCATATGTTCTAAGGTATTGATCTTTAATTTAGTGGTATGTTACCGAAATAGCCTTACATTATCAATTCACTCATAGTAAAATGTTTTATTTTCACATTTAATAAATTTTGGAACATTGAAAGATATGTTTTATATTATCTAGTACAAGTCCTAAAATAAATTAATTCATGTTAGTTGAGTTCTGTTTATACTTGGATCCTTTTATAGCATCCCATTTTTTGGTTCATCCTTGATAATTTCATATGGCTTGACAAACTTGAAATAAACATTTAATCCAAGATTTTTAAAATATATAAAAATGTTTGGTTTCGAAAATCTATAATTTTCTACATTAAAACATACATATATTATCATAGACATACCTTCTCTAAGAACATTCATCCACATTGCTCATCATCTATAAATTTATCTCAATCATATTGTTATAATAAGTCCTCAATAGGTCACTACACTAATATTAATTACTTTCCAAAAATAATGATTAATACACTAGAGGGGGAGAATTTTGTCCTTACACAATAAATTTAAAACCAATACCCTGTAAACTAGTAAGAGACCACATTATCCTTTCATTAAATACACATTGACTTGGGAAATAATAAAAAAATGCCATTGATTTTTTTATTTATGGTTGAGATAAAGAATATTCCTGAGTCCACTTCAACAATACTCACTCAATAGGCCCATTGATTTTCACTAATGGATACTTTTCCAAATTTTTTGGGTATTTGGATCTATAAACATAAAATTTTTACTAAATATTTTATAATTAATTAAATAATACAAAAAAATCCATCAAGCACTCCACATGATAGTGTTTGTAAATAATTAAAATTTCTATTTGTAGGAGAAATTATCTTTGATTGATTTAAAAACAGATAATACAACATATGGAAGAATAGATATTCAATTGAAAAATGTATAAATTAAAATAATTATCCTGGATAATATTCTCCAAAAACACAATAGTGATTTGTCAGAAAAAATGGTTACAAAAAAATTTGAGTCTTTGTAAAATAAGGACCAAGAAAAAACGGTTTAATATAACATGTATGTATCTGAAGTTTCTTTCATTAAAGTTCCATGAATGGGAAAATATGTATTTGAGAAAATTATACCATTACTATAAATAGTATTATCTTATATAATTAATATGTTTTAACCTAGTTTTTGAGAAATGGATTCAAATTTTTATTGAGCTTGATAGAAACATATTGTTATTTAATAATATTAAAGGAACCACTATATATGTCCATTTAAAAAATAAATAAGAAAACTAACTTAAATATACTAATATGGATCAATAAAATCCTCTACAAAATCCATGATTTCAAAATTCATGTCCTTCAAGAACAGTAAATTCAATTAGCCATGTAAAATCATAACATCCATTAGAAATCAGAGAAAAAATATTCCATTTTTAAATATCAATTGTAATATAATTTGAATTTAATTAATGTGAGATTTAATAAAATTAAATCATAGAATGAATCCATCTATAATTTAAAATTTAAATTATTTAGATGAATGGATAAATGTGGTGTTTTCTTATTGTGAGGAAGGCTCTAAAATTATGGTTGTCATCAAACAATCGATAACAAACATAGAGTTCCCGAGTGTAGAGTAAGATGCCAATGTACGAATCCCAAAATGAAGTGTATTTAAATATTTAGCTTACCTATGTTAGATATATATAAAATTTTATTTTTCAAAATTTTATGTTCCTTTAAAAATATAGGTTCCCAGGCATAATTTTAATCAAAAAATACTACTCCAAATGTACGGATGGAAAACAATGTTAGGATAAAACATCTCTTTATAAATTGTGATTCTTTAATCATTTAAAAAATATAGGATAATTTAAAAAATATTGTTTCTCCCAAATAGATGGTTCATTACTAAGAAAAATAATTACATAATTTGAGAAATGTTTTGATAATTTAATTAAATATTAATAAGAAATCCACTCAATGTTACATTATGAGTAAAACATATGATGGTATTTGTGAGAATCAAGATAAATGAATTTTTTGGATCATCATGTATATTAAAAATATTCAATAAAAATTAAATATATTCATTACATCATTATTAACATCTATGAAATGATTAAACCATGATATATATTAAAGGACATGAATCTCCACACCGCATCATGCATGAAAAATAGAAGAGTTATCATAAAAAATGTTGATATTAGGGATGAATTTTTATAAAATAGGAAATATGAAGTCAAAAATGTATCCTATCTAGTATTGTATGTATAAATTGTTTTTTTCTATTGATGTATAATAAATATAAATTTATTATATTGTATGTTAGTGTGTGTCTGGACATTTAAAAGTTTGAGGTAATTTATTATGTTATAATCTCACATTCTTTTTGGATTATCTACATTATATTTACATTAGGTACAATTGTAATATATTTCACTCTTAACCCTTATATATTTTATTTTCCCCTTGTAAATATATGTGTCTTCATGCTTTTATTTCAATTTATACATTTTATAAATGAAGTCAATAGTGAAAATAGTTAGACAAATAGTCAGCCTTATCCTTTCTCTACAATTAATAATTGTTCTCGTCTATGTACTAGTTTGATAAAATGTTTTGAAAATGATATCCATTATTCTAAAAGAATTTAGTAATGTTGTCTTCAACAATCTTTTATTTTTTAAAAAAAATTTAAAATTTAATTTTTCAATGTATTATGTAAATTTTATTTTTGAATTTTTACAAAACATTGAAAAGAATATCAAATTTTTACAATTTCTACATCAAATAATTTTCACATAATCATAATCATTAATTTCTATACATTTTATGTTAAAATTATCTATAGTTTTTTAAATATAATAATTTTCTCATTATTCTAGTTTTTTGGTTGGTATATACAGAATTGGATAATTATCTCATATTTTCAAAGAGAATCTCTAATGATCTTATAAAATGATATTTTTCATCTTTTTCAATATCATTTACTTTTATCATATATTTAACTAGGGATATGTTCCAATTAAGTCAATAATAGTCTTTAAATATTTTGTATTGTTTTGTGATGAGTAAATCTAAATGAAACTATTTGCATTTTCCAATATTATTCTATGATGAAATTATGAATGTTTTAATGTTACTACAGCTCAATTATATATTTTTTTATTATTTGATGGAAGATACTAGAATTTTTATCCCTATAATAAATTTTGGAAATGATTATATCTCCTGAGATAGTATGAAATGGAATGTGTTTTAAATATAATCCATTATGAGACTCTATCCATTAAGAATATAAAGGGAATGTGGGGTGAACCAAATCACTTATGGTACTATGTACACAATGTGATAAGTTTCTTGGACATGATACATGAAAAATGAAATTATTTTTTATTCATATTTGTAAGATAAACTCATATTATATATTCATATTCTTTTGTTATTATCTCATTGATGATGATTTTTTATTATATTATAACTCTTGTCTTATGTTATACCTAAGCCATATGTCACAAATCATGATTCATAAACTCAAACTTATTAGGTATGATTTTTTTAATTTTATGATCATGTACCATGATTATTTTCACACATCCTTACACTAATCTTATACTCACTAATGATCATGAATTATTATCTTCGATCTTACCCTTACTAGTCATCATATCTGACCATTTGTTATGTTTCCACTTACCCATGTTATAAAGAAAGGTATTAAGTATGATATATCTAATAAGGGTATAATGTGTAAAGATATATGTGGGATATATTGAAGATATATCATGATATATGTTAATTATCTAGGTAATATCCTATAAAACAGTACCTTAACCATTCTTGGGTTTGTATTATTGATAGATGTAATGTATAAGCTCCAAAAATGATGGTATATCTTGTATATAATTCTAATGTAACCTAAAATATATATAAATACACATTTATATTCTTATAATTGTATATAAAAATATATAAATATTTATACGAGAACATATACATATATATACATAATATATATATATATACAAAATATATATATATATACAAATAAATATCTATAAATAAACTGACACCCAAACACAATTAATGACATTGAATATCCCATTATAAGGATTTTTCATGACTAATATGGTCTAACCATGAATTCTATCTAAATTTAGTCCTTGTAATTCCAATGTGATATGTTTGTGGGATTTAATGAGGTATGTAAATACTTGTCACATTAGATAAATCATAAAAATATATCTCAAAATATGGTTTGACAACTACTACATCACCACCATCATAAATATAATATATTATCCAAGGGAATGAGTCTATAAACCAAAAAATCGGGAATGAATAATATATTAAATGAAACAAGAATAAAATAAAATGTTCTAAAATTAGGGTACCTTAACATAAAACACATCTTTTAAGGCCATTGGGACAATTTTGAGAAATTTATCTAGAATATTTTCATATTACATTAATTATAAAAACCTATTATGATTATTGACTATTACTTTTTTGAAACTCAATTAATCACTATAAAACCATTATTCATGTTCTATGCATACCAAACTGCTTTAATTTTCAAATGTTTAATCTAGTTAACCATAATGCTACTCAATAAAAAATTAAAAAATTATTTTAATCTCTGAAAATATTTTTGGAGACTAAGATACTTCCAATCATACCAAAAATATTTTAAAACATTTCATTGAATTCATATAATATATTATATATCAAATTTCTAAAAAACCCAAATTCCAAATGTAGTGATTTTTATAACCTGTATCATTTATCATGTTTTCTCTTAGAACATGAGAAATAGAATGAAAGTTATGTATTATGTAAAATAATCTCATATTATGTGTCGGAGTTGAGAAATTATTACAAAGGGATAAATAATATATATAATATTTAAAAATATTTATATTTGTGAAAAAAATCTAAATGATGATATCATTGTACCCTTTATTATGATATGAAATTAAATTCTTGGGAATTATTAAATATAAGTGATATTGGTCAATACAAGATTATATATTTATTTTTATTATTTGAGGATTAAATTTAAGTCTTGATCATGTGGCTATATTATAATTGTTTGATAATTATTTTCCCAAAAAAATGAATTGAATTCAAAAACAAAATTGATCGATTTCCTTAGATGAAACACACCATGAATTTAATAAATATTAAATGGTAGACATAAGTGATCATTTGAAAAACAAACATGGATAAATATTTAGACGTTGATATGTCATCCGTAATGTTGTCCATAGAAGGTGATATATATAAGTGAATGATGGAATTAAGAAATGTGTGATGTTTTGATAAAATTTGAAAGCATTTTCCTTTGAGACACAACATGCGAATTGATTGATGATATATTGAGGGATAAAAACTAAATAAGACATGTTTCCATAAATCATAAAAGTTATTTACATATATTATAGTCGGAAGTCATCCAACCATTGTAATTCTTAAGGAATTATATGAAATTCAAAGAAGAAGAATACTAGACACCTTAATTTTTTTATGAAATTAAAAAAAAACTACAAGAGGTGCTACGAGACACAAAGAAATAGACGTATTTCAAGGAATATAATGTATTCAAATCATTACACAAAAAATTAGATATTATAATAAAACTATCATATGACAATAATATTGGATATTTCTATATATATTTTATATTTTACATCATTGATATTTTCAGTTTTCACTATATAATGATCCAAATAGAAAATATTTGATTAATATTTCATTGATAAATTAATTTAGGATAGAAAATAATTGTTTTAGATCAAGTATTTTTTTAGAATGTAAAATAGAAAATTGCATGGAGGTTAATCATAGTGGAAAATATAAGTAATGGGAGTGAAAAGTATATAAAAGGGTGATGGGAAGTGAAAATATATACAAAATACAGTTTTCAGAATACCCTAAAACATAAATTAAAAAAATTAAAATAAACTCATTGGTGGAAAATATCTATAAGTTATTTATTTTAAATATATACCACCCAAACAGGAACATACCACCCCATTCATTAATAAAAATTATATCGAACCATTACATGTAACCATATTAACTATAAAATTAGACCTTACATGAATTATTGAACCAAGATCCATCCTACATTGATATTAAAACTGAATCAACCATATCCATAATCAATCTAATTCAAGTAAAACCCTCATTAAATAATGGTTAAATAAAAAAATAAAAACTCTTTCCATGTACAAAATTAAAACTAACACAGCATAATCTTATCCATAAAATCATGTATAGTTTTAATAATTTATTTAATTATTCTTCATGGTGGATCAAATACTCTTAGGACACTCCCCCTACACATCATTTCCTCGAAAAAATAAACAATAATGTGTGATACTATCCTTCTTCCTATTTCTGAAATACATAACCTTTCCTTCTTTGGAGAAATAATAACAACAATTCCATCATAACACCATCTTTAATAGTCTTTAATATTAATCTTAAAAGGACAAAACATTTATGGAGTGGTGAAATCCTTGTGAATCCCCATTTCCATTAGGATTATCAAATCATAAATTATTGATGTCAAAATTCCCATTGGTGTACATTTTAGTTTTTTCATAATAAATTATAAGGGGACATTAAAGAATCACATTTAAGTATTTCAGAATTAATATCACTATGGTATGATGTTTTTAATGTTATTAATGTGGTTTACAAGTTAAAATTCATGTTATATAGGGTTTTTTATTTTAGCTAAGTCCAA
The DNA here is from genome assembly GCA_963277665.1 of Viscum album. NCBI lineage: Eukaryota > Viridiplantae > Streptophyta > Magnoliopsida > Santalales > Viscaceae > Viscum > Viscum album. The sequence goes on along the minus strand of OY728148.1, from coordinate 1,654,293,509 downwards.
TACTATAAGGATCATTCTGATCATTGAATGGATATAATATCACCACAGTATACATTAGAATCACTATGTTTTAAATATTTATAAATCTGATTTTATTTAAATATGAATGTTATGTTTGAGGATAAATTATATCAACATAATTATGAAATCATATCTATTTAATGATGATTAGTCCATGTAATGAATTTTCTATTGCATGTAAAAATAATCTAGGTATTTGTAACGATGATTCTAGGACTATGTAAAAATCATCTTAGTTATTAGTAAGGATAATTTTTTGTAATCATGATTATGATTTTTTATAAAGATGAACCTATTCATAAAGATCATGATGGAGCTACATAACTATATTTCTATTGTCATTTTTTATAAATTCACCCACTAGTAAAAAAGATACATTTTATTTATCATATAAGATAATAAATGAGTCCAAAATAATTTTGTCATGATATTAAAGGTGATATATATATTTTGGATAAATAATATGTGATTTTATACTTTTTATACAATAATATACAGTCCTACATGTCTATCTTTAACCTTGCATGCAATATCATGAACAATGATATTGGGAATATAGAAAATTTCAATACAATATTTATAGTGTGTATTAAAATTAATTTCATATCATAATTTTATGGATCCTGCTTTGACTAGAGTCTCCTATTGAGAAAGGTTTTACTTTTCTTGATTTGGAAGGATGATTTCTCATGAATAGAAAATAGAGAGTAAACCTGTACAATTTTAAATAACTTTAATTAAAAATTGTTGGTAAATAGTTTGTGTAAATATTATGGAATAAATTTTAAATGAATGATAATAATATACATTTTAGGAAAAATTTATATATTTAGTCATATATGTAAAAAAATATAGAAAGGTAGTGGATGGTTTTTAATTGAGAACTACTAAAAAACATGTGAAAAATAGTTCTTAAATACTTTCACTGAAAGCTAGAATAAGAGAGGAACTAGAGTGTTATGAGAGTCCTCTTAGTGTAATGTTGTTTGAAATTTATAGTTTATTAGAATGTTGATCATATTGATAAAAAAATATTGTTGTAATTATTCATCAACATTCTATGGGAGAATAAGGATGCACTATTGTGGGTAGTTCTTTTCCAAATGTTTTTTTGAGTAGAAATCGTTTATTTATTAACATTTATAAACTAATCGAGATATTGTAGACCCATTTAAATATGCACTAAAAAATGGTGACCTAGTGTGTTTCAAGTGTAAAAAGTCATTTCAATTAATAATACATGGATTACCTAACATGGGATAACCAAGTAAAATCTTCAATGTATCTATTTAATAGTTTCATATATCCTTAATGATGATGAGAATGATATATTTTCTATCAATTATTATAGGAAATGGTCTTTTGAAAAGTGTAGTTTAAAAATAATAATACATCAATTCAATAACCCCCATAAGGGTTTTATCCTTGATTGTGAACAATAATTTTTATTATATTTCTGAATCTTAGGGATATTTTTTCTCATGTTTAATGCTATGGAATAAGTTTTCAAGATTAAATGAGTTTTAATTTTTAAAGGTAGTCAAATAAATCTATTGGAAAATTGCACATAAACTATTTTCTATCATTATATATTAATGTTAGTGAGGAATATATTCATGGATTCACCTCTAGAATGGAGATATCAACTATATCAGATACATATCATAAGATATTTTTTCAAGATTCCATATAAATTAATGATCCTGGAAGAGTTTCGGGAAACCCTAACTATATGAAGGGGATTTCATAAAAAATATTTCATTCCATACAGAAGAAGATAATACATACTCATGAATTTTATTCAAAAGTATGATAATAAAATGATGAATGTTTTATAGAATAAGTATGATGATTTCATAATAGGCATAAATGAATTGGTTAATGGATTTCTTTTCTTGGACTACATCATTGGGTATGATATAACTGGAATAGGGGTGGTCCATGATGATATAAAAATATTCAATATAATACAAATTTGACTATAACATATTTCAATGTGAATTTATTAGTAATGAAGGCGATATATATAAATGTTTTGAAGATGGATATTATTCATACTACTTTTACGGATGATTAAATGAGGAAAAATTATAATAATTAATTTTAAAAATAAAAATGATAATATATATCATTCATGTGTATGAAAAAAATATCATTGATAGATGAAAACATGGATAAATAATTAAAAGAGATTAGGAAAATTATGTCCTATAATATAAAAATAATAAAAAAGGAAAATCAAAGGAAATATTCCTTTTGATTTCATTTGACGTGAAAATATGTACCATTAATATTCTAGGTATCCCAAAGAATTAGGATAATGAGAAGGAAGAATAACCAATGTTATGAATAATAATAGGAAACCACGTAATAATTTATTAAATAAAAAACATGTTATCCTGTGATTATAGGAGTATAGATGATATGGAAGTGGAGCTGTTTTAGGACAATAAAGACCACAAACTAATTTCATTTGGTTGTTTTTTGAAATCCCCAAGGTGAGGAAAATGATGATATATATTCTATATATGAATAAATAGTTGACCATAAAGATGATGTTGAGGATTTTATTTCCAAATTTTACATCTACAGGTATAATATAAGTAAAAATAATGAATTTTTAGTTACTCCAAACTTTATAATCATAAATAAGAAGAGGATAATTGATAATTAAAATTGTAGATTGAGAAAATGAAAACATGAAATTATGTAATCTCAAATAATGAAGTGGATGTAAGACCCAAAATTATTAAATAGAACTGTATCATTAATGGTATACATGATTATATAAAATAAATAGTCATAAAATTTATTAATGTGAAGGTTGAGTCAAAAAACTATTGTGGAATTGTGATAACAAATAAGTATTTCTTACTCTCATTAATACCTATGTGATTTTGAGCTCATATGTCCCTAAATAATATAATGATAATTACTAAGAATATATTTAATAGGTTTTTGCTCATGTACTAGAGTAGATATTAAGACATAATGGTAAATCAACTATAGAATATATCTCAAAAATAAATCAGTGTTGTTTAAGTTAAAACCCTAATCACTCAAACCCCATAAGAAATAGGAGTTTCAAGATTTATAAAAAATCAATCTACTACTTCTATTAGTGCATTAATGAGACAAAAAAATAAACCATGTATTATATATTATTTTTGTTGAAATATAAGGAACACTTTATATATGTTATATATAAAATAATTTGTTTTAGAAATTAAGAGAAAAAAAATATATGGGAAATATTTCATACTCCATATATGTATTCAGTGAAAATTTATTTTATTATAATGTTTTTGGTAACAAAGCATGAAATTTTCTAGAAAAATAGAAAAAAATGATCCAAATTTGACCCAATGTAGAGGAAAAACCAAATAAAATCTCTATAAATTAGATTCAAAACAATAAAACTTGTGCGTAACCTCTTAAAAGGGGTAATAATCAATGGAACTAAATATGGAAGAATATAATATACCTACAATAAAATTTTACAAAAAATAATTGAAAATAAATTGAATAATTTACAAGGTGATCATTGATAAGATTTCCTTTAGAAAATTCAGAGAATACAGCCATGAATTTTTTATCGATATTTCACTACCCACTTTATGGGAAATAAATATTACATTTTAGGGGTAAATATATGTCAAATTTGGGGTTGTGTGATTTGGAATCAATGAGTGATAGAATATCATTGAGTCTGGAAATATTTAAATACGTGGAAATGTCCTCAGGAACACTAATATAATATTAATGGAAGGAAATATGAGAAACTTATATTTAATGATTCAATTATAAGAATTATGAATTATGTAATATGGTGATGTTGAATCTAAATAATGGAATCATAATTGAAAAGTTTGGTACTTTATTTTTTCATGTAAGGTTGGAATGTTGTATACCATAAATGGATAACTGGATAGATTCATCATATTTAAAGTGTAGGACACTTAATTTTTGCGTAAAATAATTGTCCATTTGAGTAAAAAATACACAATTTTCTCTATTCAAACAATGATGGATTTTTAGACGACCCGACACTCTCATGGGATCAAACTCCTATGTGTGATATTTGTAAAAAAAGGGATCTCTATTTTAATTACATAGAATACCCAAGTAAAAAAGGTCAACAACTCTATTTTAGATAGTTTTTGAGGATTTGTACAGGATTATAAAACCAAATTAATTGGTTATAAGTTTTATTATATATTATACTCTAAGGAATATATCCAAATTTCATTGTTTATGGTCATTTAATAAAAATATGGTGTGTTTTGGGGAATCTCTCATTATCGGTGATTCGTATGAAAAATTATTAGCATAAAAATTAAATGATTTCAAACTAAAAACGATGTGAATTTTTCTAATAATTATCTGGAAAATTATCTTATAAAGAATGAAATATAGTATCAAAACTCATTCATGATGACTCTAGAACTAAATGGATTCACTGAGTGGAGGGCCAAAATTATTAATAATATGGCTTGGAAAATGCTCATGCAAGACAATATAACAGATAAATTTAGGAATAATAATATTCTTATATACATATACAGATATAATTATATTTATTAAATCTGAATAAAGAAATAACACCTATAATAAGTGGAATGGGGAGAAACTAACACGGAAATAATTTCAAGTTCTCAGAAGTAAATATTTTGTTCTATAAAAATAGAATAATACAAAGTTATAATCACTTACGGATGAGGGGTTTTTTCTTTTTTATTTATCCAATATCAATTCATATAATTGATCTAATAAGAATTTGAGAGAAATTATTTAAATTAAAAATGTAATGGTTCTACAGAATAGGAATATTTATTAAACTAGTGAATATATTTCTAAAACAAATTATAATATTTTTGTATAGGAACATGATTTTAATGTGAGTGGGACAGGGGGATCCACTGTTGTTATATAATTATGAAAATAATACACTAAAAATGATTAGAATATCCCCAATCTAATAAAAAGAATGAAAATTATGTGAATGGATGATATTCGGGATGGAAATATCTTTGGTGACTAGACAACCATAGATCAAACTCAAAAAATGATGTATTAGTATTAATATTATCTTCTATGTTTTGTGGAGAGTAATTTGTTTAATATGATTATGAGGATTTGAATTGGGTCAAGGCTATGAATGAAGGATATGACCATAATTAGATGAAAAAAACATGGAATGTTATTTCAAGGATGGGTAATAATAATGTCTTTAGAACCATGTTGGTAATCCAAAAAAGATCAATAATGATTGAAATGTAACAGGGTTAAAAAAATTAGTTACCTAATTGTTAGTCACATGTAGAATAAACTTTTTTTGATGAATAATTTTAACCCTTTAATTTTCTAGAAACTACTAGATTATTTTGGTTATTGATTTGTATATGGGAATCAAATTGTATCAAATGGATTCCAAATCAGAAATCTAGAATTTATTCCATAAAAAAAGTTCAATTAACTATAAATAGTTGTTAGGGTTAAAGATTTAAATTGTGTAGACCAGTCAAAGGAGGCATTTTATGGAATCGTGTAAGCATCAAGGGTTTTATTTTCTTGACTTTATAAATATATAAAGACGTTGGGAATTTAAATACGTCGATTTTATCAAATCATATACATCAAAATGGAATAGAATGAAGAGATTCTTGTGCTTATCTATGTGGATGAAATAATTTTTAAAGGATTAGATGAAGTACTGTATAAGATTATTTTTAGATTAGATGATGTGTGAATTTAAAAATATATTTAATCGGTGTGATTATATTCATTTATAAAATTTATTTTATTTAATTCACATTGAAATTAGTAACACATTAAATTTTTTTCATATATTTAATTAATTATTTGATCGATTTTAAATTTTTATTTTCATTTTTTTGTTTCATAGTGATTTAGTTTCTTTCCGTAATATTTAGTTAATAATATATAAATTTATCAATTTATTATTATTATTATTATTATTTCTTAACTTTATTTGTATATATTAGTATCTCATATATTCTCAAATGATATATATTATTAATATTATGATTTTAACTGTAATGTTTTGTTAATAATAATATTAATATTATCATAAAATTAAATTAATTTTTAGTAATATTATTATTATTCTAAAATTATCATGTTTATAATTATAATTTCATCCCACTATATTTATATTTTTTTCATTTTTCTTAACTTATCTAAATATATATATTTATATTTATTTGTTTCTATAAAGTTAGATTAATTGTATCTATAACATCCATCATTATCATTTTTTATTAAATTATATTACTATTTATTTTAATCATCTTATATATTATATTATTATATTATGTTTAATTATATTTATATAATTAATTTAAATATTATGATTTTTCATAAATTATCATATTAAACAAACAAACATAAATGCATATATATAATATATTTAAATATTCCTTAATTCATATTATTACAAATGTTTAAATTTTTTATTTTTATTTTCTTATCTAACTATTATTAGCTAAAAAATTGGATAATGGTTCTTAAAATTTTCAAATATCATTTTTTCTATTTTTGATTAGTTTTTCAAACTTCATACAAGGAATACCTTCTTATCTATTAGATTTCTCTAATTCATGGGTGAAACCTCATATGAGAGTGTGTGTTGATTACCAAAAATTAAATTAAACAAAAATAAAGAAACACTTTTCATTTCCCTTCAATGATCAAATCCTTTAATGTATAGAATGAAGATATTAAAAAAATTGGATGTATTATCATGTTATTACCAAATATTCTTCTCGCTATTATCTCAAGAGAAAAAGAAATTCACCTATACATACATTACATTTACTTATAGTTGAATTCCTATTATAGTATGCAATGTACTGGACGCATTTCAGTGAAGCATGATGTATATATACCTTTAAAAGATTAAAGATTTTGTGGTAATATTTATGAATGAAATATATTCAGATTAAACTATTTATTAAATATCTATAACATATGGATATTATTTTTAAAATGTGTGATGAAAATAATTTTGTGCTCAATTGAGAAAAAAATAACGTTATGGTACAATGTAATAATGTTTCAGAGCATCAAATTTCAATGAAAGGAATTGATGTTGAACATAATAGGACTAATGAAATTTATAAACTAATGATGCCTACAATAATTACTTTTATTTGAGTATTTCATTGGAATAATGGATTCACATGATGATTTATTATGTATTTCTCAATTATTTCCCCCCCACCACCAACATAATAAGAAAAATTATAATATACATTTTTGGATTAAATATCATGAAGTGTTTTAATTGTTTTTGAAACACTTAGTAGAATCCATATTAATGATTTCACGTAACTAGGAATAACCATTTGAATAAGTATGTGATTCATGTGATTGATCATTTGGTGATACAATTGGAAAATAAATAAAACTTAATTTTATATCATTTAATTATACTAGCTACATATTGAATGCTTCAAAAAAATAAAACTGTAACTAAAAAAAGAGATACAAGCAATTTTCATCAAATTCAATAAATTTTTTTCCTACTTGTTATTATCCAAAGTCACATTGTGTATAGATTACTCATCCTCATAATATTTCCATAAAATTAAATATAATAATCCTTGACTCATTTTGTAGATATTACTACATCAAATTTTTAGATTGAAATCATAGAAAAAAAGGCACTAAGAATTTATTTTGGATTCATATTTCATTCTGTAATAAAAAAATAGGTTATATCAGTGTAGAATTAGTCAGCAAAAAACTTCATAATTAATAAATCCATGCCACCAAGAATATCACCCCATTGTATAATAAAATCATGAATTAATTAGAATTTGGTTTTGGGCATTCAGATTTATTCAAAGAGTATATGAGTATATTTTTAATGAGTTTTGTCATTACTATAGGGATTTTATATATTTATTTTCAATGACTATGATTATTTAATAATTATAATATATATCATAGAGGAATAATTTTGGATTTTTAATAATTTATTCCAATATCTAGAAGCTGGTGAAAATTATGAAGTTCAACTCATAATTAAAAAGGTATAACAATTTCATTTATACTTGCCAATATTTCATGAAGATAGTTGATAGTTTTACAAGCATTGTGATAATTTCCTTAAAAAATGAGTTATTATTTAGAATTGTTAAATGACAAAACATCCCATAATTGGGATGGAAAATTTTTCTATATGGGGTATCGAATTCATAGATCCTTTTCAAAAATCATTTTGTAAATCATACATCCTATTATTTGTTGAATATGATTCAATGTTGTTAGATGATGAATAATGTTATGAAAACACTACTCGATTGGTTATTAAAATTCAAGAAAAACACAGATTTACCTAGTTTATAATAACCTAACTCGTCAGCAATGATCAGGTACCCAGTCATATAATTCTATGTTTTAGAATGAGATTAGTTGAAATTGAATTGTCTGTTACATGAAACCCACATATCATCCATAGTCAAATCGAAAACATGAAATTACTAACTAAGAGATAAAAGGAATCCTGGTGAAAACCATTAATAATTCCATGAAATAATGTTCTACTAAACATGATGAATCAATTTATAAGTACATGATTTTATCTAAAACACCAATTGGAATTTCTCCACAGCACATAGTCTTTTTAAAAAATTCATCTTACATTTAAAGAAATAACATAATTCTAACATTGTTTTCAAGAAATTGAATAAGGATATAAAAACCCCACCAAAATTATTTCTATAGATGAATGAATTTTATGAGAGAAGGATAGAATCATATAACAATGTAGTGAGCAATAAAAGTAAAACATGAGTCATCAATGATAATAGACATGTATAATTAAATTTTTTATGAGGTCAAAAAGAATTAATCTTCATTTCAATGGTTATAGTTATGGTGGGATATATTCAATATATGGTTTCAGGACCACAGACTATCCTTATTATATATACCTATGATTCTGTTGAAATCTCATATGGTAATAAGCCTAAATTTATGTTCAATGTTGAATTCATCAATCTTTATCATTTATTAGATATGATAAGCATGTAAGATCCTATATTTCTCCATAAGGTATGATTTACATAAAATTTACTTTTAGCCCATTATATTGGTCAATTAAGTGTCTTCCCAATTACTTGAGAATGCTCGAGGGTGTTTTAGGGGTTTGGGACTTGAAAGAGGAAGAAAAAGGGGGTTCTGGGCATGTTTCATTGTTGGCGCATGGTTAGTGAAAATTATGTGGAATTCCCAGGAAACTGTGTGAATGGTTTTTTTTTGGATTTTAGCCTCCACACGGTTTGCACATGATTTTGAAAACCTTGTGGTTAGACCATGATACGTGGATATTTTGGGATAGAATCTTATACAAGGTTTGTGCAAGATTTGGAAAACTATGTGGGAAACCGTGCAGTCCAGAAAATTTTAAAAAATTACAAAAATCCCACTGCACGATTTTTATTCCCAACTGATGATTTCCTTCTTTCTTCCTCCATTTGACACTACGAATGATCCAAAGTCTCCAATATATTCTAAGGGTAATTCTCCCTTATCCTAGGTCCATTTAGAGTGTCGTTGGTTGCATATTAAAGATCAAGGCAAATCTAAACCCCTCCTTGGTTATTTTTCATGATTTCAGTTGGTATCTCCATCTTGTATACTTTTCAAGATCTCAAACACTACTTTTTTGGTGAAATATAGGTTGAGGATTAAAGGGTTGTCAAATAGATATCAATAGCCTCAGTTGAGAGTGTCTCTGCCAACATATTCAAGGTGGGTGGTCTACAAGTTATATCCCATTGTTTTTTAGATGATTTTTGAATGTAGGGTTTTTATTCTTACCCTATATTGATGAGTCCTTGGTGATATGACATGATGTGATGTCGTGTGTGTTTAAATGGCTAAATTGAACCTCTCTTGAACCCCATGGTCTGTAAGGAGGATGACTCGACCAAATTATGGCCACCCATGTGGTGTGCCGATATTTCCCAGACGTGACGTTTTGTTATGTAGGTGTATGGATATTGTATGAGAACATATAGGATATGAAGAATACTTCAATATTCTTTATGGATATTCAACTATTATTTAATATTACTCTTATGTTGTGTAATTACATAAGGTTATTTGGTTGGGATGGAAAAAGAGTTCAATGGAATAATGTGAAAATACTTGGGGATTAGCTTATTACTTGAATATTCTTAGTGTGGTAGGCATGGAAAATGGGAAAGAGGATAAACGGGCTATTAATATGTTTTTTAATGTGTTAATGGATTGAGGCATAATATTAATTTCCTGTTTAAAGATATTGTTGAGATCTGGTTGATTGTGGTGAATGTCACATAAGTATGTCCACATGGATTGGTTGAGTGGGGTGTCAACATGAGGTTCGACACTCGCAGGATGAGTTAGACCGAAGTTATATATCCACCCCAAAATTCACATGATAAAGAAAGGGATGGAGTTACATTCCCCTAATGGTTTCATTCTACCAGTACTGGGGCTTTGATGTGTGGATTTTAGGAATTATGTGATGTGGTGTCTAGCGATATAAGACTTGTAAAATTCATACATGTTGAGAACTTTGATCATGCCTAATCTAATGAACATATGATAAAGGGTGGAATGACAAATGAAATTTCATGGAAAACAACTTGGGTTATTTGGTGTTTTAACATAAGGGATTCTAAATAATGATCGATTTTTAACATTTTAACTTTACGTGTCATTATTTATCATTCGCATTCACTATCTACCTAGCTAGATATTTTGTAGACACCATAAGTGGTGGCCTACTATGTTATACTCACACCCTACTTGGGACGTCGTTGGGTACCCCTAGAATATTTCATGCTTGTTGCTCAGGGCAAGGGAAAGGGGCATAATCTAGGGAGTTGAGTTGGACATGGAACATTTTGGGGTGAGCTTCCAAACATGGAGTCTGGACCATTTTGGGGATTCTAATGTTTTCATTATTTGGGGTTTCTTACTTGACATTATAGATTTACATGACATATTTACGGTTTTATATGGTTGTGACCATTCTTTTGATTTGGTTATTTATGCATGTTATGGATTATTCTCTTTTTTTCCAGTATTTCAATTGTTATCTATTGTGTCTTACTGTAGTATTGAGGGTATAGTATCCCCCAGTGACCAACTAGTCTCGTACTGCTAGTCGGAATCCTCTGGCATATGAGGAGGTGCAGATGAGTTCATGTACCGTCCTAGCTCGGGGCACTGGATTAGTGGCTCCCTGGTCAGGGATGATACAAAGTTGTATCAAGTAAAGTAATATTTTCCCTCTTACTGTTTGGGGATGGTATACATGATGTTTGCAAAGTTTCAGGCATTGGTAATGTGCACGTTTTGGGGATTAGATACCGATGTACAGGGGGAAACCCATGTCACACTAAGAAAGGATTGTTGTTTTTGTTGTTTGTTTTTATATTTTCTAATATATCACCATTAGTGATGAACTTGTTGTGTGATTTGATGGTTTAGTGATATTTCTCTCCTAGCCAGAAAGGTATGAGGTTGTGCATTCTTGCATCATTCTAGGATCCCATGTTAGAATGTGTCATGCATCATGGTAGGAACATAGACGGGATGGGTGTGTAGGATATATGGGAAAGGATTCATATGTTCTCATAAAATCAATCTCCATATTGAGATGGTATGAATTAGTAAAATGGGAAGTGAGTGTGACAAGTGTTAATTTAAAAATGATATTTACTAATGAAGTGAAAGATGGTTAACATGTTGTAAGAGTAAATTGGGATGTGAAAATGGTTTTTTATGGGTATGAATGATAAGGCTCGTAATCATGTGAATTAGTTACCCAGGTTAACCATGGCCTTAGGAGAGATGACCAATGGTGGTGATCTAGTTGTGGGTGGACTCATTTAGGTATTTTCTGAAAATTATTTTAGTGGTGAGAGATGAGCCTCCCTATATGTTTTTACTAATTTAAAAGCTTTATTATTGTATTCTAAAGCTTATGTATGACATTGTAGAGAAATGAAACCTCGATGATGTGCGCCGGTTGGGTGATATGGGGATGTTTCTGAGAATTCTCCTCCTGTAGTGGACCAAGAGAACATGGAGATCCAATGAGATATGGGAAAGAATTTATGCGGTAACTTTGGTCATTTTATGGAGATGATATAGTGAGACCCAGGGCAGGTTGCACTGTGTATGTTCGAGATGAACAATGAATTTTGGCTGCAGCACCCTCTGAAATTTATCAGTTATGGTGTTCTACATGCAGTAGAGTTTTCGATATAGTCCGTCCAAACTATTCTTTAACATTTAGAGACTCCTCTTGAGAAGTGAGTCAAGTTAGGGGCCTATATACTAAGGGTTAAATAAAAACATTGGTGGGACATTATGGGTTAGACATAGTAGGAGAAAGGAATGGTGTGGAATGATTTTTAGAATTTTCGTGAGCACTTCTACCCAGAAACCATGAGGAAGGAGAAGGCAGTAGATTTTACAAGGGTGCCCTAGCGGACAATGTCGGTGATGGACTATATTAGTCGATTCACATATTTAAGGTGATTTATTGCAATGTTGACAAGCGATGAGGTAGATATAGGTAAATTATATCAGAATATAATGGGAAAAGATATTATATCTCAAGTGAATATCATTCATCTAAAATGGTTTACTGAAGTGGTGGATCAATCCCCTATCTCCGTGAAACTGTGGTTCCAATTGGATGAGCAATTGATGAGGCTTATTATAGTAGGAACCACCACGTCAGATCCTTTCTACAAGGTGGAAGTGTGCAGATCAGTCATAAGAGGGGGTAAACATCTCAAGTTGGTGACTAAGTCTTCTGTTATCAATGTGGTCGGCCAGGGCACAAGTGTGACCAACGCCCTCTCCCAACATTCAAGTGTTGACCATGTAGTAGGTTATTCCACATGAAGAGGTTTTGTAAGAACCTGTAAAAGACAATGAATGAAGGAGGTTAGAGAAATATGTTGACTATAGTCCAGGGGTCACTTACCCCTTATCAGGATGGTAGTTGGAGCTCCACTGGTTGTACTGGTATGGTTGGTGGACATGGAATCATGGGGGGAGATCACCCTTAACAACAAAGTTGTGCAGTGAATAGCACTCAGGCTAGAGCCCAAGGTAACAGGGTAGGTCATCTCCATACAGTCTAGGGTACACCTGAAGGTGGTGAGGTTGAACCGTATACTCTGCGAGGTATGATTCTTATAGACTCCACCCTAGATAGTGCCTTATTTTATACAAGAACTATGAACTCATTTATTTCTGCTTATTTCATAGATGTTTTGGGATTAACCGTAGAGATTACATGTGGGGTAATGTCACTTGATACTCTGCTATGGGTGAGATTAGAGGACATCGAGAAGTATAAGGGTTGTTCTCTGGATATTGGTTGGTATCATTTTCTGTGGGATCTTCTTGTCCTAGAGATTCAGGATTTAATATAATATTGGGAATGGATTGGTTTGTGTTACATCAATCCCATATCAATTATTATCGACGTCGGGTAACATTCGCATCTCTCTATGGGAGCAATTATGTCCTTCGTCGTGAGTGGGATATTCCAGCGGTCCATGCAGGGAAACTACACCAATAGTTACAAGAACTCACATACCATGTGGTGTGCCTTATGTTAGATGATGTGGACAAATTACAGAGAGTATGAACTTTTTTCCGCACCAGTATTAGGACTTGTTTTTTGAGAACTTTTTTGGGTTACAACCCGAGAGAGTTGTTGATTTCATGATCGAATTGTTGACTAGAGTGGATCCAGCTTCTATTACACTATATTGAATGGAACTAGAAGAGATCTGAGAACTAAAAATTCTGTTAGAGGAATTGGAGCATAAAGGGTTTATACATTCTAGTACATCAACTTAGAGATCTCCTGTGTTGTTTTCTAAGAAGGTTGAAAGAGCACTGAGTCAATGTGTCTACTACAGGAAGTTGAACCAGATGAGAGTTAAGAAACGATACACTCTTCCAAGAATGGATAACATTTTTTTTCATCTCAGAGGTGCTTCTTGGTTTTACAAGATCAATTTGAGATTGGGATACCATCACTAGAGGGTGAGACCTTATGAATTTCCCCATACGGCTTTCTGAATCTGGTACAAGTTGTATGAATTTCTGGTAATGATGTTTGGTTTAACTAATGCACCAGCTATGTTCATGAACATGATGTTCCAGATATTTCACCTATATTTGGATCCGTTTTTTGTTGTTTTCATTAATGACATCTTGGTGTGCTAAAAAACTCAGTACAAGAATTCCAAACATCTTAACATCAACTTGAATAAACTAAGAGAGTATATGATTTATAGCAAGGTTTCAAAATTTTAGTTTTGGACTGATGAGGTGCACTTTCTAGGAATCATTGTCTCTAATTCAGGTGTATCGGTGGATACTGAAACGATACAGGTTGTGGTGTCTTGGGAGCATCCCAATTCAGAATCTTATATTCATAGTTTTCATGGTTTGGTCAGTTATTACTGGCGGTTAATTAGAGACTTCTCTTATTTGGTAGTACTTCTCACATGCCCAACCAAGAAGGGGGTAATGCTTGATTGGTCCAAGTCCTGTGAGAATTATTTTTAGGAGTCAAAGACGTAATGGACTACTACAATGATTTTGATCTTAACAGAACCAAGTAAGAGGTACGCCTTGTTCTGTGATGCATCTGGTGTTAGACATTGGGATGTGTTGATTCATGATGATCAAGTTGTATCACATTGGATGAGATATTTAAGGCTAAATTAAATGAAATATCCTATTCTAGACCTGGAGCACGTTGATGTGGTTCATGACTTAAAATATTGGTGGTTTTACTTATTGGGAGATTTATTTATTGTGTATACAAACTATAAAAGTCATAAATATATCTTCTCCTAATGGGATTTGAATCTTACATAGTGAAAGTGTGTTGTGTACCTACAATATTTTGAATTTGAATTTGTACACACGCCTGGGAAAGGGAATAGTGTCGCTAATGCTCTGAGCTGGGAGACTCAGAATCTAGTAGTTCAAGAATCCAATTTAGAGTGGGTGATGATGGCCTTGTTTACTGTAATACATATGGAGGTTCAGGATGGGAATAAGAAAATGACCCTTTAAAATAGAGCAGTTGAGTTTATTCATTTGAGCTAAGTGAAATAGAGTCAGTTGGTGGATCTTGAGTGTTTGGAAATGAAGGAAAGCCGTAAAGGTGGGGAGTCACCTTCTAGTTGGACTTTCGGTGCTGATGGAGTTTCTTATGTTCATGGTAATGTTGTGGTGCCAATATATGTATGGGATGATTTTATGAGTGAGTTCCACACGTCAAAGTGATAAGTGCATCCAAGTTTGACTAAGATGCACCATGATCTTTATAATTTGTTTTGGTGACCGAGAATGAAGAAAGAAGTTACGAGTTTTGTGGCACGATGCCTTACCCATCAGCATGTGATAGAGGAACATCAACATCCAGGGGGGTTTTTGAATTCATTTCCTATTCTATAGTGGATGTGTAATGACATCACAATAGACATCATGGAAAGTATTCTGAGAAATTCTCGTATGAATGATTCAATTATGGTGGTGGGAGATCAAATAACCAAAGATTTCCATTTCCTTCCAATTTATGACACCTATAAAGTCAACCAGTTGGGTGAATTGTATGTCTGAGAAATAGTATTATTTCATGGTTAATCTAAAACCATAGATTAATACCATGATATGGGTTTCCATTCATGCTTCTGGAATGGAATATAGAATGCATTGGGTACCCAGGTTTTTTTGAATATGACATACCACCCACATACTAATGGGAAGTTAGAGTGTAAAATTCTGGTATGAGAAGTCATGTTGAGAGCATATTTTCTAGGTTATAGTGGTTCTTGGGATATGAACTTGTTGATTTTTTTGTTTTCGGACAACAATAGTATTTAGACAACATTTTTTCTGGCATATTTTGAAGAACTTTACGGAAGGCCGTGTAGATCACTATTGTGTTGGTTAGAGGCGGGGGAGTCTGGCCTATTATGACCGAGTCTTGTGCAGGAGACATTTGAAAAGGTTCATATAACTACAATGAATATTGAAATATCTTAGATTTGGTATAATTATTAAGAAGATCAATATAGTATACCTCTTGAGTTCATGGTGGGTGATAGTGTGTTTCTTCGGGTTGAACCAAGGTTGGTTCTCCCTCCTCTTTATAAAAGACTTCTATTTGTTATGTCTTTTAATATACATCTTATTATGTTGGGATATTTTCTCCCATATCCTTATTTATGTAAAATTTATATCCATGTGATGAGATTACCTTTTTAATCTCATCAACTCATTTTCTGAATTTTAAAGTGACGTTGTTAGGCTATCGACTTTTTACAAGGGAACCTCTTAACCAAATATCAATTCATTGGGTTCAACTTGTACTTATTGAACATGTCATCCTATGAATATGTGTGAATGACCTCTGATTTTTTTACACTTAATATCCACTTATATTGGGTGTATTTATATTTCTCACAAATAATTATATGATTGATTTATCCTTAATATAAGGATACCATCTTTATAAGAGATTTCATCCCAATTTACATTTCCACTGAGACTTCATTGTTGTTATGCACCAATTCACTCGTATATGGTATATATACTATCTTTGAAATATTATATCATGCATCCCTTTATTTTCATGATATAATAATTTTTTGTTTAAATGTTATTCTTCAATTATTTTTATTCAAGCGACTCTTTTTTTTGTTAAAAACTCCTTAACTAAAATATTGTTTTAAATGTTTTAAAGATTTATTCTTATAAATATTTATCATTTATATCCATGGTTTCAAAATGGGTTTTAGGATTTGTTTATATGGACATTAATTTTTTGAAATGATAGTTCATTTCAATGATTTAATGTTTTATGGGACACATTGACTCAAAAATATCTTTTTAAATGGTTTTGAAAATGATTTGATAAAACATTGTCTTGATTTGATATCTTTGAATGTGGAAATTTTATCTTTCCTTTATACATGTGTTATATTTTATGATTATGTTATGTTTATTGGGTATTGATAACATATAAAGGTGGTTCTCTGATAAACCTAGGGTGGGTGATCCCGAGATAGCTTTCTAATGCATTGGGTAATGTGACGGAGGTGAACGTGATGTTTCACCGAAGGGATTTACAGAATATATCATGATTGGTTTTCCAAGTGTAACTAACTATTTATATATGATAGCTACAGTGTATGTTTGATATGTATTCCATAAGTAACCATTATGATTTATGATTTTTGAGTGTTATTCCTAAATTTTATGATTTAGTAAGGTATGTTCTGATTGAAAAGTATGGTTTCATTGATTTGTATTTATTAATGGGATAATGTTTTACATTATTATTTTATAACCCTTACTGAGCTTTTTATACTCATACCATGTTTTTGAAATTTTTTCCAAAGGACATAAAGATGAATAGGGTAAAGGATAGGATCAGGGAAAAGTCATTCTGTCAAAAATATGAAACTAGATATGTTTCTTTGGAAGAGTTTTTATTTTATGAAAAACTCAATACTGGGTAGTAGTGTCTACTTGTAATATTCAAGTTGTTACGTAATAGTTGTGGCATAATTACCTAAAACTATAAACCTAAAAATATCCTCAATGTGAATTATTCATTTAATTCAATATTATGTAATGTTATAAGGTTGGGTCCTTATAGTATGCTTGACTAAGGATCCTTCTCTTTTTTATTGGGAGTTGATTTTCCCTTGTCAAATTACAATCTATTCATCATGTGGTACAATCTAATAATTATAGAAAAAATCTAAATCACTAGTAATAGTGAGTATTTTTTATGCTTGAATTTCTATTGAATGATATTATATGTTAATATTCTGATAATCACCTTTAATTTTATTCTCTTCTAGTTATCGATGAAATTTTTATGTAATAACAAAAATTTTATTTTTTTGTACATAGAAATATTTGGAATATATTTTTTAGGAATGAAAACTATTATTACAACAAAAAATATATGTTTTCCATGACCATGTCTTCTAAAAACATTTTTAGTAGTTTTAATATTTTTCTTCTATGAAAAATTAAATTCAATTTTACCCATCAATTTCTTTTGACATAACAGTTCAGAATGAGTCATACAATCATTTTGTTTTGGAGTTACTTGTGAATTTTTTAAAAAAATTGTGAAGAGAAATATTTATTTTATCTTAAATGATATGAGAATAAATTTTCAATGTCATTACTAGTTAATTTATCGAACCCTTCAATAAAATTTTCATTGGTTTTTTAAATGAAAATATCCACCTAATGGTTTGGACATTTTTAGAATTTAAATAATCCATAACGAAATTAAAATTTTATATTCCTTAATAAATATTTAAATCTCCAATTATAGGGAAGTAAAAATCCACAAATTATTTATCTATTATAGCATAGTGGTGAATAGGGTTTCCTCACATGAAGAGAACTAAATTTGACAAAATTATATTCATAATTAACTTTTTTAAAAATTCATGGTTTTATTATTTTTAAAATATGATGAATATAGGATGGAGAATGTGAATGAATTTTAAATCCTAAATGTAGATATAATTCAAAATATAAGGTATTTAAATTTTGAATAACTGTATTTGTACGTTTGTTTTGGTTACACAATTTCCTTCATTATTTATTTAATTTTTTTTATTGCAATTTTATAACAAATTTTTGATATCACTTTAATGAATTATTATTCATTAATTTATTTAGTGTGAAAGTTATTATTTTGAGGATACATATTAAATGAAAAAAAATCTAAACTTCTTTAATTGAAAATTAAGATAAAAACTTTTATTGATAGTGTAATACATTTCAATAACTGACACCATCAAATTTGATTTTATCCCATTTGGTATCCAAAAATCCATTATACAAAGTGTTTACATGAGATAAGGGAGGGAAAGAATGTAAATTTAAGAGTAAAAGTAAATTACAACTTCATGTTATATTGGATGATTATTTTACCCATATATATCCATCTAATTAACAATAAAAAAATTTAGAATTAAAAAATTTATACTAGAATGATTTGGAAATTACTAAAAAAATCCCCTAAGGTTAGGACTCAGGTTATTAACTCACCATTGTAAGAATAAGATATCATAGTTGAAAGATCCTAGAGAGATATAAAATTAATGGAAATATGGAACACTTAAATAAATAAAATTAATAGTAGCCT
Organism: Viscum album; assembly: GCA_963277665.1. Lineage (NCBI taxonomy): Eukaryota > Viridiplantae > Streptophyta > Magnoliopsida > Santalales > Viscaceae > Viscum > Viscum album. Next base: position 1,654,274,236 of record OY728148.1, on the reverse strand, counting down.
AATCCTTGCATAGGGGAATACCATATGGGTTTCAATTATTTTTCATAACCCCATGGACAAAAATTTATTAGGATTTATCTATGATTAGTATGTAATTATTTATATATAAATATGGAAATAAATCCATTCCCAATCAATATCTAGATTACACGGTATTTTCAAGTAAAAAAGTGATTATCATTGTATTTGCCAAATTCCATCAAATCTATGTCTTCCCAACATAATTCCTAGAATTAAATATGTTACATGGTGCTAGTTTTCATGTTAATTCTCCCATTAAGTATTTTCAAAATCTAAACTTCGAAATAATAGTTTTCCCCAGTTTCACATTGAAATTAGAACATTCGTGAAGTGACTGATGATTTTCTCGTATCATATCATTTGTTTTGGATTGATTCTAATATTTGAATCCTTAGAGTTTGCCTATCATCTGTCATATGTCACTGGAAACCATCTTCAAAATTATTTTATATTTTTTTACATTTTTTTCATTAAAAAATATATCTTGAAAATTTTAAAAAAACATTGAATAATAACATGCTTAATCATTGAAGTTTTTAAAACAAATTTTTAATGTTGACATATTCTTAAAAAAATCGATATTTCAGTTCATCAAACTAAGAAAATTATTTTTCCTAAACATGTAATCTCATGAATTATATAATTTAATTTCATTATACCAATTTTTAAATTTCAAAAGTAAAAAACATATTTTTTAATAGGAAAATTAACATTCAAATATCTCACAAAATAATTTCACTTGCTCTTATATTTCCAAGGAAACAATCTAATCATGAATTTCACATTTCCTCTTTTTAAATAATTATTTTATTTATCCATTTGATTTTTATTTCATAATAAATTATTAATGTGCTTGTCAATTTCCATTAACCTCGTATTTAATTATTTTATACTCATCTCTCACGGTAATTACTGGGATGGAGTTGTCCTCAAACCTTACGTACTTTTCAATTAGTAATGAATTGGAAGGAATAAAAAATTCTAAACATGTAAAGTTTGAATTAAATAGTTTTCATTAGGTACTTTAATATTGTTTTAAACATCTCTGAGTACTAATGTTGGTGGATAATGAATAAAACAATCACAAAAATGAGGTTTGTATCTTTAAAATAGATCCTGATTTTAAAATATGTTCTCAATGCAAATACTCATTTAATATTTTATCTCCCTGTTCACTAAATCTCAATGTAGGCACTTGATACATGTAAAAATTAATTCATGAATACCCATCCTTCTATTTTTTATTTTTTTTATTTTTACTTTTATTTCTTTTGAGAAATTTATTCTTTTGAATAATCTCACATCAAACACCTAACCACATATGATCAAAATATCAATAGTATAGAAATTTTCATTTTCATCATACCATGACAGAAAGATTTTTTTTGTTTTTTTATAATGATATATGAATAATAAATTACAATGAATGATAACATGGCCTCCCCCAAAATCAAAATACAACAACTTAAAAAGACTCTTTGATAATTTACATCCCTATCCATTAGGTATAACCTCTACCTTACACTTATTAATTCTAATATCATGAAACACACATTGAGTGGGGCAGGAAATGATATAGTAAGATTAAAATATGGATTTTTTCTTATAAAGACCATTCATGGATTATACAAGATATATTAGAACACATTGTCAAAGATGGTCCATGTAAAATGGTGATAATAAATAAAATGCTTCAATAATTATAGAAGTTATTATGTTTAGTCATTTCATCGATAAAATTCCAGTCATGTTTTAGAATAAAAAAATTCCTGAGTCTCTTAATAAATATACTATACCCAGAATGGGAAATAATTTTTTAGAAATTTTATAAATAATTAGAACACATTTTTGAGAAAAATTATTCATATAATAAACAAAAAAATAGACCAGACAATATCAATTTTAGAAATTCCAAATATGAAAATCTAAGAGTAATTTTATTTCAAATAATAAACACATTAAAAAATCTTTATAAGACAAACTTATCCCCTAAAGATTAACCCTATATACCAATTTTTCATTTCACTTGTCAAATCGCTTCAACATAAATCATAAAATATGACATAATGACTACCCTATTAAACTTACATCTCCTATATTGATACTAGAGCACATGGATTCATGGTGGTGCATGTTGTTTTCCATTGAGGATCCAAAGTATATTATAAATATAAGAGGTAAATAAAATAAATAATTTATTTTATCACACACTATAATAACCTAGGAAATGATAGAATAAATCATTTTCATATTTATTAATATTAATTACAATGTTGTATTCATTATAACAACATTAAGTAATTTTAACATAAAAATGTGGTAGTTTTAAAATAAAATTTTTTAAAATGTTTTTATTTAAAATATTATATTATAAATTTTTTAATTTCAATTATAAAAATTAACTTCATTTCTTAAATCATCACAACATCCATTTAATAGGGTCATTTGTTTGGGTTTTCTAGTAAATATTGGTTTTTTTGTTAATAGTGAAAATACTTATTTTTGTAAAAAAATAAATTTATTTTAAAGAAATTAAGTAATTTAAAATTATATTATGTTTACAATATAATTTAAAGAAACAAAAATATTATTTATTTATATTTAATCCACTCAATTAATTTTGAATAATCCATAAATTGTATTTTAGTATATTTTTACTTTGGTTTTAGAAACGGGTATTCTAAAAACTATTTTAATATTCATAAAGTTTCTCCATTTTAATTAATTAAAAAAAACCCTAATGAATAATATTTTAAATTAATTATATAAATTATATATCAATATATATTCATATATATTCATATAATGATTAATATTATTCATAGTGTTAATATAAAATCCAAATTTTCTTCGAAAATAAACTTTATGATAACATTCTTCTTCATCTCATCTGGAGATCAAATTTTGAATTAACATTTCACACTTAAGTATATTAAATTTGGAAAAAAATTATTAAATATTATAAATCAGAATAATTTATATTATCTAATATGGTTAAATGATATTTTTTACCATAAAAAACAATGAAAATCGAAAAAACGAATTACTGCGGTTAGGGAGATAAATACTATACCTGCGGTTGAACTAAATAGATACAGGTTAAAAAACATAAAAACTTTTTCAACATTAAATTTATAAGAATATTTCAACCTTATCATGTCTAATAATCTATAATGATCCATTTTCATCCTATTTTCATGTGAAAATGTGGGTTCACCTTTTTATTTAAAAAAATTATAACTGTTCCACTCACCTCACTTATAAAAGGACATCCCTTCCCCTCTCCTATTCACCCATTCAAATCCATTTTTAACAGCTAAGAAATAACCAAATACCATATTAATGTCCCTAAAAATTACTATTATCCCTTATTTTGATCTTAAATACTTTTTATGAAGGTTTTTGGTTCTTACCTATGGTGTTTTTCTAATGAAGTGAAAGATAATGATATTGTGTGACAAATCAAACCAAAACTAAAGAAATTCAGAATAATTTCCATTAGTTGAATAATATTGTAATCTTATTCATGTATATTCTTTTATGATGGGTATTTAAATCCCCTTTTACTTTTTATATCATTAATTTCTCCATTCTCATGATATTTACTGTTTTTTAATGTTACTATTTCATGGGGCTTCTGATTCAAATATTTCCAAATTGGTAAGGGGGTTTTTTATAAAAACCATTATTTTAATAATTTCCTTAATAATACCATTCTCTTAAATTTTATTGTTATTAAAAAGTTCTTATTAATTTAATTATATAGACATGAGATTACTAATAAATAAATTTTAATCTTTCTATAAATTTTTTTTTGAAAAAAGGGATTTTTTCTAAAATGGTTGACTTTTTTTATGAATAATAAAAGAAATGTTCTATTTTAATGTGTATGAAAAAAAATAATTTTCTAACTATCATAACTATTATTTACTCTTTGTATTTCTTAAAATCAATCAGGTTTTCTTAAAAACCTCACTTTCCATATTTATGAGTATTTTGGTACTGAAAATTGGGTTTTAAATGAAAATGGTATTTTGGTATCGAATTTTTTTTTTAAAGAAATGTTTAATTTGATATCTGAAAGTTTTTTTAAATGGGATTAAATGAATTTTTAAAGTGTTCTATGATGAAAAAAATAATGGAAAATGGTGATATCCCTAGAGTTCAATACCCAATGTTTTCTGAAAATGTGGGTATAAATTTTCAGGAATCTGTCTAGGCCCACAGATTAGGTAAACTATTTGTATAGCCACATTATCCAAACATTTTTAAAAAATTTGGGATATAATTTTATATATTTTCCATCCTCATATCCTTTACACTCAATCCATTTCTACCCCCTCCCCCCTATGGTTGATCAGTGTTCTTCCCACACCCAAGATATTATAGATAACTCCCCTCATCTAGAATTCTCCCCTGATTCATTGATTTATTAATTATGATCATCTTTGACAGTGAGTTCCAAATCTAAAATCTCTTCTATATAAAATTATTTTCATTTTTAACTATGTCTAAAAACCTCTCCATGATAAAATTAGGGCTTTATTCATATGGGTTATTTGAAATAAGGTTATTTGTTGGTGATGCTTTATTTTTAGGATTTTGTTTTAATGATTGTAATTTGGATGATCCTTTAGTATTAAATCATTTTATATTTGTGGGTGAGGTTTTATATTCCATTTTATAGCGATTATGTATGTTATAGTACATTCATAACCATCATAAAATTTTGGTATTCTAATGTTTAAACCAACTAATGGTTGGTGAATAGAAAAACCAGATTTTTTTATAATATTCCCACTCATAATCCAAATTTTTGTATATATATTTTTATATTTTTGTTTATAATAATAAATTGACATAGATATATTGAATTTTTTATATTGACTATTATATATGACATTATAAATTATAGATGTGGTTACCAATATGTGGGTGTTTGTTCTCAAAGTTCCATTTAAACTTTATTGGTTTATGTCAAATTATATATAAATATTCATTTGGTGAGTGATTATTATTTTTAACATGGAAATTATAGTACTTTAATAAATTTAAATTAGGATATATAATGTGTATACTCCAAGAATTAACTAGGATCATATGTAACATTATATGTGGTTTGAGAACGAGATAGAAAACAAGATGTTATTTTACCTAATATACCATTAGGTAGACTTTGTTATTGTTTCAAAGAATAATTATTAGGGTTTTATCTTTTCATTATTGTGAATATATGGTGTTTACAAGCATATTTTACATTTGGGATTTTCCTAAAATGTGTATTGATATTCAAAATCATATAAACATTCTTTTGGTAAGTACATATAGATTTTATTTAAAATGGCATAGTGAAATTCAATGTAGGTTATGATGATTTCATATGATCTAGAAAAACGATTTTTGGTGAATCATTTATAAAATGTTCATCATTGATTTTTTATAGGTATGTGTTTTAAATTATTCTATGGTATTATTTAATAGGGATTGAAATTGTTCACATCATAGGAATGGAAAATTATAGGTTTTGTAAAATTAGACTTATAGAGGTGATTAGAAGTTATTTTCACGGTTAATCATAAGATATTTGTTATTATTGTTTCTGGTTATGATTCATTTGGAATCAACTATTTATAAAAATTGATTTATTAATTTCATGAGGTTTATATATTATAAAAGACTTATCCCATTAATATATTTTATTGGAAGGTATTCTCTTCCATACATATCATTTTTTAAAATATGCCTATGATGTGAATGCATATGATTTCTAATATGAAATAAATTGTTTAATAATTATATTTGAAAACATGAATGTGAATTTTATCATTGTATTTATTGATATTAAATAAATCTATTTTATGGGAATGAGTATTGAAATAAAAAATATTTTAAATGTTTTCCTTATTTTACTTACTAATTGTTAAGTAGTTTTTTTACCATTTTCTGTTTTTAAATAATACATCCAGTGTTTATTAAAGATTATATAGATAATGTTTTGAAATGAATAATTTTCTTTCTTATTTCAAAATGAATCAAATAATATATAGGTATTTACATTATTTAAGTAATATAGTTATTGAATTTTCTACTTTCATGAAATCACTTTAAGATTATTATTAAAATTGGAATTTGAAATGAATGACTGAATGAGATCATGATAATGAAAAGTTATCTAACAATATATATTGATGGATAGATATATTTCAAACATTAACCTGAGTAATAATAATTTTTGTATCAAATGTCCTTACATAATATAAAATAATCCTATTAAAATAATTTTCAATGGCCCATTTCTATTATACATGAAGTACATCATTTATTTTTGTAAAACCACAATTAATCATATTGGAAACCTAGTTAATAAATTACTCTTGTATAAAAGATCTTGGAAGAATGTATTCATCAATGATGTTAGATCGCGACATCATCATTGATCAAATTTGTTTTTTAGGACTATATAATTCAAGGTAATTTTATCACTCACATCATCATTATGATGATTTTAAACCATTTATAATTCTTACTTATTTGACATCAATTATGTATTCATGATTTTTTAAAAATTATTATAAAAAATTATATTTATTTATTAGCCATATGATGAAATCTATTAGAGAAATTTTAATGAATCCATTATATCAAAATGATGTCTAGAATCATGAGGTAGGATTTTCTCCTCTAGTTCCTTTAGCACGTGTAATGATTTTAATATTATTATTGTACATTACATTAAATTTCATGTTCTTATTCTTTAAAAAATAAATTTATGTACATACATTATAAGAATAATTGACCTCAGATTATTATTTTAGTATGGGTATGAGAAAGGGTGCTCCAAGAGCCACATAGTTCACCCTTCATTCCAGTTTACACCTTCACCAGCTTGTAGAATCCCCTTAAACCACACCTTTTAATCCTCCATTTCTGCCTCCTAGGATGTTCCCACGCATTCCTACATCATCATTAACTTATTTATCATCTTCTTATCAAATAATTTCTAGGTCACCACCAAGGATGTTCTATCCAAGCCCATATCTGATCATATGATGTATCCCAAGTCCTTCTATACCAACCTTACCATGTCCGTGTAGCCTCCATTTTGTACCATCCATCTCAAATCTGATTATTTGTTTCCCATATCTTCTACTCTAGTTCATTTAGATGTCCCAGTGCAAGCACCGAAACATGCACATCCATAAGAGGCTACTAATATAAGACATTTCAATTATCTGGCATAACATAATGAGTAGCCTGCATCATTTTTTTATAACTATTTCAGACTATATGAAATCATTTATTCTCATTGAAGTGTTAATTAATTATTTTTTATGATATTCGTTCAGATCTTTTAATAGGAGATATGGACACACCTATATAAGTGAATCCAAGAATCCCCAAACAAAAATAATAGTGGATTACAATAAGGGCAATAAGACGATTTTTAAAAATTCCATGCAGTGTTGAAGTTTCATGGGAAATTCATCCAATTAGTATGATATCTTTAAAATGATACCAATAAATGGGGGAATATGAGTAATTAAATCATGTAGTAAGAATGGGACGTGATATTGGTAAGTAAATTTATTGTGTTTATATCTATATTATAGTTTTATTTATATGAAAAAACATGTATGTTGTAGTGTCTTTTTAACTCTGAAAATGGTGAAGATGCTAAGGTCTCATTGTTGATAGGCCTTGTGGAGTTTAGGCGATAATATAACGATGATTTATATACTGATTGGAAATGTAGATTTAGTTCTAATTTAGACAGTGTACCAATATTCCATGAAAATTCAACAACACAATATCATGAAATGATATCTCATTTAATGATTAGTGACATTAAGATATTCCAATTAATTAATAATTTTCATAAAATTCTTAATTTTTATTAATATTATTTATTTTTTTAGGATGCATCAAAAAAAATTATGTATTTTCAGACTTTGGGGCACACTATAAGGCTCGGTCATGAGAGGCACCCGAGAATTTAATATGTATATAAGTAATATATATATATATATATATATATATATATATATATTTATATTTATGTTGTTACATACATTTCCAAGCATCAATTTATGTTTCTTGACATGAATACCTTTAATGTAAGGTTTGATATTCCCTTTTATAAAGGAAAAAGATCCAAATGTCCAAATTCCCAAATGGCCAAATGAAAAAATATACAATTGGAAAAATATCGTAATGAACAATTTTATAAGTATCCAATTGGCTAATTTTCCTATGTCTAAATAATAAAATTACCAGAAAACCTACCCAAAAAATTAACCTAATGTCAAAATTAACAAACTTACTATGTTACTGAAAAAAAATGTTTAAATCCCCACATGAAATAATTACTAAAAAACATAACACAAAAATGATCCTCATGAACAAATGATCAAAATTACTAACTAGCTGAATAACCTAATGACTAAATTATCAAAATTAACATGTGATCAAATAACCAAATGTCTAAATGGCCAATTAAAAAATGTATAAATTGCCAAATTGATAAATGTACAAATTGAATAATGGAAAAATTGATAAATTTCCAAATGACCAATTGGAAACTTTTTAAAAAGGACAAATTCAGAAATGAAAAACTGGAAAAAATTCTCAATGGAAAATGGATAAATGTACAAAGTACTGAACAACATAACCAAAAAATGTACCTAATGACCAAATGATCACAAAATTTCATGTGACAAAATATAAAAAATGTAAAACAAATATAATTGGATAGAAATGACCATAAAAGATGAATATGTATCATACCCATGTCTAGAATGATAATTAGTATGTATTTTCTTATTCCAATATTATTAATTTTATAATTAATTTTATATTTAAACACTTCTTCATTTTTTGGATTTTATTAAAAGATATATTTTTAATTCTATATAGGTTTATCACATTAATATTATTCAATAATGTAAAATTATACTAATCAATTTCATTTGTGTAAAGCAGTATTCGTCATAAGAATTTGTGTTTTTTAAGAAAATTTATTTTCATTAGTAAGATGAAATTAGTTGGAAGTGCAATAAATTCATATACACAAAAAAAAATTTATGTTTTTTATTTATATTTCAAATTTTAAAAGGTAATTCAAAATGAAATATCATTATTATATTTATAATAGTGATCCCTGGAGGCCCCTAATGTGAAAGAATATGATAAATTCATTCCAAATGATAATTTGAGATAGGTATTAGGTGAGGCATAGAAGGGGGAACCTGATGTCAACCTAGAAAAAAAAATATTTCTCTCTAGGTTTTGTCCCTCATCGAGTGCCTCAACAACCTCTCAGACCATCGAGCAATATAATTCACATATAGAAGCATCTAGGGCCAAAATTATAAATATAAATAAGCATTAAAGATGAAAAAAGGTCCCAAATAACTTCTTAAAAGCTATGTTAGTTATATGTTAATCACATCTAGTAGAAGATGCTGTTGTTTTTTGATATTGTATGGAATCAATTTATCTTCATATTATTCCTCACATGATATCAATGAGGGTCCAAGTGGAAGTCAAGAAAATAATACTGGTGTTGGAAGTGGTGGTGATGATAATAATGATGATGATGATGATGTATTTTCTCTAGATGATGTTGTTGGTGATGGTGGTGATGAGGATGTTAGTAATGGGGCATGTGTTGATGCACTCCCTTTTTGGAGTTATTAATAAATATACATCTGTTTTTTTTTAATAAATTTAATTGATTGGTTGTAAGGATGTATATGTATAGTATAATATGGTAAATGGTTTAAAAATTATTACATTTAATTGTTTGAATTCTTAATATAAAATATATTTATTACATTGAATTTATAATTTGGTTTTTAATTTGTTTATAAGTTCAAGATGGTATAAAAGGGATGATGATACCATTTTTTGATTGAAAGCTATAACCAAGATTCCATGAACTGTGGTTATATAGTGTCTAGTGGGACAAGTTATACTCACAGTTCACTTAACCATGAATATATATATATATATCCTCGTTCTAAATAAACTGTTGGTTTTATGAAATTATCCTTGTATATACCCATGATTTTTATATAGTCTATGGGTATAGATCTATATTTATGGCTTGATCATTCATGGATCATTGAAAGGTGTGTATAGGATCAACCCATGGTCTTATGGGATAATCCAATGGTTCTATGCCATTTCTATAATATAAGTTTCATTTATTGAAAATTAAATAATTTTTTTATGATTTTTTTATAGTTCTTGATAATTATTTGTGATGAAGGTTGGTTACTTTATAAATAAATGATATCTGGTTAAGTTATTAACCAAGGACGAGTGGTTCTATTATAAACCAAGGATTGGTGGTTACATTATTAACCAAGGATGGGTAGTTTTGTGATAAACCACGGATGAGTGGTTTAATGAAAAATAACGGATGGGTGGTTGCAAGATAAACAAAGGGTGTGTGGGTCTATGATAACCCTACAATTAATTGGGTACTTTAGGGATGTAAGTTGAATATATCAGTTATTCGATTTGTGAGAGTTACAAGAATGATGATGTCACATGTTACAAATATGATTTATATATACATTATATGGGGTTTTAAATGATATATTGATCAATTAGTGAGTTTTCTTTCATATTAAAATTATTTATTTCATTTCTCTCAAATAGATTTGAGATAAAGCTGAAAATTTCATGGGATTTAATCTTTTCCACTATAATCATGAAATTATTTTTAATGTCCATTACTCAACTTTTTGGGTTAATCCAATGTTTCAATATAATTTTCATAAGGTTTGAAGATGGATAATTGAAATTAAGAGTTTATGTTAAAATTTGAGTATATTTTTTAGGAAATTAAATCAGGTTTTATATTAAAAGTATTATATTATGGTAAAATTTCACACTAATATGATGATTCCACTTTTTATATGTATGATATGAGTTACACCTTAATTTTTCAAAACTCTAAACATGAAAAAATACTAAAATAAAATAGAATGAATTGTTGAATTAAAAATAATGATAATGTAATGATTAAGGTCACGGGCTTATATTTTGTATCATGGTAATGATTTTGAAAATTTTAGACATCATGATAATATTAATAACACTCTATTTATACATTATAAATTATGATTAATTATAAATGATATATAATTTGAATATTACCATGTTTCTTAATCTAAACTATATTTATTCAGAATCAATATTTGTATAGTAAATATAGAATATTTATTATAAACACAATGAGATAGAAGAATCTTTCCAAATCATTATCTTGAGATGTTTGGAACTAGAACTGAGAATTATCTTACATTAATGCCTCCATTTAAATGGAAAATAAATATTCATGGAACCCATAAAAGATACGATCTTGGGCTTCCAAAAAGGAACATGTCTATAATGGATTATTTTTTAAGAAAAGAACTTCCATTTTTTGGTGGATCAACCCATCTAGTGTTATCTTAAAGATAGATCAATTTTATTGAGAAAATATTTGAAGTCATGGGATGTTCATAATGTCAAAATTAAAATATTTTCATTTATCATTCTAAGGTAAAACTGATCAATTTTAGTATTTGGTTATGAATGAAAATGATAATGATAATATTGATTCTAATTAATGGGAATAAATTGGGAATACTTCCATGATAATATTACAAAAATTTTATCATCTAATGATGGAGAAATAATTTTTTCAATTGAGGGAAATAGATAATGATTTAATTTCTCTGTATGAAGAAAGTTTTACAATACTATCCAAGTATATATCAAATTTTTTTAAGGACATTAAAAGTAATACTAATAGATTTTACTAAGATTTGAAACATAATTTTCAAATAGATGTATCCATGTTTGAATTGAAAATATATGAGGAATTTTTTTATTGTGGAGAAAAAATTGGAAATTGAGTGTGTTGATAATTATATTCCTCAAGATGAAAAGATTAATAAAAGGACTCAATGAAAGGAAATGGGGAAAAACCCAATAATATAAATATAGAGGTAATAAAACTATGTTCCCATATTTTGATAGGGTTTTTTAAATGTGTTATAGAGATAGTCTTATGAAATTTGAATAGTTTTCTTATGGGGGAAATTTGAACATGTGGGTCATAAATATAATGAAAATGATCAAATGTATAATGATAATATGATGGTAAGAATATTTAGTTGCAATGAGTTGGGGAATAATGATAAAGTGTGTTCAAAGTTAGTCAATCAGTGGGGAATCATTTATACCAAAATAAGATAATTGTGTCAAAATATTTTTTTTACTAGTACGGTTGAAGTTGGTATATCAAGTGAAGTGGTGATAGGTATGTTACTTATATATTCAAATTAATCCTATTCCATATTATACTCTAGGTATTCACATTCATTAATTTTTGAGTAATTTTAATTTAAATTGGTAATATCATTTCATGAAAGTAAGATGAAAATTTTGGAGAAAACTCCAAGTGAAAGTATTATAGTAACCAATTTTTATTGGAATAATTATATTGAATTTTGTGGGATAGAATTTTATAAAAACTTGTTAAGAAATTAAATATTATATTTTTAGTAAACTCTAGGTCAGGATTGTATTTTACTTTATCATTATATGATAGATTTTAGATTTATTAAAGTTGTATTCAATGATTTCAGGCCTTTAATAACAAAAAAAATGATAATAAGTTAATTATATTTGGTGGTGGATGCTACCTAGATTATATTGTTTAAAATAAAGAAACTTATCAAATTAGTGATGTTCTAGTAGAAAATGAAGAAATGGATATATTTCCTGATGATTTTTCTGTGTTATTTCGGATTGGACGGTTGATTTTACTATTGGGTTAGTTCATGATTTTAAGAATATTTCTAAACACCTTATAGAATGGGTCATGTTTATCATTTATAATAGAAAAATAAATTACAGGAGATTCTAGATAAAGGTTTTATACACACTAGAACATCACCACAGTGTCATACTATTTTTTTGTTAAAAATAAATAGGTTTTAATGAGACATTGTATTGATTATTGACCCTTTAATAACATCACTATTAAGAACAATTATCTTTCTCCTCATATCAATTATTTTTTTATTAGCTCGAGGGAGTTTGGTATTTTTCATAGGATGATATGAGGTTGGGGTAACATCAGTTGAATGTGATGGAAGTTGATATTTTGGAGACTTTATTTTATAATAGGTACAAGAATTATGAGTGAGTAGTTATTCCTTTGATATTGTTTAATAAACTTACATTCACCTTCTGAATAGAGTTTTTCCATAGTTCATTGAATTTTTTTTTACATTTATTGATGATTTATTTATATATATAAAAGTCAAGGGGAATATAAATGACACCTTGGGATTGATATTAAAACCATAATAGAAAATAAACTATGCAAAAACATTCATATGTGTAATTTTTTTTATAATAAATTTATATCCATGAAAAAATTGTTTCTAAAGATTGTATATCAGCTAACCCTACTAAATATAAAATTGTCAAGGAGTGGGCTAGAAAAACAAATATCACTATGGTTTTTATTTTTCATTTTTTACCTGTTTACTATTGATGGTTTGTTGAAAACTTCCCTCTATTTTAAATCTTATTGAATTCGATAACTTAAAAATAAGATATATTCATATAGAAAAAAAAAATTATGAATGATTATGGGAAATATAAATAATATACATGAATGTTTTATTTTAGGTCCTACCTTCTTAAAATGGTGAATGTTTTATCTATAGTGACACTTTATTGAATATACTTGTTTTTTCCTAATGGATAATAATACGGTAATTTCTTTTCCTCCCTTCCAGTTGAATCCTTTTGAGTTTTATGACCATACACAAGTTCTTGAAATTTATGGTGTGGATTTTCTTCTATAAATTTATAGGGTTCATTTTATTTGAGTAAAGTTTAATATATATACATATCACAAAAATTCGATATATATATTCTCCAAAATAGAATTGAACTTGAGACAAAAATTATGGATAGAACTAGTCAAGGATTATTATTTCAAAATTCATTACCATCATAAAAAATCATACAAAGTGGACAATGCTTTGATCGGTAAAATTAATTTTCCATTAACCATGTTATATTTTGAATAAAACTTGTTGGTTAATGATTGGATGAATTTTTCCTAGATTTTATGGATGATGGGACATCTGGTATTTTTTTAGGTTTAAGTATCGTTACCATTGTTAAATAGAATTATTCAACCTTGAAATGAGGTACATTCTTTACATGAAATGGTATAATCCATTAATAAGGGTATGTTTCTAGATTTTAAAATTGATTATGATGGGGTTTTTTGATTTTGAAAATTATTATATGTGCCTTGTGATTCCTAGTTAAAGAAAGATTTGTTTATTAAAGATCATAGTTCTCCACTTTCTATTCTTACAAGAAGCACTAAGACGTACAAAGACCATCAAGAGTATTAATAGTCTGATGGAATGAAAAGGGATATTGCAAACTCTACATTGAAGTGTGTAACTTTTAAATAGGTTAATGAAGAATGAAAATTAACTATGGTAATTATTCAAACTTTTCCAATGCTATAGTATAAATGGATAATATTACATTGCATTTAATGGTGGGATTACCCACGAAATCAAGAGTTAAAAATGTGTATTTTTTATTATTGAATGATTAAAAATATCTTCACATTTCATTTACATTCGAGATTCTATGTATTCAAATCAACATTATAAACTATATCTATAGAATAAAGTTAAATCACATGGAGTTCACATCACAATTTTATCATACCGTTATCTCATGTTTATTATCAATTTTTAAGAGAGATTAATAATACATTGGGTACATAAAAAAATTTTAGAACATATTTTCATCCTCAATAAAATGATTGTTCAGAGAAAACGATTCAACCCATTTAGGATATGATTAATTATTTTCAATGGATTATAAGGATATTTATTGTAATCATTATTCTTTAGTTTTCTTATTATATCAATAGTCTTCATTATAGTATTGATATGGAAATTGTTGAGGCATTTTTTGGAAAGCAGTTTTTGATGATAAATGTTTAGGATGAAGTTGGAGAAAGGAAGGTAATGGGACAAGATTATATATGGTAAATTTTTAGAAGTCACATTTAATTTATTAGTATATAAAATTGGTTCAGAATAAGCATAAATGTTATGTGTATAACTGGAGGAATGATATTTCTTTCAGGGTAGATGATCAGGGTTTTCATATATTTTATCCATAGAAAATTGTTTCACATTTTTTTGTAAAAGGTGGAGAAAAGTTTGTTATTTATTTGAACATATAAAATCCTATATTATCTTGGATCATTTTTTCATTAAGTGAATTTTCTCCCATTTTTATCCAACGTGAAAAACATAATTTATCTTTTAATTTTAAGGAGATATTTTCCTGATTTATCTCATGTTTTATTCCCTAAATAATTTAGTTGGAACAGAATATTTCTTATTAATAATAGACCATTAAAATTCATGAAAATATAGAGAATGATTTTTATATTGGGTTGATTCACTATGATATATTCATATTGATATCTATATGGTTGATGTGGTTATATAAGAATTTTAAAAAAATTTGAGAGATAAATATCCCTAATTGTTTAATAAGTGAATAAAATTTTTAAAATAAAATTTTTCATAGTGTATGATTATAACATACTCATTAAATATCATATAAATCATTTTCATGTTTATTAATATGAATTAAAAATTGGCATTCATTATTAAAATATTGTTTAATTTTTTATGTCTAAATGTAAATACTTTGAACTAAACACCTTTTTATGAGGTTTTTATTCAATGGATAAATTTTCATAATTTTTTAGTTGTAATTCATAATAATTAATTTCATTTCTGAAAAAAATCATATCAAAATTAACTTTTTGTGATGTTTTGTGATTTTCTAGAAAATGTTGTGATTTTATTGAATATTGAAAATACCTCTTTTTTATGAAAAAGTTATTTCTTTTCAAAACAATAAGTAATTTAAAAGTACCATTTTTTTAATATAAGTTAAATTAATATAATTATTAATTAGTTGTATTTAATACATCTAATTAATTTCTATTAAACTATATATTTTATTTAATGATAGAATTATTTATTTGTACGAGAACGAGTTTTTCAATAAAACTACTTTAATGTTCATAATGTTTCACCAGTTTAATAAATTAAAAAAACTACAAATGATAAATGTTTTAAATGATTTTGATAGACTAAATATCAATATATTTTAATTTATATTCACACAATGATTATTATTAGTCAAATGGTTCATATAAAATCATCTTTTTCTAAAAAATTGACTTCTTGAAAACCAGTTTTTATCACGTTTTTTGTTATAAATTTTTTGAAATAAAAATATTTTTCTAAAATGAATATTTTTAGAATTGATTAAATATTTTGAATAATCATAATTTATCTGATTTAATAAGCCCAATTTAATTTTTGACAATAACTAATAGTGAAAACATTAAAAATTAATTACCACTTTTAATGTGAAATGTTGTTTATCAGGGGATAAAATAATAATATAAGGATTAAAATGAATTAAATAGTTCTATAAAATGTATTTTATGGACATAATTCAACCATATCATGTATAAGTCTTGAAAATTGGCCATTTTTTATCTATTTGGAAGGTGAAAAACAAGGTAAACAATTTTTCAAAAATTACAAATATGTGACACAACTAACTTGTAAATGGAAACCATTCACCAAACTTCTTAAAACCTTAAAATCCCTTTAGATCATCCAATCCCTACCCAATTACCATCCTAACATATCTCCCCATGAACTAGATCAATTATTTTGACCATAAATATTTAATAAGAATGCATTTTGTGTTTACCAAAGGATCTTTTCTGGAGAAGCAGATGATAAAGAATGATCGCGATTAATCGAAATCAAGGTAAGGGACTTAATTTCCTTATGTTATGGAATATTCTGATGTAATGAACCCATATTATTTTGTAGGTGTATATAAATCCCCTTTAACAAATTATATCATTAATTCCTCTATTAACATGATATTTAATTTTTTAAAAATTTTATTCTTTCATGGGGAATATTATTAAAATATTTTCAATGTGGTAAAAGAAATTTTTAAAATATAATATAATTTTAATGTTTTACATTGAAATAACATTCTATTTTATGTCAATATTTTAATATAATTTATGAATTTAATTATATTTACTTGGTAGTTCTATAAAAGAACATTTTCATTTCATTGAATGTGTTTTTAAAGGAATCCTTGTACTTAATATTTGACTTTATTTTCGAACATCATAAGGAATGTTCTAGCATAACATGTATAGAAACAAAAAATTTCATTCCACCATAACCATTATTTATTGTTTTTATTCCTTTATGATCATTCAATATTTCATAAAAGTAAAACATAATTTCACTTTTTTCAGTATTTTGGTATTAACAATTTGGTTTTTATAGAAAATGATATTTTGGTATTTAAAATGGTTTTTGAAACAAATGGATATTTTGATATCCTAGAGTTTTTTTCATAATAGATTAAAACATTCCTTAAAGGTTTTCATGGAAAAAATTAATGATTTCATGAATTATGAATATGTTATGGTTCTATAAAATAATTTTTGACGAAGGGTGGTTTAATTATAAACCAATTATTAGAGATCATGAAATTAACTAAGGATGGGTAGTTCCATTATAAACTAAGTTCATATGGTTGCATTGTTAACAAATCATGGGTAGTTCCATGATAAATATAAAATGTTTGGTTTCGTTATTAACCATGGATAGATGATACCATTATAAACCAAGGATCGGTGGGTCTATGATATAACTCTAATGCATTGGGAACTCCAGAGATGGGAGTTGACTATATTAGTTCTTCTATTTATAATAGTTTTATATATGATGATGTCCTAAGTTTCATAAAACATTTATATGTCCTTACTAGATGTTTATAAATGATTTATTTGATGAAAAGTGTTGTGTGATTTCATATGAAAATTATTTTTTAAATTTCACTCAATGAACATTAAGATAATGGTATACATTTAATTGTTTTTCATATTTGTCCTTGGACTAAATATCTTCTTCATTTTATGTTAATTACTTTGTTTTTAATGATCACCCCTTGTCTGAAATTGTTTGCACAAGGTTTAAGGATGGGTAAGGTAATGAAAGATGTCATGTGGAAAGGCATGACTATCATTCATGAAACTGATTTTTTTTATACTTGATGGTTTAAATTATTGGAAAAATGGACACTGAATAAAAGTTTCCACCTTTTATATATATGGGTTTTTAATGTTTCTATTAGGGCATACATTACTTAATCTCTAAACCTTATAGGATTCACAATAGTAAGTTAATGAATTCATGACATAAAAATAAAAACTGTGTAATACTGAAGGATGGGTCCTTATACTCCTTATGAAATGATGCATCAATTAGGTTGTGAAGGTTCTTCCTATTCCACTTCTGTTGTATACCATTTCATGAAAAAAAAATTCCTCAAATTATTTTATTAAAGTTTGAAATCACATTCCACAACTTTAATAGAAAATAGATTATTAAATTTTTTACATATTGCTTATACCATGATGGTGTAATTAAAAAATAAAATCACTTGTTAAAATGATAGTACCATGACATTAAATTTCAAAAAATATTGTGGTAAATATTGCTACCTCCTAATATATTCCAAAAGTAATTTTAATGAAAAATTCCTAAAATAGAAATAAAATAAAATAATTATAATTATGAGTTTGAGTTTCCATGTGGACCGAGGATTTTTAATTACACACAAATAGTTGTACCATATATTGTCTATAGTTTTATGGTGGGTGTATTTTCTTTGATTTCAACCACCACATGTTGATTTTATAATCTTATACTTCTTTTAAATTGTTTTTTGAGGAATCCATGGAAAAATTAATGTTGATACAACCCATTGACAATGGAATATAGATTGAATGGTGGGTGTATAATGAAGTATTTTTCCTCTTACTACATAGTGTAATCTAGAGAAACATATTCTTCCCTATGAATTATTTTCTCTAAATATGATTAATTTATTAAACAATTAAGGGGAATGTTATAGTTGAATTTAATTTAAAATAAATAAACTTGAAGAACCAATTTTATAATCATCCCTATCAATATAAACATATTTTCTTTTGTATTCATCAGTAATCCTACATGGATCTTCTCATGGGATTCCACAAATTAATTCTCAATGGTTCCATAGATGTCAATGTATTCATTATCTATTTCATTATTTAATTCATAATGTACCTACAAGAAAAAATATTAGTTGGATGATTCTTGAAAATTTAAATAATATTGTTAATACTTAATTTTTCTTCATCAAAACTAAATCAAATTGGGTTCAAGAAGTTATTATCTATATGAGTAGTAAAAACTCTCAATTTAATATTTAATGTAATGTGACTCTCACAATTGAATAGTAGTAAGTCGAGGAAGGTATTCATCAACCTGTATCCTTTCTTAAAACTCCACTGCATAGGAGGATTATTTTTATTCTGTATTTAGAGATTGGTTTAGAGGTTTTTAAATATTCCACCTATAGAAAAATAGATCACATATAATTTCATAATATTCTCATTCATTGAAAAAGTAATCATTAGCATGTTGATCACATATATATAGATCACCTTTTGAGTCTTCATCATCACTCTTTGACTCTTCATGGTAGGTTTTGATTTGAATATCAAGAATGTTGTGATGTGTATATTCTTTATTTAAATGTTTAACCTCCTGTATTTCTTCCTGAAAATTTGGGGTATCAAGTGGGACTTTCTTTTTTGGGTTTTAGTATTTGAATTTCATCTTTAACTTGATTAAGAATAACCATTATCTCTTTAGCTAAGACAATTGTTTCATTCCTATTAAATATATATTTATCGAGATCTGTGATTTCATCGACTCCATTATATGTTAGGGCCTCCATAATATTGGGAACCAATTTCCTTAGGAACGGCACCAGTGAATCCTATTTAAAAACTAAATTAAAATATAATAAAAATAGAATGATTGAAAATTATGAAGAATGGTCTTGGTCTTTAATATTTGGTTTTGTATAATCCTTCATTATTTATTGAATATTGTTCACATTCAATAAGAAAATTCATTTAATAAAAATAGTTAATTAATTTATATTATTTAATTAATTGACTGTGAAATATATAATTCCCCAGAAATTTAATTGTCATAATAATTCTGCCTGCCTCTAATAGCAATGTGTGATAAACAACTCGATTGATATTTCAATACCTTACTATACCTGGATCCATCGTATTATGTGTAATCCATTAGTATACCACAAACACCATCATATGAAGAGTTCCCATGATGGTATAGAGTAAATGAATATAAATTTAACAATATAAATGAGTTCATGATCCATGTCATGGTGGACAATCACCTCTATTGTACAGAACCATAACTTTCACAAAAAAAAATTAATAAATTAAATATAAATAATTTTGGAATGCTATGAAGGCTACAAAATGTCTAACCCTCAGATCAGTCAATCAATGTTGCAATCATAATTGATCATGGGGAAACAGGTATGATAGAGGGATACTAAAATGAACGATAAAACCCCTAAATTAAACTATAAATTAGGGTTACATGTAAAAATAAATTATAAAAAAAATTAAAATTTCATCCAACTTTAAGAATATAGATGATCCTCTCCATTCTAATTTTTATTCCAAAACTATATATCCTTCAATTTATAGGGATTTAATTTTGTCCTTTAACGATTTATTTTTCCATAAATGTTGTAATAAATCTATACTAATTCAATATCAAGTATTCTTGGTGGTTCTAGGTAAAAAAATAACATAATTCGTCATTATTTATGTCAAATTCCATAAAATATGGTTCTAGCCAACATATTTCATGGTGTGAAATATGTTTCCATCCATAAATATTCATTATTCTAATCCTAATGGTTTTTTGCATTCAAAACTTCACCCCATAGAATCGTAATAGTTTGAATTCCGGAATTGTATATTCACTCTATTAATAATTATTTTCTATTAACTTCACCTCAATTTTGTATTTTTTTCTACAATTTGATGCTTTGGAGTTGGTACTTCACCTATGAAATGTTGTGGGACATCATCTGCATTGTTATTTGATCTTCATGTAGATTGTTTGTAGTCAAAAAAATATATCCTACCATAAATTTAAAAAATATTTAAATAATTGAAAGATTATTCAATTTATTTAGAAAAATAATTTATTTAATTTTTAAATAATCATGAATGATATGAGATTTTAAATATTATAGATATATTTTAATGGAATTTAAATCTAAGATGAAATCTTTTTATGTTGCATATGTTTCAATGGGAATATAATCCAAATATTATATCTTTATTATTTACTTATATTGATTAAAATTATTATAATTATATTTATTTGAAATTATTATACTTTCCATGAGTAATATTATGACGAAATATTGAAATTTTTATAAAACTCATATCATTTTCATGATTTATGATATAATACGGAAGATTTATGAACATTTTGGGAACATATGACTGAATTATGATTATGTGATGTGTGGAATTAAAATTATATATCCCTCTAGTGCATTGGGTAATGATGTATATATTACGAGATAATAAGGATGACCCTCTCTAGTTTCTAGTAGAGGGGAATGATCCATGCCGAGGCTGAAACAGATTCTCTAATAGTTCATAATTCCCTCAAGGGTCTAGGTAACACCTCGTGATCTGTTGAATACACCATTAGTAAATTCCATGACCTCATTGACAACAACATAAAAGTACCCCACACCTTACGGGAGGGTAACAAGGTGGCAGATTATCTGGATTCCTATGACATTCATGTGACAAAGAGACTTTTCATACATGACATTCATTTCTCGACTCCAGTGGGGAATAACATTATCTGAGGGGATACCCTTGGGCATCACCACTTTCGACCCTCATAGACATGTTCCCCTGGTCCTTCTTTGTGCCCTTCTATTTAATAAAAATATAGATGATGATGATAAGGATAGTCATGGGAAATGAACCCAATTCAATGAGGGACTATGTCTACTAGAACAGTCTTGGTAGTCAATTTTAACTAATTATATGATGGAATGGAGAGTGAACCCAATCCACTATTGTATTCTTTCAAGTGATTTGTGGCTAAGGAAAAGATTTTATATGCTTATGTATATACCACAATCTTATGTCTTCTGCCAATGTTATTATCTCTTTCTTGTGAACAATTATGTCTTATGATTCATGTTTTATGAAATTCCAAGATTTATGACATCATTAAAGATTAATTTCCATGATATTATTGGTATTATTTTTAAAAAGGTTACGATCGTGTTATAATACCTATATGGTCATGTTATATTTATGTGAGCATTGATATATTCGTTTTCACCATTATTGAGAATATAAACTCACCCTTCATTGTGTTTCCTTTATATAAGTTATGATGAAGGGTATTATATAGGGTATATCTACGAAAATTTCCACTAGGTGAGTTATTTTTTTGGAGTTGATAAATAAATTTCATGATAAAATATGTTTTTGTATCTAGTATCTACAGATAAACTAAACCATTATGGTTCTAGGATGGATCATAATACTATATGACCAATATTAATTTATCAAGATTTAATATCTATGTTTTAAATTTATTTTTTCAATAGTGGGTTTTATAGCATGGTTTAGTCTATCATTATAGTGTTGGAGTGGAGAACTTTTTTAAAAAAAATTGGGATAAATCTATGTATAAGATAACATCCAATTTTTTTACGAAAGATATTATGGGATTCCCCTGAAATAAATACATGTATAGATTCTATATGTATTAATGGATTTAGAACATTTTAATCTATAGGTAACAACCCCTAATAGTGTTTTTTGAGTATATCTTTACAATAATCCTTGTTCATTATGAGTGTACGCTTAATACACACTAGATTGGATACTCCAAAAATATATTCTTATATTAATTCATAATTCATTTTTAAACCATTATAAAGGATTTGAATAAATTAATACCATGAATAACTAAGGTTAAACCTACGTTGTCATAGATTTAAAATAAGAATTCCTGATTTATAAACCCTATTAATGATAATTCATGCTTAATATCTCTGATTAAAATTTCTAGATCATCGTGCTATCCATTTTGGTTATATTAATGGATTTAAGATATAATTATAAAGTTGATGTGGTTATGGTCATACTCAAATATGTATGTTCCCTATTTGATCTCATTTGTATGGAACCTTATATATCTTGAATTGTCTCAAAGAATGTTAATTCTTATGCACAATGCTTTTATGTTGAATTAGTAGTAATAACTGAAAATGGTTTGATGATCACATCCCAAGACTATAATTCTTCTCTCATTATAATTTTTGGATATTTTCGTTATATAATGAATGTTATTCCCATCTATTGTGATTTTATGTTCCTTTAGTAATTGGTTAGGTTTATTTTTATATATTCCATATCAGTTTCAAATAATGTAATGTCAAATTTAGTATTTTAAACACTACTATGATGATATTTCAGTCGAAGGAAAAATGATCACATCCAATGGAAATTATATCTATTTTATAGGAATTTATTCTTATTAATTTTTTTTTTCATTTAATGTGGATATTTTTTATTCATAGATACGATCTACTTTCCATTATATGTAATGTTTCCATATCGATGGAAATCCACCAAATTCGGATCACCTCCATGAAGACCCCACCATAGAAGCAAGTTATAATCAACAAAGGGTTCACTGAGGAGAAACCCACACTCTTAGAATCCTATATATAGCTTCTTCTTTACTACCTAAAATTACACCCTTTTGATTCAAAGGAGCCCATGCCATCACATTTTTAGATGAAGAGGTGAATATCATGTCTAAAAAAATTCACCTTATAATTGAAGCATACATTCATGGTTATCTCCATAATCTGTCAATGATCATCAGTATGAAGGATTTTGTTGTCGTTTCTAGTGTGGAAATTTCTCTCCTTGATCATTTTTAGGTTACTCTTCATGTAGATGATGTCGATGAATTTTTTAGATAGTGGTATAGTGAATCATTGATCATTGAATGTAATATAATGGATATCTCTAAGTCGTATATATTCTATCTTGAGGATAAAAATCCTAGATCCATCTAGTTTCTATCAACTTTGCAGGATTACCACTTGATTTGTTTCATCAGGATGTCCTTTCATCTATTGTGAATATTATTAGAAAACTTATCAGATTCAACTCTGCTACTCGAACTCCTTCCAGAACATTTTTTTCATGCATGTTTTTAGAAGTAAATATTTCTCAGGAGCTAGATGAAGGTATTTGTATTATTAATGGGTCAGAAATATTATTTTAGTATGATTTATATAAGGGTATCCCTACTTATTTCCCTCATTATCATCATCATGGTCATCTGGATTCTAACTGTGGACTTTCCCATATGGAATGATCCCTAAAATATCATGTGGAGCCCATTGGTGTTCAACATCTAAGAGGGAATCAGGGTATTTTGGAACCTTTAATAGATATAATTATGGAGGATAATACCAGTGTGCCTTCTAGTAATCATAAAATTGATGCCTATTAATATAGATCTATGTATGGTAAATCTAATTCATTGATCTAAATTGTTGGAATTCATAATTCTTGGGAAGCCATTGGATAGGAGAATTTTTCTAACAATCTTATTATAGAATCCCCAATCCAGGTTACAGATTACTCAGAGAAGGAATAGACTATATTTCATGTTATGGGGTTAATTTCCACACACCTCTATTCCTTCTATTTTTAAATTATTTGATACTATTGATACATAAGGAATCCAATCTACAAATGATAAAGGAAAACATCCCATTGCTGATGATGAAGACATCAAATTATTTAAAGACCAAAAGTAATGAATTTTAAGGGACTATAATAATACTCCTATAAATTTGAACACAAGGTAAACCTCCAAAGCCTTGGAAGTGGTTATTCATGGTGGTATGGAAAATTAGATCCTATTAGGAAGAATCACTTTTTAGGAGGCATCATAAGATGGAAAAACAAAGGAGCCTATTATTCATTTTGAGGATGCAATGGGGCCACACTCATGTCATCCTCAATGAGTGGACAGAATTTCAGGAATTGAAATCATAGATTCACCATGGCTGAAAATTAGTAACCCATAGAAAGATGGATTTTTTATCTCAGTTTGTCCATTCATTATCGATTCATAGCATAGTCACTTTTAACGCTCTTTTTTATCAGGGTGGTGGTTCAACCTCTCAGAAATATATTTCTCAAAATGATTCATGACCACAATTATGTAACATAAACCCAAATATATCTAATTTTACTCCCATATATCTGACGGGATAGACCATGAATATGGTTCATGTGAACTCGAAAAACTCTACATGCATGGGGAGTGAAACTAGAAGTTTATTCCGGGGAACAATTATATGGCTCCTAAGACCGAATAATTAATTTTGGCTTCAACATAGGTAATTTCAAGTATAAAATTCTCAAGGAACTTATTTTATTCATTTATTCTAGAACAATATTATGATGTCCTTTAAATCATTTTTTCATGTTTTATGTTTCTATTGTTTGGAATTTTGAAGTCTCTATCTTTTCACTTAAAAGTTATATTGAAAATAAAAATTTAATATTAATTTAGTAAAAAAATTATTTATAAAATATAGATGGGGAGAAACTCAAAATTAATGATATTAATTTTTTATGGATGTTTTTTATGCTTTCTGGAATACTTTACTAGTCTTACACCATATTATGTTGTTTTTTTCAATAGAAGTCATACATGTTATTGTAATTATTTCTATAAACACATCATAGAAAGGCCCAAATTGATTTTTAGGGGCGGAAGTAAAATCTCCAGAATAATATTGATATGGGATTCATTATTCCAAGTGTACATCCATGGAATATACTTTTTCATTTTTTTAAATGAATAATGGATCAATGATACTCTATATTTATTATAGGTAACTTAGCAGGATCATTATCAATAATAAATATCATATACCACATATTGATGATTTTTCAATCAATTACGATGAGCTTGCTATTTTTATAACATTGATCATTGATATTGACACTATAAATTGAGGGTGAAAACTAAAGATACACCAAAAATTTATTTCACACTAGGTTTGGACAATATTTTTTTAAATTGTGAATCCATTTTTCCATACTTATATTGGGATTTTCATTATTTAATTAACAACATGAGTAATTATTCTTAAAAAAATATGATCACTTTTTAGTATTATTAAATGATGAAAGGGTAATTTGTGGTAAAAATTCTTAAATTCTTGAATGTTGCATATATATTTTTCAATCATATAATATAAAAGGAGGGTATATCAGTGGATCCATCCTAAAATGTTTTATTAAATTAAGGTCCGGACCATATATAGTGATTGGGATCATAAATTTTCTCTATTTTTCTATATAATATAGATTATTTATAGATAATATCTAATGACTATCTAATACACTCACTATGTTAATTGGTAAGGGGTTCAACATTCTTTATCTAGATGAATTTGAGGAGAATTTCCTAGAACTTATGACAACTTTAGTCAACACACCAATTGTTATACTATCTTATAGTGGAGAAGGGTTCGTGATATGTAGTGATGGATCAAAAAATTTACTAGGGTATATCCTCATACATAATGATTTATTTTTAACTTATCCATTCAAAAATTAATAGTTCATGAGAAAAATTACCTAACTATTAATTCATACATATTTACAATAATTTTTTAATTATTGTTATGGAATTATTATTATTAAGGAGAATGGTGTAACATATATACCAATTGTAAAATTTATTGTATATATTCACTAAAAATGAGTTTAATATGTTCTAGAGATGATAGTTAATGTTAACTAATGATAATTACTGCACAATACAATACCATTAAGAGAAATAGAATGAGGTGAAAATTCATTGAATCCAAAGGATCATCATAGTTTATTTGTGACATGGATCACAATATAACCAAAAATTTTAATTTTTTAATAGATAGATATGAAAAACATTTAAAAATGGGATAAATCATCTTTTTAAAATAAATGTTTAATAATATATCCAATTAAATTTTATAGTGGTGAAAAAAAATATAAATTTGAAAAATATGATAAAAACTGTTCATATGTTTAACATTCATTGTGACTGAATGATATTATTTCAGGAAAAATATGTGTATAATCAATACCAAACAAGAAGATTGATTTTTTGTATGAAGCTCGTAATTCATTGTTCTCTATTTATCCTAGATGTAAGAATATTTATTGAGATCTTATATCATAATTATAGAAAAAATAAATGACAAGGGGTAATGAAGAGGGTGTATATTAGTTTTTTTGTACGACAGTATGTTAAGTATGAGAGACATGAGTATAATAGGATGTTATAACCATTGCCCATAAAAATGGAAATAGAAAAAAATCACCATGGGTATTGTCATTAGAATATAAAAAATTCCTACATTCCATAATAAAATTTGGGTAATAAGTGATTTCCTATTGAAGTTAGAAGACTTCATTTATATGAAATAAAATTTCTCCCTTGATCTTGTTTCTATTATACAAATTAATCTAGTAGTAAGGGTTCATGGTTATCGAATTATGTTGTATCTAATTTGGTTTTGGGTTTTTTATTCAATGTTTTGGAGATGTCTTCTGCAAGATCTAGATTCATGGTTTTTTCTATTCTTATTCTCATACATACAAAATGGTTAATATTATAGAAACATTAAAAACCTAGAGGATATGTTGAGATCATATTCTATTTATTTATATATTTTATGGGTTCGACACCATCCACTAGTTATGTTTTCTTATAACACTCAAGAATTCAAATGGATCCTTATAAAAGCCTCTATGAAATTAATAACATAATTATAACATGATGGGATGAGTTTTGAGAAAAAAATATTTTTTAAATTATGTTATATGAGAATAGTTAAGAGAAATCTGTATCTATTCAAGAGCACATATAGGAAGAATAATGTTGGTGGAAATGATCATGTGAAATGTTTTGGAAAATTCTAGAATATAAAGGTAGTGATATGATATTACTCTAAATTTAGCTATAAAGGCTATTTATGATATTTGGAAATATGGTAAATATGAACCCCATGTATATTTTCCTCCTTAATTTTTTTAATTGAGCAGGATTTATTGGTTATCGCTTCGGAATAAGAATTTAAGGTAATTAAGACGCGGTTTTTTTTATGGGCTTCCACCGAAAATGTGTTTATTTTTTGATGATCCACTATAAATAATATTTATCTATGATGGAAAAAGGGTTCATCAAAAAATATTTTCATCTGGATTTCAAGTAACTTTTTGTGACAATTCGTCACAAAAGGTGATCCATCTTTACATGTTGTTGACAATGGATAAATCCATCTGTCACAAATAATAAATTCATCACAAAAAAACTAAATCAAAAACAATAAAAACTTATTTTCAAAAATATAAAATAAAATTTAAAATAAAATTTAAAATAAATATAAAAGTAAAAAATATGTAAATATTACATAAAATAAAATTAATTTATAAAATAAATATACAAAAAATTAATTGAAAAAATATAAATTATTGAAATTAATTAGCATAATAAATATATAGATAAATAATATATATATATATATATAAGAATAATTACATAACCTAAAATTATATTAAATATGTTTGAAACATAAAAAAATTAGTTAATTTACACATTTTTAAAAATCATTAAAAAAAGTAAATAAATGAAAACAGGCATAAAAGAAATATGTAATTTAAAAAATAACATGTATGTCATTCCAATTTACAAAATAAAAACATAAAAAATTAAGAAATCATCATCTATTTTCTTGTGGTGGATGATCAATCAAATTCCCAGGGGAGGATCACTTGAAAGAATAGGGGTGGTAACTCTATACTAATGATAATTGTAATCCACCT
The DNA here is from genome assembly GCA_963277665.1 of Viscum album. Classification (NCBI taxonomy): domain Eukaryota; kingdom Viridiplantae; phylum Streptophyta; class Magnoliopsida; order Santalales; family Viscaceae; genus Viscum; species Viscum album. Next base: position 1,654,245,198 of record OY728148.1, on the reverse strand, counting down.
CATTAACTCTATAATATGCTTCTATATCAAACAGTACTGAACATTCTCCACCTTACCCTCCTTCTGCATCTATTGTATCATCTCATATTGAGTTCTCAACCTCTCCGCATACTGTGCAGTGAATGATGGCATCGATGAAGACTCTCCACGATCTCACATTATGCACACTGATTCCATCGTAGAGGTGCCATAATAACTCATAGGTGTCAGTCAAAAACCAATACCAGTCCCTCCACCTTTCCCAACCCCATGGGAAGTCGCCTATATCCAAGCCCCCTCCTTAAAACCCAAATAATCTGGGACACCTATTTCGGTCTTGGATTGACTCTCCTACGAATGATAAGTCTCACCCTCATATGTTTCTTTCAGATATAATGAGAAATTATAATAAACATAAAATTAATATTCACGACACTTTTAAATGAAATCACTAAATATAATATAGCAATGTCATTCACCGATGACTTCTCATGTATATGGATTAGTATACATCTTCTTATAATCCCCAAAATCCATAATAGATGGGTCAATAACTTCAAATATAAAATATAAATCATCTTATTGTTAAAATATATATACACTAACAAATAATATCAGTTACCATATGTCATCGATGTATTCCAAATGTGTGTCTCCTGACCTTATAGGTGAACTCTTGCCTCCCCAATATCTGAAGTCCATCTGATGATCACTTCAAAAAGCCTCTCCTATCATGTAAAACAGAACTCATCCCATACATGTTTTGATATATAGTCGTAACGATGGTAGATTCAACACTGATTGAAACGGTAGCACAAGAATTATCTGTATCTCACTTTTTGATGTTTTATAAAATATGAAAAAAGATTTCATGTATAAAAGTATCTCATTCCTCTAAAATATAACATCTACGAATATCATAAATTGAAGAAAATAAATTCTGAATGACAATTAAAAAATATAGTAGTAATTAAATTAATATATATAATATTTAATAATATAAAATATAGTGTTCAAACATCTGATCAATCAAGGTGATGGGAACCTGGTCCCATGAAACCCATGTCATAGAAAAATAATTTCTCAGAATCACCTAATCCTGCCGAATGGATAAATGTGAAAAACAATGAAAATTGAAACTAATATATAAAAATAAAATTATTATCAGAATTTTTACACATAGTTAACAAAAAATAAATTTCTTAAAAAACTAAACATACCTCTATACACAAGGATAAAAATAAACATAAGGTCATCTCCATAGAATATGATTTAGAATCTGTAATCGAGAAAGATCATACACTGTCCTAGTAGGCGCACTGGGAAGAGGGGTAGGGGATCAATCGTGATCATCTGTAGTAATTATGGAATCAGTGAGATAATGTAATAGATACTCATGATCATCTCTAGCTGTATGAAACAAATTATCTCACCTGTAAGAGACAGTTAATATAGATATGAAATATTAAAAACTAATAAATATTAGAATAAAATAATTTTTCCTATAATATATTTTTAATACAAATATTATAGCTGAAAAACTAATAAATATCAGAATATAATGATTACATATAAAGTAATACCTGAATATAATACATCAATCATCATCATTATCACAATTTTCATTGACATCAATGTCTTTATCCACATCTTCTTCACTGTCAACTTCTATATGACATTTAGATTCTTCATCCCTTATTACTTCATCAATATTATCTATATCATCATCCGTTAACTAGGGGTTTCTTCATCAATATTTATATCTCATTTGGTAATAGAAATATTTTGGGTTGTTTCATGAAAATTTAAATATGATACCCTTCTATTGGACCACTTTCATTTTCAATAAATTGATTATCATGTGATTTCATTTTTACCACTCACCACCAGTACTTCCAATCTCTTATAACATTATTGTAATTTTCATTATAAACATGATATTCTTGATGTAACAACATAAATGGTTCATTTGATTAAATAATACTATCATATTTAATGTTAACGTCTCCATTTCATGGATGAATTCGCAACCCCCAATCTGTATCAAAACATTACATTGAAACACTATAACATAATTCAGACTTAGAGAACATAACTCAATTATTTCATCTAGTATACCTTATATGTCAACCTTATTTTACTTTTGATGGTATCCTTTCAAATGAAAAATATTATTCATTTATTTCTTTGAGTCACCATATATTCAAGTATGGAATCAAAATCCCTTAACCACTTTCCAATTATATGATTTTACCAATTTTAATTGAGGGGTTTTAGCACACCTATTTAAATATCAATTTAATTTTCATGTTGTGTTCCCTATAAAAAAATAACTAATAATTGTTATCATTGAAAAATTGATTTCAAATTCCATTTAAATAAACTTATCTTACATATATTTGAATCCATAATAAATTTTCCTTTACTGATTATTTTCAAGAGTAGAATATGTAATTTTTATAAATTTTTTTATTTGGTTATCAAATACTGTACAAAAATGTTAATGTATATAAATATACATGTTATAAATAATTAATGAAATAATAAAAAAACTTTTCTTACTGCACAAATCATTTCATTTCATCATAATTTACTATAAAATAAGTATAACCACTATGATGTTCTTCATCTATAATTCATCGCACATGATATCCACTAAAACCAAGAAAGGGATGATTAAAAACTGAAAATTACTAGTCAGTGATTCGATTACGATTTGTATCATTTTGACCCATGTGACTATGTTTTGAAGGATACTCCGACTGGAAATAATAAGAGTAGAAATTTGAAATTTCCTCTTCCATGTAAGCTACTTCAATCAACCATTTAACTAACACATTATTATGTAAATTATTCATTAGTTTTTTTAATACATCTCGAAAATGGATATATCCATTGGAATATTACTATCCCTCCAAAGTTAGCTTCACATGGAAAATGAAATATTAAATGTTATATGGAATCAAAGACGTTTAAAGGGAATATTTTCCCCAATTTACATAAAATTAAAAGAAATTATTTTTCTAGAAAACAAAAAGCATTATAATATGATATTTCCAAACAAAAATCCCAGAAAAAACATGATATTATTGTCAACAAAGCCCACATCGAAGAATTAAACAGCCCTCTAAGGGAAATAGGTAGTAATATTTCAATTATGACAAGACAATCATGACTTTTTAACCCAGTAATATGAGTATTTCTAACAAAACAAGATACATTCTAAGCAAAACCATATGTTAACCTCAAATATCTAATCCATTGAATTAATAATAAATAGGTTTATTCATAAGGTGAGTAAGATATTTTTGGATTCATTAATTTGTGTGATCCTTCATCATCATATAATTAATGCTCAGGATGTCTGCAAGTATTCATAAGATCTAAAGATGCCTTTACATTTTCTTTGGTCTTAATAGGTGTGTCTACTATGGTATAAAATGTGTTATCAAAAACATGTTTCTCAATATTTATTAAATCTAACATGTGATGAACCAACAAACCAGATCAATATTGAAGGTCACAAAAAATACTGCACTTTCTCCAATTATGATATCTCCAAAAAACATTTATCTTTTTTATGGTTGGACTAAATGTTACATAAGGTAATGCCGTGTTAATCGATTTACCTGATTACCAAAGAAAACTGCTAGAGGTGCATCTATTTCAATTTTACCTTCAATAAAATTATTTCTATTCCTACAAAAAGGGTGATCTGTAGGAATAAATCATCAATGAATGTAAAAAATAAACAACCTTTAACACATTATAAAGAATAAATTCTTAGTTCATAACTATGATGTAAAGACATGATTTTAAACCATCTGTGGTCCATCTAGATAATATAACATATGCTGAAAAGTCAATGATGTTTCATATTAATGAAACTTTTAATATAAAATTCCAATTTTTATTTATATAAAATGTAGGCACACCATTTTAATATAATGAAATTAGATCATCAATTAGTGGGTTCAAATAAGAATCAATACTTTTTTTGGATATCCTCGAATTAATATCATAAATAAATATACGGTTCATTCATCAAAATTCAAGGAGGCATGTTTTAAAAAGTAATGAAGACGGGGCAATAAGAATATAGACTATCATGTGCCCCAAATGAAAAAAAATCATCAAAATAAAGACCCATATTTATGTTACGAGGTTCTAATGAAAAAGAAGGATGCATCTAATAAAAATATTTCCATGAATCTCCATCACATAGATGATTTATGATTTTTGTGGTGGAAGAATGTGATTGATTACATTCCAACAATCTGTATGTGTTGCGGGAAATAAATACACACTGCAAAACGAGGTGTAATTGGAAAATAAATCATCTATTTCACATGAACTCTATAATTTATTTGTTATTCCATGTTATACCTATATTCTCCACATGTTAGTCTATTAAAAAAATTTCATAATCACCATAATATATGATGAAGTCATTTGAATATTCGTGGATCTTCTGATAACTAATACCCAAATTATGAATCAACCTTTTACATTCATAGAAACATGCAGGTAATGTATTTTTAAAAGGAAAAAACAACTTAAATGAATAGAAAATCTGATTGAAAAAAAATATTAGATATTCCATAAATATGATTTAATCGCCCTAAATTTTGTAATAGATTCGTTTTTTCTCATATAGATTATATGATATAATCCATCCTCAATGGATTTTAACAAATTATAAAAATGATATGATTCTAATTCACGATTTGTAATTTCATTTTGATTTTTTTTAGGAATAGACAGACCAGGTACCTTATCTATTAAGTTATAAATTGATGGAATAGGAACCCGAAAATATTGTCATTTCTACTAAATTTTTTTACCGTATTGAATCCAAAAAAAATTAATTTTTCCTAAAACCAAAACATAATAGAGGAATTCAAACATAGTAAAATGTTTCTAATGTAATATGATCACATTTTTAACATGGAAATTTAATTCTTCATAATGAAAAAATTAAAATCCATTCATGTAAATGATATAACATTTTCAACAACTTCAGTGTAGAGGGGATTTAAAACCAGATCCATTATATTTTTTGCGATTTTTTACCAAATCGTGGTCACATAATAGATACTAGTGTTTAATTCCTAAGTCTATAGTTATATAAAAAGAAAAAGAAAGAGAATCAATATTACTCATTATTATGAATAGTTTAAAATTATTATTATATTTTACCATCTTGAAATATTCTATGGAATATGAACAGGGTGAAGCATTTGGTTATTACTATATTACGGGGCTCATAGGGGTTCAGTGTAGATAACAAAATATTAAATATAATATATAGTCACATGATATTTTTTATAATATAATAGATTATATATCCAATATTGTCTTATATGATAAATTAGATATCACTAATGTGTTTGGGATGTGGTGTTTACTCTAGATGCAACATTGAATTTGTGAGTGTCTGGAATTTAATTACATTATAGTTGAGGGTAATTAATTTAATATTTTTATTATAATTTTTGATAAAAAATTAAATGAATATTTATAAGGATGTCTTATATGATAAATCAGATATAACTGTTTGGTATGGGATGTGGGGTTTACCATAGGCACTAACTAACATTTGTGAGCAATCCATGTTTAGTGATATGGCACACGATAGTAATTAATTTAAAAATTTTATTATAACTTTTTTAATAATTAAATTTCATATTGAAACATTGTATCAAATTATAAATTGGATATGACCATTAGGTCTGGGATGTGGGGTTTACCCTAGGCATGACATAACATTTGTGATCATCAAGTGTTTAGTGACATTGCCCTTAGGGGTAATTCATTAAATGATTTTATTATAATATATTATAAAAATTTAATATATCATTCAAACTATATATTATATGTTAAATTCGAGAACAACAATGGGTCAAGGATGTGGGCTTTATCATAGGCACGACATAACATTTTTTAGAATTGGGTGTTTAGTTACATTGCACGGGAGAGTAAAAATTATATGAATTTTTAATACAAATTATTATAATTAGTACAACATTTATCCAAATTATTGTGAATTTATAATAGTTTTTATAACATTTTATATTTTTTTATATTTTTTTACAAATTATTACTATTATTTTATAATAATCATTAAAATTTACAATTTATTAACAATAATGACTTGTTGTTTATTAAATATTATAAATTATTTTCATTAATACTATAATTATAATTAATATTAATTTTTATGAATTTTTAATAAGGCTTGTATTGGTTATATTATTTTTTGAAGTATTGAAAAAAAATTTCCTCATTATTATTAAGTTTCTTTTTAATAAATTTTTCATAATTGAAATTTCTATTGTTTCTTAATAAAAACAATTTTTATCATCTTGAATATATAAAAATCTGATAAAAAACAATTAGTTAAAATGTTTTTTTAAAATTAATTTTCTCACCATTATTAAAAAACAGTGCTTTCTATTTAATTCTTATAATATATATATATATAACGCATAAATAATCAAATCTATTTACATCAAATTGTTTTTTAAATGTTTCTTCAAACAAATTAACATATCAGATCTATATGCATAAATATAATCACACATACATATTAACTATTTATAAATAATATTGACTAATTATTTAGTAATTATTATAAATTATGTAAATATTATTATTAATTATTTAGATTATTATTAATTTTTTAATAATTATTATAAATATGTATATCACGTAATCTTAATTAATATAAATATAGGAAATGTATGATAACATATTTAAAAAAATTATACAAAACAAATCTATGAATATATATATATATATATATAATAAATATAAATGGATTTTTAAATATTATATATATATATATATTAAGATGATAATATATATATATCAAAAAAACAAAAATATTATTTCAACCTGATATATATAAATATATATAAATACAAATGTTTATATATATATATGAAAAACCATACATGTTTTTTAAAAACAATTGTATTTGTATATTCAAAAGCTATTAGATATATATATTAAAATATTTCTTTTTAATATAAATATTTAAAATATATCCTGAAATTTCTTTTAAAACAATATACATATTTAATTTATATATTTATATATAATTTCACATTTTCGTTGATTTAAAAAGTTATATATATATATATAAACATATATAAAATCACACATGTTTATAGACACAGACACACACACAGATATATATATATATATATATTATCACACATGTTAATAAAGTCACATATGTTTATCTACACAAATGTTTACATAGATATTTATAAACTATACATATTCATATGTTTTATTCAATAATTAGAAAAATAACTACAAAAAATTAAAAAATATAAAAATAACTACAAATCAAAGGGTCCTGTAGGTCAGGCATGATAAATAGATAAACATGGAAATATAAACCAGATTACCTAGAAAATATTAAACCTAGGGTTTTCCAATATACAAATCCTAAGGTCATGTAGGTCAGGCATCGTAAATAGATAAACATGAAAATATTAAATAATAATAATTTGTAAAAAATGAATAAAAAATTGAATCAATCTTAAAAATCAACTATGTCATGATAATAAGATAAAAAAATAAACCTTGATTTTTCCAAAATGAAAAAACATAATAAATGATATAAAACTAAAAAATAATCAAAATGAAAAGAAGATGAACTCATAACACAGAGAGTCAAACCAAATTCTATTAAACATGTTTAAAATGTAGTGTAATGAAGTTAGTTTGAGGTCAGGAAGTCTGTGAAGTGGTTCAATGGTGTGTTAATGTGGTATTGTGGTGGTTTTGTATCGCAGTGTGCATCGGTGGGGAAACACAGTGCGGTGGCATGGTTAGTAGTGCAGTGTAGAGATGGGAGGATCTAGTACCACATGGGAGGGGAGGAAGAAGAAGTAACATGTAGTATGAAGAAATGGGGATCATGTAGTGTTAGGTAATTCAGTTTTTTTATGATGTATTTGCGATGGAATTAATTCATTTATAAATAGTTAGGAGGTAAAAATTAATTGCGATAATAAATTTATTTCATCGAAAATACATCCAAGTTGTGTGGAATTTGTGATGGAATGAGAAGTTTGTAAAAAATAAATGTTCTAATTGATTTTTCAATAAGGTAGTGAGATGTACCACATAAATATTTGTGATAGAAGTCTCATTCCATCGCAAATTAACAACATCAATAGACTATTTGTGATGTTTCATTTCTCTGTTAGAAATGACACATCGCAAATAGAAAGTTTTCTAGTAGTGCTTGGTTCTTCCGCAAATCCTCTCCCAAGTTCATGATGTATTTTATATATCGCTCTTAATGAACTACATACTTGACCATTCACATCTACATAACATAGAGGTTGTAGAAGTGGAGAATGATCTTTCCTATGAAGAACAACTCATATAGCTCTTTTATTCTATATATAATATTCGTCAGAATAACAGTACTCACATAGTAAATGTTCTTTGGAAGAAAAAGTATTATTAAGAAGCTATATGTGAACCTAAGGATGTGATGAAATACACATATCCAAATTTCTAGTATTGGAGTGGTATAATTTTGATGGGTAATTTAATTCTAAGTGGGGAAACATGTTATACCACAATCGTTTATGACATATTTATCATCAAATAAATTTAATTTCTTCAATAGCTTACCATACATGAAAACTCATGTAAAAATGGACCATAATATTGAATATTTTTATACCCTAGAAATTAAAATGGAAAGGTGAATAGTATTATCCAAAAAATTTAAAATGATTTTAATGGTTTTAAAAGAAGGAGATATATTAGAAAATAAGTACTCAATTTTTCGTAATATCTGTATGGGATACATTTAAAAATAATATAATTAAATATTACCTCATTTAGATTTAGATTTTTTGATAAAATGAACTTTGTTAATTAAAACATCAAGCCAAAATTATCATAGAAATAATTTTTGTGAATATTATGAAAACATTGATTTTGAATGAATTTTGAAAAAATTTAAATATTATTTTAAACTTTCTTTTTATTTAAAGAATTTAAGAAGTATAATATTATGAAATAGATTTAATACTAAAATTTTATAATTTATATTATAGTTAATAGAATTAATTTTTTTATAATATATTCTAAATTGGATTTTCTCATAAAAATATTTCATACATAAGAAAACAATTTTCAACTGAACTACATTTAATCAGGTTTGGAAGGTTATAATTTTAAAATTAATTTTCCAGATTATGAATTGAATTTGATAAAATGTAATTACATATAGGGAATCTGAATGTAATTTTTTAATTAGTCCTATTTAATCAGTGATAATAGGAATAAATAGTTAAACATTATCATTGCGGTTAATGATAAAATGGGTTTATCAGAGGTGAAACCAAGAGATAAGTGAAAGGTTTAAAATTAAACTTTTAAAAATCATATTGGATGGTCATATTTCAACCACATAATGTACCAAATTTTAATATTTATCGTTTTTCAAGTATTTTTCTAGAGAATAACATTTTTATATTTTAATCTATAAAATAATTCAATGGGTGTCTTCTGCCCCACTTATAAATGTACACCTTTCTTTCTCTTTTAACCAACGCATATAGGCATATTGTTCAACCAATCCCTTACCAATTATATTATAATATTCATTATCTCCAATGTATAGTTTTTTTCTTCTCAAAAACCCTATTACAAGGTTTGTAATTTTTTTTTACAAAATATCTAATGAGGAATAGGGAATCGTATAACCTGACTTCCTTCACTTTTTTTCATCGTTACCACCTCAAAATTTGTGTAATTGTTTATGAAATAACAACATTATTATTCTCAATATAAACAATAATTATTTGGATTATGAAACAATTAAATACCCACAATATTTTATGAATTAATTTTTTTTCAAATAATTCAGATTTTATCATATATTTTATTACATTAATCCTTTATTTCAACTTTCATTTATTGCAACACTGAGTTTTCTTTCCATTAAATGTGATGTAATGTTATAAAAACTCAAAAATATTATATTGATATTATTATTTAAATGTGACCGTTATAGCATCATTATTATTATTAGATATATGAAAAAGAAATAAATAATTCTTAAATATTCAGTATAATTGTTTTACATAAAGATAACATATTTATAAAAAGTTAAATAATTTTCAGTAATGTCATTATATGTTTTCAAAATTTTATATTCCCAAAAAAATTATTATTTATTTCTGTAAATTGTAATAAAATTATTTTTTTACAAATTATAAGATACATATGATAAAATAAAATTATTTTTTTAATTCTTCATATAAAAACCAGATTAGGGTTTAATATTTTTATTTTTTCTGAAAAGTCCAATTTTTTGATGAATTATAAAAAATACTGGACTTTATTAAAAATGAATTTTAGTTCAAATAATTTTTAATATTTATTGTTCCAAAATGGGATTAAAAGTATAAATAGAAAAATCATTTATTTATTAATCCATTTTGTTTCATTAAAATCATTATAATATAAAATGTGGAAATAATAACTTATTAAACATTTGAAAATTTCCTCTTGGGAAAACCAATTTCTCAACGCATATACAAGATTAATTTATAATTTATACTTTCCACTTATTTTATTTTAATTTGTAAAAATGGATTCCATAAATGTAATTATAATAATTTATATTATATAATAAGTTCATATTAATTTTTTACCATAAACAATAGTCGAAATAATAAAACATAATTAGTGTGGATAAGGTTAATATAGGTTTAATGAAGGTTAAACTAAAAATATTTGAGTTAAAATGAACTATAAATTGTATAAACATTATTTCATGATCATATTTAGTCATTATCATGTCTTATTTCTAGTAATTGTTCATTTTTATCCTTTTTTCATGTGAAAACATGGGTACACCTTTTTCTTTTCCAAAATTACAATAGTTTCACTCACCTCACATTTAAAAGGCTACACATTATCCACTCCACTTAAAACTACAAAAACAATTTGGGTGGGAAAAAAGCTATAAAAATATCTTCCTTACAAACCTCCCCACATATTATAGTGCTTGTCTAGAAATTAATTCAAATCATTAAATGCTTTATGTTAAACCTAAATAAGCTGTCTAAAGAAGGGTTATTGTTTTTAACTATGAATTTTTATTTTACTTATTCTTATAAATTATTAAATTATTATTAAATTATTATTAAATAAAATATTATCTCTAATATAATTATATGTTAAAATTTTAATTTAATAGCTTATTTTCATCTAATATTCCATTAAATGTGATATGAAATCATTATTTTTGTGTATGACTAACTACCTCCTCATGACCGATGTTATTAGTTTTCATCACCAACTCTTGTGGATAGATATAATGATGTATTAAATGTTTATATATGATATTGATCATATTATTATACATATGAATTTATTAGATCAAATATACCTTTTTAATATCCTTTCTATTGGAATATGATAACGTCTCTTGTGTGTACTATGGACTATCAACTCTTGAAGCTATGTGGTTCAAACACATTTTACATAAAAGTTAATAAGTATTTGATTTATGAAAATATGTGACATATGTAAAATATAAATTTTTTAATAATTTTAATATTGTATATACCTTTCTTTCTTTCAATCCTTTTAGACAATTGAAATAAATTTCATTTTTATGTAGTCCATGACTTCCCAATGAATGGTGTATTTTATTTCAATTATATAACATTAATGGATTTCTATAAATAAATATGTCCGGAATATATAATATATTTATATCATTGAAAATATTTGGGATATTTTTTAAACATTATAGATGTAATAGGATCAAAAATAAAAAATCAAAACATAAATAAAAAAGAAAGTAGTTATTTCATAAAACAGGACTTTAACATGTAATTTTTAAAAAATGGTTAGTAAAATTTCATAATAAAATCATATATGGTATGATATATATATTTATGGTTATATAATTTATTAATAATAAAATATATATTTATTATACATGCGTTTTTAATTTGAATGGAGGAAGTCTAAACATAATTTAAGATATTGTTGTATATAATTTATACATGTGGTGAATGAGATTTGATGTGCACCTATATTATTTTAGGAGGTTTATATACTTAATTTTGACATGATATATTAGGAATATAATTATTTTCATGAAATTTTACTTTTTATTTGATGTTATTATATAGTGGATCCAATGATTTAAATGTATTTCAATGATGAAATATTATGATATATCTCTTAATAAAATCTTAAATTTTCATACAATCTAGTTATTACATTATTATACATGTTTTGATATCATATTCCTCTCTTTTTGTACTCAAGACTTCAAAATAAAAATTTTAAGAAAACAGAAATAATTATTTCTCTCTTCAGTTGAAAAATCTTTTTATTCCTAAGTAATGTTTCTAGAAATGCTTTCAATATATGTTTTTAAAATTAATTAAATTATTTATTAATGAAATTTTTACCCATATAAGGATTTTTAAATAATACTTTTAAATTAATATTTTTTTTCATTTTCTATGAAATTAATGATTCGATTTTATCAAAAATGTGAAGGAATATTTGTTAAAACGTGCTTGAAAATAACATCATTTCTAACCATGATTCCTATTATTTTCAATGGATGTTTCAATAATATTTTTTCAATACTATATTAAAAGAAAATTATTGAAAAAATGTTTTTGACTTTTTACTTTTAAAAAAATTAATTTTCAAAAATATTTTATTTTCATCAAAAAAAGTTCCATGTGATTTTTATTTAAAAAAAAATTTCCGTATAACATGTAATTATATGATGTTATTTATACTTCACTAGGGATATTATCCAAAAATACCATCCATATTCATTCTCAGAATGTTTTATTTCTATGATGAAATTATTTTTATGAAACTCATTTCTATTACAAGATTTAGAACTTCATAAAATTCTTCTGAAACCCACTTCTTTATCTGTGGGATTTTTATGATTAAATGATGAAATTATCAAGAAGCCTATTTATTTTCCATTGGTTATGCTATAATTAAATGTTTATAAAACACATTTATTATCATGGGTTATGATATGATGAATGTTTTATAATCCCATGGAAAACATTTGTATGGTTTTAAATATGTGATGGGTGGGACATATATTTACTACCAATGCATTGGGTAAAAATCAATATCACATGAGATAGATATGAGAGGAAAGGGGAGAGAACCAAGTTCATTAAGGGACTATGTAACGACCAAAAATTTTGTTTATGAAAATTACTCTTGATATAATTAAATGTCTTATTATGTAAAATGGTTGTATAAAATATGCAATTCCTTGGTTTTATGTTTTTGGATTTTAAAATACAATTTAAAATTGTGACTGTTGCTAATATAGTCATTGAACAATGATCACATGATTTTTATAAATATTGGGCTTTAAAAAATCCAGTTTACTAAAAAAAGGAAGTGATGGACTTATCCAATAGGATTATTCCTTACAAATATCATTAGTGGGAGCTCATAAAGTAGGTGGCATCACTGAGCTTCACTCTTGACCAAGCCCATGTTGAACTTCTACATGTTATGCTTGAACGGAACCGCTTACGGGAGAAGTTGAAGTTAATAGAGATTACCACCCGAGTGATGTTATCGGAGCCACCCTGAGACTTTTTCATCATCTCACACCTTACTATTAGGTCATATATGAGTGTTATTATGTGTTATATAACAATAACATATGACATTGATAATGTTCATTATTTTTGTATAAGATAAATAATATACAATCATTTTATTATTTTACTTTTTAAATGGTTTTTAAATCACAAATATAATTTTTAGTTAATATTCAATTAACTATTCTATTTTGATGAATTAATTTATTTTTTATTTAAATAATATTTTAATGTAATATTATTAATAAATTATATTTTATTAAACATAAATGAATGTATAATTTTTTTGAATACAATTGTAATTTTTATGAAGCTTTGACAGTTGTTTTTGACAAAAACTATAAATTTTAAATAAATTTCAGTTATAATTTGAAAAGTTAAAATGAAAATAGATATAAAATTATTTAGATAAAATGAATATTATTTTTGGAATCAGGATTTCGAAATTATCCAATGGTGAATTATTCATAATTTTTTCAGACGGTTGAATTTTTGGGTAAAAAATAAATATCGTTTAAATATATAATATTTTTTATGACATCATAATGACCTAATAGTGTTGTAATAAAATATGGTAAATGTTATTTTAGTATTACATATTTTTTACCTTTAAAATAATGTGATTTTAGTTTTGTTTGATTAATTTTATGTTGCCTTAGTAGAGCCTTCAAGGCTTATAAGACATTTTTTCTTTTTAAATTGATTTCCTTCAGAGTGTGACTCACCTCCACATAAGAAAGCCTAATATTTTAATAATTTCGGATATTTTTCATATAAAATAATGTTTTACACTCCCCTTTTATAGAAACCATGTGCAAAAACTATAAGGCCCCAGCCTTAAACCTTACTTAAAATTTAATTAAATGAATAATTCACATTGAGGATCTTTTCAGGTTTAGAGTTTTAGAGAATTAGGACATAACTATTACATCTCAAAAGATTACAAAGTAATCTCTTCTACTAAATTTCCATAAAATAAAAATTCTTAAAAAGAAACATCTCTAGTTTCATGTTTTAGGTATCATGACTTTCCCTTGATCCCATCCTTGACCATATTCCATGCTAAGTCCTGTGAAAAACATTTCAAAAACTTGGGATGAGCATTAAAACTCAGTAAGGGATACATAAAGAATAAAAACTGTTAGTTTTTCAAACATCAAGTAAACCATATATACTCTATCAAAGTAATACCTTCACCTTCATGAAGTAGTAAAAACTCTTCACTGAATAAAGTATCATTACTTACCTTTTTGTAACCAAAGGATTACCATAAAACCCATAAAAAGAAAACATAACATATATAAAGGTAACTTGGGACATAAACATACTTTAGTGGAATAACCATACGGTCGACTTCCACACATATCACTTAATGGAATAGCCATCCGGCCAATTTCCATACATACTTAATGGAATAGCCATACGGCCGACTTACATACCCAATGCATTGGAGGTTATAACGTAACCACCCGTCCTGGTATTCACGGCACCACCCGTCATATTGTTTATAACGTAACCACCCGTTAAAATGTCCAAGTAGCAGTATAAAATCATAAAATATAAAACCAATATAAAGGAATGATAACATTTCCACATTTCAATCACAATATATCGTAAATATATTGACATAATAGAATCCATTTTCAAAACCATTTTTAATACCAAAATACATAAAAGAGTATATGGTATTTATTTTATTCTAAAAACATTACGGCATGTTGAGAAAGCCAAAGGCCAAATAATACTCGCGGCGGTGGAAAAGGTCGTTGTCGCCGTGTACGTTAAAAGAAACATTCCTTTTTTTCGTTTTGTAAAACGCTTCATAGAAAAAGATTCCTTTTGTATAAAAGTAAAAGTCAAAGGGGTTTATACACCGTATAAAATAAATTTGTGTATAAAACGAAATATGCCTCAATGAAAGGAGATTGAGACGAAGTCCCTTACCTCAGGTCTGACTTGACTCGATCGTTCTTTAACGTCCTGAATAATAAACTTGAGTTAATTTCTACTTGATTAAGATCCTTTTTAGAGTTCATTATTACTTTTATATCACTTATTTACATGTTATAAACATTATGTAACCAGTTAAGTTAATAATGTTTGTTTTGTCGATATTTGGTTCTTAAGTCGAGAGTGGACTTCTTCCAATTACATTGTGTTCGTGTGGTCAAAGGTTCTTTATATCCAGAATGACATTCCTGATTTGGATATAATATGTATCATATATATCCATCACATACATGTATTTATAATATTACATAATCATTTAGACGTATGAAATGAAATGCACCGTTCATGGAGACGGTAAGCCGTACGTACGCATGAACGCTACTTTCATTTCTTTGTCATATTAATTGAATTAAAACTAAATGAGAGGTGTGTATATTTGAATTCCAGCATTATATTCATCATTTAGATATATCATTAATTATATATATCCATTATATACATGTACTTTTAATAGTACATTACATTTGGGGATAAAAAATGAAATGCACCGTTCATGGAGACGGTAATCTGTACGTACGCATGAACACTACATTTATTTCTATCTCATACTTTAATGGAAAGAAATAATAATAATATAGAGGTATATTATAATTCCAGTATAACATCATATATAATAACTTTAAATCAATCCTTTACACGTCCCACATATGGCATTAACGAATCACATCACTTTGAGGGGGCGGTATTCCGCACTTCCTTAAATGAAGATATCATGTTTACCCATAATGGAAACCATAAAGGTATGTCCAAAATGAAAAATACATAAGCTTAAAGAAAAAATAAACATATTATATATCATATATAAAAATAGTGACATCATAATGGCCACCCATGAAGGTGTTAAATGATTATTGAACAATCATCGTTTCGGGAGGCAGAATTTCGCCATCCACGGAAACCGTATGTTCATTAACCATTTGATGTAGTTGTGTGAGAGTGTAGCTCAAATAAATCTTATAACAACATCCTAGTATATTGAAGATACTGGTGTTGTTACGAAAGAAGTAAATAAAAAGAGTTTAGTGTGTTGGAGAAGCAAAATAAAACAAATGAACAAGAGAGAATGAATTACCTTTAAAAGTGTAACCCCTTTTGATTTGAGCCTAAAGGCTTCCTTTGAAAGGATTCTGCCCAATGGGAATCCTCTAGGATAAGGATAGGTATGTGGAGAGAGTAAATGGGAAGGGGTTGGCCGATCCAAAGGCTTTAGGAGTGTGTGTATGGTGGTAGAGGTGGGGGCCTTTTATAAGAGGACAGGAGGGGCACTTTTGGAATGTAAAGAAATATTACTTTATTTGAAAATGTGTTTCGGTTTTAAAAGGTCCCACATTGAAATACTTCGTGGATAAGGTGATAAGGGTTCGAAATCCACCCATCCAATTGGTTTTGGACATGTGTAGTTCGTATATTTTACATTATCTTTCCATTTTATTTAAATCGTCAAATAATGATGTCATCGCTGCATCATTATTATGTCATAAATAATTTAATTTATTTAATGTCTAAAAATTATAAAAAAATAAAATGATGTAGGAAATCTTTTTATATTTCCAATGAATATTTATAATCAAAAATCTGACCTTTATAACCCCATATAAAAATTGTTTTCATAAAACATATTATGTTTGTGTCATTTTTACTTTTACATTAAATAAAAATTTATTTATGTCATTTCCCGACCAAAGTGTCTCCATGGGGTCCCCAAGTTGACTCATGGCTTTTCTTGGTCGGACATGACACAACAAATAAGTTTGGGACATGTCTCTTGGTCATTTCATATTATTAAAGCATTATTTATACCTTAAACTACACCAATTACCACTAATCGTGATTAAAAACATAATAAGTTACTATTCACCAAAAAATTATTATAACCTCATTGAACCACATTTTACATCTTAATGACAACCATTTATGTCGGATTTTTGAAATTCAAAACACAATGATTGAAAAATTTCATTTAAACGGAAAATCAGTCCTTATAAGTACCACTTAGTGGTTTCACTATTCATCAAAAATTGAAGTTTTTAAGAAAATTACCAAAAATTCACCCTAAGATATATTTGATATTATGAATTCAAAAATGAAGACTATTTTTCAAAATTCAAAACCAATAAGTCACATTAATTGATTTAATAATTAATTCCCGCTGTGAGAGCAAATAGCATGTTTTTATGAAACAATAAGTATCAAAAGATTGATACTAGTTTAAGTACGATTTCAAAGTGAAATTATTTCCAACGACCACTATTGGATTTAATGGTAAAAATATATTATAATTTCACATTAAAACCAATTCAAAAGATAATCTAATCATATAAATAAATTAGATTAAAAAGAGGTTTTGAATTAAAATACAACATGTAACACTATTCATTAAAAAAATGAACTTTATCAGAAAGGTACAAAAAATTTACACAAAGTTAATTTTTATATCCCGATTCTAAAGAAGAGTTATATTTGGTCCAAAAGAATTTATAAGGTCGATCAAAACTATATTTAATGAAGGTTCCCCGTCAAAAGGTTATAAGTGGACCTTTCGTGAAAATTAGGGTATAAATGCCTAAAATTGAACTCTTTCCGTATTTTAAGCCTTTATATTTTATTGGGTAAATGTAAAAACATTTAAAAACATATATAATCATATTTTAGTTATTTCTATCCATTCCCACCAGTACAACGGCTACTCGTTAACTAAAATTTAAAATAATATTATTTTATTACTTGTGTGCAACGTAAGTTTTCAAAGAAACTCATCGTTGCGTACCGAGTACGCTATCGAACATAGAAACCCCTTTTAATTAAAATTAATATTTAATTCGTAAATATTAATAAATATGAAAATTCTTTATTCTTTATTTACCTGGGATGTTACATCCTTCCCCCCTTTTGAGAATTGCGTCCTCGCAATTTTATTCACTTATCAAAATAAGTGGGGGTATTTATCACTCATAGCATTTTCAGATTCCCATGTTGCCTCTTCAATCACATGGTTTTTTCACAAAACCTTTACCTGATGAATCACCTTATTCCGTAACACCTGCTCCCTATGGTCAAGAATCTGGACTGGTTGTTCTTCATAAGATAGGTTCTCTTCCAGCTGAACCACCTCTGGACTCAAAACATGAGATGGATCTGGCATATACTTTCCCAACATTGAAACATGAAAAACATTGTGTACCTGAGATAAACTCGGAGGTAAAGCCACCCAGTATGCAACTGATCCAACTCTCTCTAAATTTTCATATGGTCCAATAAACCTTGGACTCAGCTTTCCTTTCTTACCAAATCTCATCACACTTTTCCAAGGAGAAACCTTGAGAAAAACATGATCACCTACCTCGAAAGATAGATCCTTCCTCCAGTTATCCGCATAACTCTTCTACCTGCTCTGAGCTGTTCTCATGTGCTTCTGAATCAACTGAACATTTTCTGGCATCTCTACTACCAATTCTGGTACCATCAGCTTCCTTTCACCCACTTCATTCCAAAATGCTGGAGTTCGACACCGCTTCCCATATAATGCCTCAAATGGTGCCATCTGAATACAGGAATGAAAACTGTTATTATAAGAAAACTCAACCAAAGAAAGATGTTGGTCCCAACTTCCATGATAATCCATATAACAAGCTCGTAGCATATCCTCCAATGTCAGGATTGTTCGTTCTGACTGCCCATCTGATTGAGGATGAAAAGCTGTACTAAAATTTAATTCAGTACCCAACGACTTCTGAAGGCCTTTCCAAAAGTTAGAAGTAAACCTGGGATCACGATCCGATACAATGGATAGAGGAACTCCATGTAACCTGACTATCTATTTATGATACAAACTGGAAAGTTGATCAAGAGAGAAAATATCTCGTATAGAAAAGAAATGAGCAGATTTGGTAAAGCGATCAACAATAACCCAGATTGCATTATTACCTCGAGATGTCCTCGGTAATCCCACAACAAAGTCCATGGATATGTTTTCCATTTCCACTCTGGCACTGGTAAAGGCTGAAGCATCCCTGCTGCTCTGCTTTAACCTGTTGACATGTCAAACACTTCACAGTAAAATCAGCAATGTCTCTTTTCATTCCATCCCACCAGTAATACTATACATCTTAGTACTGCCCGGATGAACTGAAAACAGAGAACTATGAGCTTCACATAACAACTCTCTCTTCAAATGTGAATCACAAGGCACGCATAACCTCTTCCCAAACCTCAAAACACAAACGTATCCAAGAACTCATGGAAAATTGTATTCATAAGGTCCATGAATACAGCAGGTGCATTGGTTAACACAAAAAGAATAACTACAAATTCATAATGTCCATATCCAGTACGGAACGCAGTCTTCGGAACGTCTTCTTCTTTTACTTTCAACTGATGGTACCCCGACCTCAAGTCAATCTTCGAAAAATATTGAGCTCCTTGGAGCTGATACCACTTCATTCGATGGCCCAACATCTACTGAAGTTGTTTCAATGGATTTCACAACCCCTTTCTGCTTGTAGTCTGGTTGCATTACCCCAGTTGAGTTCTTCGTTGGACACTCATTTGCATAATGACCCATTTCATTACACTTAAAACATCTTACCGTTGGCTTTTCATTTCCTGCTTGATCATCTTCCTTACAGTTACGAGCAATATGACCAGACTTACCACACCGAAAGCACTTACCAGACTTGGATAAACATTCTCCAGGATTCATTTTACCACACTTCTCACAGGATGGATATTTGGTTTTCTTACCTCCTTGCTTCTTTGATGAATTCTTCCCCTTTGCCTGCCAACTAGACCTCTTATTCTGTTGTTTGTCATAGAACACCAGATCATCGGCAAACTCCATTTCCACCTTCTCCTCACATCGAACAAGTTTTTCATAACTTTTGAACTCACGAGAAGCTAAAGCCCTTCAATACTTTGGCTTTAACCCTGAGTAAAAATGGTTTATTTTACTATCAAGATCTCGTATGATGTTTGGAGCGTACCTTGCCAATCGAGTGAACTTTGCTTCATAAGCAGCCACTGAATCATCCTCTTGCCTCAATTCTAGGAACTGTTTTTCCATCCTAAGATAAACCACCTTAGGAAAATATTTCTCAAGAAACATACCTTTGAATTCGTCCCAGTGAAGATCCTCAATCTCATCACTATCCCTTATATTTTTCACCATCCACCACCACTGATCAGCTTCACCTTCAAAACGGTAAACAGAAAGACTAACATTTTGATGTTCTGAACACCCCATGACATCAAAAATCTTCTCCAGTGCTTTAATCCACCCTTCAGCTTGCACAGGGTCAGATGATCCTCTGAATGATGGGGGATGTTGCCTCATGAAATGTTCCACCACTGACATGTTCCTCTGCAGTTGATCTGGCTGATCTCGTGCATGGATACCACCACCATTTATATCCTGAGTCAACTGTGCCATCACTGCAACAAACTGTTCAGTTCCGATTCCGACCATCTCAGGTTGCTGATTTGGAAGGTTATCTTCCTCCTGATGTCGTCCCAACATAGCTGCTTTTCTTCCTCTGCGGAAAACCATTCTGAACACAGAAATATCTTAGGCGAAGCAACATGGTAATCCGTAAATGCTATATCATTTCAATCATATTATAATTTAACACTTTTCTAACTCCTAAAGTTGTCTAAACCGACCTTTGATACCAACTATAAGGCCCCAGCCTTAAACCTTACTTAAATTTGAATTAAATGAATAATTCACATTGAGGATCTTTTCAGGTTTAGAGTTTTAGAGAATTAGGACATAACTATTACATCTCAAAATATTACAATGTAGTCTCTTCTACTAAATTTCCATAAAATAAAAATTCTTAAAAAGAAACATCTCTAGTTTCATGTTTTAGGTAGCATGACTTTCCCTTGATCTCATCCTTGACCATATTCCATGCTAAGTCCTGTGAAAAACATTTCAAAAACATGGTATGAGCATAAAAACTCAGTAAGGGATACATAAAGAATAAAAACTAATAGTTTTTCAAACATCAAGTAAACCATATATACTCTATCAAAGTAATACCTTTACCTTCATGAAGTAGTAAAAACTATTCACTGAATAAAGTATCATTACTTACCATTTTATAACCAAATGATTACCATAAAACCAATAAAAAGAACACATAACATATATAAAGGTAACTTGGGACATAAACATACTTTAGTGGAATAACCATACGGTCGACTTCCACACATATCACTTAATGGAATAGTTATACGTCCAATTTCCATACATACTTAATGGAATAACCATACGGCCGAATTCCATACCCAATGCATTGGGGGTTATAACGTAACCACCCGTCCTGGTATTCACGGCACCACCCGTCATATGGTTTATAACGTAACCACCCGTTAAAATGTCCAAGTACCAGTATAAAATCAAAAAATATAAAACAAATATAAAGGAATGCTAACATTTCCACATTTCAATCATAATATATCATAAATATATTGACATAATAGAATCCATTTTCAAAACCATTTTTAATACCAAAATACATAAAAGAGTATATGGTATTTATTTTATTCTAAAAACATTACGGCATGTTGAGAAAGCCAAAGACCAAATAATACTCGCGGCGGCGGAAAAAGTCATTGTCACCGTGTACGTTAAAAGAAACATTACTTTTTGTCGTTTTGTAAAATGATTCATAGAAAAAGATTCCTTTTGTATAAAAGTAAAATTAAAAGGGGTTTATACACCGTATTAAAGAATGTTGTGTATAAAACGAAATATGCCTCAATGAAAGGAGATTGAGACGAAGTCCCTTACCTCGGGTCCGACTTGACTCGATCGTTCATTAACGTCCTGAATAATAAACATGAGTTAATTTCTACTTTATTAAGAACCTTTTTAGAGTTCATTATTCCTTTTATATCACTTATTTCCATGTTATAAACATTATGTAACCAGTTAAGTTAATAATGTTTGTTTTGTCGATATTTAGTTCTTAAGTCGAGAGTCGAATTCTTACAATTACATGTTGTTCGTGTGGTCAAAGGTTCTTTATATCCAGAATGAAATTCCTGATTTGGATATAATATGTATCATATATATCCATCATATACATGTATTTATAATATTACATAATCATTTAGAGGTAAGAAATGAAATGCATCGTTCATGGAGACGGTAAGCCGTACGTACGCATGAACGCTACTTTCATTTCTTTGTCCTATTAATGGAATTAAAACTAAATGAGAGGTATGTTTATTTTAATTCCAGAATTATATTCATCATTTAGATATATCATTAATTATATTTATCCATTATATACATGTACTTTTAATAGTACATTACATTTGGGGATAAGAAATGAAATGCACCGTTCATGGAGACGGTAAGCCGTACGTACGCATAAACGCTACTTTCATTTCTAACTCATACTTTAATGGAAAGAAATAATAATTATATAGAGGTATATTATAATTCCAGTATAACATCATAAATAATAACTTTAAATCCATCCTTTACACGTCCAACATATGGCATTAACGAATCACATCACTTTGAGGGGGTGGTAGTCCGCACTTCCTTAAATGAAGATATCATGTTTACCCATAATGGAAACCATAAAGATATGCCCAAAATAAAAAATACAGAAGCTTAAAGAAAAAATAAACATATTATATATCATATATAAAAATAGTGACATCATAATGGCCACCCTTGAAGGTGTTAAATGAGTATTGAACAATCATCGTTTCGGGAGGCAGAATTTCGCCATCCACGGAAACCGTATGTTATTTAACCATTTGATGTAGTTGTGTGAGAGTTTAGCTCAAATAAATCTTATAAAAACATCCTAGTATATTGAAGATACTTGTGTTGTTACAAAAGAAGTAAATAAAAAGAGTTTAGTGGGTTGGAGAATAAAAATAAAACAAATGAACAAGAGAGAATGAATTACCTTTAAAAGTGTAACCCCTTTTGATTTGAGCCTAAAGGCTTCCATTGAAAGAATTATTCCCAAAGGGAATCCTCTAGGATGAGGAGAGGTATGTGTAGAGAGTAAATGGGCAGGGGTTGGCCGAGACAAAGGCTTTAGGAGTGTGTGTATGGTGGTAGAGGTGGGGGCCTTTTATAAGAAGAGAGGAGGGGCACTTTTGGAAAGTAAAGAAATATTACTTTATTTGAAAATGTGTTTCGGTTTTAAAAGGTCCCAAATTGAAATAATTCGTGGATAAGGTGATAAGGGTTCGAAATACACCCATCCAATTGGTTTTGGACATGTTTAGTTCAAAGATTTTACATTATCTTTCCATTTTATTTAAATCGTCAAATAATGATGTAATCGCTGTATCATTATTATGTCATAAATAATTTAATTTATTTAATGTCTAAAAATTATAAAAAAATACATTGATGTAGGAAATCTTTTTATCTTTCCAATGACTATTTATAATCTAAAATCTGACCTTTATAACCTCATATAAAAATTGTTTTCGTAAAACATATTATGTTTGTGTCATTTTTACTTTTACATTAAATAAAAAGTTAATTATGTCATTTCCCAACCAAAGTATCTCCAAGGTGTCCCCAAGTTGACCCATGGCTTTTATTGGTCGGCCATGACACAACCAATAAGTTTGGGACATGTTTCTAGGTCATTTCATATTATTAAAAAATTATTTATACCTTAAACAACACTAATTACCACTAATCGCGATTAAAAACTTAATAAGTTACCATTCACCAAAAAATTATTATAACCTCATTGAACAACATTTTACTTCTTAATGACAACCATGTATGTCGGATTTTTGAAATTAAAAACATAATTATGGCAAAATTTCATATAAACGGAAAATCAGTCTTTATAAGTACCACTTATTGGTTTCACTATTCATCAAAAATTGATGTTTTTCAGAAAATTACCAAAAATTCACCCTAAGCTATATTTGATATTATGAATTCAAAAATGAAGTCTATTTTGAAAAATTCAAAACATATAATTCACATTAATTAATTTAATAATTAATTCCCGATGTCAGAGCAAATAGCGTGTTTTTATGAAACAATAAGTATCAAAAGATTGATACTAGTTTAAGTACGTTTTCAAAGTGAAATTATTTCCAACGACCACTATTGGATTTAATGGTAAAAATATATTCTAATTTTACATTAAAACCAATTCAAAAGATAATCTAATCATATAAATAAATTAGATTAAAAAGTGGTTTTGAATTAAAATACAACATGTTACACTATTCATTAAAAAAAATGAACTTTATCAGAAAGGTACCAAAAATTTACACAAAGTAAAATTTGATATCCTGATTCTAAAGAAGAGATATATTTGGTCCAAAAGAATTTATAAGATCGATCAAAACTATATTTAATGACGGTTCTCCGTCAAAAGGCGATAAGTGGACCTTTCGTGAAAATTAGTGTATAAATGCCTAAAATTGAACTCTTTCCGTATTTTAAGCCTTTATCTTTTATTGGGTAAATGTAAAAACATTTAAAAACATATATAATCATATTTTAGTTTTTTCTATCCATTCCCGCCAGTACAACGGCTACTCGTTAACTAACATTTAAAATAATATTATTTTATTACCTGTGTGCAACGTAAGTTTTCAAAGAAACTCATCGTTGCGTACCGAGTACGCTATCGAACGTAGAAACCCCTTTTAATTAAAATTAATATTTAATTCGTAAATATTAATAAATATGATAATTTTTTATTCTTTATTTACCTGGGATGTTACAAAAACCATGGTTTGGTTTGTGGTTTTGATTAGTTTAATGTGTTGTGTCCAAAAAAATAATAATAAATAATTTCATCCCTTTTCATATATAAACACACCAATGATCTCACTTCCACTACCCTCAAAGCATTTATATCTCTAAAAACATATTTCCCACTCTCTATATAATATTCCCAAGGTTCCCCAAGCTTCCATTAAGCCTCTCTAAAGCCCCTCTCAAGCCTTTGGTGTCGCATTTCCAAGTAAGGGATTTATTCCTTTCTCATTTTTTCCAAATTAATTTTTGTTGTTATGCCCTTTTATTTTCAATTAAAAATGTTGGGGTATTATTTTTTACCTCCCCCATACTTACCTCCTAATTGTTTAATTATGAGATACTCCTTTCAATCTAATTATTGTCTCCCATGTGCACCTGTTACCATGCAAAAATTCCATAAGGAATTTATCTCTTTTCATTTACATTCAAGAAAATATTTTGTATTATGAATATAAATTCCATTACATATATTGGGACAAATATATATATAAAACACTTAATATACATTTCATTTATATATGAATAGACACATCTTTCTCTCTAATCAACCATTTTTAGAAATTCTAATGTCATGGCGTTATGCGTCTGAAATTGCATTGCGATTTTCCAAGCCAAAGTCACTGTGTAATGAATACCTTGCCCATTTCTTTATCAATGGTATTAAACATTATGAACATTTACTTATTTATTATATATCTTCTTTTAATAATTCCACATTCCATTATATTGTAATAAATTATTATTTTTAATGAATCTATTTAATAAGATCTATGTGGCACACTTATGTAACAGCCCGAGATTTTATATGATATACTCTTTTTAATTTATTTCATATCTTCGGTTGTACACTAAACCAAGATTATCTTTCACTTTACGCAACATTGTATTAGCTTGCAGTATACACAACACTATTCTTAGATTCTGTTACACACAATTTCAAGTTTGTTTTATAATATTCATTCTACACAACATTGAGTGTGTATATATATATATATTAAATGTATAAATGAAATATGGTTGGATTCTGTTATATGAAACAATGAAAGATTCTTGCAGAACACGTAACCCTGACTTGGCTTGCATTACACGCAATCACAACTTTCCTCGATAGCGTGTGGTGTACGCAATATCAGGTTTCACTAAACAATGATATGTTGTTATAATATTATTATGAACTAGCCGTTATGAATAGTATTAACTAAATTTTGAATTTTATAACCTTATTATTCATCTTACACATTTTCTATTACATGGTATAAGAACAAAATAAAATTTTTCGGGTAAAATAAGTATTTTTCAAAAAATGAAGTTTTTCCGCGTTTTGATGGCGCACCCACATTAAATATAGTTTTTGACATGTTTATAAGCTCAATTATACAAAATAATATTATAATTTTGAATCAGGATATAAAAATTTACATTGGATAATGTTTTGATATTTTTCTAATAACTTTCATATTATAATGAATAGTAAAAACATTCTATATTTTAATTAAAACCAACTTTTTTCATCGTAATAATTTATATAGTTAAATTATAATATTTAATGGTTTTAAAGTATAAATAGAATATATATTTACCATTTAATATAATTTATGTCATTATCCTTGATTTTACCTTGAATTCGTAGGTTAAATAAATTCAATCTTTTGCAATGTTATAAACAAAAACTCATTTTCTTTCAACAATGGGATTAATTTTAATTTAATTTCTGCAACTTTTGTGTCTTGAATTTGGAAAAATGAATTCCATACTTGTAATCAGTGGGTCCAAATTATATTACTAGACTACTTTTTATTTTTGGGCTTTATGAATAGTAACAACGGTAAGTTTTATTTACCATAGTAAAAGGTAAATTGGGTAATTAAGAGTAAATATAATATTATAAGATTATCCTAATACTTGTCTTCATACAGTTGGATGATTTTAATTTGTCCTATGTCATATTTGGGTCGAAATGGAATCCATTAGAACCCACTTGGAGGTGATTAAGACCTTTAGTTTATTTTATT
Organism: Viscum album; assembly: GCA_963277665.1. Lineage (NCBI taxonomy): Eukaryota > Viridiplantae > Streptophyta > Magnoliopsida > Santalales > Viscaceae > Viscum > Viscum album. The sequence goes on along the minus strand of OY728148.1, from coordinate 1,654,217,767 downwards.
TAATGGAAAGTGAAATATGTCTCACTAAACTTTAATAATTAAAGTATTTTTAATATAAGTTTATATAGAATATTAATTAGGTTATAAATACTCATTTGAAATATAAAATGTTTTTATTTTTCATGGTAATTTATTTTTAATTTTTAAGAGTTATTTAATTACCTTATTATCATATACATTAATGATGAAGAAATTATTTATTTAGTGAAAAATCAATAATATTGTTTTTATTGAAATAGTAATACATATCAAAAGGCCCAAAAATATACAAAAAACTTATTATTAGTGTATATATAAACCCTAATCATCCACTGGACGAATTGGTGACCATTTGGATCCTTATTAAGGCGATTATGACACTTATATTATTTTATTTTAAATGATGCCAAAGTTGTCACCGTCATAATTTAATAAATATAACAATTTAAATATTGTTATTTTAAGATGATAAATTAAAGTAAAAGTATTATTGTGAAAGGTAATAGATTTATCTTCATCATGGGATTTTAGTTTTAATTTTTATGCAACAAATAAGTTTATTAAATAATTATACAAAAATGTTGTAGTAATTATTTTATTAAGAGATAAGCCAAATAAATGGTTTTAAAAATAATAAAATAAATATGATGTGAACTATTTAGTGTGCTCCACTAATTTTATAGTTACATATGACCTTTTATTAATCTATTAAATCTTTTATTTAGAACATATCTTCTATATATATGTTATTTAAATTCAATTAAATGAATGGTGTCAAAATTGACACTATTGATATTTTATAAAAATAAAATATTATAAAATTGTTTAAAAATAACAAAAATATTTAAATATTATAAATTTAACATTATATGGTATATAATGTTATAAAGTATCCAATTATGGACAATTCAAAACCTATAAGGAATTATTTCTTATAATTTAAAATTTAGAATTTTATTACCACAAATAAAATAAAATTGATTAAATAAGGATAAATAAATATTATAATGATTACAATAAATTCCTAACATGTCTAAATTTTATTGGTTAATGATATTACAACCCTATATCATATAATATTCGGATATGAGTCATTTTTGAAGTTTTTATGTGGGTTTGGGATTTAATATAAACTAATATTTCTTATATTTCCAAAGGTGCCCCTCTCCTCCCTTATAAAAGGGCACCTCCTCCCTCTCCTCCTCACACCAATGTGAGCCTTCAAGCTCGAATAAACCCTGCCAAATTCTCTTCCCCACTTCCCTATAAACATCCTAGATGTCTTGGTCTTCTTCAAAGACCAAATTTAGTGCCCTAAGTGGAGGTCTCAAAGAGGCGAATCAAAGAAGAGGTAATGTCTGTTACCGATTCTTTCAACTTTATTTCTTCTTCCACTTATTATTCTTTAGTTCTTTAATTATGAAGTAATAACATAAGTATCAATAATACACTGATATTTTATTATAAGTATGAAACAACCATATTTCACCATCTATCCATCCTACGGAAAACAAAATCACCGCGCGTGCGTACTTACGGAATACCGTCTCCACGCCGTGGTGTAATCTATTTTCCACCACCACCTTACATGGATGGGTATAATGGTGAATGTAATGAATATATATGATTATTTTAAAGTGATATTGATTCTGTAATACTATTCATACACTTTAATACAATTCCACGATCATGGGAATGATATCATCGCTCGTTCATACGTACGGAATACCATCTCCACGACGCGATGAGATTCACTCTCCATGATAACCATTCAAGAATGATTATAAATTATATATAATAAGTAATCATGAAATATATGACATAATAATGCTATTTTATTTATGTATATATTTATTTATGTCATCTACTTAATTCCATTCAATTCAATAAGGAAACAGAAATAGCGTTCATGCGTATGTACGGCCAACCATCACCATGAACGGTGTATTTCTTTCCATTTATCGATCTATAATATATATGTATATTCTGAATATATATTAAATATAAATCACGTTTTACATTCTAGATGTAAGTATTCATGATCTATGAAATCATATGAATAATTAATATTTAAAACACGAATGACAAATGAAACAATTTTACCCAAAATGCTACTTTAACATTAATTTACAAACGAACGGGTAATATAAAGGAATAAGTGAACCATATATGATATAATAACAATGAATATGATTCTTTAATAAGTCAATGACATTATTTAAATCATTATACAGGATTTTTGGATACGTACGAAGCATATCATACCTAAGGTAAGGGATAATTTCGCAAATCTCATTTTTATCCGAGATTACTTATACATAAGTATTTATTGGGGTTATTGTTATCATCATTGTACATGTTTTCTAAAAGTTTTTTATTAATGTTTAATGTTTTTTTACCCATTTTTAATCTTTCTACATGGTATGTATGAAATATTTTTTTTACGAGGTAATTTTTGACTTTTCCAGAAAAAGTACCAGAAGAATGTTTTTTAACTTATACGGCATGAACGGATTTTTAAGGTATTATAAAGCTTTATTTTCATGAAGCTCTCTCCAAAATATTTCATGACTATTTTCAAAAAAATCCTTTTCTTTTAAAATTTCTTGACATTTTGTGAAAAAAGAATGATTTTGAAGAAGAAAGGAAATTTTCCTCAAGAATTCTTTTCAAGTGTTTTATCAAGACAATTTTTCATCTAATATGACATTATTTCATATGTGTATGTTTCAAGTATCATGTCAATATGGTTTACATGGTTTCACTTTTCTTTTTATGAAATGATTTACATTTCTTTTATATGGATTATGTGATTATGGGATGATGTTTATGAAACCCATTTTATTTATTGGGTTTTTATGAATGGTGTATGTTTATTTCATGGCACAAGTAAGAATGCTATCATTATGAGATGGGTGGGACCTATATCTCCCTCCAATTCATTGGTTAAAGATTTATATCTCATGATATAGACATGGATGGAATGGTAGGTTAATCTGGTTCAGTATTACAGGACTGCAACGAGGAGTGAACTCGATTCAGAAAGGGACTTTGTCCACTATGATGGTCTTGGAAGCAATGCCATGGCTACAATGGAAATCATTACATGTGATTAATGTATGCCACAATTACATGTTTTATTCCCATGCTAGTTTATAATTATTAATGTTCCTTTATGATCTATGCTTTATGTACTTTCATGATTTATGTATTTGCTCAAGATTTTGATGTTTCGATTTTTTGTTCATGATTTTGCATTCAAATGCTTATGGATTATTTTATGTTCTAAATGCTTACCCTTACTGAGAATTTGAGCTCACCCATTATATTTTTTCTTTTACCCCAAGATTAAGAGAAAGAATTTAGGTAAAGAAAAAAAAGGGGAATATCTTTATGGGAGATGTTGATGATCTTCCACCACGATTAGAAGATTATATTTCCGAGTTTCCAAAGACATTAAACTATTATTGTCCTTGTGTGTCTGTTTTTGTTATGTATTAAGTATTCTGCAAAAGTAATGTAATATATATGTACGTCAAGCTTTGGGTCTCTACAACTTATGCATGAAATGAAATGATTAAGAAGGGTGTGGCCTGACAGCGCTTCAATTCATTGGATAAAGATTCGTATCATGATATGTAAAGTTAAATGAGGATTTCCTCATGATAATTCAAGTGAAATGAGGATTTAATCATGTTCCATGTTCAATGATCCTTGGATAATGATAAAATTCAGTTAAATGTTGTTCCTACATTTCCATGTTATGGTAACCATGTTATATCATGTATTTATGTTCATGTTTCTCTTGTGCTCCCTTGATTTGACTATTTCATAACATGTACTATAGTCTTCGTGATAATTTTTGTTTACTACCTGACTAGGATTTATAGCTCACCCTTTTCCTATGCATGTCCTCAGGTTATCCCCTAAAATGTTAATTACGAAGTAATGTTTTAGTTATGTAAAAGAAGTTTTCAGTAAAGATGATCTGTTTTATGTTATAAGTTGTTATGTAATGTTCATAATCCCTAAAGACACTATACCACTCAATATTTTATCTTTTATCCAGTGAATATTTTATTTAATAAATTATGATTATGTTCGAAATAAATAGTCGGGTTGTTATTGTTGGTATCAGAGGATATATTTATTTACTTTTCGGATTAGGATTAAATAATTCTAGTGAAAGCCTTAGGGATAAGACTAAGTATTATAAAAATATCCATAAATTTTGGTGAGTATTGAGTAAGTGGTTTATCAAGAGAATACATCTCTACCTGGATACGAGCAGGTAGAGGAATCTCTAGCATATATATATATATATATATATATATATGTTTAAGATCCAAAAACACCGCTTTGAGATAGACTCGAATGGGAAATGGGGCATGAAAATGGGACTTGAAGAACTCTTGGTTATGAAACTCATGGGGGATATGACTTTGAAAATTCACAAGTTTAGTATGAAGCATTATTATGGGAAAAATGTTCCCTAAGAATATGTGTTATGAAGTAGATCATGTATAACATAAATTGAAGCCAATAAATTCATAAGTTAAGGAAATAAATGTAATTTACAAGTCATCTATTTTTTTATTTGGATTATAATTTATGGGTTACCCCGAATTATTCTTTTATTCCAGCCAATGGTAAGTAATATGAGAACTCGAGCTAACAACCGATGTGAAGATCCATGTGATGACTATTCTAATGATATTCCCAATCCGATGGAAGTAGGAATAACGAACATTGTAATCATACTCTTTCAATTAACTCATGTTTTGAATAGAAACATGGGTCAAGAGGAACATTCAAATCCTACCCTAAGAAATATCAACTCACAATCAAGAGCTTCGTGAGACAAAAGGCCTCCGATTTTTAATGGATCATATAATCCCTCAATCACCGATCAATGGACCAAATCCATTGAGTAGAGCTTCTCTATCCATAAATGTTATGAACAACATAAGGTACTTCTGGATGCTTATCGTATGGAGAGTGAAGTAGATCAGTGGTGGACATTGATAAAAAAATACGAAGCCTGAGGATGAGATCAAGGTGTTCGAATGGATGGATTTTAAAAAAATGTTTTTCGATAAATATATTCCTCGCACCCCCAACTTAAGATGGAAAGGGACTTATTTCCCTCAATAAAAAAATAAATCCATAATAGCATACAAGGAAAGCTTCATAAGGTTCGCACGATATGCCTCTAGATTTATCGTTACCCCCAAACACATTGTTGACCTCAAATTTGGTGAGTTAAAACATTTCCCCAAGAAATCCATAGCGATTAGTGACTCTGAGAGCTATGATGAAATTGTATAATTTTACCTCAAATTCAAAATGGAGATCGGTGAGTCTCATGGGCATCATAACGATAAGTAGTGTAAGGTGTAATTTTATTCTGGCACTCTGATGGATAAATCCAACAGTTCTATGAATCTACAGCAGCCCACATTCAAAATGTTCAGAAATAAGAAGCCCAGAACTTGTTTGATGGGGACGAGGAAATTCTTTAGGTGTAGAAGAGAAAGGCACTTGGACATTAACTGCTGACAAGAAAAACTTGCAGCTGCGACAGATGAGAGGAGCGCTCCATTTTACAGTCAACATGTTGTTTATTTCTTCAAATACAAATAACTAGGGAACATTGAAAACCAATTCCCTATTCCAAGGGTTTTTAGAGGCAACCATCAACCTCCAATGTAGTAATGACAATCATTTTCCATCACTACCACTGATTTGAACCCCGAAAATGAAGTGGTGACATGTAAGGTAGTAATTCATTCATGAATAGTGAATTTAAATTATGAATCTAATTCTACGCATTCTGTTATATAAAAAAATATTAGTAGATTACTCCCAACACCACTACAAATTATGGAAGTAAAGATTTCTGTGAGAATGGAAAATGGGGAAATCATTGGATCCCATTAATATAACTCCTCCAATTTCATAATTTGTGGACTGAAATTTCCAGGGAACCATGTCATACTCCCTTTTGTGTAATTTTATGCAATTCATGGAATAGAGTGTATTTTCTTATATAGATCCAACATAAATTTCCATGATAAGGAAATCACTCGTTATATAGAGAATCGACCCCCGATTCTATACAAGTGAAAGGATGAGGATGAATCTTATTTAGCATCGTCGTCTTAAGTGCCAATATTACTATCCTATGAGTATGCGTACATTACTCAAATGATTGAGTATAATTAATCAGCCATCCTTGATGACAAGTCTATTGTGAGGGAATTTGCTAAAGTGTTTCCGGAGAAATTACCTGGTCTTCCCCTAGAAGAGATGTTGAATTATCAATTGATCATATAATTCGGGAATTTCCAATATCTCAGACTCTATATATAATGGATATTGTGGATCTTGAGGTGCTGAAGAAAAAACTGAAAGAGAATCTGGATGAAGGTTTTATATGCCCATGTGCTTCACCATGTGGTGCACCAGTCCTCTTTGTCAAGAAAAAGGATGGGTCGATATGACATTGGATTACGTATCATGAACTGAAAAAAATCACAATAATGAACAAGTATCCTCTTCCAAAAATTGATGAATTTTTAGGTCATCCATATAGAGGACAATAATTCTCCAAAGTGTATTTGTGTTCTGGATGTTACCAAGTAAGGGTGAATAAAGAGGATATCCCCAAGACCACTTTTCATACAAGGTACGAGCACTATGAATTCATAGTAATGCCTTTCAGTCTCACTAATGGTCTAAAAATCGTCATGAACTTGATGAATAAAGTATTTAGAGTTTACCTCAACAAATTTATTTTTGTATTTATAGAAAATATTCTCATATACTCCAAAACATGGGAGGATCATGAGGATCATTGAATCACTGTACTCGGGACCATGGGAAACGAGATGATCATAGAAATGTACAAAAAGTATAAGTTCTGGTTGAAAGTAATCAAATTCATGGATAATATCATCACATGTAATGTGATATCTTTGGATCCCTCCATGATAGTTTCAATTCAGGGATGGATGAGGCCAACATTGTTGACAAATATCCACAGCTTCCTGGGGTTATCTGGATATTATCTCAAATTTCTGAGAAATTTCTCACAATTTTCTAACCCTCTTACCAAGCTATCTCAGAAGGGGATAGTTTTTTCTTGGAGTGATAAATGTGAATATAGATTCAAGGATTTGAAAAGGAGGATTATCACAACACCCATGCTCACACTACCCGATTGTGTAGAACTTTCTATGGTATTCAGTGATACTTCAATGATGGGAATGGGCAGTGTGGTAATGCAAAATGAAAAATTCATTGCCCGTACTTCAAGGAAATTGAATTTTCATGAGAAACAATATCCAACACATGATCTGGAGTTGGCTGTAGTAAAATTAAATTTGAAAATTTGGAAACATTATCTCTTTGGTGAGAAGTATGAAATATATACCGACCACAAAATCCTCCATAATATATTCACACAATAAGAGTTGAACATGCACCAATGAAGATGGTTAGCGATGATCTAAGACTATGAATGGTCAATCCATTACCACAATGGGAAAGAGAAAAATTTAGGGAACTATCTAACTAGAAAGGACCCAACGATTCTATCGTTGATGAGAATTAAAAAGGATCCAATATTAATTGATTTGATGAAGATGGACATTGGAATAATAATGAAGGGATAATCATCAATCCTTTCAAAATTTATTGCTCAACCATCTCTTTTAGAATCGTAAATGGATGGTCAAAATCCTGATGTTGGAATTGAGAAGAAGGTAGAAACTGTTAGAGAAGGGAAATCCACATAGTTCAATGTTAATAAAGACGGAATTGTGAGATTTGGGACAAGACTATGTCTTCCATCAAATTAAGAGTAAAAGAATGAAATTTTTGATGATCTACATAGTTATAATTTCTCTATTCACTCAAGAAATACAAAGATGTATTGAGATCTTAGAGAGCATTATTTGTGGGATAACATGAAGAAGGAGATCGCTATGTATACATCAATGTGACTGGTATGTGAGAAATTAAAGGCTGAGAGTTAGAAGTCCAAGGGGATGGTGCTACCATTTTCCATACTAGTATGAAAATGTGAGAAAATCACCATGGACTTTTCCAATAGACTTCCGATGACATACAAAGGAACCAATTCTATCTGGGTAGTTGTGGATCGTCTTACGAAGACCACTCACATCATTGCAATTCAAGAGGATTTTTCATTGGATCAACTGGAATAGATATATTTCAGGGAAGTGGTAAGTATCCATGGTGTGCCACACTCTATTGTATCTAATCAGGATCCAAGATTCACCTCTATGTCTTGGGAGAGTCTCCATCAGGCTCCAAATACCGATCTAAACTTCAGTATGACTTATCATCCTCAAACTGATGGCCAATCTAAATAGACTATCCAAACACATGAGTACATGTTGAGAGGATTCTCAACAAACATAAAAGGATTATGGGATCAACTTCTTCCTCTAGTTGAGTTCACTTACAATAACAATTTCCACTCAAGCATCCAAATGGCTCCTGATGAATCCCTTTTTGGGAAGAGGTGCATAACACTGACTTGTTTGGATGATGTTGGGGAGAGAAAACTCCTAGGTCCTGAAATGGTCGAAGAAATGGTGGAGAAGGTTAAGACAATCCAACAACAAATTAATGATGCTAAGAGTCGACAAAATAGCTATGTTGATAGTTGTTGATGAGACATATATTTTGATTCCAATGACATGGTATTCCTCTGCATATCACCAGCAAAGAGAGTTATGAGATTTGGGAAGAAGATAAATCTTAGTCCAAGGTATATTTCAATTTTAAGATCCTCGATTTCATTGGATCCATGGTCGATCGACTAGCACTCCCACTAAACATATCTCAAGTACATGATGTATTCCATGTATCACACTTAAGGAAGTACATAACTAACACATCGCATGATCTCAATCTAGAGGTGGTACCATTGGAGAATTACCACTCCTAGGAAGAGAATCTGGTGAAGATCATAGATTGTAGAGAAAAAGTTCTATGAAATACGACAATTCCCCTAGTGAAAGTATTGAGGAGAAACCAAATGTTCGAATAAGAAAAGTGGTAATAATAGGAAGTGATGAAGAAGAGATAGCCACATCTATTTTAGTAAGGGAAAAAAATTTCAAGGGAGAAATTTCTTAAGGGAGAAAGATTATAATGATCCAAAATTTTATAAATGAAAATTCCTCTTGATATTATTAAAGGACTTATTATGTAAAATGGTTATATAACATATGTACTTATTTAGTTTTATGTTTTTGTATTTTAAAATACCATTAATAGTTGTGATAGTTTCTAATATATTTTTTGAATAGTGATCACACGATTAGTATAAATATTGGTCTTTAACAAATCCAATTTACTCAGACAAAGGATGTGATGGAATCATCCAGTAGGATTGATCTGTATAAAACCCATTTTTTAGAGCTCAGAAAGGAGGTGGCATCACTGGGCTTCTCTCTTGCTAAGCCCAAGCTGAGGTTCAACATGTTAAGCATGAACATAACCGCTTATGAGAGAAGTGGATATTGATATATATTACCAACAGAGCGATATTTTCTGAAACACCCGAAGAGTCTGTTACCATCGCACACCTTACCCTCAGGTCATCTGTAGGTGTTATAAGGGGTTATGTAGAAATACCTTAGTACTATGATTATTTTCATTATTTTGGTATATAATAATGAATATACATTCATTTTATTATTATTATATTGTGAAGGGTTTTTCAATCACAAATATAATTCCCAGTTAATATTCAATTAAAAAGTTTATTTTGATGAATTAATGGACTTTCAAGAGTTAAATAATATTTTAAAAATAATAAAATTACTAAATTATTTTTTATTAAATATAAATGATCATAAAAGTTTTATAAATACAATTGTAATTTTTATTAAGGTTTGAAAGTTATTACTGAGAAAACCCATGTTTTTTTTATAAATTTCATTTTTTATTTTAAAATAAAAAAGTATCATATTTAGAAAATTATTTAGATAAAATAAATATTATTTTTGGAATTAGGATGTTGAAATTTTCCAACGGTGAATATTTCATACTTTTCAGAGACAGTTGAATTTTTTAGTAAAAATTAAATACTATTTAAATATATAATGTGATTTTTGACATCATATTGACCCAAGTGTTGTAATAAAATTAAATAAATGGGTTGTTCATATAATATATTCTTTAACATAAAAATATTGTGATGTTAGATTTTTTTTTATTAATTTTATGGTGTCTTAGTGGACCCTCCATGACTTATAAAACATTTTAACATTTAAAATTGATTTCCTTGAGAGTGTGACTCACCTCCACATAAGAAAGACTGATATTTTTATAATATAGGCCATTTTACTTATACAATAGGGTTTTACACTCCCCTTTTATATAATCCATGGGAAAAACCACAGGTTAAATTTTGGTTTTGATTACTTTAATGTGCGGTGTTCAAAACCTAAATAATAAATAATTCCCTATCTTTTTCTATATAAATCCACACAAGATCCCACTTCATATTCACTCAAAGACATTATAGATAGACCAACATCAACCCTCATCTCTCTGGAATCCTCACAGGGCTCCACAAACTTCAAATAAGCCTCTCACATCCTTTAGGATCAGACTTCCATGTAAGGGATTGCTTCATTTCTCATTTTTGACCAAATTTAATTATGTTGTTATACCCTTTTATTTTCAATTAAAAATATTGGATTATGATTTAAAACCTCTCCTATACATCCATAATTATGTCTTAATGATGAGATAACCCTTTATATTGCATTAATTCCTCCCTTATATACTTGTTACCATGGCGAAATTCAATAGGGAATCTCTCTCTTATCATTTACATTCAAGATATTATTTTGTATTATGAATCAAAATATCATTAAAAATGTTGGTACATGTATCTATATGTCCCCCTAACTTTCAATTTCATGTAAATATTAATAGATACCCCTTTATCTCTCATAAACCATTTTTATGAAATCTTATGTCACGTAATTATGTTTCCGAAATTGCACTACGATTTTCCAAGCCAAAGACATTGTGTAGTGAATACAATTCCCATTTTTTTATCAAGGGAATTCACCATTTTGAACATTTAATTACTTATTATAGAGATTCTTGAATTAATTTCACATTCCTTTATCTTGGAATAAATTATGATGTTTACTGAATCCAGTTAATAAGATTCATGTGGCACACTAATGCATGAAATGAAATGATTAAGAAAGGTGCACCCTGATAGTGATCTAATGCATTGGGGAAAGATTAGAATCCTGATACATCAATTGATGTGGGTATTTACACATGATCCATGTGAAATAATCCTTGGATCATTCTAAAATCATGTTAAATGTTGTTACAACATTTCCATGTTATGATTATCATGTTATATCATGCATTCATGTTCATGTTTCACTTATTATCTATTGATATTCCTATTGCCTAACATATACTATATTAATCATGATATTCCCTTTTTACTCCCTTACTGGGATTATAGATCACCATTTTTAATGCATGTCTTCAGGTTATCCCATGAAATGTCAAATACGAAGGAATGTTGTGGTCATTTTATACATGTTTTTAAAAAAATGTTGTGATTTATGTTCTATGTTATTATGTAATGTTACTATTCCATAAAGATACTAGACCTCTAGATCTTTTATCTTGTATCATGTGAATATTTTATATAATAAATTTTGTTTATGTGTGAAATAAAGATCAGTATTATTATAGACTATGTCAACTATGCTATTCTTGGGAGTGATCCTTGACTACTATGATGGTTTGGGGAGTGATCCCAATATACTATGATAGTATTATATATGATACAATGACTAGAAAAGAAATTATTATTCTATTCTTATGTGTTTAAAAAAATAGTCCTTATGAAAATATTATTTTCTCAGGGTTTATGTTCTATGATTGCATTGTGATTCATGTCTTTTGAACTTCCAAAATTAATCACATAACTCATGTTTGTGAACTATGATATGAATATTATGGTTTTAAAATATTATTATAATGTTCAAATTCCCTTGTGATCATGATATGTTGATATATCTATTATTTTCCCTTTCTGAGCATCTAAGATAACACACTCTTTTGTCCCAAAGGGTCCTAGATACCATAAAATGGGGTGAATCAGGGTGTGGATATTATTTTATAAATTCTTCCTTCCGTACTAGGTCTTGACCTATTTATTATATGGGCACATCATTTTATCATTATTTTATATATTTATCTTATCATTTACATCATTATCTGAGGATAATTCATAAAACGTAATGCAATAAACAATGAACAAGGACAAATATATTTTTACTCGGTTCACCCTCACTTGGATACATTATATGACTATAAAATATAAATGTGTCGATTGTAACAAATTCAATAAGGCAAACGTCCAATAATAATATTCAGGCTACATCACCTCTATGCCCAAGATCAATGCCTTCGTAAGGTTTAGGTTTATCTTGCTACTTTCTAAGGGGTCACTTCCTTTTTGTCATTCTATAGATCATTATCAGAGGAATGGATCATAGTCTTCCTCTTCCCTTTCTCAGTTCTCTTGGAATCGATCCACATACAATTTATTGACCTGTAGGTCCTTCAATTTTTTGAATGCACACCTCCTAACTTTAAGAATATTCTCTGTTGAAGTCATTTTTTCACCCATAGATTAAATCAATATATCCACATTCTTTTTTAAAATTAATTTCATTGATATTTTAAACCTCCTTTAAATACCACGATTCCTTTGTGAACATCCTTCCATTGTGTGGCACGAGTGCTTTTTGGACCACCAATTCATTGGTGGAACTTCCCAACTTTGCAGGTAGATTTTTCTTCCACTAACCACCACCCCATCATAGATACCCTCAACTTCCATGGACTAGGATGCTCTATGGGCTATATAAATGTTCTGGAATCTTTCCATTGCAACATACAGAGCCCTGAAAAATCCCTTCCCTAGATTGACTCTATGAAACTCATCTCCTTTCATGAATTCCTCCCTTATAAACCTTCTCTCCTTTGCGTAATCTTCCCTCGTGAACTACTTCAGACTTCTATGAATTCCTTCCAAAGAATGGATGTTTACTAAAGAAAATTTCTATAAGTAATTATTGTATTAGTGGTCCTTATATAGGAAAATAGATCTAAAAATCATACTAATCTAATTTCCCCGTCATTTCAATGTGGTACAGCCTTCACTAAGGACTATGCTATATCTTTTGCATAGCGCCTTTCTCCCATCATGGAAAATGATATCTTTCATAAATAAAAACCCTATGTGGATCTTCATACCACCACCTCCATTCTGCCAAGGATAAACCATCCCACTGATTGAAACCCTTTCACAGAATATAAGAATCCCGCAAACTATTTTTCATTCATAGTTCATGTATCATCCTTTTCAACCCACATAGAGATTCCATAAAATATATATCCTTTATGATTTTCATCTCCAGTATATGTATATCAATTACAGTCTAGAAAACTATGTCGTGTGGTCTGGAAACCATGCATTGTGGTCTCCATTATATAAAACCCTCCATTTACAAAACATTAAACTCATGATTTTGAGGCCCAAGAATTTAGCAAACACAGTGTAACTGTGCCTCCTTAAACACCTTATTTAGAAACACTATCTGTACTCATACACGGTCATTAGTCTTTATCAAAAAAACACAATCACACCCAAAACCTCCAAGCGGAAACCTTAAGTGATTTTTTCCATGGAATATCCCCCTTCGAGTTTATTGACAATTCTTCTCATTTCAATACATCATTAAACCTCCTTTTATCTTTTGTTAGCATTCACTTCTTGTGATTACGAAAGTGATCAAGGGGTTACTGAACACACACTCTATACCCACATGAGCAATGATCAAATTGAGAAAAAAGAGTATAATATAGAGTTTTGTAATCAATCACTTCATTTCATACCTAAATAACTTATATTTTTTCTTCATAAACCTCAACTGTGATGATATATATCCATTGATTGATCACTTTTAGCATCATTAGATTTAATAGATTCTCTAAATTTCTTGATTAAGACATTTTCTACCTTTTAATATCCATAATTTCTCTCCTATTTTCAATGAACCTTAAGGTCACTTCAATGTTTTCTGCAATAGGATAATGAACATAGATAAGATCATTATAGTAAAACACACAATTCCATGGGGAAAGGGAGTACCAAATCCACACTTTTTTATGTGTGGGGAGTAAAATGAACTCTCTTAGCTAGTTGATGCCTTTAATATTCTTCTTTGGGTATCACCTTTGTCAAAATTTTAGAAACATGTATTTCTGTAGGCACATTCTCCAAATTCACCATCCATTTTTCCACCATCTCTTTGATGAAATGATACTTGATTTCAATGTTATTTTTTCCTAAGTGATGGACTATATTATTCCAATTATTTATAACACTTGATTTATCACAATGGATTCCGATCAAAGGCTTCTCTTCAATTACCATATCCCTAGGATGTTGTTTCATCCACAATAAAGATATGAATGCTTGATTAGCAATAATATATTCATCTTTTGAGGTGATAAATGTAATGAATTATTGTTTCTCACATAGCTAATAAATATAAAATTTTAAATGATATAATTCACCACCTGAAGTAAATTTTCATTTATCTACTGAACCATCTCATTCTATTTCTTTACATCCCAATAACTCTTGTTGAGATTGTTCATTATAAATTAATCTAAAATTCACTCTTCCATTGATAAAAAGAATTATTCTCTTAACTACAAGTATTTGGGTATCCTTATGATTTCATTGATGTTGTGCTACATTAAATGTAAAAAAAAGAATATCTGGTCTTTTCATTGGAATGTATAATGGGCTCTCAAGGATCATCCTGTATAATATGAAATTAACTGTTTTCCATCACCATCCTTTTATAGATTCATATGGGGGGACACTAGAGTTTTCATATAAATGGAATTATCCATTCCAAATCAGCTCAGATCCTCCATACCATATTTATATTATGAAAGGAATGTTCCATTTCTTTCTTATGTAACACTAGCAACATTATCCATTAAATGTTTTCATTGTTAGCATAAATATTATAATAAAATCCAATATTATGGAAACAAAACTTCATCAAAAATATATCGAACATTGAATACCATGCTCTCGGTGCTTGCTCTAACCCATAAAGTGCATTTCCTGGATGACCAACTCTATTCTAATGATCACGAATCAGAAAAAAAAATTGTTGTTCAATATAAACATAATATTTTAGAACCAAATTTAGAAATTCTATCATTATTCCCTTATAGAAAACATTGAACATTCATTACACTTCCATAGAAAAGAATAATCTAATTCTTCTGAATTTATTTAGCTCTTCATTCACATCCAGAATCCAACTCTCATCTCCAGTTTCATAATCAAAACATTAAGGCTCTACCTATGAAAAGTATGATTCTTGTTGTAGATTCTTCATCTTCTTGACCTGCAATCACACTATATGATTACCAATTATAATTTTTTAGTAAATTTTAGCTTTATTGTTTCTATTTCATGCTCAAAAAGATGTTATTTCTTCATTATCATTACCAGTATCTTCTTCTAAATAAGAATTTTCCTCAACTACTCCCACTGCGTTTCTTAACTCTTTATTTCTACCAAAAATTTATTCACTACATTATTAAAGAATATGTTCATTCTATACAATATCAACCCCATTATATTCATCTACTCTTATATGCTCTTATTGAAACATTATTGATATTTTCTCGAAACTTCTTTGTATCCCAAAAATAGTCATCAAATACCATTTTGTTATAGAAAAATTGATAATCATTAAATATATTAATATTGTTATGTGTTACCTAATCGGTATTCTTGATGTCATTCAACATACCTTTCAACCATTCTATATCATTGATACCTGGCCACATTTTCAATAGTGGGCATGGAGGTCTTTGTGATTCTACTCCATAGTCCATAGGGTCTTTGTATCTGATTATGAGATAGTACGCCCCCTCTATAATATATAACTCTTCTTGTTGTTTGGTCTAATGATTAGAAACAAAACAATATTATTATCCTATATAATTTCTTCACATGAGACAATTGGATTGAGAAAAATACCAAACATAATAGAATAGATTAGTGGTATCAATATTCAATGATATTATCATTTTTTAATTTACCACATAGCACTGAGCCATCAACAAAAACCCAAAGCCTATTGAGTCAAAACTCAGTGTAGAAGACAAGAGATAAAGTTAATAACACCAACACTATCTACTGAACTCAATTAATTTCATATATCTCATTATTCCATCAATAATCAACTCCCTTCAAGTAATTATTCTATATTTCTTCTTCAGCTCTGTTAACTAATATGAATCAGTTGACATTCTACAACACATCCTATCTCCACTTTCCATCTTTTTTATGCCATTTCCCCTTGATTAATATCCCCCTTTGAACCTAAAACACTTGAACATAAGTGAATATAATTTATAAACATAGGTAGAGGGGGACCTTGATAATCCTTAAGAAGAGGGTTGTGGTTGATCATGATGGATCAAACCTTTCAATCATTCTATATACCACTATACTATTTTTGTGTGTGTTCCAACTACCAATCTAAATTAAATTGTTCTAGGCATATGAATAAACATTATTTACCCACATGTTGTGTATTCTTCTGATATTTGGATTCTGTAGGCTTGTCCTTTTCACAATTTTGGGTTTAAACTCATTTGTAAAATTTTCCATATTTGATTCTCCAGTGATATCCCATTTTTAAAACGCTTTCATTAATAATGAAACTTTTTAATGGTCATATACTATTTCTAATTCCTCCATTGGAGGGATCAATTTTTTTACATAACTTCTCACCATGGGGTGTGACATTTTAATTTTCCAAGATATTCTTTATTTATTATTCATTTATCAGATATCTATGCCATGCCACCATTTTTTATTGTGTTTGAGTCTTACAATAAATTTACATTCATCTTAATCACAACTAGAGTATATCCATAATTTTTCATCTAGGTTTGTTCACATTCATTACAAGAGATATTTTGTGATTATAATAGAGGAGGAGATTGACATTCAATTTTTTTAAGCTCCTTGTGATTTCCATGTGGTTGTAAACTTATTTTCAACTTCTCATGTTGTCTTCCAATATAGGATTTTTTTATTATAAAATGCCAATGTTGGGGATATCCTTCTGGGATCCTTTTCCTCCCCTTACATCTTCTTTCTACAATGTCTTTCCATATTCCCATGATTCAAACATAAAAAATATCATTTATTAAATGAATACATAATTTCCTCCTTACTTGGGTGAGATGTTGATACAATTATAATTATCTTTTGTAATTGAGCCATTGGGATTCTTGAGACATACTCAAAGTGTGCCCAGTCCTCCATATTAGTATCATTTCATAGATACATTATTCTAAGAGAATCTTCATTATGATTTATCAAGAAGCTTCTTCTTCCTCATATATTTAAGAAGTTTCTTATCTCCAAAGAATGAAATATCTTCTATCACATCCCAACAAAAACTTGATGTATGAACATATGTTCCATAAAAATCAAAAATTACATTATTATATTATATAAAATTCCCTATCAGTCTGATTCTAGTATCTAGAGTATTTTTCCTAATTTTGGAACTATTCATAGCTCTCTTCCTGCAATGCATGGGAGAGGGCACACCATATCCAATACCAATTTTTCCAAAACTAGATAGACTGCAGGATGAAGAAATCCTTTATTGTTTTCCATATGAAGTAGGTTATTTTATTTTCATTTCGTTATCATCAGCTGAAGGATAATAAACTATAAATGAAAATAATCCTGCAATTTGGGGTTTCCTTTAGCATTAGATTTCCCCACTCCTTTACTAACAGACAATGGAACATCCCCAATTGTCGAATCTTCTTTTCCCTAGATTCACGATGAGAATTATATTCTCTTCTGAGAGTCTTCCTACTAGATATCTCAAAATACATTTCATAAGAGATATTATCTTTCATTATAGATCGATCCATTATTTTAAAAACATTTTGAGAAAAATATTTATCACATCATATATTATTTTTCTATAAACTTTTGTTCTTCAAAACCTATTCATATTGTTGTGTAGGAAGATCATCATTTCTGGCTTCCAGATTCTATATTTCTTCTTAGTTCAAGATCATTCTTTTTTATTCATATTTGTGTAATTTTTCCTTTTTAGACAACTTTTTTGGGTCTTTATCATGAGAATAATTATTCTCACTTATATTAGTAGATACATAAATAATCTTTTTATTTAAACCTTTATGATTTCTGAACTCAATTTTTGGTAATTGGATTTGGATATCCTTAGATTTAGTTTCATCATCGAATTCATTATTTACATGGAAAACCTTTATTTTTTAACTTCATGAAATTTATTCCTCATTACATGTATCAACATCAATGGGAACATTCAGTTTTTCACTCACTTCTATAGCATCATTAAAAGTTTGAATAGTTTCAAATTCTGATTCAAACAACTATTTCCTTAGTATGTCATACATTTCCTTTAAATAAATCCTGAAATTTCCATAAACACATCAAAATTGAGGAATTCCACATTTATTCTTATTCTTCTTTGAAGTTCTTCCCTTTTCCACTGCACACTAAGATAAGATCAGAGTGAAAATTTAACATCAAATATCAGCTGAACCAAGTCAGTGAAAAAAAATATGATAAAACAAACCATCATCTCTGATACCAATTGTAAGGTCCATAAGGGGCCTATATACCCTGAGATGGTGGTAAATCAGTGTAAGGATATTATTCTCTAAATTCATCCTGCCCCACTAAATTGTGACCACTTTATATTAAGGGTAACTTAATTTACTCTTTGGTGTATATATTTATCTTATCCTTTATAAATTTATCTAATGATAATTCATATAATGTAATGATACAAATCTAGAATATAGAATAATAGATTTTTTCTTGTTTCACCTTCACTAGGCTACATACATGGAGAAAACAACAACAATGTGTCGATTGTACCAAATTCACTAAAAATCACTTCCAATAATGATTTTTGGGCTAGATCACTTCTTTTCCCAAGATCACCTATATTATAAGGTGTAGGGTTAGATCATTTCCTTCCCAAGTTTCACTCCCATTTTCTCTTTCTCTAGATGAATGTCGATGGAAAGGATCACTACCTTCCTATTCCTTTTCTCACTACCCTTGGAAGGGATCCATTCAAAGTCAATTGACTTATAGATACATTAATTTTCATTAATGTAGGAATCATCACTGTAGTTTGATGCAATCTTGAAGTATCATTTTCGTTCATTGATGAAATTAAATTTTCTAAATTGTTTATAGAAATTACTTTTGTGTATTTTTGAAACATTTGTGAACCGCCCTGCCTCCCTTATGATCTACCTTACACCACATAGAGCATGTGATTCATGTACCACCACTTCTTCTATGTACCAACCATTCTTCCTGGATGTATTATTATTTTGTTGAATTCCATCCTTTCATGGACCTCTTCATCTTCTATGTACTGTTGATGATCTACAGATAACTTCAACTATTCAAACCATTTTCGTTGATGTCCATAGTGCCTTAAAAATCCATTGATCAGGATGTCTTTGTATAGCTATTCTCCTTTATTAGAATACCCCTTCACAAAACTCTTCGCCTTTGTGGAATAATCCCTCATGAACTACATTAGACATCTCTAAATTCATCCTATAGTGAAGAACTTTTTTAGTGAAAATAAATCTCAATAAAGATGGGATTTTTGGACCTCATATATAAAAATAGATCTACAAATACATTTAATCTGATTTCCCCAATGTTTTGATGTGGTACATCCTTCACTATAGGCTATGTTATGCATTCTACAAAGTTATTTTTATCCTTCATAGTGGATGATCGCTTCTGAAGATGAGAACCCTTTGTGTTTCCACAAATCATTGCCCTTTTTTAATAAATTACTAGCCATCATGTGAACTTAAAGACTTCTGTATACTCCAATCCTATTTCAAACTATTTTTGATTTATGGTCTGCATAGAATTCTTGATGGTTCGTATAGCACTGATATGAAAAAATCATTCCTTTTTTATTTTATTCTCTGTTATTCTTATATCCTTTGTTGTCCATGAACTATGTTTCATAGTCTGTGAACCATGCTGTTCGAACTCCTCTACATAGAACCTTCTTTTTAAAAAATAATAAAATCCTGATTTTAAGGCCCATAATTTTGGAAAATAGTGGGAAACTGCATCTCCTTAAAAACCTACTTCTGAAATAATAACCATACTGATTCTTGGACATTTGTCTTTTTCAACAAACATAATCACACCTAAAAACACTAATATGAAACCTTGAGGTAATTTTTCTCAACACCCATTCATATACTTTCGTTCCTTAAATAATATTTAATATTATTATTTATGATATTATTAAAAAGGGTTCTAGTTAAGAATTAAATAGTGGGAGATAACATAGGTCACTTATGGACTAATTGTTAAAATGTTTAATTTTCCAAAGGAACTAGAACTAAAATATTCTAACATGGATCATTTTATTTTGTAATGTGTATTATTATATTAAAATTTAAAATTTATTTATGAGAAGTTTTGTTTATTATAGTTTCTATCATATCAACGTGTAGTTATGGTTTGAGAAAACATTAGTGAGATCTCTAAGGATAAATTTAATGATGTGTTATGGTATAGGAGTGTGTATTATAATTTTGGTAAGTTATGGGCAGAGTGGTTTTCAGGTAATTAAAACTCCATATGAATAAAAACATTATTATGAATCTGGAATAGAGATTATTGGGTGTAATAACTCTAAAAATAGTGCATTGATTTGGACATAATCATCACAAATTGTATGAAATCATGGATTTTATCACACATAGATTGACACAACATGGATATATGTGTTGGAAATTAACAAACTATATATACAAAAATATAAACGATTTATATATGTGATGTATATAAAATAATAGAATAAACCTAAGGTCTCATATTTAAAAATATTTTGTCATGATTTAGACATCATATAAGTTACTTTTAAAAATTATGTGGTTCCCCACTCTAATTAATATCCCATAAACTATTATTTTTTATTTAATTCAGTAGATAGAACCTAGAGGAACCATGTTAGTGGTAAGTTAAATGGATAATAAAATGATTGTCCCTCAGTAAAACCAAATTTTATTGGAAATGGAATGGAAAATATCATTACTATTATCACACAGAATTCCTAAGCCTTGAATCATTCTGAATATCAAAATGTGAATAGGATTGAAAATTTTTCTATTAAGTATTTCATGTGGAAATGATCACCTTCTTGTAGTGTTTTCATTGAACCAATTATTTTTAATAAATGGAACAATACTAATAAAAAGATAGTTTCCATTTTCCAATGATCATGACATAAAATAGTATTTTTGGATGTATATCATTTAGAAGTACAAGCATATCGATGGTGGAATCTCATCTTGAATACAAGGGAACATGATGAAATTGAATATAGGGAGTGGGATGGGGATAAGGGATTATTTTTCAAAAAATACATCCATTGTATTGTTCATACATGAAAAGGATAAGGAATAACATGAGAT
Source organism: Viscum album (assembly GCA_963277665.1). Classification (NCBI taxonomy): domain Eukaryota; kingdom Viridiplantae; phylum Streptophyta; class Magnoliopsida; order Santalales; family Viscaceae; genus Viscum; species Viscum album. Next base: position 1,654,196,104 of record OY728148.1, on the reverse strand, counting down.
AATGATAAATAATGATAAATCTATTGGTACCTATGAGTAATATTTTCAATACATTTTTGGCATATTTCTAGAATTATCATCCAACGTGAATGTATGTTTTATTGATTCTTCAGTGCTCTGAAACCATGTATCCAAATAGAGTCATCCAAAAAGGACATCGATAGCTATTAACAAGTTGTTCCTTCTTCTCTCAAGGTGGAAATTCAAATTAGAGTTACCCATTAATCTCCTAGTTTAAAAATGGAACATAATGTTTAATGGAAACTCAAATCACCAAACCTATACAAAGATGATCCTTCCAACATGCTGTAATTATGGAATGAAACATATAGGACATTGTATTAAGCAGACCGTAAAATGTTGTATGTTTTTATAGGAAGGAAATTGTGAAATTTAATTCAAAAGTGATGGGAAGACATTATATAATAATAAAAATATAGAGACTAATCCATAGAATTAACCACCTACACTTTGGTGTTTCAAATTCATGGAGTATGAGAATTTTCCTAAACAGTTTCCAAATATAATGGTTAATGATAATAATCAACGTCAACAACCTATTAATATTAGGGACAATGGGGAATCATGTGTGATCACTATTACTAATGAGGGGTGTGGTATTTATGTGATTAAAGGTACACTTCCAATACACTCTAGAAATGCAAATGTACATTTTTGAATATGGATCTACCCATTCATTCATATTTAATGAATTTTAAAATGGTTTCATGATAGAACCCAAACAATTTCATTTACAATTAGCATGGAAACAACGTAACGGTATGTTCATCCCATCTTGACTATATGATTCATGACTAAAAATTATTTTTTATTGAATATGGAAAGGCACTAGAAAACGTGTCGTATGCCATTCAAGGAGGACGAAAAGGGTGAAGACCAAGGGAATCCAATTTAATGATAGCCTTACACTCAACATGAAGAGAACCCAAACTATCATAAATAACAAGATCCAAATCCGATCATCCTATACGAGCAAACTAATCCCATACAAAAGCCGACTCCCTCCAATTATGATGAATACATTGACCTTGGTTGGTCTCCGCAATGCCTCTGCAGATCAAATAGACCAAGTCTCATGGCACCGAATGACAACCCTGGATTGTTCTCACCAGAACCTTAGAATCCAACACAATTTCAGCCACCGGCAGGCCGTGTCTCCTATAGACCATCCGACCGGACAGAAGTGTATGCACCTGTACACCCAAGAAACTTCCCAGGATATAAAATAATTTTAGACCCACAAGAACTAAACCCCCAGAATCCTAGAGCACCCCACCTCCCCTCATCATTCTATTAAAATAACTTCCATCATACTTCAGTTTCAAACCACCGAGAGGAGGATCCCACTTGATCCAATGAACACTCATTTTTTCCAGCATGCAGGGTTTATTGAGATAGTTTCAAAGCTTCCGAGACCACTGACCCCCCTTTAGAAATGATACCAACTCATGTAGATGCTTCCTCAATCACATCTGAAGAAATAGGAAAGACCGGAAGGCTCTAAGCCAGGTTTTATTGCATGCTTCCTAGATGGTCCAACAGATTGAGATGAGGGGAACCGCACGCACCTTTCACTCCATGACGATATTCCCAAACCATGAAACCAAGATAATAGAATATCATACAGGTAGAAATTATCTCCATCCAGATAGGGATGTGGTGTGATGAAGGACCATAGACAATTCTCTCCATCACTCTAAAAAGATAGGGGCAGATATGACTCCATCATGGGGTTAACGCATCATAAACACCTTGAGGCCAAGGGAATACCTTTCCATTGAACATTTTCATCTATTGGGAGATATTTATTCTTATTGTGAGGGTGTTTTCTATCTTTATATAATTTTTTTCTAGTTTTAAAGGGAAACATAAAGTGGATTACCCAATATAACTCATAATTTGTACCATAAAAATTTGAAACACTCCAAATAGAATAACCCAAATTTAGTTACATGAATAGAAAATTTAACTCTATGATATCCTTGTAAAGGGATTCATTCGACCAATTTTGTCACCTTAGGGTTCACCTATTCATTTTATAAAAAGTAAGATGGATAAATGTGAATCTACATGGATTATAGGGGGACAAACAATATAACGATCAAGAATAAATATAATCCACCCTATATTGATGATCTATTTGACCAATTTCATGGAGCTAAATACTTTTCCAAGATTGAACTATGTTCCAGATATCATCAATTAAGATTCAATAAGAAGGATATACCCATGGCATAATAATGAATAACGTATATATACTATGAATATATATTAATGCCTTTCAATTTTACTATTTCCCCTATAATATTCATGGATTTAATTAACTGATTCTTTAGATATTACCCGGATTAGTTTGATGTATTCATTATAGATGATGTTATTATAAATTCAAACAGAAATTTTGAGCATGAATATTGCTACATTATTATACTAATGTCCCTATGGATGGAAAAAGTATTTGAAAAATAAAAAAAATTAATCTTGGATCAAAAAGGTTTTATTTTGGGGTCACATAATCTCCATAGAGGGTATATTTTTAGATCTATCCAAGATGAAGGCTATTAAATTTTGGTCCAGACAAACCATAGTGACTGATATTTCAAATTTTCTTTGTTTAGCTAGATATTATTGACTATTTTGTTATAATTCATCACACCTATCTAATACACTCACCAAGTAAACTCCGAAGGGATCCATGTTCCTCTAGACAAATGAACTTGAAGAAAATTTCAAGGATAATAAAAGTTCATTTTTCATCTCACTTGTGATTACATTACATTTCACTTGATAAGGGTTAGTAATCTATAGTGATTCCATCAAAAATGGACTGGGTTGCATTTTTTTGTTGAATTACATGGATATTGATTATGCTTTCCAACTATTGATGGTTTTATGAGTAAAATCATACAACTCATGATTTGGAGTTCTATGTGATAATTTTTCCATTAATGAAATTGGGGGATTATCATTAAAGTGAAATGTGTGATATATGTATTGATCATAAAATTTTGATGAATATATTCACATAGACGAACTTGAATATATTCCATATAATATGTTTATTTCTAATTAAATATTATGATAGCTCAAAACATTACCACCTTGGGATAGAGAACAATGTGGATGATCTTTTATGGGGAAATATCATGTTACCTCTTCATACAAACCTGTATTAGGGAATGGAAAAACAATTATTTCCTAAGATAATACGTAGTAATGTGGTTGACCTAGGATGTCTCCCAAAGAGGAGTTCACACAAAATGGGTTGTCACTTTAAAATGAGGGTAAAAATGTTGTGTTTTTTAAATGAAATTTGAAATTAAAATGATTGAAAAACAATGATATTAAAAAGGGTGATTAGGTCTGGGTCAGTTTCCTAATTTTAATGATATACTTGTTCAATTTAATTCAATCCTATTATTCTTTTTTGATTAAAGTGAGTTTCCACAATCGTTTCCTCTCACTTCCTTGGTGAAATTATTATCGTGAGAGAAAACCTCATAAAGATCTCGGTTTGGTCAACTCTCCATCCATGTATAAATAGTTATATTGAATATCCTTAATTTAAATGGGAAAAACACGATCAGGTTTTGTTTTACCCAAACAATCAATAACATTCACTACACCTTTTACATGTACTGCCGATCGTCGAGTACATCACTACTAATTCCTGGTTTATTCCATTGTATATAAACCAGAAATTAGTAGAGGGAGATATTGATTATTTTACCAAGTAAAAAATCAATAACGGAATTAATATTCAAGAACGACCGAACTTGATAATAAAGTCCACTATAAGAAATTTAAAACAACTTTGAAGAAAAAAAAATTTATTCAATTGCGTCCAAGAACTCAAGCATTACAATGTTGAAAACCAACCCTTCCCCATTCACTCATACAATTTACTCCACCATAGTAAGGGTAATAGAGAATAATGGGGAAGAAGAAGACATTATAACACTATGAAAAAGAAAATAATTAAAAAACAAAATGCGAAAAGATCTTCTTCTTTGTGTCCTGGAAGGAATGGGATGCTTTGGGAAGGAGGTGAGGGCCTCCTTTTATAGGAAGAATTTGATCCCCGAACGTTGACACGTTGTAGCCAAATTAAATGAAATCTTCACGCGTTGAGACCTTCTTAAATGTTTTTCATAATTCCCGTGGCTCTGTTCCCTCAAAATTGCAGCAGATTTGGACATTTATTCCAAGAGTTATGTCTATTGTACTCTGAGCATTTATTATGTCCACTCAGACTCTCCATAACGCAATCCTCCAGTTTAGGGTGATTTAATGACCCCATAAATGTCCAATTCACGCGGTCCTTCCTTCATAAAAGATTCTCCAAAACTCATTGCGCCTCCACAAACAGAATTTCACAACATTTGGGGCCACCATGGATGAGTTATGGAGCCCACACTAAAACTAAGCAGAACAGAAAACAGTTTTATTTCTCCCACTTATGAGCTTTCTTTGAGCTTCCGTATGCCAGATTAAGTTTTTAGTCCAAAAATAGTAAATGAAGAAATGGATGTGTAGAATCTGGAAAAGAAAGGATTTTTCAGTTTAGATCAGTTTATATAATGGTATGGCCAAAATACAGAAATAAGTTAAAACGGTTAAAATCCAAAATGGCTAATTTTGACTATTCATTTCAAAATAACACCAATATCATAAAAATTAAACAATTAATCTTAGAGGATCACTTTTGTGGGTTTAAAACAATGATATCCAATATAAATTAATTGAAAATATTTTCTCTATCAGTTCCCCCACACTTATCACTTAGAATCCTGGACAAGTAAAAATCAAATCAAATCAAATCCAAAACACATATCAATGAAATCTACCAAATCATTTCCAAGAAACAAAAAGATATCATGCCTCATCAAAAACAATTATATCAAATTCTCCATTATAGATTTTAATATATTTCCACTTCTTTTCTTATCACATGCACACAAAACACCTACCTCACATGAATTGTCTCTCATCTCACAATTGTAAATGGCGAACAAGTATTTTCTCATCCAAACCCACAAAATAGTTATCATAGGTTTGATAAATTCCTACTTCTACACCAGATTCATTCATGGACTTATGTTTCTCATGAGGACTTTTTAGGGTTGTTCTGCGGCTTTCGGTTGGCAGGATTTAGATGTTAAAAATTATGAGGCTGAAAAAGGAGGGCTTGGCTCTTTTTAAAGCAAAATTGCAAGATTCTAATTTTCACTCAACTATGGTCTCTTAATCTTCCCCTTTGTAGAAACTAAGCTCTATCATCAATCAATCTTCTCAAGATTTTAGTAGAAAAAATTTCAATCTTTTTCAAACATGATTTTTCTTGAAAGCTCCAGATAGGCACAACTTTATTTTTTTGACATCGGAAGCTCTAGAAACGCTCAACTTCTCTTATCATGAAAGCTCTAAGAAGGCACAGATTTTAACAAAATGAAATACTCAGTAGGAACATCAGCTCTTGAACATTTTATATTCCTCCTAAAGTATCACCAAATGAGGTAGTACACCACAAGGCATTTTCCCCCACACTTAAGTTCAACTAGATCATGAAATTTCACTTCAAGTGTAGGTAGGATATGGTAAATTGGCTTGTAATGTGGCTAACCTAAAAGGTAATTCATGGCTACTAGGGGCTACAATTAAGGTTAAATGTAAAGGTGGGCCATAACGAAAAGGATTATTTTGAAAAGGGATCTTCAAACCAAATAAATGCCTCAATCAATTAAAACACATGTACCCCAAACCCTCAAGTTATGAATGGAATAAATCAAATTCTGGTTTAAGCAAGCATAGTCTCGTTCTCTCAAGAAATAAGGCGAATGAAAATAATATGAAAAAAAAGGTTTAAGAGCCTCACAGTAAAGTGATTTCAATGATATAAAAAGTGAAATATGGCATGAGATTCCAAAATCAGTGTACTTTTCATGAAATTCTAAAAGATTTGAACTTGAAACAAAGTCAGTTCAGCATTAATTTAGGCTTAGTTTCATGGAATAGATTGGTTTACTCATTGACATGGGTTTCAAAATTGTAAATGATAATTATTTCTGCTCAAAGGTTTCAAAAACACTCCCAAAAAAATATGAAAACACGCAAATTTTTTTTCTTTCTAAAAAACAAACACAAAATAAAAATACTAAACTATAATGGTTCCCACTCCCACACTTAAATGATGTAGTGTCCTCAATGCATTCAAGTTGATTTAACATGTAATCGAATATTAAATTGAATCACAACATCAAGAAAGTGTGAAGGAGAGGTTCACCTTGATTTATTCACAGTGCAACATTGAGTTAACCTCCAAAGTCTTGCACTTTGAAAACCTACGAATAAAAAAAGAAAAGTAAACATAAGAAATTTATTGAAAGAAATGAAAATAGAAATAAGATTAGAATAGAAGGATAAAACTTGGTTTAATCCCCCCAAGTGGGCCATGGGTTTTGACTGCCTCTAGAGGGGAGGTTCTAATCGGTTATCCCCAATCTGATGGTGGGTGAGGTTTCTTGCTCACGAACCAACAAACATTCTTCTTCCCAACATACACTTGTTCCTTATTGTTGAAGAATCCATTTATATATCATACAAAGTCCACCCCTACTGTAATAAGATACAACAAGCATGGTGGGGTTAGGACAACAAATGAGTCCTCCTCTTTCTTGGGTTCCTCATGAACAACATATTCTTTATTCTATGGTGGTTTTTGAAGGTATGATACATCTATGTAAAAATCAAAGGGAATGTCAGGGTTTAATTCTATTGGAAAAAAAATTAAAGCATGAAGTATCAATATCAAATTCTTCCCTTTCAAAGTAAGTATCTTGTGTCTCATTTTCCTCCAGAAAATCCATTTTGATCTTCTCTTGTACTCCCTCCATTAAATGTCCAACAGGTCTGGGGAGCTCTAGATGTTCCTCCATGGATGAATATCCTTTTTAATCGTCTTCCTCCAAGGAAATAAATTTGTTGGATGAATCTAAAAAATTAAAATAATGGGAGGTAATAATCAATTTTTTTCAACAAAATCAAATGATAGTGAGTTTAGGAAAAGATTTACTCCCTGAGCTGGTTTAGATTAAATTGCTTATTCAATGAGAGGTGCATCTTGGAGTTGAATTTTCCATGATAGTGTTAGGTAGTCAGACTCCTCTATCTTATCTTCAAATTCCACTGCTCTGTTGGTTTCTTCCTTCAATGATGTTGAATTATCTACATTATAAGGAATAGTTGGCTCAAGAAGTTCCTCACACTCATTCCAGAAGATATCCATATCTTTTTGATCTCCCTTATGTATTTCAATTGCTAAATCTTCTACATAAATCTCCTCCAAAATTGATTGAGATAGGCTCAATGGATCTTATTTTAATTTCATCAAGGTCTCCATGGGTTCTTCAACTTGAAGGATTTGTGAGGCTACTTCTTCCATCATTTTTTCTGGTCTTGGTTCTTTTTATGGCTCGAGTTTTTGATCATGGGCTTCATGTACTTGTTCTATTATCCACTTTATTGACGTCTCCAGGTTTTGAACCATATGACTAATTCTTTCAAATCGGGCTTCAAGATCCTTGTGAAATTCTTCTTCTGTGTGGTGAACATTGATAATTTCTTGATAAAATTCTAGAAAATACTCATGAAGTTCAATTAATTCTCTAGAAAATCCCTCTAACACTGGGTATTTGAGATTCCATTTAAGGTTTTCAATGAGATACTTGAATTCATCCTCTGTCATGATTTGGATTCGAGCTCCCTGAATTTTTTTATCCAAGAAAGAAACATTATACTCTATAGACCAAGGTGATTCAATAATTTGTTCTCGCACTGGTGGGTAATTGATCCATGAATTAAAGAAATAATCATTAGAAAAAAACATGAAAAAAGATTTTTTTAAATTTATTTTTAAAATTGAAAATGTTAAATATTTACAATTAGTTTGTGGTACTACCACCCTAGAAACAGCGCCATGTTTGAAGCACGCCTGTCATAGGGAATTGAAAAATAATTATTTTTAAAAGTTAAAATGTAGTAATGTGGTTGACCTAAGATGTCTCCCGAAGAGGAGTTCACACAAAATGGGTTGTCACTTTAAAATGAGGGTAAAAATGTTGTGTTTTTAAATGAAATTTCAAATTAAAATGATTTAAAAACTATGATATTAAAAAGGGAGATTAGTTCGGGGTAATTCACCTAATTTTATGTCTATCCTTGTTCGATTTAATTCAATCCTCTTCTTCTTTGTTGATTAATGTGAGTTTCCACAATCATTTCCTCTCACTTCCTTGGTGAAATTATTATTGTGAGAGAAACCCTTACCAAGATCTCTGTTTGGTCAACTATCCTTCCATGTATAAATAGTTGTATTGAATGTTCTTAATTATAATGAGAAATACCTGATTGGTTTTTGTTTATCCCAAACAATCAAGAACATTCACTACACCTTTTACACGTACTAATGCTCGTCTAGTACTTCACTACTAATTCCTGGTTTATTCCATCGTATAAAAACCAGAAATTAGTGGAGGGAGATATTGATTATTTTACCAAGGAAAAAATCAATAATGGAATTAATATTCAAGAACAATGGAACTGGATAATAAAATCTGCTACAATAAATTGAAAACAACTTTGAATTAGAAATAAATGTATTCAATTGCGTCCAAGAACTCTAGCATTACAATGTAGAAAACCAACTCTTCCCCAATCACTCCAAAATTTTACCCCACCATGGTAAGGGTAATCAAGATGAATGGGGAAGATAAAGAAATTATAAAACAATGAAATAAATAAATAAAAAAAGATATCTGAAAAGATCTTTTTCTTGGTGTCCCGGAAGGAATGGGATTCTTTGGGAAGGAGGTGAGGGCCTCCTTTAATAGGCAGAATTATACCCACAAAATATTATGGGTTTTATCCCCATTAAATGATATCTTCACGCATTGATCCCTTCTTATATTTTGTTCATAATTCTCTTTCCATGTTCCCTAAAAATATCAGAAGATTTGGACATTTATTCCGAGAGTTATGGCCATGTTACTCTGAACATTTATTATGTCCTGTCAGACTCTCAAGAAGGAAATCCTCCAATTTAGGGTGATTTAATGACCCCATAAATGGCCAATTCACGCAGTCCTTCCTTCATAAAATATTATATAAAACTCCTTGCATGTCCATACACAGAATTGCACAACATTTGGACCCACCATTGATGAGTTAGGGAGCCCACACCAATACTAGGCCGAACTGCAAACATTTTTATTTCTCTCACTTGTGAGCTTCCTTTGAGCTTCCATATGGCTCATTCAGTATTTAGTCCAAAAATATTAAATGAATCAATAGATGTGTAGAATCTGGAAAAAATATAAGTTTTTAATTTAGATCTGTGTAGATAATGTTATGGCCTAACTACGGAAATAATTTATAACTGCTAAAAATCCAAAATGGCCAATTTTTACTATTCAGATCAAAATAAAACAAATATCATAATAATGAAAGAATTAATCTTAGAGGATCACATTTGTGGGTTTAAAACAATTAAATACAATATAAATTAATAGAAAATATTTTCTCTATCACCTATTATATTTTGATGATAAAAGAAGATATATTTGTTTTATTTTCAATGAACTGATCTGGAAATTCTGAATGAATGGGAGAAATCGCATCTTTCCCAATCTAATATTGAACCATCTAACCATTTGATGATGAAAGTTGTTTAAAATAAATATTTATATCTATAAAATAAGGTTATAAATATTAATATGTTTAACTGTGATCGTAATAGAATGATAATGTCCAATAACCATTTATTTGTTCCATCTATATCAGATTTGAAAAAGTTTTTGTTAGATTAATATCATAGTTATTTATTCACTATTAATATTTGAAGGTAAATAGATGTATATATATATTTAAAGGGAAAATTTTAGGGTGACGACATGAAGGGAGATATCACGGAGTTTGTATCTCGTTTAATGGTATATCTTAAATTTAAGGTTGAGAGATAAAATTCTAAGGGTTTGTTACATCTATTACCGATACTTGAATCGAAATGGGAAAACATAACCATGGATTTTGTTGACGAACTCCCAAAAATGTCTAAATGGCCTAATTATATGTTGGTTGTAGTGTATTTTCTTATAAATCCATCACACTTCATCGCTACTAGAGAATATTTCTCACTGGATTTTCTTTCCAACATATACATTAATAAGTGGCATGATTACATGGACTACCACATGTCATTATATTTTGTTACGATCTAAGGTATACCAATATGTTCCTTCTATTTCATAAGAAATATCTTTATACATAGTTTATTTTCAACACTATTTATCATCCTCAAAAATATGTTCAGTCTAAAAAAGAACTCAACCCCTAGATGATATATTGATATCATATTCTCTATATTATAAATTTTTTTTTCATCCTCAAGTAGAGTTATCATGAAAAAATAACCTTTATGCGAGTATTCATTTGGATCCTTATGAATCCATAAATGAAAATAATTGTATATATACAATGTTATAGTGTCAATTTAAAGAAATAATGTTATTGGGAATTGATACAACTAATGAAATTAATGAGAAGGTTATAGCCATTAATCAACACATAAGGGAGGAAGAAAGTCAATAGAGAAGATATGCTGATGATCATTAATGTGATCTATAATTTTTGGTTGGTGAAAAGTTATTTATAATAACTTCACAATGGAATAATGTAATGTCATTTGGAAATATAGGAAAACAATCTGCTAGGAATTTCAATCCATTTGAAATTATTTATTATATATGGAATTTATCTTCACGTTCGACACTGAAACAACATCCATCTCAAGTTCATGTTGTGTTCCATGTATCTATCTAGAGGAAGTACATACTAAACCATCACATATATTGAACTCATAGGTCATACCGCTAGAGTAATATATTTTTTAGGGTCAAATGGTGGAGATTTTGGATCACAAAAAGAAATTTTAAAAAATACAACAACTTATTGGGTCAATGTTTTGTGATGAAACCAACAGTTTGGGGAAGCTATGTGGGAACTTGAATATATGATGAGCCATATGTAACCTCTACTATTTTTATCATAGTTATTAGTTTCAGTTTATGTGTGGTAGGATGTAAATCCCCAAAATGTTGTGAATTATTTTTTTGAATTAAATTAAATTTTTTGTTATCTTTTATTAAACACAAAAATGAGTTTACATTAAATTAAATTAATCATCTATTTTATCTTATGATACACATGTCACTATGTTTTAAAAAAACACAAATAAATTATTAATATTATTATTTAAAACCAACCATTATAGCTAAGTCATTCAGCTTATAAATATAAAAATTAATAACCAATTTAAAAATATTATGTATAACGTATTAATATAAATAAAACAAACTTATGAAAATGTATATAATTCATTTTAATTTATTTACATATTTTGAAAATTCTATTTTCTAAAAAAAATTGTTTTTAATATATTTTTATAATTAATTATAAAATTCTTTTTCCAAAAATTTTGAATAATTAATTTTAAAAAACTATGATTTTGCAATCACAATTTATATATTATCTTAGGCTGAATTTTTCGAGTTTGTTGGAAATATAAATTTTTTGATTATTAATAAAAATGGTAGTTTTTATTGAAAACAACATTTTCATTTAATGAATTTATAATGGTTATATTTTGTTTTTAGATGGGTCTAAAATTAAAATTAAACTATTAATATATCTATATAAATAAAATATATTTCATTTTAATCAATTTCATATTTCATTTTTATATAATTGTTTTAAAAAATATTTTTTTTTCTTTTTTAAATCTGCATTCTCTTCACTTCTACGAGTTTAATTTTAAATTAAATTTTTTCACTTATATGAATGGAATTTGGAAATATGGGATAAATAGTTATAATTATAATAATTTATGTTATATACTAAGTTCAAATTTAATTTTTTGTTGTAATGATTAATAAAAACAGTAAATATTTATTACTATGGTTAAGATTAAAATGGGTTTACGATGGGATAAAATAAATATAAAGTGGTTAAAATGACCTAAAAATACAAAAAATATATTTTCTAGAAATTTATATACCTTATTCTTTCTAATTATTAATAATGGTCTATTTGGGGCATTTAGGCCCACGAAAAATGTTGTTACACCTTTTTCTTTTCAAAAATTACTAGTGTATCACTCACCTCGCTTATAAAAGGACACACCATCAGCTCTCCTCAACACACTTACAAACCCATTTTTTGGGACAATACCAACAAAAATATCTTCCTTAAAACCATCCTTATATACTACAGGCCTTTTATGAAAAAATACAATCTAAGAAGGATTTATATTAATCCGAAAGTGGTTTTCTAGGGAAGAGATAATGTTTTTAACTGTGAGTTTTGGTTATAATTATTCTACTAAAACATTAGATATTCTAAAATTAATATGATATAATAAAAATAATATATAACATGTTTTTATATACATTTATTCCAATTGAATAACCTATATATGTCTCATCATCCTTCATATGGTATATGATATAATCATTCTTCTGTATGAGGGACTACCATCTCATGAACTGGTGTTATTATTTTTACATCATCAGGCCTCATATCTTGATAAAATGAATAATTAATTTTTTTATATTATATTTATGATGTTATTATAATTATAAAATTATTATATCACATATACATTCTTATTTTCTTTTCTTTGTTAATACGATAATGTTGACCATATGTATGATGGACTACCACCTCAAGAAGTGATATGATTCACTCACGCTTTATGTGGAAGGTAAGATGGATGGGTTTAATTAAAATATCTATATATATGAAAAAATTTATTTTTTAATTATAATATAATATTTTTTAACCTTTATTTCAATCCGTTGAGAAAATGGGAATAACATTCATGTCTCTGTATGTCCAAGCCTCTCCATGAATGGTGTGTTTCATTTTTTATCTCTATCTTTCATGGATTACTATAAACAAATATATAATAAATATATATTATAAATCTGCCATGGGTAAAATTCTGTTTAATATGGATCAATTTTTGATTTAACAATACAAAAATAAGAAATCAAGACATAGACAAAAATCAATGCAATTACTACCTGAAACAAGACCTTATCATGAAATTGTTAATAAAATAGTATAAAAGTTCATTAGAAAATAATATATAGTACAATATATATATATAATTATTCTTTTTAATAGATTTATAATATAATTATATTTATTATACAAGAGTTCTAAACATTTATAACGGATTTGGAGACTTGAGGTAAGATATTTTTGTCTCAAATTTCCCTCTTTAGGACATAAGATATGTTATACACCTATATTCATTTATCAAGGTTAGATACTTCCTTTATTAATATTATATCATTATTATTCTTCTATTTTTGATATTTAATGTTTCATTTTAGTTCATTTTTTACTATATCTTATGCTTTGGAAGATAACATTTTTGTAAGGGTTTGACGTTACAATCTAATTATTTATCAGGATTGTTTATGAATGTGATTTAGATGATGAAATATTAGGATATCTCTTTAAAGAAAATATTGAGTATTATTATCCTATAGTAATGTAATGTTAATAATGGTTTTCAGTTATTTTTCTCTCTTTATGCCCTCAAGATTTCAAAGAAATTGTTTAATAAAGAATTCATCTTTATTTCACTCATCAATGGAAAACACATTTTCCTCCAAAACCATGTTTTCTAATTTTTTTGAAATTTATTTTATCATTATAAAAAAGATTTATTAAAAACCTTTTTTCTCATGTTTTTCTTTTAGTTAACTATTTAGAAAGGAATATTCCTATAATTTTCCAAACACGGTCTGTATGTTTTTTTGGAAAATGTAGAAGTAATATTTGTTTTAATGTGTACTGCGTAAACAAAATTTCCTGGTTTCATGGCCATTATTTAATTTTAAGAAAACATTTTTTTTATTAAGGATATTATCAATGTGAGTGATTTGAAAATATTTTAGTGTTTAATTATTTTTTAAAGAATATTATTTTCAAATAATTTTTTTTTTCATGCAACATTCCGCGTTATTTTTCTTTCAAAACAATTTTCAATATAAGATGAGAACCATTGATGTTACTTATGATTAAATGGTGATTTTATCCATGTATACCATAATAATTATTTATATAATGGTTTTATTATTATTATAAAAATAATTTTATGAAACCTATTTCTATTCTATTAGTTTTATAATGAAACAAATCTTATGAAACCCACTTCTTTTTCCATAGGTCATGCTATGATGAAATGATTAGATGATTATTGAAACACATGTTTTAGATAGATTAATATTTGATAATGTTTTTATAAAAATCATGTATTTTCATGTGATCTAATATGATGAGTATTTTATGATATTACGTCACACATTTGTATGATTTTCATTATGAAATGGGTGGGGATTATATCTCCATACAATGCACTGGGTAATGATTTATATATCATGAGATAAAAATTATGGGAATGGGGAGTAAAACCAATTATATAAGGTAATCTATCCACTATGATATTATTTGGAATGAACCTTGACAACTACTATGGTTTGTGGAGGGAAACCATTTTACTTTGATTTTTGTTCTCATGGATCATGTTCTTTGATTCCATTATGATTCATGTCTTATGAACTACAAATATTAATTCAATGAATCACATTTATGTTCTATGGTATGCAGGGTATGGTTTTGGAATCTTAATTTCATTTTCTCAAACCCTTATTCTCTTGATATATTGATATATCCCTTGTTTACCCACACTGAGAATCTAAGATCACCATTTAATATATTTTCATTACCTATGTTATGATGAAATTTATCTTTTTTGATATGTATAAGAACTGTGATACTTTTGAAGAACATATTGGGAGATAACATAGCACACTTATTGACCACTTATTTATGCATCAATGTTTCCAAACAAACCTGACTAAAATAACTCTAGAATAGATAATTATGTTAGGTAATGAATATGTTTCAATTAATATATAATAATTATTTATGATAAGTTCAATTATTTACAACCACCTTTATTATCCCTCTTTTACATCACATGGGAATTTAAATTATCACTCATGTGATCATGTGGACTATTGCCTCTATGTAGTGATACAATTTATTTTTCATCACCATCATTCATGAATGGTTTGTATAATGAGTTTAATGGTTAGGTCATATATTTTTAAGATTATTATAATGAATTAATTATAACATAATATCTACCTTCTTACCTTCAAACTCATTTGAAAACGATAACATCGTTCAATTGTACATTTGGACTACCACTTCCATAAAGAAAAATATTTCATTTTTAATTGATTTTTATTGACATGGATGTTAATGAGGATACATTTAAGGAATATATATGATATAAATGATATAAAAATGACACTATATAGGTGAATTATTATTTAACATTCATTATTTTCATCACTAATAAAATGAAAAAATAGTTCATGCTTATATACGACCTACCGTCTCCATAAATGATGTAATTAATTTCATTATATCAACCATTTATAAATAAATATATGTATATATATATATATTTGGCATATATGATATTTTAATTATTTTTAAAACACTTTCTAGGATGACAAATGTTCAATTTTCATGAATTAGAACTTTTGAGCTAAAACACCCCTAAAAACTAGTACCATAAACATATAAAAATAAATATTTTAATTAGGAATTATTAACAAATTAGAAATTAATAGTAATAATTAGACATTATATGATATTATACAAATTTAAATTACATTTTAATAAGATTATTATAAATTTATATTTATTATAAAATACGATAGAATAATTTTAAACAAATTCAAGCCTGAGGATATAGATTTTAATCCCAATATTATATCAAAGAGTTGCATGACATATCAAACACTTATTTCATTTATGTTGTCTATATACTACACATACATATATTTTATGATTATTTTAGAGAATATTTTTTAGTTTACAAGTAAATCTAATTTTTTCTCTTCCATGAGGTTTATATTCAAAATATTCCGATGTGGTGAAGTATTTATTTTTCACTAACATTTTAATCACAATTGATTATGATGGAAATATATTAAAGAAAATAATATGATACTTTTCTAATAAACTTATTTCATTTTCTTCTCTAGTGGTTATATATTAAATTTTCAAGTAGTATTATTATTTTCCTATATTTGGTACTTATAATGAGAAGGATTTTTTTAAGAAAACCCAACATTGTTTCTTTTTTTGGTTAAAAATCCATTTACATCCTTATTTTTTTATTATAAAAAATGATTTCAAGAATATTATAATTATTATTCTATAATTGTTTAATTTCATTTTTATCTATGATTTAATTTTTACAAAATGATTTAAATGGAATATTCATGTCATTTTCTAAATGAGGTACTATTGAATTTTAACTAAAAATGTTAAAGGAACCTTTATTTAATCATAGACTGCATGAATATAATTTCATAGCTTCACAACCACTCAATATTCTAAAAAATATTATATGAGTTTTCATTATTCAATTCAAATAAAATGTTCTAAATTGTTTTTTGGAAATTTCAATATTTTAATACATTGATTTAAAATTAAAAAGGTCTTTTTTCTCACTAAATATTCTAGATATATTTAATGTATTATTAATTTAAAATTAAATCCTATATTATTATATATGCTTTAAATGGGATGTGATCCAATTATATCATATTTATTCTATATATGGGTGGTTAATTATTGTGATTATGAGATGTTTAAGAAACCAAATTTTTCCCTGGGGTATGTAGTAATTATATGTGTAAATTTTTATAAATCCCATTTCAATTCCATGTGTTATTAAATGTGAGGAAGTTTTTATTACCTTTTGGTGAAAATATGACTTGACTATGATTATGTGATTGTTGCGACAGAAATTATATATCCCTCCAATAAAATGGGAAAATATGGGTTTCTCCTGAGATAAGAAAGATCTGAATAGTGATTTTACATAATTTTTTTGGGATCCTCGTACACATTATGTCTTTAAAATAAACCTTGAATACATATATCAAAGGATGGGGAGTTTACCAAATCCAATTTTTTTGTCTCTCTAGGGATCCTTGAAAAATATAATTATTTTCTACGATTATATGTATGCCACAAACTTATGTCTTATGCTAATTTTAATCTCATAGGTATTATGTTCATTAATTTCATAAAGATTCATGTTTAATAACTTCCATTATTTATGCCATTCATCTTGATTTTTTTGATATGCTTGGTATAGATTTTCAATTGTTATGTTTGTGAGATCATACCCTTATTAATTTGTTATTAATATGTAAAAATGATATCCTTCTGGTTTACCCTTACTGAAAATATAATCCTACAATTTCTGGTGTTTCCTTTCATCATGTTATAAAGATATATTTTATGTAGGGTATTAATAAGAAGATTAGTATATGTGAATATCTCTATCATAGATGTTTAAGATCATTCACGAAATAATATTATTGTCTATCTTTTCTCTTAAACACTAATCCATTAAGATTCTGGTGTGGATCATAATTTTATACTATGAATACTATTTTATTAAGTTGTAATATAATTTAATAAAATGTATTTGTTACATTAAATACCTTTTAAAATTTTCATAAAAATAGTCTCCATAGTAAGAACTCTTTGTTCATCATCGTGGGATTCTCATACATGTCACCTACGATCTTCATTATTTCTGATGTGTTCTAGAACATCTCTATATTAGAACACACATTTTAGGATAATATATTCCAAATAAACCATATTATTTTCTTATCCTTCCTTTACAATTATATATTATTTATTTTTTTATCATGGTATCAATTAATGAAGGTTCATGTTCCATCCACAGAGTACAATCCTCTATTTTCATATTTAAAAACACAAAATTCATTCCATCAAACATATATATTGAGAAATTAAACTATTAAAATGTTATTAATTTCTAAATTTGTAACTCTAAATAATCTTCTCTCAATGAAAAAAGATAGATCAATAATTGTTTATTGATATTCTCATAAACTGTAATGGGCATATTGAATTTGTTGTACTAAACTTCGAAACATCATACCCATGGTCTAATATTATTGAATAGTTAAATTTAATATATAATACCACCTCATAGACATTTTAGTGTCTTTTAGAGAAACCACCTGATGATTACCACTATAAAATATAAAGGTAAAATAACATGCTGAAAATGCTCCCACACTATGAAATGTATAACATGGAAGACCTCAAAACCAAGCCAGGAAATCACAATGCAAATCCTCTCAGACACACATACACAATAAATTTTATAATATCGAGATTTAATTGAAATAAATGAAATATAACTGAAAATGTTTTCATTGTTTAAACCTGCATCCTAATCCATAGATGAATCTATGAAACAATTAAATATAAGAAAAGGAGAAAAGTGATCCATCCTACTATTTGTAGTATGACATATTCAGTGTTATTGGTATTCACTGCCTAACTATAATCATATGATGTATTACACCTTATTAAAAATCTATAGATTGAAACATTATTTTTTCAAGGAACTCACCACCTCAACTCCATAAATTTAGTTTTTTCATGTTTTGAAGATATCATATAATTATTTCTTATTGAATTTCATTTTTTATGTTATTCCTCAATTTTGATAGATCATATTTAACTTCTAGAAAACAAAATCCAGTGGTGTCTTCCATTTTAATCATCAAGATGTATCATATATTAGTACCATTTATCCAACAACATCGGATCTGCATCATTCAACTACCCATTGTACGATCACATGGGCCTTATTCCCATTCATTCTATCACCTCCATAAAAACAAATGTATATTAGAAAATTGACGTTCCTCTATATTTTATAATATTGTATTTTATCAAGAAAATGACTATTTACCACTGTCCAAGAAATAATAGAATAACTATCATATTTTTTAGAGATTATGTAAGATTAAATAGCACTGAGCTGCGAATGTGTGATTAATGCTCAATTTCTACACATTTTGTAAGAATGAAGTTTCTGAAAATGTATTAACACAAAAATAACATCAATGAAAATTAAATTTTTATGATTAATTCTATATATATAGGTGTTATGTTTTAATAAAAGTTGGGGGATAAAGGCTATGACAAATTAATCAGATCACTATTTCAGAATAATCCCATAGAAACACATGGAATATTTTCATAACATAGGGATTCATAAGTGAAATTTGGATAAATAAAAGATTAAATATAAAAAAGAACCATTGCATTGATTTTGACATCCTAATCCAAGATAAAATCAATGGTTCCCTAATCCAGTGGGTCACATGTCCCCAAGAACACCTACCAATATGCTAGAGGTTATCGACTAGTAGTGGGGGTTTATAGCGATACAGTGGGGAGAACATAACCTTATAACTAATGTGTAGAATATATGAGTAACTAAATCAATAAAAAGTGAAATAATATAAAATAACATAATAGAAAAAGATAAACTTATAGATAGTTGAATAATAAGTAGAGATGAGGTTGTATAACATACAAAATAGGTATGTCATTTCTCCAAAACAAATTATAGGAAATTCATGGAAATTGGTTATTGTACAATACATCATTCAAGATATAAAATTAATAAAAAAATATCTCAATATACCATCATGATCATATATTGGTATTTTTCTTGTAGATACTCGAAGCTTAACCTACATGGACATTACATTACATTTGCGGAATACTTAGTACATAACAAAAAACACACACACAAGGATCGTAATAGTTTAGTGTCTTTGGAAACTCGGAATATAATCTTCTAATCGTGGTGAAAGATCTTAAAAATCTCCCATAAAGATATTCCTTTTTTTTCCTAAAACCTTTCTTTATATCCTGGGGAAAATAAAACATAAAAGGGTGATCTCAAATGCTCAGTAAGGGTAAACAAAAGAAATATCAATCACATCATATACATAAGTACATAACTTTTGGAAATCTTAACCTGCAAAAGAGATCATAATTTCATAACATGGGGTAAATCATGGCAGTGAAATGTAATCACAATAATCATAACCTAAAACATGAAACTTTGTGTCATTCACACATAATCATAGAAAATCATTTCTTGTTAGTCAAGACTCATTGTCAATACTATCTTAGTGGACAAAGTCCCTTTCTGAATCGAGTAACCCTCATTTCAGTCCTGTTTCACTGAATCGGTATAACCTACCGTTCCAGCCCTGTCTATCTCATGAGATATAAAATCTTTACCCAATGCATTGGAGGGAGATATAGGTCCCACCCATCTTATAATGAATCCTTTCTTATGTGTGCCACATAATCATAAATCATACGTCATCGCATAACCCATGTAATAAAAATGGGATTCTTAAACAACATGACATCATAAAACAATTCATATAAGATAAAGGAATTCATAAAAATATTTCCATCACAACATAATCAAATCCATGTAATAATAGGGATAAAAACAGAACCCTTTTATTATCTTATATGGAAAATAATTTTATAAAATACTTGAACTCCATTCTTGAGGAAAATATCCTTTCTACTTCAAAAACATTTTTCCTTTCATAACATGTCATACGACTTTAAAATAAAGAAGATGATTAAAAATAAACTTGAAAACTTGTAAAGGAATCTTCTTGGAAATAATGTTTTCAAAATCCATTCATTCCGTATAAGTTAAAAAAACATTCTTCGTACTTTTGTCGGAAAAGTCAAAAAGTACCACGTACGAAAAAAATGACAAACGATTCCTTTAATATTCTTTACTAAAAACTCACCGAAGGGTAAAATTGGATTTAAACTATTTTAAGTGGATGGAAACAATATTACATATTGAGGGAACATGGATGTGGATGATAAAATAAACCCCAGTAAATACCAAAGTATAAACAATCTCGGATAAAAATGAGATTGTGATATTTTCCCTTACCTTAGGTCCGATTTGCTTCGTATGTGTCTGAACCTCCTGTATAATGATTTAGATAATGTCATTGACTTATTACAGAATCATATTCATTGTTATGATATCATATATGGTTCACTTATGACATTATATTACCCGTTCTTTTGTAAATTTCATGTTAAAGAAGCGTTTTGGGTAAAATCATTTCATTTATCGTAGGTGTTTTGACTTTTTGTTCGTGACATTATTATTACTTATATCATGATTTACTTACTTCCAGAATATAAAATATTATTTATATATCATATATATTCAGTATATATATATATATATATTAGATAGATAAATGAAATGAAAAACACCGTTCATGGAGACAGTAGTCCGTACGTACGCATGAACGCTGTTTTCCATTCCTTATTGTCTTGAATGGAAGTAAGTAGATGACATACATATATATATATACATAAATCCAGTAGCTTTATAATGTCATATATTTCATTATTATTTCTTATATATACTTTATAATCATTCTTAAATGGTTAACATGGAGAATGAATCTCATCGCGTCGTGGAGACGGTAGTCCGTACGTACGCACGAGCGATGATATCATTTCCATAAATATTGAATTGAATTGGAGTGGATTATACAATATATCAGAATCAATATGATGTTGTAATAACTATGTATAGTTATTCTTTACACCATTATACCCATCCATGTAAGGTGGTGGTGGAAAATAGATTACACCACGGCGTGGAGACGGTATTCCGTACGTACGCACGCGCGGTGATTTCTTTTCCCGTAGGATGGATAGATGGTGAAATAGAGTTGTTTCATACTTATAATAACATATCAGTACATTAGTGATACTTATGTTATTACTTCATAATGAAACAACCTAAGAAGAAGAAGTGGAAGAAGAAATAAAGATGAAAGAATTGGTAACGGTAATTACCTCTTCTTTGAAGCGCCTCTTTGAGACCTCCTCTTAGGGCACTAAAATTAGTCTTTGAGGAAGACCAGAACCTCTAGGATGTTGCTAGGGAAGTGGAGAAGATATTTTTTTAGGGGTTGGCCGAGCTTGAGTTCTCAAATTGGTGTGAGGAGGAGGGGGAGGAGGTGTCCTTTTATAAGGGAGGAGAGGCGCACCTTAGGAATATCTCAAAATATTATTTTATATTAACGTCAAAATCGATTTATAATGGTTCCAAAGGGTCTTATTTCGAATCTAAAGTGGGGCTGGGTCGAAATCCTATCATCCAATAGGATTTATACAAGTTTAGGGTATTATTGTAACCTTATCAATTATATTTAACTCTAAGTTAAATAATTTAACTTTTACCGTGTCTTTTTGTTTTCTTTCACTATATGGTTAATACACTTACTATAACATGCAAAAAGAACCCAAAATTGTATATTATTAATACATATATCCTTATATAAGTCATTTGGAAGAACCTTAGATTTTTAGGAATAAAATATCAATTAATAATATAATATTTTATTTAAAAACTATTTTGTGTCAATTTTGACACTATTTGATACATGATTTTTGTGAAAGTCATAACAGAATTATATGTTAGAACCAAGTTAATTAAATCAACACTAATATATCATAGTAACCTAGAAAATTAGTTTAATTCATAAAAAGTCTCAAATTACATTTATTTTGGTATTTATAATATCAATTATGTCAATATTTCATTAATAAGATAATTACTGCATCATCTTTGTGTCATAAATAAATTAAATTATTTGATGTCTAAAAATTACAAATAAAATACCATCATGTAGGAAATCGTTTTATATTTCTAATGAATATTTACAATCGAATTTATCTTATGTAAAACCCTATATAAAAAATGTTTTAGTAAATAAAATTTGATTTTGACTCGTTTAACTTTTCTTTGAATTAAATAATAATAAATGTCCTAATCTAATCCAAGTGGGCCTAAATGGTCATATTTTATTCCTAAGCCTGTTTTTGGTCGAATTACACTTCTCCAATAGAATTAGGACATGTTTTAGGGTAATAATAATATCATGTTTACCCTTAATTACCCTATTTACTTTTAACCGTGGTAAATAAAAGTAAAACGTTACTATTCACCAAAAATTATTTTCAGCTCATTGAACCACATTTTACTTACATAAATCAACCATGTCTCTCAAATTTTTGAAATTCCATTCACAGAAGCGGTAAAATTAAGATTTATGAAGAAATTAATTTTTTTAACTACCACTTAGTAGTTTCAGTATTCATCAAAAATTGATGTTTTTCAGAAAAATGCCAAAATTTCATCCTAAGCTATATTTCATATTCCAAATTCAAAAATGAAGTCTATTTTACCAAATTCATATCATAGAAGTTGCGTTAATTAATTTTATAATTAAATCCCACTGTTAAAACAAAGAGCGTGTTTTTAAGAAACAATATCTATCAACAGATTGACACTTGTTTATGTCTAGTTTAAATGTGAAATTACATCCAATGACCAACATTGTATTAAATTGTAAAAATATATTATAAATATACTTTAAACCCACTCAAATTAATAATTTATCACTATTAATTATTTTGATTGAAAAAGTTGTTTTTAACTAAAATTTAGTAATTTTCACTATTAATCAAAATATGAAAGTTATCCGAAAATCACCAAAATTTCACCTTAGGCTAAATTCGATACTCCGAATCCAAAAATAAAGTCCATTTTGAGAGATAAAATTTATAAAATTTTAAAAGGTGGTAATTACTATTCATAATGGCTAGTTTTAATAATATTTTAATAGTATATTGTTGTTTAGTGAAACTCAGTATTACATACTACACACGCTATCGAGGAAGGTCGTGATTGAGTGTATTGCAAGGAAAGTCAAGGATGCGTGTTGTGCAAGCTCCTTTTGGTGCAGCGTACAACACAAGACATTAGTGAAATTAAAAAAAATATTTTTCATAAAATCTCGGGGTGTTACATTCTACCCCCCTTAAAATGAATTTCGCCCTCGAAATTTTTCGGGGTTATAAATGGTTTACTATTAGAAAGTTTCTTTAATAGAAACCCACATCGTAAAAAGGAATACCAAAACCAATCTTTAAAAACAAAAGTATGAAACTTAACGGTTACCCAAATAAACTAATCACTGGGATTCCACATAGGTGAAAATATGGATATGGAAGAGAAATCTAACCATCATGTTCTGATGGGGAGTGGTAGAGAACATGGCTATGGAAAAGCCAGCAATCACAAAGCCATAAATTTGTGACGATCTAAGGTACCATCTGATTCATCAGATATAAGATCACTAGGATAACATTTTTGGTTTTCAAGATCATTTCCCTAAATTTAAAAATTTTAATTAGAATAAATACTTACTTTATTTTGGTACAATCTCACTGTTGTTCGTGCCTTGAACAATTTCCACTTCATATCTTAAATAAATGAAGTTGAATTTGTTATTCGTGAAGTGTTAGCAGATCATGTGATAGAATGACGGGTCATTCCATCTGTCTCAAACAAAAGGATAGCATAAATTATATACATAAGTCGATCTATAGTGAGATTAATCATATATCATTCCTAAAATGGACTTATACATTATATATCATACAGCTTAATATAATAAAACTAGTTTCTACTAAACAGGGACTTCCTGTAGGCCAGTGGTAGGCGATAAAGGCCAGTCGCACTTCGGTTGTGGGTTCAATTTCCACAGCCTTGTCCGACGCGATGGGTTGTTTCCCGTCCTGCAGGTTGTCCTTTTTCTAAAACTATATTACTATAACATCCCATCAATAATATCAAAAAAAAATTATATCCTCAAACAATACTAACTTATGTCCAACATAATCCATTCCACTCTCATAACATAGTGAAAACGATTACCAGAGATTTAATACCATCGCTGATCCCCATATATCATAAGATATGTTTTGTTGGTCACATTCCAAACATTCAAAGTCCTTAATCATGTATTATCTTGAATATCATAGTGAAAACATGAATGCAGTTAAAAGTTAACACCTTCCACATACCAAAATCCTCAAAATTCTATATACTCAAACCATGATATCACTTAGTCCTTATATCAATCATGAGCTCATGAATACTGTCAAATATTTAATTTTCTCATTTTCCCTTCATTATGCGCATATCATTCTTTTTCAAAAAATATATCAATCACTTTCCATGGTTACTGGTACCATAAAATTATTGAAAACCACAATAGACCAATACATAAATATTCCAATATTCCATAATACTATATACAACACTATTTTGGAATCCCATTACATAAACACTTAATCATTCCACCACATCATTGTCATATTCAACATCGCCAATAGTGATCGCATGTGACTTCGCTTTGTCCTTTGCCTTAAGTGGTTGCTCATGTTTATCATCAATAACCCTTGGATTAGGGCATTTATTGGCATAATGTCCCATCTCCTTGCACTTGAAACATTGAAGTGTTGGTGGTGCGTTCTCTGCAGTGTTTGCTTTGTTTACATCATTAGAAACCCTTTTTCCATTACTTCGACACTCAGCTACTCGATGACCTTCTTTTCCACACTTAAAACATTTTCTAGTCCCTTTAATAAAATCTCCACCATGCTTCTTTCCACACTTTGAGCATAAGGAAACATTCATCTTCTTTTCACCATTATTCTGAGATTTCTCCTTGAACTCCATCTTTTGTTACTTTTCAAAACCATGAGATGGATATGTAACACCAACTTCCATTTCTACCTTCATAGCACAATGCACAATTTCTTCATAGCTTCTGAAGTCTCGTATAGCTAATGCCCTTCGAAGACTTGGTTTTAAGCCACTGAAAAATTGATCAACTTTACTTTCAGGTTGGCTGATAATGCCAGATGCATACCTTGCAAGTCTTGTAAAATTCGCTTCGTATATACCAACAGCCTCATAATCCTTCTGTTTCAGCTCAAGAAACTCCTTTTCCATCTTCGTTCGAAGAATACGAGGGATGTACTTATTGAAAAATAAGTTCTTGAACTCGTCCCATTCCATGGACTCAATTTCATCTCTCTGCCGTGTATTCTTGATAAGATTCCACCATTGATCAGCTTCACCTTCAAAACGATATACTGCTAAGATGACTTTATCATGTTCAGAACATTGAAGAACTGAAAATATCTTTTCAGTGGTACTGATCCATTGTTCAGCAACAAGTGAATCAGAAGACCCACTGAAAGAAGGTGGACGTTGCCTCATGAAGGACTCAATAGAATATTGTTCCCTTCTCTGCTCATTTGGAAGTCCAGAATGATTCATAGCTTGTGTAAGTATAGAAATAATATTTTTCACTCCATCTCCCATAACATTTGTTTGTTCAGGAGGACAATCATTGCATTGTCCATTGCATTGATCAACACGGTTCCTTCGGGTTCCAGCCATCGTCTAAAACCCAAAAAAGAATAGTGTGAGAGGAAAAAATAATGCTAGGGAAAACAATATAATAAAGGGGGAGTACCTTCAATATCTAACATCTTAGGTTTAATTCTATGATTGTTAGCGTAATTCTAGTACTATAACCTATAAGTATACTTAACCTTAGGGACATCCCTAGACATACCTTAGAAATATGTCTAGGGATCACACTAACGTTTTCGCATCCTAGTTTCCAAAGGTTGACTAAACCTTTCCTCTGATACCAACTGTAGATACCCGAAGCTTAACGTACATGGACATTACATTACATTTGTGGAATACCTAGTACATAACAAAAAACACACACACAAGGATCGTAATAGTTTAGTGTCTTTGGAAACTCGGAATATAATCTTCTAATCGTGGTGAAAGATCTTCAAAATCTCCCATAAAGATCTTCCTTTTTTTGACCTAAAACCTTTCTTTATATCCTGGGGAAAATAAAACATAAAAGGGTGAGCTCAAATGCTCAGTAAGGGTAAACAAAAGAAATATCAATCACATCATATACATAAGCACATAACTTTTGGAAATCTGAACCTGCAAAAGAGATCATAATTTCATAACATGGGGTAAATCATGGTAGTGAAATATAATCACAATAATCATAACCTAAAACATGAAACTTTTTGGCATTCACACATAATCATAGAGAATCATTTTTTGTTAGTTGTTTCGCGTGGAATCCGGGGATGACCTCCTGGATGGGAGATTCAAACGTTCTGATCGGTTTCTAACGGGTTTGTTCGTAGAACCGGAAACATCCAATGATTCCACATCCGTTTGGACCTACTTTCCAAAGGCAGGCGCTCATTAGCTTGTGGGCTAATGAGGCTTAGGAATTTGCGTTGGTCGAGAGGATGGGAGGTCGGACTCATCACACCTTTTTGAGGGGAATTATTGTCTACTCTGGGACTCTCTTTATAGATTTAAGTTAAGTTCGTGAATCCTTATTACATTACCAAGTATAAAATGAGCTTTCCTTTAGTTTTAACAATCAATGATTAAATATGCAAGAAATTTAGAGAATCTTTTATATGTATTCGAGGTTCTTCATCAATATAGAATCATCTATATTTTTTTAGAGATTCTTGGTCAATGGTATCCTTCAAAACATTTATATAAAAGTCTCTTGGTCATTTTGATGACCAGGCTGGTTTTAAAGCCACTCAGTGGGGCACTTGAAGATTATCGTCATTCAGAAGGACATAGACTATTTCAATGTTGGGATCGAACCCATAAATGGGCTACCTACGTATCCTTTGTTTTGAAAAAGGAATCAGAACCCACGTAGTTCGAGGAATGGGATATGATGTTTATGATTGATGGCTCAAAGATGAATGTCATAATTACTTTTACGCTCTAAGCTCACGTGAGTCATGCTCGGTGTGAGAAACAAGAGGTATTGGTAAAATTTAGACAATTGTGCCATAAAAGATGCAATCATAAGAATTTGTTTTGGGGCTTATGTATAGATGACTGCCCAGATAGACGAAGGTTTAGGATTTACTTTTAGGGAGAAAATCCATGAACAGGGTCCACAAAGTTATATGTGCTTCATGGAGATTTGAATACTCTAATCTTGGGGCTTACTTCTAAGGAGGATGCCCAAGTTAGGAGGGGACTTATGATTGGGTTTTATTCCTGAAAAGGAAACCCAAATCAAAGGTAATTTATGACTGGTTAAGAGAAGTTTGAGGGGACTTGGGGCTTATTCTTGAAAAAGAAGCCCAAGGTTATGACTGAGTCTTATTCCTGAAAAAGGAGACCCAGGTTAGGGATTAAGGTTTGGGGCTTACTCCTGAGGAGGATGCCCAAGATTAAAGGACTTGATTGGGGCTTATTCTTAAGAAAAATGCCCAAGATTTACGACTAGGACTTATTCGTGAGAAGGAAGCCTAGGTTAGGGGACTTGGGGCTTACTCCTGAAAAGGAAGCCCAAGGTTATGACTGAGTCTTATTCCTAAAAAGGAGACCCAGGTTAGGGATTAAGGTTTGGGGCTTACTCCTGAGGAGGATGCCCAAGATTAAAGGACTTGATTGGGGATTATTCTTAAGAAAGATGCCCAAGATTTATGACTAGGACTTATTCCTGAGAAGGAATCCTAGGTTAAGGGACTTGGGGCTTACTCCTGAAAAGGAAGCCCAAGGTTATGACTGAGTCTTATTCCTAAAAAGGAGACCCAGGTTAGGGATTAAGGTTTGGGGCTTACTCCTGAGGAGGATGCCCAAGATTAAAGGACTTGATTGGGGCTTATTCTTAAGAAAGATGCCCAAGATTTAAGGTTTTATAACTGGGGATTATTCCTGAAAAGGAGACCCAGGTTAAGATTCTCTCATCTTAAAGGATGAGGTTGAATGAATGAACTCTCAATCTTTGGTGACATAAAGTTGTTTAAATCACTAGGTTTTGAGAGATATTTCACAGAATTTCTTTCAGATAAGGATGTCAAATCAAGAAATCATGCCATAAATGGCTTTGAAGAGTATCTTGAAGACTGAATCTTGAATAGGAAGGGTGAAATGGATTAAGAGGGGTAAAAATGGGCAAGATGGGCACCCAAAAAGATAGGGGCGCGCAAGTCTTGAAAGGCGCGCAAGTCCTGCGGTGGCGCGCAAGTATTGGTCGCGCAAGTATACTTGCGCGACATGAGGGGTACTTGCGCGATTTTCAACCAGTATTGAAATGCTTGAGCGACTCTTTATTAAAGCCTTTACCATCCTATTGAGGTTCTTCCAGAAGAGTGACGCGCAAGTTATATTGAAGGAATTAAGTAGGCGCGCAAGTGTTTGATAAGTTTCAACACTTAGGCCTTCCTTTTTCTCTTTAGATCTTCCGTTCTATGTAAGAAATTACCTTAGAAGTGTTCTGGAAGCTTTGAGAAGAGACTTGGGCGTCGGGAGCTTCAATCCGAGTTTCTGGAAAAAGATCCTCCCGAATGGGGGGCCCACAGGGTCTATTTATAGGCAAAAGAAGACCCTGGGCGGTTACCGGGCGGTTACCAGGCGGTTATCACTTAGGTCGCGCAAGTCACTTGCACGACCATAAGGCGTCGTGCAAGTACTTTCACGACCACTAGGCGGCGCGCAAGTGTACTTGCGCGACCATAAGGGAACTTGCACGACCTGTGGGCAATGTTCTCCTTGTTCATCCCTTTGTCGATTTTTGATGTTTCTTCAAAGGATGAATCACTTTTTGCTCAGATATTCCCCTTTTCCGATCTTTAGATTCTGTGACGAAAGGAGCGTCAACAAAAGTCCCCCCTCAGTGTTGGATCCGGAAAGAAATGAGGATTTGACTCTGAGGAAATTGAATACATTCAAAAG
The DNA here is from genome assembly GCA_963277665.1 of Viscum album. Taxonomy (NCBI): domain Eukaryota; kingdom Viridiplantae; phylum Streptophyta; class Magnoliopsida; order Santalales; family Viscaceae; genus Viscum; species Viscum album. The sequence goes on along the minus strand of OY728148.1, from coordinate 1,654,166,334 downwards.
AAAAGGGGGCGCGCAAGTCTTCCTAGCACAGAGGGCAGCGCGCAAGTGTGCTGGAACTTGACTTTTATTCAGAGTTCCTTTGTCTTTTGTGGGCAGTTTAAAGTCATGCATGCCGGACATGAAGGGGCTAATGTTTAAGGTCGAAATAGCTTTGACTGAAAATGGATTAGAATTGACACAATTCCTTGAAAATTTATCTGAAAACATATTACCATGCTCAAGTATGAGAGAAAATATGTAAACTATGGCTTAAGAATATTTGAATCTGAGGAGTGATATGAAAAAGAGCTAAAAGGCATTAGAAGAAGTAGTTTCCAAGAATGAAGTTACTATTATTTAACAAAACCCGTTAGGGGGTTGAAATATGCAGGGCCACCTATGGGCATTGGCTGCATAGTCAAATAAAATAGCATCTTTTGGCTGACAAGTCTGTTATGTGGACTGTTTATGCAAGGCCACATATGGGCACGTGCTGCATAGTCAGGCAAAAGAACTCCCAGAAATTTACTTTCCTAGTTCTAAAAGCTAGTGAAAGTTTATGGAGATTCAAATTTTCTAAAGCATAGAGTTTGTTGTATGGAAAGAGGTACTTGAATATGGAGAAGATATTTCCAAACAAGAATATCGAAGAACTGGATGAACATCACTCCTACGAAGGTCTGACCCAAACGTAGGGAAGAAGAATAAACCATAGACTTGAATACTTTCAGATCATGAAAAAGGATATGGGACAAATACGTTAAGGATGGCTATTTTTGCGGATCCCTACATACTATCGTTTAAGACAAATAAGGAAAAAAGAGGCATTCTTCCCAAGAATGAAGTTACTATTATTTAACAAAACCCGTTAGGGGGTTGAAATATGCAGGGCCACCTATGGGCATTGGCTGCATAGTCAAATAAAATAGCATCTTTTGGCTGACAAGTCTGTTATGTGGACTGTTTATGCAAGGCCACCTATGGGCACGTGCTGCATAGTCAGGCAAAAGAATTCTCAGAAGTTTGACATTTTTGTGACTAGAAGTCATGAAAAGGGTTATGAAGATCTGAAAATATTTAAGGTTAGGATTATAACACATAAAGATGGGTATTGTCCAATGTATATAGAGATACAGAGGTCAATGAAAACCATAATCATGCTGTGGCTGGGTCCTAAATTGAAATTTTGGACTTCACTACGTATCTCATAAGAATGAGAATCAAGCCATACGTAGTTCTTGAAATGTAGTTTAACGTCGTGCAGGACGAAAGTATGAGTGATCTTAGTTTAGGGTCATAGAATTCGGACCATAATAATGAATACACAGTGTGTGTTTTCATGAGGACTTTTCAGCCAAGGGACTGAAAGTGAAATTTGGGGTTAGGCCCAGAAGACTTGGGACTGGATTCGAGGGACACTCGAATGTTCCTACGTATCCCATAAGGATGGGAATCAATTCCACGTAGTTCTAGTACTACCCTTTGTACAAATTTGGTTCGTACATGTGAAGGGTGAAAGGGGACTTTAGTGCAATGATGGTTTTAACCTAAGATAAAAAGTTTAGGCATTACCATGTATGTACGTAGTCTTTTGAAAAATGAAAACCATGATTGAAAAAAGAATCAATGTTAATAATGGTTCCTTCTCAAATGAGGAAATCAAATAATATTGTAGTTTATTGTCGTACCGGACAAAAGTGTTGTATAGTTTAACGTCATATAACAAGGACGAAAGTGAATCAATGTAAAGATATTGATTCCAGGGGTGGTTTCACAAATCATCATCATATGAGATGGTGGTGAACCAATGTGAAGAGATTGTTTTTGGGCTTGAACCTTTGGGAGGTTGCCTACATACCCAGCCTGGAGGGCAAGGATCAAAGTCTGTGTAGTTCAATTAAAGAATGAATTAATGATCAAGTTGTTCTTCTGGACAATGATCTAAAAAAAATGTTGTTGGGACTTACACGTGGTTAGTGGCCCAAAGGGAGTGTTATGGTTGATGTTCGCTCTAAGCTCACGTGAGTCATACTCGGTGTGAGAAACAAGAGGTAATAACAACCTTAACGATGCACAGTTTAATGTCATGTAGGACATATCAAGGACTTTCTGTACAGTTTAGCGTCATGTAGTTAGGACGATGGGGACAATACAGTTTAACGTCATATTGGACGAAAGGGGGATTGTGCAGTTTTAATGTCATGCTGGACTTTTGATGATTATATAGTTTAACGTCTTTCCGGACGTGAGGGACTTTTATACAGTTTAGCGTCATGTAGTTAGGACGTCACAGTTTAACGTCTTGCTGGACATATTTGTAAATAGTTTATGGTCATATACATGGTCCACGGATGATGCAGTTTAAAGTCATACGGGACCATTGCTGTATAGTTTAATGTCATATAGCAAGGACGAACTGGTGTTGTACAGTTTAAAGTCATGTAGCTAGGACTAAGGTGAACCAATATGAGGATATCAGTTCTGGGGATTTTTTACAGTTTAATGTCATGCTGGACGATGAAAGTGCCACACAGTTTAATGTCATGTTGCTAGGACACAATATAGTTTAATGTCATCTCGGACATATACAGTTTAGTGTCATGTAGGACATATTAGTAACCAATGTGATAGTTTAACGTCATGTTGGACGATAAGGGAACTGACACAGTTTAACGTCATGTTGGACGATGAAAGTGCCACACAGTTTAATGTCATGTTGCTAGGACACAATATAGTTTAATGTCATCTCGGACAAAATATAGGAACTTCTATACAGTTTATTGTCATGTAGGACAAAATCAGGGACTATGCAGTTTAAAGTCTTGCAGTTAGGACTATTGGTGCTGCACAGTTTAGTGTCATGTTGCGGGGACATAAGTGCGAATAGTTTAAGGTCATATGCATGGACCGTACAGTTTATCGTCATGCTGGACGTATTATAGTTTAATGTCATCTCGGACAGAAATGTGACACAGTTTAATGTCATGTTGGACGAAGTTGTAGTTTAAGGTCATACTGGACCATTCATGTATGAACCAAATGTAAGAGTCTTGGTTCTGGGAACAATATTTTGTATTTATACAAAATACTTCTTCAGAAATCTGGCATTAGTTGGAGTCGTGATGTGTTCTCCATCCATTGAGATTAGAGAATACGCTCCATTGGAGTAGACCTTATGTATTGAATAAGGTCCTTCCCATTTTGGTTCAAGCTTGGGAGGATTCTTTCCTGGTATCATTGGTGTTCTGAGAACCAATACCAATTCTCCCTGAATGAATGAACGAAGATGAACTTTTTTGTTAAAAGCTCGTGCTATTCGATTCTGATAGATTTCCAAGTGGTGCAAAGTGCACAATCTCTTCTCATCTAACTCTTCCAATTCATTCAAACGCTTTTGGGATTGCCCATCTGTTGATAACTGATCACAAATGGCTATTCTGAGTGAGGGCAATTGAACTTCAATTGGAAAGACTGCTTCTGTTCCATATACCAATGAATATGGAGTAGACCGCGTTGCATTGCGAGTGGTAGTCCGATAAGCCCATAAAGCATGATAGAGTTTATCAGACCATGACCTTTTATCTTTATCCACCATCTTTTGCAGTATATTTGAAAGAGTCTTGTTGAAGGCCTCTATCTGGCCATTAGCCGCTGCATGATATCGAGATGAATGGTTGGAATTAATGTTGTATTCTTGATACAATCTCTTTACCTCAGAAGAACAGAAGTTGGTGCCGTTGTCCGTCAATATGGTATGAGGGACACCAAATCTAGTAATGATGTTAGACTTGATGAAGCTAACAATGCATTTAGAACTGACTTCTTTGAGAGGTACTGCCTCTACCCATTTGGAAAAGAAATCAGTAGCAGTAAGAATGTACTTAAACTGCTTGGCCGTAGCTGAAGGGTAAGGTCCCACCACATCCATTCCCCATGTGGAAAATGGCCATGAGTATTTAGCTGTATGAAGAAACTCTGGAGGTTGATGAATGAAGTTGGAATATACATGGCATGAATGACACTTCTTTGTGAAATTAACACAATCTTGTATCATTGAAGGCCAGAAGTATCCAAGCCTTCGAATTTGATCAGACAATCTATGTCCAGACTGGTGGGCACCACAGACTCCTGCATGCACTTCTTTTATGACAGCCATTGTCTCTTCACCATCAATACATCTGAAGAGAACTCCATCAAAACCACGTTTGTAGAGAATTTTCTCGAGGTGGTTTGGACCATCATAAAGAGTAAAATTGACCACACGTCGCCAAATTTGTTCTCTCTCGGCTCTATCAGGTGGAAGTGTTCCATTTTGAAGGTATTCCCTGATAGGTGACATCCATCCTGTAGTATGACCATATGGTTCAGGAATGGGACTAATTTCATTAATTTCCTCTGTTCTGACTTGAACATAAGGTGAAATTGCACGACGGTGGGCAATAAAGATGGTTGTCTCGTCCCGATTTGGATCTGCTAAAGTTGTGGCTATATTAGCCAGTGCGTCAGCTTGAGCATTTTGTGATCTTGGGACATAAGAAAATGTCGGTTCTGTAGGGAATTCCGACATTAACTCTCTGACGTAATCATACAAAGGGATTAATTCTTCTTTTCTGATGGCATAATCCCCATTGATTTGTTTGATTACCAGGTATGAATCACCTTTCACCTTTAAGTGATTCACTTGTGCTTGAAGCGCTAACTCCAAGCCATCAATGAGAGCTTCGTATTCAGCTTCATTATTGGTACCACCTTCCCACAACAAAAAGGAATAAGGTAACACTGCCTTATCTGGAGAAATGAGCACAATTCCTAGACCAACTTTGTTGAATTTAGGATTTTCCATTTTCTTCCCTGTTGGACTTCAAGAAGCACCATCAAAATACATTTCCCATGTTTGAGGACTCTCTTGAATAGAAAAAACTTCCTCATCAGGGAGTTCGATATCTGAATACGTGTCTTCCACTGAAGGGTGTTCAGCCAGGAAATCAGCCAGAGCTTGGCCTTTAATTGCCGTTTGAGACACATACTGGATGTCGAACTACTGTAGAATAACCGCCCACCTTGCCAGACGTCCTGTAAGCATTGGACGACTAAGGATGAATTTGAGTGGATTATTACGAGATACCAATTGGACCTCGTGATGTTGCAGGTAGTGTCTCAGTTTCTGAACTGCAAAGATTAATGCTAGGAAGCACTTTTCAATACTCGAATACCGGGTTTCTGCTTCAAGCATAGTTCTACTAAGATAGTAGAGACTATTTTCATTCCCAGCATCATTCTTTTGAGCGAGAAAGGCACCCAATGATCGCTCTAAAGCTATCACATAGAGGATAAGAGGCCTACCCTCAACAGGTGGCATGAGTACTAGTGGACTTAAGAGGTATTTCTTGAGAACATCAAATGCTTCTTGACATTCTTCAGTCCACTGGTAAGTGACTCCTTTCTTCAATAATTTGGTAAAAGGTAAACTTTTGCCTGCCAAATTGGCGATGAAACGCCGAATATAGGCTAAGTGTCCTTGAAGTCCTCTTAATTCTTTCAAATTCTGAGGAGGTGACATACCAAGGATTGATTTGGTCTTCTCAGGATCGACTTCAATACCACGATGGCGTACAACAAAGCCGAGGAATTTTCCTGAGGTTACCCCAAAAGCACATTTTAAGGGGTTCATCTTCAAATTATGTTGTCGAAGCTTGTGGAATATGATTTCCAAATCAGCCAAGTGATCAAAACGTTGTTTGGATTTAACCACCAAATCATCTACATAGCATTCAACAAATTTCCCTAAAAAAGGTTTGAAGATACGATGCATGGCGCGTTGATATGTTGCACCTGCATTCTTTAAACCAAAGGGCATCACCCGGTAACAAAACACACCTTGAGGAGCTCTGAAGGCTGTATATTCCTCATCTTATGGGGCCATTCGGATCTGATTATATCCAGAATATCCATCCATGAAAGAAAGTACTTCATAGCCAGCTGTCGCATCAATTAAGAGTTCTGTAATCGGAACTGGAAAATCATCTTTGGGACAATACCGATTAAGATCTCTGAAATCGATGCAAACCCTAATTTGTCCGTTCTTTTTCTTTACTGGGACAATATTAGCCAACCACTTGGGATATTGAACTTCTCTGACGAAGTTAGCTTTGATAAGCTTATCCACTTCAGCCTCGATTTTGGAAGCATAGGTTGGGTGTGTTCTTCTCGCGGCTTGCTTGAATCCTCGATGTTCTTTTGGCAAACCCAAATGATGGGTGGCAACATCAGGATCAAGGCCAGGCATCTCTGTATAATTCCAAGCAAAAATATCTTTATTTTGCTTTAGAAAAGAAATATACATCTCTTATTCTTCAAGGGTCATGGATGCACTAATTAAAGTGGGGCGTGGATATTTCTCTGTACCCAGATTTACTTCTCTGAGTTCATCCACAGTGGTAGAGATACCCTCTTCAAATGCTGGAGGAGCATCTCTAAGATCTTCCTCTTCCTCTTCATCATGTGTTATTTCTTCCGTTTCTACTTGCAAAGTAGATGAAAAAACGAAATTCTCATGATCATAAAGGATGTCAAAATTTTCACATTTTGAAGAAGAAGCTTCCATTTCTGACCCTATTGATGAAAAAGGGTCTTCTTTGGGAAATAAAGAGGAGATGATGGATTGAGAATCGACATCAACATTAACCTCTGGTGTTGCTATAACTTCTTCTGGCCTGATTAGCGAAGTATAGACTTGTTGGATTTCAGCAGACGAAATAAAAACGTCACCACTTATGCTTTCATCACTGCTTGGTAAGTTACCAATTTCTCCCATGTTGTCTGGCTTGATTGCCGTAATTGACATTATGGATCTTTCCATAAGAGTATTTTGATTTGGGCCTATTTTGTCAATTTGACTGATAGGTAACACATAATCTGTACTCACATGTGAAAATGGATTTATTGGAAGTTTTTCCAAACCATATGGAGCATTAACTTTGGTAATTTCCTTCATTGTAGATTTTTCTCTTCCCTTCATGTGATAAAATTCCGCCTCAATGTATTGAGACTCACATGTTTTGAACAGGGCCTTATCACCATACAATGTTCCAACTTGACCATCGAAACAGAATTTGAGACATTGATGGTATGATGACGGAATAGTTGCATGCTGATGTAACCAGGGTCTTCCAAGCAAGATATTGAAAGCTGAGTCCTGATCAACAATCATAAAATCCGAATTGGAAACAAGATCTCCAAACTGAGTTCTGAGTGTAACTTCTCCCAGTGGTTCTTGTTCATTTTTATCATATCCTTGCAACATCATGGTAGAAGGAGATAAATCAGATTCTGTGAGGCCCAATCGACGAAGTGTACGAATGGGCATGAGGTTGACTCCTGAACCATTGTCAATAAAATCTCTTCGAACATCTATACCATTGACTTTGCCAGATAGGTACAAAGGTTTTATGTGCCCATGCACAATATCATCTTCATCTTTATCAGTAAAAGATATCACTGCATGGCATTCTGCAAGATTATTCTCTATGTGATAAATTTCAGCTGCAGCAATTTCAGCTTCAAACTCCTGAGGACTTGACAAAGCTTCGATGAGTGCTTCCCGAAGATCTTTTGATAGATTCAAAGCATCCAAAATTGATAATTTGGCTGGTACTTGGGCCAAGTGTTTCAATATATCATACTTTTGATCTAGAGGCCTGCGTTTCCCAATGGGAATATGCGGTTTAGCAGGTACCTTGGAAGCAGATGCTTTGGAAGCTGATGCATCTTGTATTGAAGTTGGAAACATCTTTGGTTTTGGAAAATTAGACTGATTAGATCCATTTACTTGCTGAGATAAAGAAGATGGAACCTTTAATCGGTCTTCCAAAATAACTTTGCCGAAGCTGAGTCGGCCATTGGCAGAAGAACTTGCTTGTTCATTTTGAGCTCGCTGAAGGGCTCTACCACGAGTTTCTGCTGCATATACAGTGCTAGCAGGGGTAGAATTAGAGTAGTGGCTTTGGAAAGATCCACGTCTTCCCCTATATCCTGAACCTCTAGAACATCCTCGGGTTCCTTTATTTGATACAGGGAATTTAGGCTCATCAAGACTGGAATATGAATCTGTTAATTGAATCATATTAACAGAACCAAAGATTAACTCTTCGTCTGATAAAGACTCTGCCTGGTTAGCCTGTTTAGGCTGTGCCGTTTGGTGGGACGGTGCCCGTTGCTTTGAAGTAGATGGCATGAAATCTGCCAGAGTCAAAGACAATTTAGGCTTTGATACATACTCATCTTCTCCTGATTCCTCTTTCTTCTTTGAATTGCGCTGCCCTTTTGAGGATTTGTCCTTTGACGGAGGCTTTACTGCAGCTTTTGTAGGAGACACAATTGGCTTCTTCAATTGTGTTCGCAAAATGGAATGGGTCCGATTGATTGTCTTTCTGACCATCCAATCATCATATTTTTTCGCAGTTTTGCTTTTGACTTCCTGCCACTCACCTCCTTCCTCTGGATCTGTAGCGGTAATACACGCTACATGAGCTGAAGAACCCTTCAATTTGACTTGTCCCAAGTCGACCATATTTTGTAGGAGGTCTTTAAAGACAAAACACTCCTGGATGGGATGTCCCAACATTTGATGAAAGGGACAATAATTGGGACGGTCTTCATCTCCTTCCTTGTTTGGTCTTTTCGGCACTGGTAATTGAACCAAATTATTTTTCAGAGCTGAAATGAAGTAACCAGGAACTTGCTCACTTCGGAAAGAGTATGTTTTACTCTTCATATCCTCAAATTGTTTTCGTCGTTGATATTTTTGATCATTTGGACGAAACAGCCTTTGTTGTTGGCGTTCAGGAGGTGGAGCCCTTCGAGAAGATGAAGGTTTTGAAGTAGAAATAGGTACAGGTGCCTGTTTAAGCATAACTGTAGCAGTTGCTGCTTTACCCATTCTTCTTCCTGGAGCTGATGGAATTACACGAGATTTAACCTTATCCTGTAAAAGGGAATCTTCAATCTGTTGAGCGATTGAAGTAAGGTCTCGAAACCCTCCTGTGTATTTCACAGGGATCAATGGCGTGCGTAATTCGTCACGCAAATTTGCCACACATATTGGAAATAATTCCTCCTGAGGGAGTGATAAACTCAAGGAATACGTTAATCCCTTCCAACGAGCAATGAAATCAGAGACTCTTTCATTCTCCCTTTGCTTGCAGTTTGTAAGATCGAAAAATGTCGTTTTTGGCAAAGTTGAGCTAAACTGAAGAAGGAATTTTTGATGAAGATCCTCCCATCCGATGACTGACCGGGATTGCAAGCTTGTATACCAGACAAAAGCTGGTCCTTGCAAGGTTCGCACGAAGCATCTGAGTTTCACTGCTTCTTGTTGCTCTGGAGTTCCCATCATAGGATCACAACAAGACACGTAATGCGTCAAATGTTGTTCAGGGTCACCTGATCCATTGAAAGTAGGGAAAATAGGGTTTCCAAAACTGGATGGAGGAGAAATTGAATCTACCCATTCAGGGTAAACTTTCTTTTCAGGTTGAACTTGCGCCCGTTTCCCTTCCATAGTTTCTAACCGAGCTGTTAATGACTCAATAGTAGTTATTAACTTTTGCGAAACGTCAGGTTGAACTTGGTTTTGGGTAGGTGCAATGAATGGAGCTTGGACAGACGTGGTGGTTGGTGCTGCAACTGATGGTAGTGCTGCCAACCGTTGTTGCGTTTGACCCGTAGGATTAGACCTCTGTGGGTGTACTGACAAAGGAGGATATTCTTGATCCATCTCAGTAGTTACAACAAATTCCTTCGGCTATCGGACTTTAGCATTCTTAAGAAAAAGACTACTCTGAAGTAGTTCTGCATTCAACCTTTTTAATTCTTTCATCTCTTCCTCCTGTTGTGAAAACCTTTGCTCTAATGAGAGCGATTGACCTCCTTCAGAGGAAGGGTGAGAAGTAACCTGATTCTTTCATTTCCCCTTATTGGATCCTTTTCGGAGAGGGGGAAGTGGGTTACTTGAAAGAATACCCAGATTTTGGGTAAGCCTTTGATTACGTGTGCGCACACCTTCTTCATTTAGGTATGTGTGCGCAACTTCTTGAGCAGGAACCTCTTCGTCTGATCCCTCTGATTGAGCCTCATCTGGTGAATCAGCAGCAACGGCAGTGATGACATTAATGGATGCATATTGCATGGAATCCTTTCTATCATCATTTCTGTGATATTGTCTCCTTCTATGTCCATGATAAGACATGGCATTCTGTTGACTTGATCCCTCAGGAATTTCTTGGAGAACCGTCACTTGGAGAGAATCTCCTGACATCTTGGCTCTTCGTTCCTCTTGAGGCTTATTCCCTAATCGAGAAAATACTGACTTTCTCTGAGGGAGGGATTGAAGATTTGAAAAAGTCCCCAGTCCGGTGGACTGGGGGTGTTCCTGTTGCTTCCGCTCAACTCCTCGAATCCCATTCGTTGATTCTAAGGTTTGGGTTAGAGAAGTCCCCAGTCTGGCAAGCTGGGGTGTCTCTTGACATGCTATGTCTGAGATCTTCTTGAAATCTCTCTTGATCTTGCGAATCTTAGTTCGGAAATTAGCTGGATGCATTAACCTGTATCTACTTTTATCACCTGGTTCAACAGACCGTTGGATGATTTCCGAAACATCTGTCATTTGATGACGTGTTTGATCCAGACGAGAGGCTTGCGCAATATTCTCGCCTGCTTGATGTAGGAGCAATTCAACAACTTGTTCTCTATATACTGGACTTTGAGAGGAACTAGTTGAAGCTTGATCTCGAGCAAGCTTTTGATTATGAACAAAGCCCATTGACTGTGGCCGGCCATGGGAAATAACATTGCATGAGACCATTTTCGTCGGGCTCTGCTGACCGGAAAGCACTGTGAAATGTAGTGATCCGTGAACACCCCATCCTCTGATATGAACATTAGATGGAGCATTGGAAATTAACTGACGCAATCTTCTTAGTGCGCCAAGGCATGAACGTTGAAGGGTTCTCTGTTTCTTTTCAGCCTTCAGATACCGAGAGACTGATAGAGATTCCAAATCAATCTGGCGTTGTAACCCTTCTATTATCTTAAGATGATTTTCATATTCATCGTAAGATAATACCTTCTTCTTTAATTGACAAAGAGTTTTCCATATGTTGAGACGAATATCATGGATTCCATCATCCGTCAACATCTTTGGAATGTCGTACTGGCAGTCAGCCAAAGGCCAAAACATGACTGGTACTTCACCTTTTGCCAGTTTTTTCCTCATGTTCAGCATTTCCTCTTTATCATTAAATGAAGATTCTTCTACCTGTTTGGACCAGAGTTGGTGTTTCCTTGTTGCTTCATCGGATTCAACAAGATTGGTAGAGGAATCACTATTCATGCTAGAAGATGAACGACCCAGGGAAGGTTCGGAGAATAACCTGAACCCCAGGCCATCTTCTGATGGAGAAAGAGTTTCACCTGCCGATAGTAAAGCATCAGACATGACTGGTTTTACGTTTGCAAGTGCCTCGATATAGGAGGGCTTTCTCGTCACTACATTCCCTTCTGAAGAATTTTCGAGACAACGTGAATCACTACTGCGGAGAGGACTTTCGCAGCGAAGTTCATCACCATGAGGAGGATCATCATGATGGGTTACAGCAAAAGATGAAATCTCTTGCTCCTTGGCCTTCTGACCACACAGAGGGTTCCTGTGGTTCTCATCTGAAGAAGAAACTTCAAGATTGACCGAATTTTCATGAAGCAAGTCTTCATGAGGAAGTGTCTGTTGAAGACCTTCGGGATTAACTTTCCTGTTATTGGGAACTGCGGGAGTAGAATCTTGAATTCCGACAGATAAATGTCTGAGGGCTTCAAGAACTCCAGCATCGAGCAAGGCTTGGTTGCAGATTGGCCTTTGATCTCCTGACTGTGCTGGGTGGATCTTTTTCTTAGATGCCTTCTTACTCGCTTTAGAAACCACTTGATGACGAAAGTGATTGCTCTGAGCAGGTGTATGTGCCTGATCAAGAAAGATGGTCAGGTTAGGCTGACGATCATCGCTAAATCAGGTGTATGTGCCTGACTTGGTTGTCCATATGATATGGGGGAGTAGGCCCCACAACCCTCTTGGACTGGAACAGATGTGTGTGTCTGTTCCGGAGTGAATTATTGATGTGTCACTCCACTGCTAGGGATAGATTTATGTGTCTGTCCCTGAGATGATGCTGAAGCTGTTATGATATCCTGGCAAGCATCCAGAATATGAGCAGGAATTTGCTTCTGCTCTTTCACCATTGACAAAATATGTTTGGTGACTTCAGCCGCCGGAACAGGGATATACGTCCATTCCGGGCTTGGAGTAGGTGTATGTGCCTGCTCCTGTCCTCCTTTTCCTATCAGTGAATCCTGACAGTACTCAAGTGTGGAGGCAGAGAGTTTAGTCTGCCTCCTGTTTGTCGTCGGGGCTTTCCGACTGACTTCTCCGTGCGCTACCAAGCGAGACTGTTGGTAGGCTTGATTAGTATTAGCAGGTGTATGTGCCTGCTGATTACACTTCGTCAAACGCGGTTGACGAGATCCATCATATGTAGTCAGACGAGCCTGCTGACTAACTGCTGATGTATAAGTAGGTGTATGTTCCTGCCTACGGTACTCCGCCGGAATTGCCTGGCGGGATCGGCTTGATGTTGCCAGACGAGTCTGCTGGACAGCGGGATTAAAACGAACAGGTGTGTATGCCTGCTCGTTATTTGCCACCAATTTAGGTTGGTGGACTTCTCCGGAGATGGCAGGAATGACAACCTGCCTATTGTTAACCAGATTCCGTCTCTGGCGGTTCATCTTGCCTGCTCGGGTTCGAGGAACCTGAGCTGAATGCATGGAGTCGGTACCCTCATCATATTGAGGGCGCACTACCGCATGAGTCTGGCGGCGATTGTTGATGGGAGCCTTTGAGAAGGACTCCTGTCTTTTTGAATTAAGGTCCTGCGGGACCTGCTCATTCACTTCCTCGGAGTAAGGGAGTGAATGGAAATTGCGTTCCGGGGATAACGACCCAAAACGGTTGGAGACGGTAGTCAGCACCGTCTGCTTCTTGATTGCTGGTCGCCGTTGTCCGGACGACCAGGTAGAATTGTTAACTTGGAGGGCTTGACGAGCGGCCTCCAGAGTTGGGATAGTACCGTTGCGACGGTACTCCTTAACCAGTGCATTAGAAACACAGCGTTGAAGACGCTGAGTTGGTGATGCCATCCTCAGAGCGGATGACGTTCCAGCAGGAGTAGCAGCATTGGTTTTCACAGCAGCAGACCTCACAGTAGAGGTGTTCACAGCAGCAGTATTCACAGGGGTGAATTTAAGGAAAGCCATTTTTGCAGAAGATCTTGAAAAAAGAGTGCCTGTTCTATGTAACAGACATAATCAAGATGAATCTGGCCACTGCATCTTTTGGATGAGCACATGTAAATGATTTCCTTGTTGGCCCAAAGGGCCTAACAGATAAGAAGAACATCACTTTAACTTGGTTAAAGATTCACGTCGGGTTCACCATTTTTGTTTCGCGCGGAATCTGGGGATGACCTCCTGGATGGGAGATTCAAACGTTCCGATCGGTTTCTAACGGGTTTGTTCGTAGAACCGGAAACATCCAATGATTCCACATCCGTTTGGACCTACTTTCCAAAGGCAGGCGCTCATTAGCTTGTGGGCTAATGAGGCTTAGGAATTTGCGTCGGTCGAGAGGATGGGAGGTCGGACTCATCACACCTTTTTGAGGGGAATTATTGTCTACTCCGGGACTCTCTTTATAGATTTAAGTTAAGTTCGTGAATCCTTATTACATTACCAATTATAAAATGAGCTTTCCTTTAGTTTTAACAATCAATGATTAAATATGCAAGAAATTTAGAGAATATTTTATATGTATTCGAGGTTCTTCATCAATATAGAATCATCTATATTTGTTTAGAGATTATTGGTCAATGGTATCCTTCAAAACATTTATATAAAAGTCTCTTGGTCATTTTGATGACCAGGCTGGTTTTAAAGCCACTCAGTGGGGCACTTGAAGTTTATCGTTATTCAGAAGGACAGAGATTATTTCAATGTTGGGATCGAACCCATAAATGGGCTACCTACGTATCCTTTGTTTTGAAAAAGGAATCAGAACCCACGTAGTTCGAGGAATGGGATATGATGTTTATGATTGATGGCTCAAAGATGAATGTCATAACTACTTTTACGCTCTAAGCTCAGGTGAGTCATGCTCGGTGTGAGAAACAAGAGGTATTGGTAAAATTTAGACAATTGTGCCATAAAAGATGCAATCATAAGAATTTGTTTTGGGGCTTATGTATAGATGACTGCCCAGATAGACGAAGGTTTAGGATTTACTTTTAGGGAGAAAATCCATGAACAGGGTCCACAAAGTTATATGTGCGTCATGGAGATTTGAATACTCTAATCTTGGGGCTTACTTCTAAGGAGGATGCCCAAGTTAGGAGGGGACTTATGATTGGGTTTTATTCCTGAAAAGGAAACCCAAATCAAAGGTAATTTATGACTGGTTAAGAGAAGTTTAAGGGGACTTGGGGATTATTCCTGAAAAGGAAGCCCAAGGTTATGACTGAGTCTTATTCCTGAAAAAGGAGACCCAGGTTAGGGATTAAGGTTTGGGGCTTACTCTTGAGGAGGATGCCCAAGATTAAAGGGCTTGATTGGGGCTTATTCTTAAGAAAGATGCCCAAGATTTATGACTAGGACTTATTCCTGAGAAGGAAGCCTAGGTTAGTGGACTTGGGGCTTACTCCTGAAAAGGAAGCCCAAGGTTATGACTGAGTCTTATTCCTAAAAAGGAGACCCAGGTTAGGGATTAAGGTTTGGGGCTTACTCTTGAGGAGGATGCCCAAGATTAAAGGACTTGATTGGGGCTTATTCTTAAGAAAGATGCCCAAGATTTATGACTAGGACTTATTCCTGAGAAGGAAGCCTAGGTTAGGGGACTTGGGGCTTACTCCTGAAAAGGAAGCCCAAGGTTATGACTGAGTCTTATTCCTAAAAAGGAGACCCAGGTTAGGGATTAAGGTTTGGGGCTTACTCCTGAGGAGGATGCCCAAGATTAAAGGACTTGATTGGGGCTTATTCTTAAGAAAGATGCCCAAGATTTAAGGTTTTATAACTGGGGATTATTCCTGAAAAGGAGACCCAGGTTAAGATTCTCTCATCTTAAAGGATGAGGTTGAATGAATGAACTCTCAATCTTTGGTGACATAAAGATGTTTAAATCACTAGGTTTTGAGAGATATTTCACAGAATTCCTTTCAGATAAGGATGTCAAATCAAGAAATCATTCCATAAATGGCTTTGAAGAGTATCTTGAAGACTGAATCTTGAATAGGAAGGGTGAAATGGCTTAATAGGGGTAAAAATGGGCAAGATGGGAACCCAAAAAGATAGGGGCGCGCAAGTCTTGAAAGGCGCGCAAGTCCTCGGTGGCGCGCAAGTATTGGTCGCGCAAGTATACTTGCGCAACATGAGGGGTACTTGCGCGATTTTCAACCAGTATTGAAATGCTTGAGCGACTCTTTATTAAACCCTTTACCATCCTCTTGAGGTTCTTCCAGAAGAGTGACGCGCAAGTTATATTGAAGGAATTAAGTAGGCGCGCAAGTGTTTGATAAGTTTCAACACTTAGGCATTCCTTTTTCTCTTTAGATCTTCCGTTCTAGGTAAGAAATTACCTTAGAAGTGTTCCGGAAGCTTTGAGAAGATACTTGGGCGTCGGGAGCTTCAATCCGAGTTTCTGGAAAAAGATCCTCCCGAATGGGGGGCCCACAGGGTCTATTTATAGGCAAAAGAAGACCCTGGGCGGTTACCGGGCGGTTACCAGGCGGTTATCACTTAGGTCGCGCACGTCACTTGCACGACCATAAGGCGTCGTGCAAGTACTTGCACGACCACTAGGCGGCGCGCAAGTGTACTTGCCCGACCATAAGGGAACTTGCGCGACCTATGGGCAATGTTCTCCTTGTTCATCCCTTTGTCGATTTTTGATGTTTCTTCAAAGGATGAATCACTTTTTGCTCAGATATTCCCCTTTTCCGATCTTTAGATTCTGTGACGAAAGGAGCGTCAACATTAGTCAAGACTCATTGCCAAGACTATCTTAGTGGACAAAGTCCCTTTCTGAATCGAGTAACCCACGTTTCAGTCCTGTTTCACTGAACCGGTATAACCTACCGTTCCAGCCCTGTCTATCTCATGAGATATAAAATCTTTACCCAATGCATTGGAGGGAGATATAGGTCCCACCCATCTTATAATGAATCCTTTCTTATGTGTGCCACATAATCATAAATCATACGTCATCGCATAACCCATGTAATAAAAATGGGATTCTTAAACAACATGACATCATAAAACAATTCATATAAGATAAAGCAATTCATAAAAATATTTCCATCACAACATAATCAAATCCATGTAATAATAGGGATAAAAACAGAACCCTTTTATTATCTTAGATGGAAAATAATTTTATAAAATACTTGAACTCCATTCTTGAGGAAAATATCCTTTCTACTTCAAAAACATTTTTCCTTTCATAACATGTCATACGACTTTAAAATAAAGAAGATGATTAAAAATAAACATGAAAACTTGTAAAGGAATCTTCTTGGAAATAATGTTTTAAAAATCCATTTATTCCGTATAAGTTAAAAAAACATTCTTCGTACTTTTGTCGGAAAAGTCAAAAAGTACCACGTACGAATAAAATGACAAACGATTCCTTTAATATTCTTTACTAAAAACTCACCGAAGGGTCAAATTGGATTTAAACTATTTTAAGTGGATGGAAACAATATTACATATTGAGGGAACATATATGTGGATGATAAAATAAACCCCAGTAAATACCAAAGTATAAACAATCTCGGATAAAAATGAGATTGTGATATTTTCCCTTACCTTAGGTCCGATTTGCTTCGTATGTGTCTAAACCTCCTGTATAATGATTTAAATAATGTCATTGAATTATTACATAATCATATTCATTGTTATGATATCATATATGGTTCACTTATGACATTATATTACCCGTTCTTTTGTAAATTCCATGTTAAAGAAGCGTTTTGGGTAAAATCGTTTCATTTATCGTAGGTGTTTTGACTTTTTGTTCTTGACATTATTATTACTTATATCATGATTTACTTACTTCCATAATATCAAATATTATTTATATATCATATATATTCAGTATATATATATATATAATAGATAGATAAATGAAATGAAAAACACCGTTCATGGAGACGGTAGTCCGTACGTACGCATGAACGCTGTTTTCCTTTCCTTATTGTCTTGAATGGAAGTAAGTAGATGACATACATATATATATATACATAAATCCAGTAGCTTTATAATGTCATATATTTCATTATTATTTCTTATATATACTTTATAATCATTCTTAAATGGTTAACATGGAGAATGAATCTCATCGCGTCGTGGAGACGGTAGTCCGTACGTACGCACGAGCGATGATATCATTTCCATAAATATTGAATTGAATTGGAGTGGATTATACAATATATCAGAATCAATATGATGTTGTAATAACTATGTATAGTTATTCTTTACACCATTATACCCATCCATGTAAGGTGGTGGTGGAAAATAGATTACACCACGACGTGGAGACGGTATTCCGTACGTACGCACGCGCGGTGATTTCTTTTCCCGTAGGATGGATAGATGGTGAAATAGGGTTGTTTCATTCTTATTATAACATATCAGTATATTAGTGATACTTATGTTATTACTTCATAATGAAACAACCTAAGAAGAAGAAGTGGAAGAAGAAATAAAGATGAAAGAATTGGTAACGGTAATTACCTCTTCTTTGAAGCGCCTCTTTGAGACCTCCTCTTAGGGCACTAAAATTGGTCTTTGAGGAAGACCAGAACCTCTAGGATGTTGCTAGGGAAGTGGAGAAGATATTTTGTCAGGGGTTGGCCGAGCTTGAGTGCTCAAATTGGTGTGAGGAGGAGGGGGACGAGGTGTCCTTTTATAAGGGAGGAGAGGCGCACCTTAGGAATATCTCAAAATATTATTTTATATTAACGTCAAAATCGATTTATAATGGTTCCAAAGGGTCTTATTTCGAAGATAAAGTGGGGCTGGGTCGAAATCCTATCATCCAATAGGATTTAGACAAGTTTAGTGTATTATTTTAACCTTATCAATTATATTTAACTCTAAGTTAAATAATTTAACTTTTACCGTGTCTTTTTGTTTTCTTTCACTATATGGTTAATACAGTTACTATAACATGCCAAAAGAACCCCAAATTGTATATTATTAATACATATATCCTTATATAAGTCATTTGGAAGAACCTTAGATTTTTAGGAATAAAATATCAATTAATAATATAATATTTTATTTAAAAACTATTTTGTGTCAATTTTGACACTATTTGATACATGATTTTTGTGAAAGTCATAACAGAATTATATGTTCGAAACAAGTTAATTAAATCAACACTAATATATCATAGTAACCTAGAAAATTAGTTTAATTCATAAAAAGTCTCAAATTACATTTATTTCGGTATTTATAATATCAATTATGTCAATATTTTTTAAATAAGATAATTACTGCATCATCTTTGTGTCATAAATAAATTAAATTATTTGATGTCTAAAAATTACAAATAAAATACCATCATGTAGGAAATCGTTATAGATTTCTAATGAATATTTACAATCGAATTTATCTTATGTAAAACCCTATATTAAAAATGTTTTAGTAAATAAAATTTGATTTTGACTCGTTTAACTCTTCTTTGAATTAAATAATAATAAATGTCCTAATCTAATCCAAGTGGGCCTAAATGGTCATATTTTATTCCTAAGCTTGTTTTTGGTCGAATTACACTTCTCCAATAGAATTAGGACATGTGTTAGGGTAATAATAATATCATGTTTACCCTTAATTACCCTATTTACTTTTAACCGTGGTAAATAAAAGTAAAAAGTTACTATTCACCAAAAATTATTTTCAGCTCATTGAACAACATTTTACTTACTTACATCAACCGTGTCTCTCGGATTTTTGAAATTACATTCACAGAAGTGGTAAAATTATAATTTATAAAGAAAATAATTTTTTTAACTACCACTTAGTAGTTTCAGTATTCATCAAAAATTGATGTTTTTCAGAAAAATGCCAAAATTTCATCCTAAGCTATATTTCATATTCCAAATTCAAAAATGAAGTCTATTTTACCAAATTCATATCATAGAAGTTGCGTTAATTAATTTTATAATTAAATCCCACTGTTAAAACAAAGAGCGTGTTTTTAAGAAACAATATCTATCAACAGATTGACACTTGTTTATGTCTAGTTTAAATGTGAAATTACATCCAATGACCAACATTGTATTAAATTGTAAAAATATATTATAAGTATACTTTAAAACCACTCAAATTAATAATTTATCACTATTAATTATTTCGATTGAAAAAAGTTGTTTTTAACTAAAATTTAGTAATTTTCACTATTCATCAAAATATGAAAGTTATCCGAAAATCACCAAAATTTCACCTTAGGCTAAATTCGATACTCCGAATCCATAAATAAAGTCCATTTTGAGAGCTAAAATTTATAAAATTTTAAAAGGTGGTTATTACTATTCATAGCGGCTAGTTTTAATAATATTTTAATAGCATATTGTTGTTTAGTGAAACTCAGTATTACATACTACACACGCTATCGAGGAAGGTCGTGATTGAGTGTATTGCAAGGAAAGTCAAGGATGCGTGTTGTGCAAGCTCCTTTTGGTGCAGCGTACAACACAAGACATTAGTGAAATTAAAAAGAATATTTTTCATAAAATCTCGGGGTGTTACATTCTACCCCCCTTAAAATGAATTTCGCCCTCGAAATTTGTCGGGGTTATAAATGGTTTAATCTTAGAAAGTTTCTTTAATAGAAACCCACATCGTAAAAAGGAATACCAAAACCAATATTTAAAAACAAAAGTATGAAACTTAACGGTTACCCAAATAAACTAATCACTGGTTTTCCACATAGGTGAAAATATGGATATGGAAGAGAAATCTAACCATCATGTTCTGATGGGGAGTGGTAGAGAACATGGCTATGGAAAAGCCAGCAATCACAAAGCCATAAATTTGTGACGATCTAAGGTACCATTTGATTCATCAGATATAAGATCACTAGGATAACATTTTTGGTTTTCAAGATCATTTCCCTAAAGATGAAAATTTTAATTAGAATAAATACTTACTTTATTTTGGAACAATCTCACTGTTGTTCGTGCCTTGAACAATTTCCACTTCATCTCTTAAATAAATGAAGTTGAATTTGTTATTCGTGAAGTGTTAGCAGATCATGTGATAGAATGACGGGTCATTCTATCTGTCTCAAACAAAAGGTTAGCAGAAATTATATACATAAGTCGATCTATAGTGAGATTAATCATATATCATTCCTAAAATGGACTTATACATTATATATCATACAGCTTAATATAATAAAACTAGTTTCTACTAAACAGGGACTTCCTGTAGGCCAGTGGTAGGCGATAAAGGCCAGTCGCACTTCGGTTGTGGGTTCGATTTCCACAGCCTTGTCCGACGCGATGGGTTGTCGCCCATCCTGCAGGTTGTCCTTTTTCTAAAACTATATTACTATAACATCCCATCAATAATATCAAAAAAAATTCTATCCTCAAACAACACTAACTTATGTCCAACATAATCCATTCCACTCTCATAACATAGTGAAAACGATTACCAGAGATTTAATACCATCGCTGATCCCCATATATCATTAGATATGTTTTGTTGGTCACATTCCAAACATTCAAAGTCCTTAATCATGTATTATCTTGAATATCTTAGTGAAAACATGAATGCAGTTAAAAGTTAACACCTTCCACATACCAAAATCCTCAAAATTCTATATACTCAAACCATGATATCACTTAGTCCTTATATCAATCATGAGCTCATGAATACTGTCAAATATTTAATTTTCTCATTTTCCCTTCATTATGCGCATATCATTCTTTTTCCAAAAATATATCAATCACTTTCCATGGTTACTGGTACCATAAAATTATTGAAAACCACAATAGACCAATACATAAATATTCGAATATTCCATGATACTATATACAACACTATTTTGGAATCCCATTACATAAACACTTAATCATTCCACCACATCATTGTCATATTCAACATCGCCAATAGTGATCGCATGTGACTTCGCTTTGTCCTTTGCCTTAAGTGGTTGCTCATGTTTATCATCAATAACCCTTGGATTAGGGCATTTATTGGCATAATGTCTCATCTCCTTGCACTTGAAACATTGAAGTGTTGGTGGTGCGTTCTCTGCAGTGTTTGCTTTGTTTACATCATTAGAAACCCTTTTTCCATTACTTCGACACTCAGCTACTCGATGACCTTCTTTTCCACACTTAAAACATTTTCTAGTCCCTTTAATAAAATCTCCACCATGCTTCTTTCCACACTTTGAGCATAAGGAAACATTCATCTTCTTTTCACCATTATTCTGAGATTTCTCCTTGAACTCCATCTTTTGTTACTTTTCAAAACCATGAGATGGATATGTAACACCAACTTCCATTTCTACCTTCATAGCACAATGCACAATTTCTTCATAGCTACTGAAGTCTCGTATAGCTAATGCCCTTCGAAGACTTGGTTTTAAGCCACTGAAAAATTGATCAACTTTACTTTCAGGTTGGATGATAATGCCAGATGCATACCTTGCAAGTCTTGTAAAATTCGCTTCGTATATACCAACAGACTCATCATCCTTCTGTTTCAGCTCAAGAAACTCCTTTTCCATCTTCGTTCGAAGAATATGAGGGAAGTACTTATTGAAAAATATGTTCTTGAACTCGTCCCATTCCATGGACTCAATTTCATCTCTCTGCCGTGTATTCTTGATAAGATTCCACCATTGATCAGCTTCACCTTCAAAATGATATACTGCTAAGATGACTTTATCATGTTCAGAACATTGAAGAACTGAAAATATCTTTTCAGTGGTACTGATCCATTGTTCAGCAACAAGTGAATCAGAAGACCCACTGAAAGAAGGTGGACGTTGCCTCATGAAGGACTCAATAGAATATTGTTCCCTTCTCTGCTCATTTGGAAGTCCAGAATGATTCATAGCTTGTGTAAGTATAGCAATAATATTTTTCACTCCATCTCCCATAACATTTGTTTGTTCAGGAGGACAATCATTGCATTGTCCATTGCATTGATCAACACGGTTCCTTCGGGTTCCAGCCATCGTCTAAAACCCAAAAAGAATAGTGTGAGAGGAAAAAATAATGCTAGGGAAAATAATATAATAAAGGGGGAGTACCTTCAATATCTAACATCTTAGGTTTAATTCTATGATTGTTAGCGTAATTCTAGTACTATAACCTATAAGTATACTTAACCTTAGGGACATCCCTAGACATACCTTAGAAATATCTCTAGGGATCACACTAACGTTTTCGCATCCTAGTTTCCAAAGGTTGACTAAACCATTCCTCTGATACCAACTTTAGAGACCCGAAGCTTAACGTACATAGACATTACATTACATTTGTGGAATACCTAGTACATAACAAAAAAACACACACACAAGGATCGTAATAGTTTAGTGTCTTTGGAAACTGGGAATATAATCTTCTAATCGTGGTGAAAGATCTTCAAAATCTCCCATAAAGATCTTCCTTTTTTTTACCAAAAACCATTCTTTATATCCTGGGGAAAATAAAACATAAAAGGGTGAGCTCAAATGCTCAGTAAGGGTAAACAAAAGAAATATCAATCACATCATATACATAAGCACATAACTTTTGGAAATCTGAACCTGCAAAAGAGATCATAATTTCATAACATGGGGTAAATCATGGCAGTGAAATATAATCACAATAATCATAACCTAAAACATGAATCTTTGTGGCATTCACACATAATCATAGAGAATCATTTCTTTTTAGTTAAGACTCATTGCCAAGACTATCTTAGTGGACAAAGTCCCTTTCTGAATCGAGTAACCCTCGTTTCAGTCCTGTTTCACTGAACCGGTATAACCTACCGTTCCAGCCCTGTCTATCTCATGAGATATAAAATCATTACCCAATGCATTGGAGGGAGATATAGGTCCCACCCATCTTATAATGAATCCTTTCTTATGTGTGCCACATAATCATAAATCATACATCATCGTATAACCCATGTAATAAAAATGGGATTCTTAAACAACATGACATCATAAAACAATTCATATAAGATAAAGGAATTCATAAAAATATTTCTATCACAACCTAATCAAATCCATGTAATAATAGGGAGAAAAACAGAACCCTTTTATTATCTTAGATAGAAAATAATTTTGATAAAATACTTGATCTCCATTCTTGAGGAAAATATCCTTTCTACTTCAAAAACATTTTTCCTTTCATAACATGTCATACGACATTAAAATAAAAGAAGATGATTAAAAATAAACTTGAAAACTTGTAAAGGAAGCTTCTTGGAAATAATGTTTTAAAAATCCATTCATGCCGTATAAGTTAAAAAAACATTCTTCGTACTTTTGTCGGAAAAGTCAAAAAGTACCTCGTACGAAAAAAATGACAAAAGATTCCTTTCATATTCTTTACTAAAAACTCACCGAAGGGTAAAATTGGATTTAAACTATTTTAAGTGGATGGAACCAATATTACATATTGAGGGAACATGGATGTGGATGATAAAATAAACCCCAGTAAATACCAAAGTATAAACAATCTCGGATAAAAATGAGATTGTGATATTTTCCCTTACCTTAGGTCCGATTTGCTTCGTATGTGTCCGAACCTCCTGTATAATGATTTAAATAATGTCATTGACTTATTACAGAATCATATTAATTGTTATTATATCATATATGGTTCACTTATGACATTATATTACCCGTTCTTTTGTAAATTCCATGTTAAAGAAGCGTTTTGGGTAAAATCGTTTCATTTATCGTAGGTGTTTTGACTTGTTGTTCTTGACATTATTATTACTTATATCATGATTTACTTACTTCCAGAATATAAAATATGATTTATATATCATATATATTCAGTATATATATATATAATAGATAGATAAATGAAATGAAAAACACCGTTCATGGAGACGGTAGTCCGTACGTACGCATGAACGCTGTTTTCCTTTCCTTATTGTCTTGAATGGAAGTAAGTAGATGACATACATATATATATACATAAATCCAGTAGCTTAATAATGTCATATATTTCATTATTATTTCTTATATATACTTTATAATCATTCTTAAATGGTTAACATGGAGAACGAATCTCATCGCGTCGTGGAGACGGTAGTCCGTACGTACGCACGAGCGATGATATCATTTCCATAAATATTGAATTGAATTGGAGTGGATTATACAATATATCATAATCAATATTATGTTGTAATAACTATTTATAGTTATTCTTTACACCATTATACCCATCCATGTAAGGTGGTGGTGGAAAATAGATTACACCACAGCGTGGAGACGGTATTCCGTACGTATGCATGCGCGGTGATTTCTTTTCCCGTAGGATGGATAGATGGTTAAATAGGGTTGTTTCATACTTATAATAACATATCAGTATATTAGTGATACTGATGTTATTACTTCATAATGAAACAACCTAAGAAGAATAAGTGGAAGAAGAAATAAAGATGAAAGAATTGGTAACAGTAATTACCTCTTCTTTGAAGCACCTCTTTGAGACCTCCTATTAGGGAACTAAAATTGGTCTTTGAGGAAGACCAGAACCTCTAGGATGTTGTTAGTGAAGTGGAGAAGAGATTTTGGCAGGGGTTGGCCGAGCTTGAGTGCTCAAATTGGTGTGAGGGGGAGGGGGAGGATGTGTCCTTTTATAAGGGAGGAGAGGGGCACCTTAGGAATATCTCAAAATATTATTTTATATTAAAGTCAAAATCGATTTATAATGGTTCCAAAGGGTCTTATTTCGAATCTAAAGTGGGGATGGGTCGAAATCCTATCATCCAATAGGATTTAGACAAGTTTAGGGTATTATTTTAACCTTATCAATTAGATTTAACTCTAAGTTAAATAATTTAACTTTTACCGTGTCTTTTTGTTTTCTTTCACTATATGGTTAATACACTTACTATAACATGCCAAACGAACCCCAAATTGTATATTATTAATAAATATATCCTTATCTAAGTCATTTGGCCGAACCTTAGATATTTAGGAATAAAATAACAATTAATAATATAATATTTGATTTAAAAACTATTTTGTGTCAATTTTGACACTATTTGATACATGATTTTTGTGAAAGTCATAACAGATTTATATGTTCGAACCATGTTGATTACATCAACAATAATATATCATAGTAACCTAGAAAATTAGTGTAATTCATAAAAAGTCTCAAATTACATTTATTTTTGTATTTATAATATCAATTATTTCAATATTTCATTAATAAGATAATTACTGCATCATCTTTGTGTCATAAATACATTAAATTATTTGATGTCTAAAAATTACAAATAAAATACCGTCATGTAGGAAATCGTTTTAGCTTTCTAATGAATATTTACAATCGAATTTATCTTATGTAAAATCCTATATTAAAAATGTTTTAGTAAATAAAATTTGATTTTGACTCTTTTAACTCTTCTTTGTATTATATAATAATAAATGTCCTAATCTAATCCAAGTGGGCCTAAATGGTCATATTTTATTCCTAAGCTTATTTTTGGTCGAATTACACTTGTCCAATAGAATTATGACATGTGTTAGGGTAATAATAATATCATTTTTACCCTTAATTACCCTATTTACTTTTAACTGTGGTAAATAAAAGTAAAAAGTTACTATTCACCAAAAATTATTTTCATCTCATTGAACCACATTTTACTTATTGAAATCAACCGTGTCTCTCGGATTTTTGAAATTCCATTCACAGAAGTGGTAAAATTAAGATTTATGAAGAAATTAATTTTTTTAACTACCACTTAGTAGTTTCAGTATTCATCAAAAATTGATGTTTTTCAGAACAATGCCAAAATTTCATCCTAAGCTATATTTCTTATTCCAAATTCAAAAATGAAGTCTATTTTATCAAATTCATATCATAGAAGTTGCATTAATTAATTTTATAAATAAATCCCACTGTTAAAACAAAGAGTGTGTTTTTAAGAAACAATATCTATCAAAAGATTGACACTTGTTTATGTCTAGTTTAAATGTGAAATTACATACAATGACCAACATTGTATTAAATTGTAAAAATATATTCTAAATATACTTTAAAACCACTAAAATTAATAATTTATCACTATTAGTTATCTCGATTGAAAAAGTTGTTTTTAACTAAAATTTAGTAATTTTCACTATTCATCAAAATATGAAAGTTATCCGAAACTCACCAAAATATCACCTTAGGCTAAATTCGATACTCAGAATCCAAAAATAAAGTCCATTTTGAGAGCTAAAATTTCTAAAATTTTAAAAGGTGGTTATTACTATTCATAACGGCTAGTTTTAATAATATTTTAATAGCATATCGTTGTTTAGTGAAACTCAGTATTACATACTACACACGCTATCGAGGAAGGTCGTGATTGCGTGTAATTCAAGGAAAGTCAAGGATGCGTGTTGTGCATGATCCTTTTGGTGCAGCGTACAACACAAGACATTAGTGAAATTAAAAAGAATATTTTTCATAAAATCTTGTGGTGTTACATTTCTCCCCTACCCCAATTTATAATCAACCAATCTTTGGAAAAATGATTTCTTGCTTTAGTCCCTACATACATTCATGAATTCTGCTCGGGTACCAAATGGTGGTCCAAGAATCATGTGAGGTGACACTCAGTAGGACACCAAAAATAATGTCTAAAACAGTTCTAATACATTTATATAATAATAATTAGTGCGAAATATCTAATATGTGTGAAGTGATACTTGTATGTGTGACACTTTATTTCCAGCCCAAGCTCGCTATAAACTAGTGATTGTATACATGGGATAAGAGTAAACAATGAAAAAATAGGATTGACACTATCTCAACTAATAATATTAATCAAGAACCTATAAAAGGAGTAAATCATTATAATCATCCATAGTGGCGTATTTTGAGTAATCTAGTGTTATATCCAATGGTCCATATCCAAGGATTCAAAATTTACAAGGTATCCTCAATAGATTATGTCATGTAATCAAGTGTATGACTCTACTATTATATCCATGGAGTTTTATTTTCCAATTAATTCTCAATGTCCTCTACCATGTAATGAATATTTAGTCCCAATATCCATATCCAAGGAGTATTAATGTCCAAGTAATCTAATGAAATCTAGATCCATGGAGTAGAAATGTCGATGGGATCCAATATAATATCAAATCCATAGAGTAAAAATGTACAGGGTTTCCAATATAATACTAATTACATGGAGTATAGTTTTTTATGGAATTTTATGTTGTTTTTAATCCATAGAGTATAAATTTCCATGTAATTAAGTAAAATCATAACCATATAATAAATCATTTTATAATAATACATAATCAATGAGTTCATCCAACTCATTCCAAATTTCTATGAAAATCACTTAATTATTTTAATATATCTTCACACATGGAAGAAAATAATAAACCCTCTCATATACCTCATTTAATTCATTAAAACTCTTATTAAGGTGGTTTTCTCACACACCCACCCAAAGGGGTGGTAACTCCTGGGGAATATATATTAATATACCCCACAAGTGATGTAGGTTGTGGTTGAGAACGTCCAACCGTCACATGATTCTAAAAGGGAATCCTATCACAGTTACAATAATTTAATCAAGGTTTTTTAGTAATTTTAAAATAAATTCTAGATGGTTTTTCATAGAACCCAATAACTACCTATAAATCGTCAAGACATTATGTGAAAATTTATATACCAACTATCATATAACCATGTTAGAAAACTTGTATAATATCATCACCAAAATCAACCCAGATCAGAATAAAACTGATGAAAAAAGGGAAAATCTAAAAATATGGAATACAATATTGAACCAAAACAAATACATTGATAACTATGAAAAATATTAATGGTCCAAGAGGAATGGTGAACAACCCATAATGCAACTAATGGGACTGAGAGTGAAGGAATCTAAGTTAAGATCGAAGAGATATAACAAATCATGTGTTAGAGTTCCATGGAGCTCCAGTATGAGAGAGAAGAGAGGGGGGAAAGGCCCTATATATAATTATAAAAGAGTGAATCATATTTTAAAACATGACATAAGGATATTATATGGTGTTGAAGCTTTACACACTAAGTGATATTCATGTTTTCTTCCTCCATGGAAAAACTAGTACATGTCATGAATGGTTCTGGTGAGACCACAAACATCATGTATTTAGTACACATCATATATTTGGACTACAACTAACCTTCATCCACCTTGGTCCTTCTTAAAAATACAGTCCTATCCCATGGTACCATATTTAGCAGCAAATCCAAAAATAGAACTTAAACAAGTTATTACTTAGAAATAAAATTATTTATAACTCATTTAAAAGTGCAGGATCTTAAAATATCACCCTATGAAGAAAACTAATCCCCATGATTCTATTTCCAAAATGAAAAAAGAAATAAAAATAGTTCTAGAATCTATGGATGTGTATCTGACTCTCTCTCCCATGTGACATTGTTCACACAACTGTGCTGCCATTAAACTTGAACTAAAGTAAGAACACTACCTCAGAGATATTTCATGCTCCGATCAATGATAAATATATGATGATATTCAAAGGGGGGATCTCCCTACAACTCAACCACATCTGGATAATGTGTACAAGTTGGGTCTGAGTGATAATTATGTAGTTTAGATACATGGAATACATCAAGCACGGCTAGGTGGATCTGAGTTAACTACAACTGATAGGCTACTGACCCGTCTCTCTCTAGAATCTCGAAAGATCCAAAATATAAAATTACTAACTTACCCTATCTATGAATGTATTTTTTTCACTAACCATGGTGATATATATAGAAATAACTAATAAAAAATTTTGAACTCTAATGGTCACCTACGATGATGATTACAAGACTTTATTCTAGAATGTGTGGTATCCATATACATTCTCATCAACTGGAATTTCTCTAACTTTTTTTGATCATCACTACCTCTCCTACCATTAATAAGCACATAGGTGATCCACATGGACTACTGTGAAATGCCTCATATGGTTCCATCTTTATAGTCAATAGATAGGTTTTGTTTTATACCAACTCAGCTAGGGGTATTGGACTCTCCTAATCACCACTAAAATCATAGACCCACACTCTAAGAATTTCCTCTATAACCTATATTGTGCACTCTAGATGTCCATCAGTTTGAGGGAGATATTTCTTGCCTATAAGAACCTATTTCACCAACACTGTTTTTAATCATTTACAAAATCAAGATGTATACTGGACATCCAAATCTAATATAATTGTTTGAGTAACCCTATCAATGTGGAAAATTTCATGAATTTAAATTCATTTAAAATCATATACTGAGAAAGTCTCCCTGATATAAATTAAATTATAAACTTCATGATCCTATCCATAATGATACATAAGGAATCACTACCTCAATGTGACCATGGAAACCTAGTTATGAAATTCAATGTAACATCATCTCAATTCCACTCAAAAATTGGTAACTGCTGTAAGAATCTAGCTGTCCCTTGGTGTTCTTCCATCACTTGGTGAAAAAAGGAGTACCTAGTAAAACAAACATCTAACCATCATTTTTTCAGACCACTTATATTAAGGTTGCAAGTCATGATACATCTTGGTATTGTCATGGTTTACTTCCCATGATGAGGCTTGATATTCCCACATCACCTCCTACATTATGTCTTCTGGAACCTAGAAGATACCATGGATTTGTAGATTCTAATCCTCATAAATGATCTAACTGAGAGGAAAATAATCACCTCATGCACTCTCACATAATACCATTCCATTATAATATAACAAATATTTCATCCTCACCCCGTACAAAAGAGTTTAAGTTACTTCAATGGATTATAGGAATGTATTTATGTGAACAAACCAAACCTCCAAGTGTATCTCTAAATAAATCCATATTTTTTCTACTCACTACTAGCCTCCTAAAATTCCCAAATCTATGTCCTCTTTCTTAGTGAATCGAAAACTACATTACCATTTCAAAATAAATATGTATTATTAAAATTGGATTACATAATATATTCAGAAAAACATTCTCTTCTAATGGATTAATTCACCCTTCAAAAATATGTACATGGTTATTTTTTTGTTCCGTGTACACCACATAATATTATTCCAGTAAATAATACCTTTAACAACATAGTAAATTAACAATAGTTGATAAATCAAGATCATGTGTTGGGTAATTTGAATGATCCTAGGTTTTTAAATGAGGTGTGGATCCTTTTATTTCTGTTTGAACTCCTGTTTTTCTTCTCCTTTTGTCCTATACCTCGAAGATGAGACCATAGGATGATTTTGTTTTTTTGGACAAATAAGGGGGGTAAGGTTTGACTTTAGGACAAATACATGATTTGTATTTGGAATTTAATGAATGTACACAATTCACAACATGAATTGGTCAAGAACGAACATTTTAAAATGTGTAATGGTTATCCCTGATGGGGGGAAACCTGAACATTACATATTGTGTAAATTATGCACAACATATAATTTCTCTTGGTTAGTTATTTTTAAAGAGATGTGGATTCATATTTTTGAAGTGATCCCGCTCCTCTCTTCTATCATGTATAAGAGGGCCACTAAAGGAGCATCATATAAAGCCAAAGCTAGGCATTTTTATATCAATCTTATTTGTATTTTGATTTTTCCACCTTCAATCTAAATGGATGTGCACTAGTGAATTCTCTATTACTCATGTGCCTTTCACTATTTCATTCCTCCTATAAAAAGTTATTTTCATGCAAGATCGTAAGCCTTATTTTCAGGAATTCATTTTTTCTTCCTTTTTATCCCAATCTATGTCAAGATAGGATCCATTACTATATGATTATTCTAACTTATGTATATTGTAATTAGTCTATTCCACTACATTAAAATTAATCCTTTTATAATCGTTGATTAAATTTTATTGAACATCAGGCCTTCATGTTTTGACACTAAATTTAATATAACATTCATTTTATAAATTTTTTGGAACCTATTTAAGATTATCCTGAGTAGATACATTTTTTTATAGGTCATTCACTTCAACATGTTCCAGCTTTGCTATTAATTATCAAATTTTTCATTTCATATACAACCTTATTGGTTTTGTAGAAGCGCCCCAATTTTAGTGGGACACGAAATTAGAATTTAATGATATATATAAAAAAGTTTTATTCCTTGTTGACATGTGATGAAATGTTATGAAACTGTTTAAAATGATTAAATGAATTATATTTAAAATTTTGAATCGGTTGGATAAACACATAGTTATATTATAATTATAAAATGTGTTATGATATGTGATGATGAATTAATAATGGTATTTGATGCCTTGGACATTTCATCTCCATGGATCCTAATTTCATTGGATGCGATGGTCATTTGTACACCATGGATCCATATTGATTAGGATAATAGATGACTTGTACATTTATAATCCTTGGATGTTAATTCCATAGGATGGAAATAACTTTTATTCTCATTGGATTCGACATTATTAGACTCACCATGGATATGCTCCTTAGGCTCCACATAAGTATTTACAGTGTTTCCATTGAGATGATCCATGTACTTGATGAGGATTCCTTGTCCATTTATACTATGTATCTGACCATTCCTGTCCTCACACATGATTTCATGTCTTATTTCCTTGTTCATTCCTTGGTCATCAAACCATGGATCTAGCCCTTGGGGTTTGAAAGTAGATTACATGGAATAAGTTGACGTGGAATCATTATCATGTTTTTATGTTAGCCTATCATTATGGGTGTTGGATTATTATTCATTTGGATCCATGGTTGGATGGAAAATATTATATCATCATTTGACACATTACTTTTATTACAATTATACCAGTGATATATTTCAAACTGGCTCATTGGTTTTACACATACTGGAATTCATATAGATACCATTGGTGGTGGCTTACTAAGTGTTATTTTGCACCGTGTTCAGCAATCATTGGCTACCCATAAGGACATAATGGATGCAAGTAGGGACCAGGGAAATAAACCATTTTCTAATGCTTGAAGTGATTATTGCTTAGAAGTATGGGATAAAATTTCCTAGATTTTCTAATGATGCTATCTGAAATTTTATCTTTTGTTATTTTTTTTATTTTGAAACTTATATTGTAATTATTTAAAATTATAAATATTTCATACATTTATAATAGAGACAGTACATGATCAACATATTCTATATGATGATTGGTTTTGATATTTATTTCTAGCTTTTAAAGGTTAATCATTTATTGGTATGTTATTCATATGATTACTCTATTGACTATCATTTTTACACCAATATGATACACTATGATCAAGAGGGTATAGTCTCCCCACTATACCACCTTAGAACCATATTTCTAGTTGGAAGTCTTTGGTGTATAGGGAGGTGCACATGAGGCCATGTGATAAACTGACTTAGGACACCGCTCAGTGGGTCCAAAGTCCAGACATTACAAAGTGGTATAATAGGTCTTTTTCATGTCATTACATTTTTTCCATACTATTTTGGTTGGTAGAAATGGGGTTAGCAATTTAATGTAAATTTTAAATAAGTTGTGCCTTGGAGTATGTAACCCAAATGCAGGAAGAAGCTGAATTTTCCATGGATGGGACATGTTTTTTTAGATTTTTCATATTACTATTGATTTGACTTCACAATTGGGTGATACCCTTAATGTTGGATGTTTAATATTGTAATATATATAGTTATACAATGACTTAATGAAATGAGTGAATTCAATATCATGCATCAGTTTAGAAAACTTACAAGATTCACATTTCATGCACATGCCATTCCATATAGTATGCATTTCTTGACTGCATGACATTTGATTTCTGTTCCTTGTGATAGAATTATTATTGAATTAATTTCTTCTATAAGAGACTAAGAAACATTGTTGGGAAATATATAGTATGTGATAACCTAAATAGTGTTTTCCTACATAGGCTAAAATATACAACATAAGCAATCAATTATGGAGCATTAAGCCAGAGAACATCAGTCACATGGATTGGAACTTGATATGGATGGGATTGAATGGATTCCACACATCAATCTATAAGGAATATGGTCCCTTATGGATTATAAGTGGGCATCCACTTTTTTCATATATTTAAAATAATAGTAACCAAATATGGATTTAAATTAATATTAAATTTCAAATGTAAAGGTATCTGATAAATTAATTTTTTAATTGTACTGAAGAATCCATATGTTGGGACCCCTAGTGTGAAACAAATTACCTGAACCAAACATAACATTAGATTGTATAGTATGTAGATTAAATGGTGTTCTTTGCAATTATTTATTTTACCAATCCTTGGATTTGTTATAAGGAAAAGGGGTGTTTATTTTTTATAGTAATTCTTGTACATTTATTATGTTTATAAATATTCCCCGATAAGGAATGGAAACTTTTCAGATGAATTAGGTTAGTATTTATAGAGATATAAATCCATGATAACCTCCAATTGTGTTCTAGGAGGGTGGGAGGAACCATGTTTCAGAGGTCATAGGTAGTGATATACCAGTAAATCCTACCATATTTTTAGTTGTGGAACCTTTAATTGTACTATATATGTGTGTTGATGCCCAGTTCATTGAGGAAATCATACTCTTCATGTATAACATTTTGGGATCCTCGTATCCTTTATTATCTATGATTGAGATAACATGTATGTTCTAATTTTAGCATCCTCCCATGTTTTCAGGGAATTTTGGTACATATGTGATGATCTATGGGTTGATATTGTTCTATCAATTTTCGATCATCTATAGACACATCCTTTGAGGATAGTGAATCTCATGACATAAATTCTTTGGGGATAATCTATGTGCTAGTTGGATGTTTTGAATAATGCTTATGGGCATCGAGATATGGTTTAGAGGGGTTTACAATTTATTTTTTATGATTAACTCATTCCCGAGACCCTATGAGCTAAAATGTATAGTGAATTTATTTTTCTAGGGTATGATGTGAATATCATTATGGAGTATTTAAAATACTTCATATATATTTGGTGTTTTATGCCCACTTATCTTGGTGATGGTCCATCATGGGAGATATTCCTTGAGGAAGGTATGAATCATGTCGTTTGATCATTTGTAAATGGGTTTTGGATGACTACAATTACTGAAATAGTGACTCATGTGCTTATTAATAAATGGAATTTTAGGTAGTTTTGTGGCATAGAGAAAAGTAGTGAAGCTTCTTGACTTATTGGTTCTGTGATAGGTGGTACAAAGTTACGTTTTGTAGAATCTAGTGAAGGGAGTATCTACTAGAGTGTGAGAAGTGGTAGTTATATCATTTTCATTTGTGTTGGGGATAGGGACATAAGATGAGTGAGTACGATAACGACCTAGTTGAGTACCGATAATGCGGCAGGATGGGCCATGTACAGTGATTCTGTAGGATATTCTCTCTAAATTTTTGTGGAAATAGATCGAATATAAATCTAGATTAAAGAGTGGGATACATATATTCTTGCCAGGATGTGATATTTATTAGTGTTGGTCGTTCAAGATGAGGTGGTGGTTATGGATGAGGAACCTAGACACTAGTCGTACCGTCACAGTAGAGGGGGAATACTCTGGGAAGTGAGCTTGTTGGATTTGTTCATAGATTTAGTGATATATATTTTGTATAGACTACACATAAGGAGGATAGAAATGGTTTATCAATGCTGATAGGTACAATCATACAATACTTTTTGCTAGTATATACTCGTTTTTATATAGATTTTACTAATTTATTTATATGTGTACCTATTATAAAGATCCTCATTGTAATTTTTCTTTTTTCTGATGGTGTCACGAAACTCAATACTCCCTTGGGGATCTGATCTCATAGTATACACAAATTTATTGAATTCCTCCTTGAGGTAGCTGTGTGCCAATTTTTATGGGATCTTTTTTCCCATTAGATGAAAGGGTTTGATGTCATACTTATAAAAGATTGTCTACATTATTATCCATTATATTTTGATTTATATAATCGAATGGTGACTTTCACATCACTTGGTGGCATTATTTTTATTAAAATGGTTTAATTGTATGTATAGGAAGGTAGAGATGGATTGTATCATATCGTGTTGGGATAGATGATGGCCTAGAGTGATAGTTCATATCCTGATGATTGGGTAACTTGTCAAGTGAACATCCCAATAGTGGTTGATCATGTTAGGGATGTCCTATAGGTTGTTTTTCTAGTTTACCTCTAGATAGAGGGGTGTAGTTCTCAATTGATCTTATTCTAAAAGTTTTAATGGTATCCATTCATCCTTATAGGATGGCTTCTATAGAGTTTCATGAATTTAAGAGGTAGCTGGGGGATTCAAAAGTAATAAGTTTTATACAACCTAATACATTATTGGAGATTATCCAATCCTTTTTGTGAAAAACGGCGATGGAAAAATCATTGTATATATGTATTACCATAAATTGAACCAGTTGATGGTTAAGAACCCATATAATTTACCTCATATCGATGACCTCTTCGACCATCTCCAAGGATTATAGGTTTTTTCGATGACTTACAAGAGTTCTGTTGAACACCGAGTATGGGTTTGACATATAATATTTTCATGTAAAAATTTGTGCAGAATTTATGGTCCATATGATTATCTAGTTATACTTATAGGTTTAAAAATGTTCTGTTTATTTTCATGGATCTGATGAAAAAAAATTTCCACCCATGTCTGGATTCTTTTGTGGTGGTATTTATGGTTGATATATTGGTATATTATCACAATCAACACAAACATCACAAAATTTATGGGTTATTTTTGGATACACTGAGAGATAATACAAAAATATGTAGAAATAAGAGTATCTATTAACCTAGAAAAGGATTGAGCTGAAGTTTCCAAGGAGAATCCCAAGAATTTATTTTTCATGTTAGATTTATTAGGACTGGATTGATATTATAGGTGTTTCATAAAGGAATTATCAGAATTAGTAGAATCTATATTGGTATTTAATATGAAGGGTGTGACTTTTGTGTAGATATATACCTATGATATGGCCTTTTAGGATTTTAAGGGGATACTAAAATTTGCATCAGTCAGGATTCTTCCACCATCATGTAGGAGATATATAGTGTGTTGTGGTGAATCACTTATTATTCTAGGATAAGTTAAGATTCATGAGTAATGATTCATAGATTATATGTGTCATTAGTTCATTCCACATGATAGTAATTACCCTATCAAAAATATCAAATTACCCACTTTTTTCATTCATTGAACTATTTGAGCCACTATTTACCGGGATATGTATTTCTATAGTACACATTTAAAAAATGATCAATTAGATATTTTAATAACTGCACATGAAAATGAGGTTATTAATGTGGGGTGAATGCCTTTATTCTTTAAGCTTCAGAATTACCAATATTCCCAAGAGGCAATAAGCTGTAGGTAATGCATTGAGATAAAGAACATAGATATAGGCAATTCAAGGGGCCATTAGAGAATTGTAGGTTATGTCCCTATATTTAATAATTCACATGGAGGAACAGGATATTCTATGTAAAAAACTCTCTCGTCCTCGGTGTGAAATCCACACTTCTGGATAGGGTGAGGATGATCTAATAATCTAATGTTGAGGGACAATCTTTATGGGAGAGTTTGGAAGGTGAGGACCCACCTCTTATTTGGACTATAGTTGAGGATGAAATTATGTAAATCCACTATCGCAATTGGGTTTCATCATACATATGAAAGGATATAAAGATAGAGTCTCAAGCCTTATCTTAGGCAGTACATCCTAGTGTTACCAAGATGTATCAAGATTTTTGCTGCCAATATTGATGGCCAGGTATGAAATGAGTGCTAGATAGTTTTTTCACGAGGTGCTCCATCTGTCAGTAGGTGATGGGGAAACAATAGTAAACAAATGGACTTTTATAGTAGTTATCCATTATCGAGTTTAGATTGGATGATGTTGTAATGGATTTAATGATCTGGTTACCGAGGTCACCTTGAGGTAGAAATGTCATTTGGGTTGTTATGGAATGGCTCATGAAGGTCTTACATTTCCTACTAATTTAGGATACCTTATCAATAGATGGTCTTGATGATTTTATATATATGAGAATGTGTGACTTTATGGGTTTCCTCATTCTATTGTGTTATATAGGTTTGCATGGTTTACATCAGATTTTTGTAACGTCTTTAAGTGTGTGTTGGGTGCATAGGTTCTTCAAACCAATGAATATCACCCTCAGATTGATGTCTATTTAGAGAACACTATACAATATTTGGTGGAAATTATTAGAGCATGCGTCCTATGTTTTGATGGATCATGGGAGACGTATATACCCCAAGTTGTTTTTTCCTACAATAATTGCTATTAGTTGACTATAAAGATGAAACATTATGAGGATTTGTATGGTTGGCCATTCTTATCACCTCTATGTTGGTTAGAGGTAGGATATGAAACAATTATCAGACCAGGTCTTATGTAGGAGACTTTATAGAAGGTACAAATGATCAGTAAGTGTATGGATTCAGCACACTCTATAATGAAATCTTACATCAATAAACAATGATGACCTCTAGAATTTGAGACTGGGGATTGGGTCATTATAAATATCTCACCCGGGATGGGACATATATGTATTTGGGGATATTGTAATATTTTAACATAATATGTCGAGTTGTTCAAGATTTTGTAGATAGTCTGCCTACTAGCATATCAATTGTAGTTACCATAATGGTATTGACCGATGAAATTCATATTCCATGTATCTTAGTTGTTCAATTATCACTCAAACCCATCTCATAATATACAAGAGAATAATATTGAGTTATAGGTATATGAATTCTTCTAGTTGAATCCATTACATGTAAATGATTAGAGCACAAATGAACTATTTGGCCATCATATTCTTCTAGTATCGATCTTATGGATGCACGACCATTTATAGGACATGTCATGGGAGGAAGTGGTCTATGTTCATGATTTTCATTCAGAATTTTTCTCATATAATGTATAATCATATTTGGAAGGTAAATTCGAGAATGAATTAATTTAATGGGGATAGATTTTATGATCCTTTGTTTTTTGATGAGGTATGAATCCTTTTATTTTTAGTAAAACTCTTTTTTTAAGTTTTCATTTTTTTTACACCAAGAATCTAAGATAGTGGGACGGTGGGGTTGTTTTTTGAAACAATAAGTCTGTTGAAGGTTGGCACTAAGAAAAATACACGAATTTTATTTAGAATAAACAACATGTAATCAATAAACTACATGTATTGGTCTGGACTAGACCTTTCACAATGTGTCATGGTTTTTCACTTGAAGGGGAAAACCCAAACATTACATGGTGTTTAAATTTTACATGACATTTAATCTCTTTAGGTGAGGATTTTTTTAAAAGAGACAAGGATTCAATATTTTTTTACTTGCCCCTCACATATCTTCCCTCACACATAGGAGGACCCTGGGAGATATTTTCATGATTACTAACCTAGTCATTTCCATATATCCCTAATCCAAAAATCTAATTCATCCACCAAGAATCTCATTGTATGAGGTCAATTAAGTTTATCTATTCCAATTATGAATTTCTATGTTTAACTCATCCCTGATAGAGTTATTTTAGTGGAGTCTCTTGTGATTTATTTTCATGTTATTTATCCATTCTTTATTTTTTTTCTTGATCTGAGTCAATTTGGGAGAGAAAACTAAACCAGTTTTATAAAATATGTACATGGTAGGTGGATTATAACATTCCTTTATATTTTTTATGTTTTACATATATTTTTTAATTTTAATAAATTTTGAGCCTTCTATAATTTCCACATAAATAAATTGAACATCTTGAAAAAAATGGGAACATTTTTAGCTATCTCATTTGAAATGCTATACGGTTGGAGATCATTTATCATAAAATGTTCTCCTTTTGAGGTATATTTTCATATTTTCCCTTTATATACAACCCCATTGGTTGTTTAGGAGATCAATTATTTTAGTGGAAACTGAAATGTTATTTCAATGATATATCTTAAAATGTTTTCCTCTTTTTTAGGTGATGATATGTTATAAAATAATTTAAATTGATTGAATATATTGCATGGAAATATTTAAATTGGTCAAAATAACTCATTGAATGTTTATAATTTATAAATGGGTTATGATATGTGAGGATGTATTGATAGAGGTAGTGGATTCCTTAGTGATTTCTACTCCCTTGGTATCTATTCCATTAAATGATATGGAGATTTATTCTCTTTGGATTGATATTGATTTTTGTAGTGGATAACATGGAAATTTCTAATCCATGGATTCTAATTTCATAGGATTCCAAGAAATTTGCAACTCATTGGGTTGGGATCTCTTGGACTGGCCTTGGACTATCCCTTTGGGCTCTACTCATTTCTTTACTCAGAATCCATCAGGATGCTATATGGAATCAATGAGGATTACTTGGTAATTCATACCTTGGATCTAAACCTCTCAGAACTAAAAAATTCTTTCATAGAGTAGGACATTGAGGATTCCTTGGACTTCATACCATAGATCTAATCCTTGGGATTTTAAACATGGTTGCACAATATATCCTAATGTTTTATCTTTATAAAAAAATTTGTTACATTGTGATTATGGTTGATTGAATATTGTTTACAGTGAGAAACGGTTGGTCATATAGGGTGAAATCTTAATTTTAAATTATACTTTTGTTCATATTATTCATGTGATATACTACATACTTATTCATTGTTTTTAAAAAGACCATACTCTTTATAGAATTTTTTGATGCTGGCCTACTGAGTGTT
Organism: Viscum album; assembly: GCA_963277665.1. Lineage (NCBI taxonomy): Eukaryota > Viridiplantae > Streptophyta > Magnoliopsida > Santalales > Viscaceae > Viscum > Viscum album. The sequence goes on along the minus strand of OY728148.1, from coordinate 1,654,126,260 downwards.
ATCTCACACCAAGATGAGTCTGTTGTTGGGTAGCTATATGGACATCATGGATGAAGGTAGAGACTCAGGAAAGATCCCAATTTTAGATGAATGATTTTTTTATTTCTTTGGTGAAGGGTAGAACGGGATCGTAGTCAGATTATAATTCTATCTTGAGATATTTGTTTTGGACTTTTTTAAATTTTGATACATGTGTTGTACTAACGCATGCCTTCATGTATTGCCTAAAATTTTGTATGGAGACATGAAATGATCATAATATTTAATATGAATGAATTTGATATTTATTTTATATTTTTGTATCATATTCTTTTTTTTCTTAGTTATTCTTTCATTTCTCAGTTATTTACATGCTTCTACTATTTATTTTTTTCATTTAAACTTCTATGAGACACATTGATCATGTGGTCATTGTCTACCCACTATAAAACATTTGACCCTCACTGCTAGTTGGAAACATCTATCATATGTGGAGGTGCGCTAGAGACCATGTCCCCCACCACTTTAGGTCCTTGTTTAGTAGTTCTGGGGTTGGGAAATTACATTTTTCATCCCATGTGTCCTAAAATAAAGACAATTTTATACCACAACTCTCTCCTCATACATTTCAACTACTCATATCCCAATACCTGATGCATCACAATATAATTTACATCTTTTTCCTAACATTAGCATAATCACGATCAATGATGAAGTTAGCCTCTCTCTAATCTCATGAAGGGGTGTTTCACAGGTATCTGAACATAAAAAAATCACACCCTTCTTCATTAATCCTATAATTGGTGCTTATACATATGGTAATTACATTATGAAATTCTTGTAATAATAGTCCAATCGCAATAAACTCTGAATATCAAGGAAGTTCATGGGATTCTCCCATAAAACTATAGCTCTCACCTTCTTCAGGAAAATTGATACCCTTATCTATGAGATAATATGCCCCATGAATTGAACCATATCCATACATAAGTATAAATTTATGAACATGGAATAAAAATATTCTTTGTCAGTGTATTTATAACTATTTTAAGTTGTTTAGAAAGACTTTTTTGACTTTGAGAATACACCAACATGTCATCCAAAAAATCCACCATGAAAAAATCTTGGGTTTGGAAGGAAAATTTGGTTCATCACTACTATGAAATTGACTACATCTTTTATAAGTCCAAAACCATAACTGGATATTAATATATACCTAACTCCTATGAAAGGTTGTATGAGGTATTTCTGAAGATCAAACATGCACCTGATGGTAACTTAAATTCAAATAAATCTTCAAGAAAACCCAATCACATTTGTACTCAGTGAACAAATAATCTATTTGTGGAAAAGTATATATGTTCTTAGCCATAAAATGGTTCAATTTTTGGTATGTCACACTTAATTGAGAGTTCAAATTACCTTATTAGTGAAAAGAACTATTAAACCACACATAGAAATATTGGGTCGTATAAAAAAATATGCCTCTAAGACTTCTAGTTATATATTGAACTCTTTAAACTCTGTACTTCTGTCCTATAAGGATGAATACACATTGATACAGCTATTGGAATTAGATCAATAGAGTTGTCCATCTCAGTTTGAGGAGGTAATCCAGAGAATTCCCCCTGGAAAACATCCCTAAAATGGTCTTATGTTGAAGGAAATTCAGTCTGGTGCATTCTATGATCATCCTGATATAAAAACTAAATATGGGTAATAATCCCTCTAATCCAACGATGATCTATTCCATTTATACTTGTATGGACATCATCCACCTTTGTGGATACAGTTAAATCCCTTTGGTGATGTGATGGGAACCGTATGGTGATATCAAATGGAAAGGTCATGAAAAATAACCAAATCATCTAATTGAAGAATGACAGCATACCCTATCATATTGAGTAAAAATGTGTCTCTTGAATTATGAAACCCACATACCTCAAGTGGGAACTCCCTACAATATCATACATTGTATGATTGAATCATCCACAGAGTATCATGTATCATCATGCCACTAGAAAATTGAACATTGTACCCACGTATTTCCACAATAATTACATATTTGAATGGATATGAAGAACCTATATCAACAAGGATAAGATAATATATTATAATCTACTAAGATCATACATCTCAATATAAATATACTAGTTATTTACTCCTTAGGTATAGGTTCTAATGAATATATTTGGCATGCACTGAAGCCCTGTGAAATAACGTGAATACACAGAGCAGTCCCACTCCACTGCCATGGTTCAACTTGTGTCTAGATCCGTCATACATGGCCACCTCCTCAACCTGAATGTCTACAAATAATATAAATCCCATCCTAATTTGGAGCTTTTAATCTCACTTTTTAACCTAGAATCGACATCGGTCCATCACATTGTCTGTTGGAGAGACGATCTTAACAAACATTTGTTTATGGAACATCCACACCCATGTTTGACACTAAACTATGTCACATTCACCCTAGATCCTCATGTGTCATCACCGCCCACATTGATGAAATAAGATGAAACTACCAACACTCACACACTGGATGATATTCCCCCCATGTGAAGACATAGAACATAATTTCCTACCACCTGACATAGAACCATAGGTTCAAGAAGATAAACTACCCTTCTATGGGACCCTATCATCCTTCATGTAATTCTCAGTAATAATTTCCGGATTCATTATATTTTATTTTTAATCAACCAAGACAAATTAACCTATGATCTGATGACAATATTGACACCTTCCTTAAATCATCTAACCCTAGATTCCTCATCAGCAAGATACATAGGTGTAAATCGTTGATGATTGTTAAAGATAGTTGGATACTCCATAAAATTCATCACACCCTACCCTAGATACATATATTGACTATCATATTCAGCAGTCAGAGTCTCAGGAAAGAAGTATTCATAAAATTTCGATTCAAAATCTCAATGACAATATCTAAAATCCTATTATCATGGTTCAAAACATCTCAAAACTCATATTGTCTCCCCAAAGAATATAAATCCTGAGAATCACTCTCTAGTCTAGACATGTCTCAAGATCCTCGAAAATTTAAAAAAATGTTTCAAACAACAACTCAATGGTCTATGTATTTTCATATCCTGAAAACATGGGTGGTTGATACTGTTGGAAGACATGTGTTATCTCTTCCATTGTCAAGGAAGGTTAAAGGTGTACTTGAATAGTCTACATAAATAACAGGAAAACTCCTACAATTTGTAACATCCCAAGTAAATAAAGAATAATACATTTTCATATTTATAAATATTTTCAAATTAAATATTAATTTTACTTTGAAGGGGTTTCTATGTTCGATAGTGTACCTGATACGCTACAACGTGTTTCTTTGAAATCTTACGTCGCACACTAGTAATATAATAATGTTTTTTTAAATGGAAGTTAGCACGTAGTCATTGTGTTGGTAGGAATTAATAGGAACAACTAAAATATGATTAAATATGTTTTTCCAATGTTTTTACATTTATCCAATTAAAGATAAATGATTAAAATAAGAAAAGAATTCAATTTTAAGCATAAATACTCTAATATTCACTTAAAGGTCGATTTATCGCCATTTGATGGAGAACCCTCTTTAAATATGGGTTTTTTCACTATTATACATTATATTGGATCAAATAAAATTCTTATTTAGAATCGGGACTTCAAAATTTACTTTGTGTAAATTTTTGGTATTTTTCTGATAAAGTTCTTTTTTTAATGAATAGTGAAAACTGTTGTATTTTAATTCAAATTATCTTTTTAATATAATTTATTTATATGATTATATTATATTTTTAATTTTTTTTAAGGTAAAATTAAAATATACTTTTACCATTTAATCAAATTATGGTCATTGGAATTAATTTCACTTTGAAATTGGAGTTAAGCTAATGTCAATCTTTTGATATATTTTGTTTCATAAAAACACGATATTTGTTTTGACAACGGGAATTAATTATTAAATTAGTTAATTAAAATTATGTGTTTTGAATTTTTTAAAATATCCAAAATTTTTGAATTTGTAATATCAAATATATCTTAGGGGGAATTTTTGGTATTTTTCTGAAAAACATCAATTTTGAACAATAGTGAAACCACTAAGTGGTAGTTAAAAAACTAATTTTTCGTTTAAATGAAACATTACCACTTTTGTGAAATGAATTTCAAAAACCCCACATACATGGTTTTCATTAGTGTGTAAAATGTGGTTCTATGGGATGAAAATAATTTTTTTGTGAATAGTAACTTTTAAGTTTTATTAATTGTGATTAGAGGTAATTAGTGTAATTTAAGGTATAAATAATGATATAATAATATAAAATTAACTTTACCCATGTCCTACCCTTATTGGATGTGTCATGGCCGACAAATAAATCCATGGGTCAACTTGTGGACCGCATGGATCCACTTGGGTAATAAAATGACATTAATAACTTTATATTTAAAGTTAAAATAAAAATGTCACAAACATGTATTGTTTTACTAAAACAATGTTTAAATGAGGTTATACAAGACATATTTTTAACTATAAATATTCATTAGAAAGATAAAATGATTTCCTACGTCATTTTAATTTTTTATAATTTTTATACATTAAATAAATTAAATTATTTATGACACCATGATGATGCAGCGATTAGCTCATTATTTAAAAATTTAAATAAAATGAAATGATAATGTAAAATCAAAGACCCAAATATTTTAAAAAACAAATTGGATGGGTGTATTTCGAGCTCTTATCACCTTATAATCGAAATATATAATTTTGGGACCTTTAAAATCCGAAACTCATTATATAATAATGTAACATTTTAAAACATTCCAAGAGTTCCCTACTCCCTCTAATAAAAGGCCCCAACCTCTACCACCTTACTTACACCTCTCAAGCCTTTGGATTGGACAAAATCGTCTCATTTTATCTCTCCACATCCATCTCCTCATCATAAAAGCATTTCCATAGGCTGAAAGCTCTTCAATAAACCCCTTTTTTTCAAACTAAGGGGAGTTACCCGATTTAAAGGTAATGTCTTCACTTGTGTTATTTTGTTTTATTTTGCTTCTCAATCACCCTAAATTCTTTTTATTCCATTATTTTATAACAACACCAGTATATTAAATATACTAGGATTTTGTTATGAGAATAATTTGATTTACACTTACACACACCTCCTTCTAAGGGTTAAAGAACATACTGTTTTTGTGGTGGGCGAATTTCTGCTTCACGAAACGATGATTGTTCAATCTTCTGTTAACACCATTCATGGTTGACATTAATATGTCAATATTTTTATATATGAGATATATTATGTTTATGTTTTCCTTATTATTTAGTATTTTTCATTTATTTTATACCTTTATGATTTCCATTATGGGTAAACATGATAATTTCATTTTAGGAAGTGCAGACTACCGCCACCTAAAAGTGATTTGATTTGTTAATGCCATATGTGGGACATATAAAGTATTAAGTTAATGATATTTTATATGATATTGTTTTGTAATTATAATATACCTTTATATAATTATGATTTTTCTCCATTAAATACGAAATAGAAATGAAAGTAGTGTTCATGCGTAGGTACGGCTTACCGTCTCCATGAACGGTGCAATTCATTTCTTATCTCTAAATGTTATGTACTATTATAAATACATGTATATTCTGGATATATATGATATATATGATATCAAAATCAGGAATAACACTCTAGATATAATAATCCTTTCACCACATGAACAACATGTAATTGTAAGAAGTCCATTTTTGACTTAAGAACCAAATATTGCAAAAATGAACATTATTAAAGTAAATGATTACATAATGTTTACAACATGGAAATAAGTGATATAAAAGAAAAATAAGAATGAAAAATGTTCTTAAAAAATTATAAATTAACAATAGTTTATTATTCAGGAAAATAAAGAGCGATCGAGTCAAGTTGGACACGAGGTAAGGGACATCGTCCCAATCTCCTTTCATTGAGGCATATTTTGTTCTGATACAAGACATTCTTTTATATGTTGTATAAAACACCTTTGAATTCTCATTTCATTCAAATGGAATATTTTCCTATAAAGTGTTTTACTAAATGAAAAAAAGGAATGTTTATTTTAACATACGCGGTGACAACGACCTTTTCCGCCACCGCGAGTATTATTTGCTCTTTGGCTTCCTCAACAAGCCATAATGTTTTTACAATGAAATAAATACCATATACTCGTTTATGTATTTATGTATTAAAAATTGTTTTTATAATGGATTTGTTATGTCAATATGTTTAAGTGATATATTGTGATCGAAATGTGGAAATTTTTTCTTTCCATTTTTTTTATGTCTTATGATTTTATAATGGTACTTGGACATTTGACGTGGGGTTACGTGATAAACCATATGACGGGTGGGGCCATGAATACTAGGATGGGTGGTTACATTATAACCTCCAATGAATTTGGTGTGGAAGTCGGCCATATGGCTATTCCATTAAGTTATATGTGTGGAAATCGACCATATGTTTATTCCATTTAATTATGTTTATATCCTAAGTTAACATTATGTGATATGTGTTCTTTATATGGGTTTTATGGTAATATTTTGGTTACAAAAGGGTAAGTAAAGATATTTTATTCAGTGAAGAGTATTAACTATTTGATAAAGGTGAAAAGTATTATTTTGATAAAGTATTCATGGTTTACATGATGTTTTGAAAAACTATCATTTTTCCTTCTTTTTGTATCCCTTACTGAGATTTTTATGCTCACCCCAAGTTTTTTTGAAATGTTCTTCACATGAAATAATATGGAGTACAGTCAAGGATGGGATCAAGGAAAAGTCATGATGTCTTAAACATGGAACTAGACATGACTCTTTTATTTAAGAGTTGATGTTTTGTAAAAAAAGTGTGAAATTTTGTAGAAGTGTATACTGTGTAATCTTATGAGATGTAATAGTTATAATATAATTCTCTAAAACTCTAAACCTGAAAATATCCTCAATGTGAATTATTCATTTTATTCAATATTAAGTAATGTTTTAGGTCGGGGACTTATAGTTGGTATCAGAGGTCAGTTTAGATAACATTAAGAGTTAGAAAATTGTAAAAATATAAATTAATTTATGGTATGATTGAAATTATATATCATTTAAAGATTACCAAGTTGCTTCACCTAAGATATTTCTATGTTCAGAATGGTTTTTCATAGAGGAAACAAGGAAGATATGTTGGGATGACATCAGGATGAAGAAAACCTTCCAAATCAGCAACATGAGATGGTCGAAACTGGAACTGAGCAGTTTGTTGCAGTGATGGCATAGTTGACTCAGGCTATAAATGGTGGTGGTATCCATGCATGAGATCAGCAAGATCAACCGCATAAGAACAATTCAGTGGTGGAACATTTCATGAGGCAACATCCCACATCATTCAGAGGATCATCTGACCTTGTGCTAGCTGAAGGGTGGATTAAATCACTGGAGAAGATTTTCGATGTCATGGGATGTTCCGAACATAAAAAGGAAAGTCTTGATGTTTACAGTTTTGAAGGTGAAGCTGATCCGTGGTGATCGATGATGAAAAATATCAGTGATAGTGATGAGATTGATGATCTTTTCTGGGACGAATTCAAAGTTATTTTTCTTGAGAAATATTTTCCAAAGGTGGTTTTTCTTAGGTTGGAAAAAAATTCCTAGAATTGAGGCAGGAGGATGACTCAGTGGCTGCTTATGAAGCCAAGTTCACTCGACTGGAAAGGTATGCTCCAAATTTGTACGAGATCAGGATAGTAAAATCAACCATTTTTAGTCAGGGTTAAAGCCCATGTATCGAAGGGATTTATCTTCTCGTGAGTTCAAAAGTTATGAAAAACTTTTTCGAAGTGAAGAGAAGGTGGAAATAGATTTTTTCGATGATCAGGTGTTCTTCGACAAACAACAGAATAAGAGGTCCAGTTAGCAGGAAAATGGGAAGAATTCATCAAAGAAGCAAGGAGGAAAGAATACCAAATATCCATCATGTGCGAAGTGTGGTAAAATGAATCCTATAGAATTTTATTCCAAGCCTGAAAATTGCTTTTGGTGTGGTATGTCTGGTCATATAGCTCGTAACTGTAAGAAAGATGATCAAGCATGTAATGAAAATCCAGTGGTAAGATGTTTTAAGTGTAATGAATTTGCTCATTATGAAAATGAGTGTATAGTGAAGAGATCAACAGAGGGAAATAATCCAGACTACAAGCAGAAAGGGGTGGTGAAATCCTTCGCAACTACTTCAGCAGATGTTGGTCCATCGAATGAAGTAGTATCAGGTACACTGTTTTTTGTTCAGATGATGCCAATGTGTTGTTTCATTCAGGTTCTACACATTATTTCATTTCTGAGGAGTTTTCTAGTATATTGGGAATTCGTTCTCAAGATATGAATCATGAAGTTATGGTAAAAACACCTGGACGAAACGCTGAGACAAAAAGAAATTATAAGAACATTTCTATCCTTGTGTGCATAAAGAATCTACCTGCAAACCTTATTATTTTGCCTCTAGTAGAGTTTGATGTTATTTTGGGAATTAATTGGCTTTCTGTTTATCATGATAAGATTGATTGCAGAGATAAAATGGTTTCTTTTCAGAAATATTTTCAGTTTGTGTACAAGGATGAACCCTTTCTTTTGATAACATATCAAGAAGTTTAGAAACAAGTAAATGATGGAAATGAATGTTACCTTGAACATATTGTTGAAAATAAAGGAATTGTTTAGATTAGTGATGTGCCAGTGGTAAATTAGTATATTGGTGTTTTTCCTGATGAGTTGCTTGGTATTATTCATGATTGGGAAGTTGAATTTACTGTTGACTTAGTTCCTGATTCTATGCCAATTTCAAAACCCCCTTATTGAATGGCTCAAGATTAACTTTTAGAGTTAAAGAAGCAATTACAGGAGTTATTAGATAAAGATTTTATTTGACCTAGCACATCACCGTGGGGTGCTCCTGTCTTGTTTGTTAAAAAGACAAATGGTTCAATGGGACTTTACATTGATTATAGAGCCTTGAATAACATCACTGTTAAGAACAAGTATCCTTTGGATCATATCGATGATTTGTTTGATCAGCTCTAGGGATATTATTATTTTTCAAACATTGACGTGAGGTTGGGGTACCATCAGTAGAAAGTAAAAGAAGAAAATGTTCCGAAGACTGTGTTTTGTACAAGATATGGCCATTATGAATTTGTAATTAAGACCTTTGGGTTAAACAATGAACCTATTGTATTCATGGACCTTAGGAATAGAAATTTCCATGAGTTCTTGGATAAGTTTTTGGTTGTTTTCATTGATGATATTTTGGTTTTTTTCTAAAATTCATGAGGAGCATGAAATTCAATTAAGGGTTATCTTGAAAACCTTAAAAGAAAATAAATTGTATGGAAAATTCAGCAGGTGTGAGTATTGGTTATAATAAATTTCCATCCATGGTCACATTGTTTCAAAAAAATTCATAATAGTTGATCCTTCTAAAACAAAAGTTGTTGAAGAATGGCCAAGACCCAAAAATGTAACCAAGATCTGTAGTTTTCTTGGATTGGCAGGTAACTACTGAAGGCTTGTTGAAAATTTTTCATGGTTATCTAGACCAATGACCAAGCTAACTCGGAAGGGTGTTACATTTATTTGGACAAAATAATGTGATGATTGTTTTCAAGAATTGAAAAGAAGATTGTTTAATGCTCCAGTTTTGGCACTACCTTCCAGGAATGGTGAGTTTGTTATCTACAATGATGCTTCATTGAAGGGACATGGTTATGTCCTTATGCAGAATGATTAGATAATTGCTTATGCTTCATGTTAGTTGAAAACTCATGAGCTAAATTACCCTACACATGATTTGGAATTAGCTAATGTGGTTTTCTTTTTAAAAATTTGGTGGCATCATTTTTATGGTATAAAGTGTGAAATATATACTGATCACAGAAGTATAAAGTATATATTCACTCAGAAGGAATTGAACATGAGATAGAGGAGATGGCTAGAATTAATCAAGGATTATGATTGTACAATCCATTACCATCCGGGGAAATCAAATAAAGTGGTTGTTGCATTGAGTCAAAAAATTAATGCTTCATTAACCATTTTACGTTCGGAACGTGATCCTTTGGTTAAGGATTTGATGAAACTTTTCATAGAAGTTTTTGGTGTAGGATGTTCCTCTGTTTTGTTTCACGTTTCAGTGAGATCATCTCTATCAGGCAGAATTAAACAAGCGCAGAAGAAAGACAGTGGGTTACAGAAAAAGGTAGATCTGTTTCATAAGAATAAGTTGCCTAGATTTAACATTGATAATGATTGTGTTTTGAGATTTGGGAAGAGATTATGTGTTCCTTGTGATTCTTAGTTTAAGAATTAGTTTTTATGTGAGGCTCATAGTTCCCTATTTTCAGTTCATCATAGCAGTACTAAGATATACAAAGATCTGCAGGAGTATAATTGGTGGGATGGAATGAAAATAGATATTGCCGATTTTACTGTGAAGTGTTTGACTTGTCAGTAGGTTAAAGAAGAGTGGAAGTTACCGAAAGAGGTGCTGCAGTCATTACTGATGCAAGAGTGGAAATGAGAAAATATATCCATCGACTTCATTGTGGGATTACCATAGAAATCTCGAGGTAATAATGAAATCTGGGTTATTGATGATCAATTGTATAAATCTTCTCATTTCCTTCCTATTAGAGATATATTCTCTCTAGATCACCTTTCTATATTGTATCTTTAAGAGATAGTCAGGTTGCATGGAGTTCCCCTCTCCAGTATATCTGATCATGATCCCAGGTTTACTTCTAACTTTTGGAAAGGCCTTCAATAGTTTTTGTGTATTGAATTAAATTTTAGTACAGATTTTCATCCTCTGTCATATGGGAAGTTAGAACGAACAATTCAGACCTTGGAGGATATGCTACGTGCTTTCTTGATGGATTATCAGGGAAGTTGGGACCAACATCATTCTTTGGTTGAATTTTCATATAATAACAGTTTTCATTTCAGTATATAGATGGACCTGTTTGAAGTATTATATGTAAACCGGTGTCGAACTCCAGTTTTTTGGGATGAAGTAGGGGAAAGGAAGCTGATGGGACTGGAATTGGTAAAAGAGATAGCAAAAAAAAGTTCAGTTGATTCAGAAACACATGAGAACAGCTCAGAGCAAGTAGAAAATTTATGCAGATAACCAGAGGAAGGATCTATCTTTTGAGGTAGGTGATCATGTTTTTCTCAAAGCTTCACCATGGAATAGTGTGATGCGATTTGGTATGAAAGGATAACTGAGTCCATGGTTCATTGAACCATATTAAATTATGGAGAGAGTTGAATCAGTTTCATACCGAGTGGCTTTACCTCCAAGATTGTCCCAGGTACACAATGTTTTTGATTATTTGATGTTATAAAAGTATATGCCATCTCTATCTCGTCTTTTGAGCCCAGAGGTAGTTCAGTTGGAAGAGAGTCTCTCTTATAAAGAACAACCAGTGCAGATTCTTGACTGAAGAGAGAAACTGTAGCGGAATAAGGTAATTAACCAGGTAACGTTTTTGTTGAAAAGCCATATGGTTTAAGAGGCAACGTGGTAATCTGAAAATGCTATGAGAGATTAATACCCCCACTTGTTTTGTTAAATGAATAAAATTGCGAGGAAACAATTCCCAAAAGGAGGGAAGGATGTAACATCCCAGGTAAATAAAGAATAATACATTTTCGTATTTATTAATATTTTCAAATTAAATATTAATTTTTCTTTGAAGGGGTTTCTATGTTCGATAGTGTACCTAATACTCAACAATGAGTTTTATTGAAATCATACGTTGCACACTAGTAATATAATAATGTAATTTTAAATGGTAGTTAGCACGTAGTCATTGTATTGGTGGGAATGAATAGAAATAACTAAAATATGATTATATATGTTTGTTAAATGTTTTTACATTTATCAAATAAAAGATAAAGGATTAAAATAGGAAATGAATTCAATTTTAAGCATAAATACTCTAATATTCACTAAAAGGTTGATTTATCACCTTTTGATGGGGAAACCTCTTTAAATATAGTTTTGGTCACTCTTATACACTATATTGTACCAAATAAAATTATTCTTTATAATCAATACATCATAATTTACATTGAGTAAATTTTTAGTATTTTTCTGATAAAGTTCATTTTTTAATGAATAGTGAGAAATGTTGTATTTTAATTCAAAACCACTTTTTAATATATTTTATTTATATGATTAGATTATCATTTTAATTTCATTTAAGGTGCACTTAGAATATTATTTTACCATTTAATCCAATAGTGGTCATTGGAATTAATTTCACTTTGAAATTGGACATAAACTAGTGTAAATCTTTTGATATATATTATTTCATAAAAACACACTATTTGTTTTGACAATGGGAATTAATTATTAAATTAATTTATGAAACTTATATGTTTTGAATTTTTTTAAAATATTCTTCATTTTTGAATTCGGAATATCTAATATAGCTTAGGGTGAAGTTTTGGTATTTTTCTGAAAAACATCAATTTTTGATGAATAGTAAAACCACTAAGTGGTAGTTAAAAAACGGATTTTTCATTTAAATGAAACTTTACCACTTTTTTTAATTGAATTTAAAAAATCCAACATACATGGTTTTCATTAGTGTGTAAAATTTTGTTCAATGGGATGAATAGAATTTTTTGGGTGAATAGTAACTTTTAAGTTTTATTAATCACGATTAGAGGAAATTAGTGTAATTTAAGGTAGAAAAAATATTATAATTATATGAAATTACCTTGAAACATGTCCTGCCCTTATTGGATGTGTCATGGCTGTCCAAGACATCCATGGGTTAACTTTCGGACCCCATGGATCCACTTGGGTAAGAATATGACATTAATAACTTTTTATTTACAAGTTAAAATAAAAATGTCAAAAACATGTATTGTTTTACTAAAACAATTTTTACATGGGGTTATACAAGTAATATTTTTAAATATAAAAATTCATTAGAAAAATAAAAATATTTCCTACATAATGATCTTTTTTTATAATTTTTAGACATTAAATATATTAAATTATTTATGACACCATGTTGATGCAGCGATTACCACATTTTTTAACGATTTAAATAAAATGAAAAGATAAATTAAAATATAAGACCTAAACTTTCCAAAAACCTAATTTATGGGTGGATTTAGAACTATTATCACCTTATCCTAGAAATAGATAATTGCGGGACCTTTAAAATACGAAACTCATTATATAATAAAGTAACATTTTATAACATTCCAAGAGTGCCCCTCCTCCCTCTTATAAAAAGCCCCCACCTCTACCACCTTACCCACACCTCTCATGCCTTTTTCGTGGTAATTCTCCTCTCATTTTATCTCTCCAAATCCTTATACTCATCCTAGAAGCCTTTAATTATGCATAAAGCTCTTCAAGAAACCCATTTTGTTCAAATTAAGAGGAGTTACCCGATTTAAAGATAATGTCTCCACTGGTGTTCTTTTGTTTTATTTTTCTTCTCCATAACCCTAAACTCTTTTTATTACTTCCTTTTGTAACAACTACAGTATCTCAAATATATTAGGATTTTTTTATGATAATGATCTGATTTACACTTACACACACCTCCGTCTAATGGTTAAAGAACATACCGTTTCGGTGGTTGGAGAATTTCTACCTCACGAAATGATGACTGTTCAATCTTCTTTTAACACTTTTAATGGTGTCCATTAAGATGTCACTCTTTTTTTATATGATATATTTTATGATTATTTTTTCCTTATTATTATGTATTTTTCATTTATTTCATTCCTTTATGGTTTCCATTATGGGTAAACATGATAATTTCATTTTAGGAAGTGCGGACTACCGCCCCCTAAAAGTGATTTGATTCGTTAATGCCATATGTGGGAGATATAAAGGATGGAGTTAATTATATTGTATATGATATTATACTGGAATTATAATATAACATTATATCATTATGATTTTACTTCTTTAAATATGAAATAGAAATAATGTAGTGTTCATGCGTACGTACGGCTTACCATCTCCATGAATGGTGAAATTCATTTCTTAACTATAAATGTTATGTACTATTAAAAATACATGTATATGATGGATATATATGATATATATGATATCCAAATCAGTAATATCACTCTGTATATTATGAAACTTTGACCATATGTACAACATGTAATTTTAAGTAGTCCATTTATGACTTAAGAACCAAATATCGACAAAATGAACATTATTAACTTAAATGATTACATAATGTTTATAACATGGAAATACGTGATATAAAAGAAATAATAATCTTGAAAAAGGTTCTTAAGAAATTATAAATTAACACTAGTTTATTATTCAGGAGATTAAAGAGAGATCGAGTCAAGTCGTACACGAGTTAAGGGACATTGTCTCAATCTCCTTTCATTGAGGCATATTGTGTTCTAATACAAGAACTTATTTTATACGATGTATAAAACACATTTAACTTTTCATTTCATTCATATGGAATCTTTTTCTACGAATCGTTTTACTAAATGACAGAACAGAATGTTTATTTTAACTTATGCGGTGACAATGTCCTTTTCTACCACCGCGCGTATTATTTGGTCTTTTTCTTCCTCATCAAGACGTAATATTTTTAAAATTAAATAAATACCATATAATAATTTATTTATATTGGTATTGAAAATGGTTTTTATTATGGTTTTTTATGTCAATATATTTAAGTGATATATTTTGATCGAAATGTGGAAATCTTTTCTTTCCATTATATTTGTTTTATGTCTCATGATTTTATAACGGTACTTGGACATTTGATGGGTGGTTACGTGATAAACCATATGACAAGTGGTGATTTGAATACTAGGATAGGTGGTTACATTATAACCTCCAATGAATTGGGTATGGAAGTCGACCGTATGGCTATTCCATTAAGTGATATGTGTGGAAGTCGACTGTATGGTTATTCCATTTAAATATGTTCATGTACCAAGTTACCTTTATATGTTATGTGTTATTTATATGGGTTTTATGGTAATATTTTGGTTACAAGAGGGTATGAAATGATCTTTTCTTCAGTGATGAGTATTTACTACTTCATAAAGGTGAAAAGTATTACTTTGATAAAGTATTCATGGTTTACTTAATGTTTTGAAAAACTTACAATTTTCCTTCTTTATGTATCCCTTACTAAGATTTTTATGCTCAACCAATGTTTTTTTTGAAATGTTTTTCATAGGACATAATGTGGAATATGGTCAAGGATGGGATCAAGGAAAAGTAATGTTGTCTTAAACATGGAACTAGACATGACTCTTCTTTTAAGAGTTCATGTTTTCTAAAAAAATGGGGAAACTTTGTAGAAGTGTCTACTGTGTAATCTTTTGAGATGTAATAGTTATGTTCTAATTCTCTAAAACTCTAAACCTGGAATGATCCTCAATGTGAATTATTCATTTAATTCATTATTAAGTAATGTTTAACATCGTGGCCTTATACAATTAGGCATTAGAACCCATATCAGGAACAAAAAACCGTTACATAAGTTGAACTATTGTTGGTTTTGTTAGTGGATCAGGGCCCACCACCTCTGGAGTATGATCATAACTGCCTTATAAGAATATGACTTGATGTTTTTGTGGAATAATATATCTATAAATTCCACACACATTCCTCAGAAATGATTATGTAATAACAATATCATAGATATAAAAATATGATAGGCACAAGTCTTCCTATAAACAAGTCACACCCCATTGACTACTCCTAAATCCATGGTAACGTAACAAGAACAACCTTATAAAACCCAAGAGACACTACATGCTACCAACTACTACGTTTGGGGTCTGGGTCAAGCTCTTTTTTTCATAGAACATGTCCTAGTATATGGAATTTCAAGTGCAATTAGACACTCGATTTATTGACAACCTTTCCATTTCAAAATTTAAAATAATTCATAATTATAATTATATTAAAATTCTATATAATTGTTGAATTATATGGATTAATATTACCAATTTATAAGGTCATATACCCATTATAAATTGAAATATATCATCCGTTTAATCCCAACCATAACACATTGCATCCCATGTTACAAATGGACCATTACTCAATGTGATATTATTGACTGCTTAAGGTTTCTGTTGTTGCCCATATAGAAAAACACTATTTAGGTTATGGTTGGAACATTATGTACCAATTATGTTTCTCAATCCCCTATACAAAACATCAATCAAATAATAAGTATAAAATCAAACCATACATAATAATTTCATGTATTCAAGTAATGCATCCTATATGGAAAGTCATATGCAAGGAATATGATTATAGTATTGTTCCTAAAAATATGCGTGATCCATGATTACTTTCCATATTGGGCCAAGGATAAAATGAAATTCCTATATTATAGAAATAATTATATAACATACCATGTGCATCACCCAATAATACAATCAAATAAAATTTCGTAGAAAAAATATAGAACAATGATTCCATATCCCAGGAAATCACATAATTACCCCAAACATTAGTTAGATACTCCCTAAAATGGCTTATAACCATGTCCAAATTCATTCATAATATCTTTTATATTATCTAGAAGTTTTAAGGAATGAAAATAAACACTTATAATACCACATTTTAATGTATCGAACTGGGAGGCCCTATGTTTCCCCAAGAAAGAGTGTCACATGGCCTCAAGCACACTTCATCTTATGCTAGAGGCTTCCAACTAGAAGTGGTTGTCTAAGGTGGTAGTGTGGGGAGACTAAACAGTCAAAATAAGAGTATATCACAGTGATGTACCCACATAAATAAATATATTATTCATATAAAATATCTAAAAATATATGATAAAAATCAAGACAATGGCAATATTAAAGAAATACAAGGCACTATAATATTCAAAATTAGTATTTAATGTCATTATATAAAGTGAGAGAAAATACATGATAACATGAATCCATTACGATACATGTTTTATAAGTATAAAATACTAACAGAAAGCTATATCTAGATATGATCATGATAATTTTATGGAATTTTACTCCACTTATCCTATGAATAATAAATCAATGATCGGAAAATGGTTCTTTCTATGATCTCTAACTGTATCCATGAAGTTTGATAGGGAACCCAAGGGCAGCCCAAACCTAGTGTTAGATAACACTCGGTAGTCCCCAAAAAACATAGTTTATACAAAGTATAGTATATGTATAGAATCTAAATTAGTGTGCAATATATAATATAAGTAATGTGAAACATGTATGAGTGATATTGTCTTCCTATAAATGAGTAGGATATACATGCAACATTACACATAGGATAAAAGTGAAAACTGATACAATATGATTGATATTGTCTAGTATTACAACCATAATATAGCAATTATAACAAAGGTTTTATAAAAATAATTAAAAACATCCATTTTAGAATATGTTGAGTAATCCACTGTCAAACCCAATGGGTTGCATCTAAGGAGTGAAAAAATCAAAGGAATTCTCAATGGACTATGTCATTTAATCATGTGTTAGTCCTAATGTCCAGATCCAAGAAGTACGCAAATCCAAGGAATCCTCAAAAAACTATGTCTAGTACTCGAATGTTATAACCAATGGTATGATCTAAGGTATAGTAAGGTCTATATAATTACATGTAATCAGTATATATGGAGTAGAAATTTCCCTAGCATTTAATACAATCATAGCCATATCATAAATAATTTCCTTATCATAAAAATTCCATGATCCCATACAAAACATTCCACAATTCAATAAAAATAATTAAATAATTTTAATAAATGTAAAAATATGGAAAATATGGCATAAACCCTATCATATATCTTATTTAATTCATTAAAAATCCCACTATGTTGGTGAGATGACACACCTAACCAAAGGGGTGGTAACTAATGGGGAAGGTACATAAATATACCACAAGGATGCTCCAGCATGAGGTGGACCTCACTCCAACCAAAACATGATACTAAAATAGACACCTAACAATATTAGAATAATTTAATCATGGTATTTTTGTTAATTTAAAAGCAACACCAGAAGGTCTGGCATGAGGAACAAAGAAAACTATCAATAAAACAACTATAATTTGTTGTAAAAGTTATATTCCACCAAAATTATACTCGTTGTAGAACACTCATCTAGCATTCCTTCCTAAGATGGCCAATATCACAATAAAATTGAATAATGGAAAAATACCCTAGAAATATAGAATATTTTGCTTCAGAAAAATAAATCTATCAATAAATAAGAAATCATAAAAAGTAACAAGAAGAATTTAGAACTCACTAATTCTATCTAATGATATTAATGGATAAGGAATCAGAGTCTAGATCATGGAGATATCACAAATCATAGGATAGTCTTCAATGAAGCACATGTATGAGAGGGTGGGGGTGAGACCATTAATTGAAAAGAAAGGGACTTCCTATTATTTTAGATACTAACCCAAAGATATTACATTATATTCATAATTTACACACCGTGTAATGTTTTTATTTCCCCTGTTTGTTGAAAATCAATTACAAGTCATGAATAGTTCAGGTTAGACCAATACTCATCGTATATTGTGTACATTCCATGAATTCAGATTATAGCCAACCTTCTTCCACTGACTTCATTCTTCCAAGACAACCTAACTAGCCCATAGTCCCAACATTAGGATATAATCCAAATATAAAACATATACAGGGTTTACCATGAAAAAAAAGGATTTGTACTTCCTTATAAAAAAGATCAAATATTTATATAACTTGACAACATGTATGATTAACATGAATCTTTTAGATACTAAAATGAATGTAATCATATATAAGATGATATGCCTATGAATGTTTCTGGATATTAGAAAAATTATGATGAGACATGAAAACATAATTCGGATAATTATTTGAGGGTATTCAAAGAATTAATATTATGATGTTGATTAAGGGGTCATGATATAATGTTGTGTTTTTTTTTATTAAAAATATTGCACCATGATTTGAGATTTTTTTCACATGAATATTTGAATATATTTATGAATACATGGAAAATAAAATGTTTATTTTGTAGACATATAAATAAAAATAAATCTATGTTTCATTTGGGAATAAAATTTGGAAATTATAAATAATAATGCGTAATGAATTTTGGGGAATAAATGAGAAATATTATAAAAGTAATTTTAGGAAATAATAAAAATAGAAATAATGAGAATGATTTCAAATAAAAAATATAGAAAATAAAATATATATTTTGACTCATAGAAACTACGAAGATTTTCATAATATTCGTTAATTAGATTGGATTGTTCAATTAAATTATTGATTAAATGAAGAATATGAAGGGGATAACATTGTGTCCTAAAATGAATAAATTCATCGATTTATGTAGCCAGTATAAATGGTTACTATTATGAGTATGGAATAAATGAAAATAAATATATCATTTTTCCTTGATTAAATTCACTTTATATATCCAAATACAGAAAAGGTAACTTTTATTGAATATGTTACTATAAAAGAGAATAAAATAATAATTATAAATGTGATCAAGAGAGTGAATTAACCTACTATGAATTACAAAAATTCTTTGTAGAAATTAGAAGAGAGAGTTATATAATTTTAGAAGGGATAACATCTTGTTCAGTGATAAATGGGAACATGAAAATATAGATAATGGTCTATATATTATCTGCTAAATATTATACAGGTTGAATAAAAGGACTATGAGAAGACCAGAAAATGATTCCTTATATTGTATTGTCTAATGAATTCTAAGATGACCTTTATGATCTCTTTGGAGAGAGTTCGAAAATTATGTAATGAGATCAGATTCATATTATCAAAAAGGGAGTATATAATTTGTAATGATCACACTTAAATACAACCAGACATATTTGGTTATTATAGAGAAATACATGGTTTATACTAGAGTTTGAATATAGAATTTTGTAGAAAAAAATTAACCCAACCTTTTTTCTAGAATTAAAAGTACAATGAGATACCCCTATTCTATTTTCTGATAATAAAATTGAATAACAGTGTGGGTGTGATAACAACCACCATACACTAGGGACATATTCTTCCACATTTGTGGTGAACCTCATTAATAAATTACAATATTCCATGATCTTTTATTTCATGATTATCATTATATGAATTTGTGATAACTGAGACAATAAAAATTTTAAATATATTCACCATAATCAGTTCATTGGTAAAAAATAAGAAATAATTATTTATAAAGAAATCACCATTTATTAACCCTACCCATTCAAAGTGGATTCACATAACTTAGTTGAAAAATTTAATGAAAATGTACCTTTTATATAATGATTTAGTCTATTAATGATCAGCCATAATATGTTAATAAAAACACTTAAAATTATATGATGAACTCATTCATCCGTGAGTATCCACAATTTGTGAAAATTTCACAGTTGTTGGGATACTCATTGGGTTCCAAAAGATCTCAAACAATTCGATTTTACTGATAAATTTCATAAACATTTCAAAGAAATTCAAATGAAAACTATCGATTATGATCATTTTATTTGATGTTTATATAATATATTTAGTCATTAAAATAATTGAACCATAATTACGTAATGATTTTTCCAATCCTGATAGCATATAGAGAGATAAATAATAATTTCAATACATTATCAAATAACTTTTAAATCACAAAGATATAGGGAAACAAACAATGACACGGTGTTACATAAGAGAAACCAAAACATAGTAAAAAAATTATGCTACAGTTTAATCATTAGTGGATATTAAAATCAATTATGAGTATAATGATGGATGAAAAATGGAATATTTATTTTGGCATTTAATGGTAGATTTTGTTTAATACTATTGGGAGATATTTTTCATTTATCATTATTTATTAAATAATTTTAAGAATTATTAGTAGAGGAGAATAATTGATATGGAAAATAGAGAATATTTTAATGAAAATATCCTTGGTAAATATTTTCAATATATCATTGGGTATAAATACATCTTGGATTAATTAAATTCATTTGGTCATATTGAATTTAAATAATCATAATATTTTTTGAATAAAATTGTTCCAACTCATATCAATTAATTAATTAATATTTTAATGAAATAAGTTATATTTATTCGCATTCCCATGAAATAATATTTTGTGTAAATTAATCCTAAAAAATTAATTTACCATCTATGAATTATCATGTATAGTAAATTGGTGTTGAGATTGGTTTTTTTTAATAAAAATAATAAAATTTTAAGGTCACGATTCAATAATCTATTTGTTGTTAGAGTCTATGAAAAATATTTTTTTGAGTATCCCCATGGATCGAACATGGTCATTAAGCTATACTAATTCTATATAGATTACATTTGTCATTGGTCAATATAAATTATAAACTCTTTAGAACTATATGAATTATAGACACTAGTAGTCATTTAATGTCCCAATTTTAAATGGTAATAATGATATATATAATTTCCATTGAGAACATATTGCACATAAAAAATATTTACTTCTATGATCTTTTTTATAAATTAATGGATTTCTTTCCATAAATTAATTTACAAAATCATAATCAATTATAAATTATCGAAATGATCATTTTATTTAATTGATGTATTGGGGTCATTAAACTTCTAGTTTATCATATTTCATTGTATGTTACATTTATTCACTTATTAAAAACCAAAAAGTAATGTAAAATTTTCCACTAAGATAATTTTTTTCTGATTTATAATACTTGGTACATAATTTTTTCAAAAACTACTACCCACATTGTCTAAATATGGTAATAATTCTCTTGAATATCTATAAAAGAATATTGATTATATATGGACTTAAAAGAAAACACAGAATTATATTTAGAGTTTTTAATTCCACAATATATGAAAATATATTCTCTTTTAGAGGTTTCGATTAATCTTTCTCATAAAAATTAATGTTCTTACATTAACGTCTCCCATTTGAATATTTGACAAAATATTTCTCATATTAAAGTAGTCTAATGTATTTTGTCACTATAAACAAGATAAATATTCAAATTGTGAGAATAAATATTACTAGAGATATTCTTGACATCCATTTTAGATAAATAGAAATTATATTTATGGTAAAATAAAAAATAAATAAATCAATAGACATATTTTATAAAAATATTTCAAAAACCTAATAAGTCAAATTCATGTAAATTTATAAATATTAATAATTCTCAACACCGTTATGTTTTAACAATATAATGAAAGATGTATCCATTCATTTTATAATCACAATCCTTCCTCGTTAGATAGAAAACATTCATTTTAATGAATTTCTCATTTCCTTCAATTTATTATTGAGAATATTCAATATAATACTTTACTATATGAATAACATTTTCCATGTGATAACTCATAACACAATGATAATATTCAATATTAACATACTATGACTTCTTCATACATCAATGATTATGATTTGACCATTGTCATTAGTGTCTATTTTTCTTTTAATTTTCAATATAACTATAACAAATTAAATTGGATATGAAGATAATTACATGTATGGGCCTTAATATGGTATTTTGTAGAAATAATATTATTCATTCTGACTATTCAATTATGAATATTTTAATCTAGATTCTTCTCAGTATCTTGAATCCCTGACAATTAGTATTTTATATTGATTTCAAGTTGTCAGAAGTCATATATGGAAATTATCACAATGTAAATTTAAACTTATTTATTAGAATAAATTAATTGATCACATCTCATGTTGATAATGTTTTAAAAATTAGAAATATAAAACTCATTGAATCAAATATTTATTTTAAAATAAAATGTGATATTCTAAAAATAGAGGAAGACAATATTGAAAAAGTGGAATATGAAAAACACACAATCATAATATTTATTTTAATGAAAAAAACATGTGACAATGTATGTGGACGAATGTTTTATTCTCCATTACCATATCCTCATCATATATATATTGTATATTGAAATATAATCAATTGTTTAAATCCAACCATATTCCAAATTAAAATAAATTTCTTTAGGATTATATTTTCAATAATGGAGGATAATAAAGGTTTTGGGTAAGTAAATAGTGTTCATGAGAATCACCACATTTTAAAAATCTATTACATATATCATAATATTAATAATTTATATTATAAATTTAATATTTAATTGGAATTTTATTAATATCAAAATTTTAAATTCTTATCATTTTTTAAAATTGAATAAAATAATCTAAATTCCTCAATCATAATTTCTTTATGTGTCGGCTCTATTAGTTTAATCAATGAAAAAATGAACACACCTGAAAAAATACAATAATATTTTCTTTAAATATATTATTGTCCATAAATAAAATTTCATCTCTACATTATCTAAATTATAATTCAATTTTTTTAATTCCATAATATTTTATATATACAATTTGAGTTTATATTTTAAACATATAATATTATTATAATTTTTTTTAACTAAATTCAAATTATATTAATGTTTATGAAAATAAGAAATAATTCATTTTTAATTATAATTTTTGGTGGGTGATTAAATATAATTATAATTGTATATTTTAATTAGTTAATTAAGTGAAAAATAAATTTTTTTGCTTTTTTGATTTTAATTATTGAAAATATACATCATTTATTTAAATGTTTTTTTAAATTTTATTATTGTTATATTGTGAAAAATTAAGTCAAATATTTTTAATTTTAAAAAATATATAATAAGTGATATTAAATATATAATATTTTAGTATTTTATTTGTGATGATAAAAACATTTTATATTTTATTATTATTTTTGTGATCAAGATTATCTACTGGGGGAATTACAACTAACAGTACCGTGATCTAATGATGGGAAAATAATTTATAATTTTACATTTACTAATATAAAAGATTCATTATCATTTAACAACACATAGTAATAAATTTTATAGTCCAAAAGTGAAATATATTTAAAACATATAACAATTATATTCACTTAGATCAGAAAATTAATTGAAATAAATTCTTTATTTTTCATTTTTTTAGTTCTACAATAAAAAAATATAACATATTTTATTTTTTGTCCATAAAAATTAATACATAATGAAAAATGAATCCAGCATTGGGACAAACAATTTTCCATAAAAACTAACACGGTCAGACATGTTAGAATAAGGTCATCTTACAAACCTTTTAATTGGATTAAGCTAATTGAAACATTCAATTACTATAAGAAGGATACGTAGTATTAAATGGGTATTTAAACATATCATTTAAGTCGATCTTGTTATAAATCGTTTTAATAATGTTTTATCCCTCAATGGAGATTATTGGGGAATTATGTTCTATATATGATACCCCTTTTAAATGGGTTTTAGACTATTTTTTATTGTTTTAAACATCATTGTCCAGCCCCTAATACTAACATAATGATTCACTCACTATATAATTTGTCTAGAACTTAAATATATTCCTTTACATTTATATGTGAAACATAATTTTTATTTTATCAAGTAAAAACTATAATTCTTGTCTTAAACTCTTTGTAGGATACTTGTTATTCTATAGGTGTTTTGTTAAATGTGTTGTTAACGAAACATGACATTCAAATTCATGTTAATCGCATGATAAAATATGATAGAGTTAATTTTTTAAACATTTTTTTAATCTCAATCAAGAATAACTTTATTCTAATATATTATACATCATACATGAATAATACATAGAAACAAACTTCTCTCTCTTCTTGTATGTTACCTACCTTACCTCATGAATTGCATCAATTTAAGCCGATTGTAAACCAAATTATATCATATTTATTTTATTGAAATTGAACTTATATCTAGTTTTAATTTTGAAATATATAAATATGAAATTAGTAAAATTATATCTATAAGGCTTCTAATACAATTTGAAAATATATTTTAGTATTTATCTTCTATTACACGTTTATATATTTTTTCAAAATTATATATAAATTTTAATAATGAAATGAAACATAATTTTAATACTTTAGAAAATATAATCTTTCTTTATTTTCTATCATGTTGATTTAGAATTGTTTCTCATCAATATCATAATAATTTAAACATCAAATCAATTCATCATTTTCAGAGAAATACATAATATATTTTATTCTTTGGAATAAAGAAATAATATAATATGGCTCCCATAATCCATATAAATTGTATTTTATTATGAAATTAAATCAACCAAATAAAACCATGTTTTTTATTTATATTTTTACCATTATTTTACATTATTTCTTGAAAAATAAATTCAATTAGAACTTGAGAATATTTCTTGGAGTGGTGGTTTGTTATAGGTCTATGATTCACGTTATGGTCTCATGCCAGCCTAAATTTATTTTTCACCCTTCTCATAATTTATCAAGGAGGGGTACTAATTGGATATGGGGGCAATGATTAGTTCTAAATTTTTATATAATATTTTATATTATCGAATATTTTTCAACATTATTGTTCACCATCTTGTCCTCATTTTCTAGACATAATAGAGCACCTTCATTTCAACCAAATCACAATCAATGATATATATATATATATATATATATAATTAAGAACATATTTTTATTAATCCTATTATTGTTTTATTATCAATCCTCACATTTAATATACTCATAAATAGGTTATTACAAAAATATCACC
Organism: Viscum album; assembly: GCA_963277665.1. Taxonomy (NCBI): domain Eukaryota; kingdom Viridiplantae; phylum Streptophyta; class Magnoliopsida; order Santalales; family Viscaceae; genus Viscum; species Viscum album. Next base: position 1,654,100,583 of record OY728148.1, on the reverse strand, counting down.
GAATAAAGGTATTGACTCACCCATAATAAAGCGTGTAAAATAAGAAAATAATAGTATAACCTAAAACATTAACTAGGTGGATTATGGTATAAAGGTTTTATCCCAAAAACATAAATGTAACCCATGGAATATGGTTTGTAAAAATTATTTAGGAGGAACAAAAAACTAAATTAAAAAATGATCAAAATATTACCTATTTTAATTTTACATGAGAAACACTTTAATATGATTTAAATACAAAGGAAAATATCATTCAATTTTTGTTAGGATTATGATAATTTATTTTGGATCATTTCATAGTTCATCTAATGTAATTTTCAAAGATATACATGAGTAATTTTTCAATTACTCACAATAATAATAAAAAAATAAACCCTTCATTTATTCTTAAATTTAACATTCATTTTATTAACAAAAACCTAATTCAAAATATAATAAACTTGATTATATTTGAATTTCTAATTCTGAATATTTTTTGAGTTTTCATACCCTAATCCCCTTATATTGATAAATCATGAAGCCCCCCCATATGATAATGTAATAAACTCACAAAATAAGAACATATATTATATGAAAACTGTTTTCAAAAAACACTAACCATTTCATTTAAACCATATAAAAATAAAACATTTTTCATAAAACATATATCTTGGAAATCATTTCGTTTTTATAATTGTAATATTTATAGAATTATTAATTAAATAATAAATCCCCATAATAAATTAATAAAAATTAAAAACCTAAATAAAAATACATTATATTTTCCTAATAATGACAACATATACGTACACAAAATATAATGTTCATTAAAAATTATATTAACTATAATAAAAAATTGATCATCCATTTGTAAAAGTATTTTTTTGTAAATTGAGGAAAAATTACATTATTAGATTACTTTTAAAGGAATTTTCATTGTTAAATCATGATATATGTGCTTTAGTAATGATTTTTTAATTGATTATTTGCTGAATTTTAAATTAGCGGTCAAATGAAGATTTTTATAATGAAGGTAGACCCTTTTTATTTTCTATATTGTGGAGAATTTTGGGAACATAGGTGGAGAATACCTTTTATAAAAATGGGGATCCATCATCTATCTATTAATTGGATTACTCAAACAATGGAATAGAAGAAAATTCATCCTCTACCACAATGACAATTATTTCACATGAATAGGTCATTTTGGATGTTATTCCAAGAGAATGGTAAGAAATTTATGAGGAAATTATTAGAGTGGATTTAGAATGTTTTTATTGGAGAAAACATGATATAGTACATCATGGTGATAAAGAAATTGTTTTTTTTCAGGAATTAAATTTGAATATTGAGAATTATAAATTTATCTCGTATATAATATCCTACAATATCATGATATTTAAGAACCACAGGGAGATACAAACTAATGAGCTAGTTTTTGTGTATAGATATTAATATGAAGATGTTTTTATAATCACTTTTTGATGAATTGAATTTTATACATAAAATAAGAATCCACTATGGATATTTTAACATCATATTTTTCATGTTTCATTTAATTTAAAAATAATAGGTCCAGATCTATCAATTTAAAAAGTTTTACCCTTTTGTTAAAATCCCCTATGTTCCCTTGAATTAATTAGATCATTTTTTTCATTGAAAATATTTTATTCTTCATGGTCATCCAATTAATTCGACTATGTTTAGTTCTATTATAACTAAATATGATATAATTTAGTTATTCAATAATATTATTTTAGTCTTTCTATTTGACATTAATATGAAAACTCTATTAACGGTGGAATTCCCATTGATTAGAAGTAGAGAGTCACTTAAATATTAGGTGATTAAGTTTATAAGGAAGCGAACATAAGTCTTTATCAATTTGTTTTCAAGAAAATGTTTTTTTATTATGAATCACTTTCACATTTAACTCCATATTACATTTCCTAATAAGTATTTGATATTGAGGTGTACTAAGGGAGTAAATCCAATGTTTTTGTGAGAGTTTAACCTGTAATAGTATTTTGAATTCATGTTTTTCTCTTATTTGTTAACCTAATTTACAAAATTTTATTTTATTTTTAGAAAAAGATATTTAATTTTGATTATTAATATTAAATAGGTTTGAGGATAAAAATGATTGTTACCTTAAGAAAATTTTACAACAAATTAGTTTATTTAATTCATGATATAATTAGATAAAACGCTTTTATAATACATTATTTTTAATTAATTTATTCCTTTATTTTAATTTATTATTTAATCCACCTTTAACTTTAGTTTTAATAAAAAATATGATTTTAATTTCATAGAAATATTTGGGTTAACATTATGATTTTTATAAAAACATGTGTGGTTCATTTATTATTCACATGATATAAACCTTGAAAAGTTATGATTATAAGCCTAATTAGTTTATTAATGGATTGAGTACTTATTTTATATCTTATGATAGAATTTTGATAGTGATTATTATAGAATGACCTTTGAATATTTTAGCACTATATTCAGGAATCAATGATTATCATATATTTATATTCTACTTATTTATCTACCTAATTATTTTCCCATAATATATTTTAATTTATTATTATTTTTAAAATGTGTATTTTTAAATTTTCCCTTTCTTATAGGATAATTAGTGTATTATCGTGATTTTAATAACCTAATAATAGAGTGTTGATTCAAAATAACCATTACAATATGTTCGTTGAATCGATAGGTTCATTTTCTCTCATTGATGATTATGTGTGGAAGTGAATATTCTCTCTATTTATCATTATAAAAACCACAGAAAATTATCTGATAAAAATAATAATATTAATCAAAAAATGTTATATGGTATATAACCATCACGTTATATTAGTTTTCATCAATTTTGGGGATTCCAATTGTATTTTTGAATAATCAATCTAGGAGAAAAATTATTTAAATAAAACCAATTTTTCTCCAAATGATTCAAAACATGGAAAAATTTGATGCCATGAAACATTAGGATCTTCAGAGAAACATTTCAAACTATTTAATGATTTAAAATTAATTAAAACACCGTTGAGTGTAAAAAAATTATATAATTCCACGGTAACATCCTTTTTTTATTAAATAAAATGAATGATTGGTTTAAAATGTTTCTTGACAATTACATTAATGATGGGACATCTTAGAAAAGTGATTATAAGATAAATAGTATTCATTGTTTATGATTGTAATAATTTATAATGAAATTTTAAAAATCATCTTTTTAGTCAGATAGTTATTGTTTAATGTATTGGATTGATAAAATCATCTGTTAAAGTAGATCTTATCAACAATATCATGGATCATAATATAATCCTTTTGTAGTGGATGAGTAAAAAATAGACATGAGCAATCCTCAAGAATAAAGAACATGCATTGAAAATAAAGTACAGAAAAAATAATGCATACATTTTTTTATAGTTTGATAATTCTTCAATTTTTTAGGGAGAATTATTGAGGAATACAAATAAAAAATAAAACAATTATCTCATCCCTCTAAGGGGGAACATTGGAAACTAGATCATAGTATTTATTGGTGTATAACCAGTATTTTAAAGGGTTGTTATATCTTTCATGGGGGTGATAAATGGTTCCCAGTATTGATATTGGTTTTGAAATATTTTCACGAATATAATGATCATAAATGGCTATACAGAAACCCATATTAAGAGACATATAAATAGGAGTACCAATTCTCCTTATATAGTCAATATCTAATTCTTCTTCATAAATGAAGAATACATCTATCATACTTATATGTCATAAAATTATACCCATAATTTATGCCTCATTTATTATCCCATTTAACTCATTCATTGAATATATGAGGATATTTAAATCAATTAAAAAATTATTAATTTATGATGAAAGTCATGTAGGGAATGACATGAAAAACCCATAAATCTCTTGAATGAAAAATATATCTTGAATTATAATATAAGGATTCTTTAGAATCTACCAAATCATTATGTTTCCTAGTGATAAATAATTTTAAAAACTCCCACATATAGTAAAAATATACTATCACATAATATTAAACATCCTAACAAATTTTAATTCAAAAAAAACTATTTTTTAATCTGTTATCATCATGATATCTTCATTTTGGAGAAAAAAATATCCTAAATTTTATACTTATCCTGAGATCCAACTGTGTGACCCTAAATGTCATAGTAACAATGAAGAAAATGAATTAAAATATATATTTCATAGATGTTAGAAAAGTGAATCCCAAAAAAAGATTTAGTGCTACTGAAGATATAGGTGTTCTGGTGAGATTTCCATCAAACATACTCTTATATTCATTTAAACATTTCCACCACATGATGTATCATATACATCATAAAGATAGTTATAAAATCAATTATTATATTTAATAGTATGACCACAATACATATAAAAAGTAAATATTGTAAAGTCGCCTCATATTTTACATATTTATCAAAAAATACTAGTCAATTAGATTAACGAAACACATTCTATTCATCATAAAAATGAGTGAATCACATTACCCTGATGAAATAAATTAATCATATCATATGTGAATCTACTAATAGTGGATATGAATTTCTTTAGTTTCATTAAATAAAAATATAAATGTTATTAATTTTCATATAAGTGGAAACATCTAATATTTTTTACTCAATACAATGAAATGATAAACACAATTCCCAACCACAAACTAATTATCTAAGTTCGTACTCTAACTTATTTAAGTAGTGGGTCAGTGTATAATTTTTTTTCTTGGTATCTCACTAGCATCTGGTAATATGGTTAGTTATTATGAATACTCCACTAATTATATTGATGGTTGTATGACATTACATGATATATAATTTATTGGGTCATTATATGTAATATATCACTACCTATTAACTCATGAATATATTCAATGTTACTCATATTCGACCCTTTGTAATGAGTATAAGAATATATTAAATTGAATCTAAACATATCATCAAAACCCATATAATACTCTATGATAATAAATTATTTATGGATACCTCAATATAATTATTGAGGATATATTATAATTTTAGTATTAATGTAATGATAAATTACATGACAAATTAATCATTTATAAATAGATATTACCTTTATTATAATGACATTGTATATTTATAACCATTACAAAAAATATCTTAAGCATTTAATATATGAATATTCTACATGAATCTTATGTTGTTACTATGGAAATATATTTTCACATTATATATATATGTAATTTCAATGAGAATGATATGTGGCCATATGATAAGATAATCTCACTAACCTCTTAGTTAGTGACATTTATGAAGAGTGGTAATTTGAATAATATTGACAATTATGAATTACACTACTTATGTTTTCTTATTTAAACATATAATCATCCTCCATAATATCATAATATAAAATTCAATAATTATATCTTTATTTTCCACATTGAAATATTAATGAGCATAATATCATCATCACAAGTGAAATTATGACCTTAATATTTCTCCTTGAAATAAATTTGACCAATTATGTTTTTATCCAGTGTATCTTAAAATCTTATACGTTATAGTGACATTAATTTCATTATTGTAAAAAAGTGTAACCATTTACATTAATGTTTACCATTATATCCTTAAACATTAAGGAAAATAAGTGAATTTGACTTTAAAAATAAGCAAGCATAACTATTATATTCAATTTATTATAATAACTAAATTTAATTATTTACTTTTTCTTTACTATCACCTATCCCAACTCATTAGCATGTTCAGCGAAATATAATTCATTATTTGAGTGGTAAGAAACTTGATTTATTTTATTTAGTGTTATTTTTATCCAAAAATACTAATAGTAACAATTTATACATTTTATTCATCTCAAAATGAATCTCTAGAATTTAACATAAACCACTTCATGTCTGTAAAAAACACTTATTTTGTATGGGTAATAATATATAAAAAAATTTTATTCCATATTAATTTTGATATTATGTACATTTATAACATTTTCCTTTTTGGATGTATACTTCTATAAAATATACAACTGATGGATAGTGGGAAAAAATTCCACAATATTTTAACACATTTGAAAACACTTCATAAAAGAGAGCACACTGAAATCTATCTATTCCTTTTAAAACATGATATAAAAAAATGAATAAAATTTGTATTAAAAATATCACTAATTTAAAAAACCATTATTTACAATTATAGAAATTACATATATAAATACATGTCCAAAGTATTCATCTAGTTTGAAGTATTATATGATACCACATCATTTCATAACAACCTCTTTATCAATAACTTCATATCCAATCATTAAATTTTTCTACTTATAAACCCACAATAAATTTATATCCATTTTTAAAACATAAATTTGGTATCATATAGACATCATAATTTTTAAATTGAATTATATAATATTCATAACGAGATTGATATCACTATATTTATTCATGCAAACATAATAGTGTTTAGGAAATATCTACAATAAGAAGAAAGTCTATAAATAATGGAAACTATCACGACCCGTCCGCGGGGACCATGCCGTGACTACCCCAAGCCCGCCTTCCATAGGCCAGGGGCTGGTGACTATCACCAAGGCGTAATTCCTGGTAAAATGGAAAGGCATTGAATTTTTAAATTAAACAAACACCACAAAGCAAACAAGCAGTAGATGTAAACACTAAGTAAAAAACTGGGTACAATAGTAAGTGCGGAAAAGTGAGTGGGCCAGTATACAAACCAAAACTGAAAGTAAAGTACAAATGGAAAGAGAAAAATAGAAACTGAAAAGTAATGTCGCAGCTTCGAGCCGTCCACTGGAAGTCCCACCTGAAGTGTTAGAACAGATAGCCTCCACAGCTCCTCGGGTCCAGCCGTCTGCTCTGAGCATGCGCCGCCCAGTGGTCCACCTTCGGTTACAGACCTGCTCTGCAAGTCTCAACCACGATCAGCGTTGTCCGTCGTCTGAAACCAACACAACGTAGTGCGGGCATAGCCTGTGCATGGGTGAGTATAAGCTACTCATTAGGGATCCCGAGACCCCCGAAGGTCTCCCAGAATCCACAAAGGATAAACCAAAAAAGAAAGATACAATCACGAAGTAACATCCCACACTGCTTAGGTATATGCCCATACATATACCTAAGTCATCAATTCCAGTACGCTCCAGCTTCCGAGCTCAAGTAAAACCCAGTCCACACAGGAAATAAAAATGTAAATCCACACAGGATAGCACAACACAATCCACATAGGAAGGAAAAATAGGATTCAGCTCACACAGGCTTACTTCTTCGTATGATGATAGAGATGATCAGAGATTTCCACTGATTCATCTAAGCCGTAGGACCCACAATGGATCGATAGGTGCTAACCCCCGCAATGACCGACAAAGGATTTGAACCACAAAGGATCGATAGATAACTAACCCCCGTAATGACCCACAACGGATCAATAGGTAACTAACCCCCGCAATGACCCACAAAGGATCTGACCCACAAAGGATCGATAGTTAACTAACCCCCGCAATGACCCAGAAAGGATCTGACCCACGAAGGATCGATAGGTAACTAACCCCCGTAAAGACCCACACAGGATCAGACCCACACAGGATCTGTAGGCGCTGGCCCACATAGGACCGCTGAACGCTGACCAATACAGTATCGGACCCACATAGGATCGGTAGCACTGATCCATGTAGGATCACTAAGTGCTGTAGTCGTCACCGTAGAATCCACTGAGGATCTCTATACAGTCGTCGTCGTAGTCGCAGTCAGCTCTAGGGTTCCCGCACAAAGCAAGCTCATTCAGGAGAGTCTGCTCCACGACCGAGAGGCTGATACATCAACTAACACAACGTCCAGAGTTGATGTATCCAAATGTTCTGTATCCTCAATAGGAACGCAACGTCACAGATGGCGCGTCAATCGGACACTCGGTCTGAGAGTTATTGGCCTTTTCGTCCTAGGGGGCCGGTTTATTTTTAAGTCAAAACCAACTTGACCGTACTCCACCTGCGCCCAAACCTCGGGTGGAGTAAGCCAAAAGATCTGTCTCACTTAGAGGAATCCATCAAAGATGACGACACGTCAATCGGACATCTGAAGCTCAAGTTATAAGTGTTTCCGCTCCGAGGGCCCAGTTGGTTTCGTGTACGAACCAACCCGGCCAAAGTCAAAGTTCTTCGAAACATTGAGTGTGATATACCAAAACGACCGACTGGATCCAAGGATCACATCACAACTAACGATGCGTTGATCGGAGGCTCATAGCTTATGTTATGGGCAACAGACCAAAGAGGTTCGGTAACAGGGGGTTCGGGCCCGGTCCGACCCGGCCCGACACCCCCAGGGTCGGCCCGAACTGGGTCACCCCGAACCGGGTCCGGGTCTGGCCCGGCTGGCACGGTCTGGCCTGGCTAGGCGTGGCCAAGCCTATCGGTCCGATTCGGTGGACCGGCCAGGGCAGCTGCCTAGCGCACGGCGCGCTGGCGCGCCGCGAGGGGTTCGACCGAACGGCCGAACCGTTTCAGGGCGGGGGGTGCTGCCCCCCCGTGAAGTAAACTGTAGCCCCAATAATGGGGCCACTCAACAGGCTAGCCGAGGGTTACGACCCTCGGCGCTCTCCTCGAACCGGTCGGCCCGCACCGGCCGGCCGGCTGCTCTACCAAGGGACCGGCAAGGGCCGGTCCCCTCGCTCCGACGCCAGTGGCCCGGTGCCGGCCGTCGGTTCCCCTACATCATCGTGGCCCGGAACCGGCCACGGCCTTCGTCCATCCTGCGCGGCGCGACAGCGTCTCGCCCCTCCTCCGCGGCCCCGCTCCGGCCGTGGTGCTTTAGAGGTCCTCTGCCGTGACGGCACCGCAGATTTGTTGCTTCCCAGGGCGCGACACAACGACACCGTGGATTTGTTTCTTCACACGGCGCGGTGCGGTGGCACTGCGTTTCTCTGTTCTCCCTTTTAAAATTTCTACACGGTGCATCGGCACCGCGTTACCTTGTTCTCCGCATCAAAAATTCACAACCAAAAGGGGAGGAGTGTCGGCCGTGTTCGTGTGGTCTGACCTCCTCCCGTTAATGCGATAACAGGCGGTTCAATTGAAAGGGAAAAAATGACGGAAGAAATCACAAAATATAAATGCATAAAACCCCTACCTCAACGCTGTCTTCAAACAAGCATTCATCATGGAATTAACCATCTTGGAAGAAGAGGGTCGTCGCGGAAGGAACGTCGCTGGAATTAGGTGAACTCCGAGGATGGAATCTCTCACCGACGTAGGTTGGCGTTTTTCGTTGGCGATAGAGAATTCTTCGCGTTCTTCGTCGAAGAACGAAGAATCCTCTCTTTGATCTCCCAAAGGTTTAACACAACACAAACCCCCAAAAATAATAAAATAAGTACTCTTCTTATTTTATTATCAACTTAAGAATTTGAAAATCAAAAGATAAGAAATGAATAATTAATTCGAAGAATTAATTGTATCAATTTAACTGCCCAATTTAATGGGGCGTTTCTTATCCAGAAAAATGCATGACTGACATTCATTAAAGAGGGGGTTTACAGGTGCGTTACTTAGGAGGGAAGAAACGGTGGGGCTTGTGTGGCCCCCACCTCACAAATATCCTACCAAGTTGGTAGGATATTGTGGGTTCCACCTTATCTACTTAACTCAGCTTAAGTTCCTTTAAGTAAAACAAAATAAAGTGTCGCACCACCTTTATTTTATTTCTTAACTTAACCCCAAAAAAAAACCACACCCGAGCAAACGCAACTCCGGAAAAGGCGTTTCTAAGAAAATAATGGCGCTGCGATTCCATTGGTGTCCTCGGAATTTGATTCCAAGCACCGGTTCAAAATTTTGAAAAACCCGCTCATTCGTTCACTGAACGTACCAGAGCTAATCTTCGGAAAATGATTTCGGGCACACCATGCCTCAGAATCAGGTGCTGTCAGAAACTGCGTTCTTGTAAAATTCCAAAGAAAATTAATAAAAAAATTTCTTTGAATTTTACGAGTCTTTAGATCACTCTCACCTCAGGGATTTACGCCCCCGTAAAGATACATCATATACTATGGAAACAAATGGGGGTATTGATCATGCATCTGAGCCTCCCGCTCCCAAGTGCTCTCATGGAGGTTCCCATGCTTCCATCTGATGAGCACTAGAGGAATTGACTGTCCACGTAGGACCCGCTCCTGTCGATCCTCAATCTCAACTAGGATCTCGGAAAAAGTCGCCACATCATCAACGTCCATCTCCCCATGGTCAACGATATGTGTCGGGTCGTGCACGTATCTCCTCAGCTGAGATACATGGAAGACGTCGTGCACCCTGTGCAACTGAGGTGGTAGAGCCAGGCGATAAGCCACCTCGCCAATCCTTCTGAGGACCTGGAATGGTCCGATGAAGCATGGAGACAAATTGCCGCCTTGGCCAAATCTCCGTAATCCATGTCGAGGTGAGACCCACAAGAAGACGTGGTCACCATCCTCGAACCCTAGTGGCCTCCGCCTCCTGTCGGCATAAGACTTATGCCAGATCTGAGCTGTCCTCATCCACTCCTGGATGACCTAGACCATTTATTTCATGTCCTGGACCATCTCCGGTCCCACAAGTGCTGACTCCCCTGGGTCTGTCCAGCACAAAGGAGATCTGAAAGGTCGGTCGTACAACGCCCTGTATGGTGCCATCCCGATGGTGGAGTGGTAATTGTTGTTGTACGCAAACTCCAGCAAGGGTATGTGGTCCTCCCAGCGGCGACCACAGTCGAGAACACATGCACGGAGCTTTTCCTAGAGAGTCTGAATGGTCCTCTCCGTCTGACCATCCGTCTGAGGGTGAAAGGCAGTGCTCAGATGTAGTTGCGTCCCGAACGCCTCATGCAACTCTTTCCAAACCTGGGAAGTAAAGCGAGCATCTAGATAGAATACGATAGATTATGGCACACCATGAAGTTGTACAATCTCCTGAACATAGAGACATCCCAATCTCTCCACTGAGCCCTACTCTCTGATCGGTAAGAACTGAGCCGACTTGGTGAGTCAGTGGACAATCACCCAAATAGAGTTGTGACCTCTGGAAGTGCATGGATGTCCAGTCACGTAGTCCATAGATATCTCATCCCACTTCCACTCTGGGACCTCTAAGGGATTTAACAAGCCTGCTGGTACCTGATGCTCTGCCTTCACCTGCTGGCAGGTGACGCATCGAGAAAGGAACTCTATCACAGCCTTCTTCATTCCCGGCCACCAGTTCTGTCGTCTGAGATCCTGGTACATCTTCGCCACTCCAGGATGTACCGCCAAAGGGGATGTGTGAAACTCTCTCAGTACCTCCTCTCGTAAAGCAACTGGTACCAACGTATGTCCTTTGAATAGTACGTCATGATCTGCTCCAATGGACAAACCATCAGGTGCATGTCCTGTGGATATCTGCGCACGCCGCGTCTCACAGTCAGCATCCCCATGTTGTGCCTCTCTGAACCACTATAGTAGTGGAGGGGTGACTGTGAGAGACTGAAAGAAGGCTGCTCCATCTCTATCCATTAAGGATATCTTTAAAGTGGCTAGCTGCTCTGTCGCCTCCTCAAGTAGTTGAATGCCCGTCCTCCTGCTGAGAGCATCGACTACCACGTTCCTCTTCCCAGGAGTATATACTATCTCAAAGTCATAGTCCTAGAGGAACTCGAACCATCGCCACTGTCTCAGGTTTAGGTTCTTTTGATAAAAGATGTACCTGAGACTCTGATGGTCAGAAAAGTTTATAAAGCGCTCGCCCATCAGGTAGTGTCGCCATGTATTCAGAGCGAAGACCGCTACTGCAAACTCTATGTCATGGGTAGCGTAGTTTTGCTCATGAGGCCTCAACTGATGTAATCCATAGGCGATCACTACCCACTCCTGCATCAGGACACATCCGAGTCCAGCCCCTGAGGCATCGCAGTAGACTGCGTACCCTACTCCCTCCTCCGGAAGCCTCAAGATAGGGGCGCTAGTCAATATCTGTCTCAGCTCCTGGAAGCTCTGCTGACATCTGTCTGACCACACAAAGAGTTTACCCATCTTTTTAAAATCTGATAGTGGTGCCTCAACTCTTGAGAAGTCTGGCACAAATATCCGGTAGTATCCAGCTAGTCCCAAGAAACTCTGCCCCACTATCACGCTCCTGGGTGGCTCCCAAGCTAGCACTGCCTCGATCTTTGCAGGATCCACCGTAACACCCGCCTCAGAGATGACGTGTCCCAAGAAGTGGACCTCACGTATCTAGAACTGACACTTCTATAGCTTTTCATAAAGCTATTTCTCTCAGAGTGTGTCTAGTATAACCCACAAATGGCAGGCGTGCTCCTCCTCAGTCGTCGAGTATATCAAAATTTCATCGATGAAAATCACAACAAATCGATAGAGGTATGGCTGAAATATCTTATTCATGAGGCCCATGAACACTTCTAGAGAATTGGTTACGCTGAATGGCATAACCAAGAACTCACAGTGGCCATACCGACATCTGAAGTCCGTCTACTTCACGTCCTCATCCAGAACTCTAAGATGACGATAGCCTGACCTTAGGTCTATCTTTGAGAACCACAATGCTCCCATGAGCTTATCGAAGAGGTCATCAATCCTCGGTAGCAGATACTTGTTCCTCACTATCACCTGGTTTAGGCTAAGATAGTCGACAAAAAGTCGTAATCTCCTGTCCGCCTTCTTGGCGAACAATATCGGGGAAGCCTAGGGTGAAACACTGGGTCGGATGAATCCCTTGCCCTGAAAGTCCTCCAACTGTACCCGTAGCTCTCGAAGCTCAGCAGGGGCCATCTGAAATGTTGGAGTGGATATCGGGGCTGTCCCGGGGTACATGTCAATATAAAAGTCTACCTCTCTGCGAGGAGGTAGTCCTGGAAGGTCGTCGTGAAAAACGTACGCATACTGATCCACCACTGCAGGAAAACTAGGACTCTGCACGTCAACTGCTCCTAGGATTAGGCTATCCAACTGATTAGTGATGGATTGTACTCTCCTATGTGGAAGTTTGTCCTGTGCTGCGAAGGCTCCCTTCTTGCCGGTGAAGGTGAACCTGCTCCCGTCGGTGCATACACATCGCACATTGCGCCTAATACAGTCAATCTGTGCACGGACTGTAGATAACCAATCCATGCCCAAGATGACGTCGTAAGGCCACGAAGATGCTATAAGAAGATCCCATCCAAAGCTCTCGCCTCCTAGAGTAAGCTCACACTGCCGACACCAGTGCGTAATCATCGAGTCTGCTCTCGTAGGAGTCTCTAGCCGTAATGATCGAGCCAACGGCTTTGTCGGAATCTTCGAGCTCCGAACAAGGGCACCGGCTATGAAAGAATGACTCCCTCCTGTGTCTATAAGAACTGCATCAAGGGTGGAATAGACAAATATAGTACTTCGAATCATATCCAACGCGTCGTGGTCATAGGCCTCCGCTGCCTGGAGTTGTGCCTGTCTCTGCCCGCTAGCTCCCTGTGGTCGGGGTGGACCTACTAGTGGTGGTGGTGGTAGAGCCTCAAAGCGTCTCCCACCACCTGCTACTCGGCCAGCCCCTCTGCCTCGTCTGCCTTCTCCCTATAGACCACCAGGATAGACTCTCTGCCTCTGCCTGGGTGTCCCCTCAACCATCTAATGCTCCTTGGCATGACGGGTCGGGAAGTCACGATCCATGTGGCCCTGCCCGCCGCTTGTGTAGCACTGCCAGCCTCTCGAAAGACTGGCTCCGCGCTGTGTGCCCCACACTACTGAGCCAGTGTCCTGAGGTCGTCTGTCTGAGGGTCTTCTCTGCCTGGACCCATGAGTCATCCATCGACAGCCTACTGCAGAAGACTCTGCTACGTGTCGCCCCGTGGTAGGTCTCGCTGCTGTAGAAGGCTCAGCAAGAAATCTCTCGATCAAAAGGGCTCTCTCTAGTATTCTTGCCTGAGTCAGAATGCTGAGGGAGCTCAGTGATGCCCTGATCTCATGCCTTGATCCATGCTCAAAGGTCCGGGCCCGGAAGAATGGGTCTCATACCATGTCTATCGAGTAGCGCGAGAGATCGGTAAATCTTGCTGAGTACTGGGCGACCGTCATACTGCCCTACCGCAGCTGAAGAAGCTCCTAGATGCGCACCGCACGGAGGGTGTTTGGGATGAACTTTGAGCGGAAAAGGCTCTCAAAGTCTATCCAGAGAATAGATGCCTCATAGTGCACCTAGATCATCAAGCTCCACCATCGGCCCGCTGCCGCGTGTAGTAGGCTCGCTGCGAGGATCACCATGAGGTATGCTAGTGTCCTCACTAACCTGAAAACTCGTACCACTGCCTCAAGCCAATCCTCAACTGCCTGGGGGTCCGTCTCCCCTCGGAACCTCGGCGGTCGCTAGTGCTGGAACTCGTGCAGTGCACTAAGGTGATGTGCATCGTCAGCGGCTGGGGCTAGAAGCATCAGTGGCTCGGTGGGTAAAGGTACCTCTGGTGCCTCAGCTATCAAAGGTCCATGTACCGAGGCCTCGTCGCTCGGTGGGCTATCGTCAAGCTCAACTCTCGGAAGCCTAGCTGGCTACCATCGTGGGGCCATCCGGAAAAGGAAACAAGTGCGCCATGGTCAGAAAAGTATACCTTGTGAGCTGACATAAAGTAATCACAAAGAAAACATGAAACAGACATGCAATCGTGGTTTTCACGCATTAAGTCGAAAATCAGAAGTTAGGGTCCTGGTGTACCGATACGCTGGCCACCGCACCAACACTGGACTCCCTGGACTGATAACCACACCCAATACGCTTAACATTATTTCTTCACTTAGAAAAAGATCAGATTCCAGTGTTCTGCGGTAGAACCGAACTCCTCTAATACCAATTTTTCCCGACCCGTCCTCGGGGCCCGTGCTGTGACTACCCCAAGCCCGCCTTCCATAGGCCAGGGGATGGCGAATAGCACCAAGGCATAATTCCTGGTAAAAATGGAAGGCGTTGACTTTGTAAAGTAAACAAACACGATAGAGAAAGCAAGCAGTATAAGTAAACACTAAGTATAAACTGGGTACAACAGTACGTGCGGAAATGTAAGTGTGCCAGTATACAAACCCAAATTGAAAGTAAAGTACAACTGGAAAGGGGAAAAAAACAACTGAAAAGTAAATCCGCAGCATCAAGCCATCCATTGGAAGTCCCACCTGAAGGATGAGTACAGATAGCCTCCACAGCTCCTCGAGTCCAGCCATCTGCTCTGAGTATTTCCCGCCCAGTGGTCCACCTCCGGGTACCAACCTGCTCCGCAAGCCTCAACCGCGATCAGCGCTGTCCGTCGTCTACAACCAAAACAACTTAGTGTGGGCATAGCCCGTGGAAGGGTGAGTATAGGCTACTCAGGAGGGACCCTAAGACCACCGAAGGTCTCCCAGAATCCACAAAGTATAAACCACAAAGGAAAGATACAATCATGAAGTAACATCTGACACTACTTAGGTATATGCCCATACATATACCTAAGTCATCAATTCTAGTACGCTCCAACTTCCGAGCTCAAGTACAACCCAGTCCACACAAGAAAGAAAAACATAAACCCACACAGGATAGCACAACGCAATCCACATAGGAATGAAAAACAGGATTCATATCACACAAGAATACTTCTTCGTATGACGATAGAGATGATCAGATATTTCCGCTGATCCATCTAAGCCGTTGGACCAACAATGGATCGATAGGTACTAACCCCCACAATGACACACAAAGGATCTGACCCACAAAGGATTGATAGGTAACTAACCCCCGCAATGACCCACAACGAATCGGACCCACAAAGGATCGATAGGTAACTAACCCCTTCAATGACCCACAAAGTATTTGACCCACAATGGATCGATAGGGAACTAACCCCAGCAATGACCTACAAATGATCTGACCCACAAAGGATCGATAGGTTACTAACCCCTACAAATACCCACATAGGATCATACCCATACAGGATTTGTAGGCGCGGGCCCACACAGGACCGCTGAGCACTGACCCACACAGGATCGGACCCACACAGGATTGGTAGCACTGATCCACGTAGGATCACTTAGTGATGTAGTCATCGTCGTCGAATCCACTGAGGATCTCTGTACAGTCGTCGTCGTAGTCGCAACCAGCTTTAGGGTTCCCACACACAGCAAGCTCGTTCGAGAGGTTCCGCTCCATGAGCCGAGAGGCTGATACATCAATTGACAGAAATTCCGATGTTTATGTATCCAAAAGTTCCGTATCGTCAACAGGAACTCAACGTCGCAGATGGCGCGTCAATCGGACGCCCAGTCTGAGAGTTATTGGTTTTTTCGTCCCAGGGGCCCGGTTGGATTTTAAGTCAAACCCAACCTGAACGTACTCCACATGCATACAAACCTCGTTCGGAGTAAGCGAAAATATCCGTCTCACTTAGAGGAATCCATTAAAGTCGACGACACGTCAATCGGACGTCCGGAGCTCAAGTTATAAGCGTTTCCGCTTCGAGGGCCAGCTTGGTTTCGTGAACGAACAAACCCGGCTGAACTCAAAGTTTTCCAAAACCTTGAGTGTGATATAAAGAAACGACTGTCTCGATCTAAGGATTGCATCGCAACTGACAGTGTGTCGATCGGAGGCCCATATCTCAAATTATGGGCAACAGACCGAAGAGGTTCGGTAACAGTGGGTTCGGGCACAGTCCTACCCGGCCCGATACCCCTAGGGTCATCCCGAACCGGGTCAAACAGTACCGGATTTGGGTCCGGCCCTCTTGGGCGTAGCGCGGCGCGGCCTGGCCTGGCCGCAGCCCAGCCCGGCTGGGCACGGCCCAGCGTGGCTGTCCGGTTCGGCGGACCGGCCATGGCTGTCGTCCGGTGCGCGGCGCGCTGGCGCGCCGCCAGGGGTTCAGTCGAACGACCGAACCATTTCGGGGTGTGGGGATATACCACTGCGTGAAGTAAACCGCGTCCCCTTTAATGGGGCTGCTCAGCTGGTCGGCCGGCGGCTCTGCCACGGGACCAGCAAGGGCCGGTCCCCCTGCTCTGACGCCGGCGGCCCGGTGCCAGCCACCGGTTCCCCTTCATGCTCGCGGCCCGAAACCGGCCACGGCCTTCGTCCGTCCGGCGCAGCGCGACAGCGCCACGCCCCTCCGCCGTGGCCCCGCTCCTATCGCAGTGCTTTTGAGGTCCTCCGGCGTGGCGTGATGGCGCCGCGTCCACTGTTCATCTTCCCACGGCGTGGCGCGACGGCGTCGCAAATTTGTTGCTTCCCACGGCGCGCTGTGGCGGCACCGTGTTTCTCCTCTCTCCCTTTTATAATTTCCGCGCGATGCTTCGGCACCGCGTTGCCTTGTTCACTGCATCAAAAATCCACAACCAAATGGGGAGGAGTGTCGGTCGTCTTCGTGCGGTCCAACCTCCTCCCGTTAATGCGATAATAGGCGGTTCAATTGAAAGGGGAAAAATAACAGAAGAAATCACAAAATAGAAACGCATCAAACCCCTACCTCAACGCTGTCGTCGAACAAGCGTTCGTCATGGAATTTACCATCGCGGAAGAAGAGGGTCGTCGTAGAAGTAACGTTGCTGGTGTTAGGTGATCTCCGAGGAAGGCGTCTCTCACCGACGGAGGTTGGCATTCTTCGTTGGCGGTAGAGCGTACTTCGCGTTCTTCATCAAAAAATGAAGAATCCTCTCTTTACTCCCCCAAAGGTTTAACACAAGAAAAACAACCAACAATAATAAAAGAAGTCCTCTTCTTATTTTATTATCAACTTAAGAATTTGAAAATCAAACGATATGAAATGAACAATTAATTCGAAGAATTAATTGTATCAATTGAACTGCTCAATTTAATGGGGAATTTCTTAACCAGAAAATGCACGGTTGACTTTCATTTAAGAGGGGGTCGGCCGGTGCGTTACTTAGGAGGGAAGAAACGGTGGGGCTCATGTGGGCCCCACATCACAAATATCCTACGAAGTGGGTAGGATATTGTGGGTTCCCCATTATCAGCTTAACTCAGCTTAAGTTGCTTTAAGTGAAATAAAATAAACTGTCGTGCCACCTTTATTTTATTTCTTAACTTAACCCCATAAACTAAAAACCACACCCGAGCAAACGCAACTCCGGAAAAGGCGTTTCTAAGAAAATACCAGCACTGGGATTCCATCAGTGTCCTTGGAATTCGATTCCGAGCACTGGTTTAAAAGTTAGAAAAACCTGCTCGTTCGTTCACTGAACGTACATGAGCTATACTTAAGAAAATTATTCCGGGCACACCGGGCCTCGAAATCAGGTGCCTTCAAAAACTGCGTTCTTGTAAAATTCCTAAGAAAATTAAGAAAACATATTCCTTGAATTTTACGGGTAATTATCGAAACATTGTATAGTTTTTTTCCTTTTAGACATTAATGGGGTTGACAACTCTTAAAAACCTCTACAATTTCCCTTTCGTACCACCCATTTTCATCATAATAAACATGACTCATGTGCCTAAACCTACCATGACTTCGTCATATATCCTTAAAATATTGAATAGATTTGGTAAATGTTTATCAAATTTATTTTTATTGTAATTAAAACCAAAATTCATGATCCTATATAGTAGTGTATATATAATAAAATCAATGGAATTCTCATGTTAGAGGTTATAATAGCCTCTCTAATTCATTAGCATACTCAATTATATTGACTACATGTGTTGAGATTGAGATTCCTTCAACAATTTTACTTTTAATAAGATCATTCAATACCTTATACATTTCAGGTTTTTCTTCTTCATAATAGAGACACTTTATGTTGTGCATCATGATGTACGAAACCATATAATTAAATAATTTTCATCATAGGGGACGTAGTAAGAAGAAGAAAAATTAAAACCACTATTGAGCCCTTAAAATAATTTTTTTAGTCATATAACACTTTCTATTGTATATCATTAATAGTTGGATTCTCCTATAATGGGTTTTTCAACACATGAAGCTTCTAATCTTTCATAAAAACTATTCATATGTTTTGGTACCATTTTACAAGGTAGCTATATTTTTTCCTAATCGCGAAGAAACTTTTGGTCAAATTGGATGATGATTATCCCAATATCAATAATGAAAATTATTATATGATGAATATCATATTTTATATATTATCATTATGGAATTTATTGATACTGTTCATAATACGAAATTTTATCTGTTACATCATATTCTATTAGCAAGATAAGATAAATGTTTCACTATATTTCAGGTTTCTTTTGTGTTCCCTCATTTATTGGTTGTTTTGGTTTTGAATCATTCAAATCACAAAATTTGAAACATTTTGATATTTGAGTGGATAAAAATTTTCCTGAATACATCATATTCATAAAACAACTCTATTCCTTCAGAAAAATAATCATATTATGGTATCCATGGTAGTGTAACCCAATTAAAATTATAAGAGTAAGATGAAAAATTAAAATCAATGGGATCCCTACTTTAGGCATACCTACATATCATGATAATATTTTGTTAATTATCACTTTTTTCTCTTACATAAAATAATTCCTGGGAACCCAATATTAGAACTCCCTACATTATAAGAAAATAATGTCCTAGAAACTACCTCTTAAGATAGAATACCAAATTTATAAATTGATGAATTTTACTTTTAATGTATCTCTAAATTAATACACACCATATGTATATTAAATTTATTTTTATTATTATATCTTGTGTAATGTTTTTCATTCCATGTTCTTCTACATTTGGTTAATGAATTATTTGATCGATTTAGTTATTAAATTCCAATTACATCATCCAATTTAATTTTTACAGAAAATATTAATTTGTAACTGTTTACACAACCCCAAATATCTATTGAACAATAAAAAATATAAAACAAACTGGTTCATACATATTTTAGTGTATCATTTTTTAAGGTATAAGGATTCTCCATGGAAACACATAGATATATATTATCACATAACTAATATTGGAGAGACAGATAGACAACGACAATCACAATTCTAAAATAAATGATAAACCTCCAGACTGATAGGTTGTCCAACCAAAATTCCTTCTCCCTAGGGTTACATTACTCAAGGGAGAGTCAATTTAAAATTACCTATTCAACCGAATATACTAAAAAATTTAACAACTAAGCACAATCTAATTACATCAGTTACAAACATAGGACATGGAATAAGAAAAATAAATCTATGTGTACCACACATAGCATAATATTCAAGATCTATCTTCTAGAAGTAGTTTAACCGTTAAAATAAATAATACTCATTTGTAATATAAAAATATGACTATGAATAAATAAATAAATAATCCTTAAATACATGAAACATTCAAATATCGGATCCTGAGATAATAATTTTTGAATAATTGATAAATATAAAAAACTATAAATCCTTTTATAAATTATCTAACACCTAAGAATTTCTATAATTTTTAATATAAAGATTTTATAAATATAAAATATGAACCCCTTCATATTATTTACCATATATAATATAAATTAACAATTTGAAATTTTGATCAAATAAATAATCACAAAAATTGATGTATATTAAATAATATCTTCAAATATGGTCCCTATTTAATCTGAATTTTTTTAAATTAATTACTTATGAATAAATCATAATTATATATATGAAAACCTTTATGGTTTATCAATATTTATGATATTTATAAACCCTATTATAAAAGTTGTGTATAATCTTTAAATAAACAATTTATTTAATGATCATAAACGTGCCAAATAATCTTAATTGAAAAATGGTGAAAATTACCTTTATTGTGATTTATAACATTTATAAACAATATCTTTGGGAAAAATTATTATTAATGTTAACTATTTAATATTAATATAATATTTATAATAAAAATTTCCACAAAATTTATTCGCTTAACCATAAACATGTTATTGTTATTAAGATTATAAAACTAAAATTTATAAATTTCATAATAAATGCATACATTTTTTCATTATTTACAAACAAAATTTTTATAATTTATTTATTTAAGTAATATAAATCTTATTCAAAGTAAACAATTTATTGGCCTGTCAAAATATTTTTGATAATTTCTCCAAATATATCCTCATTTAATTTTAACAACAGAAAATTAATTATTCCTAATCCATTGATAATTATAAATATAATATTCTTTATATTTTGGAAATAGTTTAGAATTAATATCCTTTTATAAATTACCCCACATGAATCCTAAATAAACAATCTATTTTTGGAAAACAATTCATTACATATATATTAGGAAACTATTTTTTTAGTATCAACTCTTTAGTAATTAGATGTTTTTTATAAGTATGCATTAAAATTTTATATAATTAAATAATAAAAAATTATAGATAATTAATTTATAAGCTTTTATAAATTAAATTATTCCCCAAATACAATTTTATATTAATTGTAAACATTATTTAATCATATTCCAAAATATTCAAAATATATATTTAAAAAAATCATATTTACCATTACATAAAATATCTATTATCTCTAAGGTTAATATTCCAATACACATATGTAGAAACTTTTTTTAAGTCTTATCACTTTTGACTCTTATATAAATATTATATGTAGATATTGGATCCAAGTACCCTTTCAGAGTGAAAATATAAAGATGGGTATAACAGAAAAACATTTATGTATAATAATCATTGTAAGGGTTTTCTAAATTCAAATTTACATTGAATTATATATGTGAGGGTAAATTATTTTTACAATTACTTAAACCATACATGTATTATTATCTACTAAATTAAATTTTTCAGAACTATGAGAGGATCTCAGGTAAAGGTCAAAATTCTAAAACTCGATTTTTAATTTGGAAAACAATGATTTAAACAGGGTCAAACCATCAAGAATCTAGATATCAAGATCAAGGTAACATGTTAAATAGAAAATTTTAATTAATTAAATCATATATTTTCAATTTTTATAAACCAATTGATCAATGTGAAAAAAATATCATTTTATTCATAAATATCTTCATTAGAATAAAAAAATCTTATTGAAGTAATGAGAAATCATCATATAATACCAATACAAGGAAGATTATTGTTCATTATATGAACAATAGTCTATAGAAAACTACATAAAATTGAAATTATAATCAATAAGATAGATTTTTATACATCAAAAATAAAATTAAATAAAAGCACAGCATACTTGATTTTTATTTTGAGAATTTTTTGTTTTCCTTATTGTTGGAATAATGATTAAAGAATATCACTTTAGAAGGAGGAAAATATATCCTTAATCAATGGTGGGACCACCAACAAGCATATCCTGATATCTTTCAGAGGATCTACTAGCTATTGAATGGTTATTAACACCTTCATGGGAGTAATAAAGGAGGATCATGAGTGATGGAGATTATTGGAAAATTTATTTGAAATTTATTATCATAAAAAAAGAGGAACCCAAATAAACTCACAAATAAATGTATAGAACAAATTATCCTTATATAGGAAACATAAAACACTATATCATAAAATAATTACACATCAGTGATATCCATATATCAAAAAATGATTCCCCTAATTTATGCCTCATTTATGGCCTCAATGTATTCATTCAATGACTATATAAAAACATTTAATAACTTCAAAATTAATTACAAACTACTTAAAAATGATTTTATATTATCATATGTAGTTTTTCTAAATACAACCAAGATGTAGATGTTCTTAGTTATAGTGAGTTTCAAATATTTCCAACGTCATGGTCTTCAAATATGGTTTGAAATTAAAACATTATATTATGGTTTTTTACAATATCTTGTATTGGGATTGATGATTCAACAAATATAGGTCATATATTTGAAACCCCTAGAATTACATGAGAAGTTATTTATGAGATCTACAATAATTTTAAACATTAATTGAGTGATAGGGTTCCACCAAGGAGTAGAATTCATCAATTGGTATAAATAATCATTATGAATTCTTATGTGGTATTATTTTCCAAATAAAATGTAAATTTTCATATGGTACTACAACCCCTACAGCCTATACCAATCCAACATTCTCTCATTTTACTATATTATGATATTTTTGGAGAGAATCATATATACCAAGAGATTTGATATAGTTTATTATCTATCCAGTGGATTTCGATTTTGTGATCTATAACCAACCCACTAACAATTCAAAAATACCTATAACTAAGCAAGGATATTTCAAGAAAATTATTACCAAAATCTATACAATAAACAATTTAATAATTGTAGAATATACACCAAACAAATTTACACATAGATATATACCCCAACCATGATACCTAAGTCCATCGTTACAATTCCTACCCCATCAATCTCATCTTGATTTACATACTAAAAAATTATTACAACAATAGAAAAAACAATTTATAAAACCTTAACATAAGGATATTATTAAAGATTTTATGAGAAATTTTGACTATCAGATGAATATCCAAAAAAATCATTGATTAATCACCCAACTACACTCTAAAACATGAAATTCCATGTGTGGATAATTTCCTTAGCAATTTTAGAATGAATAATTGGTACTCCTATAGGTATCATGGAGAAAATACAAATAGAGGAGGTAAAGGTTGTGGAAGATTATAGTGGGAAGGTGGTAGAGGAAAAGAAACAAAATGAGGATAAGAAGGTGGTGGATAAATATAAATATAAAAATTGAATCAGGATAAAGGATATGAGAGAAATAAGAATAAAGAGACTGAAAATTCTATAAAAATGATGCAGATGAGAAGAAGGATTTGTATAAGAAAAAAAATCCATATTGAACCACTCAAGAATTACTAGGGAGGATATAAAAAGGAATATTAGAGATTGTGTATAATAAACAGAAATATATTTTCAAGTAACTCCATATAAAAATTGCATTTAAAAATTAAAGTTCTCAAATGATAGTTTATTTAAAGATTCTAAAGTTGTTTCTCATAGATAAAAATAAATTATAATGTCATGTATTTATCTAATTGAGTTAGGAATGTTTAATTTTTTAAAATATATATACCTATAAAACTAATAGGTCCATGATGATTTTCTATTTAGTTCACTTTCAGATAATTACCACATGGTAAGTAACTTTTTGAATTTGGAGAAAGCATCATTGATATTGGTCGATGTGGTACTGTAATTTGGGGGTGGGGTGAATTTAAATTTAAAAATAAATTTAAATAAAATGAAAAAATTAATTGATAAATTAAAATTTAAAGAGAAAAAAGAGAGAAATAAATAAAAACATAATGAAAGATGATAAATGAGTTAGACAAATATTCAATTTGAGTGTCCATATCTCATACCCTTAGGGGATTGATGGTTATAGTTATCTATTAGATACAATGATATCCAATAAACTAATTATGAAGTAAAACAATTTATTTTAAATAGATAATACAAGAAATACAAAGATATATTATTTTATGTGGTTAAATAAAGAAACCTAATAACTCCTAGTTTAGTGGTTGTGAGAACCCATGAAGAAGAAAACAATTTGATGTTTTTGAAAAAAAAACCCTTTATAGAAAACTCCAAATTCACTCATCAATATTGATATAGAAAACGAGATAAAGAGATACAAATACAAATAAAATAATAAAATATAATAATGGAATCCCAAATAGAGCCAATATGGTGGAACTTTTGTAACTGCTAGTGACCAAGACTTCGTTGGGGTTCATCTATAGCCTCTGGTGTTCGGATGGTGGTTTTGGAGGTGTTGAGAGTCAAAATGAGTCATTGTTAGGGGATAGTGTTTTGAAGGGGTAACCACCAATAGTTATTTTTGAATATCTTGAAATTGGCTATTGTCTGGTAGGTGGGGAATGTTATGAGTAGGTGACACTCCCTATCTAACTAGCTGATCAGTGTCTTTCCGTTGAATATATGGTGGTTTAGTAGTGACTATGTGGTTATTTAATATCCTCATCTAGCTAGTGGTAACCATACACATATATGGTGGGTTTCCCAAATTATGAACATCAAAATGGCTCTCCAAACTCCTCTTGAACCTATCGAATTATCTGACCCCTTCTAAAATATATATCCAAAAAATAATTGAATTATATTCAAATAAAAAGGTTAAACCATTTAATAGTGTCTATGAATATTAAAACATATAATATATTTATAGGTATAACAATATGTCACTTTTTATGATCAAAAATAGTTGAAAGAAAATTTTATCTATATAAGTAAAGGATAATGAAAATATTCATTTCCAATATAAAATATATCCATGGTATTTTCTAAATAAAATTTTGTGTTAAATATTGAAATAAAAAATATTTTCATTCCTCAAAACATTAAAATGATATCAAAAAATATTTTTAAAACACATGATAAAATTTTGAAATGGATAGTTGAAATAGAATTTAAAAAATGAAAATTAATAATGAATTTGAATAAATAAAATATGTATATTTAATCCATTAAACCATAAGATTAATCAAATAATTATTACCTTTATCCCAATTTTTGATTATAAAAATCTAAAAAATAAGTTTACTGGAAAGGA
Source organism: Viscum album (assembly GCA_963277665.1). NCBI lineage: Eukaryota > Viridiplantae > Streptophyta > Magnoliopsida > Santalales > Viscaceae > Viscum > Viscum album. The sequence continues at coordinate 1,654,075,099 of OY728148.1, read as the reverse complement.
TTTATGAACATATGAATATCTAATGCGATTTTGAAATGATCATCAATATATCATAAGGACAATAAAAAGTGATATATTAATATGTTTTCAAATGATATTGAAATGGTAATTTCGAAGAAATAATTAAAAAAATATACACCTTGGTAATTTTTATGAAAAAACATAATGAAGGTTATATAGATAACCACTCACCTTCCAGAGTGTGTTTTTTATGAGAAAATGTGTTTTTTAAGGAAACATCAACTCATGCTTCCATCATTTTGGATTAATAAATGATTGAAGACATAAATTAGAAAAGGTTATGGTTAAAATTTCAATTAAAACTGACATGGATAAGTCCTTTGATATTCTCTAATGGGGCCTCATTATTAAGATGTTATCCAGTATGGGTTTCTCACAATTGATGTCTGGCATATTTTTTAGGTTTTTCATCTCAACATGGTTTTTTGTGAATATCCTAGAAAATAAATGTGGATTTTTAAAATTAGTTTCAGGTCCTTAATAGGGAGATAATATTTCCCTATGTACTTTCATTTTGGATGTTTATTCCTTTAGAGATATTATGTCCAACTTCAATCACCATCAGAGTGTTCTTTATTCTGGGTGCAGGAGCCATTTTAATGTAATATCTCACCTTCTATTTTATAATGACATTCTTCTCTTCAATAAAGATAATAGGAAACCACTTTAAGGAATTATAATTATTTTTATTGAATACATCAAATGGAGTGGTTAAAATATTATATATTATAAGAGTAGCATCTACATTCAAAAATTATGTTCATAGTGTCGAATGAAAAATATTAAATAATTCTTTAGGATTAATAGGAAATCCTTTCCAATGACTATATAGGGTATATTTTTATCCTAGAGGCCTATGTATTCATCACTATGATAATTTGGTGGCTAAAATTACCAGATTCACTATTAATTAGAATAGTTCTTTTCTTATCCTTTGGGGGACACACCACTCTGATTATAAGTATTATTTTAGCCATTAAGATGCATTTTTTATCATTTCTCATTTTCCCTAAGATGGTGGTTCACAACATTGATCAAATCATGTATTATTTTTTATGGTATGATCATATAGATAACTATTTACACTAGGAATCCTAGAATAAAATGGCCAATTTTATGGAATCATGAGGGTTTGGTCATAGAAATGTGGTTGACAACATGCATAGTTTGTCAGAGAAATGAGTAGGTGATTCATTGTAAGCTAGATCATTATGGGGTAACCATGTTTCTATAATATATTGTGATATTTCATTAATTCCAAAAGGTAAAATATCAAAACATTAAAGGATGATTCGTGGGAATTTACCAGAGATTCTGCATCAATACTAGTGGATTTTTTGGGTGTGGCACCATTAATTTCTCTATGGATATCTGGGAGGGGTGATATCCTCCATTTTCCAAGATTTCATACCCCTAAAATTTCGTTGGTTCAGGAAAGTGAAATTCCATGTCTCATCCAGGGAACACTCAACTCAGATTAATATTATTAGATAATATTATTTATCCCTCGACTGAGATGAAAATACATGTTTCCACTAGAGCATCATATGAATCCTTGTTAATTATGGACGATCGTCTTTCCATTAAGACTAGTCCTGAAAATATCAACGGAATGATTATATTTTGTAGTGATATTATAAATATCATTTAACATACTCATTTAGTTTATTTGGAACCATATTGTTACAAATGATGTTGTGATCTATATCAAGTGGATTCATCTGGTATCTATGTGATTTTATTGCTGGGTCTTGAAGGAAGAATAAGATGGACATTTTTTCATTGAAAGTTAATGGGAAAAAGATATGTGTAATGGAATCAATATTTTAGTTGGAATTGATTTTACATAGAGAAATGTTATGGAATTTTTTCATTCTTGGTTTCAAGATGTGGATTTGAATGTTCTCTAAAGTAACGCTTTTTCCATATTGATTAAGGTAGGCTTCTGGTGTATCTAGAATTCCATCAACAATGATAGAGAAAATAATCTTCATGTTCTTAAAAATTGTTATAGACATGGAACAAGTACATAGAGGTGGATTTGAGCTCTCTATTGAGGCACTCAGAGAAGTTTTCCTCTATGTAGAGGTTTGTGCAGGAAAAATTGATGGTTCCTCCTCAAAATACGACTCGATGATAAAAATGATTCTGGTGGAATCCCTTTAGTAATTGTTTAAAAGACAACTATGATGGACCATGAAATATTTGTATCATGATATGGTTGGAGTTTTTCAAAACTCTAAGGTATTATTAATTGTTTCCTTTAGTATATTTTATGGGCATGGTGATTCTCTTACAGTAGATAATAAGGCTTTTCTCAATAGGCATGAAAATTTTCTTTCATCTAACATTTATCTCACTAAAATTGAAATATATTCTAATTTCATCATCAAGTATATTAATGGGAAGATCTGTTCCTCCATGGTAATTATCTATCTCAACCACATATGAAAGGATCTCATTGGGAAACCCAAAGTGATCCATGATTTGTGAAAAGGAAACTATGTTGTGGACTACATTCCTTCAATGTGAAATCAAATTACACCCCTCATCATTTATTAAACCTTTATTTACCTACCCCTGGAGTGTATTAATTTTGGTTAGAATGATTCTCTTGGCCTCCACTACATCATGAATCCTTGATTTTTTTTCCTTATTTCATTCATTAATAAAAATTATACTTTTACCTAAGGTTAAATTGATAATTAATATGGAGAATACAAAAATAAAAATATATTGTATTATATACCATTAAAGATGAATAAGAATATAAGTTAAAAGTTTTATGAATATTTTTTCTCCATTATAATACATAATACCACTAATAGAACATGATTTATCATGAAATATTTAACTAATAACTAATGAAACTTATATAAAAAATATGCTAATAAATTTATAATCATTTGAAAAGATAAAAAAGTGATTATTTTTAAAGTGGACACACCCTTTGTAAAAAAATAAAAAAATATGGAGCCATAAATTATGAAAAAGTTTTTATAGGGAATGATAGAAGGATATGTAATAAACTATGAAATATTTAAAATCAAATCATGACTAAGTGAAATGAAATTGTCAAAAGTGAATCATACCTAACTTCCCCTTAATAAAATTAAATCATTCTAAAGGTAATGGTTTTATTTTAATAATATCCAATTGATGATTTATGCTAATATGTTTTGACATGATATCATATTTTTATTTTAATCTATTAAGAACTCATAAATAGGATCAGTTTTCTTCATGCATGAGTGTTGAATAAGATTCTTAAAAATAATTTTTTCATTAGTGTTATAAACTATAGTAGGAATCTGATCAAATGTAATATGATAATATATGAGTGTGTTTTTCTTCCAATTAATTTTGGTGGAACAACTCCACATTGCTATATATTTCACTTTTTCATGGTAAGAAAAATTAATTTTTCAACTTTCGATATCAAGTGACAAATTTTTTCTTAATTGTTGAAAATTACCACATGAAATATTCCATTATAATTGAAATCATAAAAAATCATCATCTGAAAACCCACTATATCCATATGAAGTAACTTTGGTACAAACAAATATATCATTTTTTGAACCAATTAAATATTTAAAAGATATTTTAGGATAATTTCAATTATATTCCATGATATTATCTTGATAACATCTAAAATGAACCACAATAAACATAATGTCGTGGCATGTCATAAAAAAAGTAAATAAGTCTCCCAATCATGCCACTATAAAGCTTATTGTCAACTAATTTACCGGTTCCATCCAATGTTATATTAAAAGAGGTACTCATATGTGTATATAGTCCCTTTATTTTATTCATTCCAACACAAATTAATATTTCATTTTTATATTTTTATTGTCTTAAATTTATTCCATCTATTTTGTGAAATTTAAAATAATGGATGATTTTGAATTTGTTTATAAAATTAATTTGACATTCTCTTCCCAATGAATTTGAAAATTCATTACAAAGAGATTATTTTGAAGAAATGAAAATAATAATTTGATATATATATGTGTGTGTGTGTGTTTGTGTGTGTGTGTCAATATTTGATGAATTCATTGAAATATGTTTTAAAAACAATATATAATCCGATTTTCTAATTTTTAAATGATTTCCTAAGAGTTATTAAGTTAACTACTCATACCAAGACCATTGAGCTTGTCTCAAAAAATAAGGACCTTAGTAAACATAAAAAATGATTTATCTATTTTGAATCATAAAAACATGGATTTTGTTTAACAAAAACCTTTTTAAAAATAAATACATTCCCAAAAAAGTTTTTGATACCCATTTTAAATGGTATAACATTTAATAGGTAGGGGAATACTAATAATATTTTTATAGCACCCCTATATTTTATTAGATAGATTATTTTTTATTTATTTGATATATTGTGCTGTAAGATACACCAATATTAGCCATAATTATACACAACATTTTATTATCTTTATTTATGCACAACACAATTAATGGCTTGTGTTAAACGCAAGAGCGGCCTTCCTTGATAGCTTGCGTTGTACACAATATGAGTTTCACTAAACAAAGATATATTATTAAAAAATGATTATTAAATGGGATATAATCTAGAAATTATTAGTATTATTAACAAAATTTTGAATTTTATCTAATATTAAAATTTATTTTATGTATTTTCTGTAAATGCTATAAGAAAAAATTTAATTTTTCTCATAAAAGAAGTATTTTAAAAAAATGTAGTTTTTCCGCCTTTTGATGGCACACCCATTTTAAATTTATTTTTTTAACACTTTTATATATTTTATTTGAAAAAATAAAATTCTACATTGGAATTCGAACATGAAATACTACTTTTGTTGAATTTCTGGTGTTTATCAGGTAAAATTCATATTTTAATGTGTAGTGAAAAATACTTCAATTTAATTCAAAATTATCTTTTTATGTATTTCATTTATATAGATAGATTATATTTTTTATTATTTTAAGATGTATTAGGAATATGTTTTTATCATTTAATCTAATGTTAGTCATTGGAAGTAATTTTAAATTTAAATTGGACATAAACACATGCCAATCTTTTGATAAGTTTTTTACATCTTAAAAAAACACTTTTTGGTTATTACAAGAGGAATTAATTTTAAATTAATTTCTACAAATTTTTATTTGGAATAATGATAAATGGGTTTAATATTTGGAATCAATGTGTCCAAATTATTTTAATATTTTACTTTAATTTTTCGTCATTATGAATAGTACCTTTAGTATTTATTTTTATTACCATGGTTAAATGTAAATCAGGTAATTAAATGAAAAAATAATTTTATAAAATTACATTAAAACCTTCCAAAATTCTATTAGATGAATATATTATATCCTTATCAAAAGTGGTTTTAAATGTAATCACTTAATGGCCACTTTCCATTGAATATGACCTGAATATAAAAAAATAATGAATGTAATAAAATGTCAGACTCTTATTTCATATAAGTATATTAATTTTAATTTTGTGATTACCAGGGAATAAAATCGACTATAGGTAGTATCTAGAAACCTAATATAATTAAAATCATCATATAAATATATATATATATATATTTTTGGGATTAAATAATTTTTATTATTGGTGACTCAATAGTGATGTAGAAATTATTTTATTTATATAAATATTAAATAAATGATATTAAAAATATTAAATAAATATAATTTGAGTGAATTAACGTCATCCACTAATTTTGTAGACGAATCTGACATGTTATTTATGGTTTAATGGAGTTTTTTCAAACATATCTCTATGTGATGATATTTTAAAAAATTCAACTAATGAATAGTGTCAAAATTGACACTATTGATATTTTAAATAAAAATTATTTTATTAAATTATATAAAGTTTATAAAAATATAGACATTATCAAAAAATTTGGGGGAAATTTAATTGTGTTACCAATGGTCCATTTATGGCTCCATTTTCTTTTAAGAGTGATAGTATTAACCCTTAGTAAATTAAAAGACAAGTTGTCACGGTAAGAGTTAAAGTAAATAATTAATGGTAAATAAATATTTTAAGGTTCAAAAAAACCCAAACATGTCCAATTTTTTTTGGATGAATTAGTTTCAGTAATTATCACAATATAATCATTTTTGAGTTTTTTAATGGACACTTGTACACGAAAATATAATATATAATATTTAAATCAAGGATAGTTGCAAAATATCACTATATTGTATTTTAATATCTTTTATGTGTCCACATAGTGCCAAAATCATTATATGAATGAATATATTTTTTTATATAAATTAATCCATTTTAATTATATAAATTTATTTTGAAATTTTATAAGTTATATTATTACCATAATAATCCATTCAATTATAAACCAATACTTATTCAATTAACATAGAAATTTAATAAATGACGTTAATAATATTAAGTTTGTAATATTTTTGATTAGATAATGTGTCTAAATTTTTTTAGATCTATAAGATATATTGTAGATTCTTTAGTTCATTATATTCTATTTGTCACTTTGTCATATTTTATTTTTAGTCAAATTAAATGAATAGTATTAAATTTGGAAATAATAATATCTTATTGAATTATTTTTCTATTAAATTACATTAAAATCAAAAAAAAATGTTAAATAATAATAATGGGATAATATATTGTCGAAAATATATTATAAATTTTAATAATGTGAAATTTTTAATTTTTTTTATCTAGAATAGTTTTATTATATTTTAATATTTTGAGAGTTTCTTAAAGTTACCCTCTCCCCTCTTATAAAATTCATCTCCTCCCACATTTCCTCACACATCCTTGATACTTCTAGCTTGGACAACCCCTAACCAATTATTCTATAGAAATTTTTAGTTAATATTTTTAGGTCTTTTTTTTACAAAAAAGACCACCCCTAGTGTCCCTAAGAAGAGATCCAATGTAAGTCCAATGAAGAAGAGGAAATATCTTTACCAACTCAATTAAATTTATTTTATTATTTTACTCTATATTTCTATGTTTATTACATACTAAAGTAATACCTCCAGAATATTATACATGATAATATGTCATTATTATTATGGGACAACCTTATACCTCTTTTATCCAACATACGAATAACAGTATCACCATGTGTGCGTACGTGTGGCTTACAGTCTCCACACAGTGGTGTAATATTTTATTCAAAAATACTTTATTCCAATGGATATAATGATGATTATAATAGACATAAACAATTAATACACTATGATAATGATAATTTATAAATAATATACCATCCAATTGTATACCATTTTACCATCAAGAGAATGATATCATCGCTCGTGCATACGTACAGCCTACCGTCTACATGATGCGGTGAGATTCGTTCTCCACATTAAAAATTAAAAAATAATTATGAAATTTATATGATGAGTTAAAATAATAATTATGAACATAATTTCCTAAAAAAAGTACATCCTATAGAAAACAAACATGACTAAAATGGAAAACATGAATGGGAAAACGAAGCCGTTAACACTCGAAATAATGGTAATATTGAAATACTATTAAAAATTGATATAATTGGATCATATATGATATCACAAATATGGATATGCTATAGTATAACATAATAACATGATTTAAACATTATATAAAATGTTTCCACACCGTATGCTAATGAAAATTATAAGGTAAGGGACAAATTTTCATTCTCATTTTTATATGAGATTGTTTATACATAAGTATTTACTGAGGATATATTTATCCTGCATATCCTTTTTTTCAAAAAAAAATTCATAAAATTTATAATATTTTTATATTTCTGTTTAAATTCATCATTACCCATTTTTTATTTTTATTACATGTTATGGAAGGAATCTTTCTTTTTTTTACCATAAAAGGTACCTTTAGTCTTTGCAGGCAGAAGTACGAGGAGAATGACTTTTTAACATATATGGGAAGAATAGATTTTTACTGTTTCATGACCCCATATTTAAATGAATATTTCTATATAATATTTAAATATTGTTTTCAATTAAATTATTTCTTTTTAAAATTGGGTGTAATTTTGAGAAAAAAATATTTTTTGAAAAAGAATAGATATTATCCTCAGGAATCAAGTTCCTGTGTTTTATCGAAATTATTTTCCATATAAGATGACATAGTGTTATGTTTCAATCAACCTAATTAAATTTATTATATTGTTCTTATGATGCAATAATTATTAAGAAACCCATTTATTTTATATGGATTATAATGGAATGATGTTTAAGAAAACCATTTTATTTCATGGGTTACGCTATGATTAATGATTTGTGTTTTTGTGGCACATGTAAGAATGATTTCCTTATGATATTGGTGGGACCTATATATCCATACAATACATTAGGTAAAGATTTATATCCCATGAGATATACATGACTATTACAAAATTTAAATCTAGTTCAGTAATACAGTGCTATAATGGTAAGTAAATCTTGTTTTGTAATACATTCATGGAACGACATGTAAACTCGATTTAGTAATGGAATTTTTCTACTATGATGGTCTTGAAGACAATGCCATGTCTACTTTGGAAATAATATTATTATATTAATAGTTTTCCATAATTCCATGATTTATGCCAATGATATTTTATCGTGGATAATGTTTCTATTTGATTTATGACTTATGAACTATAATGATTTATTTTATGACTCATGATTTTGATATTTTAACTTTATTTTAATGTTTTTTCATTCCTATGATTATTTTTTGTTTTATGTTCTCGTTTTTTACCCCTAATGATAATATTAGCTCACCCTTTTTATGTTTTATTTTCCCTAGGATATAAAGAATGGTTTTAGGTAGGAAAATATAGAAGAACTTTCTGGGAGATATTGCCGAACTTTAACCATGTTAAAAGATTAAATTCCATGTTTCCATTGGAACTAAACTAATAAGGTCTTGGGTTTAAGTTTGTTTCATGTTTTATGTATTCCACAAAAGAAATTTAACATCCATGTACATAATTCTTGGGTAGTTATAGTGGGTATCATATTGAAGGTTTAGTTAATCATTTAAAATTTGGATGTGAAAACCGTAGTGAGATACCTAGAGATATTTCTAAGGTATATCTAGGGATGTCCCTAAGGGTAAGACTAACTATATTTTAAAGTCATATAATTTTGGTAAAAATCATGAATAACATAGAAATTAACCTAAGATTTTATAGATTGAATGTTCTCCCCATTTATTATATTGTTTTCCTAGTATGATTTTTGCCTCTCAAAAATTTCATTTGGGGTTTTAGAAGAAGGATGGAACCTAAAGGAACTGTGTTAATGATCAATGCACTGGGAAATACAATTATTGTCCTCCTAAAAAAATGTTATGGGATATGGAATGAAAAATAATATTTCTATACTTACATAAGCTATGAATCATTTTAGGCTTCCTAATGGGCAGAGAAGTTAACAAAATTATATTAAGTCATTCATGAGTCAACATCCACCTTATTTCAGTAGGTCATATAATCCACTTGTTGTTGAACAATGGATAAGTACCATTAAAAATAAATTTTATATCCTACTCTATTTAGAACATGAAAAATCTATTTTTGTTTTTTATCATTCAGAAGTTGATGGAGACTTGTGGTGGGCCCTAATTAAGAATACTAGGCAGCAATATGAAATTGTATCCATGGAATGGGATGAGTTCAATAACGTGTTTTTCAATAATTAATTTTATTGTATTATTATAAAAAAATATTCTAAATTAGTTATTTATGATTATGAAAAATTATGGTGAATCTATTGGTACATACGAGGAAAATATTAGAATAATTTCAAGGTAAACTTATTGATTTATCATCCAACCAGAAAGTAATGTTGATTGATTACTTAGTGGCTTAAAACAAAGTATTATAAGTTAATTAGCTATAACTGACATAAGTATATGTGAAGAGATTGTTATTTTTGCTATCAAGGTATAAATTGATGTTTTTGTTACATATCAATCTCACGGTTTTGATAAACAATAATTGATGGAGTTCAATGTAAAATCTCAAAAAATGGTGAAAAGAATATTAATGTTTCCTTATGGTCAAAGTGTGTAAAGAAGCATAGTGGAGATTTTATTTGATGGACTATAAAATGTTTCATGTGTAGAAAAAAGGTCATTGAGAATTTGACTTTCGAAGTATTGGGAAAAAGGTTAAAAATGATGTGAATAGAGAAAAGACAACAGATAATGCACCACCCACCCTTCAATGCTGCAAGTGCAAGGAAATGGTTCATTAAACTAACCAATGCCCCAATCCATGTGATAATGATGAATGATTTAAAAAACCACTTAAGACCAAATACATTTCTCAAATCATAATCGAACACTATTCTTGATGTTGAGTATGACAATGAAGCGGTTGAATAATTATGTGTTTATGAAATGTGGTTCCAAAATAGTTTTTTAGGATATATTTTATTGTATTATGGAATATTGGAATATCTATTTATTGGTCTATTTTGGTTTTCCATAATTATATTGTATTGGAATCCCTAAAAATTGATTGAAATATATTTGGAAACCACATGATATGCACATTATTAAGGGATAATGAGATAGTGAGATGTTTGATAGTGATATCATGGTTTGAGTATATAGAATTTTTGTATTATTGTAGTGTGGAAAGAGTTAATATTGATAGAATGACTATTTTCACTATGTTTATAAGTTAATTCTTGTCAATACCATACTTCTAGAGAGTAAATGAATATAGTATTCACATGTTTCGAATGTAACAACCAAGAACTACCAAATGAGATATGGGAGACAAATATTAAGTCGATTTAGTTCACCACATTCTAAAGTTTTATATTTTACGTTTTTTTGGAAGGATTCTAATGTTATCCATTGATGGATTTTATACGTCATATTTTGGTTGAAGATTGATAGATTAATATATTATCTCACTATAGTTGGACTTTTGCATATTTGATAATCTGTTCTATTATTTTTGTTGAGATAGATGGAATGACCTATCATTCTATCACATGATCTTATAACACATAAAGAATGAAAATTTTATCTTAATTTATATAAATAAGAGATGAAGTTGAAATTGTTCAATGGATGATCAGCGGTGAGATTGTATGAAATCAAGTAAGTATCATTTACTCATGGGAAAATTTATCAAAATTAGGAAAAGGATCTTGAAACCAAAAATGTTATCCTACTACCTTCTTATACGATGAATCATATGGTCCATTAAATGATCATAGATTTATGGATTATGTTAGTTAACTTTCTCTGAACCTAATTTTATATCACTATCCATCAAAACATAATGGTTATCTAATATAGAAATCTTGTGATGAATTAATTTGGGTGACTGTTATATTTTCATCATTCATTTATAAAATGATGTTTTATTATTCCTTTTTATGATGTGTGTTTCTCCGAAATAAACATTAAAGTGATAAACCATTTATAACCCTGACAAATTTTGAGGGTGAAATTCATTTAATGGGGGGTAGAATGTGACGCCCTGAGATTTTATGAGATAGATTTTTTTTATTTTTTTTCATGTATTATTTTGTATGCTACACTAATAATAGATTGTGATATATGCAACACCATATTACCTTGCAGTATATGAAACCCAATTCATGTCCTGTATTACATGTAAGAGATACCTTCCTTGATAGCTTCTATTGTACGCAATTCTGATTTTCACTAAACAATGATATATTATTAAAATATTAAAATTTAATGAGATAAAAACAAGATGTTATGAATACTATTAAACAAATATGGAATTTTATAAAACATTAAAATTCATCTTATGTATTTTCTAGGCATGATATAAAAAATTAAATTTTTCTGATAAAAGAAGTATTTTTCAAAAAAATGTGTTTTTCTGCCTTTTGATGGTCCACCTATTCTAAATTACATTTTTAACACTTTTATATATTATATTTGACAAAATAAACATCTTCTTTCAAATAGGAAAATAATTTTTTAAAAAAAAATATGGCATTTTTTCTGATAAAATTCATTTTTAATGAATAGTGAAAAATACTTCATTTTGATTCAAAATTTACTTTTCATATAACTTATATATATTGTTAAATTATAATTTTAATTGGTTTTAAAGAGTAATTGGATTATTTTATCATTTAATACAGTGTTGTTCATTGGATTTAATTTCACATTTAATTTGGACATATTCACATGACAGTCATTTGATATGTTATTACTTCTTAGAAACCCAGTTTTTTGTTTTAAAAATAGGAATTAATTGTAAATTAATATCTAGAAATATTTTGTTTTTAATTATAAAAATTGGATTCCATATTTGGAATCAGTTGGTAAAAATTATTTTTACAGTTTACTTTTAATATTGGTCATTATGAATAGTAATTTTAGTAATTATTTTTATTACCTTGTTTAAAGGAAAATCGTGTAATTAAAGGTAAAAATAATATTTTCAAATTAGCTTAACACCTTTAAAAATCATATTGGATGAATAAATTCCGACTTTATCATATAAGGTTAGAAACGTAATCACTTAATGGCCAATTTCCCATGAATATGACATGAATATAAAAAAAACTAATGAATGTGACAAAATGTCACATTCTCATTTTTATTAGTATATTAATTTTAATTTAGAGATTACTAAGGAATAAATTTGACTATAGGTGGTCTATGGAAATCTAATAGAATTAAATAAATCATATTAATTTATTTATAATTTTTATAGATTAATTATTTATCATTAATTAGGACTAAATTTTCATACAACAATTATTTTATTAATAAAAATATCAATTAATTAAAATGAAAAATATTAAATAAATATAATTTTAGTGAATTAATATTATCCATTAATTTTAACGATGAATTTGACATTTTATTTATGGGTTAAAGTAGAATGTTTGAACATATCTCTATGTTATGATATTTCTAAAAATTCAATTAATGAATAGGGTAAAAATTGACCATATTGATTTTTTAAATAAATAATATTTTATTAAATTATATAAAAATCATAAAAATATAAAAATTGGCCAACTAATTAGGATGAATTTATATATGTCACCAATGGTCCATTTGGGGATCCTTTTTTATTTTAGAGTTACTATATTAACTCTTAGTAAATAAAAATATATGTTTCAATGGTAAGAGTTAATAAAACAATCTAAGGGTTAATCAAAATTATAAGTCATAAAATAAATCCAAAACATGTCCAAAACATTTATTAGATGAATAAGATTAAATAATTATCATAATAAAATCTATTTTTATTTGTCTAATGGAACCTTGTTCATGAAAATAAATAATATATTATTTAAATCAAATATAGTCACAAAATTGTCACTATCTTCTATTTTAATATATTTTATGTGTCTACATAGGGCCAAAATCAAGCTATGAACGCATATAAAATTTTATTTAGATATAAATGAAACAATTTTCATTATATAAATTTATTTTTAATTTTTATAAGTTATATAATTACCTTAAAAGTCTCTTCCATTCTAAAATAATATTTATTCAATTAACATAAAAATATAATAAATGATTTTAATAATATTAATTTTTTTATTTTCTCAATTATTTAATGAGTCTAAAAAATTTAATAGATCTATAAAATATATTATAGATGTGTGGAAGAATTATATTATAATTCCCACTTTATCTTACTATATTTTAAGTCAAATTAATTTAATAGTATTAAATTTGGAAAATAATATTATCTTAGTGAATTAATTTATAATTAAATTATTTTAAAAACAAAAAAATGTTAAATTATCACAAGGGGGTAATATATGGTCGAAAATTTATTCTAAATTTAATTTATGGGACACTTTTAATTATTTATATCCAGAATAGTCTTATCACATTTTAATATTTTGAGAGTTTCCTAATGTGCCCCTCTCCGCTCTTAAAAAAAGGAATCTCCTCCCACATTTCTTCAAACCTCCATGAGCCTTGTAGCTCAACCAAACCCAACACAATTATCGTATGACCATTATTAGTTAACTTTTGGTGGTCATGGTTTTCCAAAAAGTCCAAACCTAGTGCCGCTAAGAAGTTATCCAAAGGAAGTCCAACGAAGAACATGTAATTGCTTTACCAATTCAATTCAATTTCTTTTCTTCTTATACTCCCTATTTATATGTTTATTCTATACTAAATTAATAAATACTGTATATTATAAATTATTATATGTTATTATAATAATGGGACAACCTTATACCTCATTTTATCCATCCTACTAATAACAATATCACCATGTGTAAATATTTATAACTTACCATCTCCACGTTGTGGTATAATTTTTTATTCAAAAATACATTATTAGTATGGGTATAATGATGAGTAATGGATTTATATAATTAATATATCATAATAATGATTAATTATAATTAATATACAATCCAATTAAATACCATTTAACCATCAAGAGAATGATATCGTCGCTCGAGCGTATGTACAGACAACTGTCTCCATGAAGAAGTGAGATTTTTTCACAATGTTAACAATTCATGATTGATTATAAAATTTATATAATGAGTTAAAATAATAATTATTAACATAATTTCGTGAATAATATAAATCCTATTCATAAAAACATGAATTACATGGGAAATCATTAATGGGAAAACAAAGCAGTTAACACCTGAAATAATGGTAATATTGAAATACTATTAATAAAATGATATAATATGTTCATATATAATATCATAAATATAGATATGGTAATGGTATAATTTATTAACATGATTAAACCATTATAAAGGATGTGACCACTCCCTCGACTAATGAAAAGTACATGGTAATGGATAATTTTGCAATCTAATTTTTATCCAAGATTGTTTATATGTTAGTACTTAGTGGGGATGTAATTATCCTCGATGTCCATGTTTTATAAAAGTGTTTTCATACAATGTTTTTATATTATACTATGTATATTAAAATTTTATTTTTGTCCATTTTTTACTTTTACTACATGGTATGGAAGGAATCATTCTTTTATTTACAATACACTATACTTTTTGACTTTTTTAGAAAAAGTGTGAGGAGAATATTTTATAACATATATGACATGAATTTATTTTTAAGGTTTAATGAAATATTATTTTCATGAATATTCTTGTAAAAAATTTCAAGAATATTTTAAACTAAATTCATTTATTTTACAATTGGGTTCCATTTTGAAAAAATAATAATTTTCGAAAAAAGGATATTTTCCTTTGGAATTATGTTGAAGTGTTTTATCAAAATTATTTTCCCTCTAATATGACATGGGGTTATGTTTCTATCCATATTATTACTTTGATTTTACTGTTTTGATGATGGAATTTTTGTTATGAAATCCATTTATTTTATATAGATTATGATGGAATGTTGTTTTTGTAGTGCATTTTATTTCATTGGTTATTCTATGATTAATGATTTATGTTTTTGTGGAACATGTATGAATTATTTCATTATGAAATGGGTGGGACCTATATCTCCATCCAATGAATTGGTTAATGATGTTCATCTCATTAGATATACATTACTAGATCCAAAAAAACAATATGGTTTAGTGATATAGGGTTAGAATGGTATGTAAATCTGGTTCAATGATACATGGATGGAATGGAATGTAAACCCCATTTAGTAATGTACTTTTCCACTGTAATTGTCTTGGAGACAATTCCTTGACTACACTAAAAATCATATTCTGTACTTAATAATTTTCCATAGCTACATGTTTTATAACAATCCTATTTTATCATGGTTAGTGTTTCTTTATGATCTATGCCTTAAAAACTACAATTATTTATTTCATGAGTCATGATTTTTCTATTTAAACCTTATGTTCATGATTTTACATTAATATGTTTATGGTTTATTTTATGTCCCCCATGTTTACCCACACTGAGCATTTGAGCTCCCAATTTTTAGTTTTTCTTTTCCATATGATATAAAAAACATTAAGGCTGGAAAAAAAAAGATCATTATGGGAGATGTTTAAAAACATTCACCATGTTTGAAGAATATGTTGTGTGTTTCCAAAGGAACTATACTTATATGGTCATGTGCGTCAGTTTGGGTCATGCATCAAGTATTCATCAATATAAGTGTAATTTCCATGAACATCATTCTTGGGACATTATAATTCTATTTTAATAATGCCACAAGTTGGTTGAAATGGACTTAATATAATTAATGTATTATTTTTTATTGTAGAGTTATTCTTTGAGTATAGTTTTTTAGTGGTGTTCACTTTCTCATATAATTTTTTAAGAAAAAACATTTTATATCAATAAGGTGAGGATCATCAGGTGTTTTAATAAAAGATAAATTGGTAATGGCCTATTGTTTGAACCAAGGAAGAATTCCATGGGAATGGGAATTTTGGAATTTAGTGGATGACCCCATCATTATACAGAGCATTGGAACATAATTATGAGTGTTGGAAAACTTAAAATTACTTTTTCCACATGGGTAAAGGAATAATGGGTTACATTGGTACTCTTTAGAGTTTCCGGAGTGTTAGGTTATGAATCCTCAAAATGGGATAGAACTGGACAGGGTGTACAGTTTGTCTAAAACTCTACAGCCCCCAATAGCAAACAGTGCAACCTGAACCAAAGGTTCAATATGTGTCGCACAAGCCATGGATGGTTTAATGAAACAATGATCTAAGAATACACTCTTATTTCTACTTTAGTAGTAACTTTGTGTTATTCATCGCACATTTGGTGCACGGTTTGAAAAAACATGTATACAAAACTTAAGACCATGTTTTATGGGTGAAATGATACTTTTTCCCTTATTGAATCTTAAATCCCACTTTTATTTATTCTTATTCTTCATCCAATGAATTCATCCTCCAACCTTTCATCATAGTTATACTCCAATACTAACCAATTACTTCATCTATATCCTCTTTTTGAACTCCAAATTGAATATCATCGGTCTCTATGGATCCACATCGATATGCTCTATAATTCTCTCACATCATTTCTATGTTTCTCTTCGAATCTATTATGATATTTTGGTGTGATCTCAATTTCCCTATTTTCATGGTGTATCTATATTTCTTATATTTTTTCTAAGAAAAAAAAATTATTCATTGATATTGTACTAGTAAATCATCCTAATCATAAGGTATGTGGTCTACATGTTTTTCCCTAAATTTATATAAATTAATAAATTTCTTCACTATTCCACATGCCATTATTTTCATCATGTTTCCTCATGATTGTATTATTTAATATAAATTTGTATACTAACCTTATATTACTCTCATTAAGCCTTGTTTATTATGTAGATGATGAAAAATGTTAACACGAAAACCCATGGGGTGTTTTGGATTGAATTTCCCCTTTATAATTTAATTATTAAAAGCTCATATAAACATCTAAGCATTCTTCTTCGAGTAATAATGGATTTTCCCACTGTAGGAAATTTCATACATGATAATGGAACCTCCAAAATTACATGATAAACTATTATGAATTCAATTTCATTATTGGGTAGTTTCTGTAAAATGATTCATTAATTTCAATTGAGATTAAATTATTCTGTGATCCTTAATTTTTTTATATGAATTGTTTGATAAAAAATTTCATGTATGTAAAATAAAAACCATCGAATGTGCTTTGATGTCTTTTAAATTACAGAGCATTTATTTATTTTTAAATGTAAATAGACTTATTAAATTGGATATTTCCTATGCCATTTTTATTATTATATATATGGAATGGTTTCTGTATAGCCTCAAATGGCATTGTTAAAATGAGTGATCCCCTTATAAATAAAATGTATTGAAATGTTTTAACATTTAGGTGGTTGAATTTTTTTTTATTGGGATTTCCTATGTTGGTAATTTCCATTTTTTCCAAGTAACATTATAAGTGCCACATTGGTCCTTGATAAATTTATTCCAATGTTTTTTAATTAAATGGATTGTGTAAATTTGAGTAGCTTGTTAATGGTGTCTTGCTTTCATTGAATTTATTAAATGGTTTAAATGAAATGGATTTGAGTTTAGTGGTATGAACAATACACTTGTCATAATACAATAGGCATGGATTATATGAATTGTTATAATTATGATTCCCTTAGTTGTGATTGGGATAAACAAATGTAAAGAGAGACATGTAATTCCCCATGGATATTTATTATATATATGATTACACCTAGATATAGGATGTCGAATGATGATAATTTTTCAACTAATCATGTAATTATCACACACCCTTACATCGAGTATTGACCATGACATCTCAAATCAGTGATACTATTTGGATGGTGGGTGTTACATGGTAAGTCCCTTATTGAGTGTTGGAATAATGACACACTCACAACACCGATTGTTGACATTAGGAACACTAACCATATCAAGTGATTATCATGACATCTCCCACATGTTATGAGATGCAGGGCATGTACCATTTGGCATGAGTTTATAGGTTCATTCGTAATGGATATGAATGACTATGTTTTTCCCTAATATAGACATCACATATTATTCTAGGAATATGGCCACTTATATCCAATTATAATTGGTCCGTATATGTGGATAAAATATATAACTATACTTTATATATTTTTATTATATATAAGCATATAGTTAATTGTCAAAACTCTCTTTCTGGCCATGAGAAGTAGTAGGTAGATTCATTATGTGTCCATCAAGAACTTAAGTGGGATCTGTTTATTTATTTTGTTTTATTTATTATTCATTATACCAACACACTTATTTACTTGATAATCTTCTGATGGATATACCTATAAAATCAATGGGTGGTAACCTACATTGATTTATATCTCACACCCATATCAGGCCACCATTTCACTGGGGTACCCAAGAAAATCTCATGTTCGTAGTATTTTGTATTCTTTGTTGTTATATTTTTTTGTAACTAGGAGTTAGTCGCATTTGGATGAACTGAAGGTCATGAAGCTCATTGAGATTTCCTTAGGATATTTTAATTATTATTCTTCTCTATTGTACTTCCTTGTCTACTATTTCATTCTATATGTCTATTTTTTACTTTTGTGTCATAATCTTTACATGCATGAATTGTTCTATATTATTTCTTTCTATCTTTTATTATTTAATTTAAATTGTGCTTCTATTAACCTATCTTTTATTAATTACATCTTCTTTTATGGTATTTTATTTTTTATTTTTTGATATAAAATTATGCTACTCTGATCATGAGGGTATATTCTCCCCATTATCACCTCCTTAGACCCTTCATCCTAGTCGGTGGCCTTTGGAATATTTGGAGGTGCACTTGATTCCATGCGATCTACCGATTCAGCTACCATTTTGTGGTCACTAATGCCAGGATGATACAAAGTGGTATCATAGCATTATTTTTCCTTTTTCTTGCTACTTTGGTTATGATGAAAGGAAACTAAGAATGTATGATATATTTGTAAATATTCATGCTAAGGAGTGATCAACCCATGTTTTGTGAAATGTCCCGGTGGTCATGGATGAAACTATATGTTATGTTTATCATTGTTATATATGATTTTATTTTACCTCTGTGTTTGGTGAACTTTACACTACTTATTGATTTATAAAATTTAGGGTATTTTTTCATTACACTCATATAGAAAGGAATTTTCATTAAATGAATCATTGTAGAAAAAAATAAATTCACTTTCCAAGCATATTCCTTTCCATGCAGTTCCATTTATTGATTTCTAGCTGAATCATTTTGTGTTTCATGATTTGTATACCACGCTACCTAATTATTTTGTATGTTTTATATATGAATCATGTTTTTTCTTATTACCATAATTTATGTGGTTATATATTATGATAACACGCTTTGATTTGTTTTTGAAATGTAATTGGTAGCAAGGGATGAATGTACTGGTTGAAATTTAATGGGAACTTATTTTAAGTCATAAAGTGTATGGGAGCCTCTTAATTGGGAAAAGGTAAAATGTTTACATGTACCATATATGAGCTTTATATATATATATATATATCATTGTTAAAATTAAAGAGCTTATAATGTTTATGTTTTAAAGTTAATTGGTTTTGATTAAATGGGACCTAGTCTACAATCTTTACGGTTTACGGGCTCATGATAAATTGGAGATAAGAAAACATATAATAAATCAATTATATATGACCATGATATATATTGAAATGGTTAAATATGTAAAATCTATTTACTTTTAATCTAAAAATATTTTTCTACCTTATTGAGTATTGTGCCTCTTTTACTCTATCAAAATTACCCATAATATAATCCTTACAAATGAAAAACTGGTCCAAAGTAGTGCAGTTGGGGTATTTATTTATGAGATAACATACTAAGGGGTTTTTTAAAACTATATTAATTAAGAAAATTATGTTGGGACGCATTCTGAAGAACCAGAGTAGGATCAATGGGGCCTTCTTAAGTCACCTTTTCATTTACTGGGTTCCTTTGTCTTATAATTTGTAGATGATGCTATGTTTTAAATATTTTAAATGTTTAATGATAGAAAATAAATTAATTTCATGACTTGAAAATGGTATCTTATGTGGAATCCCTATTTTAAAACCTCATGTAAAGGTAGTTTAAACATCATTTTGTGTTTTTTATGAATAGAAACATGAGAATTTTTCATAGTAATTTTTCCTTTTTAGAAAGGTCTTACAAGATAGGTATTGTGCCTATTGAAATCTATTTTTTTGAGACCTAGTGATAGGGTCATTCCTTATGGGTTTTAAGGGGATATCTTGAGGTATGTAGAACCCTTAATGAATAAATCCATTTCTAGATACCATGATCTTTCTGACATTTGGTTTCTCTGAGGTGTTGTTTTCCCTAGTATGACTCTTTCTTTCTATATGACCCCCTTATTTGGAAGGGTTCTCATGGAATACTCAACCCTTATTACGATTGTGAGCATCGAGTATGTAATGACCGAAATTATTTCAATTGAAATTACCTTTTTAGAAATATTTCATAAAATCACATGAAAACACAACATAGTGCTAAGTGGCTATTAAACATAAGATTGTCACTTCTGTGTTTGTAATTTTGAAATTTCGACATACATGGTTGTGTTCAACATGATTTTTAGGGTATAATAAGAAAACATAATTATATGGTTAATATTAACCTACCCTTATGAATATTAGTACCACCCTTATGAATAATAAATCATCCAAATAAAAGTAACCTTACCCATGAAAAATTAAATCTTAGAAAGTGAAAATTTAACTATAGTAAAAGTATTTGTATTTTTTTAAGTCATAAATGATTAATTAAAATTAATTATTTAATTTAAAAGAAAATTTATTTTCTTAAAATTTGTTCATAAATTATCAGATCTATGTCTTCTAGTTATTGGATAATTTTATAAGTTCCTATGTAATTTATGAAAGCATTATAAAATCAATTTAAATTTTAAAAACTGTATTTTTTATATAAATTAAGATTTTAATTAAATATTAAATTAATCATATTTATAAAATTATTTTTGAAAAAATTATTTTATTTTTTTATTCTACACATCAAAAAATGTTTAGGGCGAAATTTTGGGATTTTTCTGAAATACTTCAATTTTCAGGTGAATAGTAAACAAATTGTTTTTTCACATAACCGGTGTATCCTAAATTGCATCATTAATGATGTAATGAGGAAATAAACATTATAGAACTGTATGTTCGGAAAAATTATATTAAATTTCATAAATGGTTCCTTAAAATAAAAGAAACACAATTTTCAAACCTAAAAAAACATTCCAAAGCCTAAAGTCAAAAGGTGATTTCTTAAAGTGTCTTTTTCTCTTTCATTCACTTTCCTTGTTATAAATTAATGAATCAGAATTTTAAATATTATTTAAAGCCTAAAACTAAATATATTATTATAATATATGATTTATGATGTCAAAAACTACTATTACAAGTCTAACTTTTGATATATTATTTTATTTAATATTTTATTCTAAAAACACCTCCCTCTTCAGGTATAAATATCCCCTCCCCTTCCCCTTGCCAAACCAAAACTCTCAAGCTTCAATAATTTTCTAAACTCTGCCCAATAATCTTCCCTATCACATCCCCCACATTCAAGAGCATCTGGTCTCACCAAAAGACCAAGCCTAGGGCCTTTAAGGAGGATCTCAAGAGGAGGATTGAAGAGGTAATTTATCTTCCGGTTTCCTTTAATTCATTTTCAATTTCAAGTCCTTTTCTTATTCCCTCCCAACCTATATTTGTAAAAATGGTAAGGTAACTCAAGTATCACACATATAATATAATGTTATGATACTATTTGGAAATTATACCATCTGAACCCCTTCTCCTCTTCCTTTTATTTTATAAAACAAAATGTTGTTCGTAAGGTGGTAATCAATCACCTTCAAGAACGAAATGTTTTATTTTTCCATTTATACCCATAGATCTATTCATGAAAGCATTTTTTTGGTTGAACCAGAGTATTATATATGTATTATGTCATGTTTTATGTCCAGGGACTAAATTATACACATATTACTAGATGATTAAACAAAACAAGTTTGTTGTTGTCGAAAAACCTCCCTAATTAGCCCAAACGATCATCATTAAATTCATAACTAATGATTCATCTACATGGTATAAAATGTAATTCATCATAAGATAATTTTAACTTCTAGAATATCATTAATAACATGTAATATATTTTCGGGATGTTTACCCATTTTCTACACAAACTTCAATTCATGAATACATTTGAAACTCTCAAGAAAACCATAAAAACGAACATTCCCGAATGATATTTTAAAACACTATAACTCATCAAAAGGCCCAGAAAATAACATAATGAAACCAAAATGTCCCCTATTAATGTATAAAAGGTTCTTTAATTTCTAATTATTGAATATAATGTCATTATACCAGAAATTAAAATGATGGAAGCGTTCAGATACATGGTACGGTGAAATTCTCGAACCCAACTTTTATCCTTTAGGTTCTCCCTCTTTTATGTCGTTTTGATGTGGTTCCTCCTTAAAAATATTGTTTTCTTAATTTTCCTTCCTTTTCTAGTATATAAATGTTTTTCACTCGCATTTAGGACAAACATAATGTTTTCCAAATGAAATCTTCTTTCAGAAATACACCTTTTACTTATCATTCAAGATTGGCAGTTCTTGTATCAAGTATGGTATTCCCTATTTCATCTGGGAACCCGAATTTATTAATGTGTCCCTATGACATGAAACCAATTCCTATTCATGGGTTAGTTATGTTTATTTATGTTATATGTTCATTGTTTCTTTCCTTATAACTCATAATATTATGATGTGTTGGGTGCGCTCGGAATTATACAGTGCGATATAAATGTTTAAATGTGATGGGTGCGCTCGAAATTATACAGCTCTCCAATGCATTGGGTAAAGTGATGAATCTCATGATTAAATGTGAAATAATGTGTGAACAAGATTATATCTTTTTTCACAAGCATGTGTGGTAGTTAACCACTATGACATGATGTTTCATTTTTATGCATTTCCACATTTTAAGTATCTTATTAATGCCTTATCTCTTGTTCATGATTCTTTGTCTATGTTATGAATATGCTCACCCCATGCTATTTTGTTCTTATCCATCCTCTTACTAGGCTTCTATAACACCCCTTTTGATGTATATCCTCATGTGGCTACATACACTAAGGAGAGGTCAAGTGCCAATAAGAAGCTAGAGAAGATGAAATGAACAAAAAAAGATTATGATCGATGTTGAAATTGTTATGTATGGTCATAGTTTTCCCAAGACACAAAAACGTTGGAACCTCTCTGTGTAATACTATTATGTTTTTTATCATTAAAATTATGTAATATTAATTTAACAAACGGTTGGGTCACTATAGTCAGTATCAGAGGAAATGTTTAGTTAATTAGGGAATTAGGATTAGTGAACCCTAGAGAAAACGTCTAGCATGAGTCTAAGTACAAATATGCACACAAGAATATTTACATAGGGATATCATATGTTATGATTTTTTTAAGTAAATAAGTTTTTCATGACATGATGACTTATGTTTTGGTCTAACCTTTTCAATTTTAGAAAGTAGTGGGAACCTAGAGAAACCCAGGAAACAACTCATGTGGGGGCCAATGCAACAATTGCTCGAATGACATCCCCAATAATTTTGGATGTGGAGTTAAATGCTTCATGGTTATGCTTAGCCAATTATCTCAGGTTATGAACAATAACCATAACAATGGAGAATGTCCTCCTTCACCAAAGAGAGAGGAACTGGCTATTGAATGTTTTATACGGCAATGACCACCAACGTTTAGTGGATCTTCTGATCAACTAGTTGTGGAACAGTGGGTAAACTCTATGTAGAAGATTTTTTATGTTCTTCACTGTTCTGAGATGGAGAAGGTGACACTATCCATTTATCTTCTAGATGTAGAGGTCATTCAATGGTGGGTTTTGATTATGAATACTAAGAAAAGGGGGGAAATTGAATAGATGCAATGGGAAGACTTTAAGATCATGTTTCTTCATAAGTATTTTCCACTAACTCTTCATACGAAGATGGAGAGAGAATTCATAGAGATCAAGCAAAAAGAAGAAGAAACTTTCATGACCTATGAAAAAAATTTCACAATGATTTCAAGGTACGCCTGGGGTTTTTTACCAATAGTGATATTAAAATTGATAGATTCTTTATTGGATTAAAACCACACCTTCAAAAGGCTCTTGCAATTAGAGACATTGGGAGTTTTGAAGAAGTTATTCCGTGTGCTCTCAAAGTGGAGATGTAGTTTGGAGAATGGTCTCATGACTATGGTGATAAAAAACTAAAGATGGTGTTTCAAGCCAATTGATCTAATGAAAAAGGTAGGAAGAAAAATGAAGGACCCACATGCCAAAAATGTGGTAAGTTTCACTATAGGAAATGCATCAATGGGACGAGGAAATGCTTCAAGTGTGGGAAAGAAGGACACCTTTCTCAAGAGTGTCGGAAAGAAACAAAAAGGAAGGATAATGTGGCAGAAGAAAAGAGAGAACAATTCATGGTTTAATTCTAGAACTTTAGGGAGCTATGGAACTATGCAAGCCAGTGCACTAAACCTCGAGTTCTTGAGGGTAGTCAGCGTTAGTAGTCCCCAAATCCAAAGGAACAATGGAAGGGTTATTCCATCACTACTACAGAAGTGAAGAAAACTAATGAAGTCGTATAAGGTAAACTTCATATTCACTCAAGAATGTAAAATGTCTTATTTGATTATTCTTCAACACATTTTTTTATCGTACAAGTTTTCTTGAACTTTAGAATCAAATCCCCAAAACCATGCAGTAGAGATATCTGTAAAAAAACAAAGTGGTG
Organism: Viscum album; assembly: GCA_963277665.1. Lineage (NCBI taxonomy): Eukaryota > Viridiplantae > Streptophyta > Magnoliopsida > Santalales > Viscaceae > Viscum > Viscum album. The sequence continues at coordinate 1,654,049,794 of OY728148.1, read as the reverse complement.
CAAAAATTTCAACCCAAGTGTTTGACTCTTCTCTTGTTGGTGTATGTGGGAGGATTCTTCCGGCGAATCTCGTAATACTTCCCTTGGTGGAATTTGACTCTATAATGGGAATAGATTGGCTCTCGTTATATATAACACATATCAACTGTCAGGAAAAGTAAATATCTTTTCATATTCTGAACCATCCCATTCTCCACTATAAATTAATGGAAGATCATGAATATCCTTTGAAAAATCTTTTATCTATGTGGGTGTTGATTCCCTATGAATAACCATACCACTCCCAAATGGTTGAGTCAATGTAATGTTTCAAACTTGCGGAACTTCCCATCGTGAGGGAATACAATGATGTATTTCTCGAATAGTTACATGAAATTTCCATGGATCATGAGGTAGAGTTCTCAATAGAACTCATTCAAGGAGCTACTCCTATCTCAAAGTGTGCCTATAGGATGGATCCTATCGAATTGGAGGAGTTAAAGAAGCAGCTACAACAGCATCTGGAAAAAGGGTTCATACAGCCTAGTGCATCACCATGGGGTGCTCCAGTTATATTTGTTAAGAAGAAGGATGGAATAATGAGGCTGTGTATCGACTATCGGGAACTCAAAAAGATCACCATAAAGAACAAGTATCCTTTTCAAAGGACTGACGACTTGTTCGATTAGTTAATAAGAGCTAAATACTTCTCAAAGGTGTATCTTTGTTCTAGATATCATAAACTATTGGGGAAGAAGTTGGATATTTATAAGACTACCTTCCTTATAAGGTTTGGGCACTATGATCTGGTGGTGCCCTTCATACTTACTAATGATCCTAAAATCTTTATGGATTTGATGAATAGAGTCTTTAGACATTACCTCGACAAATTTTAGGTACTGTTTATCGATGATATTCTCATTTACTTGAAGAGAAATAATTAACCTGAAGAACATCTAAGTCTTGTGTTGGAGACATTGAGAAATGAGAAGTTGTATGACTAGTTCAGAAAGTGTGACATTTGGATGAATAAAGTCACATTCTTGGGACATGTGATCCCAAGTTTGGGAATTTCTATGGATCCTTCAGATACAAAGGCAATTGAGGAATGGCCCAGGCCCTCTATTGTCACTAAAATCTGTGGTTTTCTTGGATTAGATGGGTACTCCTGATGTTTTTGATAAACATTTCATGATTTTCAATCCCACTAACTATGTTACCAAGGAAATGGGTAACGTATGTATGTGCAGAATAATGTGAGGGAAGCTTCAAGGATCTAATGAGAAGGCTGATCACTGCACCTGTACTCATACTACCGAAAAGTGGAGAATGTTTTGTGATATGTAGTGCTGCTTCAAATAAAGTATTGGGTTGTGTACTCATGAAAAATGATAATGTGATATCCTATGCCTCACAACAGTTAAAGATCCATGAGAATTACTACCCGAAACATGAACTAGAGCTCGCATCCATGGTTTTTTCCGGGAAAACCTAGAGACACTACGTTTATGGTTAGAATTATTACTTATACACTAACCATAAGAGATTAACGTATATATTCACACAAAAGGAGCTCAACATGCATCAAAGGATATGGTTAGAATAAATAAAGGTTTATGATTGCTCTATTCACTACCATCCTGGAAAGGCGAACAAGGTAGCTAACGCTCAATGAAGAAAAGGACAAACTTCTTGATCCATGTTATGCATTGAGAAAGACCATATATTTATGGATATTCAAATCATGGATTTAGAAATAATAATGGAAGGGGATATATATTACCATTCCCAAATGATTGTGCAACCATCCATCCAAGGTAAGATTAATAAAGTACAAAGGGATGACGTAGAGGAACAAAAGAGGTTGAATGAGTTAAATTAAAGGAAGCTGCATGAGTTCCATGTCGATGATGATGGGGTGATTTGGTTTGGAACGTGGATTTTTGTGCCTTCAACACCTGGGATAAAGAATGAGCTATTGGAAAATTCATATATCTCAACATTATCTATCCATCCTACTAGCACCAACATGTACTGTGATCTCGATAACACTTCTGGTGGGATAACATGAAGAAGGGTATTACAGAATATATTTAAAGGTTCTTGGAATGTTATCAAGTTATGGAAGAGTGACAAAAGTAAAAAAGGATGATGCATCCATTGCCTTTACCCATGTGGAAATGATAAAAAGTTACTATGGAATTTGTCACCAGTCTCTCAAATATTTCAAAGGAAAATAATGTGATATGGGTTCTGGTTGATCGACACACCAAGACTACCCATTGTATCGTTATTCAGGAAGATCTATCACTTGAAAAAATTGTAAGGATATATGTGAAAAACGTGGTGAGACTGCATGGTGTTCCACTCTCAATTGTCTCTAACCGTGATACAACGTTCACATCTAAATTCTAGAGGAGCCTTCAACATGATTTGATTACTGAATTAAATTTCAACTCGACCTATCACCCCCAAACCGATGGCCAATCTAAGAGGAATATTCCGACCCTTGAAGAGATGTTAAAAAACTGATCACAAGAATTCAAAGGTGGATTTTATCAGCATCTCACATTGGTTGATTTCTCATACAACAATAGCTTCCACTCAAATATTCAGATGGCTCCATATGAAGCTCTGTATGGAAAGTGATGTATAACTCCAACATGATTAGATGATGTTGGAGAAAGAAAGATAATTGGACCTGAACATGTGTAAGAGATGATAGAGATGATTCAAGTCATCTAGAAACACGTCAAAGTAGCTCAAAGTCAGAAAAATATCTATGCTAACAACCTTCTATGGGATTTGGAGTTCGAAGTTGGAGATAAATTCTTCCTTAGAATATCATCATGAAAGAGAGTCATGTGATTTGGGGAGAAAGGAAAGTTAAGCCCAAGGTACATTGGCCCTTTTGAAATCCTTGACCGTATAAGATCCATGGCCTATCATCTTGCACTTCAACTGAATATGGATCAATTTCATGATGTTTTTTACGAATCACTCTTGAGGAAGTACATACATAATCCCTTACATGTACTAAATTGGTACAACTAGAAGATGATCTCTCTTATGAGGAGAAGCTTGTAAATATTCTAGATGGGGAAAAAGGTTTCTATGTAAATATACAACTCACATTGTCAATGTGTTGTGTAGGAACCATATGTTTGAAGAATCTACTTTGGAACCAAAGGATGCGATGAAGGATAAGTACCCTCACCTGTTTGTGTAAAGTGAAATTTATTGGGTGAAATTTCATAAGGGGGGAACAATCTAAAGAACCCAAGTATTTAAATGGAAACTACCTTCTTAAAAATATGTCATAAAATCACATGAAAACACAACATAGTGTTATGTGACCTTTAAACATAAGTTTCTCACTTATCTGTTTGTAATTTTGAAAATCCGACAAACACGGTTGTGTTCAAAATTATTTTTAGGGTCTAATAAGAAAAAATTAATTATTTGGTGAATTGTAAAATACCATTATGAATATTAATGTGACACTTATGAATTTTAAATCATCCAAATAAGAGTAACCTTACCCACGAATAATCAAATCTTAGAAAGTGACAATTTAATTATAGTAAAAGTTTTGGTATTTTTTTAAGTCATAAATGATTAATTATAATTAATTAATTAATTTAAAACAAAATTTATTTTCTTAAAATTTCTTCATAAATTATCAAATCTATGTCTTCATGTTTTTAGATGATTTTATAAGACCCTACATAATTTTTGAAAGCATTATAAAATCAGTTTTAATTTTAAAAACTGTATTTTTCATGTAAATTATGATTTCAATTAAATATTAAATTAATAATATTTAGAAACTTATTTTTTCACTATGGACATTTTTTTTATTCTACATGTCGAAAAATGATTCGGGTGAAATTTTGGGATTTTTCTGAAATACTTCAATTTTCGGGTCAATAGTAAAAATACAATTTTTCACATAACCGGTGTATCCTAAATTTCATCATTAATGATGTGATGATGCTATAAACATTATAGAACTTTATTTTCGGCCAAATTATATTAAATTTCATAAATGGTTCTTTAAAATACGATAAACTCATTTTTAAAATCTTAAAAGAACTTTCTATGTCCTAAAGTCAAAAGGTGATTTATTAAAGTGTCTTTTTCTCTTTCTTTCACTTTCCTTTTAATAAATTAATTAATTCTAATTATAAAGATGATATAAAGACTAAAACCAATTATATAATATTAATATATTATTTAGGATGTTAAAATAATACTATTAAAAGTCTAAATTTTGGTATATTATTTTATTTAATATTTTATTCTAAAAACACCTCCCTCCTCATGTATAAATAACCCCTCTCGTTCCCCTTGCCTAACCACAGCTATAAAGCTTCAACAATTGTCTTAAAACTTCCCATGAATCATACATATCCCCTCCCCCACGTCCAAGAGCTTCTGGTCTCATCAAAAGACTAAGCCCAGTTCTCTTAATGAGGATCTCAAGAGGAGGGTTCAAAAGGTAATTTCTCTTCCTCTTTCCTTTAATTCCTTTTCAGTTTCAATTACTTTTCTTAATCCCTCCCAACATATATTTTTCTAAATAGTATGTTAAATATAGTATCATACATATAATTTAATGTTATTAGACTAATGGGATATTATACAATCCAACCCCCTTCTCATCTTCCTTTTATTTTATAAACTAAAACGTCGTTCACATGGTGTTAATCTATCACCTTCAAGAACAACATGCTATCTTAGTCCATTTTTTTCCACAGATCTTCTCATGAAACCATTTTTATGGTTAAAAAATAATATTATATATGTATTATATCGTATTTTATGTCCTATAACTAACTAATATACATATTAATATATGAGTAAACAAAACAAGTTTGTTGCGGGCGAAAAACATCCGAAATTAACCCAAATGATCATCATTAAATTATTATCTAATGATTCATCCACATGGTATACAATGTAATTTATCGTAAGATAATTTTTACTTAAATAATATCATTAATAACATGTAATATATTTTCTTGATTTTTATCCATGTTCTACACTAACTTCAATTCAGGAATACAAGTGAAACTCTCAAGAAACCCATAAAAATGAACATTCCCAAACTATGTTTTTAAACTCTATAACTAATAAAAAGGCCCATAAAATAACATAATGAAACCAAAATGATCTCTATTAATGTATTAAAGGTTATTTAATTTCTAATTAATGAATATAATGTCATTTTACAGGACATTAAAGTTAATGAAGTGTTCAGATACAAGGTAAGGGGAAATTATTGAAACCAACATTCATCCTTTGGGTTCTCCCTCTTTCACTCATTTTTTATATGGTTTCTCCATAAAAATATTTTTTTCATCCTTTTATTTATTTTTATTTGATATTAATGTTTGTCACTGGAATTTATGACAAACCAAGTGTTTTCCAAAACAACTCTTCTTTCAAGAACATACTTTCTACTTCTCATTCAAGATTATCGGTTCGTGTATCAACTATGTTATTCCCTCTTTCTTTTGGGAACCCAATGTTTATGAAAATATCCTTCTGATATGAAACCCATTATTTTTTAGGGGATATTTATGTTCATTTATTTTATATGTTCATGGTGTAATTCATGATAAATGATAATGTTATGAGGTGATGGGTGTGTCCTGAATTATATAGCTCAACATGAATGTTTAAATGTGATGGGTATGCCCAGAATTATACAACACTCCAATGCATTGGGAAAAGTGATGAATCTCATGATTAAATGTGAGATGATGTGTGAAAAATATTATAGCTTTATTCACAATCACGTGTGGTAGTTAACCACTAAGACATGATGTTTCACTTTTATGCATTGCAACATTTCAAGTCTCTTATTAATGCCTCCTCTCTTGTTCATGATTATTTTCCTATATTATTAATATGCTCACACCATGATATATTGTACTTATATATCCTCTTATTGGGCTTCTATATAAACCCTTTTTATGTATATCCTCTGGTGGCTACATGTACTAAGGAGAGGTCAAGTGCCAATATAAAGCTAGAGAAGAATAAATGAACAAAAAAATATTATTCAAGATGTTGTAATTGTTATGTATGGTCCTAGTTTTTTCAAGACACTAAATCATTGGATCCTCAATGTTTAATTCTATTATGTTGTTTATCTTTAAAATGATGTAATAGTAATGTAATAAAATGTTGGGTCTCTATAGATAAATTCTCAATTGTACTTGGTTCAACATTCTTATTGAATGGTCAGCCACATAGTAGGTCTCGTGAACCGCAATTCTTCCTCAATAATAGATGACGTAATGTGTTGTAATCTAGGTAAAATTTTTAGGGGAAATATGAATTTTTGTTAAATCTATTATACGGAACACCAGATACATGGATGCATAGGTTGGAAAGACTATTGGAAGTATCGGGGATTCGTTATATTTCTTATGAATCCTCGGGTTAGTGTGAATTTATTCATGTGGTACACATTAAGTTGCTAAATGGTATATCAAACAAGTGGGGTTTGGGGAAATCATTGGGGCTAGTGATGTTTTGTTTTTACTTAAGTCATATCTGGAGTAGAGTTACCTGGGAGTTAAAAGAATCAATTTGTCCCACTACATGGGATGGTGTTCCAATAGGATCATGTTTTATGACATGTAGGTGAGGATGGATTTGGATTCATGTCAAATGATTTGACATGCATGATTGTGGATTAGAGAGTCACATGTGTATTAAAGGTAAATTTTACCTCTTGGGCTTATGATAAGATAGTATTTCTAATTTATCATGCTGATTAGGACACTCATAAGGTGGGGAGAACCATGCCAGATCTGGTGAATATGTGTCTATCCAAGTATAAGGAACACTACATAGAAATACAATTTCAAATTTCTCAGTCATGTTTGAATTCCTTTTAGGATTAAAAGTTTTAAAATCATTCTGGTGATTTATTTGTAGAACAATGTTGATGTGGTTAGCTGTGTATACAACCCCTGAGAAACACCATTGGTTTTCGAAGAAATTTTGTATTTAGGTCAAGTGACCATGGGATGCCTCGTTTGGTAAAGGGTTTTGAAAGGTTAATGATTAAACATTGGTAGGTCAATCCTAGATTCTTCCAAGAATTCAACCAGTAGTGGTTTGACTATTTGTCTATCTGGTGGTTGGGTATGGTTGGCTGGAAAATATACGGAGCGATTTATCATGAGGTTGTATAAGTGTTGACCATTCCTAGGAATCTTCAATATACTCTTAGTTTAATCTATATTAGTGATGAGAATGTCCCCTATCTCGGCATCTTCTTTGATGCACTATGATAAATTCAGTTATATACCGAGAAAAACATTAAAAATTTCATTTTTTGTCAATAAACATTAATTAATTGAATTGACTGTTAGATGTGTTGTTTTTTTAATGGAAAGGTTAATCTTGAGTAATACCTAATTTCCCATGTACAAACACCTAGGATGGGTACTTAGCTTCCAACCATTTTCCTCTGACTTGATCACAAGGAAGATGTCGCCCTAGTATCAGAAAATTATCTAATGTGGACATCATGCCCTTATATGGACTGGATCTAGGTTACACCCTTGATCATGTTGAGGAACAATAATTTAAATGGTTAGGTGGTTGTTTGATAAAGGTACATTACTGGAAGGAATGTTTGGTCTTCGTTGAATGCATTGGTAGAAAACCCATGATGCCTTATAGGAAGGAATATTGGTTGTGTTGTATGATATTAGCTATATAAGAAGGGAATTTTGGGGAATTTTTATTCAGAGGTGGCTCAACTAGTCTTTCTTCTATTCCAATGTGTACAGTTGTATGGAACCATCTTAAATCATGTCATCGGTTTGTGGTGTGTCACGAGCCGTCCTCAGGACTCGTGTTGTGACTACCCCAATACCGCCTTCCATAGGCCAGGGGCTAGCGACTAGCTCTAAGGCATAAATCCCAACAAAAAGGGGAAGGCATTGCCTTTATAAAGTAAACAAACACCACAGAGTAAGACAACAGAGGTAAACACTAAGTAACTGAGTACAATAGTAAGTGCGGAAAGTAAATGGGCCAGAATACAAACCCAAACTGAAAGTAAAGTACAACTGGAAAGAAAGTACAACAACTGAATGTAAAGCAGCAACGTCGAGCCATCCACTGGAAGTCCCACCTGAAGGGTGGGTATAGATAGCCTCCTCAGCTCCTCAAGTCCAGCCGTCTGCTCCGTGTATGTCCCGCCCAGTGGTCCACCTCCAGGTTCTGACTTCTCCACAAGCCTCAACCATGATCAGCGTTGTCTGACGTCTGCATCCAACAAAACGTAGTGTGGGCATAACCCGTGCAGGGCTGAGTATATGCTACATATTAGGGACCCCGAGACCCCAAAAGGTATCCCAGAATCCACAAAGGATAATCCACAAAATAAAGATACAATCAAGAAGTAACATCCAACACTACTTCAGTATATGACCATACAAATACCTAAGTCATCAATTCCAGTTCATCTCAAACATCCAATCCCATGTCCGATCACGTCCACACAGGATAGTACAACCCAATACACACAGGAAAGCACAACACAATCCACATAGGAAATAAAGTCAATAATATCAATGATAATGATTGAAAGTCAAGACTCATCTCACACAGGTATACTTCTTCGTAAGGTGATAGAGATGATTAGATGTAGCCACTGATTTATCTAAGCTGGGACCCACGTAGGATACTAAACCAGCTAAGCTGTCAGACCCTCGTAGGATACAAGTCTAGCTACTCTGTCGGACACACGTAGGATACTACAACAGAGGTCAACTACAGTCGGACAGACAAAATATACAAGAATAGTAATACTGCCAGACCCACATAGGATACAAGAATAGTCGTCATCACCGTTTAACCCACAGAGTATTTCAGTACGGTCTTAATTGCTGCCGAACCCATGGAGGATTTTAGTAAAGTCGCTGTCACTGCCGAACCCACAGAGGATTTCAGTTCAGTCATCATCGTCGTTGTAGTCATAGCCAGCTCTAGGGTTCCCGCACACAGCATGCTCATTTCCGGGAGGGTCCGCTCCATGATCCAAGTAGTCGATACGTAAACTGACCCATAGTCCGGAGTTGATGTATCCCAAAGTTCCACCTCGACATAGTGAACTGAACGTGACAGACTTCGCGTCAATCGGACGCCCGGTCTGAGAGTTATTGGCCTTTTCTTTCAAGGGGCTCGGTTGGCTTTTAAGTCAAAACCAACCCGACAGCACTCCAACAATGTCCAAACCTCAAGAGGAGTAAGCCAAAAAGTATGTCTCACTATGAGGAATCCAAAAAAGTCAACGGCACGTCAGTCGGATCTCCGGAGCTCAAGTTATAAGCATTTCGGCTCCGAGGGCCCGGTTAGTTTCGTGTTCGAACCTACCCGGCCATACCCCATGTTATCCTAAACCTTGAATGTAATATAATTAAAACACGACCTCAATCCAAGGATTACATCGCAACTGACGTTGCGTCGATCGGAGGTCCGTAGCCCATGTTACGAGCATTTAAATGAACCTGTCCGGTATTAGGGGGTTTTGGGCCCAGACCGACCCAGCCCAAGACCCCCTGGGTCAACCTGACCCAGGTCCGGGTCCGGCCCAACAGGGCGCGACTCGGCCTGGCATGTGTGGCCCGGCCTGGCCTGGGTGGCCGGTTGGCCTGGAGCGGGCGCGGCCCGCATGGCCAGCTTGGCGCTAGCTGAGGCTGTCGCGGAAGGGGCGGGGGGCGCTGCCTCCCTGTTTTGAAATGGCGGCCCCAGGTGGGGGCCGCTCCTTTTCCCAACCAGGGGTTACGACCCCCAGCCTTCTCCGATCGGTCGGCTCTGCAGGTCGATCGTGCTTCCACTACGGGACCCCGCGGTCCCGCCCCTCCGACGCGCCGGTGGCCGGTGGTTCCGGCCGCCGCTCCCTGCTCCGCCGCGGCCTCTTCATGGTTCTCTGGCGTGTCGTGACAGTGCCGCACCCCTTTTCTGTGGCCTGACTCCAGCCGCGGTTTTGTTCGTCCTCAACGGTGTGGCGCGACGGCGCCGTGCTTCTTGAAGTATTTCTCTTTGATCTTGCGCGGTGTCGTTACACCGCGCCACCTTCGTTCGAGCCGTAACGATGACGAAATCAAAGGGGGGAGGAGGTTCGGCCGTTTTCATGCGGTCTGACCTCCTCCCGTTAAATTGATAACAAGAGGCCCAATGAAATTGTCGATTAACGACAAATAATATTCACGAACGAAAATCAAACCCCTACCTGGATAACGAGTTGACGATTGATGAGTGTCGCAGAAAGTGGCGTCATGGGGTGTGGCTCTGTACACATTGATAGAGAGTTTCCAAGGTGAAACGACATCTCCCTTCCTTTGACGCGAGAAAAAGAATTAAGGGAGGCATGTTGGTGTTCTTTGCGTTCTTCAAGGAGGATGATGAAGTTCTTCAATGGTAAAACACTCCCTCTCTCGACAAAACGAAGCAACCAAAATAAAATAAGGCTTAAGCCTTATTTTATTACTTTTGCCAGCACTTTTAAAATTCAAACATTCAAAATTAAATTCACCTAATTTAATTAAACTTAACTTGTCAAAATTAATTGAAGTGATAAGTTGGAAACTTTAATGAAAAAAGAGTTTTTGAAAGAGTTAAGGAAAAATGAAAATGTGGGGGCTCATGTGGGCCCCACCTCATCTTAAATCCTCTCAAGGGAAGTTAAGACTTTAGTGGGTCCCACCCCAACTCCCTCACATGGGATAAACCACTATGTAGAGAGAAATTAAGTTGTAACAAAACCCAATTTCACTTAAATTGCTTAGTAAAGAATAAAAAATAAAACAATTATATTTTTATTCCCCACATTTGTTTAACATCAACACCCGAGAAAACGCACCTTCGAAAAAGATGCTCCAAATCAATTAATGGCGTTGTGGTTTCATCAGTGCCCTCAGATTTTGATTCCAAGCATCGGTTCAAAAGTTAGGAAAACCCGCTCATTCGTTCACTGAATGTACCCGAGCTAAAATTCAGTAATTGATTCCAGGCACACCGGACCTCAGAATCAAGTTCCGTCAGAAACTACGTACTTTAAAAATCCAAAAGAAAATTAAGAAAAAATTTCCCTTGAAATATACAGGCCTATAAATGGTGGGTTTGGTTTTATGGTCAAATGTGTCTTTCAAGGAAAGATACCATGACCAGTTTCAGTTTTTTCAATCAGGATTTAACCATTTCATCTCAATGAGGTCCCTAATATGACCATATACGTAACTGGGTTTACCCAGTTAAAGATACAACACTAGAAGGTTTTTTATAACTCTTAGGGTGTGCTTCATAGGCACTTACAGTGGTCGAGGTGCCATTTTTCAGAATTGGAACATTATAATGTTAAACACCCAATGGAAGAAAGTACCATTGGCTAGGTTTTCAATGATACGACATCATTAACATGTCCCTATATAAACATGATTGAGTAATCACTGTTATGGTGTTGTAATTAGAAAATTGGTGTTTCATGTGGTTTTCGTGGATTTCTTTTCATATACATAAGGCGATTCATAGAGGTGCATTAGACGTCTATAAACACAGCGAAATCATTTGAATTGGACCTCACAACACTTTTTGGTCAGAAAATGTCTTCTTTGGATCCCCTATTATTAATAGGGAGGAGATTTTATAAGGTGGAGAGGTAGTAATGAACCATGTTTTTTTGCCGAGGTATATTTCCAAGGGAATTTAATTTTTATCATTTAGTGTATTAGTTTTTATTTAAAGAAACATTTATAATATAATTATGATGTACGGAACACTTAAATTTGTTATTTTTAGAATTGGGTCAAGGCCCAATAGGTTCCCTAGGTGCTCCCTTATGTTTTGCGATCATCAGGAAGTGAAACTCAAAATGATATTGCACTGGTTAGGGATCATGATTTTTCTGAAACCATGTAGCCCCTATCCAAAAACCACGTAGCCTAAAACAGAGGTACAAAAGATATCGTAAGGGCATTTCATAGTTTACCCAAACCATGCATCTAGCCTGTGTGGTTAGTGCTACTTAGGCAGTTCCTATGCACAATTCATCTAATGGTTTTCACATAGTTTTGATCACCATGTGGCCAAACCATGTTGCCCAATATTGAGGGTGAAATAACACTTTTCCCCTTAATGTGTCTCAAAAATATCATTTCCTTTTTCTTCTTTTTTTCCAATGGGTGCCTCCTCCTCCCTTGCATCAGGGGAACCATCTAAGACTATTATAAGCATTCAAATATCTCCTCCATCTAGACTCTAAATCAAACACTTGCTATCTCAATTGAACTGAATCAGTATGCTCTATAACACACTTTCATGATTTCATTGTTTCACATCCAATTTACTGTTCCATTTTGGTGGGATCTATTTTTCCCTATTTTCATAGAAAATGTATATTTCAATGATTTTTTCCAAATCTGACCGAATGATGGTTGATATTTCTTGAGTAAAGAATCCTAAAAATTAGGTAGGTATTCTATGGATTTTACCTAAATTTATATTTATTCCTAAACGTCGTCATTGTGCGGAATGTTGGCCATTACTGCGTGTTGTGTTAAGATAGTTTTCTTCAAACTAAATTGGTATATAGATATTTTATTATTCCTATTGTATTTTTTTATTTAATAGAGGATATCAACCTCTAATATGGACAACCCTAGGTTTTTTGGCTTTATTTTCTCTTATATAATTAAATAATTAAAATTTCATATTTCCTTGTAATAATTCATCTTAGATCAATAATGGATTTTTTCTTTGTAGGGAATTTAATAAATAAAAATGGAACCTCCTAAAATCTAAGATTAATATTTATGAATTGAATTCCCTTGCTGGGTATTTTCTATATAATGATTATTTAATGTAATTTCTATCTATATTATTGTCTAATGCTTACTTTGTCCTAAATGAATTGTTTGATAAACAATTTAATATTTTCTAATAAAATCCCTCGTATGTGGTGTGTTTTCATCTAAATTACAAAGTGGTTATTTGTGTTTAAAATTTTTAATGGACTTATTTCATGGGTGATTACCTATTCTATTTTTTTATTATTAGATATATGGAATATTTTTTGTATGGCCTAAAATAAAATTGTTATTATGAGTGACGCCCCCACCCCCACCCTTTATATAAACATTATTGAACAATTTCACCTTATAAGTGACTAGATTTCTTTTTTATTGGGATAAGACATATAGATAATTACCCTTTTGGACAAGCAAACATATAAGTTCCTCACTGGACATTGATAAATGAATTGAATTTTTTTAATTAAATTGATTTTTTTTTATTTTTCTACCTTGTTTATGGGGGATTTCTTTCATTGAAGTTATTAAATGATTTAATTGAAAATTATTTGAGTTAGTATGTAAAAACATGACTCCTGTTTTAATTAAATAATGAAGGATTATATGAAATCTAATAATATTTATGCGTTTAGTTTTGTTTTCATGTAATAAATGTAAAGAATTTGAGGTAATGAATCATAGCTATTTATTGTAAATATGATTAATCCTTGATATAGGATGAGGAATGGTGGTAAATGTTTTTTTGATCATCGCGGTATCGAAATATTTTACATCAATGGATGAGAATGACGTATTGCTCTAGAGATATTATTTGGATAGTGGGAATGATGTGCCATGTTTCTTGTTTTGTGTTTATATGATGGCACACTCATGACTCTGAGTGTTGACATGATAACACACTCACTATATCATGTGATGACCATGAAATCTCCAACTCATTATGTGGTGTATGTAATGTACCCATTGGCTTCATCATATAGGATTATTTATACTAGTTATGGATAAGTGAGTTATGCCCCAATCCATCCAAAACCTTGTATTCTAGGTATATGGACACTTATTTCTAAACATACTTGGTCCAAATAGGTGGATGAAGTATATAAATAAATATATATATATATAATTTTATATATAATTACTTCCCAGACTTCTATATATGGCCATGATCAGAAACTGGTAGAACTACCATGTGTCCTTCAAGAACATGAGTAGGCTAGATATTTTTTATTAAATTTGTTTATTATTAATTTTACATGTACAATACATTACTTTATAACCACAATATGGATTTATATATAGACACCACAGGTGGTAACCTACTATGATTTATATCTCACACCCTTCTAGACATTTCATTGTGCTAGGGTACCCAATTATATCTCATTTTCATAGTACCATGGATTCTTCATAGTGATAGTTTTCTTGTATGTGGTATTTAGAAGCATAGGGGTGATTTGGACCTTCGGATTCTCATGGATATCCCTTTAGGTAATTTTATTTCATTTATTCACTATATCACATCCTTGTATACTTTTTCCTATTGTATTAATACTACTAATTTTTCTACTATCATCTTGTTGTGTAGTCATTTTTGTATATTGAAATTGGCCATCTTTTAATATTCAGATTATATTTTTATTTCATTGCTATATGTTTTACTTATTTCTTCTTCCACTATTGTATGTTATTTATTATTTAATGATATAGCATTGTAATACTCTAATCCTGAGGGTATAGTCTCCCCATTATCACCTCATTAGACCCTCACTACTAGTCAATAGTCTCAGGAATAAGGGGAGGAATTTTTAAAGCCAGGTGACTGACTAATATAGATACATTTTTAGTGTTCATTAAGGTCAGGATGTCACATGTATAGTCTTCATTATAAACACCTTCAACTCTTTACATAATAAAACTACCCAGTTGTAAAATTTAATTCCATAAATAATGTTTAATGTTTATAGGTGTGAATAAAAAGCAATGTGTCCATATTAATTGAAAACTATCCATCTTGTATTACTAAAGTGTTTTATATCACTAATATAATTTTCTAGTGGATGGTATTTTGACATTACCCATTCCATGGATAATGGGATATATGATAGTGCTTCCTCAATTTGAATTTATTTAGAAGAAAGTGATTAATTTATGTTTATGTATATTGTTTAACATCAACATCATCAATTTGGGAAAGAGTTATATGAATATTGTCATTAAATTTGATGTCAATTGATTATTCCATGGTCATAGTCATTTTACTAGTGATCTTGTATGCTTAAATTGGGATTGTTATCCCATGAAAAATAACACAACTATATTTTTAGTCATATTTTACTAAGTTTTATTTATTTTTTTAATATAAAATTTACACTCAATAGCCTTAAAATAGCCAACATTAGTTTTTTTCATTTCCAAAGCATGTATGTGTTCCACTACAACACAATTAATGCTATATAGGGAGGTATTGACCACGTTATAATAGATGTATCAAGTGAGTTCATTATCATTAGAGAGAGTTCATAAAATCTAATTTACATTTAAATTCCATCTTTGAACATCTTCATTTTCTTAATGAGTCCCAGGAGAGAAAACATTATGATGATAAACTTCTGGTTAAAAAATATCATCAAAATCCTTATTTTTGTACTCCTTAATCATTACTCTGAATGGACATGATAATATAACCTTTTTCATTAATGACCATCTTGGAATATTTAATAATTACTTAATAAGAATCATTTTTATGATCCATGTAAAAAAATCCTAATTAAATCATGTAAAATCATTGATAAGTACAAAATATGATATTTTCTATCTATAACTACAGCATGGTTTGGTACAAAAAGAACTTGATGTAGAAGCTAAAGGTCCTTTTTGTGGATACATGATTTTTATATTTAATGGAATGTTTACAATGTTTGGAAGGATCCTACAGAATGTCATTATAGAAATGAAACTTAGGAGAATTGTATTCTAGTAGATTTTGGTTGGTTTTAATAACAATGTATATGAAATAGTAACCGAGTCATTTATTTCATATTTACGACACAATATCTTGTGCACTAAGAAATTTAACAATATGGAATGAAATATATTTTATGTAGATAACATATAAATTTAGAAATAGAGATGCTAAAAATAAAAGGTTTCCCTTGGATTAAAATACATTATAAACACAATTTTTAAAAGAAACATGAAACTACTAACATAAAATTAGATAATACTATGGAAATTATTTTTTATAACATAAATATATAAAAAGTATTAAATAATGGCATAATTTAAAAACTAGTGGTACATATATTAATAATTTTACACCGTGATATTTCCCCAAAGGTTACATGGGTTGAAACTCCAACTCCAGTAATGCAAATCTAGTGTCAACATCATAACATTGAAATATGACAAAGGGGATAATGTCACCAAGGTTATATTAGTTTTTTTATTTTGTATGAACCAAATACATACATGATTACCATATTAAAATTGAAACATTAAATAAAAAGCATAAAAATCATTCCATAATCAATTATATTATTTATAATATCCTTCCACTTAGCTTGGGGAAAGGAAAACAAATAAATAATGACTAAAATTCCCAGTAATTGTTTTCTATAATAGAATATATCATGAATTAATAAGGAATAATCAATAAGGTAAGGTAAATAACTGAAATAACATGACATTTAATCAATAACTAGAGCATGAAATTCATCCACGGATAATAATAAATAAATTCAGTGTAATAAATACTTAATATTGGATGTAATGATATCAAAAACCATGTTATATTTAAGAGAAATTTAATTACCAATTATTACAATAATGTGCATGTTTCAAGAGAAATTTAATTACCAAAAAATAATAAGCGATAAAATTGCATCATCTATTCATTATAAGAATAGGATTTCCAGTAGATTCATGTATTTAGTAGAATAAACTAAATTTTAATAAAAAAATTATAATAAAAGTTCATTAATTTATATTTTTTAAACCTCATATAAAACAAGTGTAAGAGGATAAATTATATAAAAAGTTTTCACTGGAAGTAAAAAACATTATTATCTTATACGTTAAAAAGAAAATTTCCTTTTTAATTTTGTAAGGAATGTTGAAAATGATCAACTCGTGAAAAATCATAACGATTCCTTCCAACCCATGTAAAATAAAAAATAATAGAGTACAATTTATTTAATAAATAATTTCATTAAATAATAATTATTTTCTCGTAACATTTTTGAAAAATATGAACATGGAAGAAACAAATACTCCATAAAAATGAGAAATAAGATCAATTTTTCTTCAAAATATTAATTTTCTTGATTCATGTACTAAGGAGAAGAAAATTTTGTAGAACACATGAAAAATAATTAAATATATAGAGGATAATAAAATTGATGTATTTTATTGATGATATATTATAGCACTCCCTCTATAAAAATAAAATCAATTCCCAAAAATGGTATCGTAAAATACATTCCTTCTTATTTGGTAAATTTTAAATTGTAGCAGCTAGAAAGGGTAAATGTCAATTAAAGCATTGATAATTAAAAATATATATGAATATTAATATTATATACCTAAAATTTTTAGTATATATACCACATAAAAAATGGTGTTTCATAAGAAATATGACTTAATAGATAAAACCTTGAAACATAATCCCTTACAAATATCATACCATTGATATGGGAATTAATAAATGGTGCGATTATGTGTACGAAATGTAAATTAAAAAAAAATTATAAAAACAATTAAATAAAATCATATGTTATTTTAAACATAATAAGTTCACAAAATAGTCAATAAAGTAGAACTATAGCCCAATGAATGGAAATTGAGTTAAGAAACACCTTACTTCCTATTTGACTTTTCTCACATTTGATTTCAAACTCTTATATAAGAAATTTATTTTAATTACACTTGAATAAAATAATAATATAAACATACATAATATAATATATGATCCATTTATAAAATCTAGTGCTCCTCGACTCTTCAAGGGTACTTGATTTTTGCTTCTTCGTTGGTCATTCGATCTTCATATGAACTGTGACTCACCTTCCATCGTGGTTTGGGTAACGTTTCCCAAACATCCATTTTTGTTTAAAAACCATTTGATTATTCGAATACTGGGCAACATGGTAGGTTATTTTTTATTCTTTGATAGCCGCATCGAGGTGGTTTTGCATCCAATCAACCCTCGGGTGTGTGTCAAAATTGATACACGCCGTTCGAATTTGTTTGGATTACAATTGGTGAAGAGTGTCATTGTAGGAATCGAGTTATTAAGGAAGACTGGATCAAGATTTGTGATTCATGTAGGAGGCTGGGGAATTCAACTGAGGTTTGTCGAAGGGGACATCCATCATGGTTGAGGGAGAACTGCCTGTTGACGCTCTTTTCCATCACAGAGTCTAACGACTGAAAAAAGGGAAATACCTTAGTCCAAAGTGATTCATCCTTTGAAGAAACATCAAAAATCGACAAAGGGATGAACAAGGAGAACATTTCCCATAGGTCGCGCAAGTTCCCTCATATTCGCGCAAGTACACTTGCGTGCCGCCTAGTGGTCGTGCAAGTCTACTTGCGCGACGCCGTATGGTCGTGCAAGTGACTTGCGCGACCTAATTGATAACCTCCCGGTAACCACCCGGGTTCTTCTCCTGCCTATAAATAGACCCTGTGGGCCCCCCATTCGAGAGGATCTTTTTCCAAAAAACTCAGATTGAAGCTCCCGACGCCCAAGTCTCTTCTCAATGCTTCTGGAACACTTCTAAGGTAATTTCATACCTAGAACGGAAGATCTAAAGAGAGAGAAGAAGGCCTAAGTGTTGAAACTCATCAACACTTGCACGCCTGAGTGGACATCCCATAAGGGAAGTGGTCACACTTGCGCGCCGCCTTACTCTTTCGATAGAACTTGCGCATTCCTTTTCTGGAAGAACCTCAAGAGGATTCTAAAGGCTCTAATGAAGAGTCGCAACAGTATTTCAAATGCTAGTTGAATATCGCGCAAGTACACCACGTGTCGCGCAGGTATACCTGCATGACCAATACTTGCGCGCCCACGCAGAACTTGCGCATCTTCCAAGACTTGCGCGCCCCTTCCTTTTTGGGTGCCTTTCTTGCCCATTTCACCCCTCTTAAGAAATTATACTTCCTTTTCAAGATTCAGTCTTCAAGACACTCTTCAAAGCCATTTATGGCATGATTTATTGATTTGACTTCCTTATCTGAAAGGAATTCTGTGGAGTATCTCTCAAAACCTAGTGATTTAAATATCTTTATGTCACTAAATATGGAGAGTTCATTCATTCAAACTCATCCTTTAAGATGAGAGAATCCTTAACCCGGGTCTCCTTTTCAGGAATAAGTCCCAGTCCTAATCTTGGGCATCCTTCTTAGGAGTAAGCCCCATATCCTCTAATTTGGGAATCCTTTTCAGGAGTAAGACCCAAACCATAATCCTTAACCTGGGTCTCCTTTTCAGGAATAAGTCCCAGTCATAATTTTGGGCTTCCTTCTCAGGAGTAATCCCCATGTACCCTAACCTAGGTCTCCTTTTCAGGAATAAGTCCCAGTCCTAATCTTGGGCATCCTTCTTAGGAGTAAGCCCCATATCCTATAATTTGGGCTTCCTTTTTAGGAGTAAGCCCCAGTCTCTAATTTGGGCTTCCTTTTCAGGATTAAACCCCAAACCTTAATCCTTAATATGGGCTTCCCTTTTAGGAATAAGTCCCAGTCATAAATCCCTTAACCTGGGCCTCCTTTATAAGAGTAAGTCCTAGTCATAATCTTGGGTTTCCTTTTCAGGAATAAGCCCCAAGTCCCTTAAATTCTCTTTAACCAGTCCTAATTTTCATTTGATCTGGGATTCCTTCTCAGGAGTAAAACCCCGTTATTAATCCTCTCTTGATTTGGGTTTCCTTTTCAGGAATAAGTCCCAAGTTAGAGTTTTCAAATCTCCATGAAGCACATATACCTTTATGGACCCTGTTCCTGGATTTTCTCCCTAATGTAAATCCTAACCTTCATTTATCTGGGCATTCAAATATACATAAGCCCCAAACCATTTCTTATGATTGCATCTTTCATGGAACAATTGTCTAATTTTTACCAATACCTCTTGTTTCTCACGTCGAGCATGAATCACGTGAGCTTAGAGTGTAAAAGTAATTGTGACATCCTTCTTTGAGCCACCAATCATAAACATCATGCTCCTTTACTCGAACTACGTGGGTTCTGATTCCTTTTCCAAAACAAAGGATATGTAGGTAGCCCATTTATGGGTTCGATCCCAACTCTGAAATAATTCATGTCCTTCTGAATGACAATAAACTTCAGGTTCCCCACTGAGTGGCATTAAAAACCAGCCTAGTCATCATAATGACCAGGAGACTTTTATATAAATGTTTTGAAGGATAACATTGACCAATAATCTCTAAATAAATATAGATGATTCTCTATTGATGAACAACCTCGAATACATATAAAAGATTCTCTAAATTTCTTACATATTTAATCATTGATTGTTAAACTGAAGGAAATCTCATTTTATACTTGGTAATGTAATAAGGATTCACGAACATAACATAAATCTATAAAGAGAGTCCTGGAATAGACAATAATTCCCCTCAGAAAGGGGTGATGAGTCCGACCTCCCATCCTCCCGACCAATGAAAATTCCTAAGCCTCATCAGTCCACAAGTTAATGAGCGCCTACCTTTGGAAAGTAAGTCCAAATGGATGTGGAATCATTGGATGTTTCCGGTTCTATGAACAAACCCACTAAAAACCGATCGGAACGTTTGAATCTCCCATCCAGGAGGTCATCCCCGAATTCCGAGGGAAACAAAAAATGGTGAACCCGACGTGAATCCTTAACAAAGTAAAAATGATGTTTTACCTATTTGTTAAGCCCCTATTTAAAACTCAATAAGAGGTCTAACAAAAACAATCATTGACATGTGTGATCATCCAAAGGATGAAGTGGCTGAATTTTATCTTGATTACATCTGTTATATCAAACAAACACTCTTTTCCAAGATCTTCTGTATTTCCATAATGGCTGCTCTCAAATTCACATCTGTGAATACTGATGCCGCAAATACCACTACTGCTATTCCTACTAGATCGACATCCGCTCTGAGGATGACATCTCTTTGTCAGCATCTTCGACACTGGGTATCAAATGCATTGGTTAAGGAGTACCGTCAACACGGTACCATCCCAACTATGGAGGCTACCCGATAGGCCCTCTAAGTAAACAACTCACACAGGTCATCCGGACAACAACGACCAGTGATCAAGAGGCAAGTGGTGCTGACTACCGTCTCCAACCGTTTCAGGTTGTTATCCCCGGAACGCAATTTCCATTCGCTCCCTTACTCTGAGGATGTGAATGAGCAGGTCCCTCAGGGCCTTAATTCAAAAAGCCAGGAGTCCTTCCTGAGGGCTCCCATCAACAATCTCCACCAGACTCGTGCGGCAATGCTCCCTCAACATGATGAGGGTACCGACTCCAGGCATTCAGCTCAGGTTCTTCAAACCCGAGCAGGCAAGACGAACCACCAGAGACGGAATCCGGTTAACAATGGGCAGGTTTTCATCCCTGCCATCTCTAGAGAAGTCCACCAACCTAACTTTGTGGCGAACAACGAGCAGGCACACACACCTGTCCGTTTTAATTCCGCTGTCCAGCAAACTCGTCTGGCAGCATCACGCCAATCCCGCCAGGCAATTCCGGCGGAGTACTATAGGCAGGAACATACACCTGCTTATACATCATCAATTAGTCAGCAGGCTCGCCTGACTACATATGATGGATCTCGTCAACCGCATTTGGAGAAGTGTAATCAGCAGGCACATACACCTGCTAGTACTAATCAAGCCTACCCATAGTCTCGCTTGGTAGCGCACAGGGAAGTCAGTCGGAAAGCTCCGACGACAAACAGGAGGCAGACTCAACTCTCTGCCTCCACACTTGAGTACTGTCAGGATTCACTGACAAGAAACGGAGGATAGGAGCAGGCACATACACCTAATCCAAGACTGGAATGGACGTATATCCACGTTCCGGCAGCTGAATTCACCAAACATATTTTGTCAAAGGTGAAAGAACAGAAGAAAATTCATGCTCATATTCTGGATGCTTGCCAGGATATCATAACATCTTCAGCATCATCTCAGGGAAAGCCACATAAATCTATCCCTAGCAGTGGAGTGACACGTCAAAGATTCACTCCGGAATAGACACACACATCTGTCCCAGTCCAAGAGGGTTATGGGGCATACTCCCCCATATCATACAGACAACCAAGTCAGGCACATACACCTAATTTGAGTGGAGATCGTCAGCCTAACTTGGACATCTTTCCTGATCAGGCACATACACCTGCTCAGAGTAACCACTTTCGTCAACAAGTGGTTTCCAAAGCGAGTAAGAAGGCATCTAAGAAAAAGATCTGCCCAGCACAGTCAGGAGATCAAAGGCCAATCTGCAACAAGGCTTTTCTCGATTCTGGAGTTCTTGAAGCCCTCAGAAATTTATCTGTTGGAATTCACGATTCTACTCCCTCGGTACCCAATAACGGGAACATTAATTCCAAAAGTCATCAACAGACACATCCTCATGAAGTCTTGCTTCATGAAAATTCGGTCAATCTTGAAGTTTCTTCTTCAAATGAGAGCCACAGGAACCCTCTGTGTGGTCAGAAGACCAAGGAGCAAGAGATCTCATCTTTTGTTGTAACCCATTATGGTGGTCCTCCCCATGATGATGAATTTCACTGCGAAAGTCCTCTCCGCAGTAGTGATTCACATTGCCTGGAAAATACTCCAGTGGACAATGTATTGCCGAGAAAGACCTCTTATCTTGATGCACTTGCAAATGTGAAACCAGTCATGTCTGATGCTTTATCTCAAGCAAGTGAAATACTTTCTCAATCAGAAGATATCCCAGGGTGTAGGTCATTCTCCGAACAACCCCTAAGTCATTCATCTTCTAGTTTGATCAATGATCTCTCTACCAATCTTGTTGAATCCGATGAAGCAATAAGGAAACACCAACTCTATTCAAAACAGGTAGAAGAATTTCTATTTAATGTTAAAGAGGAAATGCTGAACATGAGGAAAAAACTGGCGAAAAGTGAGGTACCAGTCATGTTTTGGCCTTTGGATGACTCCCAGTATGACATTCCAAAGATGTTGATGGAAGATGGATTCCATGATATTTGACTCAAAATATGGAAAAATCTTTGTCAATTGAAGAAGAAGGCATTATCTTATGATGAATATGAAAATAATATTAAGATAATAGAAGGGTTACAATATCATATTGATTTGGCATCTCTATCAGTCTCTCGGTATCTGAAGGCTGAAAAGCAACAGAGAACCCTTCAACGTTCATGCCTTGGAGCACTAAGAAAATTACGTCAGTTGATTTCCAATGCTCCATCTGGTGTTCATATCAGAGGATGGGGTGTTCACGGAGCACTACATTTCACAGTGCTTTCCAGTCAGCAAAGCCCGCCGAAAATGGTCTCATGCAATGTTATTGCCCATGGCCGGCCACAGTCAATGGGCTTTATTCATAATCAAAATCTTGCTCAAGAACATGCTTCAACTAGTTCCTCTCAAAATCAAGCATATAGATAACAAGTTGTTGAATTGCTCCTACATCAATCATGCGAGAATATTGCACAAGCCTCTCGTATGGAGCAAACACATCATCAAATGACAGTATTTTCGGAAATCATCCAACAGTCTGTTAAACCAGGTGATAAAAGTGGATACAGGATAATTCATCCAGCTAATTACCGAACTAATATTTTCAGGATCAAGAGAGCTTTTAAGAAGGTCTCAGACATAGCATGTCAAGAGCCACCCCATCTTGTCAGACTGGGGACTCCTTTAACCCAACCCTTAGAGTCAAAAAATGGGATTCGAGGAGTTGAGCAGAAGCAGCAGGAACATCCCCAGTTCTCGAGACTGGGGACTCTTTCAAATCATCAATCCCCTTCTCAGAGAATATCAGTCTTTTCTCGATTGGGGATGAAGCCCCAAGAGGAACGAAGAGCCAAATTATTAGGAGATTCCCTCCAAGTTATAGCTCGTCAAGAAGTTCCTAATTGATTAAATCAACAAAAGGCAATGTCTCATCAAAGACATGAAAGAAGACAATATCACAGAAATGTTGATAGAAGGGATGCGAGGCATTATACCTCAATCAATGTCATCAATGTCGTTCTTTCTAATCCACCAGAGGAGACTCATTCAGGGGACTCATATGAAGAGCGTCCTGCACAAGAAAATGTATGCACCGATACAAATGAAGAAGGTGTGCGTACACGAAGTCAAAGGATTACTCAGAACCTAGGTAATCCACTTCCGTCTCTCCAAAAAGTATCCAACAAAGGTAGGGGAAAGAATCAGGTTACATATCCTTCCTCTGGAGAAGTTAAATCTCTCTCGTAAGAGAAAATGTTTGCACAACAAGAGGAAGAAATGAAAGAATTAAGAAGGTTGAATGCATAACTACTTCAGGTTAGTCTTCTTCTTAAGAATGCTGAAGTTCGACAGTCGAAGGAATTTTTTGTAACTACTGAGATGGATCAGGAATATCCTCCTTTATCAGTACACCCTCAGAGGTCTAATCCTATGGGTCAAACGCAATAACATTTGGCAGTGCTACCATCAGTTGAAGCACCAATCACCGCGTATGTCCAAGATCCATTCATTGCACCTACCCACGACCAAATTCAACCTGATGTTTCTCAAAAGTTAATAACTACTATTGAGTCATTAATAGCTCAGTTAGAAACTATGGAAGGGAAACAAGCACAAGTTCAACCAGAAAAGAAAGTTTACCCTGAATGGGTAGATTCAATTTCTCCTCCATCTAGTTTTGGAAACCCTATTTTCCGTACATTCAATGGATCAGGCGACCCTGAACAACATTTGATGCATTACGTGTCTTTTTTTTTGATCCTATGATGGCAACTCCAGAGCAGCAAGAAGTAGTGACACTCAGATGCTTCATGCGAACCTTGCAAGTTCCAGATTTTGTCTAGTATACAAGCTTGCAATCCTGGTCAATCATCGGATGGGAGGATCTTCGTCAAAAATTCCTTCTTCTGCTCAGATCAACATTGCCAAAAACGACAGTTTTCGATCTTACAAACTGCAAGCAAAGGGAGAATGAAAGAGTCTCTGATTTCATTGCTCGCTGGAAGGGATTAACGTATTCCCTGAGTTTAGCACTACCTCAGGAAGAGCTGTTACCAATCTGTGTGGAAAATTTGTGTGACGAATTATGCACGCCATTGATCCCTGTGAAATACACAAGAGGGTTTCGATACCTTACTTCAATCGCTCAGCATATTGAAGATTCCCATATATAGGCTATAGTTAAATCTCGTGTAATTCCATCAGCTCCAGGATGGAGAATGGGTAAAGCAGAAACTTCTATAGTTATGCTTAAACAAGCACCTGTACCTATTTCTACTTCAAAACCTTCATCTTCTGGAAGGGCTCCACCTCCTGAATGCCAACAACAAAGGCCGTTTCGTCAAAATGATCAAAGAGATCAATGACGAAAACAATTTGAGGATTTGAAGAGTAAAACATACTCTTTCCGAAGTGAGAAAGTTCCTGGTTACTTCATTTCAGCTCTGGAAAATAATTTGGTTCAATTAACAGTACCCAAGAGGCCAAAGAAGGAAGGAGATGAAGACCGTCCCAATTATTGTCCCTTTCATCAAATGTTGGGGCATCCCTTCCAGGAGTGTTTTGTCATTAAAGACCTCCTACAAAAGATGGTCGACTTGGGACAAGTCATCTTAAAAGGTTCTTCGACTCAGATAGCATGTGTTACTGCTACAATTCCAGTGGAGGAAGGTGAATGGAAAGAAGTCAAAACAGAAATGCATAGAAATATGATGATTGGATGGTCAGAAAGACAATCAATCGGACTCATGCCATTTTTCGAACACAATTAAAAAACCCAATTGTGTCTTCTGCCATGAATACTGCGGTAAAACCCTCATTATCAGAGGGGAAGTCCTCAAAGAAACAGTTTGATTCAAAGAAGGAAAAATAAACAGAAGAAGATGAGTATGTGTCAAAGCCTAAATTGTCTTTGACTCTGGCAGACATTATGCCATCTACATCAAAACAACGGGCACCTCCCCTTCAAACGGCATAGCCTAAATAGGCTAGTCAGGTAGAGTCTTTATTAAACGAAGAGTTAATATTCGGTTCTGTTAATATGATTCAATTAACAGATCCGTATTCCAGTCATAATTTCAATTTTGATGAGCCTGAATTCCCTGTATCAAATAAGGGAATCCGAGGAAGTTCCCGAGGTTCAGGATACAGGGGAAGACGTGGATCTTTTCGAAGCCACTACTCCAATTCTACCCCTGCTAGCACTGTGTATGCAGTAGAAACTCGTGGTAGAGCCCTTCAGCGAGCTCAAAAAGAACAAGCAGGTTCTTCTGCTAATAGCCAACTCAGTCTTGGCACAGTTATTTTAGAAGACTGATTGAAGGATCCATCTTCTTTTTCTCAGCAAGTAAATGTATATAATCGGTCTAATCTTCCAAAACCAAGGATATTTCCAACTTCTATCCCAATACAAGATGCATCATCTTTTAAAGAATCTGCTTCCAAGGTACCTGCTAAACCGCATATTCCTGTTGGGAAACGCAGACCTTTAGATCAAAAGTATGATATATTGAAACACATGGGCCAAGTACCAGCCAAGTTATCAATTTTGGATGCTTTGAATCTGTCAAAAGATCTTCGGGAAGCACTCATCGAAGCTTTGTCAAGTCCTCAAGAGTTTGAAACTGAAATTGCTGCAGTTGAAGTCTATCACATAGAGAATAATCCTACATAATGCCATGCAGTGAAATCTTTTAATGATAAAGATGAAGATGATGTTGTGCATGGGCACATAAAACCTTTGTACTTATCTGGAAAAGTCAATGGTGTAGATATCCGAAGAGCTTTCATTAACAATGGTTCAGGATTCAACCTCATGCCCATTCGTACACTTCGTCGATTGGGCCTCACGAAATCTGATTTATCTCCTTCTACCATGATGTTACAAGGATAAGATAATAATGAACAAGAACCACTGGGCGAAGTTACACTCAAAACTCAGTTTGGAGATCTTGTATCCAATTCGGATTTCATGATTGTTGATCAAGACTCAACTTTCAACGTCTTTATTGGAAGACCCTTGCTACATTAGCATGCAGCTATTCCTTGATCATACCATTAATGTCTCAAATAATGTTTCAATGGTCAAGTTGGAACATTGTATGGTGATAATACCCCGTTCAAGGCATGTGAGTCTCAATACATTGAGGCAGAATTTTATCACATGAAGGGAATAGAAAAATCTACAATGAAGGAAATTACCAAAGTTAATGATCTATATGGTTTGGAGAAAATTCCAATAAATCCATTTACACATGTGAGTACAGATTATGTGTTACCTATCAGTCAAATTGTAAAAATAGGCCCAAATCAAAATACTCTTATGGAAATATCCATAATATCAATTACGACAATTGAGCCAGACAACATGGGAGAAATTGGTAACCTACCAAACAGTGATGAAAGCACAAGTGGTGACGTCTTCATTTCATCTGCTGAAATCCAACAGGTTTATACTTCGCTAATCAGGCCATAAGAAGTTATAACAACATCGGAGGTGAATAATGATGTCAATTCTCAATCCATCATCTCCTCTTTGTTTCCCAATGAAGGCCCTTTATCATCAATAGGGTCGGAAATAGAATCTTCTTCTTCAAAATGTGCAAATTTTGACATCTCTTCTGATCATGAAAATTTCATTTTGTCATATACTATGCAAGTAGAAACGGAAGAAATAAAACATGATGAAGAGGAAGAGGAAGATCTTAGAGATGCTCCTCCATCATTTGAAGAAGGTGTCTCTACCACTATGGATGAACTCAGAGAAATAAATCTGGGTACCGAGAAATATCCATGCCCCACTTTAATTAGTGCGGCCATGACCCTTGAAGAGCAAGAGATGTATATTTCTTTTATAAAGCAAAATAAAGATATTTTTGCTTGGAACTATACAGAAATGCCTGGGCTTGATCCTGATATTGCTACTCATCATTTGGGTTTACCAAAAGATCACCGAGGATTTAAGCATGTCGCGAGAAGAACACACCCAACTTATGCTTCCAAAATTGAAGCTGAATTTGATAAGCTGATCAAAGCTAACGTCGTCAGATAAGTTCAGTATCCCAAGTGGTTGGCTATTATTGTCCCTGTAAAGAAGAAGAACGGAAAAAATAGGGTTTGAATCGATTTCAGAGATCTTAATCGGTATTGTCCTAAAGATGATTTCCCAGTTCCGATTACAGAACTCTTAATTGATGAAACCACTGGCTATGAAGTACTTTCCTTCATGGATGGTTATTCCGGATATAATCAGATCCGAATGGACCCAGAAGATGAGGAATCTATAGCCTTAAGAGCCCCTCAAGGTGTGTTTTGTTACCGGGTGATGCCCTTTGGTTTAAAGAATGCAGGTGCAACATATCAACGCGCCATGCATCGTATCTTCAAACCTTTCTTAGGGAAGTTTGTTGAATGCTATGTAGATGATTTGGTGGTTAAATCCAAACAATGTTCTAATCACTTTTCTGATTTGGAAGTCAAATTCCACAAGCTTCGACAACATAATCTGAAGATGAACCCCTTAAAATGTGCTTTTGGGGTAACCTCAGGAAAATTCCTCGGCTTTGTTGTACGCCTTTGTGGTATTGAAGTCGATCCTGAGAAAACAAAATCAATCCATGGTATGTCACCTCCTCAGAATTTGAAAGAATTAAGAGGACTTCAAGGACACTTAGCCTATATTCGGCGTTTCATCGCCAATTTGGCAGGGAAAAGTTTACCCTTTACCAAATTATTTAAAAAAGGAGTCACTTACTAGTGGACTGAAGAATGTCAAGAAGCATTTGATGTTCTCAAGATATACCTCTTGATTCCACCAGTACTCATGCCAACTGTTGAAGGTAGACCACTTATCCTCTATGTGACATCTCTAGAGCGATCATTGGGTGCCTTTCTCGCTCAAAATAATGATGCTGGGAATGAAAATAGCCTCTACTATCTCAGTAGAACTATGCTTGAAGCAGAAACCTGGTATTCAAGTATTGAGAAGTGCTGCGTGGCATTAATCTTTGCAGTTCAGAAACTGAGACACAACCTGCAACATCACGAGGTCCAATTGGTATCTCGCAATAATCTTCTCAAATTCATCCTTAGTCGTCCAATGCTTACAGGACGTCTATCAAGGTCTGCAGTTATTTTGCAGTAGTTCGACATTCAGTATGTATCTCAAAAGGCAATAAAGGGCCAAGCTCTGGCTGATTTTCTGACTGAACATCCTTCAGTGGAAGACACGTCTTCAGATATTGAACTCCCTAATGAGGAAGTTTTTTCTATTCAAGAGTGTCCTCAATCATGGGAAATGTATTTTGATGGTGCTTCCAGAAGTCCAACAGGGATGAAAATGGAAAATCCTAAATTCAAAAAAGTTGGTTTAGGAAATGTAATCATTTCTACAGATAAGGAATTGTTACATTATTCCTTTTTATTGTGGGAAGGTGGTACCAATAATGATGCCGAATACTAAGCTCTTATCACAGGCTTGGAGTTAGCACTTCAAGAACAGGTGAATCACTTAAAGGTGAAAGGTGATTCAGACCTGGTAATCAAACAAGTCAATGGGGATTATGCCATCAGAAAAGAAGAGTTAATCCCTTTGTATGATTACGTCAGAAAGTTAATGGCGAATTCTCTTCAGAACCGACATTTTCTAATGTCCAAAGATCACAAAATGCTCATGCTGATGCACTGGCTAATATAGCCACAGCTCTAGCAAATCCAAATCGGGACGAGACAACCATTAGTATTGCCCACCGTCATGCAATTTCACCTTATGTTCAAGCCAGAATAGAGGAAATTAATGAAATCAGTCCCATTCCTGAACTGTATGGTCATACTATAGGATGGATGTCACCTATAAGGGAATACCTTCAAAATGGAACACTTCCACCTGATAGAGCTGAGAAAGAACAAATTTGGCGACATGTGGTAAATTTTACTCTTTATGATGGCCCAAACCACCTAGAGAAAATTCTCTACAAAGTTGGTTTTGATAGAGTTCTCTTCAGATGCATTGATGGTGAAGAGACAATGACTGTCATGAAAGAAGTGCATGCAGGAGTCTGTGGTGCCCACCAGTCTGGACATAGATTGTCTGATCAAATTCGAAGGCTTGGATACTTTTGGCCTTCAATGATACAAGATTGTGTTGATTTCACAAAGAAGTGTCATTCATGTTAGGTAGATGCCAACTTCATTCATCAACCTCCAGAGTTGCTTCATACAGCTAAATACTCATGGCCATTTGCCAGATGGGGAATGAATGTGGTGGGACCTTACCCTTCAGCTATGGCCAAGAAGTTTAAGTACATTCTTACTGCTACTGATTTCTTTTCCAAATAGGAAGAGGTAGTACCTCTCAAAGAAGTCAGTTCTAAATGCATTGTTATCTTCATCAAGTCTAACATCATTACTAGATTTGGTGTCCCTCATACCATATTAACGGACAACGGCACCAACTTATGTTCTTCTGAGGTGATGAAATTGTATCAAGAATACAACATTAAATCCAACCATTCATCTCGGTATCATGCGGCAGCCAATGGCCAAATAGAAGCCATTAACAAGACTCTTTAAAATATACTAAAAAATATGGTGGATAAAGATAAGAGGTCATGGCCTAATAAACTCTTTCATGCTTTATGGTCTTATCGGACTACCACCCGCAATGCAACGCAGTCAACTCCATATTCGTTGGTATATGGAACAGAAGCAGTCTTTCCAATTGAAGTTCAATTGCCCTCACTCAGAGTAGCCATTTGTGATCAGTTATCTACAGATGATCAATCCCAAAAGCGATTTAATGAATTGGAATGGTTAGATGAGAAAATATTGTGCACTTTGCACCACTTGGAAATCTATCAGAATCGAATAGCACGAGCTTTTAACAAAAAGTTCGTCTTCGTTCATTCATTCAGGGAGAATTGTTATTTGTTCTCAGAACTCCAATGATACCAGGAAAGAAACCTCCCAAGCTTGAGCCAAAATGGGAAGGACCTTATTCAATACATAGGGTCTACTCCAATGGAGCATATTCATTAATATCGATGGATGGAGAACTCATTACTACTACAACTAATGCCAGATTTTTTAGAAATATTTTGTATAAAATACAAAGTATTCACATTATGTCCCCGCAACATGACACTAAACTGTGCAGCACTAGTTCGTCCTTGCTATATGACGTTAAACTATACAGCAGTGGTCCTGTATGACCTTAAACTGCAACATCGTCCCACACGACGTTAAACTGTGAAAAAGTTCCCTAAATGGTCCAGTATGACCTTAGACTGCAAATAGGTCCTGTATAACCTTAAAATGAATCATCAATGGTCCATGCATATGACACTAAACTATTTGCAAGTCCCTTACGTCCAGTAAGACGTTAAACTGTGACGTCCTAACTACAAGATGCTAAACTGTATGAAAGTCCCTTACGTCCGGAAAGACGTTAAACTATATAATCATCAAAGGTCCTCTATGACCTTAAACTACACCACTGTCCAGCATAACATTAAACTGCACCATCCACGGTCAAAGCATATGACCTTAAACTATTCACACTTTCATCCAACATGACGTTAAACTGTGGAAAAATATCCCCAATGCGTCCAACATGACGTAAATGGTGTGTTATTTTGTCCTTACTGTGTGACATTAAACTGCGCAGTCCCCCTTTTGTCCAACATGACGTTAAACTCTATTGTCCCCATCGTCCTAACTACATGACGCTAAACTGTACAGAAAATTCATGATATGTCCTACATGACATTAAACTGTATTTTGTCCCAGCTACATGACACTAAATTGTGCAGCACCAATAGTACTAACTGCAAGACTTTAAACTGCATAGTCCCTTTATATGTCCTACATGACATTAAACTATGCGTCATTAAGGTTGTTGTTACCTTTTGTTTCTCACACCGAGTATGACTCACATGAGTTATAGAAAACCTCAACCGTAACATTCTCTTTGGGCCGCTAACCATGTATAAGTCCCAACAACATTTTTTTTTATTTTTTTATTTAGATCATTGTCCCCAAGAACAACTTGATCATTAATTCATTCTTTAATTGAAATACACGGACTTTGATCCTTTCCCTCCAGGATGGGTATGTAGGCAACCTCCCAGGGTTCAAGCCCAAAAAAAATCTCTTCACATCGGTTCACCACCATCTCATATGATGTTGATTTGTTAAACCACCCCTAGAATCAATATCTTTACATTGATTCACTTTCGTCCTTGTTATATGATGTTAAACTTTGCAACACTTTTGTCCGGTACGACAATAAACTACAATTCTCTTTGATTTCCTCATTTGAGAGAGAACTATTATTGACATTGATTTTTTCAATCATGTTTCATTTCAAAAGACTACGTGCATACATGGTAATGCCTAAACTTTTTATCTCGGGTTAAACCATCATTGCACTAACGCCCCATTTCACCCTTCACATGTACGAACCAAATTTGTACAAAGGGTAGTTCTAGAACTACGTGGGATTGATTCCCATCCTTATGGGATACGTAGGAACGTTCGAGTATCCCTCGAATCCAGCCCCAAGTCTTTTTGGACCTAACCCCAAATTTCACTTTCAGTCGCTTGGCTGAAAGGTCCTCATGAAAAAACACACTGTGTATTCCTTATTATGGTCTGAACTCTATGACGCTAAACTAAGATCTCTCATATTTTCGTCCTGCACGACGTTAAACTGCATTTCAAGAACTATGTATGGCTTGATTCTCATTCTTATGAGATACGTAGTGAAGTCCAAAATTTCAATTCAGGACCCAGCCACAACCTGATTATGGTTATCATTGACCTAAGTATCTCTATATATATTGGACAATACCCATCTTTATGTGTTATAATCCTAACCTTAAATATTTTCAGATCTTTATAACCCATTTCATGACTTTTTAGTCACAAAAATGTCAAACTTCTGAGAATTCTTTTTTCCTGACTATGCAGCACGTGCCCATAGGTGGCCTTACCTGAACAGTCTACATAACAGACTTGTTAGCCAAAAGATACTATTTTATTTAACTATGCAGCCAATTCCCTTAGGTGTCCCTTCATAATTCAACCCCCTAACAGGTTTGTTAAATGATGGTAACTTCATTCTTGGGAAGAATGCCTCTTTTGTCCTTATTTGTCTTATACAACAGTATGTAGGGATCCGCAAAAAATAGCCATCCTTAACATACTTGTCCCATATCCTTTTTCATGATCTGAAAGTATTCAAGTCTATGGTTTATACTCTCCATATTCTCTTTCCCTACGTTTGGTTCAGACCATCGTAGGAGTGATATTTATTCAATTTTTCGATATTCTTGTTCGGAAATATCTTCTCTGTATTCAAGTACCTCTTTCCATACAACAAACTCTATACTTTAGAAAATTTGAATATCCATAAACTT
The DNA here is from genome assembly GCA_963277665.1 of Viscum album. Lineage (NCBI taxonomy): Eukaryota > Viridiplantae > Streptophyta > Magnoliopsida > Santalales > Viscaceae > Viscum > Viscum album. The sequence continues at coordinate 1,654,016,328 of OY728148.1, read as the reverse complement.
TCATTGGCTTTTAGAACTAGGAATGTAAATTTCTGAGTGTTCTTTTGTCTGACTATGCAGCACGTTCCCATATGTGGCCTTGCATAAACAGTCCACATAACATACTTGTCAGCCGAAAGATGCTATTTATTTGACCATGCAGCCAATGCCCTTAGGTGGACCTGCATAATTCAACCCCCTAACGGGTTTTGTTAAATAATATTAACTTCATTCTTGGAAACTAATTCTTCTAATGCATTTTAGATCTTTCCCATATCATTCCTTATATTCAAATATTCTTAAGTCATTGTTTACATATTTTCTCTCATACTTGAGTATGGTAATATGTTTTCATATAAATTGTCAATGAATTGAATCAATTATAATCCATTTCGGTCAAAGCTATTTCGACCTTAAACATCAGCCTTTGTATGTCCGACATGCATGACTTTAAACTGCCATATTTCTTGTTTCTCTTTTCACCTCAGAGTCAAATCCTCTTTTCACTCCAGATCCAACTCTGAGGGGGTACTTTTGTTGACGCTCCTTTCTGTCACAGAGTCTAATGACTGAAAAAAGGGAAATACCTTAGTCCAAAGTGATTCATCCTTTGAAGAAACATCAAAAATCGACAAAGGGATGAACAAGGAGAACATTGCCCATAGGTCGCGCAAGTTCCCTCATGGACGCGCAAGTACACTTGCGCGCCACCTAGTGGTCGTGCAAGTCTACTTGCGCGACGCCTTATGGTCGTGCAAGTGACTTGAGTGACCTAATTGATAACCTCCCGGTAACCGGCTAGGGTCTTCTCCTGCCTATAAATAGACCATGTGGGCCCCCCATTCGAGAGGATCTTTTTCCAAAAAACTCGGATTGAAGCTCCCGACGCCCAAGTCACTTATCAAATCTTCTGGAACACTTCTAAGGTAATTTGTTTACCTAGAACGGAAGATCTAAAGAGGGGGAGGAAGGCCTAAGTGTTGAAACTCATCAACACTTCCGCGCCTGAGTGGCCAGCCCTTAAGGGAAGTGGTCACACTTGCGCGTCGCCTTACTCTTTAGATAGAACTTGCGCGTCCCTTTTCTGGAAGAACCTTAAGAGGATTATAAAGGCTCTAATGAAGAGTCGCTCAAGTATTTCAAATGCTGGTTGAATATCACGCAAGTACACCACGTGTCGCGCAGGTATACCTGCGCACCCAATACATGTACGCCCACGCAGTACTTGTGCGTCTTCCAAGACTTGCGCGCCCCTTCCTTTTTGGGTGCCGTTCTTGCCCATTTCACCCCTATTAAGCCATTATACTTCCTTTTCAAGATCCAGTCTTCAAGACACTCTTCAAAGCCATTTATGGCATGATTTCTTGATTTGACTTCCTTAACTGAAAGGAATTCTGTGGAGTATCTCTCAAAACCTAGTGATTTAAATATCCTTATGTCACTAAATATGGAGAGTTCAGTCATTCAACCTCTTCCTTTAAGATGGGAGAATCCTTAACCTGGGTCTCCTTTTCAGGAATAAGACCCGGTCCTAATCTTGGGCATCCTTCTTGGGAGTAAGCCCCATATCTCCTAATTTGGGCATCCTTTTCAGGAGTATGCCCCAAACCTTAATCCTTAACCTAGGTCTCCTTTTCAGGAATAAGTCCCAGTCCTAATTTTTGGCTTCCTTCTCAGGAGTAAGCCCCAAGTCCCCTAACCTAGTTCTCCTTTTCAGGAATAAGTCCCAGTCTTAATCTGGGGCATCTTTCTTAGGAGTAAGCCCCATATCCTCTAATTTGGGCTTCCATTTCAAGAGTAAGCCCCAGTCTCTAATTTGGGCTTCCTTTTCAGGAGTAAGCCCCAAACCTTAATCCTTAACCTGGGCTTCCCTTTCAGGAATAAGTCCTAGTCATAAATCCCTTAACCTAGGCCTCCTTTTTAAGAGTAAGTCCCAGCCATAATCTTGGGTTTCCTTTTCAGGAATAATCCCCAAGTCCCTTAAATTCTCTTTAACCAGTCCTAATTTTCGTTTGAACTGGGATTCCTTCTCAGGAGTAAAACCCTGTTATCAATCCTCTCCTGATTTGGGTTTCCTTTTAACGAATAAGTCCCAAGTTAGAGTATTCAAATCTCCATGAAGCACATATACCTTTATCGACCATGTTCCTGGATTTTCTCCCTAAAGTAAATCCTAACCTTCATTTATCTGGGCAGTCATATATACATAAGCCCCAAACCATTTCTTATGATTGCATCTTTCATGGCACAATTGTCTAATTTTTACCAATACCTCTTGTTTCCCACACCGATCATGAATCACGTGAGCTTAGAGTGTAAAAGTAATTGTGACATCCTTCTTTGAGACATCAATCATAAACATCATACTCCTTTACTCGAACTACGTGGGTTCTGATTCCTTTTCCAAAACAAAGGATACATAGGTAACCCATTTATGGGTTTGATCCCAACTCTGAAATAATTAATGTCCTTCTGAATGGCAATAAAATTCAAGTGCCCCACTGAGTGTCTTTAAAAACCAGCCTAGTCACCATACTGACCAAGAGACTTTTATATAAATGTTTTGAAGGATACCATTGACCAAGAATCTCTAAATAAATAAAGTTGATTCTCTATTGATGAAGAACCTCGAATACATATAAAATATTATCTAAATTTCTTACATATTTAATCATTGATTGTTAAACTGAAGGAAATCTCATTTTATAATTGGTAATGTAATAAGGATTCACGAACATAACTTAAATCTATAAAGAGAGTCCCGGAATAGAGAATAATTCCCCTCAAAATGGTGTGATGAGTCCGACCTCCCATACTCTCGACCAATTAAAATTCCTAAGCCTCATCAGTCCACAAGCTAATGAGAGCCTACCTTTGGAAAGTAGGTCCAAATGGATGTGGAATCATTGGATGTTTCCGGTTCTACAAACAAACCCGCTAGAAACCGTTCGGAACGTTTGAATCTCCCATCCAGGAGGTCATCCCCTAATTCTGAGGGAAACACTGCCATAAAGGGAAATCTATTCTTGTGGACACGACTGACGATAACCAATTGGAGGAAGGCCTAGAGATGGGTCCTGAGTTGAGATTGATTAGGACTACTGATAGAGGAAGGTGTGATGGTTGGTCTAGTTCAGCTTTGAATGGTATGCCATCTGGGTTTTGTAATGTGTCCTTTTGAGTGCTACAGTCATGAACCTGGAGCTTCGGGGGGTAAGAGGGATAACCCGAAGGCTTCTGGAAGTTTGAACAAGTCAAGGCAAGAGGCTGGATCTTCCACTAGCTCCTTGGTCTGTGAGAGTGCAGGGAAGAATCAGGACTGGGGGAATTTGATTTCTGCAGATGCGGTTAGCTCGGTTGGTTCTAAAGAGTCTAGAAGACTGGACACTTTGGCTCCACATTTTCAGTCTTTGAGTAACAGGTTTGAAGGTTTGTCTGATGGTTTGATGGTTGAGGGACAGGAGGAGGATGGTCTTACTTGAGGGATTGATGGTGAGGAGGCTCTCGTGAGATAGTCATTTAAAGGCTGGGACAATGCACATGTTGGCGACATGGGACTTCCAGATAGTCAGTCGGTCGATGTATGCAGAGAGACTGCATGTGAGGGGGCTCTAGAGAGTCAGTTAGTGGAGATTAAACCAGCTGGAGTAAGGGGCTTGATATTGTAGGTTTGACAGTGGAAGACAACCACATTGTGGTCAAGAGCTACAATAAGGTTGAAATAGATATGATTCAGGATCTTCAGGTTCGTGGTAGTATGAAGGAGGCTGCTGCGGTGCCCGTGGAAAATGTTTTTCTAGAGGGGGAATACCTTCCTTTCATGGAGTTTAATACTCCAGATCAAAGGATGGATAAAAATGCTGGGAGTCATGTCTCACGTTTAGGGGATAAAATCAGTAAAGGAAAGGGGATCTCTGGGGGAGGTAAAGGAAATGTGAGTGGCCCAGTTGGTCGTTCTTTCAGTGAATCTGTTCAAGGTGGGAAGCACCCTCTGGATATAGTTGAAGGGTCTGTTTTGGCTACACCAAGGAGACGGCCAAGGAGAGATTATTCTTGTATCCCACGAACAATGCGAACTAGGTCCACCTCTAAGGGGAATATTCATGTGACCGTGGTTATTAGTAAGGGAATCTTGATCAAGGGTACAACGCCAGACCAATCAGCACTAGAACATCTCAGGTGTCGGGTACAAAGTGCAATCTACTGGAGGTCACCGGAATAGTAATCGACTACGGCTCCCGGTGAAGATGAATCTGGCATGGGATGCAGAGATTCCTATGGTTTTTATGATGTGTAATTCTGTGTGGCTGGGTTTCCTGAGTTTTTGTTTTCCTTGTTTGATGTTGTGTTTGTAAGGATGTGCACTGGTTCCCATAAATCGGCTTTTGATAATCAAAAAAATGATTTGCAGTCACATATATTTATTATCGACATATTTATGACCATCCATGTAATGTGGTGATGAAAATAAATTACACAACTACATAGAGACGATAGGACGTACATACACTTGAGCGATGCATTCTCTTTTTTTAGGACTAAAAATAATAAAAATAGTTATATAATAATCATAATAATATATCAGTTATTCATGACACAGGATTAATATCATTAGGTTTAAAAAGACATTTTAATGTGCCATAAATGGTGATTATCTCTTCTTTAAAAGAGGTCCATTAGTTACCCTCTCAAGAAACCTTGTGATGTTATTCCAAGATTACCATCTCACCCAAACCTTGTACAAGGATGTTGAAAAGAATTTTTTTGGTAGTTATATGTTGATATTAGTCTCTCTAAGTTGTTTATAGAAAATAGTAGAGGTGGTGCCCTTTTAAAATTAATTCAACAACACACATTTAATTAATAATTATACATAAATATAATAAACTCATTTTTATCTGAAAGTAGAACCAAACAAAAATAATATCAATCCTAAGATAGAATATGGTTTAAATAAGTAAAAGAAAATAATAGAGGTTTTTTTATTTTAAATATTATCTTTTGGATTAACTCATTGATTATATAATATTAATGTTAACCTAAGTAACTACATTTAGAAAACTAATGGGTTATATTTTTGTCATAAAGTAAAAAAATTCTCATAAAAGGCCACAGTATAAAAACATTAACCATGTATAATCAACCATTTATTTTTTAATTATTTTTATGATTTTTAAATAATTTTATAAAAATATTAATTCCATAAAATATTATTAATGTTGGTTCTTATGCAATTTAATTAAATAGAAATCAATGAAATCAAGACAAATATGGAATTATAATATAATAGTTTAATAGAAAAATAATATTATACATTATTCTATAAAATTCATTTAAAAAATAACTCATCAATTTTTATTACAATTATTTTTTATAAATATTTTAATTTATTATTTATTAATTGAATAAATATTGTATTAATGTTGAATAAACATTTATGATAATTATTTCATCAATAAATTAAAAAAATTACTTAATAAAAATATGAATTCAAATTTACAATGAAAATTTAAAACTAAATATAATCTTTTTGTCCTTATAGGAAATTAATATTGATACTAAAGTCAAGAGTGTGATATTTTTTATTTATTCTTTTCTTAATGTTATATAAATATTAATATCAAAGAAAAATTACACAAAATTTCCATATATTCATGAATTGCATTATTTTGGTTGAAATAAACTCATCTTATATGATAAATGAAAGTGTTAGATAAATATTAAGGCCTTAACCATATTGTATCACTGTTATACAAGTATTACCCTTACTGAAGTGACAAATATTTATAAAGGTTGTTATTCAAAATGATAAAAAATATAAGGGGTCTATTTATAAAATTTAAACATCATGATTCCATACATTATTTTTTTTATCAAAAATAAATTCTAAGAAGTTTTAAAAATTAATTTCAAAATAAATTTTTTGAATGTGATAAAAAATTTTATTCTTGAATAAATTAAATTAAACCTAAAAATTGACTTATATGAAAATCATGTGAAATGGACTTCTTAATTGAATTAATTATAATATTATAAATTAAATAAATATTATATCACTTTAGTACCAAATCTTAATTTAAATGTGTCTTTTATATTATATTATTTAAATAAAATAAATGATAGTCTTAAAAAAATCGACATTTTTTCACAATTCATTAAAAAATAAAAAATCCTGAAAAATCCCCAAAATTATTATTAAGATATCATTTACATTATGATTTCCAAAATTACTGTGTATTTATAAATTTAAATATCTAAAATTTGATGAAATTAATTACAATATCCATATAGAAAATACAATAAAAATAATTTTTGAAGAAACACATTATTGAATCATAAAATTGCTTTAATCAACACTATGTATTTATTTAATAAGTTTTAATAAATAAAATAAAATAAAATAAAAGATTTATACTTATTAATCATATTTTGGTTTACATTATTCATACCTTAAAATGTAATTACTTGGTGGTAAAATTTCAACAGTTTTTTTTGGTTCATTTAAATTCAATGTATTGTGTAAATTAAGATGTCAAAAATATTTATGTAAAGATAAATATATCATAAAATTCTGGGTTATTACAATATATACCCTTATACGAATTTATCACTCGATTTTTTTTCACTTTTATAAAAAAACTGATGATAAGGTTTCCTAATCATATCCAATTGTTCCCATATATCGTCCTTAATTTTAGAATTTTTTTTTCACAAAATAATGACCAAGTTACAAGTTTTGTATCATATAAGTTCCCCTCTATGATTTATATTCACTATTTATTGTTCCTCATAATTGATATCTTCATGTAGTAGTAAAAAGTAAAAGTTCAATATGTGTGATGGTTCATCTGTGTGCTTTCTTATAAGAGACACATGGAATAAATCATGAACGAGAAATTGATTTAGTAGAAGATACAAAAGATAAACTACCATATTCCTATGTTCGAGAATTTCAATGGGACAAATATGTATAGTTCTCAGTTTTACATTTATTCTAAATATCATAACATTCATCCAATTAGGTATTTGTAGGAATTCCTTATCACCAACTTCTAACACTTGATCTCATCAATGATTGTCATCATAACTTTTTTATCGACATTGAGATTACCAAATGTGTTATGGAATGGATCTAAAATTATCTATCATTTCCTCAGATAGATTATCTCCTAATAGGATTCTTTCTCCATATTAACTCCATCATTTTTAAGTTATGTATATACTTCCACATAGGTCTTCATAATGACCTATTTGATTTTCTTGTGAAATGTTTTTAAAGAAAATTATACCAATGGAATGTGTTGACCCAAAAAACATTTGAAATTACTGGAGAAATCTCATAACCTAAATTCATGTGTTTTAATTGTCTTCTAAAACAATCCATATTTATGATAATATTATGCAGTTATGAAAATAAACTCTATATCAAGATATTTATTAATAGTTCTCCTAAAATTCAGGCAAAACCCCAGATCTATATAAGATATGATTGGGAGTGTTAATCTATGAAATCTAAAAATTCCCTTAATTTACAGTCCAGTAAGATATTAAAGAGATATGTATTCTAAAAAATTGATAAAATTTATAGAATTTTTATAGTGATAGACTAAATCCCAAATAACATTATTCCCTTTATGTATTTTGGGGTGTTCAATGATGAAGTCCATGGTAATGTTTCCCGATTTCCATTCAATAATGGGTAATAGTCATAATGTTCCCTATGAATTTAGTCTCCCATTCTTAAAATGATGATAAAATAGGCATCAAGATACATACTCTATAATATCCCATTTCATGTTATCCCAAAAAAAACTCATTCCTATCTATTTAAATCTTCTTACTTTCATGGTGAATATATAATTATTAATTATGTGATTTATCAAAAAAATGCCTTCTTTAATTCTGATATTGAAACAAAACATACTAGGTTTCTAAACCTTGTCATTCTAGCATGATCATGGTTGATCTGAGGAAAATTCCAATCAATATTTTATAATTCAATGTCTTCCTTATACGCTTTCCTAATCCAATCATGTATTGAATGTTGAAGATTCATCTTATAAATATATGGTCTTTCCCCTTTCATTAATGATTGAAGATACTACTTCTTCAAATCCACAATTATTGGATCTCTGTAATCCTCATCATGGATAGACTATCATAGCCTATTTGACTGAGATCATTAAACATCATATTTTCCTTTATAATGTGGTATTGTTATGAGAATTCCTATTCATTGATCATCCCTAACCATCTTCTCTATTTCATATTCAACTCCTTATATATAAATATATACTTTAGGATTTTATAATCAAAATATATATCAATCTTTTCACCCAATTGATAATGCTTATATATATTTAATGTAATATTTTTGGTTTCTAACTCTAAATCATGATTATGGTAATAATTCTCATAAATTTTCAATTGGTGAGAGGAAAAAACTATCAAAATATCATTCTACATGATAAAAAATCTATATCACTTAATTATCTCATCATTGTATGTCCCAAACACTTCTCTACAATAGGGCGGTGTAAGAATAGCCACACTGAAAAACCTTCCCCTATTTTTTTTGGAACTCTAGTATCATTCGTTTATCCAAAAACAATTATCTACCTTCTGAGCCAATTAGGTATTGGATTAGATAGTAATCATAAATATTTCCAAAATATTTATTAGTATCTAACCAACCCAATAAAACTATGTCTTTTAGTTACTTTTTATATTCACATTATTTTTTTCACTATCTTTTGACTTTTATGGTTCTACTGATATATCCTCATCTGAAAATATTTAACATAATAATGACACATTTTGTAACCAAAATCCACACATAGTAAATTTGTCACATATGTTCACTTTTTTAAGGGATATCAACCCAATTATCAAATGTTATTCACGATCATGCATTCATTTATAAAATTTAATAACATAATGTATTAGGACTACAAATATCTAAAGAACCAATTAATTTAATCAATAATGATAATTTGATCATTTGTAACAACAAATTTAATTTTAATAAATTCAAAATGACCATACCTCTTATGAAAGGTTTTCTTTGGAATATCGTCCTTGAAACATAAGTGATGATATTTAGATCAAAGATCAATCATGGAGAAATATTATGTGAATCATAATTAATCAAACAGATCATCGATAAGGGGTGTATGATACTAGTTCTTAATAGTGATCTTTTCATGTTTTGATAATAAATTAAAAAAATGATTACCCATCTTTATTATTTTAAAAAATAAAATTTATATCGGATGGTGAAGTACTAGTCTGAATGGATCCCATATCTAAATTCTCTACTAGTTTATTATTTAATTCCAATAACATAATTTTGGTCATTATCTAGGGTGTATTTGAAATAGTTATAGCAACACATATGAGTTAAATTATAAAATTGACATTATAATTCATGGGATTAATAGGAAACCCTTGTGAAAAGACATTGAAAAAATACCAGAGTAAGTATATCTTTAGTCATTAGTTTCTCCCCAACCATCTAAGATAAATATATCTCATTAATAGTCCCAAAAGTTCATATGATGTAATTAATTTCTATTTTGAGTTCATTTTCATTTTCACATCAATTTAGTATCATTGGCTGATTTAGAATATTGAATATAGAATCCCTATCTCAAAACATTATATGGGTTCTATACTTGAAAAGTCCACCCCTTCCCAAAATTACATCAAATTCAACATGAGGAGTAATAAAAATATATCTTGGAATCATTTTCCCATACAACTCTATCCTTGGGGACATATAGACTTGAGAAATGATCATCCTAACATTAAGAGTTTTCATATAAAACACAACATCTAATCATTGAGGTGGTAATATGAACCCCTGAAATAATTCATTATATAATCTTTTTGGTAGAACCCAAATAAAAAACATCCACACATCTAATGTGGGTTAAAATTGTCCCTTTGACCACATTTTTTATAAAATCCACTTTGTAGGTAGTAATTCCACATACATTCCCTTTTACCCATTGATTATTCTATGGTATGTGCCCTTGATTCTTGGGGTACTATTTTGTATAATTCCCCAGATCATTAGTGTTTATGAAATTGAAATTACTATTTTATTTCATTGCATTAAATTCATTATCTACACTTGTAACAAACCCAAATTCCCTTCACACGCTTCTAGGATGTTTCTTTTTAGAATTTTTATATGATATAAATTACATCAATATATTATTATTATTGTATATGATCCCCTTTTATTTTTCTTTAGTCAGCCTATTATTCTTTTGATTACCCATGATGATATAGGATCTAGAAATTTCATTCTCATGTATAATGGAATAAGATACAACATAATCGTATAATGAAAATGTGTTAGAAACTAATTCCCATAAAATACCTAGATAGATCGTATCATTGAAATGGTCATTACTGCTTTCTAGATTATGTATGTATTCCAAATCAATAATGGATAATCTCATAATGTAATACTCATACTCTTCTGCACTTTCTTATTCCTTCTTCTCTAATGTGAGGAAATTCCACTTCATTTCATCTGTTTATTCTCAAGGGATGTATTCATAGAATAAAATCATGTTGAAAGTTCTACATTACACACTTTATATTTATTTATTCTATTTAGTTTTTGATATTAATGGAAAAAATTAATTAGAATCACCTTTTAAAAAATACACTTTTATAATAACCTTTTCATATTCATTATATCACAAAGACAGTAATATGTTTTTGAGAGACCTAACACATTATTCACCTAACAATGGATTATAGTTCTACTAAAACATGGTGGATTCTATCTATTGGTGTGATTTGACATATGTGAATCATAATATAAAACAAAATGTTTTTCCATTTGGAAAATGTTATTCATCCTAACCTAAGTCAGCTACCCTAGTTTTACTGTGATCTACTGAGTTCCAACACCAACTATATTATCTTTTTTATCATGGTTGTCATTTAATTGACTATAGTTTTTGATTCACATTCTTCCATTATGTGTCATCACTAAATAATGTTGTAAAATAATTTCTCACAAATTCATCATGAATATTGATCAGTAAATTAAAAATCCCTATAGTGAAAAAGAATTATAGGGAATTATATGGATTTTTATGTAAGGTATTTTCATTTATAATATTGTCCCAAATGTATTTAATAAACATGATCTACTTCCAAATTTAGATTCCCTAACTACAAAAACATAGAGTTTGTTTATACATTATTACAATAACATAGGAGACTTGGAATCATATCCCAAAGGATCAATCAATATAGATGTCTTGAAAAACTAGATACATAAATGATTCACATATTACATTGAAAATATAAACTTAATACCATAAGAAACATTATAACATCTTTAATATTATTCCTAATATCCTAAATCATGTCCTATGGAAAGGAATATAAATAAAGGGTGATGTTAGATACTCAATAAGTTCTACATATAGTGGAAACTATCATGATTAAATAAATAATAATCAATTGGGAAAGTAAAATAACTACAAAAAATTAGTTTTCTCAATTACATAATCATGAAATTCATCCCTAGATAATAAAAACTAAATTCCATAAATGAAATTATAAATATTTTATGTCATGATATTTTAAATCATGATATGTTCAACATCATAACCTTATTCCAAGATAGTTTAATTGATGGATATGTATATATTGAAACCCCATTTAATATATTTTTACAACAGTTTTTTCTCATGATTCCAATCATTGAATTGAGGGACAATCTATAACCTATCCCCCCTATCACAACATGCCCAATTAATTGCACATATTTTGAATAATATATTTACATCATGAACATTATTCTTTATAAAAAAATTAATATTTTTTAAATAATATGAAATATCAATATTTTCCATGTAAATGAAATAAACTTCAATGTAAAACATTGCATCTATAAATGGTATAAATATTAAGAAATAATCATACTCCTGATAAAAAGAATATAGATATTTAGGAGAAACATAATCTTCAATGATTATTGGAAAATTAATCTTCCAAGAGAATGTTAATGAACAAAAAAGTAATAACAAATAAAATATGTATATCCGTTCATCAAAAATATAGGTTTGGAAATAAATTCATGACTTTTGGAGAATAAAAAAATGTCGGAAAAAAATTTAAAACTAATAATTAATTAAGGATTTTTATTTATAAAATATTTAAAAACATGTAAATGAAACTGAATTGTGTAAAACTGTTACATCAAATGAAAAAATAAACTAACACTATATACATTAAAATGAATAATTCCTTCATAATTTTTGTAAGGATGATATAACATGATCCTTTCCAAAAAACATTAAACAAATTCAATTCAAACCTATTAAGAAAGTAATGGATAAAAATTGTTTTGATGATAAATCATTATATAAAATAAATAATACCTTCAACATTTTTTTAAAAATATGAACATTGAAGAGAGATATTCTCCATCAAATATAAAAATAAGATCATATTTTTTAAATATTTCATTCCTTGATTCAATTTACAAATAGAGAAAACATTTAAATAAAACTTGGAAACTAAATAAATATATAGAGGAATAAAATTTCATTCCCCCCTCCAAAGATCCCCCTCATGAGCTACAAATGAGTAAAATGAGATAATGACCCCCTATGTCCACCTCTAGTAGGCCCCGGGGTGGCGAAAACACCAAGGCAACAAAAATATCACAATATGGGTGGCATTACCCTTTATAAGAAAACAGGATTGGGAGATAAGACGTATCAACATAAAAAAAACTCTAAAAATATATAAAAGAGATCCAAAATACATCCCACATACATATTTAAAAATAAAAATATTACATATGCAGTAAAACTTCAAGGTAATTACTAATGAAAATATAAGTATCGACACAAAAACTATCCCAAAGTCCAAGCTATTGAATCCCAAAACGGTCTATGTAGTTCTCTTGCGAACCTAAGAATATTTTTATATATGTAGGGTGATCATAGAAGTATACTCAGTTGGAAATGACAAAGTATCTCATGCACAAGTGGTAGAATCATACTAATTATCCCATGAGAAAATAGTAGAACCAACAACACTGATCAAGGAATTCCAACCCTACCCAACTCAAAAATGAATTCTCAACAAGTAATGAAATTTCAGAAGTGTGATATAGTAATCACATCGATGATAGGGTACCGTACACCACTTTTCCACTGATTAGACTTTCTCAAACCCTAAAGAAAAACTTCTTGGCGCTCCCACCTCATTCAAACACACCAAACCACATCCTCCCTGTACACACATGGGCCCCAAAACCACATCACAACCCTACTGCAGAAACCTAGGCCTGATTACCAAATCACATCCTACCCATAGACATATGGGCCTCACAATAACATAAAATCCCACCCACAGACACTAGGGCCTCATACCACAACGCATCCTGAAAACCCATGGGAAATAACAACACATCTCATCCTAAAAACACATGGGAAAACACAACACATCTCTTCCCAAAGACACTTTGTAAAAAAACTTGCTAACACATACCTATTCCAGACAACAAAAACTGAAAAAAAGAATCATTTTCGATCACCACTTGAAAAAGGGGTGAGGGAAGAGAGGGTGGAAAATCATCCACCCCCCCAGGATGTTTGGTAAAACACTCACCCCCTTGATGAATGCAGTGTTAACCACATAGTTCTCAACTAGGGTGGTTTGAATAGAAAAATCACAAGTAAAATACATGTACTACATATTTGATACCATACAATCAAGCCAATCCTATGGGGTTCACAACAAATTATACCTTAATTAGTATTAGCAACAGTCACTTTGAATTTTAATAAATTAAACAATCTTCAAAAATCTCTTTCGCTCAACACCCATTAGTTTCATTATTTATCTTTAACCATAATTAACCATGAAACACATCATTTAACTATTCATTTTCCAACCCCATCCCATTTACCTAATGAACTCATTCAAACTCAAAATTATTAAGTATTTATTTTCTCTGTCACTTCCTGAGAAACTAAGTAACACCACCAGAACAAGAATCACAAAGAAGTATAATAAAGGAAAGAGAATTGTGGTAATTTTACCCATTTAAAATTACTCTTAGTTTAACACGCATTCATGTAATAAAAAACATATCATGAGACATGGATTGATGATTTAGTAATTCTACTCACAGAGAGACTCTAAGAGAATTACCCATGACAACAACTACCTTAATAATTCTTTAAATTCATGCCTCCCTATCCATCCTATCAGCATTAAAAATCCCCAACATATAGACACAATAATAAAAAATCACATCACAGCCATTTTTAGTAGCCTCACTATATAACCACACCACATCCATCAACTCGTAATTTCAGAACCCGATCAAATCCCTACTGTATAACACTCCCCATTTGTTCTACAACTGAATAGTCTATCAATATGAGATTCCATTACACCATAAAAAACACCACACACATAGCCGTACTCCAAACAGAATCACCACACAAACTAACCAAAACACAATTTCTAAATGAAATGAAGTACTCCTCATTTAATTCTTCTTGTTAATTCAGGGTTATCACAGAACAATTTGATCCTAGAAAGCCTATTTATTTATCAAAATATACACGGTTAATCAATTTCATGTATATACAGAAGGCCAACAACGAGAATTCACAAGAACCCACATGTGAAAAAATAGTGAACACAAACGGAACTGATTTTCAATAGGAAAATAGGCCATAAAATTCACAACATGGATCAGAGTAATAATAAAGCATAAGAATGCAACACTTTCCCCAGCCCCTGATTATTATTTTAAAACTGAATTGATTAACATTATTGAATTTTGATTCAACAATATCATAAGGATACATTCATACACCCATCCCACATGATACAAAATTATGACTATTGAAGGGATCCCTTCCTCAAAGAACAGATGATCAAAACTTCATTATTGCAGAAAAATAGGGGTTGTGTAGGTAGCATGAAGAACCTCCAGCAAAAACACAATCCAAAGGTTATAGCATAATGTATGACTCCTTAAGGAAGAAAGGTTATGTGCACCTCTTCAAGAGAATGTTAAACTAACAAGCATGAATGAATATAATATTTAGAAATGCTAAATCCTATATCAACTGGAGAAATTGTTTTTAAAAGACATTATAGTTAGATCTTGACCAAGACCATGCAATTAGGAAAACAAGGGAAGCATTTGGTATTTATAAGTTACATATGATTTGAAACACCTAAAAACACATTAAATATATAATTAAAGTTATCTTAAAAAATGAAACGTTAAAGAGGGTGAAACTAGAAATTTTTTAGAAATCTATAATTTTAAAAAACTATTAGAAATGACTCACCATTAGATGAGTCACCAGTGTGACTCACTAGTTTGAGATATCAGTGAGAGTCACCAGTGTGTGTCGTTGTTCTTACACACTAGTCGTGACTGACCATTGCAAGATACTGGTGGATAAATAACTATTCAGAGCGAAATTTTGATGACTCTCTATTTTAAGAAACTAGTGGATGACTCATTCTCCTAAGCTACATGTTGATGAGTCACAGTTCTAAGCTATCAGTGGATGAGTCACCGGTCCTAACTCAACTTCATGAGCTACAATCGCAACCCACCACTGGAGACCCATTAATGCAAGTCCCAATTGAGTCATACCATTGCGACCTATAAGTCCTGAATCACAATTGGAAAAACTATATTTTTGACACCCTCTTGAAATTAATCACTATGACCTCCCCAGACACTTCAAAAACTGATGTTTCAAAATGTAATTGAACAGAGTGGTCTGGTCCATTACAGTAGATACCTCTCAAGCTCTTCTTTTCCATGAGAATTTAAAAAAAACCCAAAAAAATAAAATAGGGGTCCTAATAAAAACCCTATGAGATACCTATTAAGGATCTTGATATGGTTGAAACACCGCTACCGACATCAATGTTCAACGATAAACTACCATGTTTTGTTTGAATGCTTGATTGAAAACCAACATATCCATGAAAACATCTTATAAGATCCAATAACCCTAAAAACACACAGAACACCACACAAGTAAAACAACCACACTCTTTGAACATGCGAATCTAGGAATTACATTCACCATTTCAAGATAATATCTGTTTTAGGCAGCACTGACTCACCTGCATAGCTTTTATCGCGTAGCAATTATTTAATCTTGATTAAGAATCTGGTCCTCCAATCTAGACTCACTAGGACCTTAACACACATTATTGAATGATTAAACAACTCATATAATAAAAAATAAGGTTCAAAAATCACATTATTAATAATAAATAACAAGGTTAAACTCAAAACAACTATGGGTACTGGGAATTTATCTGTGCATCTCACACCCAAGTACTCTTCTTCGGGATTCCGTACATACATTACACATGAAATAATGTAATGTTCCATCAACACAACACCTTCTACTAATGATCATAGATCCCTAATGGCCTCTACACATACATTTTATCATCTTCTATATCCAACTCTCCCCAGTCAATGACATCGGAGTCATTGTGAAGATACTGATGAAGTTGGGAGACATAGAAGATGTCATGGACCCTGTCCAACTATGGTGGAAACATAGCAGGTATTCCAACATTATGACTCGTCCCACCACCTTGAAGTTTCTGATGAACCTAAGAGAAAGCTTACTCCCTATACCAAACCTCTTCTTCCCATGTTGAGGGGAAACAATCAAGAACATGTGGTCCCCAACCTCGAACTTCAAGAGCCTTCTCCTATGATCAACAAACAACTTTTTCTAGTCCTACACTACTTTCATCCTCTCATGAACAATATAAACCTTCTATATCATCCTCTTCACTATGTTAGGGCCAAGAATATATATCTCCACAACCTCTATCTAGCATAATGATGAATGAAATAGTCTTCTGTACAATGCTTCAAACATAACCATGACAATGGAAGAGTGATAGTAATTATTGTATGAAAATTATACCAAGGTAATGTGTCATAACCAAGATCCGAAAAAGTCCATTATTCATTCACACAATATGTATTTTAGTGTCTGGATAGTCTGTTCTGTCTTCCCATCTTTCAGAGGGTGTAAAGCAATGTTGGGCTGTAACATAGTGAAAAAAGCATGATCAAATACCCTCGACAATTCTGAGGTCATACATATATCTCAATATGAGAAAATGGATCTTGGAACTTCATGTAGACGTGAAACCTCATACACATTCCTCATGTCTATGGAATCCACTATGATTGACTCATTTATCTCTAAGAAGTGAGCTAATTTCGTTAGCTGATCCACTGCTACCCATATAGTATCATTTCCTCCTTGAGCTCTAGGTGACCCTATGATAAAATCCATTGATATGTCATCCGACTTCCACTTGGGTAAAACTAAGGGATACATAAAAATACTAAGAACACGATGCTCAACCATCACTTTTTGGTAGACCAAGCACATCACCAAAAACTCCACCATTTCTCGTTTCATCCATGGACACTAAAACAAAATCTTCAAACCCCAATACATCTTGGAAACTGTCTAGTGTACCGATAAGGGTGAGATATGAAACTCATGGAGGATCCCATCATGAATTTACACCTGAATAAATATCCTTCCTTGGAATAACTTTTTATTCTGACCAACATCCACCCATCCCTATAGAGAATCACCATGGTCAATGCAATCATGCATCACCTTTGTCTTTGAGTCTCTCCACTGAGCCTCCTCCACCTACTGAATCGTAGAATACTACACTATAATATGAAATTAACAGCATCTATCGTTTTCCACCCTTTCATCTATGTGTAAGGCCTCCAACTCCTCCATTTCCTTAAAATCGTCTTCAGATTCCCGAACTACCTCATTTGAAGACATCCTTATTCAAAAATTGTCTACAATATTCCCCATCCCTAAGGTGTAGAAGATCTTAAAATAATAGTCCTATAGAAACTCCATCTAACTCCACTGTTAAAAGTTTAGATGTCATTGGGAAAAGTTATACCTCAAACTCTTGCAATTAGTGAAGACCAAAAAGCCTTACCAAATGAGGTAATGTCACCTCAACTTTAGCTCATTTAAGACTACAATTAGATCCAGAACATAGGTTTCATAGTTATATTCATGTGGATACAACAACCTAGACTGATAAAATATCACTACTCACTTGTGCATCAAGATGCATTCCTAACCCTGATAGGAAGCATCAAAAGTCACCTTGAACATCACACCCTCCTTAGTAAACTAGAGCACTGGAGTACTAACCAAGTTAACCTTCAGATAGTCAATCACTACCTGGAACTACTTTCTTCACACAAAATCCTGATCCTTTCTATTCAAATATGTCAATAGAGTTATAAATTGAGATAAATTGGGTACCAATCTCTATTAATAGCTCACTAAACATAGAAAACTGATAACCTCTGTAGCAATCTTATGCACTTCTTGAGAAAAAATACATATACCTTTGATGGTTATACCGCTATACCATTATAAGACACGACATTCCTAAGTAAATGCACCTATCATTTCCATAACATTCACTAGGAAATGTTTCTGTATAGTTGCGGGTGTCGAAGTAACTGCAAGACGGTCTTGAGATGCTTGGTATTATCTTCCTCTAAATTTTAGTAGATTAATATTTCATCAATGAATACAATGTTCAACTGGTCAAGGAACTCATGAAATATAGAGTTCATAAGAACCATGAACATGACCAGTGTGTTCGTAACACAGAATGACATGACTGTAAAATCAAGGTTCTGATACCTTTATCATAAAGTAGTCTTTGGTATGTTGAAATACTTCACCATCAACTGGTTATATCCATACCACAAATAAATATTAGAGAAAAGTCTCCTCTATATTGGTTAATAAGATCATATATCCTTGGGAGAGGGTAACTGTTCTTGACCATCACCTGGTTCAATATTCAGTAGTCTATTCACAAACTTATTCCCCCATCCACCGTCTTCATAAACAATACTAGAGAACCTCATGGTGATAAATTGTGTCGAAAAACCCCCTTCTTCATCAGCCTGCCCATCTAGATCCTCAAATCCCGTAACTAATAAGGTCTCATACAATAAAAAAGCATCAAAATTAGACATCCATTAACCTAAAAGTCTATCCTAATCTCAAAATCACATTTAGAGGGTAGATTCAAAACCTCCTAAGTAAGAAAATCCATGAATTCCAAAAAAATCTAGGATTCTCCACCAACTCATCATCCACAAATTTCATTGACAGCTTGGACAACAAGGAATGAAGAGGATCAGAAAGTTGAATGCCCACATAGAAACTCCTATCCCAATTGAAATCCAATCATCGTCCATCCTTTTATAAAAACACATCTCTTCTATAAAATCAGTCTATAATGGAATGAATAGAATACAATCATTCAATGCCTAGAATTACATCGTATTATTGAATCTATAGCAAGAATTTACCACCACTGGATTGATGTTGTCCCATCATCATTCTACATCCCTGGCACAAATCAAATAGGTTGGTGAACTCTAACTAGTGTTCTCAATGCTAGGGGGAATTAGAAGACTCCTTAATGTTTCTCCCATATCAGGGGATAGAGTTGGTGTAACAAAAGAGTGATAATCTAACAAATAAAACAAAGAACAAGTAAGGATACCAAATAAGCTGATCATAACTCTTACGATCTCTGGTCCTGTTAGATACCTCAACTGCGTATATTTGACAACACCTATCCCCTATTCCACTCTTCTTATGACCTCACCCATGACCATGCCTTGGTAATCATCTCTAAGGAATACACTGAGGTTAGACTCTATTTTATCAATATCCCCTCAGTGGAGCATGAGCCAACTTTCCCTACTGCTCAAACGGTCTAGCCGACGACTGCTCCTATGTATGGCATGAAACATGAGCACCTATACCAACCTAATATCGAATGACCATTGGTCACTAGTTTTGAATATGAACACAAACCCCAAATGGAAAAACATCATCCACAAGCCACAAGGAAAGGCATGAAGACCAGAAGGTTGAAACGTAAACTGATGAGGTCAACCCCTCACCGGTTGAATCCTTGAAGGCCATAGAACCTTATACCTACTACTGGTATCCCTTCCCCTCAATAAACCATACTCTCACCCCTATCGTGGTAGAACTCCTCACGAGTGTTTCGTCTCAATCATAACTACCTTCATCTAAATATCTTGGTACATTGGCAACCTAAAGGGTGTGACCATGTACTTGATAGAAGGATAAAGTGCCTCCTATAGGTGTCTGACATGAGACTCCTCATCTAGAAAAATGTCAGGGGGGACAATGAAGGATATCCTTGAACATAATCTCCAACACCCATGCTGACATACTCCTCTATTAGAGGGGGAGTAACGTATGTCTCTTATTAGCCTTCATGGTTGATGGAAGGAATTTTTCTCGAAACTCCTTGAAATCAACCCATTGAATTTAAACCTCCTTCCTCTCCCCCAAGTACAACAACCACCACTGACATGAAACTCCCCACATCTGGATCACTTCCAAAGGAACCTAGTACACTGTTAGATTCTAGATCAAGATGAAGGTTATATCAAGCTCCTTGAGCCATCTCTCTATCTCTATCATTGAAACACTGCCTTCATACATTCCCATGGTATACTACTGCAAATAACATAATGTTGTTTTACCCTGTTCATCTTCCTCCACTAGATCAACCCTTCACTAATAAACCGGATGGGCCTACTGAGCCTCAACATCCCAAGCCACACATTAATGATGACTGGGTGACATTGATGAAAAGGGTAAATAAAATTATATGTGTTGGTAGTATAGAATTTTATTTAAGACTCATTTTAACTCTTTTATCTCATTTTGTTACCCATTTTAAATTGTATAAAACATCAAAATTTAGTCAAGAACATAAGTAATTATCATGCATGTACCATTCCTAGGGTCTCTACATAGTAAATAGTGCTGCCTCACTTAGTCATTCAGTACGCTCAGGGTCCTTGCATCAGATCAGGGGGGACCTAAAATCGCATTTCCCAGCAAGCCTTAAATCGCCTAATTCAGGCTCCAAGGCCACATAACACTATTTCCCTACCAACCCATAAAATCTTCACTCTTCCTAATTCCAAACTCAATCCTATATCTCAACCATCACCTGTAACACCATTATTTCCTGACCCTCCCTCAAAATAGTCCTCTTTTAAGATGGAAATGACGAAAGAGAGATATTGACCCTTGAGTCCTGCCTAAAGTAGGCCCCGAGGTGGAGATTGATATCAAGGGTACACAGATCTCAAAGTGTGGTAGGCATTTCACTTTATATGAAAACATGACTGGGAGATAATATTTATCAACCTAAGAACAACTCTAAGACATATATAAAAGAGATCCAAAATCCTTCCCACATGCATGTTTCAAAATAAAACTATTATAAATGTAGTAAAACTCCAATGTAAGTACTAAATTAAAATCAAGGTTGTGACAAAAAAAACATTCCCAAAGTCCAAGCTAGTGAAGTCAAACAGGATCCATGCAGTCCTCTTAGAAATGTGAAAACAGTTTTATATACGTAGGTTGAGAATACAAGTATACTTACTAGGAAAAGCCAACGTATCTCATGCACAAGTGGGGAAACCATACTAATGCCCCATTGAGAAAATAGTAGAACCAAAAGCACAAAACAAGGAACACTAACCAACCCCACCTCACCAATGAATTCTCACCAAATACCGCAATTAAATAAAATTAATATATTAATCACATCAATGATAGGGTACATCGCACCACATTCCCACTGATTATCCACTCTCACACCTTAACGAAAAACATCCTGGCACTCCCATCTCTTCTGAAAACACCTTACCACATCCCACACACACTGGGGCCACACCACATCATCAAAACCCACCCATAAACACCATGATCTTACAACCACATCACATCCTACATACAAACACCTGAGCATCACAACCACATCACATCCCACCCACAGACACCTTGTCCTCATACCACATCACATCACGGATTCCCCTAGGAAAGCACAACCCATCACATCTCAAAGACACATGGGAGGTAAAGGACATATAATCTCAAATACACCTTGGAAAACCCAACACACCCACACACACCTGGTCCCCACAAACAAAACATACCCAATGAATCTTGGGCTATCGCCACCTAGATGAGGGAGCATGGAAGAGTGGGTGGCCATATATCCATCATCCCATTGAGATGTTTGGGATGACACCCTCCCCTAGGACTATTGGGTTGTTCAGCATTTATTTCTCAACTACTGTAGGGTGCATCTAAAATCACAATAAATTACATATAATAAAAATATGATACCAAACACTGAATTCAAACCTATGGGTTTTTAAATAGGTGCTACCTCAATTAGTATCAGAAACGGTCATTTTAGATGTTGATAAATTAAACACTCTTCACAAAGATATTTCTCTCAACACCCATTAATTTCATTATTTACCTTTTACCATTGTTAATAGTGGAACCCATAACTTAACATTTATTTTACCAAATCCTTACCATTTACCAAACCAAATCATGCCATCTCATCCTTATTAAGTATTTATTTACTCTATCACTACCCGTGAATCTATGTAACACATACCACAACAAGAAACCAAAAGAATTCATAGAAAGGAATGAGAATAATTGTAAATTTACCCACTTCACATTACTCTCAGTTTAACAGCCATTAATTTTATAATAAAACAGATCCAAAGACATGTAGTAGAGCTTTGGTCATGCAACTCATGGATAAACTCTGGGTGCGTTACCCATACCTACCACTACCATCATCATTCTTCAATGTTATGCTTCCCAATACATCATATCATCAGAAAAAACCACCCAACTTACAGTAACACCCAAAACCACATCACATAAAAAGCATTTTCTTCTGCCCCACTGCATAACATCACCACACCCATTAACTTATAACTGCACAACCCGATCAGAACCATGTTGTATAACATTACCCATTCATTATACAATCGTGGACTATATTAACTATAGATTCCATTACACCACCAAAACCATCCCATACGCATCCATAATCCAAACTTCACCACCACACAAACCACACAAGGAACTATTTCTAGATTTGATAAGGAACTCCTTATTTAATTCTATTTGTTAATTTAGGGGTTATCATTGAATAATTTCGATCATGGGGAATCCATTTATTTAACCAAATATACAAGGTTAATAAATCTCATGTATAAAAAGAAGGAAAAAATTTATAATTCACAAGCCACAATATGTACAAAAAAAATACCAACAATGATAATGTTTTTTAGTAGGCATATAAGCCCATAAAATTCACAACCTAAATCAAAATAATAATAAAATATACTAATGAATAACATTCCCAGTCCATGTTAATTGTTTTGAAACTTAATTTATTGTATTTATTGAATTTGGATTCAACTATATTCACAGGGATATATTCATACATCCACCATATATGAAACACAGTTAAGAGAGTCGAAGAGATTCCTACCACAAAGAATAGACAATCAGTTCATCCTTATTGTGAAAAAATAGGTAGTGCACATGCAATTGTAATATTTTCAAGGGAAAATTTGATCTAAAGGTTATAACACAATGAAAGAACCCTTAGAGAAGAATGATTTTGGGTTCCTCATTAAGAAAAATGGGAACACAAAAGGATGAAAAGATCTCAGTTTTAAAAAGGCCAGGCCCTATATCAATGGGATAAATATTTTTTAAAATACATTTATATCGGATCTTGACCAAGACCACAGAGTTTGGAAAACAAGGGAAGCTTCAGGTTTTTAGAATATTGATATGATTTGAAACGACCCTAAATACTATTAAATATGGTATTAATATTAATTTATATCAAATTAAAGAATAATGTGGAGAAACTAGGATAATTGAAGAAATATTGAATTTTAAAAAATTGTTGGAAATGACTCACCGTTAGGTGAGTCACTGGTGTGAATCATTAGAGTGATTTTCCTGTGTGAGTCACCGGTGTGAGTCACTATTGTAACTCACCAATAATAACACACCATTTTGAGATAATGGTGGATGACTCACTATTCATAGGTACAATTGGACAACTCACTATTCAAAACTACTGGTTGACGACTCACCATATCGAGCTACCAGGGGGATGAGTTACGGTTCCGAGCTACCAGTGGAAAAGTCACTGATCCTGACTCAGCATCATGAGATACTGTTACAACTAACTATTGTTGACCTACCATTGTGATTCACTATTGTGACTTACCATTGTGGCCTACTGATCTAGACTCACCATTGAATAAACTAAATATTTTACAAACTCTTAAAATTAGTCACTATGACATCCCCAAACACATCAAAGACTGAATTTTAAAAATTTAATAGATAAGAGAGGTTCAGTCCATAAAAAACTATATTAATTATATTAAATATACATTATAAAGATCATTTATTTTAAAATATATATATATGTATATATTATACCTTAATATATTAATATTCAATATATTTTAAAAATATGTTCTCATTAATAGTAAAGTTTTACTGTATTTGGAGACTAGTTACACCATATTTTTATTTCATAAAATACAAACAAACACCCCCATAAATATCTTCCCATTTAGAAATATTCATATAAATACAAAACATAAACCATAGTTTATAACCAATGGAATGGAAACAAATGAATGGGTGAGATGAGATGTTGTATAAGGGTAAACATGGAAGATATTAATTGATGATCAACAGAAAGAATTAGATTAGAATATGGGTATGAGATTATAAAAATAAATTAAAATTTGTTACCCAATATATCATGATCATAATCACAATCTATGGAATAATAAATTATCATTTCAAAATACATATACTATAATAGTGAAAAAAATATCAAAAAAATCATAAACCATATGTTCATTTTATATATGTGTGGAACCATCATAAGGGTAGAAACCATTTCATATGTCATGGTTAATATTGAATATAATAATATCATAATGTATATAGAATTAAAATATGTTTTCCATTTCATAATGGATCAGGCATCGTCACCTATTTCTCATAGTAGATTATGCACATTGGAATGTTTCCTATGGTCGTTCAAGCACATCGTCTTGTTTCCAGTCATTATCTCATGATATATAAAACATTACTCAACACATTATAGGGATATATCGGTCCCACCAGTCACATAATACATATATTTCTTTGCTATAGTATCATGAAAATGTGTAATATCATAACCCATAGAAAGGAAATAGATTTCATAATCATTTCATCATTGTAAAACTTGTAGAAAGAAAATGGGTTTAAAAATCATCTAATCAATTAATTAGTGCCTAACCCATGGAAAGGGAAATTTTTTCATAATATTATATTCATCATACAAATAATATATCCAATTAAATAATATGGACGGTGAAATTTTATCATATCCTTATAAAATCATAAACAACACCAAATGTCGTTATTGTTGAAGAATAAAAATTCTATAAAAAGGATATAAAAAAATTCAGGAAAATATCCATTATATTTTGAAATCAATATTTAAAAATAATTTTTTCTAATATTAACAACAATATTTTAATTATATGTAAATATAGAAAATTTTAATGGAATATTTAAATCATTTACCATTTATGATAGTGTAATATATAATTCATGTCACACTCAATAGAAAGAAGATTACATAAACCCTTTCTGTAAAAATTCAAGAGATAATTGTTTGGAAATTGATATGAATATTAATTTTAAGAAAATTTTTAAATTTAAAACCTACGTTATAATGTAATGAAACAATCATTTTATAATACTCAAAACTACCTTGAAAACAATTATAGAAAACATGGACATGTATGAAAAATGGTTTTTGACGGAAGAGATAAATAAAGATAATTTTCCATAAAAATATTATTTTAGTCTCTTGAGAACCGAAGATAAAAAAATTAAAAGAAAGAATATAATTTTATAAAAAAACTATAAAAGGATAAAGTTCATGAGTTCCTTGAGAATATTATAAAACTGTCTCATTATTGTAATTATAATCATAAACAATCCCTAAAATGAGATTGTAAAATAGAACCTTTACCACATTAATATCCTTGTAATTATAAGCCCATGAAAGTGAGAAAATATATAGATATTTATATTCCATAATAATAATCATATGGATCATAAAATTAATTCCTTATTTTCATACATAATACAAAAAATAATTAGGTGGTGCATAAGGCATGTTTCCAACCAAAATAATATTGAGAAGAAAATACCTTACCTTAAGTCTAAAATTCCTTCAAACACATTTGAAATTACCTTATAATAAATATAATTTTATTATAAATATATTAAACAAAAATAATAATATTTAACATACCATATAAAATTTGCTTATGAATTTTTATTACAATTTATTACTAATTCGTTGTTAAAATCACATTTCGCGTAATAAATGTTTCGTCTTTCATGTATGTTTTGGTTTGGTAGTTTTAGTTATATTATTTTTATCATGATTCCATAATATCTAAAATTTTAACCATGATATAAATACCATATATATTAATTTTACATATTTATATTAATCTAAAAAATATATATATTGAAAATGATTTAAATTGTTCATGGTGACGGTAGACAGTACTTATGCATGAACATTGTTTCCATTCTCTTGATGGATAAATTAAAAGAAATGTAATTAATAAATCACAATTATATAATCCTTATTATTTATATATATCACATATTTTCATTAAAATTATCCTTGTTACCTTTCATTTAAATCCGAATTTAAATTTGAATCAAATCAATTCGTGAGGTTTTAGTCTATAGAACACATGAGCAACATTATTGTATTCCCATGGAATTTTAATTATGAATGTGTATTTGATATTATAAATACATTGAATAATATGGACCTGAATATATTATATTCACATTAAATACATTATTATATCTATCCATGATATTATACATAGTATAAAATTGTCCTCATGAGGTAGTATGTCCTACACACAATCAATAGTTTCATTTCCCACTTGATGGATGGGGAGATAGATATATGAAATGACTATAACATAATAAAATCAGATTATATGGGATATATTTATGTTTTATAAGAATTTTAAATGGGATTTAAATTAGTTAATGGATGAAATAAAATGAAAATTCATTGATAAGGACTATATCTCTTATTCAAAGTACTCCTTTAGGATAACATATCAATCATTAAAAGGCGTCTTAATAAAAAATAGGAATATAGGGTTCGGGGAGGGATGTAAGGAATAATTTTTGATATGCATTGGTTACTGATAAGGTTTTGAAGTGTGAATAATATAAGAGATGGTGTGGTCATTTATAAGTGGTGGGAGGACATAGTTGGACTTTTTAAAATGAAAAAGGTGTACCCACATTTTAAATAGGAAAAAAACACCAAATGGAATATTATCTAATATGTTATGATATATTATCTATATATGGATATAAAATGAGAGACTTACTGATTACAAGGTCATTTTACCTCTTATATTTTTTTGACCCCTGGTAAACCCATTTTAACCTTAATTTTGGTAATTAATTCTTTCTATTTTTACTATTCATTCTAACAATAAAAATATGTTGAAATTATTAAATAATATTAATTATTTTAATTCCAAATATTGATTCTATTTCTCCAAATTACACTCACCTATTTGGAAAATATTAATTGGAAAAGGGAATTTCCAAATAGAAAGGGAATTTCCAAATATTATTGATTCTATTTGTTGAAAAAGGGAATTTCCAAATAGAAAGGTTTTGTGTACATATAATGTTTACATATATAAAATTCAATATGAAACGGTTTCCAATGACCCAAATTAGATTAATAAGTATAAAATTTTAGTAATTATATTTTTAAAATAATTTTGAGTTAAAATGGATCTTGTATTTTCCTTAAATAAAAAATAAACTTTTTAATCGAAAACTGTGGTTTTTTTAGTATTCAATAAAAAATTATACTCTTCATAAAATTATAAAAAATTCACTAAAATATAATTTTGAAATTTAGATTTAAAAAATAATTTTTTTTCAAATACATATCCTAAATGTTTTTAAAAATTTAATGTATTATTTAAAAAAATCAATAAAAACATTTTTTTAAGAAAATGGTATTTTAAAAACATTTAAAGACTTTAATAAAACATACATTCTTTTATCATTTTATTTCATTATATAGAACATTTATAATTATGTTTTCAAATGTGATTATTTATGTTAAAACCTACTATAATATAAATGTTATAATGATCATTTTTATGTAATAATATTAATAGTATATTATGGTTTGTTAAAACTAAATGTTCCATGTAATGAATGTTCTCAATGAAATTAAATTTATTTGAAGTAATTATTTAATAAAAAATTAGGGAAACACAATATACCAAACATAAAATAAATTATTCCTTTAAAATTATATCACTTTTGTAAAAAAAACCTTAGGATACTCAGGCCACATTATATCCTCAGGTTCCCATGTATCTTCCTCAAGAAGGTGGTTTCTCCACAACACATTGACCAAGTGAGTAGTCTTGTTTCATTATAATTTAATTGTATGATCCATAATCTCAACTAGTTGTTAAACATAAAAAATATCATTATCCAACAGTATGATATATGATTTCATTACATACAAATGATTGTGTATGTAGTTCTTATAAAATACACTAGGTACACAATATGGACTTCAGAGAGGTTCGGTGGATGTGCCAATCGAGATGATACCATCCTAATAAGATCAATAATTACCAATGTAATGATAAACCATGGTATTAGTTCTTCATAATTTATATATATAATTACCTTATTCCATTGATAAATTTTTAGAAAAACCGTTTTTACCATCTTAAAATCCAATATCACACTGATAATTTCCAGAATAAATTTTTCTCTGAATTTGTAATACCAATATGTGTTATTGAATGGGAATAAAATTATCTAACATATAATTATATATTTTAGGTCCCAATATATTTAATTATCTAAATTTATCCATGTATGTTGTTGTTCTACACTTAATTCTGTATAATTCATCCTAAGGTTCTATTTGAATGCTTGAGTGAAAGATATTATTGTATGAAATCTCGCTCATATGACAGAGTTGATCCCCAAAACCTTTAAAATCAATAAAAAGAGATCCAAAAATATTTTATATGGTATGAATTATTCAATTAGACTAAGCACCAGTCTATGCATGATACACAATAATAAAACTCAACTACATATCTAGAGCCCACTGAAGATTTTTCTAGAACATTGAGGTAAACCTCAGTTCATGATCGAAAAGGAATTAATGTTGTACTCTATGAAACCTTACAATTTATTTAATATATATCCTAGAGATATCATACAGATAGAAATATTTTTTGATAGTTTTTAATTGTGAGGTATTTATAAGTAAATTGACAAAAAACCATATTATATTATTCCCATTAGGTGTTTTCTAGGGTATTATAAAAAATTCAATGGTTTTTTTTCCTATTTTCTTTGTGTTGTGGGTAACGGTTTTAACAACACCTTATACTTTTGTCTCTGTGAATTATCTTTATAACATACCAATAATTGAGATACAAACTCTATGATATTTCTCTTTATTTTTTTCCACTATAAGAACTCTTTAAAATCTCAATACATATTTTTAATTCTAAGATGAATGTGTAATAAAGAATTATGATCCTATTCTAAAAGATAATTCACATCTGGTAAGGTTGGAACTCATACATATTTCTCAAACATTAACATTCCATCATAATCAAGGGTGAACTCATGAACATTTCTCGACTTATTTTTTATCTCTATATCATAGCAATGTGACTCATGTATCCTTATATTGATAAATAATTTAAAAATTATTAGAGAGAAATAATATTTACCCCCTTCCTTTAAAATTTAAAGAAATAAAATTTTACAATATATAAATGATAGATATTTTATGGTCCTCATCATGGAAAATCTTCATTATTCATTTGAATCACATCATCTACCATATTGTTTGCTTTCTGAGGATGGAAGATTATTGATTAGACATAGTCATTAATCATCTCCAAAACTCCTCTCTGGATCATATTCAACTATTAATGTGTTAATATATACTTTAAATGTTTATCATCAGTATATATATCATATTTTTATTTTTGAAGGTAATGCATCCATATCATTATTTCCATAATTACATTAGCTAACTCAAAATCATTAGTTGGATATTTTTTCTTACGAACCAAAATTTTTTATAAGACATAATCTAAAACCATATAATTTTAAATATTAAAACAACCCAACCCCTTTGTCATTGAATCAATATAGATTATATACCCTACTCTAGCACTACGTAATGTAATCATAGATATGATGAATAATATTTTTTCTATTCCTTGGATTTTTGTTCACAGTCATATGTTAAGAGGATCATGGATTCATTCCATGTTAGCTTAGTGAGGTGATTAAAATATTCTATGAAATTGTCTATAACAAATCGATAATATGAAACTAAAAGAAGAAAACAACATCTCTCAGTCACTATGGTTGTTCTAGCCAAATTTTCAACAAAATTTGTCTTTGATGAATCTTTCAAAATACCATATCTTAAGATTATATGACCCAAAAATGAATTTTTTAGTATCCAACATTTAAAATTTATTAATTTTTCATTAAAAAAATCATTCCTCAAGTTCTTCCCAACAATTATAAATTTACCATCATTCTCTTCATTACTATTTTAATAGATAAATATTTCATCTATACATACTACCAAAAATTGTTCAAGATAATATATGAACACTATATTGATTAAATCATTAATTATTTAATGAAAATTAGTAAGATCAAAGGGAATAAAAATATACTCATAGTGTCCATGCCTTGTACAGAATACTACCTTCTGTATGTCCTTTATTACCCTCAAATGATGTTATCCAGAAATATCGTCAATCATAGAAATGTATTGAGATCTATGTTGTTAATTAAAAAAGTAATAAATACGGGGTAGTGGATATTTTTTCATCATCATGATCTTTTTCGGCTCCTCATAATAAGTATAAAGTCATATAGATACCTCTTTCTTATTTCCAAAAATAAATTGTACACCCAATATTGACACACTAATCTGAATGAATAAAATTTCAAGGTTATCTTAGG
The DNA here is from genome assembly GCA_963277665.1 of Viscum album. Classification (NCBI taxonomy): domain Eukaryota; kingdom Viridiplantae; phylum Streptophyta; class Magnoliopsida; order Santalales; family Viscaceae; genus Viscum; species Viscum album. Next base: position 1,653,985,189 of record OY728148.1, on the reverse strand, counting down.
GTTTCTTATTCAATTCCAATAAATTGATTGAGGTTATTCTATAAGTATTAATTGATGTAAGAGTAACACTAAGTGTGAGAATTATTGAGAAATCTACTTCATGTTTTTGTGGAATACTGGGACAATATTCTGTAAAGGAATTAATAAACTCATGTATAATAGGAATATCAATTATTTTGGGTTTCTACAAAACCAATTGAGATAAACACCCATTTTGAATAGGAATAAAGACCCATAAAATGGATATTATTTTCATCAGAAGTCAATATTTATCATCACACTAATATATGATCCATGTTTGATTTGTAATATCAAACATAGCTTCCCTTAATTTGAAATTGATGTTGTTTTATATAAGGATATCCAATTCATGACTAAGAGAAATTTTAATTCAACTAAAAGAAGAATTAATGTATTTTCAAGAATCACATTTCAAAAAAATTGAACTGGGCAATAATCATATACATGATATGTGATCATAATATCATTACGGTTTTCCACTTATAATTCCACATATAATCATTAAGGATTATAATTAACATTCTATGAAATTTTTATGATATAAGAGATTCTATATAACTATTCTAAAATAAGATACATCAATATATCATCATACATTTCACCACTCTAATATCATTATGATATCTTCAATATATTATTAAAGTAAAAAAGTTATGTGTGACTACTATGAATATTTAATCAGAGTGATTAATCATTCATAAGATATCTAATTCATGAAATATTATTTTCAATGTATCACACCATAAGTTTAACCTAGGTCATTCATGTTTATTATCTAAATCCTTCATAACATGTCATAAAGGGTTTGTTAATTTATAAAGAATACCCTTATAGAGTATAAAACCAATTCTGTCTGAAGGCTTGTTTCCATACACCATTTGATGATTGATTCTATATCAATATGTCACTTCAAAACTTATCTACCCTAGGTACCACATTTAGAGACACAAAATAACTTAAGGAATCCTGATAGGGAATTAATTTCTTTGAAACCACCAAATATATACTCCACAAAAAATTATAAGTTGTTTTCATATATTTTTCACTATCCTTAGACCTGTCCTTCGAAATATCACTATGGATATATCTAAAGTTTTCTCATCATTGTTTTCAAATGTTAACTAAACCATTGATCTGGTACCAAATATAGAAGCATGTGGTTATTACTTGGGGGTATAATTGATTCTTATTATAATAAACCATGAGAATCTACACCTATGAGGTAGGACTCTTACAACCATCCCAAGAGGCATCCATTTCATTATGAATCCCTTGGGTGTAGAGACATGCTACACCAAATTCACACATGTTAGTTTTTTAACGGATTCTATTCCACATTTTAATAAAATACCAACTATAATGATATATTATTTTTATATAGATATATTAAATATTAAAAGATGAATATTCTATACATCTAAAAAATTCCCACATGAGAACTGTAAAGTATTAGTGTATTTGGATACTAGTTGAATAATATTCTTATTTCATAAATGATATTCAAAATTTCATTTAAAAATCTTAAATTGTAGTAATAATCATAAATAAAACCTATTTAATCCTTTTTCATAACCTAAGGAAGGTATAGAAAAGAAAGGGTGATCTTAGATTCTCCTTAACATGAGGTATAGAATATTTCAATCAATGATCATATGAAAGAATAAGATAGGTATAAGGGTATTAGATTATAAAAATAAATTAAACAATCCACACCCAATATATCATTGATCATAATCATGAGATGTGGAATAAAACAATAACATTTTGAAAAAAAATGTACATTAAGATTGACAAATCATCATAAACAAATCATGAAATATAAGTTCATGTCATATATGTGTGGTGCCATTATATGTATAGAAACTATTTATTATGTCAAGGATAACATCCAAGACTATAAAAGAATAATTGATGAAGTATAAAAACATATTTCCAATTTCATAATGGATTATAAATCATCACATGTTTTGTATAATGGATCAAGCATATTGGTATGTATCTCATAGTGAATTTATGATATGAGCTTTTTCCAATAATCACCTTCTATGATATAAAATATTACCCATTGAATTGGAGGGAGGTATATGTCCCACCCATCATATAAACTATATGTATTCATTCTGTGATATCATTAAATATTCATCAATTTATATCCCATATAAATGAATTTTGTTTCATAAATGTTTCTTCATAGCATGACCTATTGAAAGGAAATGTGGTTCAGAATCATCTCATCAATTCATCATACCATAACACATGATAAAGTATTGGGTCTGATAATCATATCATATTAATAATCATAAAACATCCTAATAACAAATAACGATCACAAAATTGGATCATATACCAGAAAAACATAAAGAACACGAAAGGTTGTTGTCATTGATGAATGTGAATTTCATAAAAATATCATTAAAACATTCTTGAGGAAAGTAACCAATCTAATTTTGAAAAAAACTATATAAAATATAAATTATTATAAATTATTAATAAAATAATTTTTAATCTAAAATAAACATAGAAACTTTTAAATGGATGTTAAAATTATTGATCAATCTTTATCTTGGAAAAACCCATTCATATTATATACTTTAAAACAAATATTCTTTTCACATTCTTGGTAAATATTGAAGAGATACTTGTTCTAAAAATTAAAAGAAAATTCATTTTAAAAAAAATAAAAAAGTAAAGATTTGGTAAAAATTTATTTTCACTATCATTTTAGATTAGTGAAAACATATTTTCAAACATTTTAAGAAATCATGGAAATTGTAGAAAAAGGTTTTTCAAATAATGATAGAAATAAAGTTAATTTTCATTAATGAAAATTATATTAGTTATATTTGTACATAAAGAGAGTAAAATGAAAGTAAAAAAGTTCAATTTTATTAAATAAAATGATTTTATGAAAATTGAAGAGTTCTTTGAGAGTTTACAATAATTTATCATCACTGGAAGCATAATCATAAACAATCCTAGTAAACATTGAGATTGTTAAATAAAATCTTTACAACATTTGTATCATTTTAATATAATAAACAAGAAATAAAAAACATTACATGTATATATTTATCCAATAATTATCCTAATAACGAATAAAAATAATTTCATGGTCAGTTACACAACACAAAAAATAAACAACTATCAGAGAAGGCATGTTTCCATTAGAAATAAAAGTGAGAATAAAATTGATTACCTTATTTCCCCATTTCCATCATATAGGTTTCAATTTTTTTATAAAAAATAAAATAATATTATAAATCCATTATATAACCATAATAAAAATTATAATAACATATATTATTTAATTGCGACCTTTCATTACCTATTTATTAACAATTCTTTATTAAATTCACATTTCCGGTAATAATTGCTTCGTTTTTTATGTATATTTTGGTTTGGTATTATATATCCTTTTATATTGATAATGGTTAAATAAGAAAATTAATATTAATCATTATATAAATTTCATATATATAGATTTTATATTTATTTAGAGTAATCAGTTATGTTTAGATAAAGAAGATGAATTATACCATTCATGGAGAAGATATGTCATGCATACAAATGAATAATGTCTCCATTTTCTCAACGAATTTAATAAAAGAATGAAAATTAAAAAACCATTATATAATCATTATGATTTCTTATATATGACAGTTTTTAATTATAATTATCCTATTTACCTTCCTTTTAAATTTTAAGAGAAAAATGAATCACAACACTTCATGGGGTGGCAGTCTGCCATACACACGACCGATGTTATCATATTCACGTTGATTGGAATGTAAGAAGTTCAATTTTATATTATATATATATTATTATAATAATTATATGAATATAATTTATAAAAATAAAATTCCTAATTATCTCCATCAATGACAAGAGGTGATGGAAAAAAAATTACATCAATTTACGAGGAGGTAGTTTGTCATACACACAATCAGCAGTTTCATTTCTCACTAGATGTAATATCATATAGATATAGTATTTTTCATTTACATTATAATATATAATTATATGTTAGATACTTATTTTATTATATCATAATGTTTTAAAGACATTTGAAAGAGTTAGTGGAAGAAATTAAAAGAAAAAACATGGTTAAAGACTATACCTCTTCATCAAAGAAGCCCTATAGGTTTATACCTAAATCCTTAATATGATATTTTTATATTAAAAATAAGTACAATAGTATATGAGGAGGGATTTATGGAATTTATTTTATAATTATTGTTAAAACCAAATAGTTTTGTGAGTTTTAACATGAGAGGAGAAGGGTGTCCTTATATAAGTAGGGTAGAAAATATTGTTTTAATTTTTAAAAAGAAAAGTGGGTACCCATGTTTTATGCCAGAAAAAATGATAAATAAAAGGATAAATTATTATCCATATATGATTTGAGGTCTAAATATGTGAATAAAATGGGATTTTGAGAAGTTTCATGTTCATTTTACTACTAATACATTTATTTGAACTCCAAGTAAAGCTATTTTAACCCAAACTATGCTAATTAAAAATTATTGTTTCCAAATTAATTATGACAAAAATATAAGTTAAACATATTATATAACACTAATAGATGGAATTCCAAAAAATAAAATACATTATTATAATTTTAATTAATTGAATTAAATAATTTTAAAATAAAATTCAACCTCCATATGTGATGAATATATTTATCTTGTAAATATATACTTTTCAATAGTGTAGGATTTTAAAATTTGAAAATTCAATATAAAATTGATATTTAAGACCTAAATTGGATTAATAAATATATAACTGAACTAATTTATCATTTCAAAAAATCATAAAATAAAATGGATCTTATAAATTCATTAAATGAAAAGGGATTTTTAAATATAAATTTTTTTTTTACTATTTATCAAAAAATCATTCATTATATAAAGTTCTAAAAAATTAACACAAAGGGAATTTTTGAAAGATGTTTCAAAATTTGAAGATGTTTTTTCAAAACAAAAAATTCACTTAAATTTGAAAATATTACTTTTAATATTAGTTAACAAATGGAAATAAAAACGCTTTTTGGGAAAGTAGTATTTTCACAACAAATAAAGGCTTTACTAAAAATAAACTAATTTTATATCAAATTTATTTATTTATAAAAAACACTAACATTAATTTTTAAAATTTGTATAATCATATTCATACCACTAATCTTAACGTCTAGGTTATAATAGTCATTTTTAAAAAATAATATAAATAGTGTATTGTGATTCATTTAAACATGGTGTTGCGTGTAACATATGCTATAAAAAAGTATTTAAAGAAAATATTTCGTAAAAACTATGGGTGTTACATAGATTATAATATTCCATCAATAAGAATATTGGCAATTCTAAAAAGTGAGATTGTAAAATAAATTCTTACATCTTTAATAACATTTGATGTGTACCACCTTGAATGAGTAAACATTAATTTAAATTTGAATAATTATGATTATATATTTATTCATGTTAAATAAATCAATGGCATAGTATATAAACAACATAAAAGTAAATTTGTGCATAATACAAAATATTTCTCAATAATGTGGAAATTGAGATGAAATCTCATGAAAATATCATCTGTTTGGAGTGGGAATTAATCAACAAAGTGATTATGTGTAAAAAATAAAAGTCCATATAAAAATAAAGGTAAAATAAAACATAATACAATGAAGGAAGATTTTACACATAACCATTCAATAACGTAGTCGATGAGCAGATGTATAACCTAATGAATGGAAATTGAGTTAAAACCCTATTAACTCAAGTTCATCATGCCTCACAAATGATTTTAACCACTTATATAATAAATTTATACTTATTATATATTCATGAATGAATTATATAAATATATATAATTTAATATATGATCAATTTATAACATCTTAACACCTATTTTTCAACAATCATTTATTACAGTCATTATTTTAGGTTTTAGGTTAACTGCTTGTTAAATGAATATAAGATGGTTCCAATACCTATATAATGATTATGTTTACATCACCTATATAATGATAATCATGATATAAATATCATATATAATAATAATGATTATATTTAGATTAATCCATAAAATTCATAGATAGAATAGTGAATTACAGAGTTCATGGGGACGGTAGGACATACATATGCCCGAACACTTTTTTCACTTATCAAAAAATCAAATGAAATAATGGTAAATAATAATTAACCATTATATAATCATTATTATACCATATATTTATTAGTTACATTATTATAACCTTCCATATATAGAGATGATAAAAAATTAATTACACCGCTATGTGGAGATGGTAAGCTATAAACATACTCGTGTGGTGTATCTTCTTTCTATAGGATTTAAACGAGATGGAAAATATTTTTCACATAATCAAAATAACATAAAATCATATTTATGGAACTATAGTCATTATTTTTATATGTGTTCATTATATATACAAGTAGTACAAGAGGAAATAAATTTGAAAGATTAATTAAAGTTGATTAACTCTTCATTTAGAGAGATCCTTTATATTTTCTCTCAAGAGACATTAGTAGGGTATTTGGGGAAGAAAAAAACCACAAAAGCTTCTTTATGTATCTTTATAATAGTTTATTATCATGATATGTGGATCTAGGTAGTTTATATAAGAAAAAATATGTGTTGTATTTTTATAATGAATAATGGGACACCCATGGAATTGATAAAAAGATTGAAATATAAAAAACTCATTTTCAAGTGAATTTTTAACCATGTTGAAATAATTTAGATGATAATATATCATATTATTAAAATATCTTAACAATGTAAAATTTGGATAGTTTTATGTTGTATTTTGAACCATATATTTTGGGTTAACCCCATCTTTAACAATTATGTCCTCAAGTGCAGTAACAACTTATTGAAAACTAAAGGGTTATAATTTTAATAATATGGTAATAAATTCCTCATAAATTTCATGGGGTTGAAAATATTGAGGATATATTATCCAAATAATGCCATTTAATTATTTTTATGATTATTAAATATTCTAATAAAATAAAATTCTTATTAAATTTTGTTAATGTCATTTTGAACTCTATTAATTTAATTTGAATTCAAATACAACAATAAAAAATGAAATTTGATTCTAACCCTTTCAAACATATCCAATATTATATATTTATCAATAAAATTCGTTAAATAAAATAATTCATCCAAATTTTATTACTTTTAATATTTTAGAAATAATATATTTTCTTTTTCTACTTATTAAATAAATATTGTGTAACCATGATGTAGTCATTTACGGAAATTATTCAATCACTAAAAATTTAAAATATACTATGATAAAAAAATAATTCATCTTTAAAATGAAAATTTAAATATGAACATAACCCCTAATTTCCTTATGGGAAAATATTAGATATATTTATGTTATGAGTGTGACATTTTTTATTATTTTATTAAAGTAATATATAGGTCAATATCGTAGAAAAATGGAACTATGTGGTCAATGCTTCAATATTTGGATGGTAATGGAAAAAATCATCAAGTAATATTTCCATTAAATTTTAAAGCCTCATCTTAATGTTTCAGCCATGCTTTACTCATTTTACCCTTATCGAAGAGACAATTATTTACTGGTGTTTCTATTCATAACGACAAAAAATAAATGAGACCTATTTAAAAAAATTATAATTATAAATATTGAAATTACATCATAAAATTAAAAAATTTACATATTTATAAATTATTTTAATAATAAACCTCCAAATGAATTGAAAAATGGTTTTGCAGAAAAATGGGTTTTTATGCTAAAATATTGTCTTATAATCAAATCATGTTAAATTTTGATCCAAATAGAAATAATTAGATTTTTATTACATTAATGGATATTATATCACTAAATTAGAAATAAAAATTATGATGTTCCTTTTTATGTAATTTACTCCAATAAAATAAATTAAAATTTTACAAAAATCTTCATTTTTCACTATTCATTGAAAATTACATATTTTTGTTAAAAAATCCATAAATTGAAAATTAATATAGTATTGGTATGTTTATTTAAAAAATGATTCCATTTTTAAAAAAATTCAAAATCTATAAGTATAATAAATTTTTTATCACATCCGCACACAAAATAAAATAACAATCATATTTCTAGAAAACCTTTTCTTGAAATATAAAATGGCAATAGTGAAGGTTGGTATATATTACCTAAGAGTTTATTGATAAATTTAAATTATATAAAATATTTGTATATATATATATATTTAATAATGTGGTTAATATTATTCATACATGTTAATCCAATGGCTAAGAGACAATATTTCAATAGTTAGTTGTGGTTTGTCTAAACTTTTTTTTGATTGTAAGGAAAGATATATATGATATTTACATAAATATAAATATACCAAAAATATCATAAGGTGTTACATTATATATTCTATTATTCTTTATCCAAGGAATAATACCAAATATTAAATTAATTTAGGGGTAATTGAGCACTGTCATGTTGTTTCTATTCATCATTTTAGTTAGAATAACTCATAAGTTCTATTTATTATAAATTTTAATTTATATAGAATGATCTTAATTTATTAGAAACTAAATATCATTGAGTATTCATTTACCTAAATACATTTGGGAATAACATTATTCTGGGTAATTATATGGGTGTAACATTTCCTAATAATTATAGATTCCATCAATAATCATCATAGTTCATGGAAAGAAAGTTATTTGTCATTATCTGGAAGTATCTCCCTTTTCATTGGCCTTTCAATGGCCAAAAATATGAAATGTGTTTTTATAAATATAATTCTGGTAGGAGTAAAAACATGAACCAATGTTTCAAAAACATTAATTATAGTCGTTGTTTCCCTTAGTGTAAACATTGTTCTATGAAATGGATTATGTGAGGAAACCCCTTGAAGGATCAAGGGATGCGTATTAAGAATCTAAAACTATTAAATGAGGTCATTTATAATCATTCTATCATGATAAATTTGACACTACTGGAAATTAGATCTTTCCCAACGCTTCTACACCAATGGTTTGCAAAAACCGTTGGTATAGGTCCCCTTTCCCAACGGGTTGGCCAAACCGTAGGGAAAGGCCCCCAAATTGGCCACTTTTCCCAACGGTTTGGATAAACCGTTGGGAAAGGTAGACCTATCCCAACGGTTTGGCCAAACCGTTGGGAAAGGCCCTCATATTGGACACTTTTCCCAATGGTTTGGAAAAACCGTTGGGAAAGGTGGACCTAGCCCAACGGTTTGGCCAAACCATTGGGATAGGTCTACCTTTCCCAACGGTTTGGCCAAACTGTTGGGAAAAGTGGGCCAAAATTCAACATTCTCCATAGAATGAAAACCAAAACCAAAGACCTATACCAACAGTTTTTAAAACCGTTGGTATACGTACTTTCATTTTTTATCGGACCTTCGTACCGAGAACATTATATAAATCAAAATTTCAAATATTTACGAGAATACTTATATATATTTATATAATTATGATCACAAAAGTCATGTTAGGTTAGTGGTTGAGTCATTCAATTATAAACGAGGGGTCCTGGGATCAAATCCCAACAGATGTTTTATTTTTAGAATTTATATACCAATGGTTCCATTACCATTGGTATAGATTTCATATTACCTATACCAACAGTTTTTGTAAAACCGTTAGTATAGACCTATCCCAACGGCTTACTTGGCTACGGTTCTCCAAACTGTTGGTATAGGCTATACCAACGGTTTGGAGGCCTATACCAACGGTTCCAAACCATTGGTAAAGGTTAGTTTTCCCGTAGTGTGACTAAAACTCGAAGTAAAAACTTTTTTAAGTCCAATTTATATGATATACTTCCCTATAATATTTTTATTACAATTAATCTCTATATATACATGTTTTAAGAAGAAATATTATACTATTATAAAGTACTCTAGATGGATAACCCATCTGAATTTGGATCACAGCTTCCAAAAGTATAAGTTGTTAGGCCCTCCACTAGTTGATGAGCTCCAAGCGAATTTTTCGGGCCTTGATACTACCATAAAAGATAACATATACTTTCTTTTTTAGGACATCCACATGTATTTCAAGTATTATATTCCTTATAACTCAATTATTCTAAGAAGATACACTAGTTTCCAAGAACCAGCTAGATATGCGATCCCAACATGCATCCTCTCTTATGTATTCTATATGGTAAATCTTATTGATTTTTCCACCTCTATGAAACCTTGGATTTCTTAATCTAGATATATTTTTATTTGTTGGGAAGCCCAAATAAACTACATACGGATGATTTCATTATGAATACAGGATTGAATATGTGTTTGTGATGTAGTGTGTGAAAGGAAGATGAAGAATCCTTTACCATTATCTTATTCCACTTATCAATGATAATTCTATTTATAATTTTTTCACCAACCTAATTTAGATAATGAATAAAAACATCACTAATATGCACTCTATTTTTTCCATTACAATGCCCAAGAAAAATAATTCTATTACAAAACATTATTTTAGTCTTTAGTTTCTGAAGCCTGGTACTCCATCTTGTAGAATGGAAATATAAATAGGAATAATGGACATACTATTCCGATCCACTTGAATTTGAATTAAATTCTATTATATATTATAATTAATACTTCTAAAAACACTTTGGTTTCTAGGAATATTATTAGAGTGATTTCTATCTTTGAAAGATTGGGATTCTATTGTAACATCAAGATTTATAACAGTTATATCAAAATTTTATGGCAACCCCTATTACAAGACACATTTAAATCAATGTGGAAATATCTTCCAAAAAACATCCTTGAATTGTAGAATAAGTTGGGATATTTGTGGAATCTAAAGGATGAGTGACTTCATTTTTCATCGATGACTATAGAATGACGATTTCATGTGAGTTGTAGATAGAGTGAGTGATCATGAAAATTCATATTAATATATATAATAATTGGAAACAAATCAAGATTGAACACAATTTAATTTTTATTATACATTCCATGAAGCTTAGTTTTGTGTCATGGTCTTGGTTCCTTTCTATAGAATGGGAAGATTTCAATATATACTGGAAGAATATTTATTTTATGGTGTCCCACATCTTCATGGAATATAATTTCAATGCTAATACTCTTTCAAATTTTCGTGTTGGGTTAATGAAATTTACATGGCCATTTTAAAATTTATATTTTAATGAGGAGAATTTATTAATTGATATTTATAAAACTCCATCATTTTTATTTATATAATTTTTGAACATGAGCTTAGTTCAGGGAGAGAAAATAAAAAATGGAAAATTGTTAAATTACCTAATCAAATGGAAGAATTAGTATAACTTACATCCTATTTTTTCCAATTTTGGACATGAGATTTTTGTAACTCTTATGACTTAATTTGTTTCATGATAGGTATTCAACACTAACAATCCTTATAGAAAAATTGAAGGATTTTTTCAATACTCTTTTTATCTAGATTCTTTTTTAATATAGGAAAATTTGGTTCCATGTGTCCATTAATCTTGTTTTCATAAAATGTTACCTCAAATTCTCTATATTTATTTTCCTTTTTAAAATGGTGAAAAATTTATTCTCAGTCATTAAATTTTTTGTATTCTTAGATAAGTGAGAATTTGTTATATCATTGTTATAAGGATCATTATTTATTTCCTAGAATGAAATAGTCTTCTTTTCAATGATTTCCTTATAACCATTTCCTAATTCATTTATTTTTCATAATCATGGTAACATCGTATGTAATGAGTGACCCTATTAGTTAATCTATCAACATGTTCTTAATATCATATTCATCTTGAAATTAAATTACCTTCAGTGACTAAGAACATAAAGATATCCAAATTAGGTTTTACTGGAATTTATATCCTAATAACATCACTAAACTATTTTATACCACTAAATAAATCTATAATCTAAAAAAATATTTTAATAAAGGATTTTTTAGAATATATGATAAAAAATTAAAACATATTGAGTATTCCTACCAAATATAGTGTTCTTAACCTAATTAGTTCCCTCTTGTATTACTTCAAGAAGATTCCAAATCTCATTTTTAATTTTTTATGATAAAATTAAATTAGATTAAATTTGATAGAACCAATAATGATCAGAATATATATCATTTCCATCATGATCAATGGAAAAAATATCATCAGGATTCCATTTATCTGATGTTCTCTTACTCTGTGTATAACCTTGTACAAAGTTTTTTCAAATCAATATAAGTAATTATTATAATAAATAAATAAATGAGTGTTTTCTGATAATTATAATGTAATGTTTCAACCAATATAGATCAGCCCATTGATTTTCCTTTGAGATAACCTTGGTTGTTAAAGGATGTATCCATCCATTAATATCGTTCCTTGAAATTGGTGAAGGTACTGAAAAAAATATTGGATACAACACTAGTTGTCGATCTGTATAGGATTGAATAATGGGGATTATTTTACTTTTAAATGTAAATATTTATATGTTGAGAAAATTAATTGACAAATTAAAATTGAAATTTTATGTACTATATAACAAATAAAAGAAAATTTTATGATGATAATTGAGTTTAGATACCACTAATTTTGAGTTATGACACCAAGTCCCCTAAAAAGAATTAGGGTTCATTTTATCCCATTGAATCAATAATATCCAAGAACAAGATAATAAATAGAAAACAAATATTTTAAATATATTAATCCAGAAACCCAAATACATTTCCTTTTAAATGGTGTGATAATTAAACCAAATACCACTCAATTTAGTGGTAGTGAGATCCCAAGAAGAAGAAAAATGAGGGTCTATTTAAGAAAAAACCGCATTACATCACACTCAATTATCTCTGCATGATTTAATTAAAAAAGATGAATTATGATATTAGGAGTGATATAGATATGTATTACAATAGTGGAACAAAAATGAAACTCATTTTAAGTTACAATAGTAACTTATTGTGTCCACGTATAATTGGGGATGTATTTAGATCCTATAGAGGATAAGTGGTGATTTTGGAGGTCTTGGAAGTCCAAAAGATACATTGGGATATTAGTGAGGCTAGAGTGGATAACCAAAAAATGGTAGTTCGAGTTTCGAGAAATGAGACACCAACATTCTGTTATGCTCCACTGACAACCCTTTGGGCAGCCTAACCTTCACTGACTTGCTTGTGTTTTTATGTAATGAGATTGTTCCATTTCCCATGTCTTCCACACACTTTTATCATTCCATTTCTGTAATTTATGGGATTCATAGTTCCCATGTGGTTTTTTCATCTCTATCTTTTTATGATTGTTAGCCTCTGGTTAGCCAGTGGTTTAGCCTAGTGAGGGAATTCAAATTGACCTTCCAAAATCCAATTGAACTAATGGAATGATTGGTTGAATTCTTAACTTGATATTCTGGAATAATAACTAAAATATTTCTAATTTAAGTTTTTATAAAGATAACGTCATTTTTTATTATAAAAACAACTACTGTTGTTTTAGGTACAACAAATATTATTCCTTAATACATATTTCATAATACGGATTGGAAGTTACAAATCCATTGTGATTACCACATTGACTCACTAGTCATTTGATTAATAGCCCTTGGTTGATTATGAATTTCATTATCATAATATTGTTAAAAATTTTCTTTTATCTCCCCTACCATATTTTTTATCCTCAATAAACTAGAAGGGAGTTAATCCATTATCCGTGGGATATAATACAAAACCATAACCAAAAAAATTGATTTTAATTAATCCAAGAAGAAATATTTTTAAATTAAGTGATGATCAAGTCTCCATTAATCATATGAATATGGTAAATCATTAAACCAAATATTAGAACTTCTATAATATAAATAACATTGAATAAAATTTTAGGTTCATATGTAATCAAATTAGATAGAGTGTTATACTAATTGAAGGGGGATTCCATAACTCTAATATTCAAAAACATATGGGGATAGTTTAATGTATTATATAATGTTAGAAAGTCACGAATTATTATATTATAAGATAGGTAGTATAAAGTATAACATTATATGTCATTCCATGAAAAGGATAAATTATTAGTGTAGAGTTGAAACCCACTTGTGTTAGGATTCTACTGTGAATGTGTAAGGGTATTATGAATATTAGATAATAGTATACCCATAAAATTTATAGAAGTGTGTAATGTACACTATATGTATAATTTAAGGTGGTGGGAGTCATTGATCAATCATATTAGAACCTGTGAAGATTAGATCTTGGTGGATTATTTCTATGTACAGATTTGAAGGTGCTGGAACCAGTTGCATTGGATTTTTTATTTATATTGGTGTGTTGGATTCATTTATTCTATTCAATTATTCAATCTATTATAATAATATTTCACTTATATAATAAATGTTTTTAGGAATTTACCGACAAAATTTAGGTATGTGTTTGAACAACATTAAAAAATAATTGTTATTTTAATTCATTTATTTCATTCATATTTCTATAGAATGTTAATGTCATGGTTTTTTTAAAAGAGTTTGTTATGATTTAACGACTTAATCTTGTTGTGCCCTCAATGATTTTTTTAGAATGTACAGGTTCATTTTAATAAATTTTTTATACATAGTATGGTTTAGAGGATAATTGATGAAATTAAAAATCTTTATAGCCCTAAAAGGTGTTAATAATTCTTTGGGTTTAGTGTTTTAAATAACAAGACCCTAGAGATAGTGTTTCAATGCTCGCTTTAGGAGCATCATTTTTCCCTTGGTTATATAGGGGAATTGTAGTAAGTAGTTTCTCAACATAATGATATGTTGGTGAGTTGTTTGGGATAAAATATGTTATTGAGATTATTTTATTTTAGGATAGTATGTTATGAGTATAGAATTTTGATGTGAAATATTTTTTATTTTTAAGGATGCATAAATAGATTTTTTTACAACAAAAGAATCATGATATTATGTTAACTAGAACGAAGATGGGAGAAATAAATATCGATTCACAATATGTTCTAAATTTAAATAAATTTTATCATCCAAATTACATTATAATTGAATGTGAGTGATGAAATCAAAGAGGTGGAGAGAAAATTAGAACATAAAAAATTTATAGATTATAGGTATTGTAATCTAAGAGTAATAATAAAATTGTTCCTTGTGTGGAGTTATTTTTCATGAAAATGATAGAAGGAAATTAAATGGATGACCACATCCATGACTTCAATAAAATTCATTACTAGATAATCTTAATGACGGTAAATTATGGATCTAAAGAGAGTTTTTGTTACTCACATAACTCTTAGAATCCAAGAAGTGGATTGTTATCATGGTGAGTAAATCATGTTTTGAGATAGACATGGTATTTTAAAAAATTAAAAATATGATTTTGAATGTAGATATTATATGATAACCATATGAAACTGAATATAGTGAATATGAAGTAGCTTATTTAAAATCCTACAAATTTTACAAGAAATAAAATGGAAGAAGGACTTAGAGCCACAATAGTTCTGTATAAGCTGGTCTCAGGTTTTGGTATTATGAGAACAATGATCATATGAATAAATATTTACGTAAATTTCAAGTAAATTCTAGAATATATACATCAACAACTACATCAAAAAATAAAATATCTAAATATATGAGTGGTATTATATTTACTATTACAAGTTCACTTGAGTAATACAATATAGTCTCTAGAGTAAGTTTTCACATTATACAGGAGATCATAAATATAAATAATTATATGTTTAAATTATATGAAAATTTGTATCATATAAATGATTTATATCCCATTATTATGGTAATGGATGATATTTTCAAGAAAATTAAAAACAAAATATTATTGTAGTTATAAATATTTTAACACATGTGAGGCTTAAGGGAAAACTGTATTCAAACAGGTTTGATAGGTGTTATGGGTTTATATAAAACCTCAATATGGATCCTGTAAAATAACATGTGTTTCCATGAGGGTGGGAAAACGATTTAGTAATATGTATTTTTGACCATAATATATTTGAATAATTTCACTTCATGCTGAGAAAATAAGTTCCATAAAGTTATGATATGACTATTTAAGTCACTTAAGGGATAAAGGGATTAAAATATTATCTCATAATTTAATTTTTAAGTTTGAAATTATTGATTATGGAACATGTGAATAATAAATTGTAGAAATTAATAATAATGAGATCTTATAAATAGATGTTGATATTATAAAGGATTGTATGTTTACATTGGTTCATATATATGTTTCAGGTCACCATTGGTTTCTTCACATCATGGTACATTGTATTATGATGCCATCATTATGGAATTTACATAGAAGTTGTGGATGTTATTTCACTAGAAATATTTCATGGTATTTACATCCTAAATTCAATGGATTTCCAGGGTGGAGATAGATAATATATTTAACATTAAATTTTTGAGTTCTATTTGAGGGGAGGGAAGGGGTTTTGGAGGTTCTTATTGGGAAAAGTATTTTGGTATAAGAATATTATAGTTGATACTATGGAACAAAAATGATTCATGGATATAATTAGTTGAAAATTAGTGATAAAAGGATCATGATAATTCACATTATTTTTTCAAGAATCTTTTTGTAGAAGTCATGAATTGAGAGAACTGCATAATTAAAAATATATTTTTCTCTATATTTGAAAATATAAATCTAAAATTTGGTTAGTTTAGAAAACATATTTACATATCCCATCAAAAAGTATTTGGATCACTTACTCATGTTCACATTTATACTATGGAATAGAAAAAACATGATATATATCCCATGCATGTTACATTTTAGTTTATATTGATTAATAGGATAGTATTCAACCCTAGGATAACAAATCTTATTAGGTTTTCAAAAGTTATAATATAAAAATAAATAAAATTATTTTTTAGACAGATCATAATCAATAGGAAAATGTTTTATGAGATAAATATATAGTAACATGATGTGTTTTGATAGAATAGAATTTGGGATGTTTTGGATATTATATAAGATTCAAATGGTTTTTCTATTCCAAATGTCTTAGACTACCCAAAAAAAGTTCTATAAGGATTTTGTCATCTGATTGAATTGATAAGGCTAGAAGTATGGAAAATCCCATGAACTATAAAATCCCCAGGAATAGATCTGATGATACACTTCTAGAATTAGATTTTATGTATAGATCACAGTATTAAGGATAGTTATAGAGATATACCAAAATATTGTTTCAACTACAAAGATATAGAATTACCATAAACTACATAGTTTTTAGGGATAAGGGAGATCCCAGTAGCTGGAAGAGGCTATAATGAAAGAATATAACTGGTGGTGATTGACCACGAGAATTTAAATTGATTCCATGAATGTGACTGAAACATGGAAGATAACAAAATGAACTAATGGAAATAATTTACATCTAAATAAAATGGGTTTATCAATATACGGAATAAGCAGATGGTAGATATTTCTACAATGAATTAATTTTCTTAAATGTGTTTCAATAAATGGAAGGTAAAAACTTTTCTACAATAGTTTTTCCTGTTGTTAAACACATTCCTATTTGGATAATCATCAGTATGGTTTCTATATAATGTTTTTATCTAGAAAAGTTATATATTAAGAATTTATTAAAACATGGTAATGAAGCTAATGAAATATATAAAGATTAACTCAAATTTTTTATGTAGAAACTGAAAAATAATAACATGTGTATGATTAAATAGTTTCATTTTGTATAGAAGAAAGAATTGAGGTAGTGGAATTATTATTTTAATATATTTATTGTAGAATAAAAATTGATACAGTATAATGATGATAATTTATATTACCAAAAGGTTTATGATTATGGGATAATCCTAATCTTAATTCTCTATTTTTATGACATGCTTAATGTTTGTATTGTGAATGAAAGGATTGATGTGATAAAAGTTGAATTTTCTATAAATTTTGATATGAGGGTTATTTTATAGATAAATGAATATTTTTATGAGGATTACAATGGATATAATATATAAAACATTTTTCCTAATTCATTATGTTTACATTAAAAATTTGGCAGAAATTTTTTGAATGAGTGGGGTGAAACCCATTACCACTCCGTTAGACAAAAATTTGATACCAATAAATGATAAATCACCCTGAATGAATATAGATTCTTAATATATGAAAAAGGGTCATTATAAAAGATAATGTTTTTAGTTAAATATTTAATGCACTGGTATTTGAATGGTTCTAAAACTCTATCTATTTGTATCAAAGTGTCTGATGTCATGTTTGGGACTGTGGACTCAACCATTAGGGAAGATTTTGACATGATGAATTTCATAAAAGTATATATGTTCACTATTAGAGGACAAACAACTAGTTGAATATTTAGGAATTTACATATAGTTTCACTATAATCAATGGAAGTTGTTTGTGTTACATTAATAGGAGTTGGGAAGTTTTTGATCAAGAAAAAGGGTATATTAGAGGATCTCATTAGAAGATAGGATAGTCGGGTGATGTTTTGTGACTCACATAGTGAAATTCACATGGCCTATAATATGATGTTTCACTGTATAAAAATAACCTTTATTTTATGTTTATAAAATTATAAAAATAATGGATGAAAAGATGAAAAATATCATGGATTATAAATGGATTTTGGAATCTGAAAAATATTCTAAAAATGGTAGTATTCCACAATACACTAAGGTGATGCTTCACTACAATAGATATGGGGTAACTAGATGGAGGTTGTGGAACCATGCATCATGAAGGGATTTTTTTAGAAGAGGAAGGTTCATATATTAGGGTGAAGGTCTTAGTGGGTATGCCAACAAATTTATTCAGAATTGAGATTGTATTTGTTCTTGGGGTGATGAAATGTTTTTAAATAATTATATAAACTAATTGAAGGATATATTCTGAAATAGTAATTTCAAAATTTTTATGGGAATAAAAAAATAATAAACACATATTCTGGAAGCTTATAATAAGTATTAAAAATGATAGGTAGTTGAAATGAAAAAAATTTGTTTTCTAATGAAAAGTATAAGGGCTATGTCTATAGGTTAAAATTATTTTCTTAATGAAATATTTAAATACATAATAGACATTAGGATATTACATATGAGTAAATCCCTAATATTTACTCAATTACACATTATAATATAGAATAAAATGTTAGGATGGTTGGATTCTTTGACTAAGATGAAGGTCACACGTGTTGGTTAGATCTATATCGGATCATTCATTGTGTAGATTGAAAAGTAGTGGAATCAATTTCATTAGCTGGGCTAAGATAAACCTATTCTAAGTATTCAATTTTTTGGTTGATTTTTTTTCAATTATAATCATCTTACAATTCCACAGTAAAAGTTATTTGAGAATTCCGCCAATGGGTCATGACTAATTCAAAAAGACATAAAATGCATTTTTTTCATTTCTATTATTTTTTACATCCATTTCTATTTCTAATGCTCTTTTATGGGATTTAATGGATGCGTGTGTGTTTTTGGTGAAATAGTTGTAAGTGCCTTAAATGATTCTATAAATCAATAACATGTGTTGACTTTTGTTATTTGTTTACTCCTAGTATATTTCGAAGGATAACTATAAATATCTAAAATTTATGTAGACCAAATAGATCACTCCACCATCATTATTTTACAACATGAATAAGAGAAAATAATGATATAACTCATTAATGATATGGTGGAAAACAAGAAATATATTATAATTTGGAGGATTATGATTGATGTAATGTCCTATAATGGAAAAAAAATTTCAATGGAGTCTTATTAGAAAATTATTCCTTCAAATAGTTAGGAAACCAAATTGTGAGATGAAGTTTCTACCAAAAATACCCATAAAATAATTGTTGGTATAAATATATAACTTTATTATTATTAGTAAAAAATAAAAAAAAATAAAAAACAAATTCAAGTATCAATGAAAATAAATAAATAAGTCTCTTGGGTTATTACTAACATTAAAATCATTAGCCTGGTTATTTGAAAATAAAAGGATATATTGAAGAAGAAATAAAACTCAACTAAAAATCATGCAGGTGACTTTCACCTATAATTAATAATGAGACTAATAAATAAAATAACAAATTTCATGAAATAAGAATTATTTTTTTCGTTTTAGACTGTGAAAAGATAAACCCACATGATATTGTTCAAATGAAGTGTGGCATGATATTAATAAATAATGAAGGTAATTAGTTGATACTAGTGAGGATTGATACAAGATAGACATATTTTGACTATTAAGAGTTAAACACAACCAGAATTAAGTACCACTTCTCACTCCCACTCAAGAATTAAATTTTTGCGATTTTAACTTGATATGGTTTTTATTGTTTCATGGATGGGAACCCTTTTAATACCAAATACGGATGGACCTGGATAGAAAATACAAGTCACTTATACCAATGAATTTATAATATTTTATTATTATCTCATCTCATTGGGAATGTTTAATGAACCAAAAACCATTTAAACAGGTATTCTATATATATAGAACAATATGATATAGTAATTTCATAAGACT
Source organism: Viscum album (assembly GCA_963277665.1). Lineage (NCBI taxonomy): Eukaryota > Viridiplantae > Streptophyta > Magnoliopsida > Santalales > Viscaceae > Viscum > Viscum album. The sequence continues at coordinate 1,653,964,666 of OY728148.1, read as the reverse complement.
TCCCAATATGATTTCATAATCAATAGAAGATCATTTATGGTATAACTTCACAACCATAATTTTTTTCATATATGATATGAGGATAAGTATATAATTACCAATTGGGAAAATGTGCACATTATTATTCAATAAGGAATCAACCTTGGATATACGATAACCAATAATGAGATTGTGGTTGATCCGTGAAAAAATAAAACAATTTTTGGTTAAAGCTACCACATTAAAGGGGATACAATTTTATTTTTGTACATATAGGAATCCCCCATTTATTTTTTAATAATTTATTTAAGATAACTATAACACTAAAAGATATTGTATAAAAGTAATTTTTATTTAATTTTTATGAATCATGAATTCCATCCTTCATTACATTAGTGAATAAGTTAGTGTCCTCCCTGATCGTAAAATCTCTTAATTGGTATGATTATTTTGAGATAATATTCAAGGTAAGTGATTTCTTTATTGTATTTTCTATTGGATTTTATGATGACCATATATTTTGACCAATATATTATGAAATTTATATACTCAATATAAGATAATCCAGTTACACTATTATAGAGAAAAAATATCTAATAATGTAAGTTTCATTTGATGTGATTTAGATTATATGTGGTACTCACAAAGGTAGTATTATTCATTGGTCATTTGGTTTTAAATTACTTATTGAACCTAAATATTGTAAACCCATAACTAATTCAAAATATCTTATTATTCAAAGAGTTTTATGTTATGAATAAATATAAGAATAGATATTGGAATATAGTGTTTTATCACTTATCAATAATACAGTTAAGGAATATAATGTAATCATAAGAGATAGATATCAATGATGAGTTCCCATAAAATATTCTATATTATAAGGACATTCCATCTAATCCGTGTTTTTTCGATGTAAAAAACTATTGTAGAAAATAAATTAATTTATTATCAAAAAATATTTCAAATAATAAAAGAATTTTTAGCTAACATAACACATTTTTTTAACGAATATTTAATTCGGGTAAAAATGGACTCATTAAGAGATATATTACAGAATTTGAGGTAAATGAAATTTTATAATTCTTTAATTCATCACTTATACGTGGAAACCATTAAGGAGACCCAATTTTTACCTTATAGGATAATTCTCTAACATAATAATTTTAAACTATGAACCCTGAAAAGTGGTTGCATGGTAAATACACGCGAAAAAATGATCATTGAAAAATTATCTTATGGTTTTTCTTTCACTGTGTGGTGGTGTTACCTCCCAATATTGGATGGCACCAATTTTTGATTTTCATAGAGTCATGATAAAAATATATAATGTATAGAGATATATTTATTTATCATGACCATGTAGTATTGTGAAAACACATCCTATATATTCTTAGTTGTGTCCCATATGGTAAAACGAGATTGTTAACAGTTAAAGAATACCAAGTATACAATAATTGCACTATAATTTTTGTTTTAATCATATTTATTTGGATCAATCAATCACAACTTCCTTTAATGGTTCTTCTAATTTTTTTTATTATAGTATTTTTAGTTTTTAAAATTCTCACCACCCTTATATCATCTCTCATGTATGAATGGGGGGAGGATAGAACTTCCCTCTTGTATAAACATGGTGAAGGGGTGACTATGTATTATCTTTGACGGTAAGGCTCTTCAAATATAGATCTATAAATGATTATATAAAATAATTGAAAATTATCCTATGGTAGGACTCAATTTTTTTATTTCACAACATTCATGAATTTTGGTTCCCATAGACTAGATTATATAGGGTAGAATTTATCCCCTCAATTTGTCATTGGTACTTGGTGTAAAATTGGGACAATTCGGGTTTTCATAGATGGGGGAAAGGGATGACTAGGTTACCAAGGCCATCAATTAGGGTTGGGAGAACTAGTATCTATAAGAAGGTATTAGATTCTATTAGTGATGGGAGGCCTCTCACGGTCTGGACGATGTGGAATGAGGGAGGTATCGACTGGCCATAATGAATGGAAACAAAGATCAAGAAATTAATATCTAAAATGTGGGTCCAGTAGATTGGAGATAGAATAATCTTAATATATATATATAATAACATATTATAAAAATTAAAATAATAATATAACATTAAATATTATTGTATCGATTGAATGTTCTATATTTGATGTCAGGTAGATTATTCATCTATAAAATCATGATCATATCATCAAGGAAAATAATTAATGAAATATAAGTGATATAAAATTATGACTCATCACATGTTCCACGAATCGCATCATGTAACACTCTTTTTTTTATATTTCAATGAAACATATATTTGTTACAAGGTGTATAGTTCATAAAAATATATTTTTTTTCATCAGTATTTTACCATATATAGTATGATGATGTATTTAATATGAATATCTTATATTGTTTACAAGATGAGATAGGTGTGTTTTATATTTAACTACATCAGATTAATGTCGGCATTTTTTTAGTATTGATATTTACTTCAAAGTAGTAGGGTGTCTTGAAAGGACCAACAGATTGTTATCAAACTAAGAGATAACTTACTCATTCTCATGTTACTAAAATATGGATCCTCCACACGTTATTTAGATTGGAGGATGGGATTTTTAGTATACTCTCCCATTCATATAACCTATCAGATATGTTTTTTCTATATATGGATCGCTTGAAGAGTTATAGTTTTAGACCATTATAGGTGGCCCCTTTGTTCAGACCAACAGTTCTAATGATGTTGGGAATAATATTAGGGAGGCTACTTTTTTGTTTTCCCTAGACTGACACATACACATGGGATAGGTTTCATTTCCTAATTGTAATGATTAGTGGTTACGTGATCGTTCTGATGACCAATTGATGGAAATGTATTAGATTATTAGGGATATAAAATCCATGTTTTCTAGTTTATATACCCCCAATGTATTGTAGTACTCCCCCCTATGGTAATTTTTCTGATTAGTTACATGATAGTTGTGGTTGTCATAATGCATGGCTTGTGATGATGTGATTGACGATCTTAGTATGTGGGGTTATAAGGTTCCCTATCAATATTTTACTCAAATAAAGTTTGAATTTGTAAACATGAAACCACCTAGTGGTTTAATGATCACTTCCCCCATTAGATTTCTTACATTACAAGGCTTCCTTGGGACTATCACAATTTAAAAAGTCTTTTCTCAATATTATAATGGAATTGGGTGTTATTAACCTATTTTATGGGGTTAATATCCCCTTTTATATCATATAATTATTGAGGGTTTGGATTTCCCACACTAATCAGTGTTTTTTCTATACTTTGAGCATGGGGTTTTCAGATGGTCATTATAGATTAAGGTATTATAGGATCTTTTTTTCTTCAGTTATTACATATGTTCATCCAATGTGATGGGAGAAATATAAAATAAGAATATGTGGATTGGAGCTCATTTAAAGAGTCACTACATTTTATATTTACCTAAATAGATCATCAGTGTTCGATGTGATGATTTTTTTGTGGTTCATTCACATGAGCTAATTTGGTATGATCTTCTATGACATGAAGGAGAATAGAGGTTTATGACTGATTCACATGTTTTATCTTCTATGAATAAACAAGGAGGTGTTTTCCACAATGTTTCATGAGTATGGGTTTTATCACGGATTGAATGATTTCTTTGTGGACACCACATTTCATAGAATGAGTGATATTAATGGTTATCCCTATGTAATTTCCCATGAGTTCATTTCAATGTCATACTGGGATGTGAAGTTGATGCATATTCCATGACTATTTATTTCTCACTAGGATTATTTGGGGTTATGTGGATTTTACTTTGGTTACATGTTGACCTAAATACCTATAATCATATAATTTATGGGGAATGCTATTAGGGATAGTTATACATAAACTTATATGGTATTTGTACACACACTTTCGGTGTCTATGTAGACAACTTATAGGTTGGTGGCAATATATGTTGGTTAAGAGCTTATAGGTCTAGAGGAGAAAATAGTACTAGAGCTTATGGGATTTGATAAGATTTTAAGATAGTGGTTCTAGGTTATAATTGGAATGAATTATTTATTCCTTCCTCTTATTCACTCTGGGATGGTTGTTTAGATATTTTTGGATTGTTTATTATTTCCCATTTTACAGTGGAATTTCTATTATTCTCCTTATAATGTTTAATAAATATATGAATGATAATTTCATATTTTTGAAAGTGTTATCCAATTTTTTTATGGTTACTTTGGTTGAATGTTTTACTATATTATCATAAGTTTAAAATTATAATTCCTCTCGTAAATGATATATTCTTTTATGGTTCTTGTCTCAAGCCCCTTGTTTATTGGAGGTGGGATTGGGGTGGAACACATTGAACATCACTGACTTAGGTGGGGACTCATTGGGCTTGTCAAGATGGTCTGTTATCAAATATGGTTTTCCTAGGAATTATTTTTGGAGATTGACGTCTCATGAGTTTGGTATAGGATTTCTGTGGAAATAGTGATTAAAGGCTATTAGTTTTAGTTAACAGCCTAGGGATTCTATCTTAGATTTGGTGTCCAATAAATTTCTATAAAATGAAATTAATAATTATATAACTAACTTGACAACATAGGGAATTTATTACAAGGTCTACTTAAGTAGGTTCAAGTGTCATATAGAAATCTTTGAATTTTTTTCATGGTTTGAATCCCAACATTATAAGATACCACATTGTAATGTGGGTACTGACTTTCCTCACAAACATGGTTTTCCTGGAGGTGTGAGATGGAAACTTTGAATATGATGGGAGGGAGATGATTACTCATAAACATGTGAGACTCCCTGTTGATTCTCTCTTGATATTAGAAGTTATTTATTTTTTAGAAAATTTATCTCTATAAGGGATTATAAAAATATCAGTATCATCATATCTATAGGTTCAGTGTCACACTATTTACATAAGGAAAGAGATCACCTATCTATGGGGTCAGTATGACACGTATATAGGAGCAATATTTGGGTGTGTGATCATATAGTCCTTGACATGAGGTTTCTACCATTGTTTCATGTTTCCCCCATATGGGATCATGGATTCCCGTAATCCCTCTTGAATATAGGGTCACCCACTACCATCTATAAGCAATGTCTCTACCATTCGAGCTTAGGGTTCCATAATCCATTACACCTAATGTTAACTAGGTCCCTCAAAATTTAGTGGAGTAAATAATCCCTTAATAAATATGATTTGGGTCCTTTATTTATTGTTGATGTTCTATATGAGAATTTTTTTTCATTTATCCATTTGAGTTGGTTCCCACTTTGGAAGAGGATTGTGGAATCATTTTCATAGTGGCATGTGTTCTTTTCCTGGAATGGGGTTAGTACTCACTTAATATTGAAGATGTATGGGTCCCCCATAATATATAGGAGTTAGAATCCTCATTATACAATTATTATGTTCTCTTTATTTAGAGATCATTATGTTGGGGGTTCACCACTAGTGAGTTCAGTTACTCCCTCATCTGTATTATGGTCACTCAAAGATTTTTTCATTCCTCACTATAATATAGAGTTTGATATGAGTTTGGTTTATGTGTGATATTGGTTTTTATATTCTAGTTGATATTTTTTCTCTTGGGTAATTCTTATATTGTTGTATCCATAGCCTATAACGTTATCTCAAATAGAGGTTGACGAGTGCGATGAGCCGGATACCGATCAAGGAAGACTTCCGTGGATGGAATGTTCCTCCTTATAGGTGAAATACATCCCCTATATAGAGATATTATAATAAGTAAATTATAATGACGAAATATGATGATCATTGGGATCATATTCCAATGAAGTGAACTATGTTGGCCATGAATGCGAAATGCATTATGTGGCTTGAGGTTTGAACTATTTCCTTTTTCCCCAAACACTTATATTTATTAGCAATTACCTATCTATTTGGATCAATTATGTATATTCCTCAATTGAGAGGCGTTAAAGGAAAATTAGTGTAGGGTTAAATTTTCCTTATTTAACATTTATCCCTTTGTTTCCATTTGACATATTGAATGATCAGATCCCTCATTTTTTATCACTCCTTTCATCTATTTGAATATATAAAATAGGAAATATATACAAGATAACACCTATGTTTTTTAATGATGTCTGACTCACTATAGATACCTACATCCCTAGTGAGACATTGATATTACCCCATATGATGATATTTCTTTTTAATATCAATATGAGAGTAGGAATGCGTATGACCTTGAATGTCTTACCCAATTACTATCAAAGTACGAATCATGTTTCAACTTTCTATTCAAGTGTTAACACTAACAAGTCTATTTTCCCATTAATTATAGGATATCCGCAAAATTGTTGTGAAGTAGATCAGAAATAAAAATCTATAGCCCTCATTGAAATTCTATGTGATCTCTTTCCGGAAATATACTAATAAAGAGGTTTGTAGAAATAAGCTTTCTACTTCTAGAGTAAATGTTGTAGGATACATTTATCATAACATTTCCCAATTATGTTTAGTTATTTTGTTCGAGTCAAAATATATTTTTATATCATGTTTTTATTTATTGAATATGAATTTAACATGAATTGATTATTCCTCATATTTGATACAAAAGATATGATACAAGTAATTATATCAATTCTTCTCACTTCTTCTCCCTTGAATGTTTAACACTCTCAAAATTCTAAAAGAATAAATTTTATTCAATAGCATGTATGACATGCAACACCAAACACAGAAATAAATATAACCACTTTATACATGATGTTATATTTAATAATTTTATGAAATTAAATATCTATCAGTTTTTGAAATACTATTCTTTCTTACATCACATGCAATAAATACGTTCTTTGATAGTTTTCATTACACACAAGTCGATGTTTTAGCAAACAGATATATATTAATAAAATATTATTATTTAACTTAATAAGACCTAAACTAGTCCTTAAATTACTGGTAATTAATTATATTAAATAAACTTTGGTTTATAAAAATATATGATGAATTTACTAGTTACCAATTAATTATAAATGAAAATATGAACCCCAAAATATAAAGGAAATATTTTTTTTGTGCAAGAAAAGGAACTTCTGCATAATAAATTAAATTAATTAATATTATTGGATGATATTAATAAAATATATATTATATATTCAATAAAAATATTTTTAAATTAATCTAATATACATTATATTCATATGATATGAACAAACCCAGTAATATATATAAAACCCAATATTTTCTAAATTTAGTTTTACTGCCATTTAATAGAGCACCTATTTTAAAATTAATTTTTTGAATTTTATAAATATTATATTAAATAATAAATCGAATTATTTAAATAATTGTTTTCCAAAAAAATTGGATGGGTTTTTGGTATGTTTTTTAGAAGATTAATTTTTTGATGAATAGTGAAATCTGCTGAATTTTAATTTTTCATATAATATATGTATAATGATAAATTATATTCATGATATATTTAAATTTTCTATTAGATAAATTATATATCAATTAAAAAAAATTCGTTTTAATCAATTTCACATTGGAATTGGAAATAAAAGGTTAGCAATCTTTTGAACATTTTTACTTTAAAAACATGCATTGTCATCTCAACTGTGGGATTATTTATAAATTAAATTATTTCAATTATGTGATTTCAATTTCATAAAATGGACACTATATTCTTAATCATCATAAAATATAATTCTTAATAAATTTAACTTAGTTTTTCAAAAAAAATATTAGTGAAAGTAATTAAAATTAATTACAGTGATTAAGAGAAAAATTAGCTTAACAAGGAACTAATCCTTATTATTTTGGCATTAAATGACCTAGAAACCTATCCAAAATCCATTTAATGTTCATATTTAGAATCTATAATATATTTTATATAATTATTTCCATAATATGGGACACAATAATTGGTAAAATCATGGTTGTAATTCTCTTTTCAGAAGTTTAGAAGAATGTCACTCCTCCTCCAATATAAAAAAGAACTCATTGATCCCTCTTATTCACAACAATAAATCCAATTGTATCAAAAAAATCATCACAAATATTCTCCCAAAATCCCTCACATAATCCTATATTACTCACATCGGTATAAAATTAATCCAATTATGACTTTTGGTTTAAACCAAAAAGTGTTACACAAATAAGAGGTATCATTATTCAACGATCTCTTTTGTTTCATTTACTTCTCCACCCATTAAATGAATTTTATATAATAATATTATAATAAAATAGTTATAATAAAATACTGAGAATTATTTATTCTAGTATTTATACATACATATTTACACATATCCATCAAATGGGATATGAAATAATCGTTCGTTCATATGGAAGACTACTACCTCACGAACCGATGTTGTTTGTTCTTCTATTTAAAAATATTTATAGTTATAAATAATGATGAATTTATATTATATATATATATTATATATATGATATTAATAATTTATTTATTATTAGTAAATTATAATATAACACATACCTTCACACGTTCCATATTGTGGGGATAAGATAACAACGTTTGTGGATGTGTGGACTACCTTCTCCTTAGAGCGATGTGATTCATTCATTCTATAATTGTAATGTATAATGGATTGGTTTAATAAAACTATGTTATATTTGTGAAATAAATATTATAATATAATCATATTTTTTTATAAATTTATTTTTTACTTTTCATTCTTTTAAATATGGCAAGGTGATGAAAGTAACATTAATACAAATGTTCTGTTTTCCCACACCATGAATTGTGCATTTAATTTCTATCTCCCAGTATTATGGATTATTATAAATAATTATATAATGTTTTACATTTATTATATGATATATTCATCATCTAATTAATATTAACAACAGGTAACAAGTCAAAACATACTCGAAAATCTAGACAATTAACACCCGAAATAGTTAAAATAATGATATATTGTTAAAAAGTATGTAATAAGTTCTTTTAAAAAGATAATACATGCTATTATATATATGAGAATTTTTATTTTATAAGTTAGTAAAATATTTAGAACCCTAATTCAGGATATTTAATTCATTTCACCAAAAATAATATATAAGGTAAGGGATTTTCATCTCACTTTTTACATCTATGAGATAAATGATATTTTCACCACTAACATCATAAAACTGTTGTATATTCTACCTATTATGATATATTATATCATGATTCATTTTTTCATTAATTATTTAATGTTTTAATTTTAATTATATCATCCAATAAGTTTTGATATGAAAATTACCATGTGGTATAAGTTATCTTTACAATCTCACATTCTTTTGTGATTGTTAACTTTATCATCAAAAAACCACTTAGTTATAAAACATTAACATTTTAAATCACATTTATTTTGGATATAAAAAATATTATGTTATGCGTATAATTATTTCCTAAATAGTATACCATTTTTACATATGGTGTGTAATTTATTGTCATTTCATTAACAAGGGAAATATAGGTAAATATTAATTATTTACTCATTACATGTATTTTATAATGCACCTTTTTCATGAATTAAATCTATTATTATATATATGGAGAATGATTTGGACATGTATGAAATGTGTGGGACCGAGTTATTGATATCCCCTTGACATATAATCCATCTCATGAGACAAATTAGTTTGCTAAATCATATTGGTTTCTATATGATATGTTATAAACCATCTTCTAAAAGGTATTGACAGTAAAGGTGCTATGAACCTAGGAATTATCGAATACAATAATTAATAATTTCCCACATTCAGATTGAGTTATTATCTCTCCATGATATTTATTCATTTACATTTTTATGCATGTAGTTCATTAATAGTTTATTGACTAAATGGTATGTGTTTCAGTTACATACCATTCTATATTGAAATTTCCATATCTAGTTATTTGGAATGAAATTAATTATTAGTTAATTACCTTTCTATGTTGATTATTCTCATTGATTCATTATTTCTTCCATTGTATTTAACCTTTCTAATAATTTGATATCACCCTATTTTTTTCCTTTCCTTAAGATATGAACAATAAATATTTAAATGAGATTTCAAGGATGTAGTTCATTTCATGTTATTATGTATCATATTTTATTTCATTTTCCCCAATTTAAAATAGGCATCATGTATGTAATATATTTTTCTAAAAAAATTAATCTAGTCATCCCCTTGATATTTAATGCTCGTTACTATTCCAATGAAATCCAATAAGACACTATATCTAGACTTCTATGATCTGTAGATTAAATAATGAATTATTTTTTCTTCTATGACTAAAATCTTCAAACATTAATAACATTTGTCAATATTCGACCTATAATTTATATAATAGTTATAGTAGTATCAGGTCATCATTCAGTGGTTATTATTTTTAATGACGTTCATTCTCAATAATTAAAAATATCACTCTTAACTCAACACTTAAAACCCCAATCTTCTTTGCACATAAATTCTTATTTTTGATTTATATCCCGGATGGCTAAAAAACATAGCGTCTATAACATTATGAATTTTTCAATTTTATTTTATTTTAATATTTCTCTAGCCCTATAAATGTTTCATCAGGGTCCAGGTTTGAGATGGTTTAAAATTTTGAGTACTTTTTTAAAAACAATCATTTTGGCCTTTCCAACATTCAACGCACCACTGTCAAAGTCATGCGGCCTTTCCTGGTTCACCGCGCGGCCTCTCTTGGGTCACTGTGTGGCCTCGCCCAGTTCCCCACATGCCTTCCTGATGATCAAGTAATTAATTGAAATGAATTAATAATAAATAAATAAAATTAAATGTGTGGTAAAATAAAAAATGAAATAAAATAAGAAGTGTGTGATAAAATTAAATGAATTTTTTTACTTATAATAATATTATAATTATTTGAGGATATTACTAATTATTAATATGTATTTTTATTTATATTATTTATGATAATTAAATTATTTAATTATGATTATTACTCATGTTTTATTTATTGTTATTATTTGTTTATTTATTTATCTTATTTTTATTTTGGTTGTTTTCCTTTTTCCTTAGGGTTTGAGGACCTCCCCCCCTAGCCCCCTATTACCATTGGACCCCCTGGAACCACTTTTCTGTCGAGTTGCACCCTCCCTCCACGGCCAGCCGCTAGAGACGTCACACTGCACCCCCTTATACCGAGTGTGATCCACCCTGATCCCCTATCATTCTTCTTCATTGTATCTTCTGACCGGCCAGCTGCCATCGCCCGCTCCCCCCAGCTATCCCCTCTCCATGGTGAACAGACCACCCCTCTTCCCTCCCAGTGGAGCCCTATACGGAACGAAGCCCTTGGGACGCCCATGTTCCAGTAAATCTCCATTCTGGTGCTCCCTCATACTTCTTGTCACCCTATCCCTACATATCATCTCATACTACACCTCCACCATGGCAGCCTTTCATGTGCGCACTCCTTAAATGCCTTGATGGATATACTCTGCTATTTCTGACGAACTGCCTCTAGTCTCCTCTTTCGGCGCAAGTGTTTCCCACCAGGTAAACCTCTCCACTAACCAAGGGGTTTTCCTCATTTTATTAGGGCTTGTTGTTCACTAATAGGTAGGGTTGTTTTTTGGGTTTATAATTTTTGTTCATTTGGGTTTAATCTTCTTTATTTGGATTCTATATTGGTTGCTTGAGGTGTGGTTGAATATTCACACCAAACACATAGGTTTTTTTCCTCCTGAGGTAGGTGTTTCCATGCCATAACATCATTAGATCAACATAATATATTTGTTTAAATTTATTAATGTGTTATTTGGTTTTATTATGTGGCATGTATGGTGTTTTGCAATATTTTCTGTTTTTAACAGTTTGAATTGGATTTGTAATATAGGGATTGGTTGTGTTTTGCTGCGTGTGACTTAATGTAATATCTCTAGAATGTGTTCTAAGGGTTTTCTTGGTTGGTGTGAAATAATTTTCTTCAATATTTGAAATGATTTATTAAAGAATATCAAATGTGGAATGTGTTTTAAATGAGTTTCCTAATAAAAAGTGTGTTCCCTAGGCGTGTCAAACTTGTTGTTCATCTTTGAAATTGAATTGAAAACTATTTCATTAGTGGAAAACATGTTTTTTATGGTTATGTTGTGGACTTGATTTTAATGTGAAGTATCTATATAGAAGCAAATGTTTTTTGGTGTAAAGTCTTCATTAATATTTTTTTAAGGTGGTGCCCCAATCGAAGACCAAGGAAAAATTATTGAAAAAAATAGGTTACAAGAGTCTGAAATACAGAAATTTCTTAAAATCTTTATCTTAAAAAGGGATAAAATCACCAGGCAAGTCATCCTACCATGTAATTTCCTGGTTGACCCCCTTTCTTGGCAAGACCATTAGCAACCATGTTTGATTCACCAAATGCATGAGTGGAAATGTAGTTGATATCTAAGAGTGATGAAAGGAAATTCATCCAATGAGAAGTAAGTGTCGAGGAAAAATGCACCACCCCCTTCTGAACTACTTAGAAAATTGTAGTTGAATAACTTTTAATACAAAGATTTTTCCAATTTATTTGTTTCTCTAGGTCCATAGCATGTATAACCCCCATCATTTCCTCTTCCAGAGACAAGTCTGTACCACAACCTGCAAAGAAGCAACCATGTCACCTACCAATATAGTCTATGAAATGATTTATTGATTTATTTAGACGGTGCGAAAGTAGTTTTTTGGAAGAGTTGAAAATTCGTATGTTTTTAAATAAGTATGTTTATATAAAATAATACATGTTTTGGTGTAAATACTCTTTTCATAACTTGGTGGTGTTTTATAAATGGTGTAAATAGTTCATTTAATTTTGAAAGTGGTGTGAAACTAGTTTTAATGATAATTTGTTATGCAATTGGTTTTAATTGACTTCCCTAATTGTAATTGGGTATGTTTATTTATGTCGGTCCTTGTTGTGTTATTTCAATATTGTTTTCTATGTTGGGAAAATAGTTTATGTTCTTTTATGAGTGCTTCCAAATATGGAATTGTGAAATGATTAAGTGATGACAAATATATTTTGGAACGGTATTTTGGTGTGCATTTGTTTTATTGAAATGTTTTTTGGGTATGAAAGTTGTGGATTTTTTGTGTAATGTATTTTTTGGTCTGTGATATGAGAAATAAATATACTATGTGAATATGAAACTTGATCGAACAAAATGAAAAACCCCAAGTATCTTGGTGGGCATACTAGAACTAGAGCATAAGTTATCCGGAGGGGTATCATCTCTATTTCATTTATCAAGATTGACGATTAAAACACTAACTAAACATGTGAATGAATGAGGGTCGTGGTTTCTAAACCACTTTTACTGAGGGTCATGGTTTCTAAGCCACATTTTCTGAGGTTCATGGTTTCTAAGCCACGTTTCACCGAGGCATGAGGTTCTAGGGTCCCACTCTAGATAGATGAACCTTAGGGAATTTAGCCGTAGTTCTCTACTATTAATGACGTGGTGCCTTCTGTCGGCATATGGAGGACCACTTGAGTATTTTCATGTTATTTATTAATTCTCACATCCATTTTAATGTATTATTTGTGAATGTTTGTTCTTTCAGTGCTCTTTTCATTATTACATTTAGCCTTTAAATGTTTTCCTTAAAATCATTTTAAAAGTTTTGTTTTAAATAATCATGTTAAATTTAAATTATTATTTTTCAGATGGAACCTTTTTATTGGGTATTATCCTACTGGTATTTTTTCTCACACCCTATATACACCTTTGGAAGTATGTAGATCTTTTCATTTGTGTATTCTATGTTGGGTCATTATGCTTAGTAATGGTGGTTCGGGTTGTTGATGGTTTTCCCATGCAGGTCTGGATATGGTTAGTTCAGGTGGTCGCTCCTCATTTTGCATGAAGGTGAGAATAGATGTGTAATTTTTCATTTCATTACAGATGTATTAATGTTTTGGGTTGAATTTTAAACATTATGTTTGGTCCAATGTTAAGGGTTTGTTTTGTTTGGTTTTCTAGTGTTTGTTTATTTGTCTTGTTAGTTTTTCTTATGTCTCTTATTTCAGGTAAAGTGTTCCCACATGTTAATCTAAATAATTGGACACTTTTTTCAGCCATTGGTGATCAGGAATTCCCTTCAGGCCATGATTTGGACCTGGTCGGGCACCAGCTCTATTGGAGATCAGGCTTTGTTCAGGACAAAATGGCATGAGAGATGTTTTTCTCATTTGGTTCATGTTACCTTTGGATAGAGTTAGGGTAGACAACAGTTATGGGTGTCAGAACTCGGCATTATAGCTATGAGAAAGGTGCATGACCAACACACCTCGTGTCAGAACTTGAGTTACTAGAGTATGTTGAGGTTTTTTTGATATTTTTGTCTTGTGATTAAACATTTTTAGGGGAAATTAAAACAGAGTAGTGTCAGTGGTCCCATTGAGATCGCAGGGTCTGGAAAGCCATGTGGTGTTGGGGATACTATACTAGAATAATATATGGAAGTGGCGTGATTGGTGTATGGCTTTCAAAAATATATCTCAGTAACCATGGGTGGGTTTCACAAACACCAACGGTGCCCCATGGGCCTCACCCATGCATGATCTCGTGTCGTACTTGCACCAACCATAGGTCCAACTAGGCACTCATCTGGTCATACATTAACCATTTATTTTTTCATATATACCAATGCATGTGGTTGCCTATGAGAACACCAAATATCAAAATAGACATTTCCATTTTTCAAAATCGAAACATTCAACCTACCAGATTCATTTATTATAAAAAAGTATTGTTAAGGGAGATTTTGGGGTTCTAATGACTGGAAATTTTTCTGTTGTGTCCTTGTGTTTTGTAAATTTTGGATGTGAGGAATTTTGATATGAGGATCCTTTTTGACTGATTTTTGTCATGAGTTTGAATTCTTATTTTTAAGCTTTTGTGAAAGCTTGTGGTTAGTGGTTTATATTGAAATTTTCTTTGGGAATCTCATGTAGTGGTTCCACCTACACGTTCAATGTGTTTTGTGGTATGTATTGAACACTGGAATAGTTTTATTGGGTCCATGGGTTTTTTTGAATAGTGTACACCCCTATAAATCCTTATCACTCAATTGAAGTGTGGCCACAAGAAATTCACTTATGGCCAGCCCTCCAGTTGATTAATGTAAGGACTATCCCTTTTTAGTGAGAGTGATAAGTTTGTCCCCCGTCCTTTTCGGTTAAGAAGATCCTCTCATAGAGGGAAGATAGACACGAGGGGAGTTGATAGGATTTTTGGTCACTTTGAGTTGT
The DNA here is from genome assembly GCA_963277665.1 of Viscum album. Taxonomy (NCBI): domain Eukaryota; kingdom Viridiplantae; phylum Streptophyta; class Magnoliopsida; order Santalales; family Viscaceae; genus Viscum; species Viscum album. The sequence continues at coordinate 1,653,949,423 of OY728148.1, read as the reverse complement.
TTGAATCATCAGGTATCATGTTTGACAACATTGTATTTATGGTCCCCTAGAAATAGTGAAAGGAATTCCATTAGGGAAGAGTGAAGGCAGTTCAGAGTGATGAGTCTTGACTGATGGTTTGAAAGTATCTTTGTTCTTTAATCATCCTCAAGGGTCATATTTAGAGACATCTTGATGTGTGAGTTCTCTTGAAGAGAAAAGGTGGATTTTTTAGATTCCTCTAAGATTCCATGTTTTCATAGGAGTGTGTCCCCCTTTTAGGTAGTTCTAATTTTTTTTGTTCAAACCGGAGTGTTGAGCCTGCATCTTTCCTTCTTATGTTTCATGATTAATGTGTAGAAGTGATGCATGTGAATAATATAAACCCCATTTTTGGTGGATGTTCCATGAGGGAGTAGATGTATTTTGGAGTGTTTTGTGTCCTATGGTGTTGTCTTGAATGCAGTATGGTTGCTTGTGGCACCAGGAAAGAAGAAGCTTCATTCAAGGGTCTTAAATACCTGACAACGAGGCAGGAGATGCTTCAAACATCAGTGCTCCATCCATAGGCTTTTGAGTGAAGCTAACATGTGGTCAAGAAACCCGAGAGTGTATGGGAACCCGAATTTACTTCTATCACTATTGTTGAATGTAAAAGTAGATTAAATTTTTTACTGTGGTTGTTCCATTATGACATCCAGTTTGGGTGCATGAGGTTCTTGTGGCCATGAGGATGTGTGGTCGTCTCAATACCTAAGTCCCTGAGGGTCACTTCGCACTAAATATAATCATTCTTAGGGGTCCTTATGTGGTATGTTGGGTAAATTTCTCTCATATTTGAGTAGTTCTCATCTAGGGATGTGGAGATTCTTGGTGGTCTTAGGTCATGGTTTTGATGCCTCAGTTGTTGGGCTCCTCCCTCCCCACCCCTTTTTGTGGGTTGTTTTGTTACTGTTATAAAATTTTCAAATTTTTGTACCTTCTATTAGTTCTAATAGTGGGGAGACGCATGATGCATCCCACGCAAAAATATCTGGAATGAGTCAGTTTTTTCCTTTTTCATACTGGGGGGGGGGGTCCTCTCAGGCCTCCTCATGTCAGTTTTTGTCTTGGGTGTTAGTAAGTTTCTAATGGTGGGGATCCACTCCGGGCTTCTCCATATTGACCATTTTTATTCCATTTTAAAATATGGCTTGGTGAAAATTCATAAGAGAGATCATTGGATGTGGTTAGGTCTTTTTTGTTCATTCAAGTCCAAAATTGTGGTTTTCTTTCTATTGTGCTTGAGGTGTTTTAGTTTGTGAGGTTGGTCTCTGTGGGTGTGAGGATTCATTTACTTGATTGATCAACTTGAGGTGTTCCGGTTCTGTGGGACAGGATGAACATTGATGAAATTTATATTATGGGTTTCTTGAGGTCTTCATTTACGTCACACTCTCTGAGCATGATGCTTTTGACAATTTTAATTGTTTTATAGGGAATCTACTTTGAAACATATGGGGCATGTCATTTTTTACGTTGGGTCTCAACCTTGGTTGTGGATTTCCGGGGACAAAAAGCATTATAGTGGGGAGAATTTCCACACTATGACTTTATCAAATTTATTTTATTTTATTATTTTCTGAACCTGTACATTTTTCATCAGGTTCCGGGTAGGAGACGGTTTAAAATTATGAGTACTTATTTAAAAATGAACATTTTGGACTTTAAAGCATTCAATGAAACTCTATTGAGGTTGCACGGTCTCACCTGGGTCACCACACGGCCTCACCCGGTTCCCCGCACGCCTGCCCGATGTTCAACTAATTAAATTTAATGAATTAATAATAACGAAATAAAATAAAATGAGTCGTAACATAAAAAATAAAATAAAATAAGAATATTTTGATAAATTTTAATGAATTGTTCCAATGATAATAATATTATTATTAATTTATGATATTATTAATTATTATTGAGTATTATTATTTATATTAGTCATGATAATTAAGTTATTTTATTTATTTATTATTTCTATTTTTTTAGTTATTATTATTATTATTAATTATTTATTTATTTTTTCTTTTTATTTTTATTATTTTTCTTTATTCCATAGGGTTTTCGGACTTCCCCCCCCCCCCCATCCCCCTATTAATGTCGCACCACCTGGATCCTCTTTTCTGTCACCCTGCACCCTCCCTCCTCTACCAACTACTAGAGTCGTCATGTTGCACCCCCTTCTACCTAGCGTGCTCCACCTTGCTCCCCTATCATTTTACTTCACTATGCCTCCCAACTGGCCTTCTGGTGTCACCCACACCCCCCCCCCTCGCGGCCAGCCCCTACCCCTGGTGGACCAACCTCACCTCTTCCATCCCAGAGAAGCCCTAGCTGGCATGAAGCCCCCTTCCGGCGCACCCCTATTTTGGTGCAGCTCCCTTCTGGTGTTCCCCCAAACTTCTTGTTTCCCTCTCCCTACCTATCATCTCGTGTTTCACCTCGAACATTATGGTCCTTTGTTCGTGCATACCTTCAACGCCTTAAAGGCTGACCTCTGGTCTATCCAGCGAACTACCTCTGGTCTCCTCCTTCGTCACATGTGTTTCCCACCTGGAAAATCACTTCTCTAACCTTGGGGGTTTCCTCATTTTATTTAGGGTTGTGCTTCCCCAATGGGTAGGGTTCTGATTTGGGTTTTAATTTTGGTTCATTTCGGTTTAATCTTATTGATTAAGATTCTATATTGGCTGCTTGAGGTGTGGTTGAAGATTCACACCAATCTCACAGGTATTCTCCTCCCATGGTAGGTGATTCTGTTCCATAACATCATTATATCAACTTAGTATGTTGGTTTAAATATATTAATATATTATGTAGTCTTATAATGTGTTGTGTTGGGTGTTTTTAAATGTTTTCTAGGTTTAATGGTAATAATTGGATTTTTAATATGGGGATTTTTTGGGTTTTCTATGTCTTCCTTGATGTAATGTCTCTAGAATGTGTTCTAAGGGTTGTTTGGATGGTGAGAAATTGTTTTCATCAATTGTTGTAATGATTTATTAAAGTATTTCAAAGGCATAATGTGTTTGAAATGAGTCTCCTAATAAAATGTTTGTTCCCTTGGAATGTCAAACGTGTTGTTCATATTTGAAATTGAATTGAAAACTGTTTGAGTAGTGGAAAACATTTTTGGTGTGGTTAGGTTGTGTACTTGGTTATAATGTGACGTTTCTATATGAAATCAAATGGTTTTTGGTGTAATGTCTTCTTTATTTTTTAATTTTTATAAAAATACTTTAATAAGTAGTTTAAATGATTTATTTATTTATTTAGATGGTGTGAAAGTAGTGTTTTGGAAGAGTTAAATATGCATTTGTTTTTAAAGTAGTATGTTTATATAAAATAATACATGTTTTTTGGTGTAAAAACTCTTCACATCTCTTGGTGGCGTTTTATAAATGGTGAAAATAGTTCATTTAATTTTCCTAGTGGTGTGAAACTAGTTTTAAGGATAATTTGTTAGGAAAGTTGTTTGGAATGACTTCACTACTTCTAATTGGGTATGTGTATTTTTTTGGTCTTTATTGTGTTATTTAAATAATTTTTTCTATGTTTTGAGAATTTTCTATGTTTTTTTTGAGTGTTTCAAAATGGGGAAATGTGAAATTATTAAGTAACGAAAAATATATATTGGAAAGGTATTTTTAAGTGGGTTTATTTTTTTCGAAATGTTGTTTGTGTATGAATGTGGTGGATATTGTTTATAATGTCTTGTTTAGTCTGTGATATGAGCAATAAATATACTATGTGAATGAGAAAATTGATTAAGCACAAGGGAAAACCCCCGGTATCTTGGTGGGTGGACTAGAACTAGTGTGATAGTGATCTGGAGGGGTATCATCTCTGTTTCACTTAGTTTTATTGACGATTGAAACACAGAATAAATATATGGATGACTGGGGGCCGTGTTTTCTAAGACATGTTTACTGAGGGTAATGGTTTTTAAGCCATGATTACCTAGTATCATGGTCTCTAACCCATGTTTCAAAGAGACACGAGCGTCTCGGGTTCCACTCGAGCTAGATGAACCTTAGGGGATTTATCTATATTGTTGTACTATTCATGATGTGGTACCTTCTGTAGGCATATGGAGGACCTCTTGAGTATGTCCATGTTCATTATGAATTTTTTATTCTATTTTAAAGTAATTTTTATGAATTTTTTTAGCATCTCTTTTTTTACTTTCAGCCATTAAATTTTTTCCTTAAAATCATTTTAAAAGTGTGGTTTTAAATAAGCATGTTAAATTATGTTTTTGATATTGTGATATGGAACCTGTTTATTTGGTGGTATCCTACTCAGAATTTGGATCAATCCCTACATACAACATTGGGTGTTTGTAGATGTTTTCATTTGTGTATTCTAGGTTTAGGAATCGTGCTTAGTGATAGTGGTTCATGTTGTCGAAGGTTTTCCCAAGCAGTTTTGATGATGGTGAGTTTAGGAGGTGGCTCTTCATGTTTCATGATGCTATGAATAGATGTGTTAGTTTTCTTTTCATTGTAATATTCATAATGTTTCGAGTTGAATTGTAAAAATTATGTATGGTCCATTGTTAAGGGGTTTTTTGTTTGGTTTTCTAGAATTTTTATATTTGTCTTTTTAGTTCTTTTTTTCCCTTATTTTGGGCAATCAATTCCCACATGTTACTCTGAATACCTGGGCACTTGTTCCTGCTCGTTTGGATCAGGAACTTCGTTCGGGCTATGTCACAGACCGAGTCGGGCATTGGGTCGGATGGTGACATGTCTTGGTTCGTGACATCTTCTATAGTATTTAAATGTCTTGAAATATTATCAACTAATTGAATTTGAAAATTTATGTTAATTCACTAATAGATAGGGTGAGAATTTATTTTTCTTTTTAATGAAATATCAAAGCTTCCTCAATTCATGAATTCTTTCTCTTATTCATTGGATTGAATCATGACATAATCCACAGAACCATTATATTTTAATTAAAAAACATTGTAAATGAATTGAAATGTTTTTGAAATCATAAGTCATTTTGAATAAAAAATATTATAAAAATTATAATTCCTAAATCATATGATAATTGAATCTTGTGATTGAAAAAACATATGATTATCATATGACTACATGAATTTCCCATTCAATTCATATTTTGAAATTCATCCTCATAATCATATAATGATACTCATGAAGTCTATTATAAATAAAATGTAATATATAATTTCATTATATGATTATGTTGTGGAAAACACCTCAAAAACAAATATATCTCTATTTGAAACATTTTTAATGAATTTACTCCTCCCTTCAATATGTAATGCTAACTGTATATCCATTATTTCCCATATTCAATATGATTTTAAATAATTTTCTTTAATTCCTTCTTAGATGGAATCATACCACTATAAAGATCATTAAAAAATAGAAATATAATATTTTAAACCAAAAAAATTGTTCTATACTTCATCATAATTTTTCATTTATCCTGGTATAAATTATTATATGATCATACTCTTTCAATTTATAGTGTACTGTTAAACTATATTCCTCTATATGACTTATATAACAGTCCATAGTTCATCTCTAAATTCAAACCTAATATATATTAATAAATCCCTACAATTTATCATTCTATGTCTTATTATGGTAAGTAAACACTATATATATAACATAAATTGCCACATGGTTGATCTATGTAATCATGAAAAATTAATTTTTTGGTGGGACTATCATGGTAGGTTTTTAATGCCATCAGACACTATATACTTCATTCTACCACTTCTAATTCATGGTCAATCATAATATAAAAATCCCAATTCTTAGACATAATTTAATACTTGATTTATTATATACTTTCTAATTAACACAAGACAAGGGTCACCAGGTCTCATGGATTTATATTTTTAGATATAAATAAAAAACATATTAAACATAAAAAACATATATATTTAAAATTATATATAGTTCTCCTAACTCAAATAGATCTTATAAAACTACATATGATTCCACGGGGTAAATACCTAAGGAAAATTGTGAGATTGAAATTATAATATGTGAGTAATCAATGTAATACTTGATGCCATAAATGGTTTTTGATGCATAACATGATACAACAATGTGGATAATCATAAGCATGGAAATAATACATAAGGTAGGGAAAACATAGGAACAAGTAATCATGAGACTTTGGAATTTTCATAAATCATTACATAATATGTATATGTCAATTATAATCACAAATAAATAATAATATATGATAAATAATATAACAGTAATGGAACTCTATGACTAACTTCCATTATAACATATTTATCCTTGGCTTTCACCTCGTACCCCATACAAAATTTTCATAGGCTAATCTCTCTTGAACTATACCTATCATCTAATGAGACATTAACTTTACCTAATACATTTTTAAAATATAGTAGACTGACCTAGAAAAACATTGGATAATCTCTATCATGCTATTTATAGTTTTATGTGTTTCATTAAAGGAAAAAATTAGGTTGTACACAAATCATAAGCATGAATATTCAAAAATAATATGGTGAGTTTCATAATCATTTATTAAGGAATAACTGAAGGCTATATAATTTAGATTCCCAATATAAAAAGTAATTAAATCCTTTTTGAACATCCATTAATTTAAAATCATCATAGGACATGAACATAGAGTTCCAATATATTAAATTCATAATAAAAATCTAGGAAGAGAATGAATAAAAATATACAACATGGGTGATGCTTTTTTGAAATATATAAAGGATATTTTTTGTAAAGAAAATATAATTTTGTTTTACATAAAATATTATTTAATAATGTGTGTTTAACTTGAAATAATAATATATTTCTGTATTCAAGTGACTATTTAAAAACATTTTATGGTGGTGGTACTCAGAATGAGATAATAAAAAGAAGAGTAGCACTAAAATGAGTTCATATATATGTTTCTATTTTTAAGGGAACTAAAAACATGTATGTCCACATAAATTAAGAGGATATTCAGCTAGGTATATATGTAAGGTAAGATATATAAATATAGAAGAGGTATATGAGGAAAATATTTCATAAATGGGATAACAAGAATATAATGTGAAACCAAACTCTTAAAGGAAGTATGGAAAGTATTTTTTTTGTTTAAAAAACATTATTAAAAGCCCAAATTGTAAAATAAGATAATAAAATATTAATTTGTTGAAAATAAAAGTTAAATATTATGTTCAAATGAGATTATACAATGTTAGGTTTCTAAATAAAAATAAGAACATTGGCGGGTATGAGAATTATGGACGAGGGGGAAACCATTGTTTAAGTAGATGTGAATTATTCATATCATAGTTCCATTTTTAAAAATTATTAGACCAAACCATTAATGAATATTTGAATAAAATTTTAACCCATAAAATATAAAATTTGTATATCATATGAAATTAGTGATGTAACTCAATGAGAAAAATAATAATTCAATAATAATAATTGTGTTAACAAATATTATTATATTTTTGTGGAGACATCTATTGTAGCCCATAGTAAAGGTGATCATAAATTAAAGTGAATATTAATTTTTTAATAATAAAATATGAGATTATAAATCAAGGGTCCATAAAATAAACCATAAAAATAAATATTGGTATATAATATCAAAATATGAATCACTGAAGGTTGATTGATAGCGAAACACTTATGACCTATGAAATTTTCTAATAAAACCCCTTGAATAAAAATATATATTGATGTTTAGGTTTAAAACCTCGGTATAAATATAATTAATTATATTATATATCCAATTTTCAGTACAAAAACATTTAAATTAAATTATTCTTATAAAATAAAATATTTTTCAATAATTTAAATTTTCAGAAGAAAACCCTTATGACTTCAGTAAATTATTAATCAAGAGTTATTGGAAGAATAGAAATAATATATATCTATAAATCCCATAATTAAAAAAGAAGGATTATTCTATAATAAAATATTTCATATTATATACACCATATAATAAATAAAATGGCTCTTAAAATTAGAACATGTTTTAATGATGAAAAATTTGGATAAAACTCTTTCCTCATGATTAAAAGTTATTTTCACATTCAATGAAATTAATAAATAACTAAATTATTATTATTAGAATATTTACTATGAAACATAACTATCTATGTAAGTTTTATATGTTCTATCTATCTTATTTTACCACTAATTTGTTACATTATTTCTTATTATGGTGGTTACTTGATGTTTTTCTGTAAATTACTTGTAAAACATCTTGATATGTTGATTATGGTAAAAAGTAGAGTAAATTAAAATCATAATATAAAGAATTTAATATTATTATATTATTTTGTATTCCATTATCACAAAATTTATATATATATATATATATATATTCTTCTTTAATGGAAACAACTTATAATAGATACATTAATATGTCCTTCAAGAAGTATGATTTAATATAATTGTATCTTATTAATAGTACCCAGGGAATGTATAATAGTATAATCACATAATGATAAATATATATTAATTATATGTTTAAATAAATTGAATACATGTTTTCATGCATTAATTTTAGTTGACATGGAAAATTAAATAGAAACATCATCTTGTAGAGGCAGTAGTCCGCACATACACATGGATAATGTTGCCCATTTCGTAGAATGAAATTAATGTAGAAACAACTATCTTATAATTTATGAATGACTAAAACTAAATTAATGTTATATAATATTATTATATAACCATTTTTAATTATCCAAAATTTTTTATGGAAAATAGTGTGTTTCATTCATAGAGGCAATAGCTCGCTGGTACACAAGACATCATCTTCATTTTTATTGAATGGTTATAAGGGAAAGTATAAAAATGATATTCTTTTAGTATTAAAAAATAATATCATAATAATAATTTTGAAGTTATCATACTCTAATCTATAAGACACTAGTATAATTAAAATTATTATGTAGGATTTTTCAAGTTGTATATTTATAACCAATGTGAAAATTTGTCAATATTTATTTTTAACATAGGTTTTCCATTGACCGTCATGAAAAATGGAAATTATATACTCTTTTATGTAGTGAACTAATTTAACTGATGTGAAAGATTAAATTTTTTTATAGTATAAAAGTTTGAAAGAGTGGAAAATATCTAATTTCACATCGTTTATAATATTACAGATAAAAAATATGTTTTAAAAATTTATGAATCTATTGAGGGTTCGTTACACGATCTCTAATTTTCATGAAGCACGTCTTTTTTCTCTCTTGATAAAGCCCTAAATATCTAGTTTCTTCAATATGGTGGTCCAATCTCACATTAATATCTCAATAATTCATTAGGTTTCCCCATCCTCATGTTACTCATTGAATATAAATTTGAATTAATCCTCACACATTTTCATTTATCTTTTTTAGGCCATTCTTTGGTTTGGAATCTCTAACTAATGTTTTTTTGATCAGGAGTTCTTCATTCTCACATTACCATATTCATAAATTTGGGTTTTAACAACACAATCATTGTTCATTTGATTATATATCTTCTTGTCTCCAAATAGATTGCCTCATGGTTTTAATATCTTTTATAATGAGTTCATTAGCTATTCTTGACATTATTTCTAGTATGAGTTAGTTGTTCCCATTAAAAATATTTTCCCTTATGAGGATTAAATGTATTTTATTTTATAGAATATTTCATACTAAGGAGTATAATTTAAGAGATTATATGGGTAGATATTATGTGTTTATACATTGTTATTCAGTTCAATGACATAGGTTTTAAAATAATTAGGTGTTGATGTAACAGTTGGTTTATTTGATTTCTGATATTGTTGGTGCATGAGAGAGTTGAAAAATTATTTTTCATGTAATTTTAAAACATGGTATGGGTTTTCTAATGGGATTTATAATATATGTATTTTTAAGATTTGTTACCTAGGTAGTGTAAAATAGAATGATATTTTTTTTATAAAATAAGTAGTTTGGAGTTTGAAATTTGTAATTACTATTGAAAACTATTTCTAAGGGATGATCAAGATTAAGGGTATCATCAATGGTTTTAATTGATGATAATACCTATGGTGTGGAATCTATTATGGGATGAATCACTTAAGGTTAATAAATTTAATTAGATTTATTTCCTTGTATGTAAGTTAGGGTGATTTGATAAATGAGACACATATGATAATTTTGAGACTATGAGAATCATTAGGTTATGTTTTTATGCATGGTCATGTGTCTCAGTGTTACTTTAGTCCATTTAAAGTGGATAAATGGGTGATGGGTCTACTTTTTAATGTAGGAGACCAACTAGGTACCCTATTAATGTATAGTATATACCATTTGAATTACCATTAATAATGGTTTAATGTGACATTTTTTTGAACTAAGACTCTGTTTTTGATAAGATTATATTGTTGATTACAATATAGAATAAATTTTTTGTTTTTATAAATAATCAAATTTGAATTATTTGTTTTCATTAATTATATATATTATATATATTGTTTTATGTAAATCATTGTAAATATTTTTCTAATAATTTAATAAGGTTATATTCATTTATTTTTACTTGAGGAATTTATTAAATTAGTTTATTTTTTATTTCCTTCAAAATGAATTAATTTTCACATCAAAATTTTCTATTTTAATTATAATGTTTCCATTATTGGTTATTTATATTTATCAATGTAATTTCTTATCTAAAATTTTTATAAATTTAAACTATTGTTTTAAATATTTATTTTTGACATTTTTTATAGATAATGAATCGAAGTGGGATTAACTCATCTGAAGTAGGTTATGAATATGTGGAATGTGTCGATGATTTTTTATAATTTTAAAAACAGATTAATTTAAACAAGGACATGGTTTTCTATCCTTTCCTAAAATTTTTAAATTTGATGAAGTTAAAAAAGAATAAATATCAAAGATTATATAATTTTTGATATATTTAATTCGAGTTATAGCCTTTGTATTAGGGAATATTGAAACCAAACATAATTTTAGATCTTTTGATGATGATGCTTTGCAAGATGATATATCTGATAAACTTCATGAAATGATTCATGATATTGAAGTAATGGTAATTTATAAAAAAACCAACAATTAAGGATTTGTATGATGATACAAAAATGTCATTATATTTGGGTTGTATAGAATATATTTTTTCATTGATGGTGTTAAGATTGATGAACCTGAAGGTGAAACACGTATGGAGTGATAAGAGTTTTATAAAGATTCTACAATTGTAGAAATACATTATTGTAAAAGTCAATGATTTTCTCTATTCACATTGTATGTCCAAAAATATTTGTTGGCCAATGGGATTGGGGTATAAGAAAATAAATGTCTTTTAGAATGACTATGAACTATATTGGAAGGAATGAAAAATTATTCAACAATGTCCTAAATGAGGGACATCATGGTATACGTTGAATGAAAAAACACAGGCTTATTTAGATGTTTTAGAGACCCCTGTCAAATAATTTTGGTATCTTCCTATAATTCCTCATTTTAATTGTTTGTTTTGATAATTCAAATGATGAAAAAAATGTTAAGATTGAATGATGATGAGAAGATATGTGATGAAAAAATACATCATCTAGATAATTCTCTGTAGTGGTTAAAAATTGATCACTAGTTTCCAGCATTCAAAAATAAAGTTAAAAATATCAGACTAGGACTGTGCACAAATGTAATGAATCCATATAGAAGCCTTAGTAGCATACATAGTTCATGGCCTATTTTATTGAAAATATATAACTTTTCTCCTGACTGTTGTATGAATAGAATCATTTTCATGTTGAGTTTAATTATATGTCTACCAAAATAACCTAGATATTATATTGAAATTTTCATGTAACCATTAATTGATTATTTGAAATTTTTATGGGAGGAAGGGATAACAGTGTATTTTTATTATAAAATGTAATATTTTCAATAGGATGCAATTATTATGTTCATTATAAATGGAATCCCAATATATTTAAATTTTTTTGGATACAATGTTAAGGGGCATAAAACTAGTCCAATTTATAAGAAAATTTATTTATATTATCAACTACATCAAGGGTGAAAAATAGTATTAATTGGTCATCAAAATGTTTTTCCTATGGATAACTCTTCTAGAGGATTAAAAATTGATTTTAATGGATCACATGATTTGATATTGATCCAAAACCTGTATCAATTAATCAGTACTTTCAGATGGTGAAAAAAATTGATGTGACATTTGGAATGATAGAAAAATCTTATAATAATAGAATTATTTGGACGAAACAGTCAATATTTCTTGATATACCATATTGGAGATATCATGATTTGAAACATATAAATTATTTCATTCACATAAATAAGAATATATATAATTTCAGATTGGAATATTGTTATATATTAAAATAATAATAAATATGTGTTGAATGAATGAATAGATTTACTCTCAATGGGAATATATTTGTAATTGGATCCCACTCCTGATGGAAGGTTAACATTCCTACCCCCGGATTTTTATACCTCATATAAGAGGGATAAAACTATATTTTCTCAATTTCTTCATGATATCAAAGTGAAAATGGTTATTCATCAAATGTATAAAATTTTGTGTATTAAAAATATATTGAAATAATATTTATGGAATCTCATGAATTTCACATCATGATGTAACCGATCCTACCGGTTGCATTTCATTGAATATTTCCCACCTATTTCAGAATGAATATCATGAAGGTGTGTTATTTTTTTAATAAATTTTAAATAAGGATATTGATTCTAATGATTTGAACATTTTAGAGAACAAAGTGGTTCTTATACATTGTCAATTGGAAATGTATTTTGCCCATCTTTTTTTGATATCATGCTGCATTTAATGGTTCATTTGGTGGAAGAAATAAATATTTAAGGAACTCTATATGTACATCGAATATATCCTTTAGAAATTTATATGAATATACTTAAGGGGTATGTTAAGAATCCATATCGGCCTAAAGCATCCAGTGTTGAGAAGAATATTTTTTAGGAGGTTTCATATTTTTTTTCAAGCTATTTTTAGGACATAGAGCACATTGTATTGCCTATATCTGTAACGCCCCGACCCCAGCTACCCAGAGTCGGTGCATTACTTCGTAACATTGGCATGATCACAAAAGATCAAGTCTCAAATGACCGATTAGTTTAGTAGCCTTGGAAACACTAGATACATTCGTAAACGTTACATTACATCATAAAGTGAAAAACTACAATAACAAATTCTTCATAATCCACACTCATATCCTCTTCTGACTATCCCTGCAGGTCATTCATAAAATACTTCTTCACATCATGGAAAAAATATTAAAACATTGAAAGGGGTGAGCTCAGATGCTCAGTAAGGATAACAATATTGCGGAAGCTTTCATAAATAAACATAAAAATTTAAGGCAATGTATAACTAAAACGAAAGCTTTTTAAACTTGAACATCAACATAATATGGCAAAAGAAAAATGAGATAATGCCATTCACTTATTCACATGGATATTCTACTGGTCGAATAATCACATGAAATATCAATAACCAATTTCATAATGAGGGAATGTATAATGCCAGAGATTCTGAAACACTTTGTCAAGGCCTCGGCCAAGACGTCTAAAATGATTAAGGCCTCGACCAAAACCATAAATCAAATTGGGAAAGGGCCTCGGCCAATTCCACGTCTAGTTGTCTCATGAGACCTACCGATGCATCGAGGAGCTATAGCGGGCTCCACCCGACACTTATTAAGTCCAATGCATTCCTCATATGAATAGGTTTAAACATATCATAAACCATAACATAATCCTATCACATAAAACATGCGTAAAGGAAAAATAAAATTTCCACATTTCAATCACAAGATTGTCAATACAACACATTGATATAATAAAAACGCTTTCAAAACCATTTTCAATACCAAAATAAAAGAAAGTTAAAACATTGTATTTATTTTTCATTAAAAAAAGTGATGGCTTGTAGAGGAAGACGGAACTCAAATAATGGTCACGGTAGTGGAGAAGTCGTTGTCGCCGCATAAGTACAGAAAGGAAAACATTCCCTTTTTGTTTTTTAGTAAAATTTTTCGTATAAAAAAGAGTCCTTTTGAATAAATGTAAAAGTCCAAGGGGTTTATACACCGTATAAAATAAAGTTGTGTATAAAACCAAATATGCCTCAATAAAAAGAGATTGAGACGAAGTCCTTAAAAAGATCATTTTTAAAATAAAATAGATCTATTATGTGTATTCACTATAGGTACACATAAAGAACGTAAAAATAAAAAAAAAGGACATAATAATATCATGACATAATTTGAAAGTAGGAGATTATCCCAAAGAATAGAAATTGGGTTAAGAAGTTCCCTTACCTCGTGTCTGACTTGACTCAACCATTCTTTAACCTCCTGAATAATAAACTAGAGTTAATATATAACTTATTAAGAACCATTTTTAATTTCATAATCGTTATTATATCACTTATTACAATGATATGAACATTATGTAATTATTTAAGTTAATAACGGTCGTTTTTTCGATCTTTGGTACTTGAGTCAACAATAAACTTCTTATAATTACAAGTTGTTTATGTGTTAGAATATCCATTATCTCCAGAATTATATTCATGATTTAGATGTCATATATTTCTTATATATCCATTATATAAATTCATTTATAATATTACGTAACATTTAGAGGTAAGAAATGAAATGCACCGTTCATGGAGACGGTAAGCCGTATGTACGCATGAACGCTACTTTCATTTCAATTTCATATTTAATGGAACAAAATCATAATGATATAAATGTATAATATAATTCCAGTATAATATAGTGTATAATACCATTTACTCCATCCTTTATACATCCGACATATGGCATTAACGATTCAAATCACTTTGAGGGGGCGGTAGTCCGCACTTCCTAAAATGAAATTATCGCGTTTACCCATAATGGAAATCATAAAGTATGACATAAATGAGAAATAACGAAGAATAAGGAAAAAATAAACATAATATATATATCATATATGAAAATAGTGTTATCAAAATGGCCACCATTATAGGTGTTAAAAGAATTTGAACAATCATCGTTTCGTGAGGCAGTATTTCGCCACCCACAGAAACAGTATGTTCTTTAACCATTAGACGAATGTGTGTGTAAGTGTAAACCAAATCCTTATCATAAAAATATCCTAGTATATTTTAGATACTGGTGTTGTTACAAAAGAAAGGAATGACAAGAGTTTAAGGGGTTGGAGAAGAAAAATGAAACAAAACATCATTAGAGAAGACATTACCTTAAAAATAGGGTAGCTCTTTTTGATTTGTGCCAAAGGCTTCCTTGGGAAGAATTCTGCCCAAATTGAGGCTTCTAGTAGTAAGGGAGGGATGTTGGGAGAGTATTTGGGCAGTGTTTGGCCGAGCCAAATGGCTTGAAGGTGTGAATAAGGTGGGAGAGGTGGGGGCCTTTTATAAGTGGAGAGGAGGGGCTCTTTTGGAAAGATCGAAATGTTACATTATTATACAATGCTTTTTTCGGATTATAAAGGTCCCAAAATTATATAATTCGTGGCTAAGGTGATAAGTGTTCTAAATCTCCTTATCCAATAGGCTTTGGACAAGAGTAAGCCTTGGATTTTTCATTATCTTCTCGTTTTATTTCAATCGTTAAATAATGAGGTCATCGCTGCATCATAATGATGTCATAAATAATTTAATTTATTTAATGTCTAAAAATTATAAAAAAAATTACTATGATGTAGGAAATCTTTTTATATTTCTAATGAATATTTATAGTCAAAATTTGGACTTGTGTAACCGCACTTAAAAACAGTTTTAGTAAAATAACTCATGTTTGTGTCAATTTAATTTTAACATTAAATAAATATATATTAATGTCATTTTCCAACTAAAGTGGCTCCATGGGGTCCCCAAGTTGACCCATGGGTTGTCTTGGTCGTCCATGACTCATCCAATAGGAGTAGGACAGGTTTCAAGCTCATCTCATATGATTATAACATTATTTGTACCTTAAACTACACTAATTACCTCTAATCGCGATTAAGAACTTAAAAGTTACTATTCACCAAAAAATTATTTTAATCTCATTGAACCACATTTTACTTCTTAATGAAAACCATGTATGTCGGAATTTTGAAAATAAAATCACAGAAGTGGTAATATTTCATTTAAACGAAAAATCAGTTATTTAACTACCACTTAGTGGTTTCACTATTCATCAAAAATTGATGTTTTTCAGAACAAGGCCAAAATTTCACCCTAAGCTATAATTGATATTCCGAATTCAAAAATGATGTCTATTTTAAAAAATTCCAAACATATAAGTTGCATTAATTAATTTTATAATTAATTCCCGCTGTTACGACAAATAGGGTGTTTTTAAGAAACAATTTATATCAAAAGATTGGCAATTGTTTATGTCCAATTTCAATGTTAAATTAATTCTAATGAACACCATTGGATAAAATGGTAAAAATATATTCTAATTATACCTCAAAACCACTAAATAGTATAATTTATCACAATAAATTATTTTGATTAAAAATTTGTTTTAAGTATTTTTCACTATTCATAAAAAATTAGAAGTTCTTAGAAAAATACCAAAAATTCAACATAGGCTAATTTCGAAATTCCGAATCCAAAAATGAAGTCCATTTTGAAATATAAAATTTCTATAATTTTAAAAAGTGGTTATTACTATTCATAACGGCTACTTTGATTAGTCGCGGTGTTTTAGAACTCGAAGTTGTGTACAATGCAAGCTATTGCATTATTGAATGAGAAGCGTATTGTGGAAGCTCGGGGTGTTACATTCTCCCCTCCTTCAATAAATTGCTTCCTCGCAAATTGAAATTTTTCTTGGAAAATAAAAGGTTGAAAAGAGAAAATACCTTTGAGGATAACCCACATCGGAAATAAGGTTAATAAATATATAACATTAAAAGAAAGCAAGATAAGTACAAAGGTCACCCGATATAGCCCATTCTAGGATTCTATGAAAATATGGATATGGAGGAGAAACAAACCATCAAGGTATGATGGAGAGTTATAGAAAATAAGATTAGGAGAATGTTTAACCACAAGAAAATCACAAACTTTTGATTGGTTAAACGGTCATTGAATCCCCAGTTGAAAAAGTTAACCGACAACATTTTTGTTTTAAGTTACCTTTTATAATGTTGAGGAATTTATTTAGGAGATTTACTTAGAACGTAAGTGAATATACATACTTGTTATGTATACTTTCATTCGTTAATAAATTTTTACCACAAACCCAACTTTTACTCCAAATGGTAACAGAGCTCAAAAATATTCTATTTATCCTAATTGTATAAGGTTACAAATGTTAACACATACCATTTAGATTAGTAAAATTATTTTGTAATAACCAGGGACTTCCTGTAGGCTAGTGGTAGGAAATAAAGGCTTGTCTCACTATGGTTGTGGGTTCGATTCCTGCAGCTTTGTCCGACGCGACGGGTTATGCCCCACCCTGCAGGTTGTCCTTTTCCTAAAACTATAGTATCATAATATTCCAAAAATAATATTCATAAATGCTTTAACCTTAATCAATACTATCCATGGTTCAACTTAATCCATTCCAACCTTAATAGTTATCCAAAATACCTCAGTCCAGACTTTCTCTAAAAGGTCTCTAAATTCCAAAATCAATTGTAACATCAGATTCCCCAAACAAAGAAAAGTTTCTCTTATTGTCACATACTAAAAATATGATTACCTTAATCATATTACCTTAATAAAAAAGAACTGCAGTACAATATTTATATATATCACATTATTCTTATAACCAGATTATAATCCATGAGTCCAAAAGCACCAATACATTAGTTATTCTGCTTCAACTGTAGTAACAGCATAAGATTGTCCTTGATCCCTTGTCCTTTTCTAAGGTAAGTTTCCCTGACGCTTTGGACATTCATTTGCATAATTCCCCATTTCCCTACAATTTTAGCATTCAACTTTGACAGCCTCTTTCTTTCCCTTGCAATCACTAGCCTGGTGACCCTTTTCTCCACATTTATAACAAACTCCCATTCCCTTTAGGCACGTACCATGGTGATTCTTCCCACAATTATCACATAATGGAAAATCCTTCTTTCCCTTTTTCCCTTTATCTGTCTCTTGTTCCACCGTTCTCTTCTTCTATTTCTTTACTTTGTTATCATAAGACTTAGAGAATTCCTTTTCTGTCTTGATAGCACACGAGACAATATCTTCGTATGATGAGAAGGATTGTGAAACTAAATCTCGACGGAGAAATGGTTTTAACCCATCAAAGAAACGATCAATCTTACTCCTTGGGTTACGTATATAATCGGCAGCATGCCTCGCTAACCTTGTAAAGTTAGCCTCATACTATGCGACATTCTCATCCTCCTTTTGTCTCAGACTCAGAAATTGCCTTTCCATATCTGCTCGATGGTCGCGAGGAACGTATTTTTCTAAAAACATATCTTTGAACTCCCTCCATTCCATATTTGATACTTCATAATCTTCCTTCATGTTTTGAATCAATGACCACCATTGATCAGCATCTCTAGTGAGGCGGTAAACTACCATGATAACTTTTTCCTTTTCACTACTCCCCACAGCCTGAAATATTTTCTCTAAGGAATTTATCCATTGCTCAGCTACTACAGGATTTAGACTCCCATTGAAGGTTGGTGGTTGTTGCATCATGAAGCGGTCTAACATTGATCCTCCACGTTGCAGATCAGGGTGCTCCATACGAGTAAGGTTATTATTCATAACCTGAGTGAGTTGTCCCAGTATGGTAATAAGTTGATCAGCACCAGTTGTATCTCCAGCTCCACAATAATTATCTTGAGCAGGAGGGAAATCCCTACACAGAGTGCGTGCATTGATACGGTTTCCATTCCTTCCACTAGGCACCATTTCTAAACAATGGCATAAACTATATTAGTTTATAAATCAAAATACATAATTCCATACTTGTAAGATATTTAACATAAATTGAACTATTTATGGATATAATCCATAATCATAAAAAGGTTTTCTTTGAGGAAGTATATACTCATAATCGTTCATAGTGGTTTTTAAAGAAAATGAGAATTATCCTAAGCATATCCCCCGGGAGTGTCGTAACCAAGAGTGCAGCAAGGCCCGTTGTCGCGCACCAGTTCCCGTTCGAGTCTAGCTCAAAGCGGTGTTTTCGGGTTTTACCCCTAGGTACATCTCTGCCAGAGCCGCCTCTACCTGCTCGTATCCAGACAGGGATGTATTTCTCAGAAAACTCACAATATCTCTACAATACAAAAATTCTAGGAAGTTCTTCTATACTAATCCTCAAAGTCTATCTTCGGGCTATGTGCTCTAATCAGAGTTTATCTAAATCTAGCTTCCAAGGTTAGTACTAAACTGCTTCTGATACCAACTATAACGCCCCGACCCCAGCTACCCAGAGTCGGTGCATTACTTCGTAACATTGGCAAGATCACAAAAGATCAAGTCTCGAAAGACCGATTGGTTTAGTAGCCTTGGAAACACTAGATACATTCGTAAACGTTACATTACATCATAATGTGAAAAACTGCAATAACAAATTCTTCATAGTCCACACTCATATCCTCTTCTGACTATCCCTGCAGGTCATTCATAAAATACTTCTTCACATCCTGGAAAAAATATTAAAACATTGAAAGGGGTGAGCTCAGATGCTCAGTAAGGATAACAATATTGCGGAAGCTTTCATAAATAAACATAAAAATTTAAGGAAATTTATAACTAAAACGAAAGCCTTTTAAACTTAAACATCAATATAATATGGAAAAAGTAAAATGAGATAATTCCATTCACTTCTTCACATGGATATTCTACTGGTCGAATAATCACATGAAATATCAATAACCAATTTCATAATGAGGGAATGTATAATGCCAGACATTCTGAAACACTTTTACAAGGCCTCGGCCAAGACGTCTAAAATGATTAAGGCCTCGGCCAAAACCACAAATCAAATTGGGAAAGGGCCTCGGCCAATTCCACGGCTAGTTGTCTCATGACACCTACCAATGCATCGAGGAGTTATAGCGGGCTCCACCCATCACTTATTAAGTCCAATGCAATCCTCATATGAATAGGTTTAAACATATCATAAACCATAACTTAATCGTATCACATAAAACATGCGTAAAGGAAAAAATAAAATTTCCACATTTCAATCACAAGATTGTAAATACAACACATTGATATAATAAAAACACTTTCAAAACCATTTTCATTAACAAAATAAAAGCAAGTTAAAACATTGTATTTATTTTTCATTAAAAAAAGTGATGGCTTGTAGAGGAAGCCGAAACTCAAATAATGGTCACGGCGGCGGAGAAGTCGTTGTCGCCGCATAAGTACGGAAAGGAAAACATTCCCTTTTTGTCGTTTAGTAAAATGCTTCGTATAAAAAAGATTCCTTTTGAATAAACGTAAAAGTCAAAGGGGTTTATACACCGTATAAAAGAAAGTTGTGTATAAAACCAAATATGCCTCAATGAAAGGAGATTGATACAAAGTCCGTAAAAAGATCATTTTTTAAATAAAATAGATCTATTATGTGTATTCACTATAGGTACACATAAAGAACGTAAAAATAAAAAAAAGGACATAATAATATCATGACATAATTTGAAAGTAGGAGATTAACCCAAAGAATAGAAATTGGGTTAAGAAGTTCCCTTACCTCGTGTCTGACTTGACTCAACCGTTCTTTAACCTCCTGAATAATAAACTAGAGTTAGTATATACCTTATAAAGAACCATTTTTAATTTCATTATCCTTATTATATCACTTATTACAATGATATGAACATTATGTAATTATTTAAGTTAATAACGGTCGTTTTGTCAATCTTTGGTACCTGAGTCAGCAATAAACTTCTTATAATTACAAGTTGTTTATGTGGTAGAATATCCATTATCTCCAGAATTATATTCATGATTTAGATGTAATATATATCTTATATATCCAGTATATACATTCATTTCTAATATTACGTAACATTTAGAGGTAAGAAATGAAATGCACCGTTCATGGAGACGGTAAGTCGTACGTACGCATGAACGCTACTTTCATTTCAATTTCATATTTAATGGAACAAAATCATAATGATATAAATGTATAATATAATTCCAGTATAATATAGTGTATAATACCATTTACTCCATCCATTATACATCCCACATATGGCATTAACGATTCAAATCACTTTAAGGGGGCGGTAGTCCGCACTTCCTAAAATGAAATTATCGCGTTTACCCATAATGGAAATCATAAAGTATGACATAAATGAGAAATAAAGAAGCATAAGGAAAACATAAACAAAATATATATATCATATATGAAAATAGTTTCATCAAAATGGCCACCATTATAGGTGTTAAAAGAATTTGAACAATCATCGTTTCGTGAGGCAGTATTTCGCCACCCACAGAAACAGTATGTTCTTTAACCATTAGACGAATGTGTGTGTAAGTGTAAACCAAATCCTTATCATAAAAACATCCTAGTATATTGTAGATACTGGTGTTGTTACAAAATGAAGGAATAAAAAGATTTTAATGGGTTGGAGAAGCAAAATAAAACAAAACATCATTAGAGAAGACATTTCCTTAAAAATAGGGTAGCTCTTTTTAATTTGAGCCAAAGGCTTCCTTGGGAATAATTATGCCCAAAGTGAGGCTTCTAGGAGTGAGGGAGGGATGTTGGGAGAGTATTTTGGTAGAGGTTGGCCGAGAAAAATGGCTTGAATGTGTGAATAAGGTGGGAGAGGTGGGGGCCTTTTATAAGTGGAGAGGAGGGGCTCTTTTGGAAGGATCGAAATGTTACATTATTATACAATGCTTGTTTCGGATTCTAAAGGTCCCAAACTTATATAATTCGTGGATAAGGTGATAAGGGTTCTAAATATCCTCATCCAATAGGCTTTGGACATGTGTAAGCCTTGAATTTTTCATTATCTTCTCATTTTATTTAAATCGTTAAATAATGAGGTCATCGCTGCATCATAATGATGTCATAAAAAATTTAATTTATTTAATGTCTAAAAATTATAAAAAAATACTATGATGTAGGAAATCTTTTTAGATTTCTAATGAATATTTATAGTCAAAATTTGGACTTTTTTAACCCCACTTAAAAACTGTTTTAGTAAAATAACTCATGTTTGTGTCAATTTAATTTTAACATTAAATAAATATATATTAATGTCATTTTCCAAATAAAGTGGCTCCATGGGGTCCCTAAGTTGACCCATGGGTTTTATTGGTCGGCCATGACTCATCCAATAGGAGTAGGACAAGTTTCAAGCTCATCTCATATTATTAAAACATTATTGGTACCTTAAACTACACTAATTATCTCTAATCGCGATTAAGAACTTAAAAGTTACTATTCACCAAAAAATTACTTTAATCTCATTGAACCACATTTTACTTCTTAATGACAACCATGTATGTCGGATTTTTGAAAATCAAATCACAGAAGGGGTAATATTTCATTTAAATGAAAAATCAGTTATTTAACTACCACTTAGTGGTTTCACTATTCATCAAAAATTGAAGTTTTTCAGAACAAGGCCAAAATTTCACCCTAAGCTATAATTGATATTCCGAATTCAAAAATGATGTCTATTTTACAAAATTCCAAACATATAAGTTGAATTAATTAATTTTATAATTAATTCCCCCTGTTACGACAAATAGCGTGTTTTTAAGAAACAATTTATATCAAAAGATTGGCAATTGTTTATGTCCAATTTCAATGTTAAATTAATTCTAATGAACACCATTGGATAAAATGGTAAAAATATATTCTAATTATACCTTAAAACCACTAAATATTATAATTTATCACAATAAATTATTTTGATTAAAAATTTGTTTTAAGTATTTTTCACTATTCATAAATAATTAGAAGTTCTTCGAAAAATACCAAAAATTCAACATAGGCTAATTTCGATATTCCGAATCCAAAAATGAAGTCCATTTTGAAATATAAAATTTCTATAATTTTAAAAAGTGGTTATTACTATTCATAACAGCTACTTTGATTAGTCGCGGTGTTTTAGAACTCGAAGTTGTGTACAATGCAAGCTATTGCATTATTGAATGAGAAGCGTATTGTGGAAGCTCGGGGTGTTACAATATCTCTCCATAGATGAGTTAATTAAGGGGAAATGGAATTCATGGCTTGAAATTAAAATCGTTGAAAGATGAATAGATAAATAAAGTCTAGTTATAAATCTTGAATAAAATGGATGATGTTAAACCATATATAACATTACATATTAATGATTTGAAACAAAATTATCCAAAGAATAAAGATTTGTATATTTTCAATGAGCATAAAAATCCATTTTTTCCATTGTTTAAAGAGAATGTGCAGCCAGATGCATCTAAACCATTGACATGGTTCGTAGGAGGTCCATTATTAAATTTTATAACTTGGTCTCAGTGTGACATTAATCGATATTCATTTAATAAGAAAAATCATGAAAACATAAGTACAGTTCAGAAAAATAGTGTGTTAGTGTTCGTTGAAGAAATGAATTTTTTGAGCTCCAATGACAAAAAACCCAATATCTATTTCAACCGCCTATAATGGTATCATTGTAGAAATATGGGAGGATTATTACATTAAATTTTTTATTGTTTTTAAGCGTAAATTTTTTATCAGTAACAATAGTGTCTCACATGATGTATTTGGAATGACACTAGTTAATATGAAGAAATTGGAATTCACAAATTCTCTTTTTATCATCAAAACACAAAGAAAAAATTCTACTGTTCTGGATCAATTAGATATGTAGTGGTATATTATTTTACATGGGAAAAATTGTTATATTGGGGATGACAAACCTGATGAAGATATTGATTTATGTGACATACCTACATCCATGAAATGATTAACAAATAATAATAATGAACACATCGAATACATTGTTTCTTTCGTATGGAAAATCATGATGAAGGAATTTTGGGGAAAAATATCCTTAGTAAATTCATAATATTAATGGAATGAAATGTTTAATTATTTTTTAATATTTTAAATCTCATAAATTAGATATTTTAATTTGATTTTCATTATTAAAAAATGTGTAATAACTAATATGTTAAATATTTTATTTATATTTGTTTTGTTTTGTCTAGTATTCCAAGTATACAGCTATGTAACTAATATGTTAATTGTTTTTTTGAATAAAAATTATTTTAAATATAACATTTCAAATATAAAATATATTTTATAAGAGTATATTATAAAATAATTATTTTAGATGTAAAAATGATTTATTAGGTTGGTGAATTTTTAATAATTCATTTCATCTCTAATTACTATTATGTATTTTTAATTCATTTATGACATTTCGTCTCTCAATAATATTGTTAGAATTTTAGTTTACTATAACAAATATGTATAAAAATGTGATACATTTAGTTATCTTTAATTTTTGTTTTATAATTGTTAATTTTTTATTTACACTTTTATGTAATTGATGGATTTTAATATTTTTGTACTAATTGAACGTGCATTGATTTGTAAGATAATGATAGATCAATAATTTGATCCACCTTGAATTTATGGATATATACTTACTCATACCTGTTGGGAGGAACTTTTACATACTTTTATTGATGAACCTCATCATCCTTATTTACATGAGATATCTACATCCAAAGAAGGAAAAGGAGTTAAAGGGTTGGTAAACATGGCACCACACATTTACTAAAATTATCAATTTCCAATAGCTACCGTATCTAGAAATAGATGATGATGATAGAAATTGATGATAATGATATTCCAAGAGGTCTAAATTCAAAACATTTAAATACCTTTGTATAAGCACAAGATAAAAGAAATATTAGTATTTTTTTATGATTAGAAAAGTGTTGAAAGATAGACATTACCAATATTGTGGGAGACCATTTTGGAAAGGTTTTTTGTTATTATATTACATATCTTGACATGTTTATGGTAATATATGTTTTCCCCTTCTTATCAGATGACATATGATGAAACTCACATTGGAGGAGTCAAGAGAAAATGTTTATCTTTAGACACTTGGAGGTGGAGGGATTTTAAATCATCCCTCACATAAAAATTTATTTTTTTGAATATACAATATAAAACTCCATGTGATATATATCCATTTATATATGAAAATACATGGAATTTTTTTTTGAATGTATATGACTCGAATTGTATTTAGTAAGTTCAGTGTTACATTTTTAGATGTTTTTTTATTAATGACCATGTTTATGATTTCATTATTCTTGATACTAAATTTTTGGAAATCAAGGAGATCTCATTAAGAGATTCAATGTAGAAATGTATACCCTCATACGTTATCTCATGGATGGTATAAATTATTGAAAGAACACATGCACGAAGAAAAAAATCTAAAGTTGTGAGCTATTTCATACGTCTCTAAAGAGGATTCCCCTCCACCCCCCCCCCCCCAAACATGAAATATGGAAGACAGTTCTTATGAGGAAAAAAGGACAATATTTTACGAAAGATTCAAGGGTTGTAGTTGATAATATTTTTATATGTTTATTTATTTATTGGTTTTAAATAAAATATTTATATGTTGTGATTAATTATAGGTTTTTCTTAATTATTCTATACAGGACTCTCTTGTAGAGAAATGAACATAAGTGGTATTTATTGCTGAGGGTAGATATGATATTTAGCTGCAGTATTGGGGATTCCCAAACACCCAATTCATGTACTAGGATACCCAAATTGTGTATCAATAAGAAAAGTGTTTCCACGTTCAGAAGCTTAGTGAAAGATCATATTTATAAAAAAAATATAATCTTCTGAATCCAATTTTTAGGATATTGAAATGACGAGGGATGACCAGATGAGAGCTTCGATATAGGTGATTTTTGTATATATACAAGAATAGTTTCTCCCCGCCGATCCGACTCCTCCACCTCTGCTAGTAGATTCCACTCCTACTATTTATCCTACTCACACATCTATGTTTCCATAACCCACTCCTTATTATCACACCCTAATACCCCTCCTCCATAGCCTCTAGGTTAATATGAGTGTTATATTGATGATCCTCATCATGTTGTTTAATATAAGGTGATATATTATATCAGTGATACCATTCATCATCACCATATTGATATAGATAATCATAGGGTAATTTTATATAATATTATATATAGATCAGCAAAAAATACATGACTTTCAGATGAGATGAGTATAGTTGGAAAAAGGATCAGTTATTTTTTAGTTTTTTCAGCCAGACTACTTCGACATATTACCATAGAGGTATGTATATATGTTATATTTTTCTTCTTTTTTTATTACATTTTTTTCTCATTTTAAAGAATAAATATTTCTATAATTTTTTATATTAAATAATTAAATGTAAATAAATAATGAATAGAAATAAACCCAATGTTTCATGAATTCATATTCAGATTCTACCATTATTTATAATTTCACAGAAAGCTCAAAATTTTTGTTGGGATTATATGTTATTACAATAGATTTTACTATTTGTCGCTGTGAAATGAATTTGGGTATTTTGAAAAATGGTTTCATGGAGCTTGTATCTAGTGATCAATTGGGCATCAACACGGTTCAAATTTATTCCATGTAAGTCGATTAATAAAATATTATTGTTCACTTTATTTATTAATAATTTATAATTGTGTCCTATTTTTATTAAGTATGTATATAAAATTTGTACATAGAATCACAAGACAGATGCATATGTATTTATGTACCAATAATTTATTACTCCTATATCTTTAACAATGACTGATGCTGAAATAATTGTTTATATAGTTAAATGATTTTATAAGAATTTCATCATTCATTGTTGGATGTTTCCATATCTGAAAGAGTATGAAATATTTTTTCTCACAATGTGTTATGTATCACATAACATATTAACAAATCATATTACATTTTTTTTATATCAGTTTCCATTGGATGTTGTGGTTTTTTTATTCAAGGGAGAAGGCATTTTATTTGCTATGATCTATCCATAGTGAAGTGAGAGAAAATTTTAAGAATTTATTTACCATGTATGTTTTCTTATTTAAATAATTTTTTATATTATAATGAATAAAAATTATTATATTCATATTATTTTCAAACACGGCTAGGAATTTTATTAGAGATATGACAAGAAATAAGAATTCCAAGATCAAATCTGTAAAATCTATGGTAAATTTTGATTTAAAATTAATAAATTTTCGATATATTTATAAAAAATGATTATTTTAATTAATATATCTTTATAATAGAGTCATAAAAAAATATGGAACTTAATGTGGATATTATGTTTTTATATTTCTATATGAAATCATTTCAACTATGGTATTTAAAAAGTTTCATAAGTTTAGATTTCTTTATATAACTTTCCTTAAGATTTAATATGTTTCATTCAAAATTCTAGTCAAATTCATTTATTATTATCATTATTTATTTTTAATGATTCATGGTCATATACTACAGATGATTTAAAAAATATAAAAGTATATTGGGAAAATCCTTTTATAAGTTTGAATGATTTTTATTTTATTTGAAATTTCAAATGTATTTATATTTTTTTAGTTTTTATGCTTCCTTTTCTGCTATTTTTTGGCTACTGTAGTGGTGGAGGATTAATCAATTTAAAATTTAAAAAAAATTCACATCAATTATTGGATAAATGACATGAAAAATTGTACATAAGTTTTTTTCCATGTCTGTTATCCAATAAACTACATAAAAACCCAATTATATATATTATTTTATAATATCATTTTTTGTAAACTGACATGATAAAATTATTTACTACGCCCCCTCTCATAACATTTCTTAATAAAAGATGTTAACAACCATAAAAAATTTAAAAATTGTTTATTCACTAGTGAGATATGTGTGGGATTCTTTAATTAGAAAGGAATTAAGAAAATGTGGGAGAAAATATTAACTGTCATTATGGGTAATCTCTTTTGGTAACAACCTAAATGAACATTCTCATAATCTAATGTAAAGACCAAGGATTCCAGGATATATGGGGAAGTAATGGGAGATAATAGTTTATATTTAGGTTCCATCATAATGGGATTTTGATGTATGTAGAGGAGGAGGGGTGAGGGTTCCTTTTTTAATTGGAGATAACGGTATATTTGGAGACAAAAATTATTTGTTCAGTAATGTATTGTTAGTATTTATGTGTAAATGGATAAAAACGAAACATAAAGGTGTTTGGGGTATGTTTGTGTCAATAAAGGCTTAATGGAAATTTTCCACACTTGATTTACATCATATTTCAAACCAATTTTTACTTTTATATTTTTTTTAGGTTTTTCCAAGGAAACTAATTTTAACCTATGTAATTAAATTTTAAATAATAAAAATAAATTGATCCTCATTATATATTTTTTATCCAATAAATATATATATTTAACCCTATTTATTAAAAATAAATATTCTTTATAGAAAATAACTTTAAGCACAGGTGCATGTAACATTCAAATGACCCATGTTCAAAAAATGTGAATACTTAATTGAAATGATTTATAATTATGATATAATTATTAATTCCATTGATTAAAATTAATTAAAAGTTATTATTATAATTGAAATAATATTTATTTAAAAATAAAAATAAATAAATTCATATTTTTATAATTAATTAAATAAAATAGTCAAAATAAATTATTACAACTCTAAATAAATCTTCCAAATGTTACGCCTAGGTTTATAAATTCACCATAATATATTAAAATAATATTTTGATGCCTAATTTTTATTGAAAAATTGGTTTTAAGAACATTAAATATATTCAAATAATAAAATAATTTCTTTAAAATGTCATTGTTAATAAAATATTTATTATCACTATTCGCCCAAAAATCAATTATTTCATACAAATACAGAAATTTTATAATAAGCTAATTTTGATATAATAATTTAATCATCAAGTTTATTTGATACAATGCATATTCTAAAATTTTTATTTTTATCCGAGAAATGAAAATTATTAATTACAAATAAAACACATTTTACTAAAGAATACTATTTTAAAATTTTATGTGTTCTTAATTATGTATGATACAATTTTTTGATTTCATAGAAGTTAATATTTATGTTTATATAAAATAGTTTTTTTATAGTTTAAATTATTTATATAACAAAATTAAAATTTTATAAGTCTTTGATATTTTGAAATATGTGGTTTATTTTTTCATATATAAATCATATTATATTTTAATATTTGTAATAATAATATGCAAATTGTGTATATATATAATATTTTTATATCATTTTTAATTTTTTTACAAGTTATATTTGTTGGTAAAAATAGAACACTTTAGTATACTTATAAAATATATGACAAATGACTATATTTTCAACAGCTATATTTATAATGGAACGATATAATTAAAATATATATATATATATATATATTAAATCATTCATTCATTCTAATCACACTTTGGAAGGAAAAGTTTATAATTCATATTATTTTCCATATTGAATTTCCTTTTACAGTAATCTTCCTCGTTATAGGTTTTCATGATACTTGGTCATCCTCAAGGTTGAGGATAGTAAAACAAAGTCCCTAGTCATAAGGATTTTATTATTTTCTACCTATTTTATTGAATTGATTTATTTAGTGTAATGGATTTATATTATCCAAATTAATTAATTATCCATGTTGTTTAATAATTAGTTTTTTTGGATTTAGTTGAAACATTTCACATATAAATAAATAAGGCTCTATTAATTTTATATCATATATTTAATAAATTATTCCCTAATATAGTCCAATCCATAAAATGGGTGGAAAAAATACTTAAAAGGTTGAGGAATGAATCATAGATCCACCCGTACCAAAATTTTATTAAAAAATAAAGTACAAAGTCATAGCATCAAAAGGGAGGTTTACAAATAAGAGAAAATAACTTGCCCCATACATCATCCTCAACAAATTGCACACAACAATCAGGGGTGACGAAAGACCATTCTGAGCTTGACTCCTCAGTATCCTTCTTTGATAAGGCATCAAAAACTTTATTGGCCTCCCTATAAGAATGAGTCACATCTATGAAAATCGAATTAAGAAGATGTATACATTCAATCCAATAAGGCAGAAAACCCCACGTAACATTCTTGGATTGGTTTTTAAGAAGATCCATAACCACCATAGAATCTGATTCCAACAAAGAAATTTCCATCCAAAATTAAAAGCGTAATTAATAGCTTTGATCATGGCCCACAATTCAGCTTCAATAGAAGAACCCTACCCAATATAATGATGGAAGCAACCTTTGATAAAGCCCTGATAGGTGCGGAAAACTCCACCACAACCCGAAGGCCCAGGTGAATCAGCAGCCGCACCATCAACATTGACTTTCATCCAAGAAGGGATAGGGGGAATCTATCAGATGGATTTAAGAACCAAGGCTTCCTAGGTCTACCACTCACACCAAAATTCTTCAAAACAATATAGTCATTCAGCCCATGGTGCATACACCCTGTTTGAATCTTAGAAGCTGTGCAAATAGCCCTATGAATAGACCTTACACCAGAATGAAAAGTGGGTGTGATGTAACTTCTAATATGAAATCTACCTTACATTATTAGGATATAACAAATTTCATATCCTTTATGAAGAAACATTGATCATTTACACAATTATTTACCCCTCTATGGATATAACCTGATCACAGATTCTATATAACATGCCTTTACCAAAACCTTTTGAATCTCCAATACATTCTACCATTGTGATATTATTTATTCCCCAAAAACATAAATCTATATTTAAAACTAAAATTTATTAATCACTTGATTATAATGTAAAAAAAAGAAATTTCATATCATATTCCAAAAACATATATAAACATCACCGAAAAATTATGGATTACTTTTTTATTAAATTAGTAATCAAAACCAATACTATCTTACTCCCTTTCTTTCAATTTTATCAACAATTTATTACTTAAAAATATAAAAAATAATAATCCTAAATATTATCCATACCTCAATAATGTGTTCATCAATGTTATACCCAACAATATGAATTTTTATAAATTTAATTTTCCTTGTTATTGATTCTATTTAGTATATGTTTCAAAAATATTAGTTTTGAACTATTAATGAAATATCCTTATATGTAACACATAACCCTTCTAATGTTTTTAATATACCATAATAACAATGATAAATATCAATGGATAATTAAAATAACTATGAATATAAAAAATAATTTCTATTGTGGTATCAACTCAATACATTATTTGAGACTATAATACTTACCCTTTAAATCATAATAAGAATGTTATAAGATTTTAAAATATTTATGTACGCTCCCTTTTTCATCTATATTACAAATTGGTTTTCATATACATAGCATTCACATATTCATCTTCATGATACTATTTAAAAAAAATTAATAAAAATAGTCAATATAATAACCAAAAGTACAAGAGTATCTAAAATCTAAATCCTTTGATGTATTATCTAGTAACACATTCATTAAATCCTATGATACATGAATTTCAACTATTTCATACTTAGATAATCATAAAACACTATTTATAGTACCTATGCTTCTTTATGTTATGTTATATTATAATTTTCATCCTTTTCCATCAATGTAACCATGAATTAAATTCATTATAGAGTTATGTAAAGAGAATATTATTATCATAAGAATATAACTCATGAGTTTCTATCCTGGTGTTCAGTTTGGCCTCTTTTTTATGAACTAGGTTAAAGTTAAGTTAATACAAAACATATCCTATTTAGGGTTATTACCCTGAGGTACAACAATGCCAGAGATTTCACCCACTTTTCAGAATCTAGAAAGGGATATAATTTCAAGGAAATGAATGGAGTTACTACATTAAAAATATTCTTAGATGTTCTTCTTATCTTAAGGTTATCTCACAACCCTCTCTCAACTGTTTTCAATTTTTTATTTCATTTTATTCTCTAAAAATTACTAGAAATTTCACTCATAAAAACAATATCAACCCAAGTATTAAAAAAATTATTGAATTGTTTATAACATACTATCCCAACAATAGATTCCATGAATCTTGGTGTCTAGTGTCCATTAAATATGATATAAATACACACATCATTTTAAATTAAAAAAACTTTATTTAAACCTCATCATATTTCTACTAACTCTTATAGATCCTCTAAAATTACATAGGATACCTTGGAGATAATATCTATGGGAATAGGTGATATTTAAATCATAGTAAGGTAATAATAAATGTAAATAATAAAGCAATCAATGTATTAGGATTCATAACATAATACCAAAAGTACGATTTTCAATAGCATAGAATCATGGAAAATGGAATTATTTCATATGATTATAGAATCAAAAGCTTGTGGAAACATCTTAAATCATTAAATTATAACCATCTGTTAAGGATAACTTTCACGATGAACAAATATTGGGTAAATTCCATCATAATCAGTGTATAATTTGGAAAACATATTCCATTAAATAGTTTACTAAGGAAAACTGTACGTTCACCATATATAGTGTGCATTGGATGGAAACATGTGCCCCATACATGAAATCTCATATGACATTAACGTTGCCCAATTCATTACAGGGATAAAAAATATCCACCCATAACAACCTAGGATAACCTCCATGATATTATGAATATTATTATTTATGTAATAAATCTAAAAAATTAACTATTCATAAATTGTAAGCATGATAATACATTATGATTAATGTAGGCTTAAAAATGTTTTCTTAAGGAATAAATAAAGGTTACATCATATGGATTGAAAATATAACATGGAATTAAATCATTTTTAACATCCAAATTTAAAAAATATACAAATGTATTTAACATGGAATTCCAATTTAGAAATTAATGATAAAGGTCTAGTATATAAAATAATAATAGCATTCAAATTTGGTGTTTCTTGTATATACTAAGTAAATTATAACTTTAAATAAAAAAAGATATTATAAATTTCAATAAAAAAATATTTGAAACAATATTCTTCAACATAAAATAGTCATTTTTTTAAATCAATTTATGGTTTCAAAACAATTGTTGTATGAGATTCTTAATGCAAGATAAGAAATAGGAAATTTATATCAAGATGAGTTTCATTAAATGCGGGAATTTTAAATGGAAATAAAATATTTTATAACCATAGAAATTAAAAGGATAGTTATAATGGTATATATTTAAGAGACATTTATACAAAAATAAAATTGGTACATGATATGAATATTTTATAAAAAGTAGAAAATTAAACAATAATGTGTAATTTTCTATTCATGAATGTGGTATATATTGCCTATTTTTATTTTCCAAAACACATTTTTTGAAAAAAAACTTCATAAAATAATGAAATAAAAAATTAATTTGAAAATAGGGTATGTTATCTATTATTTTCACATGTTATGACACTTAGTGAGGTATCCAATTAAAAATGATAATATTGAAAATAAGGGAAATTATGGGTAAGGAAGGGAAACCATTGTGTAAATAGATGGGGATTATTATTATCATAGATTAATTTACAAAAATTATTTGGACTCACCATTAAGGAATATTCAAATAAAAATTTATCTCCCAAACATATAAATAGTGTATAAGATATGAAATGATATATTAAAATCATGGATAAACATTATAGACTGTGAATATAAGTTGAGTTATTAAAGACCCTTATATTTTAGAGAAGACATCAATCATAGAAAATAGAAAGTTAGAATATGATTTATTGTTAATTTCACTTTATTAAAAACAATTAATGATTTTATAAATCAAGGGTTAAGTTATTTACAACATAAAGACCCATGATCAAATCCAAGCAGGGACAAATTTCCAGGGTACTGTAGCAGGACTATAGCTGGGTACTATAGCAGTACTATAGCAGTGGAGTAATTGTATCACTGATGGAACTATGGCGCCAGAGGCACTGTTGCGGCGATGGTACTATAGCCACACGGGCACTGTAGTAGTACTATTCACTAAGGGGACCTTTGGGCCAAAAATAGTCTTTCAAGCCTTTTATTCAGGCCACATAGCCTTGGGCCTTTGGGTTATATGATGGGTATCCTGCTAACATGCCTTAAATAGGAATTTTATTTAGATAATAAATCGATTCTTCGGTCCCAACATTTTAAAAAAATTGATATTTGTGAATAATATCATAACATTCCTTATTAATTTTTAATTGAAAAAGAATCCCATACGAGTAAAGAAGCAT
The DNA here is from genome assembly GCA_963277665.1 of Viscum album. Taxonomy (NCBI): domain Eukaryota; kingdom Viridiplantae; phylum Streptophyta; class Magnoliopsida; order Santalales; family Viscaceae; genus Viscum; species Viscum album. The sequence goes on along the minus strand of OY728148.1, from coordinate 1,653,915,154 downwards.
TCTAAAAAACACATTCCCAGAGATTTAGATTGATATTGAAGTTAAAGTACCCTGAATAATTATATTACATGATCTTATATATCAATATTTCTTTGTACAACCATAAAAATTGAAATTTATGTAAAAAACTTTTTCTCGAATAAATGAATTTTGAGATAAAACCCTTACGGCTTTAGTAATATTTTATCAAATGTCATTGGAATATTAAGAATAATATATTTTTATAAATATTATGAATTTAATAATGGATTATGGAAAAATTAATTTTTTGGTTGTATATAGACCGTATAATTAAGAAATTATTTCATAACACAAAAGTTATGTCTTAATAAAGAAAAATTGAGATAAAACCCGTACCTCAGGTATGAGTGTTCTCTATACTTCCACATAAATTCCTGAATACATAAATTTATATTATCAAAAAAAATTATTAAGAAAAATCCATATAAATATTTAATTTTATATATTATATTTATCATCATTTTTCACAAATTTATTAAATAGTTTCGTCCAATAGTGGTTACTTGAAGTTGTTTGGCCAATCCCTTAGAATATTTCATGATATGATTAATAATGTAACAATTTATGTAAATTAGTTTCATAATATTGTGAATTGAATGTTATTATGTCCCCTAATATTACATTATCACATAATTTATATAATTAAATATTTTCCCCTTGAATTTTCTAAATTTAGAATAAATACACTATTATGTCATTTTAGAGGTTAAATTTATTAAACTATAAATTATTTATAATACTTATACAATGTATAATATTATCATTACAAAATGATAATGGTTTATTGAAATAAAATTTTCTATAAATTAAATAAATTTTAATCACTATTTATATTATTTAATATGTAAAATGATTTTGAAATTTCATCTCATTGAGGCAGTTGTCTGCATGTACACGAAGAAGGTGCTCCAGATTTCATAGAATGTATAGAAAGTCTAAAATAAAATATATTATCATTTAATAATAATTAAAATTTTATAAATTTTATATTATATTAATATATATTATATCTGATCCATACATAAAAGAGGTTATGAAAAATACAACACATCATTCATGGAGAAGGTTGTCTACATATATTCATGACGATGAATTCATTTTTCAAAAGCATTTAGAGGATAGTATAAAAAATATATTTCATTAATTAAACAACATACCTAAATATTATTAGTACTAGTTTTATCCTACTATTATTTTTAGGATATTTAATGGTTTTATAGGTATAAACGAATTAAGAAGGTGTGGTGTAAAATATCACCACTCACTTTGGGTGGCCTCCGTTGGTTTCCACCTCAAGTAACATTTTCTTGGATTTTTGGAAATAAATAAGATTATATGAAATTGGGGGATGGATTATTATATTCTAGGGAATATTTTGGGTTGTTACCAAGGGAAATTGGATGATTTTAGAGGTGGAGGGGTGAGGGTTTCATTTATAGGTGGACAAATAGATTGTTTTTGGAAACACCCATAAAATTTTAAAGATTATAATTTTACTATTTATGATAAAATTGGTCAAAATGGACATAATTGGAGTAGGGGGAAATTTTTTTGTGAGCGGATCAACCAAGTATATCAACAATAATTTTAAACAATTTTCAATCCACTTTTATCTTTCATAAATTGCTTTATCAAGGTAACTAATTTTCACCATGGTAATTTTTTTTAAAGATAAAAACTAAATTGGATCTTGTTAGATAATATGTAACCAAAAATTATAAATATTATATAAAAATTTTAAAATAATAATCATATATAAACAAAAATTAATTCTAACATAAGCGCATTTAATGCATAAAAAACTATTTTTTGAAACTTTTTATTTTTTAATAAAAATGATCAATGATAAAGATAGAATAATAAGTGAAATTTAATAAAATGAATTTAAAATAATTATCATAATTAAATTGGTATTTGTTTTAAAATAAAAAATAAAAATATCATTTTATAATTTATAATTAATTAAAAAATGGTCAAATTTTTTTTTTATTTAAATGATATAATTTTTTTGAAAATGATTAGGATGTGTTTACAAATTCAACATTGTATTTAAAAATGATTTAAAGTAATTTTGGAAAACAAATTTATTTGAAATATTTTTTTAAATTCTTTCAAAATATTCATATATGAAAATAATTTCATAAATGTGAGAGAGTTAATAAAATATATATTTTTACTATTCACCCAAGAATCAATTATTTTTGAAAAATAAAAAAATCATAATAAATTGATTTTGAAATAATGATTTAAAAATTAGGTTTATATTATAAAATTAAAATTATAAAAATTATATATTTATCCTTTAAATAAAAAAAATTAAATTATCATTAAATATTCTTTTATGGACAAATGGTGTTTTGAAACATTATGTGTTCTTAATAATATTTCATATCAATTTCTTATTTAATTTATTTTAGTATATTATCTCATATATAATATTTAATTAAATTCTTAAATTTAGTTTATTGGAGTAAAGTATAAAATACGCAATGAAACAAATATTTGACAATAAATATTACATTAATTCTTTATAATATTTAACAAAATCCATTAAATATTTATTTATTATTTAAATTTTTAATTTTCTAATCCATTGAAACTTTTAAATATTTATTAAATTTATACATTTATACATGATCTCATTTTTTAAAAATAATAATAATTATTATAATTATAATTATCAAATTAATATATATATATTTAATATAATATTTTTAAATTATTGTGAGTTATATTTTTACATAACAATACATTAATTTAGTATTCTTATATGATATATAACCAAAAACATCTTTTCAATTACTATATTTGAAATGTCCATATTTATAATGGCCAGATTGTATTCCCATATATAACTTACTATAAAATTTTTTCATTCAACAATTAATTTTCAATTCATGGCTATTAATTCTTATTATTTTGTATAATTTTTTCTCATTTCCAGACTATCATCAAATTTTTTGTCTATAGGTTGTCATCATATTTTATGAAAATATCTCAGATTTTTTAGTAATGAATATTTAAATCTTTTTTTACGAGTTTCCATGATTTATTTACACATTTTTAATTATTGTATTTTGTACATGGTGATTAGTAATCTAGGATGTGAAATGATTATTTTTATGAGATTTAGTTGTACCATTCCACTTATGAATGAATAAAGAATTTTTAATTTTAAGCCATAAATTTTACGACATATTTAATAATATATATCAATTCCTAGAACATATAAAAAGGATTTAGAATTGTTGAACTCTTTGTGAGATAGTTATTTTAATAATCACAAATCGTTGTTGTTTTTTTATAAGTCAATTTATTTAATTATTCAATCTATTATAAATGTTTTTATATATTTTTAATAATGTCTACATATGTTTTTCTATGATTACTCATGGTTTACTATTGACTTATAAGTATTTTGGATTAAATAGACACTTTGTGAAAATTTTAATTTTTTGACTCACCGTTAGGTATATTCTTCAGCCACCGATAATTAAAGGAATGAGACACTGATGTGAAAAACTGATAGACGAGTCACCGATGTGTCAAACCGATATATCCATGATCAGATTCTTATTAAAAGGAAAAATAACAAGACCCCGACTAAGGGGGCTTGAAATAGTGCATGCTAAAGGCATCCCCTATGACCAGGTTCACACCCTCAAGATTCAAACAGATAAAAAAATTAAACGAGAACTAATAGAACTCTGATCCACGAAAGAGGCCAAATGATCTGAAACATTGTTGCCATCACGCCAAGTGTGGGATACTTGAATATTAGATCCTATAATAACTCTTCATTTACGGACCTTGTAGGCAATTGACCATGGAGTTGAACCTTTCCCGCATAGGGAGTCATGGAGGACCTTTGAATTAGTTTCCACTTGAGATAAATCCAGGATCTCTTGCATGCCTTAGGTGAGCCCAAAAAGCATATCTTTGGCCTCGACCCAAAGTGTGGTTCCATTTCTATAAGAGGAGGATACTTCCATAACCATTATTCCTCCAGAGTCACGAACCAATCCCCCGCCTTTCATCACACCCGTAGCACATGACCCATCTGTGTTTAATTTCAGACCCATAGCAAGAAGATGCCAACAAAACCAGTTCCCCTAAGGATGATCAAAGCAAGAAGGAGTATCGTGCCTAACATGAAGGAGCCACAAATATGGAGCACACTGCCAGCTGGAGAAGAGTGAGGCCAAGTACGCCATAAAGAAGCGAGTCCGAGCAATGATGGACCTCTTCGAGGAGGCTTGGCCATCGAATATTACCATATTCCTTGCCTACCATAGACTCCAACACCCATCATTGTAGATCACCGCCTGAGACATACATTTCATTCCCTCCTCCATCAATCCGTGGAACCATCTGTCATGAAAAGGTGTGTCCCTGATATCCCCAGAAGAGATAGTTGTTGTGCCGCCAAAGGTAGACCAAACAGCATGAGCCCATTCTCCTTCATGGAAGAGATGATGAGAACTCTCCTCTTGCTTGTTGTTGTAACAAAGGAACTGAGATGCCATACTGATACCAAGCTTCTTGATATTCTCTTCAGTGGTAGTGTCCTAGTTCCTGATCCACAAGGATAAGAAATTAAGCTTGGCTGGGTTCTTCTTACACCACAACACCACATTCCAGCTACCATGGGCACCTATCAAGTAGAAATACTTTAGAATTCATTTCTATTAAAGACACCTGAGTACGAGGGAGTAAACACACATTTATCCGGAACTGCATTAAAGACAATGGCCTCAAGACGTTCCTTTTTCTCCTCATCCAGAACCTCTTTCGTAAACCTCTGATAGATACTTTCTTCCATTAGCATGATTAGAATCGCAGGGCACCTGAGGAATCCAAGATCAGAGCCTACCCAGTTCCAGCTCCCATAAAGAGATATCCCCTACGCCAACCATCCAATGTGAACTTTGATGAAGATACTGAAATAGAGGATAAATAATTGACTAGAAGGGAGAGACCCACCCATCCATCGTCTCCTCATTACGAAAAATGAAAGACATGGACCTTCCCCAAAGCTTCTGATCCTCAATAATTTCCCACGTGAGTTTCGCATGCATGTAGTGGAGAGTTCTCTATAAACTCCTCATGTTGATCCCTCCGTCTTAAAGGGGTCTGGACAACCTTTCCAACGAAGCCCAATGCCTCTTTCCTTTTGAGATGGCATCCCGTATAATGCTGCAATATACCATATCGATTGTTGTAATGACACCTTGTGGAACATAGATAGAAGCCAGAGCATGAATTGGAATGGCAGACAACACACTATTGACCAGAGCAATGCGTCTGCCGAACAAAAAGGAAATGGTTCTTCCAGTTATGCACAAGGCTCGTTATCTAGTTAACAATATGTCCAATGTTGTGAACCTAGAGCCATCCTGATGAAATGGGGGTTCCTAAATACTCCATCGAGAAGGAGTCGCGTTGGATGTTGAGACGGCTATAGAAAGGGGAAATGTGAATTGGAGTTCATCTGTGAGAGATGAAAATGTTAATTTTTGTGTTTGAAATTACTTCCTCGCTTTAGTGGATGTAAACCTCCATGATGTTCTTGAGCCCTCGAATAGATTATCTGCCTCCATTCATGAAAATAATTGTATCGTCTGCGAACATTAGATAGGTTATATGAGGATTTCTCATCATCCTTTTGTAAGGCAGGAAGTCTTCAACAGAGAGCCCTCAGTAGATGAGGTGACTGAGAATTTCTTGAGCCATAATGGATATTCTAGGAGATATCGGGTCTCCCTACCGAAGTCCCCTCATCTCTTTAAAAATCACATGATAGTTCCCTAAGATAGAGACCTCCATCCAAGAGGAGTGAAAGCTCCTAAAAAGAAGATCCACAACCATCCCCGAGAACCCCATATCCACTAATTATTTTTTCATAAAGCTCCATTCGATCCAGTAGTAGGCTTTATCCATATCTAACTTAATAACTAGGATTGAACCATCGGACATGACGTTAATGTCTCTCATTACCTCTAGTGAAAGCATAATAGCTCCATGTATATAGCAGCCCCTGAAAAACCTATGTTGTTCGATGGAGATGCATTGGGGTAGAAGATTAGACAATCTCTGATTGATCACACTTGCAAGAATCTTGTATGGGAAGTTGTATACACTTATTTGCCGATAATGATACAGAAAATAAGGGTTTTTAATCTTCATAATGATTAACATGGTGGTCCCACTTGCAACTCGAGGAAATCTTCCACCTCATAAATAGTCTTGAATTTCTTTTGATATGTCCCCCTTAACCACATCCCACACCCCTCTGTAGAAGGATCCTAGAAAACTGTCCAGACCGAGTGCACTCTCAGGGTTTAGATTCATCTTTTCCATGTAAATTTCTTCCTCGTCCATAATTGCCTCCATGCTAGAGTTTTCCGAGAGAGATATTAGCCTTGGAATCTCCTCCCAGGTGTCTACATGGTCACTGGGATAACCATCTGGAATATTCGGATTAGGACCTAATAGGAGGTCCCTAAAGAAGTTATGCACCATTCCCCCACAATCTCTTCATCCATTGTATACATCTCATCCTTGAGCAGAATGTTCAGATTGATCTTTTAACATTTTCCTTTGATGCATGCGTGGAAAAAAACCAGTGTTCTTGTCTCCCTCACACATCCATTTCACTCGAGATCTCTCTTGAGCCAGACGCTCTAGATAAACAATCATCTTCGCCCAACAAGCTTTCCTTCAAGCTAACTCTTCGAATACTTAGTTTCTCCAAACCTCCTCCAGACTAGATTCCATGTTTTCAATGTTATGTTTCAAATTTTCCTTTTCCTTGTCGAAGGGAGGTAACCCTCTGGTCTATTCTTACAGCCCACATTTCAGCCTCTGGAGTCTATTTTGGATGTATACCCATGTATGCACGCGTGAAGCATCTCCCCAGAGCTCCTTAAAAAGCTAATGATATCCTCAGGAATGGTGGGTAACCTTGGCATTCGGGAACCTGCTTATGCCAAATTAATTAGACAGACAATGCTGGATTCTGCTCCAACTACGTCTACCACAACCCTGGTTGTTGCACCAGGTGAAATGAGATCCCAAGTACCCCAGGTCCAGAAGCCCCTTGCTCGCCGTAAAACGAGAAAACTCTAGAATATCGTTTTGGGGAAAGGCCCCTCTCCCTTTCTTCTCCCTCAGATCAAGGATGGTGTTGAAGTCCCCCACCAAAAACCATGGGATATCATGTGGATAAAATTGACCCAATTCACTCCACATTCTCTGGTGGGCCACCATGTCATTGCTGCCATAAACAAAAGAAACGTAGAAGCACTCCATTCCCACAATGCGTTTCGATGTAATGAACCTGTCGCCCACATTGATCATAACCAGAGAAGCCTCCTTAGACCTGAAGACCCATATGTGTCTGTTCGTGTCTACTTACATGGAGCCATGCAGCTTCACCTTGCGGATAAACTCCTTGATCTTCTACGGGTTTTGCTTATGCTCGTGTATAGCCATAGTAGAAATTTTAGGTTTATTAACTTCAGAGATGATGAAATCCGTCTTCACTATAGTACCCACCCCATGCGGGTTCCAAATAAGAAGAGATAAAATTAAAAAAAATAGAGGCCCGGCATTGACCCCAGGCTCTACGGTCTTCTTACAGTGATAGGAGGATTCATCCCTGAGGTGTCTCAAGCGGGCACGCGTGCACACCCCATGACTCTGAGAAGAGAGTCCCAAGGCAGAGAGAACCACAGGAACAACAGGAGAAATATGGGAGGGGGAGGAAGCGACTCTCACCCTTTTCCACACCCTTGGGCTCTCGGAGGGAAAGAAAGCACCACCACCTTGAAGCTTGTGGGGGTTTACCTTTGAGCAAACACCATGGGAAGAGAATAAGCTAGAAACACCAACCACATCATTTTTCTCCAAGAAAAAAACGGGGAGGGACGAAAGAGCCACTGAAAATAAAATCTGAGTATCAAAAAAGTGTAGAAAAGAGGCTAATAGATTGTCAAGAAGCCACCTTAAAACAAGCTTAGGAGGGCTGGGAAAAGAATTCAAATAATCTGAGACCATAAAGGGTGGAACCCCTAGCCTAAATAGCTAGAGAGCCTTGCATGAGTTACCCGAAGCTAGAGATGGATGGAGATAAACCCTGAGCTCGGAATAATCTGACTATGCCAGGGAATCCCCTGAAACTGATCCTCGATCTGAAGTAAACACTGAAGCTCCCGCCCTAGGAGAGGCAGGGACACTAACCAGAGATAACTTAGGATCCGAGTGGGGGCCTCCTCTATTCTGATTTCTGCATGAAGACATGGAGGGCCCCTGGTGGTAGAAATAGTAGCATAAATTAGGAAAACTTGGAACATAATAGGTTGTTCCCATTCCTCATATCCCTGCACCTTTAATGAAACCTTCTCCAGAACCTACTGGGAAAGATCCAGATTCACACAAATCTAGGGCACCAAAATATCCTCACAGGAAAGAGTACGGTCGTCCATGCATAGGAAACCACTGAGATAATACCCTAAGGCCTTCAGAAGAGATCCATTTTGGAATGGTAGGGGTAAACCAGAAATTCCCATTCATACCGCCGAATGGGATATTTACTTACCCTTATGTGAAGCCATCGTCCAGGGCGACAGGCTGGACCTCCACAGCCTGAAGGATTTGGGAGCTTTACACCACACACGAACAAAATCCCCCTCCATCTCCAGCACCACTGAGAAAGAGGAACGATGAAGCATGGAAACCCTAACAAGACCTTCCATCCCCAAGGAGGCCACAAATGACTGAAAACAACTATGGGGGTTTTTCCACCCTGAACCAAGCCACCAGCATCCACCTGAGACAAGCAGTAGCCTCCACAAAAGCCTCAGGGAGAAACTCCACCACAAAGCTTGACCTAACCCGAGACACAACCAGAGAAATTGGCCGCACCGCTAGGAAACAGATCTGCTGGGAAACCCTAGACGAATGGAGAACGACATCGCTATAAGACCTGGCAGGCTGCCGAAACCGATGTTGTTCAAATAACCAACTGAAACTGATGATGATCAAATGACCTACCAAAACCGATGCTGATCAAATGACCTACTTAAACTGATGCTGATCAAATGACCTACTGAAACTGATGCCGATCAAATGACCTACCGAAACCAATGCTGATCAAATGACCTACCAAAACCGATGATGATCAAATGACCTACCGAAGCCAATGCTGATCACATAACCTACTGAAGCCGATGTTGATCACATAAACTACCGAATTCGATGCTGATCACATGACTTACCGACACCGATGCACATTCAAATTACATATCGAAACCGATGTTGATCACATGACCTACCAACACCGATGCACATTCAAATGACCTTCTGAAACCTATGCTGATCAAATGAACTACCAAAACCAATGCTGATCAAATGACCTACCGAAACTGATGCTGATCAAATGACATACCAAAAATGATGCTCATCAAATGACCTACCGAAACTGATGTCGATCAAATGACCTATCGAAGTCGATGCTGATCACATAACCTACCAAAGCCGATGCTGATCACATGACCTACCGATACCGATGCAAATTCAAATAACCTACCGATCTCATGACTCATCAAAAGTCATGAAAACTGTTTGAATTTTTATTTACTGTTATTTAATTCCAATGGTCATATTTTCTTAAATTAATTCACCTGCTATTAATTAATGTTGTTTGTTGGATGTTAGGGAACCGTACCATGTACCTGTCAAAAAGTAATCATTCCCTTCTCCCGATCTCAAGGAATGAAAAGGAAGATTGATCTGTAGTGAAAATAAGATAGAGATTCGAATATACACAGACAGAGTCACACAAAAAGAAGCATAATGTACGTGAGTGTGAAGGCCCATGAAACAAAAAGAAGAACATGAAGAAAACATGTGAAAATCAGAGAGCTTTAAGAAGATCATTCACCTAGAAGAAACATTGAAACTGAGTTAGTTTTCCTTACTAAACATTATATGCACAAGTCGGGATAACTATATCTTGGAAGAACAACGACACTCTGGTTTGTTTCATCTTCACCAGAAAAGACTCGAATAACATCTTCCACATCCAAATGAGTCCAGATCTCATCTGCAATCACTCAGAGCATTCTAAAATGATTATCCATTTATTTCCTCTGTATTATACCTTTGATTATCATTTTGAGAAGTGTGCGTGAATCTATCTATTTAGACACACACTGACTCCTGGGATGAACTGGAGGATACTAAATCCTCACACCAAACTTTGTACACCTTTTTGTTTCCCAATTTGATTTGTGGAAGAGGTCAAGTGTGACCTGGACAGCCTAAGTGCTACTTTTTCTATTTACCCACATAGAATTGTGGTAGAGGTTTGAGGACCTGAATAGTCTGAGTACTATTGTAAAACCTTGATCCAGGGTGTGGATCATAGCTTATATAAACTATTTGAGAGGACTATGTCTCAGCTTGAGACATAACCTCTTGTTTTAAAAACTACTGTGCATTTTTTCATTGTTAAAACTATTTTGAATATTCCATTGCTACGTACTTTAATATAAATCTGTTTTAAAGTAACTCTGATAGTCTAACTATAAATTTTTTGTAATTATTGTGAACTAGTATGTTATTTTCAAAACATAACTTAATCTTCAGATTTAGTTAACTAAGAAGTAATCAATCTTTGAGAAACTGGTTGAACATTTACAATCCTTATAAATTCACTACAGTTATACGTGTTTTATGAATTGGGGGATTTTAATACAAATCTTTTAAACATAAATGATTAATTGGATCTCAATTAACCCCCCCCCCCCCTCTTGAGTATCCACTATGACCAACATTTGGTAACAGAGGATGTTGACAATAGTTTTTCAAAGCACTCTGTTTGTGAAAAGCTTTCAATTATGATTCTATTTATATCATAAATATCTTAAAATTTCTATTATTTCTAAATTTTTATCTCTTTAAATACATTTGTTAAAATATAATAATGTATAACAGATTAGAAAGTGTAGATAATAATATTCCACCCTTCTTTAATGGTGTTAATTGTGCCCAATAGAAAATCAAAATGAAAATTCTTCTAGAGATTATGGGATTTGACATTTGGAATACCATAGAGACTCCATATAAGATTCCAGAAACTATTAGAACTACTTGGGATGAACCTACTGAAGCTGCTAATAATAATAATTATAAAGAAATGAATTATATGTATTGTGCTATAGGAGATGAATAATTTAATCGAATATCTTCTTGTAAGATTGCTTTTGAAATTTTGTATTCTATAGTTGTTTCCCATTACGGAACAACTAATGTTAAGGAAATGATATTGAATGACTATACTATTAGGTATCATAATTTTAAAATGAAGCCTGATAAACCTATTCCTAACATGTATCTCAGGTTCAAGGAAATTGTATATACAATGAGCTCACAAGAAAAGGTTGTTCCAGCTAAGGAGCAGATTATGAGATTACTCAGATGCCTACCAGATAGATGGAGAGGCACATAAATTTCAATTATATAATCCTATGACATTTGTGCTTTTCCTGTCAAGGAAATCATTGTTAAGTTAATGGTTTATGAGGAAGAACTAAAAGTAAATAGGGAAGAAGACAATGAAACAAGGAAAACGTCTGTAGCTTTCAATACTTCTACTTAAAAAATTAAGGAAAAAGGGAAAATTAAAAGTGAAATTGATAGCTCAAGATATGAAGAATGTGCATCAGACAACGATGCTCAGATGGCTCAGATAGCCAGATGATTTAAGAAATTTTAAAGGAATAAGACTTTTTTCATAAAATCAAACTATAGGGGAAATTATGAAAACAAAGGTCATTGGAAGAAACATTGGAAAAGGAATGATAAGAATGATAACCTAGTTATATATGAATGCAAAAGGAAAGGGCATGTCAAAGCTGACTGTCCAAAATTAAAGTTCAAAAGAAATATGACTATAAGGACAAAAAATACAATAAATCTATAAAAGCAACCTGGAGTGCTTCAAAAGACATTTCAAGTGATTCTAATTCCACTAAATATGAAAAATATCAAAAATCTAATATCAGGTTCATGAAAAACACATCCGAGGTAACATTGGATACTCCTTCTTTGAACTCTTATTACTTTGGAGATAATTCGGATTCTGAAAACATGTCTAGTGAAGATTTATTTCAATACTATAATATTCTAGAGGATACCTGCAATGAGCTGAAAGGTAAGTATAAATAATTAAAGAAACAGCATTCTTTAACTAGCACTGTCAAATCTGCACTAGAAGTAGAAAATGAAAATAATGGTCAACTACTCAAAGAGAATACTGAACTAAAATTTTCTAATGAGAAACTCAGGAAAGATTTGGAAAATTTTTCTAATGTAAAGGACACATTTACACAAATTCTAGGAAAATAAGTGTCACCAATTTATACTACTGGTTTAGGTTATCAACCAGGACAAAGACAGATTATAAAGAATAAATTTATTTCTAAATCTGGATAGTATGCTGCCAGTTATAAGTCTGAAAATTATTATTCATCAATAAGATATCACATATTTATATATCAAAAAAAGTTTATCTATCAAAATCACTTGATTTTGTTAATTATATGAGACCCATTATGAAAATATGGGTACTGAATGTTTTTCGTGCTAACCTGTCTGGACCCAAGAAAATTTGGGTACCAAAATCAATTTCTATGTAAAATTGTTTTCTAGGAAACATGATTGAAATGCTCCTATAAGAAGGCATGGTATTTTGACAGTGGTTGTTCAAGACACATGAAATGAGAATTTTCATGATTCAAATTCTTAATCAAGGTTGATGGAGGATTTGTCACCTTTTGTGATAACTCCAAAGGGAAAATCATCGGCCTAGGCCAAATTGGTTACACTGATTCAATTTTAAATTACAAAGTTTTATTTATAGATGGATTAAAATATAACTTGTTAAGTATTTCTTAGTTATGTGATGATGGTTTTAATGTCAAATTTGAAAATGATTCTTTAATTTTTTTCATTCTATAAATGTTTTAGAATTTTCTGTCGTATGAAATGAAAATGTATATGTTGTAGATTTGAATTTTTTAATTAATAATAATATTACCTGTTTAAATTATTTTCAAAAAGAATCTTCACTTTGGAATAAAAGATTAGTTCACTGCAATATACATTCACTTAGAAAACTGACTAGGAAGAATTTAGTTAGAGGCCGACCTAAACATGAATTCCCAACTGATAAAGTTTGTAATCCCCGTCAAAATGGAATGAAACATAAAGATTCTTTTAAATCAAATAAATATTTTCCAACTTCTCAACCTCTCAAGTTGGTTTATATGGACTTGTTTAGATCATATAGAGTTTCATGTTTAAATGGGAAGCACAAAGTATATGTTCTAGTAGATGATTTTTCTAGATATACTTGGGTATACTATTTATCTCACAAAATCGAAGATTGATCTTAATTTATTAAATACTTCAAGTCTGTAGAAAACCTTAGAGGACATAAGATTAAAAACTTGAGAAGTGATCATGGTTGTGAGTTTGAAAATCATGAGTTTGAATCTTACTGCTCAAAAAATTGTTATAATCATAAATTTTCTGCCCCGACAACACCTCAACAGAATCGTACAGTAGAAAGAAGAAATAGAACACTTTAGGAAATTGAAAGAACTATGATAATGAATATGATTTACTTATTCATTTTTGGGTTGAACTTATAAATAAATCTTGTTATATTATAAATAGAGTCTTGATTAGACCTGTTCTTATGAAAACCCCTTATGATATTTGGAATAATAGGAAACCTAAACATAGTTACATCAATGTTTTTGGTTGCAAAGTCTTTATTCATAATACCAAAGATTATCTAGATATGTTTGAATCCAAGAGTGATGATGGAATATTTTTACGATATTCAATTACGAGAAAATAATATATATTTTTTAATAAGAGAACCAAATGTGTGGAAGAAACTGTTCACATCAAATTTGATAAAACTGATCCACATGAACCTAAACCTGCGGTTGAAAATCCTAAAGAGGACTTGTATGTTCTCAATCTTAATGATAAAGATAGTGGACCTGATGTAAAGACAACCAGCTTTAGAAATACACTAGAACCTACTTCTGTTGAACCAGAACCTAGTGAAGAACCTGAAATTTCTACTCCTACCATTACTAAATTAACTAGGATTCGAAAGAACCATCTTTTATATAGAGTTGTAGGTAACCTAGATAGTGGAACAAAAACTAGAGACTCTCTGAGAAATCAGGTTGAACATCAAGCCTTTATTTGACAGCTAGAACCTAAAAATATCAATGATGCATTAAATGATGAATTTAGGGTAATGTCTATGGAAGAAGAGTTAAATAAATTTGAAAGAAACAAATTCTGGGAATTAGTAGAAAAAATTACGGAATCTTTGACCATAGGTACTAAATTGGTGTTTACGAATAAAGTTGATGAATCTGGAAACATCATTAAAAACAAAGCTACATTAGTTTCAGAAGGTTACAATCAAGAAGAAGGAATAGACTATGAAGAAACCTTTGTACTTGTAGATAGATTAGAAGCCATTAGTATCTTACATGCTTATGCATCTTTTCTGAATTTCAAGTTATATCAAATGTATGACAAACGTGAATTTCTAAATGGTTTTATAATTGAAGATATTTATGTTGAACAACTTCCTGGATTTAGAAACCCCCATTTTTAAAATCATGTTTTTAAAATTTATAAATCTTTATATAGTTTAAAAAAGGCTCCAAGATCATGGTATAGACATACAAATTTTATTATTTATAAATTTTTTACTAAAGGAATTGTAGATCCCACTCTTTTTATTAAACTAATTTATAAAGATATTTTGATTGTAAAAATCTATGATGATGATATTATCATTGGATCTTCTAAAAATTAAATATGTACTGACTTTTCAAATATTATGCAAGATGAATTTGAAATGAGTTTAATGGGAGAACTCAAGTATTTTCATGGATTTCAAATTTTTCAAAACAAAAATGGTATTATTTTTAATCAAAGTAAATATAAAAAGGATATTTTAAAACATTTTGGTTTGGATAGTAATAAGTGAAGTGATACACCTATGAGTACCGCTTGTAAGATGGATGATGATGAAATTGGGAAACCAGTTGATCAAACCAATTATAGAGGTACGATTGGAAGCCTATGTTACTTTACTTCTAGTCGACAAGATATCATGTTTCTTGTATTCATTTGTTCAAGATTTCAAGCTAATCCTAAAGAATCTCATTTTCTTGTTGTTAAAAGGATTTTCAAATATCTTAAACATACTACCAATTTAGGATTGTTTTATCCAAGAGGAAAACCTTTTGACTTAATAAGTTATTCAGATGTTGACTTTGCTGGTTGAAACTTAGATAGGAAGAGTACATCTGAAACATGTCATCTATTGGTAACGTCCCTGGTATCTTGGTGTAGTAATAAATAGAACTTTGTTGCATTGTCTAATGCTGAAGCAGAATACATTGCAGCTGGTAGTTGTTGTGCACAGATTCTGTGGACGAAACACACTTTATTTTACTATGGATATCAATTTAGACATGTTTCTATAAATTTTGATAATACTAGTGCAATTAACATCTCAATGAATCATGTATATCACTCTAGGAAAAAACAAATTGATGTCAGAAATCACTTTTTGAGAGATCATTATCAAAAGGGTGATATTTCTCTAGAATTTATTGACTCTGAACATCAATTGCCTGATATTTTCACCAATCCTTTAAGCTCTGAAAGGTTAGATTTTATTAAACAAGAGTTCGGTATGGTTGATCAGTGAAACTAATCAGTTAAACCAATCAGTGAAACCGATCAGTGAAAAAAATCAGTGAAACTGATCTCTGCTTCTAATTGAGTTATACAGTATACGAAACTGTTATCTTTTATCAAAATTATGTTTTTTTAATAATTGATATTATATCTAATATTTTAACCATAAATGATAAAATTAAGGACCCACAGCTGTTTCAATTTCTATGAAATGTTGACCTTCCATCTCCCACCGAACTCCACATCATCTGAATCTCGAACTCTCAAACCTCTCAAACCTCTCAAACCTCGCAAACCTCCAAATGGAAAATAAAAAGAAACAAGTCAAGGAATCTAAAAACTCATCTCCTTTGAAATAAACATGAGTATAATCGAGCAGCATGACTCAAAATTCTGTGATCCTGAGATTGGAGACTCATTGGTCACCATAGAAAAGGAAGTAATTTCTGAATGGGTGTTACCCAGTAGGTCTGTGCTTTTCCAAGTGTTGGAGATGAAAGGATGGAAATACTAGTTTTATTATAACAACCAAGTATACTACCCAAAGCTAGTGCATTATTTTTATTTGAATTCTAGTATTGCATTGGATGGAGCAGAAGCTACAAGATTATCTTCAGTGATGAAAGGAAAAAAGATTACTTTTTCATCTAAGGAATGGGCTCAGTGTTTGGGGTACGACATAAATGTAGATTTTAGGATTACACTGGGAATATTCCTCCTACCACTGAATATTTTTCTTATGAGTATGCTCTGGTGATGTTGACTAGCAAATATGAATCTAGAAGAATTACAGCTGCTGAGTAAGATGGAGAAAGTAGAATCGTGTTTAAGTTTATTCATCACCAAATCCCTCCCAGAAATGGTGATTATGCTTTTGTGAAGTATCAAAATGTTTTCTTATCATTTTTATTGATAAATGATGGGACGATCAAATTGTGTAGATACATTACTGTTCATATTGATGAGATGGTAAATCCATCCAAGAAGGCTACACCTTATTCTATTCTAAGAAAGTGTTTGACATGATATATTTTTTGGGCTGTGTTGAAGATGGATATGAATGTATCTCATCTAGTAGTGGTTTTTATATTAGAAAGGATAAATGAAAAAGAATGAAAATTAACTGGAATCCATGGAAGAAGAAATGGGTTGCTGATGATGATAGATTATATGAATCCTATAATCCTTCTGACCACTCTAAGAAACCAAAGGGGATGAGAGATCCCAGTTTAAAAACTGATGAGGAAATTGTTTATTCTAATGAGGAATAAGAGAGAGAAGTTCCTAAGGACACTAGAGAGTCCAGTAGGAAGGAAATAGAGGGAGATGAAGTTTATGATGATGTCGATACTGAAAAGGAACCCGAGTCACCTCTTAATGACAGGAGTGACCCAAATACAGTAAGTCCTTTGAAAAAAATGTAAATTGGACCAGCAAGTCCACCCCTTGTTTTACCTGAGTCAGAACCCCTTCTAGGTGATAAATAAGAAAGTGGCACTGAAGTATCCAATTCTGACCAATATGAATCTAGTAACAAAGACAGTACCAATGACACTTTGATAAACAATAATAGAAATAATAATGGGGATGATAATGATGATGATGCAAATACTCAACCTGTGGATGGTCACGATATGATTCAAGCTGATCCACAACCACAATCAGTTGAGCAAGAAACCGTTCCTGAGGCTGAAAGGACAGTGAAGAGTGTGATTGATGTAGATGGGGAAGACTCTCTTGCAAATTCTGGTAAAGTTGATTTTGTAAAGAATAGGTATACCTATTGTAAAGATGAATCGGGATACCACCCAGGTTTTGCGGTTCTAAGTTTGTATTATTCAGAGGAAGAGGAAGAAGAAGTGAATATCGCAAGAGTAAGCCATCCAGTTGAGGCTGGACCAGTTGCTGAGGAAGTGAATGTGACTGTAGAAATACCTAGATCTTCTATTTCTCGATATGATTTTGACAAGTTTAAAGATGATTTTATTAACATAGTCAGACAAAAAATGAAAGAGGAATTATCTAATGCTTATGTGCATGCTCCTGTGAATCTATCTGAGGTAGCTATGGATGATATAACTCAAAGAGTGGTAAATATTATTAAGCCAAACAAGTGAAATACTAGTGAGATAATTGGCAGGCACATTTCCTCTCTGAATCAAGCGCTCAAGGATTTGATCAGGCACTTAGTATCTATGTCAGGATAACTTAGATAAACCATCATGGGTATGATGGATGTTTTGAGAAACGTGATAGAGCACCTAAAAAATCTGATTTGAGAAGATTGAAGGCTGAGATAACTTGGATTTTTGCTCAAGCCAGCACCTCCAATGTAAACAAGCTAACTAGACATGAGATTAATGTCTTAAAAGATGTTATAAAAGAAGAGTTAGTGGCCCTTGTATAGATTCTAGACTTGGATTCTTTGAAAAAGATGAAAGAAAATAGTGATCAAATTCACAAGAATGTGATGTTTTATTGAGATGATGCTACTAAAGCTAAGAAATAGATCAAAGAAAAAGTGGATCACAATTTTTCTAAAATTAATACCAAGAATGAGTTGAACCATAAGTTTAAAGTCCTGGATGAGAATTTGAAGCTACCTCCAATCAATGAAGCCTTTATGGATTAGGTCTAACAGTTTTAGTATTTTACTCCCACTCTAGAGAGTTTCATGCAGAACAAAGATGATTTTGAGAAGGCTATAAAATATGGTGGTGAAGTATATTAGGATTTAATCAATCTGCTCAAACCATATCTTCATGTGAAAGAAAAGGAAATTGTTCTTCCTACTACTGAGCCTCTCACTCCATCTAGTGTTGCTCCTGGTAAGATATCAGTTTCTCAAGCTCTATAAAATATTCGGCATGACCTTCAACAACCACCTTCAAGAGGATCTTTTAGTCACTAGAAAGTAAACTTGGCACCTAGTTTTCTTCCAGTCAGAGTTGTATTGCCTCCTCTCTCCATCTGGCCAGATCAACCTTCCACTAAACCCCCTTCTGGCCCATCCATTCCTCACTCTGCTAAAGGGGAATCACCTCTGCAACACCAGAAATAGTTGTGTCTATCATTTTTGATAGGGTCTATTTTCCTTGTATCTTTTCAGATGTTATTTCAATGAAACCTTCTTTTTTCCCCTCTCTGCTCTCTCTTTTTATTTTTGATAATACCAAAGGGGGAGAATAATATAAATATATATCAAAGGGAGAGAACAGTATATATAAGTATAAGAAATACCTAAAGGGGAGACCAATATATAAGATCTAAATAAGATTTATTCTCTAATGACATGATATAGATTTATAAGCTCCAATAGGCTTATAGCTCTGATTTATTCTGAGCATTGATGTCATGTTTTCTAGTTATGATGCTATGTTGATATACTCTAAATTTTTTTATGATCTGATATCATGCTCTGATGACATGTTTACCTTTATACATATATTATTTTTATATAGGGGGAGCATACTGAGTGTTATATCATCTTCCCTCTTCCTTTATGCCAATGATTTATGATTATCAAAAAGGGGGAGATTATGGAACCCTCTATGAGATAATAGTTTTAATAACCACAAATCATTGTTGTTTTTGTTTATAAGTCAATTTAGTAAATTATTAAATTTGTTCTAAAAGTTTTTATATATGTTTAATCATGTCCACATTTTTTATCTATGATTATTCAGGGTTTACTATTGACCTAGAAGTATTCTGAATTAAACAGACACTTTATGAGAATTTTATGTTTTTGACTCACTGCTAGTTATATTCTTGAGCCACCAATAGTTAAAGGAATGAGTCACGAACATGAAAAACGGATGGACGAGTCACCGATGTGTCAAACCAATGACAACGGTAGCACTGATGACATCGATCATGCCAATGATACAACTGTCTCACCGATGCTTATCAAATGACCTACCGAAACAGATGCTAATCAAATGACATACTGAAACCGATGTTGTTCAAATGACCTACCAAAACCGATGACAATCAAATGACCAAATGAAACAGGTGCTGATCAAATGACCTACCGAAACTGATTCTGATCAAATGACCTACCAAAACCGATGCTGATCAAATGACCTACTGAAACTGATGCTGATCAAATGACCTACAGATGCCGATGCTGATCACATAACCTACTGAAGTCGATGCTGATCACATAACATACTGAAGCGGATACTAATCACATGGACTACCAACCCTAATACAAATTCAAATGACCTACTGAAACTGATGCCGGTCACATGACCTACCGATACTGATGCACATTCAAATGACCTACTGAAACCGATATTTATCAAATGACCTATGGAAACTAATTCTGATCAAAAGACCTACCAAAACAGATGTTGATCAAATGGACTACCGAAACTAATGATGATAAAATGAACTACCAAAGATGATACTGATCACATAACCTACTGATGCCGATGCTGATCACATGACCTTCCAATACTGATGAAAATTCAAATGACCTACGGATCTTATGACTCACCGATAGTCCTGAAAACTATTTGAATTTTTATTAACTCTTATTTAATTCCAATGGTCAAATTTTCATAATTTAATGCCCCTAATATTAATTAATTTTGGTTGTTGGATTTTAGGGAACCATACCTCGTACCTGTCAAAAATTAATAATTTATTTTTCCAGATCTCAAGTAATAGAAAGGAAAATAGATCTGTAGTGAAAAGCAGATAGTGATTCGAATATACACAGACATAGACACACAAAAAGAAATAGAGCGTAAGTGTGTGTGAAGTCCCATGAATCAAAAAATATGAACTTGAAGAACACCTGTGAAAACTAGAGAGCTTCAAGAAGATCATTCACCTAGAAAAAACACTAAAGCTGAGTTGATGTGCCTTACTAAACATTATATGCACAGGGCTAAATAACTGTAGCTGGGAAGAACAACGACACTCTGTTTTGTTTCATCTTCACCAGAAAGGACTCAAATAACATCTGCAAAGTCCGAATGAGTCCGGATATCATATAAAATCACTCAGAGCATTCTAAACTCATTATCCATTTATTTCCTCTGTATTATACCATTGATTAACATTTTGAGAAGTGTGTGTGAATCTGTCTATCTAGACACACACTGACTCCGGGGGTGAACTGGAGGATACTAAATCCTTACACCAAATGATGTACACCTTTTTATATCGCACTGTGAGTTGTGGAATAGTTCATGTGTGACCTGGATAGCCTGAGTGGTGTTGGTGTTGTTTACCCACATAGAATTGTGGTAGAGGTCTGAGAACCAGAACAGTCTGAGTACTACTGTAAAACCTCGATCTCGCGTGTGGATCATAGTTTATATAAACTATTTGAGGGGACTAAGTCTCAGCTTGAGACTGAACCTCTTCTTTTAAAACTACTTTGCATTTTTCCTTTGTTAAAACTATTTTGAATATTATGCTGCTAAGTACTTTAAATATAAATATATTTTAAAGTAACTCTGATAGTTGAACTATCAAGTGTTTGTCATTATTGTGAACTAGTATGTTAGTTTCAAAATTTAACTTAATATTCAGATTAAGGTAAATGAGAAGTATTCAATCATTGAGATACTGATTTAACATTTCAAATCATTATAAATTCACCATAGTTTAGCTTGTTTTATGAATTGGGGGTGTTTAATACAAATCTTTTAAATAGAAATTTTTAATTGGAACTCAATTCACCCCCCCCCCCTCTTGAGTATGCACTCTAACCAACAAGAATCGTAAACATATTCATTATGGAGCCAATAAGATTTATAAAAAACACGTGTGGTCACATGAAACAATATTCTTATGGTCGATCTTATATCATTCAATCAATTTTCTGCATATCATGGTCTTTCCTATGTATTTCAATAGCTCATTGCTAACTATAGGCCTAAATATCTGGAGGAACTCCCAATAAACAAAAAATCTTGGCTTTACTCATTGTCTTGGAACTCACCCACTCAATATATGAAGGCTCTTTATTGGTCTAATATTATATTTCACAGGATCATATGAATATTTCATGGAAGATATAGACACAATAAGAAACAACTTTCCCCTGAGTAAGAGGCCAAACACACTTCATGATGTAGATATATTTGAGTTCTTATTCAAGTATAAACAATACATGTGACCATAGAGTATCACATATAATACACTAATTTATAAAATAATGATTTATTAATCAGTATTCAATTCCTACATCATGAACAATAGGGTTTGGGAGATGATGGACTGCTTCTACATATCATGCAACCCCAAAGTAGATAGGTTGGTAACCACATCCTAATATGTATCACCCACTATTCACCTGTATGCGGATGAAAACATGTGTGTGACTTTACAAAACTATAAATGCACAACTAATGTAGAAATGGATAGTAGGGTTTGTGGTTGCTCTTCCTTAAGAGGTTGAGAATCTTCCCTTGCATGTCTCTATTTGGACACATTTTGGATAATTAAAACAATCCAATCACATGAAAAAAAATTCTATTTGTTATTCCCATTAGATTATATGGGGAAATCCTACTTAAAAACATATCTATAATGTTTAATTCACAATTCTAATAAATTATTGTAATTAAAATAAAACGATTTTCTACATTAAGAGTTGATCACTAATCTTCACTGTCTTCATAAACAATATATACATATTGATATCATTTAATTTTTTTCAATATCATATTTAAAAAACATAGATTACAAAATAAATGTAGTATCATCAATATCCACCTTTTTATTTGATGTTAATACCCATATAAGAAAAACATGGAAATTTGGTTTGTCATTTATCATCGTCAATCCGACTAGGGTTTTCATCTCCCTTTGTCAAATAATTTGTCATTTTTTCTCTCTGCCTTATTGATGATAAATATAATGATACATTAGAGAGGATGGTTTTAAATTAATTATTACATAATATCATATAAAAAATCCTTCTCTTTGTCTACTTGATCCATGTTTGGTGTATAAAATTAGAGGGTCTAATCTAGAAAATAAATGTTCCATATGAACCTGATTTTGATACCAAATCAAATTATTTTTTGAGACAAATTTATGGGATTCATGTGTAATATACATAACTCTAATTGATGTATTTATTGCATGTTTTGGAATAACAACCTAAAATTCTTGCATTTATCACAATACCTATATTAAAATTATTAAAGTATATGTAGAATGTTTTATAAATCATCTCTATGTTCTATTCAAATATTTTAATGTTCATTTATTAAAATAATGTATCCCCTTTAATAACGATTTTTTTATTAAAAACAAGTATGAGAGTACAATAATTTAAACATTTTCATTTAATAACTCACAATAACCATCCATAATTCATAATTTTATAAAATTAATACTTCTAGAAGCTTCATAAGTAACTCTCCCTCAATGGATGCATCTCAAATTTTTCACTTCATCATGATACATCTTTTCATACATATTCATCTAAATTTAAAAGATAGATAATACCAAGATAGTGATAATTTCAAATCAGAATATTCATTCTAGATTATATCATTTCATTAGATATCCACTTGATAATCATCATCACATTTTATTACATATGTACTTAGATAATGAATATAACACAAATATTTTAGGGAATAAGGAAGAGGTTTTTTGTATTCAATTTGAGCAGTTTGATTGATAATTTATTCTTAATTTCTTTACCATTTTTTATTTAACTCATTTTATGTATGAAAATATCATTCTTTAATAATCATTTTTTAAATATGATTTTGTTTTAGGAATAATGGGTTTTTTTTCTTTTTCCATATATGGTATTTTATTTTTATCATGATCCATCAAGACTCATTCATTATATGGCATAGATTTCATCTTCTACAATATTTTATATTGCTATAGAATAATTGGTAAAAATAATTTTAGTGGATTCTATTCTACTTTATCCTTTAACATAACTTCTCAAGAGACGTTATTTAATCCCTATTTTAAATCCTTAGTTGACATTCAAATACTTCATCATGTGAAATATTAACTTTCCCTTTGTCTCTTTATTTTAATTAGGCTTGAAAATATTTTTTTTCTCCAAGATACATGGACATATTTTTAGACATACTTTAGGAATACAATCATCATTTTTTTCAATAAACATATATTCTTGATGAGCACTTCACCAACCTAGTCCTTCCATTTCTTATGTTGAGTATTTTATCATTCATTCCCCACATGATCCTTTCAACTCTTACATTCATGGATTGGTTAAAAGTTTTCATGATGTGTCTTATTTTTCATGAAAACAAACAAATTATCTATTTTGGTTTATTTTCCATCTATAGATTCATTATTTTATTTTGAACTTCATTATATTTAATTAACTTATTACCCAAGTATAATTTACTTTCATTATTCATAGAATTATTTGGAGTTTATTTTATACTATATTTCTGTTGATTCTATCATAAGTTTATCTTCCTTCCAATATGCATATTCTATGGTCCGATCTTGAAAAAAAATAGTCTCATAGAAGAATGTTATATATATATATATAATATTTTTCTCAATTACCACTTCCATTGTAAACATTATATTATTCCTCAAGAATTTGAAATATTTTAATTGTTTATACATTATAATTTATTTTCCATGGATGTTTTTGATTCTCAAGATAAATCCCCCTTATTATAGGAATTCCCAGTCTTCTATCTATTACAAAAATTGAACTTTCTTTAGGAATATTATGAAACATATATCAGCCCTAACAATATACCAAAAACCCTTGATCTATTACTCTAAGAGCATATCTATCTAGATTCTCAAAACATATATGTATTTTTTTTTGTTATATATTTCTTTTTATTTTGGATTTTTTTGTGAAAATAATTTATTTACTATCTTACAACCACATTATATATAGTAGTGGGTTCAATCTAATATTTATTCAAACAATGTTGTAAATATATTTTTTGAACTATACTTCACATTATAACAAAAATAGAATAAAGTTTTTTGTTAGAATAGGATGGTGCCTTCTCTTTTATGTAATAATTATAGGCATCACTAGATCACTCCATAATGTTTAGGAAACTTGATATAGGTCATTCAACATTTGATTCCAGCTATAATATTTTTGTTGTAGTAGATTTATTTTGAATTTATTATGAAGATCTAAATGGTTTTTAAATATTTTCTTAAATTTAATTGTATGTTCTAAACATTAAATATTGAATATTCATATATCATCCTCCAACGGTTTCATTTTATTCAAAATTCATTCTTACCTCTGTTATTTTATCTTCATTAATTAATACATTTTCTATTATTATATGTTAAGGCTCTCTAATCACAGTTGATTTATTCTTAACATGAGGACCATTGACAAAAATTACTTATTTTAAATAATGTGTCTTATCCTCAACCCATTTCATGGAATATTTCCTTTATTGAATTATAATGAACTACTCCTTTTCAAAACTAGTGAATCTTTATTTGAGTTCTATTGTCATTGAACCTATGAATCATACTTGATTGGAGATCTTAACACATGTTTGTATAATTACATTCAAAACATTATCAATCATATCATGTTCATCCTTATAGTGGGTGATTTCTTCATGCATACAATAAACAATCCAACATCTATGTAATATAGTTTCATCAGGGAAGTTTTACATGATAAATTTTATAGAACCAGTAGATTCATTTAAAGGCTCCTTGAAATAAGGATCATCATTATATATACATGGTTCTTTAGTAGTATAATATTGAAAAAAGAGCATCCATACCCCTTCTTAATATAGATATGATAAAATATATGATATTATTTTGTTATCTCATTCCATGGTAGGGGTTTAGTCACCAAACAATAAAATTCCATGAATGATTTGTAGTACCATTAGATTTATAAATGTTGTAAATAATATTTTCCTCCTTTTATAAGATATTTGTATCATTTTAACTATCATATATAAGAGATAACTCATTAAACAAATTATAGAGATACTCATACCAAAAAATAGTTGATAGTCCTCTTTCTCTGATGACTCTTTTACCAACCTCTTTCCCTCCCTGTTCATCATCTAATTCAATGTCATAGAAGAAATTTTTTTCATGATTTAATTAAAAGGTAAGACACTATCTTACATGAATATAAATTTTTTATTTATTTCATGAATATATATTTAATTAAAAAATTCAAATAATATGATCAAACAAAGGTGTAAAAGGATATTACCCCAATTATTAGGATCACATTGGGATATTCCCCCATTTATAGGGGTGAATTAGAGTGGAGTTACTTTTCAAATTTTTTCAATTTTATCATTTAATTACCTCTTCTCTTATTCAAAGAATAGATATCTCTTCATTTATTTATATATTGGTCAATTTTCATATATTGAATATGAAATTAACATAGGATAACACAAATTTTTGTTAATGTAGTTCCCCTCCTTATAGATGGCTACCTCACCAATGATACATCTTTATTATCTCACATGGATAACTTAAATATAATAATAAAAAGAATATCATAAAAGGGTATTAATTTGAACCTATTATCCATTAATTTTTCAATTTAAAAGAATTCACCAAATTTCTATTTAATCCCATATATTTCTCCTTGTAAGGTTGATAAACAATGGAACTTTGTTTTGTTACATGATTGTGTAGGTTATATCCTCCCTCAACTACAGTACTTGAGTAGTATTTCCCAATAAGTTTAGAATTTTATAGTAGAATATCACTTTATATATTTCTCATAAAATTGAACTATGTATTATCAATTATTGTATGCCAGTCTCAATCTCTTCTTTTATCTTCTTCTTCTTCAATCCATATGAATTAACTAGAACAACTAGATTCATCTCATTGATACTAATGATCATATATATAATATTGTAACATTTATTCCACATTATTCTTTTTTATAAATAATTATTTTTATTATAATAATAATAGTTTCAAACTTCTCTGACAATAATTTTTCATAAACCTATAAGATATATAGTAGTTGCATCAGTGTTAGGTATTTATTCATTTTCCATTCTTTTGAATTGTCATGATTCTCATTAATTCAATATCTCTTGATGTTATAATCATGTAAAATACAACCCTTCTTCAATATTTAAATATTATTTTATATTATGTTCCTAAAGATGAAAAATGTAGTTATTGTAGTATTTAATCATCATGAATTCTCACCATTCAATTTAATTTAAACATTTTTTTAATAATTGTGTAGACTTTGTAAACATTTCCTTCCCTTTTAATTGATATTTTTAAACATCCTCACATCCTAGACCCTCTCCCTTATTCACTTATTTAAAGCACCACACAATCCATGGAACCATGTTATTAGAATTTAAGAATGTAGTAAAATAATCTATTGTATTTGGAAATGTTATGCCTTTCAATAAACATATGGTCATAATTTTTAATATTTAAGAATCTTTTGATGATAAAATTATTATATTAGAACACAATTTCATATTATGATCATATTATTTCATACCTTTTCCATTAAATTTTAATTTATTATCATGATCATCATGTGAGATCCATGATGTCCAATATAAAGGAAACAAAATATATAATCTCACCACATGATATTTGTGTGGGAAAATCCCCAAACAAAAATGAATCTCTATTTAATCCTATAATTTGTGTATTTACTCAATTATGTATTGTATGAAAATCATCACCCATATTAACTATAAACTGAACTAATATTCCAATACACAATTTTCCACTATAATAATTTCAATATGAATCTCGATACGAAAGAATTCAATATATTATGAACATCAATGTGTGGCATGTGAAGAATCATCATTTTTCTTTTTTCCACGTATGAATGTATATCCTTTCATACTATATCCATTTCTACTGTAAAACAAGCCTAAATTTTCTTTACAAAAAATGTAATTGTCTACAGTTCATCTCTATTTTCATGAATTATCTTTACTCACATACACTATAAATTTCTTATTCTACATGGTATTTTGAGAATGGAATAATTAATATATAAATTAAATTCTTTCATGGTTGATCTAAATACTCATGGTAAGTGTATCTTTTTATAGGTCAAACAACGTAGGTATAAGGACATATCCTTATAACATTAAATAATATTTACTTTTAGTTAAGGAATTCTCATTTCACATTGAGGATAATTTTAGTTTTATATTTTTATATAATTAGGTCATAAAACATACATAACATACCACATTTTATCAAAGAGGCTTCTACTAAAATAGTATCCATTTTTTCCAACATGATACAATTTTTAAAATAAATCATGAATTCATTGAAAATTATGTAGAACATTTAATATGACATATTTATTTATCTTACCCATCATTATAACCTATGAAAAACATTTAAGAACATGGTATGAAAAAAATCTCATTATGGAATATATTGAAAGAAAATTGTTAGTCCTGTAAAAACATAAAAACTTATTAAAACTTGTTTCTTTAAAACATGTTATCATGCACAGAAAAATCACATTGTGGCCTCAGGAAAAATTTAATATATCACTCATACATTCACCCTTATAAATGGAATAACTATTTTTTTTAATTCCATCTCTAGAGTACCCCACTCATTAGAGATATATGATGGGGTTCCCCTGTCATATCTTGAGCTATAATTTGGGCTCAACTCATCCTATCATGAGCTATAATGGGGATCAACCCATCATATTTGAGATATGATGGGAGTAAACCATAATAAAAAAATGGGAACATATAACATAAAAAACCATTGATAACTCATTTAAACTCTTGAGAAAAACACATTGATATTTCAAAATAGCATTCCCTCATAAAAAATACTTTTCAAATATAAAAACCACGCACATAATAATGAAATCATATTCTTAAAAATACCTATAAAACTATCTAAAGGAATAATTATAGGTAAAAAGTTTCATGAAAGCATTATAAATTTCACGTACAATTTAAAAAACTATCTTCTTTAATTTTATGTAAAAGTGACATTAAAAAGATTTTACAAGTAATGTCCCTTGCCTTTGGATAAACTTCCTTAAAATGTGTTCAATAATACTATATATGTTTTTGAAAAGTGTTATTAATTTTTTATTGAACTATATCTATATTTATAATACCTTATATTATATTATCATAATAAATTTCAACCCATTTTTTAACAATATTTTGTTATTTTCATTGTTTTAGGTACCTTTGTTTCATTGTATCATAGCCCGTTAATTAAGAATTTTCTTGTATAAAAAATAGTACTATAGAAGAGATAATATATATATGTTTAGGACATTTAAAATAATTATAATTGAATTTATTCATTCCTTGAATTCAATAAAGGGAAACAGAATCTCATCGTACATGAAGGCGATGAATTGACACACCAAGGATGACGAATTCGTTTTTAAGAATAAATGGGGAAAATAAGAGATTTTGATGATGAATATACCACTAACACAAAAAAATTCCATTATATATATATATTAGTTATTATGAAACATTTTATAATGGGTGAGGATAAGTTATAAGTGTGAATGAATTTAAAAGATAATAAGGGAGAATTTACATTGTGAATATTTCTCCTTAAAAACCCACTTAAGGATCCTTGAGTGGGTTTTTTATGATACCAAAAACAATATAACTTGGAAACAATTAATAGAATGTAATTTTGAGTATTATAGTAAATAAATTTGGGTAATTTTTATGATATTTAGTAAAGTATTGAGTCTCATATTATAATTGATGTGAGGGATAATTCTGGAATTAAATAATGTATTAAAATATAATATTTCTAACATATGGTTAAAGAATATAAATAGGCCATAAATCATAGGTGGTAAACTTTTAAACAAAATATTATCATTTTTATTCTTGTTAAATATTTTTTTTGTTTTTAAGTTATTTAATTGAATATTATATTCTGGAAAAATAATATTTAAAAAAACATTATTTGTAATTATGACTTTAGAAAATAAAAAAGGAATATAATTAGAAAAAAAATTATGTCGTAGAAATATAATATTAATATATATAATAATTTTATAGCCCTAAAAATATAAAATTACATTTATTTTATAATTCTTAATATGTTTATTTAGATTTATTCATTAATTAAATGTTTATTGTATCATCATTTTACATGCTATTAAGGTATTTGATTACTCTCTAAAAATAAAAATAAACTTAAATGAAAATGATAATTTTATTATCATTAAATATAATATTTATTTTATAAATGTAATTCTATAATACCATATATTAAAATACCATACAAAATAAAAACTATAACGTTAACAACTAGTGAATATTTGAAATAAAATATTATAAATATTTTAAAGTGATTTATGTTGATCCAAAATGAAAAGAAATTATAATAAAAATAATGAAACGGATGAATTTTTCTCATTAAAAAATATTTATTCAAATTTTTTTCATTTAATAGTGCATATAATTTTTATTAAAATCATTTTATTTATTTTTATTCTACTTGAATAGGCACTACATCAACGTTACACAACCATTAATTTTATTTATTTCATATATAAAAATTTAAAAAACAATTAATGCCATAAAAATAAATAAATAAAGTTAAATATAATCATATATATATATATTAATTAAGCATAATTAGACATATCCATGTCAAGTAAACTACATTAATTTTTTAATTTGACTTCTCTTGCCTTGTGCAAGCTTTTCATATGAATTTGAATAAGACTCAAGTTATATAACTCTAGAATTGTAAATTAACTTCTAAAAACATCAATAATATATAATAATTAATTAAAAAATACATGAACATACTTTCTAGAACTCACTTATTATCTATAAGGAACCAAATTTGACTTTGTTAGCATTGTACAGGCGCTACGTCGGCACTCACATTGTTTTTTGTACTTATCATGAAAAATATAATTTACATTTTCTGAATTATTTTTGTACAAAAGTTTCTCTTATAATATCATGACCCTTTTTTCATAAGTTAAAATATCATAACAATCTCGTTGAGATTTCATAATTTATACCGTATTTGAAAATAACTGTATTTTATACTATTCATCATAAATTAATCTTTTTTAGATACTTATAATAAAAAATTATAATATAATTTAAACATGAGGAATTCAATAATGAAATTAAGTTTTTCAAAATAAATTATACAATGTAAAAAAATGTTTTAAATATAATAATGTAAGAAATTGGTTTAATAAAAGTATTTATTTTAGAAACTACTAAAAAAATTTAACTATTTAATTCATGGATACTAATAAATATAAAAAACATTATTTTATAAATATGTGGGTTGATACATTATCCCTACCTTTTTATATTATCTCCAGAAAAAAATTTCACTTATTAAACAAATAGGTATAATTTTCCCTCATATAATTATTAGATTCCTATATTTCTTCTTCAACAATGTGGTTTCTCCACAAAAACCATAACTTGGTGAATTACCTTATTCCACAATACTCCCCCTATTAAATTAAGAATCTAAATAGTTTTCTCTTTATAATAAAGGTTCTCTTCCAGTTAAACTACTTCCAGGCTCAAAATATGATTTGGATCTTGCACATACTTTCTTAACACAGAAAATGAAAAACATTGTGTACCTATGATAAACTCATATGAAAAGATAATCAGTAGGAAACTGATCCAACACTTTCCAGAATTTCAAAAGGTACAATGAAACATTGAATTTCATTTCCTTTCTTACCAAAATGAATAACACTTTTTCATGGATATATTTTAAGGAAAACATGATAACATACTTTGAAAGAAGTTTCTTTCTTCATGTTATCTGTATTACTTTTCTTCCTGTATTGAGATTCATTCATATGTTTTTATTTCATATTTACATTATTTTTTCACTTCCTCTATTAATTATGCTTCCATGAACATCATTTCTACAACACAATCCCAGAAATTTTATACTTCGACACCACATTCTATACAAAGCCTCAAAATGTGTCATCTATATACAGGATTGAAAACAATTATTATAAGAATAACTAACTAAAGAAATATATTGACCCCAACATCCCTATAAATCTATTGAATAATGAAACAACTTTTATTACAAATTTTGAATTCTTCTCTAGGATTGTTCATCCAATTGAGGATAAAAGTTTGTGCTAAAATTTAATTCAGTTCATAAGTACTAATAAATACTTTTCCAAATTTTATACGTAAATTTGGGATCATAGCTAGAACAATAGAGAGAGGAAATCCATTTTACCTTAAAATCCATTTGAGGTACAATATAGAATGTGGATCTATATACATTGTATCACTAATAGGAATGAAAATTGTATATTTATTCAATCGATCAATAATAACCCAAATTTTATCATTACCTCGAGAAGTATTTGGCATCCCAGCCACAAAATCCATGGATATATTTTCCCATTTCCATTCTGGCACCGGAAAATGAAGTAGCATACCATTCAATAGTTCTTATTCTAATTTAACTGGTTTATAAGTTATCCATTTCACGATAAAATCAGAAATGTATCATTTCATTACATTCAACTAGTAATACTTCTGAAGGTCCTTATATATCTTAGTGCTAGCAGGATGAGCTCAAAATAGGGAACTATAATCCTCATTTTACAATTCTTTCATAAGCTGGGAATCACAAGGAATGCATAATCTATTTCTATATCACAAGAAACAATAATTATAAATATTATATCTTGAGAAATTACCTTTCTTAACCTAGTATAAATTTTTCAATGACCCATTGTATTCCTTCGAATCATGCTTAATTCTATCTCAAAGAGATGATCGCACTAACACCTAAAATAAAACAGAGGAATTTCTTGCCCCAATAACATTCAGGCAAAAATTAGTCTATTAATTAATTAAAGTGAAATGTTATACATGTAATATGGTTAATGATGCAAGATGATTTTGACTGAATACATCCTCTACTTTGTTCACTTTTCTTATATGGTAATTAATCAAGCCGTCATAATTCATTATCAATTAAAATCATCTTCTCTGCCTCATGTTCAATTCCTTATAAGTAAATATATACTATGAACATTTATTGTTAGTATATATTTCACCTGTGGATCTATATAAATGGTACCCAATAATTTTTAAAGAAAAAAAATACCTGATCTAGTTCCAAATCATGGTTAAGATAATTTAACTGATTATGTTTTAGCTTTTTAAAGCATAATCAATTACCTAATCAGAATTCAACCAAGCCCCTTAAAAGAAGCATCATAATATATGATGAAAAGAACCATTTTATGGGGTCAAAACCAAAATAGGAGCAATAACCAACATCTTTTTTAGTTCATGAAATAAAAAAACATGTTTTTATATCCAAATAAATCTATCCCATTTTGTTGTTAACTTACTTCACGACCTATATAATCATGAATTTTTTTTAATAAACCATAAGTATTAACCTACTAGTCCATGAAAACTATGAATATCAATAACATTTTTATATATTTTACATTCATTAAAAACTTTTATTTTGTTGGGATCAACCATTATGAAATCTTTATTAACAATGTTTCTACGAAAAGAATTCTATTATAACAAAAATAAAATTTTCTAGTTTTTTTTGTATAATGTCTTTTTTTTGGGATTGTGTTAGAAAATACTTATATGTTTTTTATGATCCTCATAATTTATTGAAAATATGATAATATTTTCAATAAAAATGACAAAAACTTATTGAAATACTCATATAAAATTCTATTTATAAGATCCATAAATATAGCTCGATATTTTTTCTAATCAAAGGGCATAATAAAAAAACTAATAAGGACCATATCTAGTATTGAATGACGTCTTAGTAATTTTATCCATTTCATCTTCAACTGGTAGTAACCAGATCTTAAATAAATCTTGGAAAAAAAACATAGATACAAGGAACTGATTAAACAAGTCATTGATAAGAAGTAAAAGATAATTTTTCTTAATAGTGATGTTATTCAATGCTCTATAATTATTGAAAAGTATCATTGAACCATAATTTTTTTTAATATAAAATACATAAACGCCCAATTGTGATTTTCTAGGTTGGAAGAAACCTTTATCTAAATGTTCTTATAACAGATTTTTTAATTCTGGAATTTATACTTGAGCGATTCTATTAGGTGGTTTTTGAAATCGGCTTAGAATTAGGAACTAATAAAATATTAAACTCAACCTCTCAATCAATATTAACATTTGGAAAATTATGAGGAAACATTGTGATACTCATTTACCAATAGCACATCATTCATATGAATAGTTCCTTTGGATTCAATAATATGTGAAAGATAACATTCATTTCCATATTTTAACAATTTCTCGACTTACTAATCTATTATTAATAGTTATG
Organism: Viscum album; assembly: GCA_963277665.1. NCBI lineage: Eukaryota > Viridiplantae > Streptophyta > Magnoliopsida > Santalales > Viscaceae > Viscum > Viscum album. Next base: position 1,653,881,005 of record OY728148.1, on the reverse strand, counting down.
GTTCATTCTAATACAAAAAATAAATCTATTTCTAAATAGAAAAATATTTTTCTCTTCAATCAATATTATAATTTTAAAAAAATCCAATACATACCAAGGATAACATTAAACAATAGTAAAAACAAAAAACAAATATGTTTTTTAGGTAAATTCATTTTATAGACAATGACTATAATAATATTATAATTTATTTTTGCCTTTATATTTATCTCACATGTTTTCATTATAAGTTATGGATTCATTTCTTGAGGAGGAATTTCAAATTTTCCATAAAATTTATCATAAATTATGTAATTTGTAGAACCCAAATCAAAAACTCATTGGAATATTATGAAAAACAAGTAATTTACATGATACCACTTCGTTTGATTCCTCAACATCTATTGATGCAGTTTCAAAGCATTTATCCATGCCATTATATTTCAAATAATGTTGATTTTCAACATTAGTGAATATCTTTATACACACATTAGAATAATGAACCCACTCAATAAATCGAATTCATATTTACATTTGCATCTCATTATTCTTATGATCATTATACTTTCACTCAAAATCCATGTGTTTTCTACATTGATGGAACTTCATATAATCTACAATATATTCTCCTGTAATATTTTACCACAATTTTCACAAGAAAGGAAATTGATTTTCAAACCTCTAAATTTCATTGATGAATTGTTCCCCAAATCCTACCAACCTAAATGATTCGTATTCATGTCACCACAAGGCACATTTGTGTGAAAAAACTCCATTTTATTGTATTCATCACAAAGAAAAACATTATCATTGAATTTATATTCACCCCCATCCAATTATCCTCGTAATCCTGGATTTAATCTTGAGTAAAACCAATTAATTTATCTATTAGTGTCCCAAAACAAATATACTGCATACCTGAACAATCTTGTAAGTTGTATCTATATGTAGGTATAAAATATTTATATTTTTTCCTCAATTCAAAAAAATATTTTTCCATTCATATTTGGAGAACCTTAGGGAAATAATTATCAAGGAAAATATCCTTGAATTTTTCCCATTCCATGGAATCAAGATCTTCTTTCACACTAGTAATCTTAACTAAAACCATTATCTATTAGCTTCACCTTCAAAATGATACACATAAATGGTTTGCTTTTTTTTATGAACATCCCATGACATTAAATATCTTTTCAAGATCATTGATCCCCTCTTTAGATACCATTAGGTCAAATGATCCCCAAAATGACGGGGGATGTTTCCTCATGAATTTCACCATAAAATAAATTTTCATTTTTGGTAAATCATGTTCCTACCTAACTTTTATACCAACTCCATTATTCACCAAAGTCTACTAATCCATTACTCTCACTTACTACTCGGTTCCATTTTCTATTATTCCAGACTGCATATTCTGAAGGATATCATTATATCGGTGCCTTTCTACTTCATCTTCCTTGTTTCTTATTTAGAAAATAAATATTAAAATAAATTTCTTAGATGAATAAACATGGTAATAGTTAAATTTTATATCATTTCAAATTAATAATAAATTGAAAATTATTTTTGGTATTCTATTAACATCATACTAACCCTTAATGTTTTCTAAATAAGCCACTAATACCAATTATAAAGATCCAACCATAAAACATTACAAAATCTTGAGTTTTAGTTATGAATATTAATTCATTCATATTTAAGAAACTTTTTGTTTTATAATTTTATTTAATTAGGAAATAATACATATATAACATTCCATATTCTTAAAAAGAGGATACTACTAAAACAATCTCCATTTTTTCAAACATGATACTTTTTTTAATATAAAACATGATTTCTTTGAATAATATCCCTAAAAATAAAGATGTATTCCTTTTTCTCATACCCATCACTTTTCCCTATGAAAGATATTTTAAAAAATGTAGATGAGCATAAAAAGTTTAGTAAGGAATATAAAGAAAAAAAATTAGTGTATTGAAAACAAGAAAACCCATTAAAAACCCTATTCTTAAAAACTCCTATGGTAGAATTGAAGAATAAAATAGGTTAATATGGAAATACATACCATATAATTATTACATTTACTCTTAAAATGGAATCATCATTCAGTATACTTCTATCTTATAACACCCAATGCAATGGAGAGTTATAATGGGGCCCACCCAAATCTTGATCTATAATGGTTCTCAACACGTCATATATTGAGAAATAAGGGGGATAAACCAATCATATATTGAGATATAATGGGATGAACACATAATAATCAATTTATAAGTAACATATCATGAATAAAGACCACAAAAACTCATTTAAACCCCTGATCAAGACACATCTAAATATCGAAATATCATTTCCTCATAAAAATCACTTTTAGAATATAAAAAATTATTAAAATAATAATGAAACCATATTCTGAAATAATAATATGAAAATATATAAAGGAAACATTATGGTATTAATGTTTCAATAAAAAAATAAAAATAACTCATGTCATATAAAAAACATCATTTTTGAATTTTGTATAAGATATATTTAAAAAAAATATAAGAAAGTATCTTACCTCATGTTCTCCTTCATTAAAATGTTTTCAAAACTCTTGTATAATGGTTTTTAAAGTGTTATTAAATTATTATTTAACTATATCTATATTTATAATAACTTATATGATCTTTTTATAACAAATTTCAACACAATTATTATCAATTTTGTTTTATTTCCATGGTTTTGGTTATTTTAGTTTCATGGAATCATGGCCCGTTATTTAAGTATTTTTTCTGTTAAAGAAAATAATACTCTATAAGATAAGGAATATATATATTTAGTTCATTTTAAAAAATGATAAGATTAAATAAAATTTCCATGATTTTGGTGAAGGGAAACAAAAACTCATCATCCACAGACATAGTGAATTGACATTCAAGGATGGAGATTTCATTTTCAAGAATAAAAGGAGAAAATTAGAAATTTTTACAATGGATATACCACAAATGAAATAAAATTATTTCATATATATATATGATACTATATTTATTATAAAACAATTGATAGGGGTTGCGGAGAAGGTAGAAGGGAGCAAGAATTTAAAAGAGAAGAAGGAATAATTTACCTCTTAAATATGAATCCTTAAGAACCTCCTTAAGGATCCTATAAGTAGTATTTTATGATACCATAAGATCAACAATGTGTAAAGGGATGAGGAAAAGTGATTTTTGAATATTATAGCCTCGAAATAAGTCTCAAGGTGATTAAATCTTTTAAATGGATGAGTCTCCTTTTATAATTGAGCTGAGGGGACATTTATGAATTACTAAAAATATTAAAATATAATAACTGTAATAAAGTTTTAAAGACTTAAAAATATCCTAAAAATGATATGGTATCACATTTTCAACAGAATTATAAAATTTTACCCTTCTTTAATGGTGTTTTTATTTTTAAATAATTTAATTATTTATTATAATGATGAAATATAATATTTTTGACAATAAATATTATACATAACTATGAAATTAAAACATAAAAACAATGATTCCAATTAAAAAAATAGTATATCATATAAATATTATATTAATCTAGTAGATATTTGGATTACCTTAAAAATCTCAATTACATTTATTTTATTATTTTTTATATCATTAATTTTATTTATTCATTAATTAAATATTTATTACTTCTTCATAATGAAGGCCACTAACATAAATATTTAAATCCTTCAAATTAAAAATGAAATTCCATAAAAAATAAAATTTTATCATATTTTAAAAAATATTATTTATTTTTTAAAAAATACTTCTATAAAACCTTATATTAAATTATTATAAAAATTAAAAACTATAGTTTGATAACATGTGTTTATTTTAAATAAAATATTAAAAATGTCTTAAGGTTATTAATGTATGTACAAAATGTCCCATATTTGAGTAAAAATAAGTTAATGGACAATAATTTCTCATATATAAATAATTAGACAATTTTTGGTTCCATTAGTGGTTCTTATAATTTTTATCAAAATAGTTGTATTTCTTTCTTTTCTCCATGTAGAGTCACTGTATCGACGTTGCACAACCATTAAAGTTAATTATTTCTAACATAAAAATTTTAAATAAAATAATCACAAAAAAATAAAAAAATAATGTTCAATAGAATTAACTATATTTTTAATTATGTATAATTAATCATATTCATGTCAAGACAACTTCATTAATATGTAAAGGTTTTTTTTCTTGCACTTCTTCAAGCATTAGAAAGGAATTTGAATAAAAAACATGTTATATGGCTATTGAATAAGAAATTAACAAATAAAAACATCAATAATAATTATTAATTAATAATAAAATCATGAAAATACTATTTCAAACTCAATTATTATCATTAAAGAACCAAATTTTACTTTGTTAGCAATTCACATGCACTACATCATCACTTACAATTTGTTTTATACTTATTTGGAAAAATATAATTTAAATGTTATAAATTATTTTGGTAAAAAAAAATTTCTTATAATATCATTAAATTTGTTTAAAAAATATTTCTATCATGACTATCTATTTGCGCTTTAATAAAAAATATCATATTTAAAAAAATATTTTTTTACTATTCTCAAAATAATAAATTTTTTTCAGAAAACTGTAAAAAATTCATACATAGATAATTTCAACATGATTAATTAAAATATGAAATTATTTTTTTCAAATTAAAATTCTATATTTTGAAAATTAATTTTCTAAATATAACTATATAATAAATTTGTTTTATAAAATTTTTTATTTTAAAAATTAATTAACAATATGAATTTAACTATTTAATTCATGAATATTAATAAATATGAAAGATAAATTTTTCTATAAATACCTATGTTGTTACAATAAGTCTATCATGTAGTAGCATGTGCCTCAGATCATATAGTGAAATTCTATTTATATTCAAAAACCACAATCTTTATACAGTCAATCATGTCTAATTTAGTCAATCCACCACGTCGCATAGTCAGCCATATATCTTGTATTAGCACATCACTCATGGTAGGTCCAACTATTGTTAAATAACTCACAGTTGGTAAAACATCATGTGGAAACTAAGATATATCTTAATATCATTTTTTCTGATGTTTCTCTAGGAGGTTTTTATAACATGTTTATATTATTTTCAATACATTTTTATTATTAATGATTTTTTAATATATGGGAAATTGTTTTTTAGATGCAAGAGATTTTTCATCTACATTAATTAGAATATTTTAATAGGTTAGATGATGTTATTTTTTCTATAGTGTTCCAAAAATCATGATCAGGGACAGATCCTGATGGAATATGTATCTTTAGATTAAAATGACTGGATAAACCTCATCATATACTGATTACTATTCTAATGTGATCAGATATTGTTGTTTAAGACTGAAGGTAGATTTTTGAGAAGGTATGTACAATAATTTTATCTTAAATAGATCATAGTACATAGTAAACTAGATGCAAATAATATAAAAAGGGTTGATAGAATATTTCTCATTGGTCAAAAGGAAAGAAAAATTATTTCTTAGTTTTTATGTTTTTTTATATCTGAAATTAGAAGGGGGGAACACAATTTCTAATAATTTTGATTTTATGAATTTGTACACACCTGTAAAAAATATTAATGAAATTCAAAGTGCGGGTGTTTAATGCTAAAAATAGAGTTTTGTTCGATGATCATTTCAAAGGTAAAAATGCATTACCAGATGGATCAGAGCACTGTGAAAGGAATAAATCATTGAACAAAGTCGTTAAGTGATTCAACAATTATTACCAAAAGAAATGTCTCATGTTTTTCAGGCTGTGGAATATGATGTTAATAGATAGATATATTGTAGAAATTTTACGTAAAAATATTCATTTCATAGGATGTATGAAGTTCAATGGTAATAATTTTTGAATATAAATACTCAAGGAAGACCAATGAATCAATTCAAGAAGATAAATATCCAGCAGATGAAAAACATTTGGCGTAACATTCATGATTTCACTGGATGAATTTTTCTGAGAGGTCGAACTAGACATGTTCATTCGGTTAAATTATATCAAACAAACCATTCATAAAACTTATTGATAGAGGATCTTATAAAGATAATATTAAAAGGGGAAACTATTGTTTTATTATTAGAATGAATGAAATAGATATAATTCTTTTAGAAATGTCATGAGAAAAAACATTTTGGATATAGATATGTAAATATTTACATAACATTGTAATGTATTAAATATGATAATGCTAAAAATATTTTTATCAATTATTTTTTATATTGTTGAGAAATGTAAATTTGAATAAATACATTAACACCGAGTTTGATGAAGTTTGAAGAAGGTTATAGATGATAGTGACTTCAATAATTTTTATAAATGTTATAGAAGCGTTTCTAAGCATCTAGTGAATTTTATTTGGGTTGAGAAAATAATTGAGTTCACAACTATTCTATTTTTGAAGAAATTATAAAATGGGGGTGAAATTGCAATTATTAAAAGATTTTTTATAAAAAAACATTTGAACCTATGAAAAATTGACAAAATTTTGAACAATATGAGTTTCCAACCATGTTTTTTGAAGATAATATGTTACGAGAAAAACTCATGTGGAAGCATTTTTATCAGAGAAACTAGACATATGAACTGATCAGATATATTATATATAGACAAAATTGAATTTTTATCATATAATATTCCCAAATAGTGAGGCACATGAGTTTTTTTAACCAGAAAAATCTCATAGAATGGGTTATTTTTAGTGTGGAATTCCATATATAAAATATATAATAGTAATAGGGCACACTATATAGACACTTATTGGATGGGGGATATCATACAAACTATTTTTTAGTAAATATATAATGAAATATTTTCCTACCTTTCATATTCATTTGGTTGGATCCGTTTTCAAAAGAAACAATTTGTAATGCATGAGATTCAGAATAATCATACATATTTGGTAATATAAGGAATATAATGGTAGTTATCTCATTAAATTAAATTTTCAATTATAGTGAATTTCTATAGACCGGTAGGATTCACCCTAGAAAGGTTGTACACACCAACAATGGCGGAGAACTATGTAAATATTTCATTCTCCAAATTACTTTTCTGTCACATTATTATTATTTCATTATTTTATAAAGTTGGTAAGTATAATACTATAACATGTTCAATGAGTTTATTTCAAGGATAGTTGAAAATGAAAATTTTAATAGTTGATCCACCCCCCTTAATGTGGTTCAACGATATTATATAACATGAATGGAAGTCAAATCCAAAGATAACCTTGTTATATCCTCATTGCGGAAAATATTAATAATTTGAACAGCTTATTTATTTCTACAATATATGGAGAAAGTTATCATATTCGGAAAAAAATGATACCATATAATATATCTCTTAGCCTAGATTTCATTGATGCAGCTATAATTAGGATTCCACCCATTGAGAAAAGTTATCCTATAACATTTGTGGCGAAAATATTTATATTAATGGGAAAGCTTGAAATTTTATTTTAATTTCATTGTAATAGAAGGTTATAAATAATGTGCTGGTTCTCAAAACCCATAAGGAACATGTGAGAAACTGATTAGTATCATAGAAAGAAATACCAAAGTAAAGAATGAAATTTTATAAATTAGGAATAGCATGTTTGAAGATATTGGAATGCTAAATGATGAATCTCTTCATAATTATTTCATTAGAGTTAATGATGTTTTTTACAACATTATGGGTTTCATGTATATCTTAAAATATTATACCATTATTAATAAACACATGATTAACATCCCTAATATTTTTTATTAAAACATTTCTACCTTATAAGGTAAATATGACTTCTCACTTGATGAATTACATAATTTTCTTATTTTATATGGTATGTGGAATGCTCTGGTATTCAAAAAGATGATCAATGATGAAATTTCCTTTGATGATATTATAAAGATGAAAATACAAGATAATGATCATAAAATTGATGACTATGAATCATTTTATTAATTTGATAATGAATTGAATGAAAAAATTATGTCTCTTATCTCTAAAAAATAACAGAGATAGAGGAAAATATGTGTGTAAATTCCCACTCAAATCATTCAATTGTGGTGGAATTGGAAATTTTTTTATAAATAGTAATAGGAATGATGTTGGAAAATATGAATATGATTTTTAATAAATTTTTATATATAATAAATGGAGAAAATATCAATGAATCATATGAAATCAGCTAAGAGTAAGCATTGATTCACCCTAAAGAACAGGAGAGGTATGTTGAGTAAGAATGTTGAATATGACTCTACTGATAATAATTCTTCAAAATATGAAAATTGAATGAAGTGTATAAATTCATTTGAAAATTATATGAAAATGGAATGTTCCATAAATAGTGAATAAGGATGAGATGAAGTATCCTTTTGATAATATCGTATGATATTAGAGCTTGTTTTGTGTCTTGAGAGAAACATGAAACGGATGAATAAATTATAATTAAAAAACATTGGTGAGATGAAGTTTGATCGAATGTAAGATCTTATAAAAATGGAAGAGAAATATATTAAGGAGATCAAACACCCATGAAAAAATTTATAGACCAAGGAATGATAAAGGGGGATCTTTGTAAGAAAACTTCTAACAAGGAAGATTTAGTTTGTAAAACAAAATCATGATTTATTGAGTTTGAAAGTACATTAATGAAGATGAAAAAAATTACAACAGTTAATATGAGGTAAAGGATAAAACTTCTAAATATTCCCCGAAATATAATTCCAAGAATTATTTAAAATCATCACCCACTAAATATAGAATTTCATCTTATTTTATTTATCATGAAGGTAGTAAAAGACTGAATGAAAATTAAATTCTTATTATAAAAACACATTGATGGAAAAAGTGAGAAACCTGAAATTCAAACAAATAATGAAATTACAGAGCCATTAAAATATAGTTTGAGAATACTATATTTAGCCTCCATTAATAAATTCCAAGAATGATTGTTTACCTGTGATTTTGGTTCATTAAATATAAGTTCTTCAAACTAAAATTTCATTTTTTTTCTAAGACTGAATGTACTCCAAATGGTTGATCTTTCCATTGTTGAATCCCACAATAATAATTAGGTCATTCATGTAAAACTGTATAAAAAACCACGAAAAAATTCTACATAAAAAGATTATGATTAAGATTCAGGGGATACTATTAGATTTTTGGAATATATTTTAATAATTTATATAATTTTTTACACAACATATGTCTTACAAGAAATGGGAATGATTCAATGGGGAGTAAAATTGGAATAAAACTAAGTCTTTTTCCTAAGAAACATGAATCTATAAAGGTAATATCTTATGATACTAAAGTGTTTCCTATGGAAAAAAATTATTTTTTAGAGGATGTTTGTAGAAGATGTCACTTACTGAGTCACATTGAAGAAGAATTCTTGAAAACTATTTTGAGATAAGATTCAAATGTTTTGAAAGAAAAATAATAAGGAAAGAATAAATTTAATGAAATAGAATTAATTGTTGAGACTACTATAATGATATCAAAATGAATAAGCCGTGGATTCCAAATAATATGTTTTCCCCAAATATGATTGGTGATATTAAAATTAAGAATAATAGTTATTAACATAAAGGTGGTTTAGTTAATTTTGGTAACAACAGATCATTAAAAATAAAGGTGAATTGGAACTACTGAGATTGAATCATAGAGATTGAAATCTAAAGAAATGTAATATGTTGTGGTCATAAAAAAACTTACTATTCCTTATATAAAATTTTCATCATGGTAAGAAATTCATATACATAAATTCTTCAATCAACAGAGGATTGAAAGAAAAATAATTAATTACTAGTGGAGAGAGAACTAGTTGTAGTATTTCCCATATTAAAGATCATTGTAACACGTGTTACTTAATTATTGTATATAAAATTAAATTTTTACTTCTAAGATATCAACACCATGTCTAGAAAAGTAAGATAAAAATCTATGTATAATACTGTCAGAAATATACCAAATATTATTAACACATATGATGATATTTTTATAGCTTGTTAAAAAAGGAATATAGTTAGTGGAAAATATAAGAATGATTAAATTCAATCCACCAAATATTTAGAATGTATTTACTCTGATCATTGTGAGATATTGATGCATCAATCAAAAAAACTAATATGTATTTTATATAAGGACCTAGGCTTTTCATACATATATATCAAATCTTTTTAGATGAATATTAAATAAATTTAATATATAAAAACTATAGGGCCATAATTATTTACTATCTTCATATTCTAGAAACATGGTCTTCCTATTTCATAAAATATATTTAAAATCTCCAACAGTCATCTTCTCACATAGTACTCCTCTTAGGAATACCCTTCTGAAACCTTTATTAATGACTTGGGGAAGGAAACAAATGAATGGGTAAGAACATATGCTCGATAAGGGAAAATATTTGAGATACCAATATATGGCCATATCAATTCATTATATAATTATAAGTGTAATTTTTCTGGAACATAACTTATGAAGATCATACCCAACCATTCATAGATCATAAACAAGCCGCATGTCACAAAACAATGTCATTTCAGAAAATAGGACCCATTCCCCAAAAGTCCAAGGTCCGGTGAAAGCCGGACCTATAAATTTATAAAATAAAAAGTTAAAGAGGAGTCAGGAAAAAAAGGGGTTCTTAATATATAGGGAGTACATATCACCCCATCTATCAACCTCCACCAATGAGTCTTAGTAGATCGACATCATAAAGGACCACCTTTTCCAATTTGAATGATCTCCTATCTCTCTAGGGCATCCGCCACATAGTTGGCCTCCCTATAAGCGTGCGAAAAAACTATATCAATTTGAGAAATTTTATCAAGGTAAACAAACCCTTAAGGTATCACTTTCTAGGGCACATGACATGTTCTCATTTTTATTGCATGCCCTTCCATCTCTGAGTCAGTTTGTATAGAAATTCTATTCCAATTGTATTGTACATATTACCTTATTTCATAAATGATCACCCATAATTCTTCTTCAAATGCATTTTCAACTCCAACATAATGGAAGAAGTATCCTTTAATGAACCCACGACATGTGTGGAATACTCCACCACAGCCCGATCAACCTGGTGCACTTGAGGTAGTTCCTTTAAAGGTCACTTTGATGCATGGTGGAATTGGGGGTATCTATCGGATAAACATGAGCATCATGGGCCTTCACAGCCACCCAGAAACTCTAAGTGATCTGAGAATTTGTAGGTCAAAAACATCATTAAACAACATACCTTCTTGGAAAAGATAATCTTCATAAACATCCCTGTGGATGTCCAGCATTCCTAAGTGGAAAAAGCTGTATGACTTGTCAAAGAGGGTTGAGTTCTAGGCTTCCCATAGAGATGAAAAGGTTTCAGCGATAGTCACAAGCAGGAGTTGCTAAACCTGTTCACTTCAGTGAACTGTAGGAAGTACTTCCAGAAACTCATTAACTAAGGTGTATATGCTCATATTAAAACCAAACAAATAGCCAATGTATGACCAATGCCATTTGGATTGGTCACATTCCAGAAAAATGAACTACATAGTCACGTCAGCACACAAACATAATGGACATGCCAAGGCTAGGTGAAGGATAGCATGCTGGAGCTCTATAGAGAGAGGGAGTCAACCTTTCTATATCCTCCATAGCAGTTTGAATCTTGAAGTCCAAATACACTAGATTTTGAACTTCATAATCTAATTAGGTGGATGGGAGGAACCCCCACATTCAAGACAATAATATTCACAACTATTAAAGTGACCGGTTCTTTTGTGTTTCTATATCAAAGTGTCAAAGTCCATAATGTTTTAGGACAAAATTACATTTTCTTCTTTTGAGGGAATTATAAATTCAGAATATTCCAATCGAAGGAGGAGCTCAGAAATGGAGAGTCATGCAATATCAGGTGTCACAACCATCTCCTGAAGAGGATACTCAATCCAGTTCATATTCTAGCAATTAAGTGTGGAGTTTCTACATTCCAAACATTTTGTGTCATGCATGATCTTTGCTAAAGCATGTTTAAGGTCCGAACAGACCAATGAAACAATGTAATATGTGTACCAATCGTGTCGTCTTGTTGCAAATCTATTTACATGAAAGTCATTGTAAAAATCCTTAGATATTAGACTCTTTGAAAATTTCCCAATAATGCCATCATTTAAGGTTTTGAGTTCTTTGACACCATGTCCGCCCAGTTCAACCAGATTGATGCACTCTTTACATGAAAAAATGATCAATTTCTTCTCAATAATTGACCCTGTATAGATGATGTTATGAATCATGCTTTAATCTCTTTAATGAGGCCTCTAGGCCATCTATATAAAGATGAGTAGAAAAATATGGAGGTGATCACTGAGTTGACCAGGCAAACCCTGCCAGCCATAGACATGGGTTTTCCTTTCCAACTAGAAAGTTGACTAGTGATTCCATCATATATACCCTGCATATATTTCCTCTTCACACTCCCCTGGAATATGGGGACACCAAGGTATTGAAATGGTAGGTAGCCCCACTTCACCCCGAGATAATTTATGATCCTGTTTCTCTTCCCTTCCATAACTCCATTACCAAAGACCATGAAGGATTTTTCCCAACTAATATCATGTCGAGCCACCTCCTCATAGTGATTTAATAAGGCTTTAATTGAGGATATATTTATCATTGAGGCTTGACCAAACATCAGGATGTAATTTTCATACAAAATGTGTGATGGATCATGATAATTACTTCTAGCCTTAATTTTTTTTGTAATGGTCTATGTGAGAAACTTAATTGATGCATCTTCTTAGATTGTCCTCTGTAATAACAAAAAGAATTCCAAAAAGTGGTTCACCTTACCTCACACCCCTCATATAAGGATAAAAACTTCTAAGAACACTATTGATGAGTATTCATACCCTTGAGGAGTCAAGAATAGTGTTGATCATATTGATGAACGATCTAGAGAAACCATATCTTCTATGCACATGAAGTAGAAAGCTCCATTTTAGAGTATCAAATGCCATGAAGATGTCAATTTTATGTGTAAAATTTACATCCTTTACATTCTTCCCCATTAGTTCGACACTCTCTGAGGCCATGAAAAGGAAACTTTTAATGCTTCTCCCAGGTAAAAAACCAAATTGATTTTTGTTGATCATACAGTCCACCACTCCTCCGATCCTCTTCACCAGATTTTTACTAATAAGTTTGGGCACAGTATTCCCAAGAGAAATCGGCCTAAAGTATTTGATCTCCAGGTCATTTTCTTTTTTAGGAATGAGAGTGTGGAATCTAGAGTTCATTCCATGAGTAAAATACGAATGGGAGATGAAATACTTAATTTCTTGGGTGATTTCATCCAGAAAAATATCCAAATAGAACCTGAAATTTGTGTTAGTGAACCAATCTGGGCCTGGGGAACTTTTCAAATTAAGATATAGGATGGATGTAACAGCCCAAGATTTTATAAAAAAATATTCTTTTTAATTTTATTAAAGTCTTGTGTTGTACGCTACACCAAAAGGAGCTTGCACAACACACATCCTTGACTTGACTTGCATTACACGCAATCGCGACCTTCCTCGATAGCGTGTGTAGTACGCAATACCGAGTTTCACTAAACAACGATATGCTATAAATATATTATTAAAACTAGCCGTTATGAATAGTAATAACCACTTTTTGAAATCCAGTAAATCTTATTTTTCAAAATGAACTTTATTTTTGGATTCGGAGTATCGAATTTAGCCTAAGGTGAAATTTTGGTACTTTTCGGATAACTTTCATATTCTGATGAATAGTGAAAATTACTAAATTATAATTAAAAACAAATTTTTTAATCGAAATAATTAATAGTGATAAATCATTAATTTGAATGGTTTTAAAGTATATTTAGAATATATTTTTACAATTTAATACAATGTTGTTCATTGGATGTAGTTTCACATTTAAACTAGACATAAACAAGTGTCAATCTTTTGATAGATATTGTTTCTTAAAAACACGCTATTTGTTTTAACAGCGGGATTTAATTATAATATTAATTAATGCAACTTTTATGTTATGAATTTGGTAAAATAGACTTCATTTTTAAATTCGGAATATGAAATATAGCTTGAGATGAAATTTTGGCATTGTTCTGAAAAACATCAATTTTTGATGAATAGTGAAACTACTAAGTGGTAGGTTAAAAACTGAATTTTGCATAAAACTTAATTTTACCGCTTCTGTGAATGGAATTTCGAAAATCCGAGAGACACGGTTAATATCAAGGACTAAAATGTGGTTCAATGAGATGAAAATAATTTTTTGGTGAATAGTAACTTTTTACTTTTTTTACCACGGTTAATAGTAAATAAGGTAACTAAGGGTAAATATGATATTAATATTACCCTAACACATGTCCTAATTCTATTGGACAAGTGTAATTCGACCAAAAACAATCTTAGGAATAAAATATGACCATTTAGGCCCACTTGGACTAGATTAGGACATTTATTATTAATTTATTTAAAGAAGGGTTATAATAGTTAAAATCAAAGTTTAATAAGTAAATCATTTTTAATATGGGGTTATACATAAGATAAATTCGACTATAAATATTCATTAGAAAGCTAAAAAGATTTCCTACATAATGGTATTTTATTTGTAAATTTTAGACATCAAATAATTTAATTAATTTATGACACAAAGATGATGCAATAATTATCTTATTTATGAAATATTGACATAATTGATGTTATAAACACCAAAATAAATGTAATTTGAGAATTTTTATGAATTCCACTAATTTTATAGGTTACTATGATATATTAATGTTTATTTAATCAACTTGGTTCGAACATTTAATTCTGTTATGACTTCCACAAAAATCATATATCAAATAGTGTCAAAATTGACACAAAATAGTTCTTAAATCAAATATTATATTATTAATTGTTATTTTATTCCTAAAAATCTAAGGTTCGGCCAAATGACTTAGATAAGGATATATATATTAATAATAAACAATTTGGGGTTCGTTTGGCATGTTATAGTAAGTGTATTAACCATATAGTGAAAGAAAACAAAAAGACACGGTAAAAGTCAAATTATTTAACTTAGAGTTAAATCTAATTGATAAGGTTTAAAATAAGATCCAAACATGTCTAAATTTGATTGGTTGATGCGATTACAACCCTATCTCATCTAAGCTTCGAATATGAGTCATTTTTGGATGTTTTTAAGTGGGGTTAGATTTATTATAAATTAATATTTTTAAGAATTCCTAAGGTGCCCCTCTCCTCCCCTATAAAAGGACACCTCCTCCCCCTCCTCCTCACACCAATTTGAGCACTCAAGCTCGGCCAACCCCTGCCAAAATCCCTTATCCACTTCCCTAGCAACATCCTAGAGGTTCTGGTCTTCCTCAAAGACCAATTCTAGTGCCCTAAGAGGAGGTCTCAAAGAGGCACTTCAAAGAAGAGGTAATTACCGTTACCAATTCTTTCATCTTTATTTCTTCTTCCACTTCTTCTTCTTAGGTTGTTTCATTATGAAGTAATAACATAAGTATCACTCATATACTGATATGTTATTATAAGTATTAAACAACCATATTTCACCATCTATCCATCCTACGGAAAAAGAAATCACCGCGCGTGCGTACGTACGGAATACCGTCTCCACGCCGTGGTGTAATCTATTTTCCACCACCACCTTACATGGATAGGTATAATGGTGTAAAGAATAACTATACACAGTTATTAAAATATCATATTGATTCTGATATATTGTATAATCCACTCCAATTCAATTCAATATTTATGGAAATGATATCATCGCTCGTGCGTACGTACGGACTACCGTCTCCACGACGCGATAGGATTCATTCTCCATGTTAACCATTTAAGAATGATTATAATGTATATATAAGAAATAATAATGAAATATATGACATTATAAAGCTACTGGATTTATGTATATATATATACATATGTATGTCATCTACTTACTTCCATTTCAAGACAATAAGGAAAGGAAAACAGCGTTCATGCGTACGTACGGACTACCGTCTCCATGAACGGTGTTTTTTCATTTTATTTATCTATCTATTATATATATATATATACTGAATATATATGATATATAAATCATATTTTATATTCTAGAAGTGAGTAAATCATGATATAAGTAATAATGATGTCAAGAACAACAAGTCAAAACACCTACGATAAATGAAACGATTTTACCCAAAACGTTCTTTAACATGGAATTTACAAAAGAACGGGTAAAATAAAGTCATAAGTGAACCATATATGATATCATAACAATTAGTATGATTCTGGAATAAGTCAATAACATGATTTAAATCATTATACAGGAGGTTCGGACACTTACAAAGCAAGTCGGACCTAAGGTAAGGGAAAATATCACAATCTCACTTTTATCCGAGATTGTTTTTACTTTGGTAATTACTGGGGTGTATTTTATCATCCACATCCATGTTCCCTCAATATGTAATATTATTTCCATCCTTCTACAATAGTTTATATCCAATTTTACCCTTCGGTGAGTTTTTAGTAAAAGATACGAAATGAATCTTTTGTCGTTTTTCGTACGAGGTACTTTTTGACTTTTCCGACAAAAGTACGAAGAATGTTTTTTTTAACTTATACGGCATGAATGGATTTTTAAAACATTATTTCCAAGAAGCTTCCTTTACAAGTTTTCAAGTTTATTTTTAATCAACTTCTTTTATTTTAAAGTTGTATGACATGTTATGAAAGGAAAAATGTTTTTGACGAAGAAAGGATATTTTTCCTCAAGAATTCAATTCAAGTGTTTTATCAAAATTATTTTCCATATAAGATAATAAAGGGTTCTGTTTCTATCCATATTTTTACATTGATTTAACTATGTTGTGATGGAATTATGTTTATGAATTCCTTTATCTTATATGAATGGTTTTATGATGTCATGTTGTTTAAAAATCCCATTTTTATTACATGGGTTATGCAATGATGTATGATTTATGATTTTGTGGCACACATAAGAAAGGATTCATTAAGAGATGGGTGGGACCTATATCTCCCTCCAATGCATTGGGTAAAGATTTTATATCTCATGAGATAGACATGACTGGAATGGTAGGTTATACCGGTTCAGTGAAACAGGACTGAAATGAGGATTACTTGATTCATAAAGGGACTTTGTCCACTAAGATAGTCTTGGCAATGAGTCTTGACTAACAAGAAATGATTCTCTATGATTATGTGTGTATGCCACAATGATTAATGTTTTAAGTTATGATTTCATTTTCACTTCTATGATTTATCCCACGTTATGATATTATGAGCTCTTTTGCAGGTTAAGATTTCCAAAAGCTATGTTCTTATGTATATGATGTGATTGATATTTCTTTTGTTTACCCTTACTGAGCATTTGATCTCACCCTTTTATGTTTTCTTTTCCCCAGGATATAAAGAAAGGTTTTAGGTAAAAAAATGATCTTTATGGGAGATGTTGAAGATCTTTCACCACGTTTAGAAGATTACGTTCCGAGTTTCCAAAGACACTAAACTATTACGATCCTTGTGTGTGTGTTTTAGTTATGTACTAAGTATTCCGCAAAAGTAATGTAATGTCCATGTACGTCAGGATTCGGGTCTCTACAGTTGGTATCAGAGGCAAAGGAGGTAGGAATGTATCCGATCCTTGGGAACTCTCACATGTGAGCGTTGGACGAAGCATGGCTCTCCGCCCAAGGGCTTCATGAGGAAATGGCTGCCACTGGGGATGGTGGTGTGTCCCGCCCAGGGGGTGTAGCCGCCCATGCAGTGCCCTGATAGGTATCAATTGTAGTCCACTGGAAGTAATTCTAGACCGCTACAGTTGGTATCAGAGGAAAGGTTTAGTCAACCTTTGGAAACTAGGATGTGAAAACGTTAGTGAGATCCCTAGAGATATTTCTAAGGTATGTCTAGGGATGTCCCTAGGGATAAGTATACGTATAGGTTATAGTAATAGAATTACGCTAACGATCATAGAATTAAACCTAATATGTTGGATATTGAAGTTACTCCCCCTTTATTATGTTGTTTTCCCTAGCATGATTTTTTCATCTAACACTATTCTGTTTGGGTTTTAGAAAATGGATGGAAACAAGATGATTCACAATAATGGAGGATATGATGGACAATGGAATGATATTCTTCATGAGCAAACAAATGAAATGGGATTTGGATGTACAAACATCATTATTATGCCGAATCAGCAATCTCACAACATGATCAATAAAGTAAAATTTGGTAAGTTTCCTGACTCGACTAATAAGAGAAAGATGGAGTCCCATGATGATCATAGAGGAAAGAAAGTTCAATTTCCCCTATGTAAATCATGTGGGAAGAGGCATCAAGGAGAATGTTTCAAGGGAACTGGAAGATGCTTTGGGTGTGGAAAAGAAGGACACAAAGCAAGTAAGTGCAAAGGAAAAGGGTCGGTTAACACCATGGATGAGGATAATGGTATTGCTACGACATCAAAAATGGTTAAGTGTTTTAAATGTGGAATTTATGGGCATTATGAAAACAAATTCCCTAAGGGAAAGACTCATGAAGAGAATCAATATGGTCATATGGGTAGTATTTATGTGGATGATGATGAAGAGACTACAAATGATATGTGAGATGAAAGAATTTTTGAAGCTCGGTCAATGGTTTGAGAATGTAGTGGCATGATTACATGTTTATCATGTGTAATTTTGGAATAAAGAGATATCTATGGATTGTTACACTGTTGTCTTTCCTTGTGTTTTGAAAGTATATGATTAATGTTACCAGTATCCATGAAAGGTTATTCAGATATTTTTGGAATGCGCATAATGAAGGGATAAGGAGAAAATTAAATGTTTGAGAGTATTCATGAGCTCATGATTGATATAAGGACTAAGTGATATCATGGTTTGAGTATATAGAATTTTGAGGATTTTGGTATATGGAAAGTATTAACTTTTAACTGCACTCATGTTTTCACTAAGGTATTCAAGAGAATACACTATTAAGGACTTTGAATGTTTGGAATGTGACCAACAAGACATATCTTATGATATGTGGGGATCAACGACAGTATTAAATCTTTGGTAATCGTTGTCACTATATTATGAGAGTGGACTGCAGTATTATGTATAAGCCTAAAGATTAGACTGTATTGTGTTGGACATAAGTTAGTATTGTTTAAGGATAGAAGATTTTCGATATTATTGATGGGATGTTATAGTGACGTAGTTTTAGAAAAAGGACAACCTGCAGGACGGGCGACAGCCCATCGCTTCGGACAAGGCTGTAGGAATCGAACCCACAACCGAAGTGCGACTGGCCTTTATCGCCTACCACTGACCTACAGGAAGTCCCTGTTTAGTAGAAACTAGTTTTATTATATTAAGCAGTATGATATATGAAGTATAAGTCCATTTTAGGAACTATATATGATTAATCTCACTATAGATCGACTTATGTATATAATTTTTGCTAACCTTTTGTTTGAGACAGATGGAATGACCCGTCATTCTATCACATGATCTGGTAACACTTCACGAATAACAAATTCAACTTCATTTATTTAAGAGATGAAGTGGAAATTGTTCTAGGCACGAACAATAGTGAGATTGTACCAAAATAAAGAAAGTATTTATTCCAATTCAAATTTTCAACTTTAGGGAAATGATCTTGAAAACCAAAAATGTTGTCCTAGTGATCTTATACCTGATGAATCGGATGGTACCTTAGATCGTCACAAATTTATGGATTTGTGATTATTGGCTTTTCCATAGCCATGTTCTCTACCACTCTCCATCAGAACATGATGGTTAGATTTCCCTTCCATATCCATATTTTCCCCTATGTGGAAACCCAATGATTAGTTTATTTGGGTAACCGTTACGTTTCATACTTTTGTTTTTAAAGATTGGTTTTGATATTCCTTTTTACGATGTGGGTTTCTATTAAATAAACTTTCTAATAGTAAACCATTTATAACCCCGACGAATTTCGAGGGCGAAATTCATTTTAAGGGGGGTAGAATGTAACAGCCCAAGATTTTATAAAAAAATATTCTTTTTAATTTTATTAAAGTCTTGTGTTGTACGCTACACCAAAAGGAGCTTGCACAACACACATCCTTGACTTGACTTGCATTACACGTAATCGCGACCTTTCTCGATAGCGTGTGTAGTACGCAATACCGAGTTTCACTAAACAACGATATTCTATAAAAATATTATTAAAACTAGCCGTTATGAATAGTAATAACCACTTTTTGAAATCCAGTAAATCTTATTTTTCAAAATGAACTTTATTTTTGGATTTGGAGTATCGAATTTAGCCTAAGGTGAAATTTTGGTACTTTTCGGATAACTTTCATATTCTGATGAATAGTGAAAATTACTAAATTATAATTAAAAACAAATTTTTTAATCGAAATAATTAATAGTGATAAATCATTAATTTGAGTGGTTTTAAAGTATATTTAGAATATATTTTTACAATTTAATACAATGTTGTTCATTGGATGTAGTTTCACATTTAAACTAGACATAAACAAGTGTCAATCTTTTGATAGATATTGTTTCTTAAAAACACGCTATTTGTTTTAACAGCGGGATTTAATTATAAAATTAATTAATGCAACTTTTATGTTATGAATTTGGTAAAATAGACTTCATTTTTGAATTCGGAATATGAAATATAGCTTGGGATGAAATTTTGGCATTGTTCTGAAAAACATCAATTTTTGATGAATAGTGAAACTACTAAGTGGTAGGTTAAAAACTGAATTTTGCATAAAACTTAATTTTACCGCTTCTGTGAATGGAATTTCGAAAATCCGAGAGACACGGTTAATATCAAGGACTAAAATGTGGTTCAATGAGATGAAAATAATTTTTTGGTGAATAGTAACTTTTTACTTTTTTTACCACGGTTAATAGTAAATAAGGTAACTAAGGGTAAATATGATATTAATATTACCCTAACACATGTCCTAATTCTATTGGACAAGTGTAATTCTACCAAAAACAAACTTAGGAATAAAATATGACCATTTAGGCCCACTTGGATTAGATTAGGACATTTATTATTAATTTATTTAAAGAATGGTTATAATAGTTAAAATCAAAGTTTAATAAGTAAATCATTTTTAATATGGGGTTATACATAAGATAAAATCGACTATAAATATTCATTAGAAAGCTAAAAAGATTTCCTACATAATGGTATTTTATTTTTAAATTTTAGACATCAAATAATTTAATTAATTTATGACACAAAGATGATGCAATAATTATCTTATTTATGAAATATTGACATAATTGATGTTATAAACACCAAAATAAATGTAATTTGAAAATGTTTATGAATTACACTAATTTTATAGGTTACTATGATATATTAATGTTGATTTAATCAACTTGGTTCGAACATTTAATTCTGTTATGACTTCCACAAAAATCATATATCAAATAGTGTTAAAATTGACACAAAATAGTTTTTAAATCAAATATTATATTATTAATTGTTATTTTATTCCTAAAAATATAAGGTTCGGCCAAATGACTTAGATAAGGATATATATATTAATAATAAACAATTTGGGGTTCGTTTGGCATGTTATAGTAAGTGTATTAACCATATAGTGAAAGAAAATAAAAAGACACGGTAAAAGTCAAATTATTTAACATAGAGTTAAATCTAATTGATAAGGTTTAAAATAAGATCCAAACATGTCTAAATTTGATTGGTTGATGAGATTACAACCCTATCTCATCTAAGCTTCGAATATGAGTCATTTTTGGAGGTTTTTAAGTGGGGTTAGATTTATTATAAATTAATATTTTTAAGAATTCCTAAGGTGCCCCTCTCCTCCCCTATAAAAGGACACCTCCTCCCCCTCCTCCTCACACCAATTTGAGCACTCAAGCTCGGCCAACCCCTTCCAAAATCCCTTATCCACTTCCCTAGAAACATCCTAGAGGTTCTGGTCTTCCTCAAAGACCAATTCTAGTGCCCTAAGAGGAGGTCTCAAAGAGGCACTTCAAAGAAGAGGTAATTACCGTTACCAATTCTTTCATCTTTATTTCTTCTTCCACTTCTTCTTCTTAGGTTGTTTCATTATGAAGTAATAACATCAGTATCACTCATATACTGATATGTTATTATAAGTATTAAACAACCATATTTCACCATCTATCCATCCTACGGAAAAAGAAATCATCGCGCGTGCGTACGTACGGAATACCGTCTCCACGCCGTGGTGTAATCTATTTTCCACCACCACCTTACATGGATGGGTATAATGGTGTAAAGAATAACTATACATAGTTATTAAAATATCATATTGATTCTGATATATTGTATAATCCACTCCAATTCAATTCAATATTTATGGAAATGATATCATCGCTCGTGCGTACGTACGGACTACCGTCTCCACGACGCGATGAGATTCATTCTCCATGTTAACCATTTAAGAATGATTATAATGTATATATAAGAAATAATAATGAAATATATGAAATTATAAAGCTACTGTATTTATGTATATATATACATATGTATGTCATCTACTTACTTCCATTTCAAGACAATAAGGAAAGGAAAACAGCGTTCATGCGTACGTACGGACTACCGTCTCCATGAACGGTGTTTTTTCATTTTATTTATCTATCTATTATATATATATATATACTGAATATATATGATATATAAATCATATTTTATATTCTGGAAGTGAGTAAATCATGATATAAGTAATAATGATGTCAAGAACAACAAGTCAAAACACCTACGATAAATGAAACGATTTTACCCAAAACGCTCTTTAACATGGAATTTACAAAAGAACGGGTAAAATAAAGTCATAAGTGAACCATATATGATATCATAACAATTAGTATGATTCTGGAATAAGTCAATAACATGATTTAAATCATTATACAGGAGGTTCGGACACTTACAAAGCAAGTCGGACCTAAGGTAAGGGAAAATATCACAATCTCACTTTTATCCGAGATTGTTTTTACTTTGGTAATTACTGGGGTGTATTTTATCATCCACATCCATGTTCCCTCAATATGTAATATTATTTCCATCCTTCTACAATAGTTTATATCCAATTTTACCCTTCGGTGAGTTTTTAGTAAAAGATACGAAAGGAATCTTTTGTCGTTTTTCGTACGAGGTACTTTTTGACTTTTCCGACAAAAGTACGAAGAATGTTTTTTTTAACTTATACGGCATGAATGGATTTTTAAAACATTATTTCCAAGAAGCTTCCTTTACAAGTTTTCAAGTTTATTTTTAATCAACTTCTTTTATTTTAAAGTTGTATGACATGTTATGAAAGGAAAAATGTTTTTGACGAAGAAAGGATATTTTTCCTCAAAAATTCAATTCAAGTGTTTTATCAAAATTATTTTCCATATAAGATAATAAAGGGTTCTGTTTCTATCCATATTTTTACATTGATTTAACTATGTTGTGATGGAATTATGTTTATGAATTCCTTTATCTTATATGAATAGTTTTATGATGTCATGTTGTTTAACAATCCCATTTTTATTACATGGGTTATGCAATGATGTATGATTTATGATTTTGTGGCACACATAAGAAAGGATTCATTAAGAGATGGGTGGGACCTATATCTCCCTCCAATGCATTGGGTAAAGATTTTATATCTCATGAGATAGACATGACTGGAATGGTAGGTTATACCGGTTCAGTGAAACAGGACTGAAATGAGGATTACTTGATTCAGAAAGGGACTTTGTCCACTAAGATAGTCTTGGCAATGAGTCTTGACTAACAAGAAATGATTCTCTATGATTATGTGTGTATGCCACAATGATTAATGTTTTAAGTTATGATTTCATTTTCACTTCTATGATTTATCCCACGTTATGATATTATGAGCTCTTTTGCAGGTTAAGATTTCCAAAAGCTATGTTCTTATGTATATGATGTGATTGATATTTCTTTTGTTTACCCTTACTGAGCATTTGAGCTCACCCTTTTATGTTTTCTTTTCCCCAGGATATAAAGAAAGGTTTTAGGTAAAAAAAAGATCTTTATGGGAGATGTTGAAGATCTTTCACCACGTTTAGAAGATTACGTTCCGAGTTTCCAAAGACACTAAACTATTACGATCCTTGTGTGTGTGTTTTAGTTATGTACTAAGTATTCGGCAAAAGTAATGTAATGTCCATGTACGTCAGGCTTCGGGTCCCTACAATGGAATCCCTAAATTTGTCCTTGCACAGAGATGCAATTAGTAGTTGGTTCATATGTGCATCACTGTAACGATTGATGTTGACCAAAATCTTGTGGGTACTTTCTTTCCCATAATCAGTGTATATCCCTTTGATGTTCTTGACAATAGCCTCTATAATCTCATTTTCATAGGTCTAAAAGTGGCCATTGGTGCTGATAACCTTTTCACCTACACATTCCCTCTTCTCATTATTCAATTTTTCGAAATATTTATAGTTCCTATCTCCATCCTTTAACCATATCACATTTATCTGATTTTTAACCGACCATTCATTGATTATTTATATATAATCCATCTTGTTTTGAGCCATGATTTCCTCCCTCAAAATGGTGAGCTGGTGCACATTTCTGATCTGCATACGACCAAGTTCCTCCTCTGAAGACTTTATGGCATCATCAATTTTTTAAAAATATTTCCTTCTTTATTCTTTATGGATCTCCTTCAGATGCTTAAGCTTCATAGTCAACTTTTTCAATGGGCTCCCAATAGGGTTAATTTCTAAAGCCTTGAGAACAATTTCCCTACACTCTAAAATCCAAAGCCTTCCATTGTTAAAACTGAAAGGTAAAGGGGTTTCCCTTTCCTCCTGTATATTGATATAAACAAATATAGGATTATGATAAGAGGGTTGCTTGGGAAATGTGAAACCAGAGACCCCATGGGCAGTACTATGGTTGTAAATATGGACAAATAATATGTCAAGTTTACTAGCATTTTTTCCATGACAGGTGTATCTATATCATGTAAAATCATCCTCAGCGATTGGGGCATCAACCCTGTTACATTCGATTATGCATTCAGTAAATTACGAAGAAGTGGCCATGTTGAAATTGCCTCCAGTATTTTCCTCAGGTATCATTACATTGTTGAAGTCACCAATGATAATCCATTTTTGACCCCTATGACTAGGGGATGTTTTCAATTCCTCCCGTAAGTCCCTTGTCTTAATGTATGAGGTGGAAGCATACACAAAATATGTTGAAAAAACTTTACCAACAACATTGCAGGAAATGAAAATACTTTGGTTCCCTCTCTCATAAGAGTTGATCTGAATTTATTCACGCCTAAGGACCCACAAGTGTTCCATTGAAGATTCATTAGATTTACCTGAAAAAAATCTGCAACCATTAGATCCCCACATAAATCCTTTCTGGTGATCAAACATGGATTTTGGTTTAGTAATTCTAATAGGAAAAGGCTTATAATCCACAATATAATTTCTAAGGGATATGGTTGTACGAGGGTTTCCCAGCCCTTGACAGTTCCAATAGGATATCCTCAATTTTTATGGGCCTTTCCCCTATCCAAAGGCCATCCTTTTCCTCCAATAAGGCCTAAACTTTTCCTTTCCTCCCTTTGCCTCTTTGTCCCCCTTTCATACTCATGTCAAGTCCAGGATTATTATGTCCTTCCATGTTTTCTTGTGCTAGTGTGCTCACATTCTCCTAATTTCCATCATAACTTCTGGTCATGTGAGGTGAGTCAGTGGTTCCAGGGACCTATTCTGGTTCATCATTGGAGAACTAGGCCTCATCCCCTAGGTTGAAAGCAACTAAATAAGTGAGTTGAGATTTCACTACCACATCAGACCATAGACTGATACTCAAGGGAGTGAAGGTATTTTTGGATTTTATGTGATAAAGGTCATTGCCCACATCCAATTTTCTCTAAGTAGCCATTGAGGGGTGAATCTTTGTTATGTTCCCACCAAGATCATAGGTTGTATACTGATCATTACAGTCACCATCATCAGTACATTGAGATGGTTCATATGAACCAATCCTGGTATCATCCTAAGCTACATCTATCATTTGTTTAGTTGAGGTCATTTCCATAAGGACAACGTTACTGGGATCATAGAGGTCAACCTACTTCCCTGGATAATTTTCCACAACCATGATAGCGTCTCTATAGAAGGGAGGGATCATTACACTAGCACCATCATCCTGGCCCTCCACAGACGGGGTCGCTGACTTATGTACTGTCGATTTTGAATCTTTGTCCTTCCCCATGTTCTACTTGTCATCCATGGAAACGTGACCAGCAATAGGTCTTCCCGTATGTTCCTTCTGCACAAGTCCAGCCTCATGTTCACGTTCAATGTTATGGAGGTCCGAGAGAATATTTCCCTTGCCTTTTCACCTTCTACAAGAGCTTTCATCAAGACCTTTTACCTTTCAATATTTGTATTCCTTGTCCCTATTTCATTCAACCCTTAATTTTCTGAAAAACTACAATTTAAAGAGAAAATGGGATTTATCTCATAATGGATTTCAAGCTTCATGATGTTATCCATCATTTTAATAATCACCTCTTCTACAATTGTATTGGCCATGTCGACTTCAACCAAGATTCGAGCATAATACCCAAACCTTGGATTATCTATTTGTCTATCATTTCGGATGGGTTTACCAACTATTGAGGCAATATCCCACAGTATCCTTATATTCCAATACGTCTAGTTTAATTTAAAAATTATAATCCATAGTTGTTCATGTCTATTACTAACATTCTAAGTATCAAAATTTAGATCCCATTCCTATATATTCAATAATCCAGGGTTAAGGGAGATAGAACATTTGCTCTACGCTTTATTCTTTCATTCATATGAGGGGAAGACAACATGATAATACCCATTTCCCATTGAATTCATCTACCATTCCCTGAATCCCCATGCCTCTTCAATGAATTTTTTTTAGGTATTGAAAATTCCAAATATGCTCCCCTTTGAGGGTAATGACTTGCGTGATAAATGAGTACTGGTAGAGGTTGATTTTCTCCTCAACCACTTCTTGATTTTCTGAGACATTCATAACTCTCCCCTTCTTTAGGACTCTCTTAGGTGGAGGAGAGTCAAAGGTAGAGAAGGAGGGTCCAGCCGCATCCTTAAAAACATCTAAAAAATTCTTCCACAGCCTTTTAGCTTCTTGGGCATAACTCTCTTTAGCCTCTTCACCCTGTTTTGTGAAGGAAATAATCTCCTTGTGACTGATGTTCTTACTAATTCCTTTTGAGAGATTGGATTCATCTACATATCTTCCATAGATTCACTGCAAGTGGTTATCTAGATCTTCCAATTTCGAGTTCTCCCCCAATTTATAGTTCTCACCCAAGTCCCCTTGTGCCATGTCCATCTTGAAAAATAATTATAAAAAATCATAAACCATAATATTGTGTAATAAAAGTGTAGAACCCAAATAAATATAGAAAAGCATTTCATTTTTCAAGGTTAACTAATAATACCATCAACATAGTGGGACATGACATGTCACTTATTTCACATTGTGTATCAGGATACACTAATTTCTCCAAGTGTATCAGGACTCACCTGTTTCCCATACCATATCATGCCCATTGACATGATTCTGATTATTATCCTATGTGATATAAATATTTACTTTATTTATTTTGGGGAGCTATAGGTCCCACAAATATCATAATAGAATCCATATTTTATTACAAAAAATACATAAAATAATCATAATATCATCACATCATAATCCATTTCTTGAAAATAAATTTCATTAACATTCCATCAATTCAACATTGCATAACAAAAAATCATTTTCAAAATCATTTTATTTAAAATAACATTGGAATCTTATAAAGGATTATTTAAACATCATCTAAAACATTTTTTGAGGAAAATAACATTTAAGATTTGAAATAATATTTTTAAAACATTAAGAACTATCAAAATACATTTATTTTAAAATAAAATTGGAATCTTATAATGTAAGATTTAAAAATCAGTTAAAACATTTCTTGAGGATATATCATTTTAAAAATTAAAAAATTATTAAATAAATAATTTTCATTGAAAATAAACTTTGAAACTTATAAGGTATTCTTTAAAATAATTAGTTGTCTATGATTTCATAAAATAACGATGCTTCCATTTGAGTTAAAACAAATATTCCTTTTACATTTTTAGTAAAATCGAAACAGGCCTTATTTTTTAAAAGAACATTAAAATTACTTTTAAAACATTTATTAAATAGTAAAAAATGTTTAAAAATGTCTCTAATAATTAAATTGGATAATTTTTTAAATAAATTGAATACATATTTGTAAAACATGGATATGGAAGAAAAAAATGGGTTTTTGAGTAAAGAGATAAATAAAGATGATTTTTCTTGAAAAAAATTATTTTGAACTCTTAAGTGCATAAATAGAGAAAAATAAAGGGAAAATGTATTCTCATAAAATGAAGAGAGGATAAGAAATGAAATTTGTTTCTTTATAAATATATCATAAGATTTTATTATCCAAATCATGACCATAAACAATCCTGGTAAATAATGATATTGTAAAATAAAACCCTTGTAACATTGGAAACATTTTAATATAATACCCATTAATGGATAACATAAAATATAACATTAATCATCATGTATATTACTACAATAATTATATGAAATTTTAAAGGTTTAGTATATACACATCATAGAGGATGATACTTGAATAACATAGCGAATTTCACAAAGAAGGAAAATTGAGACAAATATCTATTGTTGGTTTTGTATCTTTTGAAGAATAAACCCCATAAAGGAGTTATCCTAAAATAGATTTGTAAATACCAAAAATAATTCAGTAGAATCATCATAAAATACATTCATGATAATTATATACACTATATAAAATAAATAGGTGGTGAATACAGAATGTGGTTCGTTGAAATAAAAAATGAGACAATAAACTCTTACCATAAGTCTCGAATTCCTTCATACGCATTGAAACCTTTCGTATAATAAATATATTTTTATTATACAAATATTTCAGAATAATAATTATATATCATACATTTTATGATTTACTTGTGAAATTTTATTACCCATTTATTAATAAATTCATGATAAAGTCGTGTTTCATATAATAACTGATTTATTTTTCATGTAGGCTTTGATTTTTAATTTTGGTTCCTTATATTTTTTTCATGGTTAAATCATCTACAGAATGTTGAACCTGATATAAATATCATATATATTCATTGTGTATATATATATATTATATCCATAAAAGTTAGAAATTTCTAATGAAATACATTTTAATCTATATATTTATATTATTCTTTCTTTTGATAAAGGACTGATATCTCATATGTTACCCTTATAATTATATTATATCAAAGATAACATCATTCATTTTCATGCATATTTTCATTAAAGAAATCAAATTGCTTCATGAGGTGGTAGTCTACTGTACACACAAATGGTGTTATCATATCCTCATGCAATGGAAAGAAGGTAGTTATATGTGATATATTAATTATATAAGTATATTTATATTTGAAATATTATATATATATTTACATCATATCCATATTTATACACAAAAATTAGTGGTTTTTATGGAAAATGTGTCACATTAGTTAATGTGGCGGTGGCCTACCATACACACGAGTGATGTTATTATTTCCCATTTGAGGGAATAGTAGATAGATATATTCCATTACCTATATTATAATAAAATTAGATTATATAATATACTAGGGTTATTAAACAAGTATGGTTTTAAAATATTTTATTTATTGGGGATGAAATAAAACCAGACACTTGGTTAGAGACCTTACTTCTTCTTCAGATGACTTATTTTTTTACACTAAAAGACATCCTAGGATTGAATTATAAAAAAAAAATTATAGGATGATATTAAGGGAGTAATTAAGAAATTTGGGTAGTTATTGGACAAAAAATGGATTCTTTATGTGTAGATAGAATAGGATAGTGGTGGCCTTTATAAGATAGGTGAGTGGTACACTTGTTTTTTTTTAAAAAGGCGTACACATATTTTTCTAATGAAAAAAGGCTAAAAATGGGCCATTATTGAGAATATAAGATAATAGGACTAAATATGTACATGTAATCTGTTTTTTATAAGTTTCAAGGTCATTTTACACCTTTTCCTTTTAGTTTAACCCCTGGTAAACCCATCTTCTCCTTAACCACAATAAATATTTTTTTTCTGCTTTTACTATTCACAATGGTAAAAAATTAATTTGACCATATTAGAAAATATAAATTATAATTATTAAAAAAATGGAATACATTTTTTCAAATTCCATTCAAATAATTTTCAAATTTTAATTTAAAATAATTCCCTCAGAAGCGATGAAAAATCGATTTTCCTATGACAAAATGTTCAAACAATTATAAGGATTTGACAACAAAATTTAAAAACAAAATTTATTAAAATGAAATAAATTGGATTAATAGATATATAATTAAACTAATTATTCGTTAAAACCCATATTAAAATAATTTTTATATTTTAAAATATTTTAAATGAAATTATAATTCTTAATTAAAACTAGTAATTTTTACTATTCAGTAAAAAACATTATCTTCTCAAAAAATTATCAAAAATTCACTCCAAGATAATTTATTCATAAATGATTAAAAAAATAAGATTATTTTTCAAATATTTTTTTTATAAGTGGAAATTATTAATTTTGAAATAATTGTGCAAAATGTGATAAAAAATTTTTTTAGAAAAATATGGTTTAAGCATAAATTTGTATTTATTCTTATATTTTCTCTTGAACAGAAAAAATAATGTTAAGAATTTTATTGAATATATAATATATTAAATTCATTAAAATAAATAAATAAAAGTTATTTTTAATATTTATCAAGTAAAAAAACATTTGGGGCAATAAAATGGTTTTTCTGCGAAATATTTCTTTTCTTTTTGAATAGTTTTTATTTATAGTTAAAATTAACAGGCCTCCAAGAAATTAATTATATATACATGTGTAAATGATATATTTTTTTTAATTTTTTTGATCATATTCATACCAACTATTCCTTTTTCTAGGTGATAACTATTATTTTGAATAATAATATTTTAATAGAATGTCTCATTTTGGTGAAACTTGATGTTTCAAGTAATGAAAGATAAACTTAGTGCTACATTTATCAAAAAATATGAAATAGATTAATTTTTTTTGGAAAAACTATTTCACAAAATCTCAGGTTTTTACATTCTACCACCCTTAAAATTTAATTTCACCATCAAAACTCGTCACATTGGTAGCAAAACTGCTGATACATCTCCCTCATTACATACTTAGGTTCCAGCATAACTTCCTCAATATAGTGGATTTTTCAAAAACAATTGACCATTTTAGTGGTCTTGTTTCACATCACTTTATTTCTATAATAAATAATATTGAATATTTATTCCTCATAATAATGTTCTTGCTACCTGAGTACAACCTCTGAGTTTGGTACACGCAAAAGATCGGGTATGTACTTTCTAAGTAGGGATTCATGGAACATATCATGAACATGATATTTATTTTGTGGAATGACCAAAAACTAATCAATTTTCCCAATATGATCAAGAATATAATAAGGATTGACTTATTAAGTGATTAAAGTTTCCTAATTTAAAAATATCATAATCTTATTCTAATGATATATTTGTAGGAATTCCTTGTCACTGACATTAAATTCTAGATCACATCAAATATTTTCATCACAAATTTTCTACGGACAACGACCAAAATTTTTGTATTACTAAATAGATATAACGTTATCTGAAATTTATTAAACATTCATATGACTCAATAGCTTTATTTTTCCAACATCATTCCAACATGTTCAAGTTCTAAACAACTTTCCAAATAGGGATTAAAAGAAGGGATCATAAATTTCATTTAAAATTTATTGTTATATGAAAAACAGACTAGAGGAATGTGTTGATCCCAAAATCCATTGAAATACATATCAGAATATAACAAAATACCCTCTACTATTTGAATTTTTTCCCCAAATTTCCCATCTATCTGAGGAAGATACACAATGATGAAACTCAAATCCCTGTCAAGAGCTTTTTGATGACATCACCAAAACATATAGGTAAACATCAGATCCCGAACAAATCCAATTGGATATAGAACCTCATGAAACCTTACCACTTTATTTATATTATGGAATGTGGATACATAGAGAAATATATTATAATAGAAATTAAGTGTGATGGATCTGAAAAGAGATTATCTATAACCCATAATTAACTCAACATCAGAGATTAAATAAACCAAAATGTTTACCAGTATCATTAATTATATTTCCAAAAAAAATAAATGAATTGCCTCTCAAAATTCATTCTCACTAAAACATATAAAAATAAAAAGGGTTGTATTGTTATAAATATCACTAAAAATATCCTTTATATTGATAAAATCCCATAATATAAAACCCAAAATTGGGTGTCAATGAATTTGAAAATATGATCAAACTTAAACTCATAATCCCATTGTGGTATCCATAACTCTTAAGTTAATATTTATTGGATACATATACACCTCTAAAAGTTAATTCATCCTTATTAATTATTTAATATCTTATATTATTCAAAAAGTATCATTGGATCCAAGGTTTCATCCTTATGTTTATAAAATATAAAATGTGATTTCATTATTCCAGAATCCTTTTAGAGGGATATAACCACATGAAATTTCACTAAAGGTTGAATGATAAAATCTCCATAGGACCCATTCATACTAGATAAAACATAAAATTATGAAATATGGTGGTAAGTATTTGTTTTAATATTTATCATTATTCATTTCATACATTTTTATTGCATAATATTTCCCTTTGTATTTTATCTTTAGTTGCTTTTGTGTCTTATCATCAACATTATCATTTAAATTGGGGAATTAATTTTAAAATTCTCAAACACATTTCACGTAATTAATTGGAGTGTGGGTAGTGTATTAGTTGATTTCATATTCTCCTTGATTTCATTAACTATCCCATTAATCAAATTTGGACATTCATGAGTATTATGACCCACCTTTCCATTTTCAAAGAACCTCCCGGTTCAATTTAGAAAAATTCCCATGATTATTTTTCCCACATTTCTAGCATGAATATGGAATTAATTTCATTCATTGTCTGATTTATTATAGTTTTCATGAGACTTGATCTTCCTTTTCTTATAAATTTTATTGTAATGGTCTGAATATCCATTTTCCATTTATTCCTTGAGTGTCCAATGAATGATTTATTTGTTTCTACTAAATTCTCTTATAGAAAATTCCTTTTAGAAACATTATTTTAAGACACTTAGTAATCGATCAATTTTTCTTTTTTGGACTAAGGGTTAAACTAGAATCATACATTTAAAGCACTGTAAGTATGGCAAGGTTCATAGATTGAGAAATTTTTGTAATCATAGTGACAATGATGAATAGAAATATATATTCTCAAAGGTTCTAATTCATTACTTAGATACTACTAGATGAGAAGACCCACTAAAAGAAAGATGTTTTCTCATGATGTATACAGTAGAATATTGTTCTCTCCTTAGATAGTCTTGAAGTTTGGTGTGGTTCATGCATTGAGAAATTTGTGTGATCATAGTGAAAATGTTATGTATCCCAACTCCTATAGATTTTTTTAAGGTGGTAAATCAAAAAAAATTCATCACATTCAGTATTAACATGGTTCCTTTAGGATACAACCATTTTCTAAAACCAAATATCATAGTGTGAGAAAAACTAATCATAGTGTAAAACTACATAATCGTAGTTTAAAACCACATAATCGTCAAAAATAATTTTTATGATGTCTAAGTTATTATACCTTTTTTAAATCTATAACAACTAAGGTTTAACCTAGTTTATTCATGACTATCATATATTGAAACCCATATATTGTTTAATAACAAAAATGAGCACTAACCAAAGCATATCCCTTGGGGGTTTAAAACTTTGTGTAAAAGATGTCATGTTTTCATGCACTAAGTGATAGTCACATCCATCTCAACACCTAATTTTAATAGTTATTACCACTATGTTCCTCTCTTATAATTCCATATCCAGTTGTAGTAGTCGTACTATGATGTATCTCTAGAAAAATCATATAATATATTTTCTTTACCATAACATTAGGATGTTTTTATATACTTAGAATTATCCGTATTTTTTGACTAATTTTTTATAATCCTAATATCCATAGATTGACTAAAGAATTACTTTTATACCAACTATAATTACCCATTATATTTATACATAAATATAAATTTTTTTTAAATATTAAATAAATTTCATAAATACATTCCTGAGGACAATAATTGTTTTATGTATTTAGATAATAAAAACACAATATTCTTATTCAATAAACCTCCTTAAATACCACCAACAAATATCCTCTCACATAGTACTCCTCTTTGGAATACCCAACTGAAACCTTTATATATAACATAGGGAAGGAAAAACGAATAATGGGTATGATTAGATGATATGTAAAGGAAAACATATGGGAAATAACTCTATGATAATATGAAAATATAATATAAGAATAAGATCATGTGATCACAAAAATAAATTAAAATGTTCATACTCAACCAATCATATATCATAAATAATATTTATATCATTTAAAGTTGTCATTAGAGAAAACATGACCCATAAGAGTGAAAAATCATCATAAATTAACCATGAACAATATGCTCATATCATTAAAGTGTGGCACCATAAAAAATATATATACTCCTTTAATATGTCTTGGTTAACTACCTAGACCATAAACATAGTGGATCAAGACTTATAACCAATTTCACATTGTTGATTATGATGCACATACTTCACATAGTGGATCAAGACACGACTATTTTTGATACTATATCAATCACATCGAATTGTTTCCCATTATTATATCATGAGATATAAAGTTGTTCACAATTAATTAGAGGTAGATATATGTCCCCCACCTAATTATGAAAACCCTAATTATGTGTTCCACAAAATCATAAAACATTTATCATATAATCACATCATAACCCATTTAAATAAAAAACGTTTCATAAAAATTTCATCAATTCACCACATCATAACCCATAAAAAAGTAATATATTCTATAAAAATTTCATCAACATAAAAATTAACTATTCAGAAAACAAATAAGTGTAATATCATTCAACCTTATCCCTAGTAATTTAAATATAAAATCAAATGATGTAATACTAGATAGAAATTGTTTTGGAAATACCACTTGAAATATTTATTTCATAAAATAACATTTCTACATTGAAATACTATTATCCAAAACACAAAACATTATCAACATCATTTTCCTTGAAAATTACAATGGAAACATATAAATTAATCTTTAAAAATAATTTAAAACATACCTTTTGTAAAATAGCATTTCCAATTTGAAAA
The DNA here is from genome assembly GCA_963277665.1 of Viscum album. NCBI lineage: Eukaryota > Viridiplantae > Streptophyta > Magnoliopsida > Santalales > Viscaceae > Viscum > Viscum album. The sequence goes on along the minus strand of OY728148.1, from coordinate 1,653,845,524 downwards.
AAACATTTTAAAACAAAAAATATTTCAAAATACTTTTCTTTGAAAATATCATGAGAAACATATAAATTAAGAAATAAAATAATCGAAAACATTTCATTAGGAATTATAAATTGCATTTTAGAAATTAATAAAAATTTATAAGAAATATTATAAATACTTTTCATTGAAAAGAAACATTAAAACTTATAAATAAATCATTAAAATAATGAGTTGTCCATGAAGGAGGAAAATATTGTTCTTGTTGTATGAGTTAAACAAAGATTCCATTCACATTTTAAGTAAATGATATATGGGAGTTATTTCTAAAAATGACATTTAGATTCCATTTATTTTTTAAAAAAATTTAAAAATGGGTAAATATGTCATTAATAAATCTTTTGGATAATTTGAAAACATTGTTAGAAGAGAAATATATGGAAGAGAAAGGGGTTTTTAGAAAAAGTGGGAAATATATATGGTTTTTATTAAAAAGAATTATTTTAAACTCTTTATTAAATAATGAGTGTAAAACAAAGGGAACTAATGTATTCTCATGAAATAACTAGAGGAGAAAAAAATGTGTTTCTTGTGAAATAGATATTAAGATTTTCAATGTTCCTCATTCTGGAACTCTTTCACATGGCCAAATCAGGTTGGTTATTCGACCTCATGAATTCCTAACCATACTCTAAAGGGTTCAATATAGAAACAAAGGATTAAATAGAAAATTATAGAGGATATACACCCTTTTATACAGTTGAAATATGACAGAAGTAAAAAAATATCAGAGTTAAATAATAGGTAATAGAATGAAGAATAAAACTTGAAGGTAAAGGATGAACCAAGTAAACCAAATAAAAATAATCCATGAAATTATAGGCTAAAATGTTACTAAATAACATGTTGTAAGTCATACAAGAAAAATAACAACCAAGACCAAATAAATCAAAATACGCTGGTCCTGAATCCTTATTCGGTCCCATATGTGACCTCTAACCCATCTAGTAAGAAATAATCAACTACAAGGTCCCTTACCCTTATCCAAACCCACATCCATATAATCTGCTCCATCACAAAATAGTGTCCTATATTTGGTGTGAGTAAAACTCATTAGGTAAACACCACCATATATATAAAAATAGTATGATAATAAGTGGATGTAATAAAGTGACAAATATGTCTATTAATTTATCGATTAGTGATAAAATAATGAGATTAATTTGTGAAAATGCTAGAATATTTACGAGCACATTCCATAACCTTGATAACTGCAACAACCAATCCATGGAATAATTACATAACCTGGAAAATCCATTTGTATAATCATTCCCTCATAACATTAATCATCCATATAAGTATTTATACATAACTAGGACAAGCCAATTATATAAGTACTTCCGCACAACCAGGTCAATCATGATAAGAATTACAGTATAAATGAAAAAATACCTTTATATAAGCCTTTTTTTATAACTAGGTTAAGCCCTATAAGTAGTAAAACATAACCAGGTTAAGTTCTATAGGCAGGATAATGTAACCAGGTCGAGCATTCTATGGATTACAGTTTAACAATACCAATCCCTTTATGTAATTATTTCTACAAGAATCACAACACAATTCATAATAGAAAGAATAAAACAACCTAATACCATAATCCGCAATTGTAAACTCATCTGATTGCCATTTTTCTTTCAATAATCCATTCATTAATTAAATTATATCTTAATTTTTTATCATTATAGTACACACACCCATTTCAAAAAAACTATCACCAGTCATTTAAATTATCAATTATGATGTTTTCTAAGGTGAATCTATCACAAGATATCATGTTAGGTATCATATCATGCTAAAACTTATCCTTAATCCATTCGCTAAATCTTAATCATCCAATGGTAGGCTTAACCCACTGGTCGTCGCAAAACAAGTATCGACACCATTAAGTCCGAAGGGATCCAATGAGTAGTCTAAACACATGATTATCGTCACCTATTATTATGTTTATTAATCTGAGTTTTTTTGAACATTCAGATAATATTTCATGTAAAATAAAAAATATAAACAGATAATAGGGATTGTTTTTTTCAGCCAAGATTATCCAGGGAATTAAGCGTTGTCCTCAACCAAAAATTTTAATGAGGAATAAAGATTAAGGATATAAAAAGAATAAACCAAGATCATATAAATAAAAAGATAAAAAGCCAAAAAAAATTGGTCAATATGTTCCAGCACTATAATGTAGAAAAGTGGAAGAGGTATAAAATCCAAGAGAAAATTTAACCAAGGGTTTGGACACATTATCAATGTCTGGGAGGGATTATAGCACTCTAAAGTCACCTAGAGCCTCATTATGGTTTAAGAGTAGTGGATACATAATGAATGAATAAAATAATATGCGTTGTGGGTTTAAAAATACATGTAATGAGAAATTCATAGTGTCAAACCCTTTCAAATCATGAAAATATTATTTTATCAGGTATGATGAAAAACACATCGCCATAGGTTAAAATAAGCTTGACTGACCATTTCTTGTTTTGAACCAATTTCATTGTGTCTAACCATTTCACACCCTGAAAAAGTTCATGATGTATTCATAATAATATTTACAAATTTTGTAACATTTTCAGGGAATGTGAAAGTCCTATATATATCTCTCAATTTATTTTTTACAAAATAGCCTGATCCACACCCAAATCCTTGTGAACTCATGAAGACCCATTGTTTACCCTTTTAAATATTCATATAAGGACCCCATTATTTTAAAAAAATATACAAACTTTAAATATAGAACATTATTCCCAATTAATTTCTCTCTTTTCCCAAAAAGGGACCTGACCACTAAGGTTAAACTAAGAGGGAAATCCCAAAAAAATAAGTTCATCCAAAACTCAAAGAGGGATTTACCTGGAAAAAATGCGATCTTACAACCAACCCATTATATAACAGCTCATCTTTCAGATCCTACAATAATCATTGTTAAGTCTCAGTAAACAACAATTATCACTATGCGTGTATATATGATTACGTCTCCCAGGACACCTCTTTAACATGCGCATGGTGCCACTGCACTTGAACTAGAGATATAGTCTTTATCAAAAGATACTTTTTACAACAGTCCACAATCTGTATTATATTATCCTCAATGGATGCATATACACCAAGCTCAATGTCATAAACTTCTAAAACATGAGAAGGTTCAAGTTGATATCTCAAAATCTATGAAATGTGAAACATTTCATGCGTGGAACTGTAGCCATGTTGAATGGATAATTAGTATTCCACTAGATCGACCCTTTCCAATATCTCAAATGGCCTGAAAATAATGGGATCCATCATTCCCAATTTCTGGAAATGGAATTACCCCAACATAGTAAAAACCTAAATGAAAACATGATAACCAACATATAACATTGAGGTTATATCTAATGTTAATTATATGATTTATTCCTAAAACTCCACAACATTAGAAGGTGAGATTTAGCACATTATTTTATTATAATGGCATGAATAAGGGAATAAAATCCTAAAGGGAAGAAAATTTTAGAATTATTAGAAAGAAATATTACATAAATGATACCCATAATACATTGGGAAATATAAAATACAAACTTGATACATTATGAAATTAAATAAATGATATCATTGAATGATTATTCAATGATTTATTCTTCATAATTTGGGGAAAGGAAACATTATAAGGGGTAGATTAAATCTCAGTAAGGGTATGTAATGTGGGAGAAATACATTATTAACAAGAATAAATTAAAATTTAAATGTAAATAAATGATAACACATTCTATTAAAATAATTAGATAAGTAAATATCAATATGGAAAGGTATTATACTAAAACATGTTCCATTTTAAACAATGAACTAAGAATAAAATGTATCCATAGATATGTCGATGAAAAATCTCAGGGATAAATTGTAACTAAATCTAAATGAGTTAAATACTTAATTAGTGAATTTCATGTTTCCTAGGTGCATGGTAACTTTATTTTCAAGACCACTCAGAAGATAGTTTACATCATATAGGGTATAAACCCATCTTACTGTTCTAATTAATACACCTCATGAGACTACTGATGCATTGAGGGGCTATCTATAATCGGGATCCACCTGTGTCGTACTAGTCCAAAGAATTCCTCATATTAAGGAAAAATATTCCTTGTAAAAATATCCATATTGAAAAAAGGATGTGGATTTATCTTTAGTTCAACAGTAGAGGCTAAGTAACAAAAAGGGGTTTTTATATTAATGGATGAAAATACCATTGAATGTCATTAGAAAAATCGTAAGGGACATGACATTTAAAACATTTATATGTGTCACATTCCACCTTGAAACATTTAAATAGTAAACCCAATGAAAGAATAATATTAAATGAAACTAAGAATATCATGAGAGTAAGTATATTCATTATATAACATTTTAAAGGTTAGTAAATTTACCAAATAAAAGTGAAATGGTTCCTAATAACAAATAAGTCGCAAGACAATTTAAATATAGACAAAATTACATTACCCTGACCTTAATTTTGTTTTGTGGCCTTTATCCTACAGTATAGTGGTATAAAATATGTTACCAACTTATAATGGAACCATAATCATATTTATAGTATTATATATCATCTTATTATAACATTCTATTAATCCTTTTTTAACAATATTTAATTGTTTTCACTATTTCATGTGTTAATTGACTAGTTTACTCAAGAATGTATAGTCTTAATATTTGATTATAAAATTAAATAGATCTTGATTTCATTATATCCATAATTTAAACAAATAATGAATTATATTATTTATTTAGTAAATATTTATTTAGAATAATATATAATTTTTTTAGATGATAACTGAAATGCACCGTTCGTGGAGGCGGTAGCCCATATTTATGTATGAATGCTATATTTATCTCTAAGTCGTATAAAAATAATTTGAAGTAAATGATACATATGTATATTATAATTACATTATAATATCTATTTTATATATGTTACATAATTCTATTAAAATCATCCTTATCATGTTCCATGTATAGTGCGAATGAGTGACATCGCATTGGGGAGGCAGTAGTCTACACTTCCACAAACGATGTTATCATATATATAAAAAATAGAAATTATAACGGTATGTGTTACAAAAGAATTTAATATTCATAAATACATAATAAATACTATATATAACATATATGAATTGGGTTTCCGACATAATGTTCACCATGAGAGGTGGTAATGGAAAAATGAATAGTTATTGTTTCGTGAGGAAGTTCTTCACTGTACACAGAAATAGTATGTTTGTTACCCATTTGATTGATGGTTTTGTAATTATAGTTAAAAAAATAGTCATGAAAACATCCTAGTTTATTTAAGATTCTTATTTTGTTATAAAATCATATAATAATAATATTTTATAGGTTGAATAATGGAAATAAAACTAAAGAGCTTATGGAAAGATGTTACCTCATAATAGGGTGACATCTGTTGGTTTGTACCAAGAGGTTGCCTTGGATGAACTATACCCAAGGGGAGGATTCTAAGATGACTTTAGGGATTTTTAGGAGATTGTTTTTCAGATGTTTTTCTAGCAAAATTTTCTTGGTATGTGTTTGGAAGTATGAGGAGAGGAGGCCTTTAATGGTGGAGGAGGATGGCAGTATTGTAATATTTTGACAAAGTAATTTCTACCACATTTTTATGTTGCATGTAGGTCAAATAATGGACCAAAATAGAACCAAGGTATTATAGGTAATAAATGCATCCATTCAATAGATTTTGGATAAGTTTATAGGTTTTTTTCCTTAAGGTTAATTTTTTGTCCCTAATTAAGTTTAATTTAACCTTAATAATTGTAATTAATTTTAATTACATTCACTAATATTTTTAGTAAAAAAATAATTTTATATTATTATAAATTATAAATTATTATGATTCCAAAAATGGAATTAATTTTCAAAAATTCCAATCAAATAATTTGAAGAAATTAAATTTAATTTAATCCTGCAAATGGTATGACAATGCAGGTTTTTTAAGGACAAAATGTCCAAACATTTTCTGTACTTTTATTCTCAAATTCAATGTGTGATTTGTTATAATGACCTAAAATAGGTTAATTTCCAATAATATTATCTAATTAAACATTAAAACCAATAGAAAACATAATTTTACCTTATAAATAAATTTAATGTAGATTCATTTTAAACATAAATTCGGTATTTTTAACTATTCATTAAAAATGAAATATTTTAGAAAAATATCCAACAATAACCCTAACATAATGTTCATATTTATATTTCAAATATGAAGAAAATTTTGACAGATTAAATCAATTAGAGTGTCAAAATTCATTTTTAAAATGGGTTCTCCATTAAAAGGTAATCAAATTGCCTTTATAAAAATATAATTTTTTAAGAGTGAAATAGGGTTTGTTCTTATCTAATGCTAATAAAACATAATGGATGAATATAAAAAATAGTTCATTGAATATATAAATTATATATTTCACTAAAATAATTACGTAATTTTAATTAATTATGTATGTTAAATAAAATATCCTTTAAAATCACAAAAATAATAATATTTCTTATTAAATCCCATTAGTTATTATTTTCATTTCTAAATAATTGGTAACCATGGAAATATTATTATTTATATAAAACATAAATTTTCATAAGAAATTAGATAACATTTATAAATAATAATAATACTTCTCTGTTATATCATATTATATTAAATAATAACATTTTAATAATATTTTTTCATTTGGTGAAACTCGATATTGCATGTAACGCAAGGTATAGTGGAAGGTTACTCTTGTGTGTAACTCAAGCTATCGAGGAAGGGGACTATTATGTGTAATAAAAGATAAAATATTTTTTCATACATTAAAATTTATATAATATATTATATTTATTTAACATAGTAAACATATTGTAATATATCATGTTAGTATATTCTATTTATACACTTGGGGTTATGTGTCATAAATACTACTGAATATAAAGTTGTACTATAGAATTTTTTTGTTCTACATTCTCCCCTACATAATTAAAGTCCATCCTCCTAATTTAAATTTTATATCAATAATTAGGGGATTCATATTTGAAAAATAAATATTGTTGAAAACCCCACATTGTGAATAGGGTTAATAACACATCATCTTAATAAGAGATAAAGGAAAGTACAATGCATAGATAATTAGGTTCCCTATTTGTCTAATATATGTGTGAAATGGAAACATGGATAAAGAGGAAAGTCAATCGATCTTGTTTTGAATGAGAGTTCTAGATAACATGGTAAGGATAAATTCAATATTCAAAAGGCCATAAATCTGTGATGATTTATGGGGCCCTTTGATGCATTGGAAAAGAAAGTTCTATGATTTTTCATTCAAGACCATTTTTACATGAGATTAGGAATTCATTCACTCTCCATGAATATAAATAAATATACCTACTTGGTTCATTCCAATTACTGAAATCTTATCCATTGGTTGTTACATAAATTGTTCATACATCATCTCTTAGAACTAGATTCATCGTATTGTGATGTAATATATCAATCTCTAAAACCACATCCAATACTCAACATAAACTATTTCATAAATGTATAACTTTTCCCAAATATTATGATCCAACACTTTAGAAATACTAGCAATGAATTTCCAAAAATGAACATATCATTATCCTATAATCTACATGACATATCTCTTTAATCACCATACACTGAAAAGGTGAACACCTTCATCATGTATCCTGTTGAAATATGGAATAACATTAATTATATTAAAATGTTATTAGAAAAATGCATTCTTCTTTATTCATTTGGTGACAAACATGTTATTGGATATATTCCTTAAATCCCAAAATTGTGGTAAACAATATCAATGATAGAATAGACTACTTAAAAAGAGTCATTAATTATTTAAAAGTTACTCAGTACATGACCAAATCAATAATTTGTTCATCATTATCTTCACATTAGGAATGTATTAAGGGTTGAATCTCGCTAAGTCATGTGTTTTTTAGAAAGATTAACTTTCTACTGAATAATTTTCTTAGTACCATTCATTATATGATCTCAAATCCATAATAATAATTTATTTCATTTCAATCCACATATATTCCATAATTATTATAATTGTTACATTAGTGGTAAAATATTAAATTTTAATAATTATTGACTCCAAATATATAAATACACCATTTATTCAACTTTATCCTTAATCTCTAAACCAGGGTAACTCATCATATTACATTATACATCATTCCTTTCACATTTCACCAGTAGATTCGTCATCAACAACAATATAACCATTACTCAAAACACATTTGTGATTCTCTTCATGAGATTTCCACTTTGAACCTCTATATGCATAATGACCATTCATTCTACCCTTGATGAATTTAACCATCGATTATTTCATAGGGAGACTAATATTACCATCCATTACGTAAAAATAAATCTTCATTTATCATTTTCAGTTACTTGATTTTTGTTCATCTTTTCCAAAATAAAAAATATCTTCTTGACCCTCTATTTTATTCTCTTTGGATATTCTTTCCACATTCATGAAATAGATAACACTGAATCCTATTTCAACTAAGGTTTCCATTACCCAAACACTTAGTGAACTCATTACTTCTCTTCCTTATTGATTATAAGAGTTGGTTAAGGTACATGTTTTTTATCATGTTCTATGATAGTTGATTAGGAATGATCGCAACATCCTTCAATCCAGTGATTATTCCATTTAGTATTTCATTATTAAATTTTCCATCACATTCAATGTTAACCAAGTTCCTTATGATTCTCACCATTGACTAAAACAATAGTCCATAGTATGAGTAAATCTTATCAAAATTGAAAACTGCATAATCATGAAAAAATACTTATATGATGCCAAAATCATGGCTCCTACATTCTCAATCTATGAAACCTAATGTTTAACTGAGGTTATTCATATTCATATTATAATTAAATACTTCTTGATGGTTCATAATGAAAAATGAAAATTATCCTAGGTATATCCCCCAGGATTTTCATTCCAGGTGCACAGTAAGGAATTTTTTCATGTACTAGGATACACCGAGTTAGGTCTAACACACCTCGTCGAAGTTGTTACACCTTGGTACATCAATGCCAAAACCATGTCTAGTTTTAGTATCCATCCAGGGATATATTTATAGGAATAACCATATAATCACTAACTTTCCAAAATTCTAGGATTTTCTTGTATAATTATCCGAAATATATATCTTATCATTGTACTCCATAATATAAGTTTTCTAATTATAGTTTCCAAGGTCACTACTAAATTTCCTTCAATACTAACTATACTACCCCATCCTCAGAAGTCTAGATATGGTGTATTGTTTTATTATCTTGGAATGAATATAATGAATTAAATAATTAAGGACAAAACACTTTAGAAGTATTTGAAATTCAGATTACATGAATGATACCCAAAATACATTGGGAAATAGAAAATACAAACACGATACATAATAAAATGAAATAAACTGTATAATTTAATGTTGAATAAATGATTTTTTATTCATGACCTAGGTTATGGAATCATAATAAGGGTGACCTAAAATGTTCAGTAAGGATAAGTATAGTGGAAACAATAACGAATCATTAGGAATAAATTAATGTGGAAAGGTGAATAACTGATAACACATGGAATTCAAATAAATAGATATGGAAATATCAATATGTCAAGGTGTAAAATTGAAACACGTTCCATTTTAATCAATGAATTGAAAATGAAATGAATCCATAGATATGACAATGGAAGATATCATAGATGAATAATAATTAAATCTAAATGAGTGAAATGCTTAATAATTGGATGGTGTGTTTCTTAGGTACATAGTATCTTTACAATCAATACCATTCACAATATGGTTTACAACATATAGGGTAAAAAGTCATCTAATTGGTCCAAATGATTCGTCTCATGTGATTACCAATGCATCAAAGGGCTATTTATATCTATTCCCCACCCATGACATACTAGCACTACTAAAAACAAGGTTTCAACACTTCTAAAAAAATCATTTATCAGAACTAAAAAATCATTGATAATCAAGGTGATATTAAAATGGGTTCCCTTTTATTTGTGTTAAAAGCATTTATAAAGTCCCCTCTTACCGGTGATAATGAATTCACTAATAAAAGGGGACATTTATCAGTTTTTTTATCTCTGATAAAATTAAAAAAACAATTGTTAATCGGAGGTCCCCATTTTATCATAACGTGACCCCCCCCCCCCCTTCAACAGTGTAACGATCCCCTACCAGTGCACACCACTGCCATCCCTTTAAAAGCATTAGGCACCCCCACCCCCACCCCCAACCCTTTAATAGTGTTATCCCCCAACTCCCACCCACACACCCATTCCTATGCTTAGATTCAAACCCAAGACCTCTCCCTTACGCGCCTTCACCTTTACCACTCATCAATCAGGTTTTGATCTCCATTTAATGATATATATAATAAATATTTATATATTTAGTTATATTTATTCCTATATTAATAAAGATTTATATTAATATATATATTTATTCATATATATATATATATATATTTATTGAAATATATATTTAGTTATATATTTTAATTTTTAAATTTATTCATATATTAATATAAATTTATGAAATTTGTTTTATATACATTTATAAAATCTTTTTTTTGTATAAATAAATAAAAAAATACATATATAAAAAATTCACACACATGAATATATATTATATATATGTGTATTTATATGTATAATTATATATATTTATATACATTAATATATATTAAATATATTTTATGTTAGTATTTATATTCATTTGTTATTATATATAGATAATATATACCAGTTTGTTAATATAGGAACACACTAATATATATATATATTCACACACACAAACATAGATTATATAGTTGTATAAAAATTTATATATTTTTATAATAAATAAAAGGGATATTAGTTTTTATTTATTAAGGGATTATATATTTATAAATGTATTTTATATGTAAATACATTTAATTATTTATTTGTAAAATTAAATTTTTATGTGTGAATATATTAAAAAAATGTACACAGTGTAATACATTTCATTGTAAATAAATTTACATTTTTAATAATGATAAGACTTCAAAGTTGTATTATCAATATGAATGTACACCAAGGGAATAAATTCATTCCCCGCTAAAAGGGAAAAAATAACCCCTTAAAATGAGGCTGAAATTCCATAAAATGATAAAATATTTTATGTATTGTAACTAAAAACTAGGTTTTGGAGTCCTTTTGGCATCTAAAAACATGGAAAAAGGTTCCCCTAAGTGACTAGTGCATAGATCTGGTCACAAGCTTCGATTTGATATGTTGTAGAGCTCAAACAAACACCTGGATCAAACGTTAGTGCTGTTTAACGTTTGAGTTTTTTTTTCAATTTATTTTATATATTTTATTAATTTTTTAATTTTTTGTGTCTTCAAATTCTTATTAAATTATTATTAAACAATAATTATTTAAAATTTATAATTAATAAAAAAATTAAAATATTTTATAATCCATTTTCACTGAATATCGTATATTATAAGTGTAATTGTCCATTTCTACTTATCTAAAACCTATTTAAAATATATATATTATATTTATATAAATTTAAATATATTTATATATGTATATATTAATTCCTTATATTTAATGAAATTTATTTTTTGAAATATAGCCGTTATCTATACTAGTAATAAAGAGTTGATAAATACCACTCTTTATCCGCACTAATAAAACGGGTACCTTTATCAGTGCTAAAAAAGAACTGATAAAGGGGTACATTTAAGAGTGCTTTTTTAGCACAGTTAAAAGTACTATTTATCAGCACTTTTTTAGGGTTTTTAATGGATGGGGCTATGAAAACCTATTTTTATTGAAGTGTAGTTGAAAGCATTCCTCATATTTGTAAGTAATAAACCTTAAAAAAATATTTGTATTGACTAAGGGATATGGATGCCTTAATATTCCGCCATTGGAATCTAAGTAAAAATAATGTGTTTTGACATTAATGGAGGGATATAACATTTAAATATCATAAAAATAATCTTGAGCTAAATGACATTTTAAACACTCCAATGTGTCATATACCACCTTGAAACATTTAAATAATAAACCCCATGAAGGGATAATATTAAATTAAACATATAATTTAATTATAGCAAGGATATTCATGATATAAAATTTTAAAGGCTAGTAAATACACTAAATAAATGTGAATTGGTGAATAATAACAAATAAGTCTCAATGGAATGTAAATTGGGATGAAATATCTTACCTTAAAATTCGTTTTGTTTTATGGTATTTATCATCATGTAAATTCGTTTATAATATGTTACTAACATGTACCAAAACCATAATCATATTAATAAATTTATATATTATCATATTATAACGATTAATTACCCATTTTTTATAAATCGTTCATTATTTTTACTATTTCAGGTGTTAATTACTAACTTTACTAAAGTATGTTTTGACTAGTTATTTGATTGTAATATTTATTAGAAAAATATCTCATCATCTAAAAAAATTAAACCATTTCTTAATTATCTTATTTATTCATTACATGTGTATTTTTACTAATCTATAATGTTTGGAGATAACAAATGAATCACATCATTCATGGAGACGACAGGCTATATGTACACATGAATTCTACATTCATTTCCATGTCAATGAAAAGTAAATTATAAATACGTATATTATAATTACAGTATCATATATATTTTATATATGTTATATAGGTTTATTAAAATCATCCTTAATTCATTCCATGTATATCTTGAATGAGTCACATCGATTTGAAGAGGCGGTAGTCCACAATTCCAGAAACGATTGTATTGTATTTATACAAAATGGAAGGTATAAGTGTATGTGTTATAAAATAATTAATGAAATAAAAATATATAATAAATATCATATATGACATATATAAATATTTTATTCATCATAATTTCCACCATCAGGGGGGTAAAGGAAAAATGAATAATCATTCTTTCATGAGGTTGATGTTCACCATACACAGAAACAGTATGTTAATTACCCATTAGATGGATTTGTGTGAAAGTGTAGGTAAATACCATTGAATAATAACACTCTAGTATATTAAGGATATTTTTTTCTTATAAAATCCAATAATAAAAACATTTTTGGGTTTGATGAATAGAAATAATACTAAATAAATTAATGAAAATGTTAACTCCTAATCAGGTAACATCTTTTAGTTTGTACAAATAGGCTTCTTTTTGTGGATTCTTTCCTAAGGGTACGCTTATTAGATGATGTTAGAAATGTTTTGGAGATATCTTGGTAGATTTCAGTCAAGCCAATGTGTCTTAATAGGAGTGAGTAAGTTGGAGGAGAAGATGTCGTTTTATAGTGGAGGAGTGGCACTCTTGTAATATTTTTCCAAACAAATTCCTAACCCATTATTCATTTAATAAGTGGATAAAATATTGGAATAAAATATTTAAAAGGTATTATATGGTCTATATATGGACAAAAGAATATCTTTTTTAAAACTTTATATGTTATTTGGGGCCTCTAGGTTATGGATTATTACTTTATTAAACTTAATTTAACCATAATAGTTTTAAATAATTTTAGTTACTTTCCATATTATTTTGGGTGAAAAACTAAGATGTACATTTTTGTAATGCCCCAACCCGAGTTACCCAGAATCCTTGCATTATTACATAACATTGGCATGATCTAAAAAGATTATGTCTCAAAGGACCTATTATATTATTACCCTTGGAAATACCAGATACATTCATATGTTTTACAATACATTATAAAATAAAAAAAACTACAAAAACATTGTCTCCATAGACCACACTCATATCCCTTAGACTATCCCTATAGTTTAGTCATAATATACTCCTTACCATCACGGGGAAAATAAAATATAGAAAGTAGTGAGCTAAAATGATCAGTAAGGATAACAATTAAGCAGAATCTTTCATAAATTAGCATAAACATTTAAGGAAATGTATATGACTAAAACAAAATCCTTTTAAACTTCAACATCAGCATAATATGGCAAAGATAAAATCGAATAATTCCATTTACTTATTCACATGGATATTATTGTAGTCAAATAATCAAATGCAATCTCAATATCCACTTTCATAATGATGGAATGCATAATTCCAGACTTCATAACCACATAGCCAAGGCCTTGTGCTAAGACTAAAAATATGATTTTGTCAAGGCCTTATTCCAAGACACTATATTGTCTCATGATACCTACCGATGCATTGATTATCTATACAGGGCTCCATCGGTCACATACTAATTCCAATGCATTCCTCAAATGAAAATGTTTAAGCGTAACCTAAACATTCGTATTAAAACTAGAATACGAAATGTCAACACGTTATACACAAACCATTAATGGTGTAACAAAACATATCCATATTCAAACATATCACAAAACCTTCAATGCAATATGAATGTTTTGTGTCATAATAAATCACCATCAAATAAGCTTAAAATTATCATAGGATGTTGACATAGATGAAATCAAAACTTTTTTTAGAGAAATATATCTTTCTATTTTGAAATCTTTTAAAAGTAATATAATTATAAAATAAAACATTTATTTTAAAAATATTCTTATAAGCATGTAAGGGCATCTTCGACGATGTTATAATGATAGAAAATAGTTGCACCCTCCGTATAAGTTAAAAAATATTCTAACAATAATTTTGCCGAAAAGGTCATAAAGTACCTTGTTTGAAAAACGACAGAAAGATTCCCAAAAAGTATATATAAGGTCAAATAAGGGTATAAATGACATTAAACCATTTTCTATTAAATAGTAAAAATGTTTTGAAATACATTTTTAAGAAAACACGGATGTGGGTGATAATGAACTCCGTGTAGATATTTATGTAAAAACAACCTCAGATAATAACGAGATTGTGAAATTAACCCTTACCATGTAATTTTCCTTCATTGAGGATAGGTTAACCTCCAGTATAATGTTGAAATCATTTTTATTAAATAATACTAGAACCATATACATTAATATGATATCATATATGATCTTCAAATATTTCTTTTTTAATTATAATTCAGAAGTATCATCATTCCGGGTGTTAACTGATCCGTTTTCCGTTATATGATTTGTTATGTAAGCAATGTTTGTTATGGATATGATGTATATTATTCATATTCAGAATGATATTAAGTCTTTAAACCATATTTTTAATCATTAAATGAAAATTAGTCTTGAATGGATACAATGGTTAATGAATCTCATCTCATTTTTTGGGACGGTAATCTGTACGTATCCACGAGCGACAATATCATTATTTTAATATTAAAATAGTATATAATTATAGAGCCTCGACCCTAGTCACCCATATTTGGTTCATTATTACATAAAATTTTCATGATCACAAAAGATCAAGTCTCAGAATACCGATTAGTTTAGTAGCCTTTGAAATACTAGTTCCATTCATAAGTTTTACATTACATTATAAAATGAAAAACTACAACAACATATTCTCCACAGTCCAAACTCATATCCCTTATCCTATCCCTATAGTTCAGTTATAATATCCTTCTTCACATCCTGGGAGAAATAAAATATTGAAAGGGGTGAGCTCAAATGCTCAAAAAGGATAACAATATAGTGGAAACATTCATAAATAAGCATAATCATTTAAGGAAATATATAAGACTAAAACAAAAGCCTTTTAAACTTGAACTTCAGCATAATATGGAAAATATAAAATCAAATAATTCTATTTACTAATTAAAAAGGACATTTTACTAGTTGAATAATCACAAGTAATATCAATATCCACTCTAATAATGATGGAATGCATAATTCCGGACATCATAACCACGTAGTCAAGGCCTTGTGCCAAGAATACAAATATGATTTTTCAATGACTTGTTTCAAGACACTATTTTGTCTCATTAGACCTATCGATGCATCAATAAGCTATAGCAGGCTCCACCCGTCACTTACAAAGTCCTATGCATTCCTCATATGAAAAGGTTTAAACATAACATAAACATTTGTATTAAAACTAGCATACAAAATGTCAATACTTCATCCATAAACCCTGAATGGTGTAAAAATAACACATGCACAATAAAACATATCACAAAAACTTCAATAGAATATATATGTTTTGTATCATAATAAATCAACTTCAAATAATATTAAAATCCATCAATGAATGTTGACATAGATGAAATAAAAAAAACTAGAGAAACATCTCTTTCTATTTTGAAATCATTTAAATATCATATAATTATAAAATAAAACATTTATTTTGAAATTATTCTTATACGATTGTAGTGGAAGCTTCGAAAATGTTATAACGGCTGAAAATATTTTCACCCTTCGTATAAGTAAAAAAAACATTCTTACCATAATTTTATTGACAATGACATAAAGTACCTTGTTTGGAAAACGATGAAAATATTCCTTTAAAAACATATAAGGTCAAATGTGGGTATAAATTTATTTAACCCATTGGTTATTAAATAGTAAAAATATTTTGAAATACATTTTGAAGAAACACAGATATGGATGATAAAGAGGTCCTAGTAGATACTTACGTATAAAACAACCTTGAATAATAAAGAAATTGTAAAATTAACCCTTAACTTGTAAATTTCCTTATTCAATGGTATTTTAAACTCATATATAATAGTTAAAACATTGTTATTAAATTATAAAATAACTATATACATAAATATGATATCATATATGATTTTATAATATTTCTTTGTTAATAATATTTTAGTAGCATGATCGGATCAGGTGTTAACTGATTTGTTTTCCTTTATATTCTTGGTTAGGTAAGTCATGTTTGTTATGTATAGGATGTATTTGATTCATATATAGCATGATATTATGTTCATAAACATTATTTTTAATCATAAAATGAAACTTATTCTTGAATGATTACGATGGGAATGAATCTCATTGTGATCATGGAGACGGTAATCCGTACGTACAGACGAGCGAAAATAACATTATATTGATGATGAAATCGTATGTAATTGGATAGTATATCATATATACAGATTAATTAACAGGTTATATATATTATTTAAATCAGTTATACTCATTATTATACCCATCAAAATAATGAAGTGTTTGAATAACAAACTGCACTATGACGTGGAGATGGTAATCTGTACGTACGAACGTATGGTGACTTTGTCATTTATAGGATAGATAGAATGATAAATATGGTTTGTAATATTTTTATAATAACATCACAGTATATATATGATACTTGATATATTATTTTATAATGGAAACAAAAAATAAAATGAAGTGGAAGAAGAAAAGAACTTGAAAGATGTGATGAAATATTTACCTCTTTTTCGGGTTATTGCTTTTGATTTCATCAAAAGGGCTCCATAGGTTGGATTTATGACTAA
The DNA here is from genome assembly GCA_963277665.1 of Viscum album. NCBI lineage: Eukaryota > Viridiplantae > Streptophyta > Magnoliopsida > Santalales > Viscaceae > Viscum > Viscum album. The sequence goes on along the minus strand of OY728148.1, from coordinate 1,653,828,077 downwards.
AGGAAGGCCTCTATGATGAAGGTAGGACCATTTGGATGATATTTGGGAAGAGTTTGTCCGAGACAAATGGCTTTGGAGAAGTGAAATTAAGAGAAGGGTAAGTGCCCTTTTATAAGAGGGGTGAGGGGCACATTAGGAAATGATTGAAATATTATAATATAATATAATAATTTTCAGTTTTTAATTGCTCCAAAATTAATTATTTAGAGGATATTGTTGGGATGAGTTGAAAAACACTCAACTAATAGGTTTTAGACAGGTTTGGGTCACTATAATACCATTATTTTTTAGATTTAACTCTTAGTCAAATAGTTTGGCATTTATCATGTCTCTTGGTATTTTTATATTATTTGGTTAATAAAATTAATCTAAAATTACAAGAGAACATCAAGTGGTTCATCAATTAAATATATAATACTATTTAATCCCTTTAGCTGATACTTAGAGTTTTAGGGATAGAATATCAATTAATAATATAATATTTTTTTTAAAAACTCTTTTATGTCAATTTTGACACAATTTGGTATTTTGTTTTTCTTAAATTCCTAAATGAATTATTACTTCAAAAAAATTAATTTCATCAACCATAACATGTCATATTAACCTACACATTTAGTGGAATTCATTAATTATCCCAAATTAGATTTATTGGGAAATTTATAATATCAATTTTTTTAATCTTTCATTAATAAGGTAATTACTGCATCATCATTGTGTCATAAATAAATTTAATCATTTAATGTCTAAATATTTAAATAAAATACCTTTATGTACTAAATATTCCTAAATTTCTAATAAATATTTATAGTCTAATTTTTCTTACGTATAACCATATATTAAAAATGGTTTTGTTATTAAACATTGATTTTAACTCTTTTAACTCTTCTTTAAATAATATAATAATAAATGTCCTAATATAATCCATGTGGACCAAAGGGGGTCATATTTAATTCCTAAGGTTTTTTCGGTCTAATTATACATATCCAATAGAATTAGTACATCTGTTAGGGTAACTGTGATATCAATTTTACCCTTAATTACCCTATTTACTTTTAACCGTGGTAAATAAAAGTCAAAATTTTCTATTCACAAAAAAAATAGTTTCATCTTATTAAACCACATTTTACTTAATGCTATTAATAGTTTCTCTCGGATTTTTGAAATTCAACTCACAGAAGTGGTAAAATTATGTTTTATACAAATTTACAATTGCTCTTAGGAGGTTGGTAAAAGAGGGTTAAAAGTTCGATAAAATTTTATATATCTAAAATTATTAAAAAATGATTCCAATGAATTATGTTGAACATAAATAGGAATTATGTATCTATTTTTACCTAAAATAAATTAAAATAAAATAACTAATTTTTAAAAGAAATATTCAGTTTTAACCAACAATGCAGTGTCTTTTCACTATTCATCAAAAATTGAAAGTTTTTGAAAAAATACCAAAACATTATCCTAAGACAAATTCGATATTTTGAAGCCAAAAATGAAGTCCATTTTGAAATATAAAATTTATAAAATTTCAAAAAGTTGGTATTACTATTCATGATGGCAAGATTGATTTGTCGTGGTGTGTTAAAACTCTAAGTTATGTACAACCCAAGCTATTACATTGTTCAAAAGGAAACGTATTGTTGAAGCCTGGGGTGTTACATTATCTCCTCCATTAAATAATTTCATCCTTGAAATTTCTAGAATATTACTTCATAAAAATATTCATGTGGTTCTTCATCATAATTTCCTCATGTTCCCATGATGTCTCTTCCATCTTATAGTTTCTCCATAGAACTTTTACCTCACAAGTCATCTAGTTTCTCAACACTTGTTCACTTGTATCAAGAATCATGAGAGGCTTTTCGCAATAATATAGATCATGTTCCAATTCTAATTTCTCAAAGGTGAGTACATGATATGGGTTTGGCATTTATTTTCTCAACAGTGATACATGGAACACATCATGAACTTTAGAGACACTTGGCGGTATTGCCAAACGGTAAGCTACAGTCCCAATTCGTTCCAGAATTTAGAAATGTTCGATGTACCTTGGACCCAATTTACCCATCTTACTGAAACGTATAACACCCTTCCATGGAGATACCTTCAAGAAAACATAGTCTCCAACTTGAAATTCCAAATCCTTCCAATGTTTATCGGCATAGCTCTTTTGCCTACATTGGGATGCTTTGATGTGGGTTTGGATAACCCTCACCTTTTCTATTGTTTCCTCAATAAGTTCTGGGCCAACGATTTTTCTTCCACCAACATCATCCCAACATGTTGGTGTGAAACATCTCTTTACAAATAACGCTACATACGGTGCCATCTGAATACTTGAATGGAATCTATTTTTATATGAAAATTCTACCAAAGGTATATATTGATCCCACATACCTACAAAGTCATGTGCGAAAGATATCAACATGTCTTCTAAGGTTTGAATAGTTCGTTCTGATTGTCCATCTGTAGGAGGGTGGTAGGCAGTGCTCAAACGAAGTTCTGTATCCAAGGCTTTCTGACGGTTTTTCCAGAATCTTGATGTAAAATGGAGATCATGTTTAGAAACAATTGATAAAGGTACTCCAAGAAGTCTTACGACTTCATTAATATATAGTCTTGCTTGATGTTCAAGTGGTAAATCTTTTCATATAGCAGGAAAATGTGCTAACATGGTAAGATGATCAATAATGACCAATATTCCATCATTCCTTCTGGGAGTCTTTTGTTGTCCCATAAAAAATGTCATCATAATATTATCCCATTTACACTCAGGTATGGGAAGAGGTTTCATGACTCCTCTAGGCTGTTATCTTTGTTGACAAACCATACATCTTGACACAAAATTAGCAACCTCCCTCTTCATATTGTCCCACCAAAAATGTTCCTTCAAATCTCTATGCATCTTAGTGCTACTAGGGTGTATAGAGAAATTGGATTTATGAGAATCATCTTACAAATCCCTTTTAGATCAGGTATATTTGGAACACAGAGTATCTTCCCAAATTTTAAAATCCTATCACTATATATAAAGTCAATCAATCTCCCATCATTCACAGCATTACTTTTCTTTTGAAACTCCTCATCATTATCCTGAAAACTTTTTATCATTTCTAGTAAAGATGGTTTGCTAACCATTTGAAAAAGTAATGATGTTTCACCGTCCATGATTATTCCTATATTCATTTTCACTAGATCAATGAAAATAGGATCCCTTTCAACTCACATCTTGTTCAAAACTCCACGATATTTTCTGATCAAAGAATTTTCCACCTTATTTTCCTTCCTATGGTGGTAGTGTATTATGAAATCATAATCCTTGAGTAGTTAAAGACATCTCATTTACCTCATGTTGATATCTTTCCGTGAGAAAATATACTTCAAACTCTTGTGATCGGTATATATCTCACATTTTTCACCATAGAGATAATGTCTCCATATCTTCAAGTCAAACATTATAGCTTCTAACTCAAGATCATGAGTGGGATAGTTTTTCTCATGAATTTATAGTTTTCGTGATGCATATGAAATAAACCTATCATTCTTCATAAGGATACAACTAAGTCCTTTCATTGATGCATCACCATAAATAACAAACTCATCATTCGCTTATGGAAGAGTCAATATAGGAGAATTGACTAATCTTCTCTTCAGTTCTCCAAAACATTCTTCACACTCTTTTTTTCAAATCAAATTTAACCCCTTTATGTGTGAGATTGGTTAATGGGTTAGCTAATCGGTCAAAATTATGGACGAAACACTAATAATAATTTGCTAAACAAATAAAACTATATACCTCAGTTATACTCGTCAGTGCTACCCATTATTGGATTGATCATTCCTTTGAAGGATCAATGGAGATTCCATCCATTGAGACAATATAGCCATGAAAATAAATATCTTGAAGCTAGAATTCACACTTTCTAAACATCCCGTATAATTTATTTCTTCTGAGGGTTTTTAGAATAGTGCACAAGTTATTTTCCTGATCTTCATAGCTTTTATAGTATTATAGGAAATCATTAATGACTACCACTACAATGTCATCAAGATATTCCTTGAAAACATTGTTCATTAGATCCGTGAAAATATAGTGTGCATTAGTCATCCCAAAAGGAATTATTGTAAACTCATAATGCTCGTACCAAGTTCAAAATGATGTTTTTGGAATGTCTTCCTTCTTCACACACAATTGATGATATCTAGATCGTAGGTCATTCTATAAAGAATATTGATCTCCATGAAGTTGGTCAAATAAATCACCAATTCATTATAGGGATACTTTTTCTTTTTTTATAGCATTGATATCTCTGTAGTCAATTCAAAAACTCATAGATTCGTTTTTATTTTTAACAAAAAGGACGGGGGAACCCCATGGAGAAACGCTAGGGAGAATAAATACCTTATTACTCAATTCCTCTAGTTATTTCATTAGTTCCACTAATTCCACAGTGTCCATTCAGTAAGGGGCCTTCGATATGGTCCTTGAACTAGGAATTAAATCAATGGAAAACTCAATTTCTCATTCTGGAAGATGTCCAAGTAAATCCTCTGGAAACACATCAACATATACTTGCACAATAAGTACGTCCTCTATTGGAACATTATTTTCCTCATCCATAGTAATTTCATTTTTTTATTCCCTAATAATTGAATTTATTAGAGCTACTGGGGGTGGATCTAGATAAAAATCAGGTGGTGACGATTCATATCTAAAGATAAGGTAATCCTTATCATCCTTGAGAATTTATCCGCCTTCTTCATACAACAAATTTTCACATCATGGACTGAAATCCATTCCATACCATGGATTATATCAAATTTAGTCATTGGTATGATTATGAGGTCAGCAGAGAAAGAACATTTATATTCCCTAATGGGAGCTGATTCACAAAACATTATTGCGATGATACTTTCCATAGTTGTTTTTACTGACAACTCCCTTATTAATTCAAATTTAAAATATCTAATTTTCTTAGAAAACATGGATGGTATGAAACAATTCCATGATCCTGAGTCAAATAAATGATTGGATAAACTTGATGAAACCATTAAATTACCTTCCACCGCGTCGTTTGGAGCTTCAACCTCAGCAGTAGTGATTGCATAATCTTGGCCTTCATCCCTTTTCCTTTTCTAAGTTAATTTTCTATAGCACTTTGGAAATTCATTTTTATAATTCCCCTTTCACTACAATTGTAGCATTCAACATTGATAGCCTCTTTTTTCCCCTTGTAATCATGATCTTGGTGGCCTCTTTCAGCACACATGTAACATACACACATTCTCTTTGGGAAAGTACCGGGGTGTTTCTTCCTACATTTACTGCAGGATGGATATTCAGCTTTTCCCATCATCCCCTTATTTCCATTTCTAGAGTGTTCAGTAGATCTATTCTTCTCTTGCTTTATTTTAATGTCGTAAGACGTAGAGAATTCCATTTCTAACTTGAAAGCACATGAGAAAATATCATTGTACGACAAGAAGGATTGTGAGAATAATTCTTAATGGAGAAATGTTTTTAACCCATGAAAACAAATGATCAATATTAATTCATGGGTTATGTATATAATATGCAGCATTCCTTGCTATCCTTATAAAGTTAACCTCATACTTTGCGACATTCTCATCCTCTTCTTTCCTCAGACTCATAAATTATCTTTCCAAATCCACTCGATGGTCACAGGGAAAGTACTTTTCTAATAAAATATCTTTATAAATCCTCTATTCAATACTTGATACTTCTTCATCCTCCTTTTTTTCTTCATTTAATGACCACCATTGATCAGCTTCTCCAGTGAGGCAATAAACTGCCATGAAAATTTTTACCTTTCACTACTCCCCAAAGCATGAAATATTTTTTCTAAGGAACTTATCCATTGCTCAACTACTAATGGATTTGTAGTCCCATTGAATGTTGGAAGTTGTTGGCTTATGAAGCGGTCTAACATTGATCCTCTGCATTTTGGACCAGGGTTCTCCATACAGGTAAGATTATTATTCATAACCTAAGTGAGTTATCCCAGTATGGTGATTAGATAGTCCACACCAGTTGCATCACCAGCTCCACTATAACTATCTTTATTAGGAGGGAAATCCATAAATGGATTACTTGCATTGATATTGTTTCCATTCTTTTAACTTGGTGCCATTTCTAAACAATGTCAAACAATAGAATAGTTTATGAATCGCAATACATAATTCCAAACTTGTAAAACAATTAACTTAAATTGAACAGTTTATGGATATAATTTATAATAATAAAACTTTTTTCTTTGATGAAGTATATACTCATAAACCTTTCATAATGTTTTGTGAATAAAATGAGATTGATCCTAAGAATATCCCCTTGGAATGTCTTAACAAAGAGTGCAGCAAGGTCCGTTGTCATGCACCAGTTCTCATTCGAATATAGCACAAAGCAGTGTTTTTGGGTTTTACACCTAGGTATATCTGTCCCAGATCATCCTCTACCTGTTCATATCCAGATAGAGATGTATTGCTTGAAAAACTCACAAAATCTCTACAGAACCAAAATTCACAGAAGTTATGTTATACTAATCCTCAAAGTCTATCTTAGGATAATGTTTAATAATCATAGTTTTTCTAAATATAGCTTCCAAGTTTTGTACTAAGCTTCCTCTGATACCAACTATAACTCCCCAAACCTAGTTAACCAGAGTCATTACATTATTACATAACATTGTCATGATCACAAAAGATCAAGTCTCAAAAGACTGATTAGTTTAGTAGCCTTATAAAAACTAGATACATTCATAAGTTTTATATTACATTATAAAATGAAACAATACAACAGCATAGTCTCTATAGTCCATAGTCATATACCATAGAGTATCCTTTTATGTCAGTAATAATATTTTTCTTTGCATCCAGTGAAAAATAAAACATAGAAAGGGGTGAGATCAGATGCTCAGTAAGGATAAAAATATAGTATAAACTTTCATAAATAAGCATAAACATTTAAGGAAATGTATATGACTAAAACAAAAGCCTTTTAAACCTTAACATCAGCATAATATGGCAAAGATAAAATCAAATAATGTCATTTACTTATTTACATGGATATTCTACTAATCAAATATTCACATTCAATATCAATAGCCACTTTCATAATGATGGAATGAATAATTCCAGACATCATAACCACATAGTCAAGCCCTTGTGCCAAGACTACAAATAAGATTTAATCAAGGCCTTATTCCAAGACACTAGTTTCTCTAATAATACCTACTGATGCATCTAGGAGCTCTATCGGGCTCCACCCATCAATCACAAAGTCCAATTCATTCCTCTTATGAAAAGATTTAGACATAAAATACGCATTTGTATTAAAAATAGAATATGAAATGTCAATAATTTATCCATAAACCATGAATGGTGTTAAAATAACACATCCATAGTCAAACATATCATAAAAATTTCAATCCAATATAGATGTTTTGTATCATAATAAATCAACATCAAATAGTCTTAAAATCCATCAAATGATGTTGACATATATGAAATCAAAACCTTTTTTAGAGAAATTTCCCTTTCTATTTTGAAATCATTTAAAATTCATATAATTATAAAATAAAACATTTATTTTGAAAATATTCTTATAATATTGTAAGTGAAGCTTTGACGATGTTATGATTGAGGAAAATAGTTTCACCCACCGTATAAGTTAAAAATCATTCTTACCATAATTTTGTCGAAAAGTTTATAAAGTACTTTGTTAGGAAAATGACGGAAAGATTCCTCTAAAAAACATATAAGTTAAATGAAGGGTATAAATGAATTTAACCCATTTTATATTAAATAGTAAAAAAATTGAGATACATTTTTAGGAAACACAGATGTGGATGGTAAAGAGGTCCCAGGAGATACTTATGTACAAAACAACCTCGGATAATGAAGAGATTGTGAAATTTACCCTTACCTTGTACTTTTTCGTAGTTTATGGTATGTTAACCTACTTTATAATATTTAAAACATTGTTATTAAATTATAAAAGAACTATATACATAAATATGATGTCATATATGATCTTAAAATATTTCTTTGTTAATAATATTTTAGTATTATCAGCGTTTCAGGTGTTAACTGATTCATTTTACTTTATATGCTTGGTTACGTAAGCCATGTTTGTTATGAATAGGATATATTTGATTCATATACATAATTATGTTATGTTCATAAACAATATTTTTAATAATAAAATGAAAATTATTATTGAATGATTACGATGGGGAATGAATCACATCACATTCGTGGAGACGGTAATCTGTACGTACGCACGAGCGACAATATCATAATATTTATGGAGAAATCATATGTAATTAGACGGTATATCATATATAAAGAATTATTAAAATGTTATATTTATTTTTTTCATCATTAATACTCATTATTATACCCATACAAATAATGATGTGTATGAATAACAAACTACACTACGACATGGAGATGGTAATCCGTACGTACGCACATATGGTGACCTTTTCAATTATAGGATGGATAGAATAATGAATATGGTTGTACCATTTTTATAATAAAATAAAATTATATATAAGATATTGGATTTATAATTTTAAAATTGAAACAACAAAGAAAGAGGAAGTGGAAGAACAAAAGAAGTTGAAAGAGGTGATTAAATATTTACCTCTTCTTCGGGTTTTTCCTATTGATTTGATCAAAAAGGATCCATAGGTTGGCTTTAGGACTAAAATATTCCTCTAGTTTGAATGAAGGACAGTTAGGATGATATTTTGTTATGGTTTAGCTAGGACAAATCGCTTTGGAGGTGTGAAATTAAGATAAGGGGAATATCCTTTTATAAGTGCGGTGAGGTGAACCTTAGGAAAATATTGAAATATTATTTAATAATAAAACTATTTTAGATTTATAAGGGATAACAAATGATTTATTTCTATGATAAGGTGTTTATGGGTCAAAAACCACTCTACCAATAGGTTTTATATAGTTTTGGGTCACTATATTAACCATATCTTTTAGAATCAACTCTTAGTTAAATAGTTTGATATCTACCATATCTCTTTGAATTTTTATATTATATGGTAAATTAACATACTATAAACTTCCATGATAACCTCAAGTGGTTAATTAATGACATATATAGTATTATTTATTCCCTTTTTTAGAACCCTAGATTGATAGAAATATAATATCAATTAATAATATAATATTTGTTTTAAAAACTCTTTTATGTCAATTTTGACACTATTTGGTATTTTGTTTTTGTTAAATTTATAACAGCATTATTTCTTCGAAAAAAATCATTTAATCAACCATAAAAAGACATATTAAACTATAAAATTAGTTTAATTCATTAAAATGTTCAAATTAGATTTATTTGGATATTTATAATACTAATTATTTTAATCTTTCATTAATAAGGTACATACTACATCATCAATGTGTCATAAATAAATTTATTTATTTAAAGTCTGAAAATTATAAATAAAATACCATTATGTAGAAAATATTTCTATCTTTCTAATGAATATTTTTAGCCTACTTTATATTATTAATAACCTTATATTAAAAATATTTTAGTTATTAAACATTGATTTTAACTCTTTTAACTATTCTTTAAATAAAATAATAATAAATGTCCTAATCTAATCCAAGTGGACCAAAGGGGATCATATTTTATTCATAAGGTTTATTTTGGTCGAATTATAATTATCAAATAGAAATAGGACATTTTTTAGGGTAGTTATGATATCATTTTTACCCTTAATTACCCTATTTACATTTAACCATGGTAAATAAAAATCAAAAGTTACTATTTGCCAAAAAATTATTTTCATCTTATATAACCAAATGTTACTTACTGATATTAACCGTTCCACTTGTATTTTTTAAATTCAACTCACATAAGTAGTAAAGTTATGTTTTATACAAATTTACAAATGCTCCTATGGGGTGAGTAAAAGACGGTAAAAAGTTCGTTAAAATTTTATATATATAAACTTATTATAAAATGGAATCAATGAATTATGTTGAAAATATATTGGTATTATGTATCTAATTTGACCTAAAATAAATTAACATAAAATAACTACTTATTTAAATAAAAAGTGGGTTTTAACCAATAACCAATTGTTTTTTAACTATTCATCAAAAATTGAATGTTTTTATAAAAATATAAAAAAATTCACCCTAAGATAAATTCAATATTCAAAATACTAAAATGAAGTCCATTTTGAAATATATAATTTATAAAATTTCAAAAAGTGGGTATTACTACTCATAACGGCTAGTTTGATTTGTCTTGGTGTGTTAAAAATACAAGTTGTGTAGAACGCAAGCTATTGCATTATTCCAAGGGAAACATACCATGGATGCTTGGGATGTTACAATAATTGAATGGTATGTCATATATAAATAATCATTATCATGTTATATTTATTATTTACATCATCTATACTCATTATTATTCACATACAAATGATGAAGTGTTTGAATGAAAAACTACCCCACGACGTGGAGACAGTAATCCGTATTTACAGATGTATGCTGACATTTTCATTTATTGGATGGGTAGAATAATGAATATGGTTGTACCATTTTTATAATAACATCACATTATATAGAATATAGTGGAGTTATTATTTTAGAATGGAAACAACAAAGAAAGAGGATGTGGAAGAGGAAAAGAACTTGAAAGAGGTGATGCCCTCTTCTTTGGGTTCTTTCTTTTTAGATTTGATCAAAAGGGCTTCATAGGTTGGCTTTAAAACTAATGGAAGGACTCTAGTATGACGTGAGGATAGTTTAAAGGATATTTGGTCAGGGTTTGGCAGAGCTAAATGGCTTTGATGGTGTGAATTTGAGAGAAGTGGAATTTCCCTTTTATAAAAGGGGTGAGGGGCACCTTAGGAAAAGATTGAATTATTATTTTATAATAAAATAATTTTCGGTTTATAATGTCTCAAAAATGATTTATTTCTAGGATAAGGTGTGAATTGGTCTAAAATCAATCAAAAAAAAGGTTTTAGATAGGTTTGGGTCACTATATTAACCATATCTTTTAGATTTAACTCTTAGTTAAATAGTTTGATATTTACCCTGTCTCTTTGTATTTTTATATTATATTGTTAATAAATATAAAATAAACTTCCAAGAAAACCTGATGTGGTTAATTAATGAAATATATAATATTATTTAATCCCTTTTTTGAACCTTAGATTTTTAGGATTTGAATATAAATTAAAAATATAATATTTGTTTTAAAAACACTTTTATGTCAATTTTGACACTATTTGGTATTTTGTTTCTGTTAAATTCATAACAACATTATTAATTCATAAAATATTCATTTAATAAACCCTAAAGTGTAAAATTAACCTAAAATCTTAGTGGAAATCATTAAAATTCTCAAATTATATTTATTTGGATATATATAATATCAATTATTTTAGTTTTTTATTAATAAGGTAATTACTGCATCATCATTGTGTCATAAATAAATTTAATTATTGATTGTCTAAAAATTATAAATAAATTACCATTATGTAGGAAATATTTTTATCCTTATAATAAATATTTATAGTCTAATTTATCTTATGTATAACCCTATATTAAAAATGGTTTAGTTATTAAACTTTGATCATAACTCTTTTAACTCTTCTTTAAATAAAATAATAATAAATGTCTTATTCTTATCCAAGTGGACCAAAGGAGGTCATATTTTATTCCTCATGTTTTTTTCAGTTGAATTTTACATATCTAATAGAATTTGGACATGTGTTAGGGTAATTATGATATCATTTTTACCCTTAATTTCCCTATTTACTTTTAACTATGGTAAATAAAAGTCAAAAGTTACTTTTCACCAAAAAAATATTCTCATATTATTGAACCAAAATTTACTTATTATATTAACCATGTCTCTCAAATTTTTGAAATTCAACTCACAGAAGAGATAAAAAAAATTTATACAATTTTGCAAATGCTCTTAGGAGGTGGCTAAAAGACAGTAAAAAGTGCGATAAAATTTTATATATCTAAACTTACTATAAAATGACTCTAATGAAGTGAATTGAACATATATAGGTATTATGTATCTATTTTGACCTAAAATAAATTAAAATAAAATAATTAATTATTTAAGTAAAAAAAGTCGGATTTAGCCAATAACGTAGTGTTTTTCACTATTGGTCAAAAATTGAATGTTTTAATAAAAATACCATAATTTCACCCTAAGATAATCTCGATATTCCAAATCCAAAAAGAAGTCCATTTTAAAAGATAAAATTTATAAAATTTCAAAAAGTGGGTATTACTATTCATAATGGCTGGTTGGATTGGTTGTGGTGTGTTTGAAGACGAAGTTGCGTACAACACAAGTTCTTGTATTATTCAAAGGGAAATGTACCGTGGAAGCATGGGGTGTTGCATTCTCCCCTACTTAAAATAATTTTTTGCACGAAACTTCTAGAATATTACTACATAAAAAGATTCGGGTGGTTCTTCATCATAATTTCCTCGGGTTCCCACGTTGCCACTTCCATCTTATGGTTTCTCCATAGAACTTTTACCAGACAACTCGTCCGGTTTCTCAACACTTGTTCTCTTGTATCAAGAATATTTATAGTCTCTTCGAAATAGGACAGATCGGGTTCCAGTTGTAATTCCTCATAGACGATTACATCCATTGGTTCAGGCATGTATTTTCTCAACAGTGATACGTGGAACACATCATGAACTTTGGAGAGACTTGGAGGCATTTCCAAATGGTAAGCTACAACCCCAATTCGCTTTAGAATTTCGAAAGGTACGATGTACATGGGAATCAATTTATCCTTCTTAACGAATCGTATAATTCCCTTCAATAGAGATACCTTCAAGAAAACAAGATCTCTTACCAAAAATTCCAAATCCTTCTTTAGGTTATCAGCATAGATCTTATGCCTACTTTGAGCAACATTGAGGTGGGGTTGGATTATCTTCACATTTTCCATAAATTACTCATGTTCTGGGCCTACAAGTTTTTATTCACCAACATCATCCCAATAGGTTTGTGTGTGAAATCTCTTTCCATATAACGCTTCATATGGTTCCATCTGAATACTTGAATGGAAGCTATTGTTGTTGGAAAATTCTACCATAGGTAAATCTTGATCCCAGATACTGTGAAAGCAATGTGAGAAAGATCTCAACATGTCTTGTAAGGTTTGAATAGTCTGTTCTGATTGTCCATCAGTTTGAGGGTGGTAGGCAGTGCTCAAATGAATTTCAGTATCCAGGGCTCTCTGAAGACTTTTCCAGAATCATGATTTAAAATGAGGATCACGGTCAGAAACAATGGATAAGGGAACTCCATAAAGTCTTAAAACATTTTTAATATATAGTCTTGATAGACGCTCAAGTGGTAAATCTTCCCTTATAGAAAGAAAATGTGGTGACGTGGTAAGACAATCAACAATGACCCATATTGCATCATTCTTTCTAGGAATCATTGGTAGTCCCATGACAAAGTCCATCATAATATTATACCATTGACACTCAGGTATGGGAATAGGTTTCATGACTCCCCCAGGTTGTTTCCATCTAGCATTCACTTGTTGACAAATCATACAACTTGACATAAAATCTGAAATCTCCCCTTTCATGTATTCCCACCAAAAAATGATCCCTCAAATCTCTATATATCTTGGTGCTCCCAGGGTTTATAGAGAAATTAGAGCTATGAGCATCATCTAAAAATTCCCTTTTCAGATCAGTTATATCGGGAACACAAAGTCTCTTCCGAAATTTCAAAATCCCATATTCATATATGATATCGATCAATATCCCGTCTTTCACAGCTTTAATTTTCTTTTGAAACTCCTCGTCATATTCCTAAGAACTTTTTGTCCTATATAGTAATGATTTTTTGACAACCATTTCAAAAAGTATTGATGTTTCCCCTTCCATGATTATTCCCATATCAATTTTCTCTAGATCCATGAAAATAGGATCCCTTTCAACTCTCATCTTGTTCAAAACTCCGTGCTACTTTCTACTCAATGCATCTTCCACATTATTTTCCTTCCCCGAAACGTAGTGTATTATGAAATCATACTCCTTGACTAGTTCAAGCCATCTCCTTTGCCTCATGTTGGGTTCTTTATGTGAGAAAATATATATCAAACTCTTATGATTGGTACATATCTCACATTTTTCACCATAGAGATAATGTCTTTATATCTTCAAAGAAAATATTACATCTTCTAACTCAAGATAATTAGTATGATAGTTTTTCGCATGAGTTTTTAGCTATCGTGATGCATAATCAATAACCCTATCATTCAGCATAAGGATATAACCAAGCCCTTTCTTTTGTTTACCACTATAAATAACAAACCCATCATTCACCGATGGTAGAGTCAAGATAGGAGAATTGACTAATGTTCTATTCAATTCTTCAAAAAAAAATTCACACTCTTTTTTCCAAACAAATTTAAACCATTTATGTATGAGCTTGGTTAATGGGTTAGCCAATTGGGCAATATTCTGGACAAAACGCCAATAATGATCTGCTAAACCAATAAACATTCATACCTTAGTTATACTCATTGGTGCTGGAAATTTTTGGATTTTTCTTTTCTTAGAAGGATCAATGGAGATTCCATCCTTAGAGAAAATATGCCCAAGAAAAGAAATCTTCTGATGCCAGAATTTACACTTGAAAAACTTCCCGTATAATTCATTTCATCTGTGAGTTTTCAGAATGGTGCGCAATTTATCTTCATGATATTCATAGATTTTGGTTTATACTAGGATACCATCAATAAATACCACCACAAAATCATCAAGATATTTCTTGAAAACTTTGTTCATTAGATCCATGAAAACAAAGGGAGCATTAGTCAGCCCAAAAGGCATTTCTGTAAACTCGTAATGCCCGTACCTAGTTCGAAATGTTTTTTTCGAAATGTCTTCCTTCTTCACACACAACTAATGATATCCAGATAAAAGGTCAATATTTGAAAAATATTGAGATCCATGATTTTGGTTGAATAAATAATCAATGCAAGGTAGGGGATACTTGTTTTTTATTGGTATAACATTGATCTCCCTATAGTCAATGGAAAATCTTATAGATCTGTCTTTATTTTTTTTAAGGATAGGGGATCCCCATGGAGAAACACTGGGGTGAATAAATCCCTTATTACTCAATTCATATAATTGTTTCTTTAGGTCCACTAATTCCATAGTGGCAATTCTATAAGCGGACATTGATATGGGCCTTGATATAGGAATTAAATCAATGGAAAACTCAATTTCTCATTCTGAAGGATGTCCATGTAATTCCTATGAAAACACATCAACATATTCTTGAACAATAGGTAAGTCCTCTATTTGAACATTCCTTTCCTCACCCATAGTTATTTCATTCTCTTCTAACCTAATAATTGAATTTAGTTGAGGTACTGGAGGTGGATCTAGATAAGAATCATATGGTGATGCTTCTGCTCTAAATATAAGGAACTCCTTATCATCATTGAAAATTGTAACCTCTTTCTTCTAAAAATAGTTTTTTGCATCATGGTCCAAATGCCAATCCATACCAAGGATTATATCAAATTCAGTCACGGTTAAGACAATCATAACTTCATATAAAAAACATTTATATGCCCTAATGGGAACTGATTCACCAAACATTATTGTGATGATACATACCTTATGTGTTTTTACTGACAAATCCCTTGTTAAATCAAATTGGAATTATATAATTTTCATAGAAAACTGGGAAGATATGAAACAATGAGATGATCCAGAATCAAATAAATAATTTTCTAAACATGTGGAAACCATTAAATTACCTACCACAATGTCTTTTGAAGATTCAACATCTGCAATAGTGATATAATAAGCTTTTAATTGATCCCTTTTCATTTTCTAGGGTATGTTTCCTTGGCGCTTAGGATGTTAATTTTCATAATGACCCCTTTCTATAAAATTGTGGCATTCAACATTGACAGTCTCTTTCTTCCCCTTGCATTCACGTGCTTGGTGGCCATTTCCACCACACTTGTAACAGACATCCATTCCATACAGGCATGAACCGGGGTTTTTCTTCCAATATTTACTATTGGATGGATATTTAACATTTCCCTTCTTCCCCTTATTTCCATTTCTATAGTGTTCAATAGATCTCTTATTCTCTTGTTTTTCTTTAAAGTCGTAAGACTTAGAGAATTCCTTTTCTATCTTGATAGCACATGAGACAATATCTTCGTATGATAAGAAGGATTATGAGACTAATGATCGATGGAGAAATGGTTTTAACCCATCAAGGAAATGATCAATCATACTTCTTGGGTTATGTATATAATCTGCAACATGCCTTGATAACCTTGTAATGTTAGCCTCATACATTGCAACATTCTCATCCTCTTTTTTCCTCAGACTCAGAAATTGTAATTTTATATCTACTCGATAGTCATGAGGAATGTTTTTTTCTAAGAAAATCTCTTTAAACTTCATCAATTCCAAACATGATACTTTTTCATCCTCCTTTTTGTTTTGAATCAATGACCACCATTAATTATCATCTCCAGTGAGGAGATAAACTACCATGACAACTATTTCTCTTTCACTACTCCCCAAATAATGAAATAGTTTCTCTGTGGAAATTATCCATTGCTTATATACAAATATATTTGCAGTCCCATTGAATTTTTGTGGTTTATTCCTCAAGAAGAGGTCTAACATTGATCCTCCGTGTTGTGGATCAAGGTGCTCTATACAGTTGAGGTTATTATTCATAACCTGATTGACTTGTCCCGATATGGTGATTAGATGATCAGCACCATTTGCATCACCAGATCCAATATAATTATCTTGATTAGGATGTAAATCCCTACATTGATTAAGTGCATTGTAACAGTTTCCATTGTTTCCACTAGGTTCCATTTCTATACAATGGCATATACTATATTAGTTTATAAATCGCAATACAAAATTCCAAACTTGTAAAATAGTTAACATAAATTGAATAGTTTATAGATATAATCCATAATCATAAACATGTTTTATTTGAGAAATTATATACTCACAAACCCTTCATAACGGTTTGTAATGAAAATGGGAATTATCCTAAGAATATCCCCATGAGAGTGTCGTAACCAAGAGTGCAGCAAAGCCAGTTGTCGTGCACCAGTTCTTGTTCAAGTCTAGCTCAAAGTGGTGTTTTAGTGTTTTACCTCTAGGTACATATGTCCCAAAGCCTCCTCTTCTTGATCATATCCATACAGGTATGTATTTCTTGAAATACTCACAAAATCTCTACAGTACCAAAATTCTAGGAAGTTTACTATACTAATCATCAAAGTCTATCTTAGGGTAATGTTCTATAATTAGAGTTTTTCTAAATCTAGCTTCCAAGGTTTTTACTAAACTTCCTCTGATACCAACTATAACACCCTGACCCTAGTTACCTAGAGTCGGTGCATTATTACAAAACATTGACATGATCACAAAAGATCAAGTCTCGAAAGAGAGATTAGTTTAGGAGCCTTGAAAATACTAGATAAATTAATATGTTTTCAATTACATTATAAAATAAATAAACTATAATATCATAGTCTCTATAAGCCACACTCATATCCCTTAGACTATCCCGGGAGGTCAGTCATAATATACTTCTCCGCATCTTAGGAAAAAAACATAGAAAGCGGTGAGCTTAGATGCTCAGTAATGATAACAATATTTTGGAATCATTCATAAATAAGCATAAAAATTTAAGGCAATGTATAAGAATAAAACAAAAGCCTTTTAAACATGAACTTTATAATAATATGAAAAAGATAGAATCAAATAATTCCATTTACTAATTCACATGTATATTCTACTAGTCAAATTATCACATGTAATATCAATAGCAAATTTCATAATGATGGAATGCATAATGTCATGCTTCATAACCACATACTTAAGGCCTTCTGCCAAGACTAAAAATTATATTTTGTAAAATCCTTATTCCAAGACACTTGTTTGTCTCATGATACCAACCAATGCATCGAGGATATATAAAAGGCTCCACCTGTCACTTACTAAGTCTAATACATTCCTCATATGAAAAGGATTAAACATAACATAAACATTCGTATTAAAAATAGCATAAAAAATGTCAATACTTTATCCAAAAACCATGAATGGTGTAAAAAAACACATCCAAAGTCAAACATATTAGAAAACCTTCAATACAATATGGATGTTTTGTATCATAATAAATCAAATTCAAATAAGCTTAAAACCCATCAAAGGATGTTGACATAGATGAAATCAAATCTTTTTTTAGAGAAATATCTCTTTCTATTTGAGACAATTTTAAATCATATAATTATAAAAGAAAAAAATTATTTTGAAAATATTCTTATGATATTGTAAGGGAATCTTCGATGATGTTATAACGGCGGAAAATAGCCGCACACACCGTATAAGTTAAAAAACATTCTTACCTTAATTTTGTCGAAAGGGTCATGAAGTACCTTGTTTAGAAAATGATGGAAGGATTCCTTTCAAAAACATATATTGTCAAATAAGGTTATAAATGAATTTGACCCATTTTTTGTTAAATATTAAAAAATTTGAAATACATTTTTATGAAAACACGGATTTGGATGATAAAGAGGTCCCACTAGATACTTACGTAAAAACAACGTCGGATAATAAAGATATTGTGAGATTAACACTTACCTTGTACATTTCCTTGGTCGAGGGTAGGTTAACCTCATGTATAATGGTGAAATAATTGTTATTAAATTATAAATGAACCATATACATTAATATGATATGATATATGATCTTCTAATATTTCTTTGTTAATGATATTTCAGTAGTATCATCGTTTTGGGTGTTAACTCATTCGTTTTCCTTTATATGGTTTGTTATGTAAGTAATGTTTGTTATAGATAGGATGTATATTATTCATATTCAGAATGATATTAATTCCTTAAACATTATTTTTAATCATCAAATGAAATTTAGTCTTCAATGGATACGATGGGGAATGAATCTCATCGCGTTCGTGGAGATGGTAATCCGTACCTACACACGAGCAACATTATCATTATTTTGATATTAAAATCATATATAACTGGATGTTATATCATATATAAAGAATAATTATCATGTTATATTTATTATTTACATCATTTATACTCATTATTATACCAATCCAAATGATGTAGTGTTTGAATAACAAACTCCACCACGACGTAGAGACGGTAATCTATACGTATGCACATATGGTGACTTTGTCATTTATAGGACAGAAAGAATAATGAATATGGTTGTACCATTTTTATAATAACATCATAGTATATAGAATATAATGGTGTTATTATTTTATAATCTAAACAATAAATAAAGAGGAAGTGGAAAGAGAAAATAACTTGAAAGAGGTGATGAAATATTTACCTCTTCTTCAGGTTCTTCATTTTGATTTGATCAAAAGGGCTGATTAGGATGAATTTCTGACTAATGGAAGGCCTCTATGATTAATGGAGGAAAATTTAGAGGATATTTTTGTAGAGTTTTGCTGATCCAAATTTCTTTGAAGGTGTGAATTTGAGAGAAGGGGATGTGCCCTTTTATAAGAGGGGTGAGGGGGCACCTTAGGAAAAGATAGAAATTATATATTATAATAAAATCATTTTAGGTTTCTAATGCCTCCAAAATAATTTATTTTGAGGATAAGGTTTTTATGGGTCAAAACACACTCAACCAATTGGTTTTCGATGGGTTTGGGTCACTATATTAACCTTATCTTTTAGATTTAACTATTAATTAAATAGTTTGACATTTACCTTGTCTCTTTGTATTTTTATATTATATGGTTAATAAAATTACAATAAACTTCCAAGAAAATATCAAGTGGTTAATTAATGTCATATATAATATTATCTAAGCCTTTTTGTGGACCCTTAGTGATTTAGGAAAAGAATATCAATTAATAATATAGTATTTGTTTTAAAAAGTCTTCTATGTCAATTTTGACACTATTTGGTATTTTGTTTTTGTTAAGTTCATAACAGCATTATTACCTTGAAAAAAATTAATTTAATCAACCATAAAATGTCATATTAACCTAAAAAGTTATTTAATTCATTAAAAGTCTCAAATTTGATTTAATTGGATATTTATAAAATCAATTATTTTAATCATTCATTAATAAGGAAATCACTGCATCATCATAGTGTCATAAATAAATTCAATTATTTAATTTCAAAAAATTATAAATAAAATACCATTACGTAGGAAATCTTTTTATATTTTTAATGAATATATATTGTTTAATTTATCTTATGTATAAACCTATATTAAAAATATTTTAGTTATTAAACTTTGATTTTAACTCTTTTTACTCCTTTTTAAATAAAATAATAATAAATGTCCTAATCTAATCCAAGTGGACCAAAAGAGATCATATTTTATTCCTAAGGTTTTTTCTTGTAGAATAATACTTGTCCAGTAGAATTAGTTCATGTGTTAGGATAATTATGATATAATTTTACCCTTAATTACCATATTTACTTTTAACCATGGTAAATAGAAGTCAAAAGTTACTATTCACCAAAAAAATATTTTCATCTTATTGAACCACATTTTACATACTAATATAAATGGTGTCTCTCTGAATTTTAAAATTCAACTCACAGAAGTGGTAAAATTATGTTTTATACAAATTTACAAATGCTCCTAAGAGGTGGGTAAAAGATGGTAAAAAGTTCGATAAAATTTTATATATCTAAACTTATTATAAAATGACTCCAAAATGTTTAGTTAAACATATATATGTATTATGTATATAGTTATACCGATAATAAATTAAAATAAAATAACTAATTATTTAAATAAAAATTCGGTTTTAACCAATATCACAGTGTTTTTCACAATTAATCAAAAATTGAATATTTTCAGAAAAATACAAAAATTCACCATAAGATAATTTCAATATTCCAAATCCAAAAATGAAGCCCATTTTGAAATAAAAAATTTATAAAATTTCAAAAATTGGTTATTGTTATTCATAACTACTAGTTTGATTGGTTGTGGTGTGTTTGAACTCAAAGTTGTGTACAACAAAAGCTATTGTACTATTCAAAGGAAAACATACCATGGAAACGTGGGGTGTTACATTATTATACATTATAAAATAGGATTATTCATAATATATAATATATTTTTTAAAATTAAAATCCTAGAATTATAGGAAATTAATTTAAATTTAATCTCATGGATGGGATGACAATGCGAGTTTTTTTAAGGTAAAAACATCAAAAAATTTGCAATGTTTTTAAACTCCATTTCTATGTTAAATTTATTCTAATGTCATAAATTGTCTTAATTGAAAAAAAATCCAAAAATTCTTTATAACTTATAAGAATTATATTTTAATAGAATAAATAAATTTGATGAAAAATGAGTATTGAACAAAAAATCTATATTTTTAACTATTCATTAAAATATGAAATCTTTTAGATAAATATTAATAATTCACCATATCCTAATTTTTATGTTTATATTTAAAATATTATGTGTAGTTTTAAATATTAAATAAATTATATTTTCAAAATTCATATTCAAAACGGGTTCACCATTAAATGTCGGTAAAATCACTTTTATAAAAATATAGGTTTTTATGTGTGAAATTGGGCTTGTTATTATCTTATGCTTATCAAACCTAATGGATTAATATAAAAAAATATTTTATTGGATATATAATATATATATTATTAAAATAATTACCTAATTTAAATTAATTATATTTATTAAGACAAAACCCCTTTGGAAGCATAAAAATAATAATATTTCTATTTATTTCAAATTTTTTCTGATTTTAATTTATCAATTATTGGTAACCAATGAATTAATTTTACAATTATATAAAACATAAATTTTAATAAGGTAGTAAATAATATTTATAAACTCTAACATAATGACGTGGTTATATCATATTATATTAAATAATAATGTTTTAATAATACATTTTCCTTTGATGAAACTCAACCTTGCATGTAAGACAAGCTCTCTTGGATGGTTTCTCTGGAATGTAACACAAGCTATTGAGGAATGTCACTATTTCAAGTAATTAAAGAAAAATTAGTGTTACGTTCATTACAAGCTATAGAATATATTATATTTATTTAATATAGAAAATATTGAAAGACCCTTGAACACCCTGAGAGGGGAGGGATGAGTCAGGGTGTCAGCTTTTTCTTTTAAACTGATGGATCATCTTCCCACATTCATAGGAACCTGTTAAACCTATCTGAAGAGGAATTGCAGAATAAAAAAAATCTCATGCAACGAAAGGACATAGCAGTTTTACATGGTTCACCACAAAGGGTGATGTCCAAGGATCATACGCTGATAGTGTGTCGGTTGTACCAAAAAACACTAATCTTTATAAGTTGTGGGTTATAAAAGATTAACTCAGTCACTCTATGCCAGGTACACTGCCTTTACAAGGTATTAAGGGTAGCACACAGCGACCCTTGGATCACTTCTGCAGACTCTACATCACTCATTGCTTTGGAATAGTCTTCACTCTGTTTATCAACTTGAAGGTCACATAAATGGTTTAACATTAATTAATGAATCCTCAACTATAAATGGATGCTCTGTTGAAGTCCCATAATCACTCACAGATGTAATTTATTTTCTCGTACACTGATATTTTATGAGAAATAATTTTTCAAACTGATTTGGCCAATTTTTCAGGCATCTATGGGTGGTTTTGGGACTGCTTCTATTTCTGCGTACCACTGATATTTTCACTTACCGTCCAACTCTTCTACATATTGTCCAACTCCTCCACATACCATCCATATCCTTCACATACCACCCTTCTCAGCATGATTCCCTCCTCTGTATACTACTCCACTCCTCGACAAACCGTCCTGTTCTGAGTACTGCTCCACTACTCTATGTGTAGTTCTACTCCAAGTATCGCCTTGCCCTGCCGCATACTACGAGAGCTTCCAGCATAAACCACACTCTCTTCCTATAACTGATTTCCTTACACTGGTGAATCTCCTCGTGTGTCATCTTCTCCTCTAGGTACCACTTCCGACATCACCAAATTTCTTCCCAAAATTTTAATCTCCCATCTCATCATCTAATAAAGAGGATAATTGTACCTTAAATAGGCAGATAACTCTACAATTCTCGGTAATCTGATTTACCTGAATTTTCAATGGGGGAAAATGAACTTCATCGGCATACTATTAGAGTTTATCATGTACTGGAAACCTCTAAACCACAAACTGTTATCATGTACCGTAAACCAACCATGTATCGTATTTCATTCGGTCCACGTATTGTATCTCTTCATAGAATACCATAACAGTGAACTATTTTCAGTATCATTTCGCGTACCGCACACCTTCACAGCGTACCATCACTGGGAACAGTTTCCAGTTCTGTACACTATTCCACATACTTTGTGCCTTCACTCTGTACTGCATGCCTTCACCACGCACCGCATACCTTCACAGCGTACTACGTTCCTTCACTGCATACTATGTGCCTTCACCGCATACCGTTACTGTGAACCATTACCAAACATCCGCTTTCTGATGCCAAAAAAATTTACAAACAATTGGAAATTGAACCACCTTGAATATTTCTTTCATCCTAAAATGTATGACCTTATTCATTGCAAACTCTCATGTCATCCTTGTATAGATTTCCAACAAACACAAACCAAACTCCATTATTATCAATGAACAGCCATGGTTCCAATAATCTCCCCATTTGGGTTTTTTGGAATTCTCCAGATAAATTCACTGATGTGCGAGCCATGATCAAACCTGATCCTTCAAGAGACAACTCATCCATCACTCTAAGTCTATGGGAAATGTTATCGGTTTAAAAAAACAATAGAGAGCACTTTAATTGAGTTCTCATTCATTTCATTTCCCCCCTTAGTTGTAGTTCTGGATTTTTCCTATATCCAAAAAAATAAATCACTCTCCATTGAATCCATTACATTGAATCCATTTAATTTATCCATTCTCCCCCATTGGAAATAAACCCCAAAGACCAATATGTAAACATTTTAAATCTCATAACATAATCCCCTTGGATTGTATCTCCACCATAAACATGCAACACTTCCACAAAAATATTAACACAATTAAAATGGTTGGTGAGAGAGGAAACACGGAAAATGCTTTTGCACTGGTAGGTGGATGAACACTGAGATTCAACCAATGTTTCCCAAACATACCCCCTGATAGTGGCTTGGTCATAATTTCAACCACTTGCTCATCAATTCCCACATGGTCCATTTTAATCATGTATTGTTCAACTTTTTCCTTGATGAAGTGATATCTAATATTAATATGTTTCGTATGAGAATACTGAACAAGATTCTTCATAAGATCAATTGTGCTCTTTTTATCACAGTAAATCACCATTGGTTGTTTTAACTCATCACCTATGTCAATCAGTTGCTAGTTCATCCAATGTAACATAATTCATTCCTTGGTAGAACTGATATACTCGTCTTCAATAGTACTAAGTGAATAATGTTCTTGTTTTTTGCTTAACCAGGCCATACATTTCTTCCCAATATAGAATTCTCCACCACTAGTAGACTTTATGTCCACTACATCTCTATCCCATTCAGCATCAGAAAATGCTGATAGTTTACTGTCTCTTCCTCAAACAAATTATATCCTATAATTATGTGTGCCCTGAATGTATCTCATGATTTTTTTCGCTTCCACCATATGTTCTTCCTTCGTATTACTCTGCAAGTGGGACACAAGGGAAGTTGCAAAGATAATATCTGGCCATGTCATCATCAGGTATAGTAGGATTCTAAGGATTATTTTGCACATGGTGGGATCCACAGAAGTCCCTTCCTTATGCTTTCCGAGATTTGATCCAACTCCAATCAGAGTCAACTTTGGTTTGGAATCATGCTTATTAAATTTATTCTGTGTCTCTCTATTATACATTTTTTCAGAAATGAAAGTGTAATCCTTCTTCTGAATTAACTGAAACCCTAAAAAGTAGGTGACATCACCAATCATGGACATTTCAAATTCTGATTTCTTCTGATTGGAAAATTCATCCACTGCTCCATGTTTTCTCCCAGATAAAATAATATCATCCACATATACTAGTACCATGAACTAATCTTTTTTGAGGTTTTTTGACATAGAGATTGTGTTCCACTACTCCTATTTTAAACACTATCTTTCTTAGTTAAGATTCCCACCGAGAGTGCCATGCCTGTGGTGCCTGTTTGAGGCCATAAAGATATTTCATTATATTTAAATCCTTTAGTTCATTATTTCCAAGCAAGATACCTATGGTTTGTTCAATGTAGACTTCTTCATACAATACTCTATTTAAGAATTTTTTCTTGACATCCATTTGATACACTTTATTTTCGTGGAATGAAATATCCTTATTGACTCATGTCTTGCTATGTGAGAAAATGTCTACTCAACATCAACGCCTTTGATTTGTGAATATCCCTTACAAACCAAGAGCGCCTTATTTATGATCAAATTTCCATTTTCGTCAAATAGTTTCTGAAAAATCATCTATATACCAATCACATTATGATATTCAGGTCATTTAATAAGACCATATGTCTGATTTTTGTCAATATGATCTAACTCTTCATTCATTGCTTTCACACATGACTCATCCTTTATAGCCTCTTCAAATGAGTTTGGTTCCACAACTGATAGAAATGTATATTTTTCATTATTCTACATTCTCGTAATCTGTGTAGGTGCATTTTGATCCCCAATAATGTTAGACTGATCAGGATCTACTATTCTATTTATCCTTTGGGGATCAACCAAATTCTCTCCAACGATGGATTCCTCTTCTGATTCTTCTTCAGATTCAACATCATGATGTGACTCTTGAGAGTTTTTCACACCATCCTCTACCTATCTATTATCATTTCTTCCATTTCCACATCCTTCCTCATCTTCTATCACATTAGCATAACAATTCCTTGAAGCATTCATGTTTTTCTCTTCAATGATCATTACATCACTGATTTTCACAATTCTTCTCAAACGCATATTGAAACACTTTTAGGATTTTCTGTTCATTGAGTATCCAAGAAATATTCCTTCTTATGAATTGTATCCATACTTCCCTTGATTTTCTTCTTTGTTTCAGATAATACACTTGCTACAAAAACACAAAAATATTTCAAAGAGGGATTCCTTCCATGCCACAATTTATAAGGTGTCTTAGATTCAACAATATATATCCCTGTTAGATTTTGAATATACATTGTAGCTTCTACTGCCTCATTCTAGTAATGTTAAGGAATACGACTCTCAATCAGCATAGTTCTGGACATGTTGTTTTCTTATCAATTCATGTGCTCAACTACTCTATTTTGGTGTGGATTTCTCATAGCTACCACATCATGTTGTATCCCATGCTTATCTAGGTAATTTTAAAATTCAATGGACATGTATTCCCCTCCATTGTTAGACCATAAGACATTTATCTTCCATCCAGTATAATTTTCAGTGATTTGTCGATTGGTTTTCATGCAGTCAAGCACTTTTCGCTTCCTGATTATATTTATCACACATTTTATTCTACTGTAATCATCAATGAAAAGAACAAATTACCTATCTCCATGTGTTGAAGAAACATTTATCAGACCACATACATCTGTATGGGTGAGGTCAAGGTGATTTGATTCTCTTTTATTCTTTGGAAGGTTGGAACTGCAGACCAATTTCTCTCACATGCAAGCCTCACATGTATTTTCTCGTTCACCCTACCAGTTAGGGATATCCATGAATATATTCAGCTTAGATATATTTTCCATGTCTTTCTAATTGATATGCCCCAATCTCTAATGCCTTAAGTTGTTTTCCATTACAAATGTTAGGTAGAAAATGTTCTCTTTGTGTCAACCTGATATAAGTTGCCTTCTGTTCAATATCCTTTCATGAGAGAATTCCCAAACATTCCCCTTATAGTATATCCCTTCTAATTTAATGTCACAATAATACCTAATTTGCAGAGTTGACTCAAACTATAAAGAATGTGATGCAGACCATCCACTTACAAGACTTCAGTTTTCTTCGACTCTCCATTAGATAGCTCAATACTTCCACTTCCTCTTATCTTCAAAGCACCATCGTTACTGAACCTAACTGTTCTATAGACATTTTTCTCGACATTCATTAATAGGCCTTCATTACCAGTCATATGGGATGAACATCCGCTATAAAAAAACCACGTATTATTGTTCTCTTTCTCTTTGAGGGCTACTTATGAAAAATTGGACATTTCAATTTTCCTCTTTTCTTTCCATGAGATATTGGATTGAGTGTACGGAAAAAATGGCCTTTCAATTATTTATTTTGTGTACATGGGTTCTTCATATTCAAATTTTTTTCAATGGATCACACCTATTTGAAATAGTAACACTATCTATTTGATGTGTATTGACTCATCTCTGAACATTGAATGAATTTCTCATATCATACCTCCTCCTGCAATACAGAACTCTATAGCCAAAGTTAGAATAATGAAAATAATATGTATAGAAATTACTTCTTCTATAATAAGTAGGATATGAATATGTTCTCCTTTGTTGGACTCCTAACTCTTCCCTAATCATATAGCTCCTCACCTCTTCATAGTAGGAAATGGTATGGCCCATATAGCCACAAAACTGAATCTTCATGAAAGGAATTGTCTTCTCACATATATCTATCCTCAAGCATTCTTCCTTTGGAAAATAGTTTTACTTCCTATCATTTTTGGAAACTCGAGGATAATCTTCACTTCTCTTTTTATTTTGATTTGAGGGTTTCATTTTCATCACTTTTAGTGGATTTTCAACATGATCAATCTTCATCGTGCCATTATTATAGCTCACTTTATTTATAGCATTTGACATTTTAGAATCATCCACTATTTCCCATGAATGTGGTTCTTTGATTAATCAATATCATTTTAACTCCATCAGAACAACATTTTTCTCTCTCTAGAAGCTCAGCATCTAGGAACCTTCCAAATTGTATTTTAATCATTACTTATTTTGAAATTGATTTAATTTAGAGTATACTTATCATATTAACAACTTCTTATTTGAGTCCCTCAAATGCCTTGGAATTATCCTCCAGTCTCAAGGTAAAGTCATTAATGGACTTTTTTTCTCTTCAATTCAGAGATTTAGTTCCATAAGATAATCAGTGCATTCAAGTATTTATGATTGAAATTTCACCAATTCTTTTAGTTGATAAATTTCTTCTTCCAACTGATCAATATATTCTAAAGATTCCTACACCATTTCCTTGCACTTATTTCATCTCTTACATTTATCCTCAAGATTACTAAAAACATCCTTAAGATGCAACTTGGGGTCATCATCTATTGTAAACAGATTATCTCTATATTTATCTGCCCATGGTTCTGACTTTTAAATAGTATCCATCATCAAAGCATGTTTCCCAGATTTGATTCTTACTTCATCTTCCTCAAAGAGTTCATGGTCATCATCTTCTTCTTCACAAACAAAACTCTTTCATTGAAATTTCATTCCTTATTTAATGTCTCTCTTTTTTATGAACCTTTTATGAGGCATTTGAATTTCGACATCTTCTCTTTATTCATCATTTAACTTTCTTGGGAAATGAGAGTCAATGTTCCCAACTCTTCCATAGTGAAAACAAAATAGAGGTAGCTTTTCTTCAAATTTCTCTATTCTCATCTTGAGTTTCATAACAATGAGAGAAAGAACATATTTTTACTCATCATATTCATCAAAAAAATATCCAGAAATATCCAGTTTGTCTATAGATTTTAATTCCATTTCCTTTCTTACCTATGTCGTTGCATCTTCTGGGTTGATTCTCATCTCATATTCCATTCGGCTTCTCAGCAGATTATCAAGAGAAAGATTGGAAGGATCTATTTCTTCAAGAGCTGAAACATTTAAATTATAAATGTGAAGAAGTCTTCTCAAAAGTTTCTTTACAATATCAATGTCTATTATCTCTTCACCAAGTCCTTGATTTTCTCCTATAACTTCAGTAATTTTATTGATGAAATAATCCGTATTTTTGTTAGGGTGAATCTTTTGATCATCAAACCTATTGTGTAAAACATAGAGCTTCGCATCCTTCACATTTCTATATTCTTCATAAATATTCTATAGTTTATAACACATGGACATGGTAGATGTGGAACTCATTACCTTTAGATAAATCTAATTACAAAGGGCTATACTGAGAGCATTTTGTGCTTTTTCATCAGTATCAATCAATTTCCTGTATCTATATTTCATCGATAGTCATGTAGGATCAGTGACTTGTATTCCCTACACAATATCAAATAAGACATCCATTCCAACTGATCTTAGGTGAGATCTCATCATTTCTTCCATATTTGAAAAATACATCCAATGATGAGGGGAACTCTCCTAACATTGATTGGATTCTCAATGATAGAAAAATTCAACACCAGCAACCTTTACCCTATGATACTTGTTGAAGGACCCCAGAACACCCTTGGAGGGGAGGAGTGAATTAGGGTTTCAATTTTTTTAACTAATGGATCTTGTTCCAACATTAGTATGAACCTGTTAACCCTGTCTGAAGAGGAATTTCATAATAAAAACAATCACACACAATGAATCAACACAACAGTTTTACTTGGTTTACCACAAAGGGCTATGTCCAAGGATCATATGCCAACATTGTGTCGGTCGTACCAAAAACCACTAATAATCACATGTTGTGGGATACAAGTTTTTAGAATAGTCACTTTGCACCAGGTGAACTACCTTTACAAGGATTTAGGGATACCACACTGTGACCCATAGATCAATTCCACTGACTCTCCTTTTCTCACTACTTTGGAATAATCATCATTCTGTTTATCAAAATGAAGGTCCCTTTAATGGTTTAAAATTAATTAATGCATCCTCAACTACATATTGATGCCCAGTTGAAGTCTCATAATCAGTCACAGATATAAATTATTTCATGTACACTGATATGTTATGAG
The DNA here is from genome assembly GCA_963277665.1 of Viscum album. Lineage (NCBI taxonomy): Eukaryota > Viridiplantae > Streptophyta > Magnoliopsida > Santalales > Viscaceae > Viscum > Viscum album. Next base: position 1,653,798,035 of record OY728148.1, on the reverse strand, counting down.
AATTAATTTCGCAAACTGATTTGGCCAATTTTTCATGCTTCCTTGGGGGTTCCATATACTGCTATGGTTTCTGCAAACCATTTCTACTTTTTTGTACCCACTAACTCCTTTTCATACCATCTTGCTCCTCTGTGTACCGTCCAACTCCATCGTGTACTTCCCTTCTCGGTGTACTGCCCTACACCATGTACTTCTCCACTCCTCTATGTACTTTCCTTTTCTGCATACTACCTTGCCACACCGCGTTGTGTGAGAGATTCCTGCACAAAAGGCACACTTTCATGGACTATTTTCCTTATGTTGGGGATTCTCTCCATATACCGTCTTCTCTTAAATATAACACTTCGTACTTCACCGGATTTATTCTCGAAATTTTAATCTCCAATATTATGATCTAATAAAGTGGATTACTATTCCTTAAATAGGCAGGTAACTTTTCAAATTTCAATAAACTGATTTACCGAAATTTTCAATGAGGGAAAAACAAAACTCCATCAGTGTACTGTTGGCCTCCACCACATACTACAAACCTTTGAAATGCAAACTGTTATTGTGTACTTTAATCCAACCATGTACGGTATGTATTTCAGTCTGCGTACTATATCTCTTCACCACGTACCACCGCGGAGAACCTTTTTCGGTAGTATTTTTTTTACTGTGCACTTTCACCACGTACCATCACTGGAAACTATTTCTAGTTCTGTGTACCATTCCATGTACTATGTGACTTTACCGTGTAATGCATGCCTTAATTGCATACCACACACCTTCACCACATACTAGGTGGATTCACCACATATTGTACCCCTTCACCGTATATTGTTGCTGTCAACCATTATCAAACGGCCGATTTCTGAGACCCAAAAAGTAGACAAACATTGGGAAACTGCACCACCTTCAATATTGCTTTCACCCTAAAACGTATGACCTCGTTACTTGCAAAATCCCTAGTAATCCATGTGCTAATTGGAAGAAAACACAAAACAAACTCCATTATGATCAATGAACAGCCTTGGTTCCAAAAAATATATTGTAATGTATCGGGTTAATATATTTCCTTTTTACACTTGGGGTTACATGTCATAAACACTATTGAATACAAAGCTGTAATTTATCATTTTGGGCTATTACACTTCCAGATCTACATGATCAAAAACACCCTCATAATGAACTAAACCTACTCATAAATCTCATGCACAAGACTAGTTTCAATAAGGTTTTATTCACCTACCTTTAACCATCACAGAGGCAAACAACACATCCATCTATACAAAGCCTTGGAAAATTAAATTTGGATCGATTCCAAGAAGTTATTATAAGAGAACTCTAGGAGTTAAAAAAGTTTCCCCCATGAACCACCTCAATCAAAAGCACTTGATCGTAACATATCATCTATAACCTGACTACTCCATTCATATTGGACAGAATTTTATGAATGATAGTTTTTTCTAGATTAAATTTTGATCCCATATACTTCTGAAGACCATTCCATAACTAATATGAGAAACATGGATATATATCAAAAATTATACTTCTTGAAACATCATGTTACTGACTTATCTCTAGCACATAGAGACTACCCAATTCATCAATGGTGATGGTCTCCCTTACAGAAAATAAGTTGGCAGCCTTTGTTAGTTGATCTTTAATCACCCATACTTCACTATTCTTTTAAGGTGTCATAGGTTACCTTGTCATAAAATCCATTTTAAAATCAATTCATTTCTACTTTAAAATGGGAAGAGTATAAAAAAGATTATAAGGCCCTTGATTCTCAGTATTCACCTACAGAAAGATGAAACATATCACTAAAAATCCCACAACCTCCTTCTTCATTCATGACCACCAGTATTGTCTATGGATATCATGATACATATTTTTCAGACTCATGTGTGCTAACCATCTAGAAGCATGAAACTCTCTCGTCATCTCCTTGAACAATTATGTATAAAACCATACATAGCCACGCAAAAGAATATAGTTGATATTGGAAGGAGACCATATTGATGGTGTCTCTACACTATTTAAGAAATATCTCAGAACTAAGACATCTAGATCAGATAACGTCTCAATATGGATCTGGTTCAAAATCATGGTGATAACAAACATCAAATTCATAGTTACTCATCCCCAAGACTCCTGAACAGCTATATTCATGTCAAAAATGATTGTCATCATCAACCACTCATTACAAAACTACCACGATGTATCATTATATGTCTTTTTGATCAAGGTGTTATCAATTATGTTTCCCTTTCCCTGTGTATAATTCAACTAGAAGTCAGATAACTATAGATACTCAACCCACCTAATTTTTTGATGTTTTAGGCTGCGCTATGAAAATATGTACTTGAGGCACTTTTGGTCAATGTATACCACAAACCCATTTCCCATAAGATGGTGTCTACAGTATCTCATAGAATATACCACCACAGCTCACTCCATATCAAGAGTAGTAAATTTCATTACATGTGCTCTCAACTAACAAGATCTATAAGAAACGACTCAGTCCTCTTTCATCAGAAATACTCTAAGTCTAACTCCAAATGTGTTATAGTATATTGTATATGTATTAACTAACACTTTTGTGGTGGGGATTTGTGTTGAATTAACAATTACTATAAACTCATAAAAATATCTAATGTAAGAATCCAACCAAAGAAACACTTCCACTTCCTTGGTTATCCTTGACATCAGTGCTTCTAGATATTATAAGTCATAGATAAAAAGCTGATAATAACCTGATAGACCTATAAAGCTACAAATCTTGAATAAATTCATGGGCTTCATATGAAATACCAATTTAGTAACATTCTATGGGTCCACTGACACTCCATCCTATAATATTACAAGACCGAAGAACTATAATTTTTATCATTTCATAAACATCATTTTGTTAACCTAGCATAATGATGGTTATCTATCAATGTTCTCATGATGATTTCATGACATTTGGAATCATCATCTTCTTACTGGGACAAATCTATGTTTTCATTGAAAAAAATAACCGCAAACTAATCCTGAAAATGATGAAAGATCTAATTCATCAAGGCCATGAATATTGACAGTGTGTTCATCAAACCAAATGACACTACCACAAACTCATACAATCCATACATTATTCTAAAAAAAGTTTGAGGTATGTATGATGGTCTCACCCTCAACTGATGGAATCCTAATTTCAAATTAATATTAGAGAAGATCTTAGAACCTATAACTTAATCAAATATATCATCGATGCATTGAAGGGGATTCCAGCTTTTGACTGTGATATGGTTTAATCTTCAATAATCCACACATAAGAAAAAAATACCATCTGTATTATTAGAGAATGAAACTAGAGGATCCCTTGGAGACATAATAGGCTATATAAAGCCTTCATCATCCAAATATTACAACTGAAATTTTGACTCATAACTCTTTGTTGGTGCCATCTTTGTATGTTGGGAAAGAAACTACATCTTCTCCTGGCACCATCTCAATCCTGAACATGATCTCTCTCATGGGTGTTAAGCCATAAATCATAGTAGGAAATACATCTTGAGAACTATAATCCACTATATGAAAAGTATCATTCTTCATTCCTCAATCATCTAGAAAAAATCTTGGTTTACGATCCATGATAAAGTCAAATATATATTAATTTAGTCCTATATGACCAGCCTAAAGATACCACTCACCCTTATAGGTATACCTACCTCCTTATAGAGATTGAAAGTCAACTATCCTCTTATAATAGTTGATATGATACTAGTTCAAAAATAGCAATTATATTCCTAGATTAAATTCAAAACCTACCATTTACAATAGAAACGGTTCCCAAAATAAATGATAACGACCATTTTATTGAGTACACAACTTGCAATGTTTGACATTCTCTGACCCCACTCCCAATCGTATGTCTACGGTCAATATGTTATAAAAAAATTACCAAAAAAGAACAAAATTATTTTAAAAATTGAATATTAAAAATAATATGATGATTATATATCAAACAAAACTCAATAAAGGTTGGATGAAATATGAATCATACCTCTGGTGATAGAAGGTACTGCATCAAAGCTATCCATAATAGACTTCATAGAAAACATCTGAATAACCCCTCTTCCTTGGGATCTTATCGAACTCCCCTATTCTATTACATTTTTTTGGTATTAACGCTCCTACATTGAACTTCTAGGCCCCCTAACTTGACTGAATCATCCTATGAAACTCTAGAAACCAATATTTTTTGGGGTTTCTTAGTCCTTTCCTGACTTTAGAACCTATCTGAAACTCTTTACACTTATCTTCTGTTTCATGACCCTACAAAACCTTGGTAGGTGTCCCATACTACAACAATAAAGAAAATATAAATATTGTTATGGGAATTGAGGATGATTTTATCTGAAATATTCATACTGAAATCACAACAATAAAACAATTTCATAAGATGGCTACCCACTTGCCTAATAGCTCTTCCTAATGTTGCCTTCGTGATAACTTTCATAGTGGCACTTATTTCAACCATAATTAGTTCTTTCAATTCACCATGTGGAAATATCATGGATGATTATTAGGGACTCTCTTATATTCCCCTTCTTGATGAGATCAGTATTACTCATTTTTTAAATTCTACTCAAAAAAATATTTTCTCATGAGACGTAATCTCATTGAGAAGTCCAACCTAAAAAATTATCACCTTGAAGATCTCTTCAATAGTTAAGGATAGGGAAAATAATTTCAAGTCAGAGAAATGTCTAGAGTATTATATCAATAACAATATTTTATGTATCAGATGCATGAACTCATGATCCTTCCCATCCATCTACATATTAGGACATAAGTGGCTCAAGAACTTCACCACAAAGTCCTTCTAGGATAACTCCTCTTAATGCTCATCTTTCTCTAAAATGTCCCACCAATTATTGGAAGGTCTATGAAGAATGTATGAAACAATATTCACTAACATATCTACAGTTATCTTTAGGTGATTGTAGATCATATAGACTAACTCAATCTAGAACTCAACTGTTTGGGGCCTCCCTACCGAGTGAACATAGGAATATGATATCGTTTAAACTCGCTTGACATCTCATACATAAAAGTAATGTTTTGTATAGTATCCTTATCCATTGATCTCAATACCATAAGGAAGATTTCATAAAGGTGAACATCTATGTGTTCCCCAAGAGATATAGGAAGCTATAGTTTGGCTACATTAAGATCCCACTTTTTCTTAATGTCTTGATTATTTATTCAAAAATGACACGAAGGAATTTTCTCTTCAAGAAAAATGAACTCCTTAGAATTCTAGATAAAAAAAAGGTAAACCTCAATAGGGAAAAAAAAGAGAACCACTAGCTCATGGTATCTCTAAATAAGGATTAACAAGGTATTTATCATGAAATAATATTAATTTTCTTTCCATTTATTAGTTATAACATGTATCCATTTTACTTTTCATTTTGGAAAATATATCACATAAAATATATTTTTCAATATCATTAAGAATATATTTGAAGATATATCCCTATATTCCTATTATTATGTGTTCATACTAATCTCGCACCATGTCAGTCCATGAGTATAAATATAAATAAATACTAACATAACACAACATTTGAATCACCTAAGGTGAAATAACATCAATCGTACCAATGAACAGTATCACATTAATCTCATCCATCTACACTTTGATTTCCCCCATACATGGGTTAGAAGAATCCGTGAACAAGATCATTACCAAGTACCTATACATCCTAGTATCCTTTTTACCTTTCTGGAATTGTATGTCAATAGAAATGAAAAATAAATAACCTCTCTATAATACCACTTTGTAATGTTTCCCAATATTATACTCTTTAATGGTGCCAAATTAGGTTATTTATTGGAATTCAAGTGTGCCACCCCATATGCCAGAGGCTACCAGTAAGCAGTGGGTGTGTAAAGAGCATTGTGGGGAAAATATAACCCATAGTATATAGTTTGGATATAGTATATGTAAACAAATATCAAATTAATAGAAATTGAAGAAATTTTTAAAAGTAAAACTAGAAGGTAAATGATGAAACAAGTACACCAATAATAATAAACCAAGTAATGTTAAATGAAATTTCACTGAATGACATGCTGGAAGTCTTAAAAATAAAAGAACAAGAAGGGAAAAATATACATAAAAGACCCCATTCCCGAATCCCTAGTCGGTCCCATCTCCAAAATCTAACTCATCTGGAAAGAAATAATAAACTAAAAGGTCTCTTGAACTTTTCCAAACATGAACCCATGTAATCTTCCAATGTTCCAAATAGTGGTGTGAATAGGGTTTGTGTAATAGTTAATAGGTCATCCCCACTATGTCTAAAATACTAGTCAAATAATAATTTCATGCAAGAAAACAATTAATAGGTGTATTAATTTATCAATTAATTTAATCCAAAAATCAACCTACTTACGCACCATGTAGAAATATCTCTACGCATTTATCTTAACCATTAAAACTATAACCACCATTCCATAGAATGACTAGATAATTAGTAAAATCCCTATACATAATAATTTCAACATAACTGAGTCAATCAGTATAATAATTATAGGATAATAAAACCATCCCCTTTATATAAGTATTTCTATATAACTAGGTAGATAACTATAATAATTACATCTTAATTTGACAAAGACCTTTATATAAGATTTTCTACATTACCAGCTCAATCCTAATAAGAATTATAGAATAAATAGGTTGAGACCTATAAGAATTGTATCGTAATTAGGTCATGACCAATAAGAATTAGATAATAATTGCATTGTGCCCCTTATATAAACAATTTTGTATGAATCCCAGTACAATTTAGGATGGTAATAATAACCAAACATAATACTAGAATCCTAAATGGTCAATTAATCAAATCAAAATTTTTCTTTAAATTACCCATTCATTCATTAAAAAATATCTTAATTCATTTTCATGTCGGTGTACAAAACCATTTTATAAATATTATCATTAGACTTTTAAATAATCATGAAAGCTATCTTCCAAGGTGAATCTATCATAATAAATCACCTGAGGTCTCATATCTTGCTAAAAAATATCCTTAATTCATTATCATGTTCTAAATTATCCAAGCGTAGGATCACCCCATAGATATCCACATGCCAATTCTCAAAACCAGTAGGTATAAAGGGATCCATGTAGTATTCAAAATAAATGATTATCATCACCCATTATTTTATTTATAATGTGCACACTGTGTCGGTGAAATACAATAATTTTATATATACTTGAATAAATATAAACAGACTATACAGAATTTTTTAGAACCATCTTATTTAATCTAGGGATTTAAAAAAACACCCATAACCATAAATGACAATGATGAATGAATAAAAATCATAAAATAATAAGAAACCTAGAACACGCAACATCATGATGACAACTAAAAACAAACATGGTCACGATATTCCACCACAACAATAGAGAATAAGCAGAAATGGGGGAAAATAGAAATATCTAAATACGGATATGATGCTTGTATATGAATTATGAAATCTAATAAAGAACTCTAAAATCACCTAGAATTTCCTTAGGGTTCAATAGAGAGGGATTCACTATGGATGAATAAAAGCATATGTGATGTGGGTATAAAACCACTAGTTATGAGAAATTCAGGGAATGAAATGCTTTCACTTCATAAAAATATTGATTTATGAGATAAAACAAAAAAATATATCACATCGGGTTAAAATAACCCTGATGGACCAATTTAGATCCTGAATCAATTTCATTGTGTGTGTCTATTTCACACACTAAAACAATTCATGACAACTTCCTAGAAACATTTATACCTCACGTAATGCATTCACAGTGTGTAAAAGTATAATAGATAACTCTTAGTCTATCATTTTCAGAAGATCTTGATCTTCCTCCAAATCCTTCAAAACTTATGAAGAAACCTTATATTCCCTTTTACATGTTTATTCACAGACTCCATTAATTAAAACATACATAAATCCCTAAAATTTAGGTCAATTATTCTAGAAAACACTCTCCATTCCCAAGAAGGGACCCAATCACCAAGTTTTAAAGAAGATGAAAAAATCATATAAAACAGTTTAAACCAAAACATAAAGTGGGACGTACATGGAAAATAAAATATCTTATAATATTTTACCATCACAATCATAATCGAAAAGAATCCTGATAAAAAATAATATTTAAAATCAAACCCTTACCACTTATGTAACTTATAAATCATAAGTCCCATTAAATAATAACTTCAAATTAACCATTAAATATCATTATAAAAAGGATATTTATGATAGAAATTTCAATGAGGTTGTATATACACCACATCAAGGATGATAGGTTCATAATATATCATATGTCTCAAAGAAGGAAAATTGAGAAAAATATCCTTTACCGAATTGGTAACATTTGAACCATAAACCCCATTAAAAAGGGATCCTAAAATGGATATGAAAATCCCAATAATTTTCATGAGCGGTATCATAAAAATAATTTATGCATATTTTATATACCACATAAAATAAATAGATGGTGAATATTGAATGTGTCTCAAAAAAATTAAAAAGTGAGAATAAAATCCATTACCATAAGTCTCAACAACCTTTATACACAATATAACCTTCAATAAAATAAATATATGGTTATAATACATATATTATAGAACCATACTTATATGTATCATAAAATTTATAATTTAATTATCACCTTTTATTACCCATTTATTAGAAATTACATGTTAATGTCAAGTTTTGGGTAATAATTGCTTTGTTGTTAATGAATGTTTTGATTTTTTATTTTTTTCCTTATGAAGAAACCACATGATTTGTTGAGGTTGAAATTGTTTTAAATTAATTAATAAAATAAAAATCCAAGTAATTCTCAATGTGATGATTACAAAGCTGCTTTGCTTGTAGAATGACATCTGATATTGGTTATTTGAGTTTGACACCTTGTTTACATCATTTTAAGAGGATACCCAGAAAAATTATCTTTGTTGCATGTGGAGGGTTACATAGTGTTTGGGGTATAATAATTATGTTGGTGGATTTTCACTTTTTCTATTAGGTTTATTCTTATTTACATTGAAGAATGGTTTATATTCTATTATAACACTTATAATTTTTCTAAGTATAGAAGTTTTTTTATTGATTCTCAAAAAAAGTAGCCAACCCACAGAAGGAATCCCTTGCTATTCTAGGCCACTCAAGGATGATAGATAATGGGAAGATGATCACACTCACAGGAGAGATTATACGGTAGAGAGCCACCATGTTGGGCGGTATGGCAGCAGATGCAATTCCCAACATGGGATGGTTCCAAATTGTACAAGGAGTTACGATAAACATTTCTGGCTGAGTGAAGTCACATGTTGTACTATAAAGAAGTGTAAATAAGGAGGCTGTTTTGATGTGGCATTTCTCTGAACAAACCAGGACCATATGATCGCTTTATCGAATATTCTTGGTCATCCGATCACCTCGAAAATATTTTTACTATAAAATATGTCTGATTGGTCTTATGAGTCATCTGATCTCATCTCCACATTTCCATATCTAGGAAACCATTTAGGGAGATAACATGAGATTTATGTAGAGTAAGATATCCATGGATCAGTAATCAGATCTATTCGATCTTGCATCTTTCCCATCTGATTCCATTTTCCGAGCTTCACAGCCATATGAGCTGAGTCGTCTTAAACCCTTGTTGTGCATGAGGGTTGTTTTCATGGGTTCTCCATGGAGAAACGTCAACAAAAGTTTTATCTCAATATTTTTATCTTAATTTTAAGTTCTTATGACTTATTAGTGATTGAAATAATTATACAATTTTATTTTTATAATATTATGATAATCAAACTGGGGCATTTTGGTGTTCAGAAGATTCTAGTTTCCATGATGATAATTTCATATGTCATGACACTTTAAGAGAAAGTTGGTCAGTGATAGATTTCTTATAAATACCGTCTGATGAATTTGGTTTTTGTGTGTGTGAGTTTTTGGAGAAGCTATCATTTTCTGGGGAAATATTGTTCTATAAATCACTTTGGTTCATCAAAGGAATATCCCTCACACTATCAGTTTTCACGTAGAATAATTCATTCCATTAGAAAACTATATCTTCCAATCAACCTAGTTTTTCATAGATATTAACAAGTTCTGTGAAGCACTGAGGATAGCAAGATTTGTTTTTCTCTTACTTTCGCAAAGAATGTTTTCAATACAAGCTTTTCATGCAAAATATATTAGATCTTCAATCTTGCGCAAAGGAATTTTTTTAGCTTGAAGACAGTGTAATTATTTAGCATGAATAATTTTAATATCATACCTGGCTTTCATGAAGAATCCTGAACCCATGATTTATTGTCCTTCACGATGGATTTTGTGATAATATTGGATATATTATGTTGAAAAGGAAGTGTATTTCATGTTGTATATGAACATGGTTTACAATTATTAAGTGTGGCAAGTGTGTGTGTGTGTTTGTGTGTGTGAAAGTATTTAAAGATATTTGGTACCCTGAGAAACCCATGTTGAATATATGAAAACACATGCATTGAGACACATTGAATGCACAATGTTTACTAATGTAAGTACATATGAAGGCGGTGAAAATTATTCAATGAAATGTTTGTAAATAAAGGTAATTTTTCACATGCATATATAAATATACAAATATTGAGAAACAAAAAGTTTCTGTGAATAGTGTTTGGGTGAAAATATTGAAAGAGGTAGTGTGCATGTACATGAATTAGTGTGTTCATTAATTGTGAAGACTGTGAAATTTATTTCATACATGAATGATGATTCAATTAGTGCATGTTAAATTTATATTTCTTAATTAGTGTGTATTATTTTCATACTAAATTTGGGGAAGTTTTTCTATCAGTGTTTCAGAATATTTCTGCATCTGAGTTTTCAGTTTTTTCTGAGGTCAGGTCTTTAGAAGAAGAAAGAATGTTTTCCTGATCAATTTAGAACTAAGGAAGCTTATTATATTCACTAATAAGAATTATATAAGAATTTAAATAATTATATAAAATGTAATTTAATTTTACATGATACAATTTGATCCAGAACGATCAAGTAGGTGTATTAACATATCATTATATCTGTAGATCAGATATTCTGAAGAAGAAGTTTGATCTTGTGACTATGGGGTCTATCTAGTTGTTCAATAGGATCTAGATACTGGGGGGTATGGCCAGTTGAATGGTTGGGGTTTATAACTAACTGATGAATAATATTTGGACTGTTGGGCTGTATAACCAAAGAAAACTTGAGGATTCATTACTGGGGTGTATAACGAGTTGTTTCCTAAACCATTGTAACTGATAAAAAGATTACAGTGGATAATCCATGTTTGGGAGGTCTAACCAACATGAAAAGGATGTCAGTATTAGTACCAACACTAAATTCTATGTGTTTTTTATCATTTACCTTTAGCATTTCATGCATGATCCACTCATATCAACAGGTGGCAGAGAATTGAATTAAAATCTGAAATAGAATTCATCAAAATATGTCACACCTAATTCATCCACCCCCCTCTCAATGTGAATGTACGATCCTTTGGACACTTCCCCGAATACATTTATCGGAGTTACATAATCTACATAATGGTAAATATGACAAAAATATCATATATATTAATTATATATATATATAGTAATCAATAAAATATAGTGGTAAAAAAATGAAACAAGTCATTCATGAAGAAGGTATGTCGTACATACGCAGGAGCATTGTTTTCATTTTCTCAGTAGATGAAATGAAAAAAAGATAAATAATATATTACTGTTATTGAATAATTTTTTTCATATATATCACATATATTTATAAAATTTATTTTAATTACATTCTACGAAAATAATTTGTGAAAATGAATCACTTCGCATAGCAAGGAAGTACTCCATCGGACACACGAATGGAATTATTTTATCCCCCATGGAATGGAATGTAATAAGGTTTATGTGATATAATAAATATAGATGTATGTTTTTAAAAAATATCTTATATATACATTACATCCATCATTTTACCCTACCATGAATGGTTTTTATGTATAACGTGTCACATTGGTTCGTGAGGTGGTTGTCTTCCAAACACTCGAGTAATATTATAATTTCCTATTTGAGGGAAAAGGAGATAGTTTTAGATCATAAACATAGCATAATAACATATTATTATATAGAATATAGTGAGGATAACTTATTAACATGGTTTAAAAATATTTTTAAGGAGGTAGAGGAAGCAATTAAATAAAATGCTTTGTTAAGGATCCACTAGTAGAAAAAATGCCTTTAGTGACCACCAAAATCCACCACAAATGGCGTATAGAGGCCGCATAGCATCCACCAAACAGAGGATGTATTAGGAACTTCTATATTTTCTATAGTGTCCACTGTTTGGTAGACCCTATAGATAAGATATGGAGTTCCAATAACGACTTCCAAATGGAGATAACTGTTGACTATGCTGATTTTGGATATAGCAACCTCCATTTAGCGATCTCTATAGACCTACCAGGCAAGACCTAGAGCTACCACCATATGGAGGCTGCTATTGGTTTTTTTATTTTTTTTAAAAGAATTACATACCAACACTAAAAAGACACTATTTTTCAAAAATAAAAAAAAATATTTCCAAATTACCTAAAACCACGTGCACATAAATGACTTTGCTTCATCATTTTACAAACACCACACTCTTCATCGAATACAACTGCATGAGGAAATGCAATAAAATAATTAGTATAGAAAAAAATCATATATTAATTGAAATCAAATAAAATATTTCAATTAAATAAAATGACATCTCAGATTGTCATTCTGTCTTCTCAACAATATCACAATTTACTCTATAGTTGTTTTAGTCTCATTTCACCACATTCGATGGTCATTTATTTGGTTTTGAACCCCTGATGCACTTTTTTAAAGGGTATCAATCCTTCAAAAACTACATATTCAGTGGTAGTGGGTAGGCCATGTGTTTGATTGACGTATAGTCTACTCAAACATATCATCAATAATAATATGATTGTTGTATTGTAATTTCCACAAATTTTGAGGTTATTTTCTATATATCTGACTTTTAAATGCATGGTTTGTGTTTTATGACACTAAAAGTGTGTTTTTTGACATCTCGAACAAATGGAATATCTGATTTATGTACTTTCTACTTGACCATTCCTCAATTAACTCTACGGTTGTTGTCGTCTGATTTCACCGCATTCAGTGGTCATTTGGTTGTTTTGACCACCTGTATGCTTTTAAATGGCGTTAAACCTTAATGAACTACATATTCAGTCATTCTTAATAGAAAACATGTTCTATTGATGTCTTATATTATCTTACACAACATGAATAATAAAAAAAATCTTACAATGATTTCTGGTCATTCTGAGGTCATTTGATATTGAATTGGCCGTTAAATGCATGTTTTGGTGTATTATGTCACTTAAAGTGCATTTCATGACATCTCAAGAAAAAGAAATCTCCAATTGATTTTTTGTCTATTCAATGATTTTGAAATTCACTCTATGATTTTTTTCCTCTAACTTCATCACATTCAGAGGTTGTTTGGTGGTTTTTACCCCTCAACACACCTTTTTAAAGGGTGTAAAGCATTTAAAAATTGCACCTTCAATGGTTCTTCAATACCACACAACTGATTGATGTCTAGTCTTCTATTACACATCAAGAATAATAATAATTTGGTTATAATATGATTTCAATTCATTCTGAGGTCATTATCTATATATCTAACCGTTAAATGAATATTTTGGTGTTTTATGACACTAAAATTTCATTTTTCATCATCCTGGACAAATTGAAACCCCAATTTACCTACCATGTATTTTATAATTTCACATTACACTCTATGGTTTTCTTCATCATATTTCAACACATTTGGTGGTCATTCTACTAGTTTTGACCCCCCGAACTCTTTTAAATGGCGTCAAACCTTTAAAAAACCACATATTCGATCATTTGGGAGAGACTGCACATCTGATTAACGTTTCTTCTACTCGTACACAACATGAATATTAATAATAATACAGTCTACCTCTTATTTTAGGTCATTAAAAGAGGGTTTGATATTGAATTGGCCGTTAAACCCATGTTTCGGTGTTTTATGACACTAAAAGTATGTTTTTGGTCATCTCGAGCAAACAACATCACTGATTGACGTTCCATTTACTTAACCATTTCAAAATTCACTCTATAGTTGTTTTCGTCTGATTTCACTTCATTCGTAAGATATTTCGTTTGTTTTGACCCATATATGCATCTTTTTTAAAGGAGTCAAACCTTTGAAACCATCATATTCTGTAGTTTCAGGAAGATTTCATATTTGATTGACATCTCATCTACTCATACACAACTTGAATAATAATAAGATGGTTTTCCTAGGATTTATAGACATTATGAGCTTGTTTTCTATATATCTAACCATTAAACACATGTTTTGGTGTTTCACGACACTAGAAGTGAATTTTATTTCATCCTAGAAAAATTGAAACATTGATTGACGTACAGTCTGCTCAACCATTTCACAATTCACTCTATGATTGTTTTTTTTCTGATTTCAATGATCTCAATGGTTGTTCTGTTGGTTTTGACCCCTCGTGTTCTTTTAAAGGGAATAAATCCTTTAAAACACACATATTCAGTCATTCTGGACAGTTTGTGCATCTGATTGATGTTTCTTTTACTTGTACACAACATGAACAATAATAAGATGGTCTTACTCTGATTTAAAGTCATTCTGAGGTTGATTGTTATTCCATTAACCATTAAACGCATGTATTGGTGTCTTATGACACTAAAAGTGTGTTTTAGTAATCTCAGAAAAATAGAATCTCTTATTGAAATTTTTTCTACTCGACTATTTCACAATCCACTTTACAGTTGTTTTTTATATGATTTCACTGCATTCTGAGGTCGTTTGGTGGTTTGGACACCCAAACAAATACTTTTAATGAGCATCAAACCTTTAAAGACTAAAAATTCGCTAGTTCTAGGAAGACCACATGTCTGTTTGAGGTCTTCTATGATATTACACATCAATAATAAAAATAATAATAATATGGTTTTCCTATGATTTCATGTCATTATGAGGTCATTTTCTATATATCTGACTGTTAAACGCATGTTTGGGTGTTTTACGACACTAAAATTACATTTTCCGTCTTCCGAGACAAACTAAAACTCCAACTAAGATACTATCTACTTAACCCTTTCACAATTGACTATACAGTTCTTTTTTCTAATTTCACCACATTTGTTGGTCGTTAAACTAGTTTTGATCTGTCGCATGCTTTTAAAGGGCATCAAACCTTTAAAACCTACATATTCTATCATTCGGGACAGACTGCATGTTTGATTGATGTTTCATCTACTCATACACAACATGAATAATAATAAGAAATTATTCCTATGATTTTTGGTAATTATGAGGTCGTTTGATATTGAATTGACGGTCAAACACACGTTTTGGTGTTTTATGACACTAAAAGTGAATTTTCGATCATCCCCTGTAAAGGCATCTCCTATTGAAATTCCTTCCTGTTGACCATTTTAGAATTCACTATATGGTTTTTTTAGTCTCATCTAACTTCATTAGGAGTTCATTTGGTTGGTTTTGACCCCCAGACAGACCTCTTCAAATGTCGTCAAAACATTAAAAACCGCAGATTATGTAGTTTTGAGAAAACCTCACATCTGATTGATGTCTCTTCTACTCATACACAACATGAATAATAATAATAAATATAGGATGGTTTTCCTATTATTTCAAGTCATTATAATGTTTTTTTATATATATTTGATCGTTAAACGTAATTTTTTGTGTTTCACGACACTAAAAGTGTGTTTTTCATCATCTCACAGAAATGGCATCTCGAATTGACGTACCACCTACTTGAACATTTCAAAATTCACTTTACTGATGTTTTTGTTTGATTTCATCACATTTTGTGGTATTTTGGTTGGTTCTGACCCACCCCCCCCCCCCCCTCGTGCTTTTAAAGGGCATCAAACCTTTAAAAACTACATATTAAACCATTATGCACAAATCACATGTCAGATTGAGGTTTCGTTTTCTTTTACACAATATGAAAAATAATAATATGTCCTTCCTTTGATTTCAAGTCATTCTATGGTCATTTTATATTGAAGTGATTGTTGAACGCATGTTTTGGTGTTTTATGACACTAAAAGTGCACTTTTAGTCATCTTGGGAAAATGGAAACTCCGATTGATGTTCTACCTACTCAATCATTTAAAAATTTACTCTATAGTTATTTTTTCTGATTTCACAACATTTGGAGGATGTTTGGTTGGTTTTGACCCCCCGGACGCACCTTTTTAAATGGCGTCAAACCTTTAAAAACCCTATAATATGTAGTTTCAGGCAGACCACTCGTCTATTTGATGTGTTTTCTTCTCTCACTCCACATTAATAATGATAATAATATGGTTTTCTTGAGATTTCAAGTCATTATGAGGTCGTTTTCTTTATAAATGACTGCTAAATGCATTTTTTGGTGTTTTACGACACTAAAAGTGTGTTTTTTTCATCCCAGACAAATGGAATCTCATATTGATGTACTGTCTACCCAACTATTTGAAAATTCACCCTTTGTTTATTTTCGTCATATTTCATAGCATTTAGTGGTCGTTTGGTTTGTTTTGACCCCCCGCATACTTTTAATCAGCGTCAGACCTTTAAAACCCACATATTCAATCATTCTAGATAGACCACATGCATGATAGAAGTTTCTTTTTCTTATACACAACCTGAATAATAATAAGATAGTCTTCTTATGATTTCATGTCATTCTAAGGTCATTTGATATTGAATTTATCCTTAAGCACATGTTTTGGTGTTTTATGACACTAAAAGTGTGTTTCCAATAATCCAATGAAAACGACATCTTCGATTGATGTTCCTTCTCCCTGGACATTTCACAATTCACTCTACGGTTGTTTTCATATGATTTCACCACATTTGGAGGCCATTTGTTGGTTTTGACCCCTAGTTGCACCTTTTTAAAGGGTGTCATACTTTTAAAAACTGCATATTTTGTAGTTTCGAGCATAACATACATCTGATTGATGTCTATTATTCTTCTACACAACATGAATTATAATAAGATAATATTCCATTGATTTCATTTCCTTCTGAGGTTGTATTTTATATATCTGATAGTTAAACGCATATTTTGGTGTTTTATCCCACTAAAAGTGTGTTTTTCACCAACCTAGGAAAACGGAATCTCCAATTGATGTATCGTCTACTCAACCATTTCAAAATTCACTTGATTGTTCTTGATGTCTAATTTCACCACATTTGTTGGTCATTTGGTTCAGTTTGACCCCCCCCCCCCCCCCCCGCGCGCATGTGAAGGTCGTCAAACCCTAAAAACCCGCATATTCCGTCATTTTGGATAGAATGTGCATCCTGTTGACATTTCATCTACTCGTACACAAAAAAAATATGGTTTTCCAATTATTTTATGTCATTCTGAGGTCGTTTGATATTGAATTGACCACCGAACGCATATTTTGGTGTTTTAAGACACTAAAAGTAAATTTTCTATTATCCCATGAAAATGAATTCTTTGATTGATGTTATTCCTCCTAAAACATTTCAAAATTTACCCTGTAATTTTTGTCGTATGATTTTAGCACATTTAGATGTGGTTTGGTTGATTTTGAACCCCAGATGATTTTTTTAAAGTGCATCAAACCTTTAAAAATTGAATATTCTGTAGTTCCGTGCATACCAAAGGTTTGATTGATGTATTTTCTACTCGTACACAACATGAATAATAATAATAATATGTTTTTCCTTTGATTTCAAGTTATGATGAGGTCTTTTGATATATATCTGACCATTAAATGCATGTTTTGGTGTTTTACGATAGTAAAATTGAATTTTCTATCATAAAAAAAATGGAAACAATGATTTGAGTAATATCTAATTAACCATTTCAAAATTCTCTATACAGTTGTTTTAATATGATTTAACTACATTTGGTGGTTGTTTAGTTGGTTTTGACCCCCCGTGTGCTTCTAAAGGGTGTTAAACATTAAAAAAAGAATATTCGGTCATTCTGGGCAGACCAAACATCCTATTGATGTTTCGTCTACTTGTACACCACATCATTGGTAATAAGATGATCTTCCTATGATTTTAGGTCATTCATAGGTTTTTTGATATTGAATTGACTGTTATATGCACGTTTTTCCTATTTTTTGACACTAAAGGTGTGTTTTTAGTCATCCCAAGAAAACAACATTTCTGATTGACATTTTTTTCTACTACAACATATATAAATTTAATATATATTTGTTTTTGTCTGATTTCACCTCATTCGGTGGACATTTGGTTGGTTTTGGGCCCCAAACACACCTTTTTAAAGGGTGTTAAACCTTTAAAAATCCCATTTTTTAATTTTTAGGTAGGTTTCACACTCGATTTATGTCTTGTCTGCTCATACACAGCATGAATAATAATAAGATTTTTATACTATTATTTAAAGTCATTGTGCAGTTGTTTTCTATATATCTAACCATTATATGCATGTTTGGTGTTTTACAACAATAAAAGTATGCTTTTTGTCATCCCATAAAAATGGCATATCTGATCAACTTTCCATCTACTCAACCATTTCAAAATTCACTCCACAATTATTGTCATCTAATTTCACCACATTCAGTGGTCGTTCAATTGGTTTGACCCCCCGTGTGCTTTTATAGGGCTTCAAACCATTAAAACCTGCATATTCAATCATTCTCCACATATGATTGATGTATCGCCTACTTGTACACAACAAGAATAATAATAAGACAGTATTTTTATAATTCCATGTCATTCCTAGGTCGTTTGATATTTAATTGACCATTAAATGTACATTTTGGTGTTTTATCACACTAAAATTGCGTTTTTATTTATCTAGGGAAAACAGTATCTCTG
The DNA here is from genome assembly GCA_963277665.1 of Viscum album. Classification (NCBI taxonomy): domain Eukaryota; kingdom Viridiplantae; phylum Streptophyta; class Magnoliopsida; order Santalales; family Viscaceae; genus Viscum; species Viscum album. The sequence goes on along the minus strand of OY728148.1, from coordinate 1,653,779,048 downwards.
ATTCACATTCTATCTTCTCGACCATTTCACAATTCACTCAATGGTATTTGTAGTCTCATTTCACTACATTATATGGTCGTATGGAATGTTTTGACCCCCAGACGCGCCATTTTAAATTGGTTCAAACCTTTAAAACACACAAATTCTATATTTTTTCATAGACCACATGTCTAATAGATGTCTCATCTTCTCGTAAAAAACAATAATAATGAAAATATGGTTTTATTATGATATCAAGTCATTTTGAGGTCTTTTTCTATATATTTGACCTTTAAAAGCATGTTTTGGTGTTTGATAACATTAAATTGAATATTTCATCATCCTGGAAAAACAACACCTCCAATTGACATATCGTCTACTAAACCATTTCAAAATTTACTCTATAGTAGGTTTAATCTTATTTCATTGCATTCGATGGTCGTTTGGGTGGTTTTTACCCCCTAAATTCTTTTAAAGGGTGTCAAACCTTTAAAACCCACATAATTGATCATTCTAGATAGAATTCACATCTGATGGGCATTTCATCTACTCATAAACAACATGATTAATAATAATGAGGTCTTCCTATGATTTCAGGTCATTAAGAGGTTTTTTGATATTAAATAGATCGTCAAACACATGTTTTGGATTTTATGATACTAAAAGTGTGATTTTGGTCATCCTGGGAAATGACATCTCCAATTGACATTTTGTCTGCTTAACCATTTCACAATACACTCTATGGTTGTTTTCATTTGATTTAACAACATTTAGAAGTCGTTTGGTTGGTTTTGAACCCTAGAAAAACCTTTTTAAAGGGTGTTAACCCTTTAAAAACTGCATATTCTGTACTTTCGATAAGACTGCATGTCTGAATGACCTATTGTCTGCTCACACACAACATGAATAATAATAATATTGTTTTCATGTGATTTCAAGTGATTCAGTGGTTGATTCCTATATATCTAAGCATTAAATGCTTGTTTAGGTGTTTTACAACAATAAAAGGGTGTTTTTCATCATCCTAGACAAATGGGAAGAATTCACATCCGATTAACATTCTATATTTTTATAAAAAACATTATCAAATAGGTTGTGTTCCTTTTATTTTTCCATTATTGTGATTTTAAGAGAGAAATGCATAATAAGTAGGAGAGTGGTTGGGATTTTGGAGAAAAATCTATCAACACTGATTCACCCATGATGTTAACTACATCCTAATTGATCCTATCTGTGCTTATAAAATCCAAACACTCGATGATATCTTATTTTCATAATGAATCCCATGTAAATTCATAGGAAAAACACGAGGTATCTTTTCACATTTTTAGGTGCAGGTGTACTAATTTTTATGATTATTCCAATAATTGGCATCAAACATAGAGATGAAAATTTTAAACCCTATAGAACATAACATGAGTTAAATGGGTTTGGTTAAATCTTAAATGGATTTAGATTGTAATTGGGTTGGGTAATCACACATATGAATAACTTTTAGATCCGATTTAGGTTTCCCATTCTTTTCTCATCTAGCCTTTTTACATGATACAGTAAGTTATATATATTATGTTAAACTATTTAGGGATATGAGTTATAATTGACCCCTTCATAAATATATTGGATCAGATCAACCCATTTAATTAAATGGATAAGAAAAGGATTGATTTTAAATTGGTTTAAAATACATTCAACCCAATCTGTAATCACAAATTATTACCATTAATCAAACACAATCTCCAAAATCCAATATTAGGAATTAAATCCATTTCTCTAATCTAGAAATAATGAATGAAGAATAGGTTTTAATTTGGCTTGAGCATAAATGGGTTCATAGAATGTTCAACCCACCATGAAACATTCTTGTGAATTGGAATTTTCAACTCTAACAAAGACTAGAATTTCTTAGCTAGTCATTAATATCCATTGAATTCATCAATGGTTTCATGAAGATGTGTAGTTTTATAATTAGGTTAAATGATAAAATCCACACCCAATGTTTGTTCATTTGAGTAGTTTTAGTAGAATTAATCAAATGAATACAATTGCAACATACATAAAAGAGGTAACATAATATCCATAAGATGTTACCGATGTTGATGGAGCCCCAAAAGAGCCTATAGTTCTTCTCTTTATGCATACAAGAAGAAATTAAAAAATTATAATATATATACATGTATAACTAGATAAATCCATTAAATGATCATATCAATTTTTGGTATTCTAGAAACATGAAATGGGAGGAGCTTACTGCTTCCTTCACACACTCTGGGTGATTTTTCACACCAACTAAAAAATGAGTAATGATTTCATTAGAAATCATCAAACACATGATGGGTTCACCAATTGTTCCACTCATATACATGATTTTAGAAATTTCACTCTTCCTTTTGATGGGTAGATCAATATGAACATTTTCTCCCAGAAAATATTGACGAATAATTGAATTCTAAATAATAAATGACATTGAGAAAATGAATGGGTGAAGGAATAATGTAAAAAACATGTTTGGTGAGGATGCTAATGAAATGATTGTCCGATTGTATAGATGAAGTTCAAGGGACAAGGAGGAGACATCATAGGGGTGGAAATTCAATATTGATTGAACTACATGGACAAATCTACCAATAACATATAGATTAATATAAAATAACACACTATTTATTGAAGTTTTTTTCAACGTTAAATATCATGTACGTGGACTGGATATGTTATAAATGCATCCTAACATTTTTTTTAAAATATCCCAAGAATATACACTCAAGATATAATCATCAAAGATATCCCTTTCCTATGGAATAAACCATCTAATAATGACAATTTATATAGGTTCCAAGTCTTGCGGAAGCGCGTTAGTGGGTGTACCCAACTTTAATTTTTCTATTAACAATGATCAATCTGAGATCTATCATTAAAAAAATGATTAATCTTATGAATAGAACGATTAATGAAAGAAATAAAGAGAGTACTTGAACCATAGAGAGGATTATCATATGTTGGTTATAATTAATTTAATTAAAAGACAAGAATTACCATGATGGAATTCTCACTCTATTGATGTTTCTAGTCATGGTCTGATGTGATCTATTATTGTGTCATAGAATCCATGTGTAAGATTCCTCTAATGGTGATCAAAATGTGCTCCACGTATCTCTGGACATTTCCAAAGAGATCTCCAGGTGCTAAGACAGAAAAGCCTTATCTTGAAATGTCCGCCTTCGATCACCTTGATCCGGTGGAGGAGGATCTCCCTCTCATATCTTAAGAGTGTTCTTAGAAGAAAGAATTCTCTCTTGTCTTGAGAGATTTCTCTAGAACTATTTTGCACACCCCCTGAAAATGGATAGGCTAATGAGAGTTATATAATTGGTATTTTAATTAGTCAGAAAAATACTATGAATTAATTACTAGAAATAATTTATTTATTTCATTTAATTATTAGTAATACCCCATGGCTAATAATAATAGTGTACTATTATTATTACTTTAAATGTTCCCAACAAATTACACCTAATATTATTTAATTAAATAAATAATATTATTTATCATAAATTCCCAGAAAAAAATACATGGCATGTATATTAATATACATGACATGTAATTTTGTTCTTCAATTCTCTTTATTTTCTCCACCACATTTATTAGACCTTGAAAAATGGATATTTATTTCTCAAATAAATATCACAGAATTACTTGATAAAAAATGTATTATTTCTCCCCCTATATATTATCTCGAATAACTAGTGTCGAAATAAATGTGATCAGACATCCTTAAATAATTATTAAAACAGAACCGGGAACAACATATATTCAACTTGTTAAATTAATATTTACTGAGATAATTGGACACACTTAGTGAATCACCCTCTGGTATTCTTTATCTGTGGCATTAGGTGGAGTCTGCCTAAATTCCAAGGTTAGCACCTATCAACATGCCAAGAAACCCATAGAAAAATAAGTTAAGGTTGCCATGATTTGTCACCTCCTATAAAGGCTTACTGTGTAATGTAATCCTTTTGTCTCAATATCTAGAATCAAGCGGGTTGTATTCTAGTGCCATCAACCCATGTGCATGATTCTTTTTATATGAATTTCTGGAATTGAACTTTCCCATTCCTATCCATGGACATGGATTTATTTAGGCTATATAAATTCCAGCAAAGGGAATGAGATATCTACTTCCGTTATGGAACAGAAGGGACAAATCCTTTCTTGCATTATCTGTTAATGTAGTATTACACATGACATAACGAACATATCCTACCTCCCTATGAATAGTGTGTCATCAATACATCTAATTGTGTGAGTTCTAATACCCAGTAATAATAATCTTAACATCTAAAGACCAATACACACATCTGTAGATTGGAACATTCAATGAAACTATGAAATATTGATTTTTGACTAGTGGGTCTCATTCTCATAATATCCTCTAAGATATTTATAGGGTTTCACACCATCAGAAGGTGCCTAAATGTTTTTTGAGTCCTCTACCCTAACAACGTGTATTATTTTTGTCCCTAAAATAATGTCATTCGGTCATAGATAATATATTCAAGAATAGTGTTATAGAACTTCCGGGTTATCATCATAGAAGGGATCCTCTATGACCCTTTAATGAAACAAATATCCTTAGGGAATTATCACATGCATTTTCACGTAGAATAAAAATCATGATGTGATAAGTTATTAAGGAATAGAGTTCAAAGTAGTTGGTTCTAAGCCACCAACTCTAACATACTCTCACATTTTCTAGAACCAACTGCTAACAACCATTAACCCGGTATCACTCACATGATATTCATACTTCTGATGAGATAGGCCTTTATTCAGGGGGTCTTCCACATTCTCTTCTATGGACAATCTTCTCACTACTACTTCATCCCTTTGATAGAAATCCCTCAAGAGGTTAATCTTCCAGAGTATATTCTTTGTCTGTTGATGTGATCATGGTTCTTTTTCAAGAGCCAATGTTGTAGTATTATCACAATAAAATGTGATATGATCTTTACTACTAAGAACCACATAATGATCCTAGAAAAAGTTCCAAATATTTATGGATTCCTTGGATGCATCAGAAGCTCCTATATATTCAGACTCCACTATAGAATCAGCGACAACTATTTCATTGACAACTTCTAGCTCACAACTCCTCCATTAAGCCAGAAAACATACCAAGATTGTGATTTCAGATTGTTCTAATCTGTATGAAACCCAGCATCAGCATGCCTTCTGATGAAAAGCTCTTATTCTCCTCCACACACCAGGAACATCTCCTTAGTTCTTCATAGATACTTAAAGATAGTATTAACAACAGTGCAATACTGTTCTCCTAGATCTGCTTGATATCTGCCTACCATGCTCAGTGTATAGGAAACATCATGCCCGGTACATAACATGGCATACATGATGGATCCTATAGCCAAGGCTTATGAGATCTTACTCAATATATCTTTCTCCTGTTGTGTGTGAGGAAAAATTTTCATAGAAAGATGTAGGCCATGTGACATTGGAACCAATCCCCTATTGTGTTGTTCCATAATAAATATCTTTAGTATCCAGTTAATGTATGTACCTTGAATTAGTCCAAGCAATCTTCTGGATCAATCACGAAGGGTATGGATCCATAGAATATAGGATTCTTCACCTAAGTCCTTCATGGGGAAACACTTGTTCAACCAATCATTAACCGACTCTAAGACTGGTACATCGTTTCCAATAAGCAATGTGTCGTCAACATGTACTATTATGATAATTACCGCACTCCCATTAAACTTCTTATAAACACATGGCTCACATTCTCTCTTAATGAAACCAAATTCCTATATTGCTTCATGCCAACGAGCCCATACCCTAGTGGTAAGGGCTCCTGCTTGGAATCCAAGAGACCTGGGTTTAAAACCGGGTGGAGGTGAATTTCTGGGTTACTGTATCATTATTGTAGCAGTAACTGTTCAGTACTTCAGCAGATGGGACTATTCACCCGATTTGGACCTTTGAGCCACCGGTTTGGGCCTATGGGTCTCTAGGGCCTTCGGTTCATCAAAGGCCTTTGGGCCATAGAGCCTTCGGGTCACGTAGACCATGGAGTATCTCAGTTCACACCAAACAGGACCCATAAGGGGATCAAAGCATCATGAGTAGCAGCCACCAGATGCAGAGCTAACCGGATTGGAAGAATGAGAGGGTATGGCAACTGCCATCGGGACCAGGCACTATGCAGCTTTGTACGGGGAAATTCTAGTCGATCAGTAATCCAAGGTGGGGAGCTCTGAAGATCAATGATTCAAGACACTGGGGAGGGGTGGTTTTAGTGGGCTGGGCCTACGGGTCATGAAATGGGCATGGTATGCCTCTGGGCATTCGGGTTATGTATTTCGGGTCATGTCGGGCCTTGTGCCTTGGGCCTACGGGTCATGTACGGGTTCCCCTTTAACCCTTAAAATGGGGATTATATATATTAAAAAAAAGAAGGCCTCTAGGCCATTCGCGCCTTTATTTCTTCATGAAATAATATGTTACATGGCTTGGAATCTTACTGTAATTCCTAAATGGATTTTCATAACTTTCAGACCCGTTTGGCTTCACTTAGTGTCACAAACCCCTCTAGTTTTGTTATATAGACATATTCATAAAGTTTTCCATTGAGGAATGCTGTTTTGACATCCATTTGACAAATCTCATAGTCATGGTAATATTTTGGGGAATGTATGATTCTTATGGATTTAAAAATAGAAACTGGTGAAAATGTTTCATCATAGTCAATTATTTGACGCTATTTAAATCTTTTATCCACTAGCCTCGCTTTATAGGTTCTAACTTGACCTTCCATGTCCATTTTTCTCTTGAATACCCATTCGCATCCAACAGGATTGACATCAACTGAATCATTGACCAGAACCAAAAATAGGTTCTGATGCATGGAATCCACCTTAGAATTCATAGCTTCTATCCATCTTGCAGCTTCTAATCATTCTACTACTTCTTTATAGGAGACAGGCTCATCATTTTCCAAAAATAGTGATTAACCATTCTTGGTGACTATGAAAAAAAATCCCTCTAGTTGCCTTACCACTCTTGAGCTCTTATACAGTACTTGTGTTTCTATATGCTCTTCAACGGGGACCTATGGAACTTTTTTCTATTCCAAGTCATATGTATCATTAGCATCAACTTCGTTGAATTAAATCTTTCTCCCACTATAGTTTTTGAGGATGTTCTCCCTCTCAAGAAATATGTCTTGTCTGGCGGTAGTCACATTCTTGTTTGAAGGGTTATATAGGTAATATCCTTTATTTTCCATGGAATATCCTATAAAGACACACCTCATGCCCCATGGTGCTTGTTTGTTTTCTGATAAGGCCTTAACAAATGCCTCACATCTCTATACACATGTGTGCAACAAAATGAGTTTTGTTCCATTTGATAACTCAGAGGGAATTACATTTTCCACCTTAGTTGGTACTCAGTTTAATGTTTATCTTTTAGTTTGTAATTCAAGTGCCCAAAAGGATAATGGAAGATCTGCATGACTCATCATCAACCTCACCATGTCCAGAAAGGTGTGGTTTCTACTTTCATTAACACCATTCCAGTATGGTGTATAAGGAGGACTGGGCTATGATAGAATCCCAACTCCCATATAATATTGATGAACTCTGGGTTTAGATATTCTCCACCTCGATCTGATCGAAACTTCTTTATCATCTTATCAAGATGATTCTCTACATCATTCTTGAATTCCTTAAATTTCTCTAAGGCTTCTCACTTATACCTCATTAGGTAGACATATCTATATCTACTCAAAACATCAATAAAAGTACTGAAGTAAGAATATCCACCACTACCTTCTATTGGGAATGGTCCACTCACATTTGTGTACAACAATATTAGAAGTTCTGTGGCCCTTTCACCCTTTCCACTAAAAGGTGGCTTGTTCATTTTACCTTGTAAAAAATCATGACCTTTATCAAGTTGTTTTATCTCAGTAGAGTCTAAATAGTCGTCTTGGTAGAGCCTTGTCAAGTGCTTCCTGTTTACATGACCGAGACGGTGATGCCACAAATGTGTGATGTCTGAGTCATGTGAGTTTGTTTCATTATCGATTGCCAACACTTGGTTTTCATAATTTAATACATACAAACCATTATTTAAATGCGCCATACCATAACATACGTTGTTCTTATAAAAGAATCAACCCTTATTTACAAACATGAAACTAAATCCATACATATCCAAACATGATACAGAAATTTTGTTTTTGGTAACACTAGGAACATAAGAACAGTTATGTAAAACCAAAATCATCCCACTTGGCAATGAGAGATAGTAATTGACAATGGATAACACAACCATCCTTGTGCCATTGGAAGCTCTATGATCCACCTCTCTTCTATCAATATTTCTAATATAATTGGTTCTAGCATTTTAATACATATGTGATCCCCACAAGTTGCATATAATAACCAATTTGTAGAAATGGAAAGATTACACTTGATAACGAACACACATTTATTGTCCCCACGCTTCTGGGTATAGCTCCTCTTCCAGTGTCCTTGCTTGCGACATGAAAAACATACATCCTCTCGTTCATTTCCCTACCTCTATATCTACACCTTATTGGAGGTATGGTTCTCAGGGACTTCAGACCGTTTATAATTCCTTGGCCTTTTTTCCTTGTCCTTCCTTTTCTTATTCACTATAAGGACTGTGGGTTTGTAATGCCCCATGTCCTTATCTACCTTGAAAATTAAGGTTAGATGTTCCGATAGACTCTTCTCATTTTTTCTCATGTTATTGTTGACAAACATCTTGAGAAGGTCTTGGGTATTGATGAAAGGATGAGATCTGTATGCAACTCATCCTGGAACTTAATCCTGAAGATGTCTAGGAGTTAAGTGTAGCCAATAAGCTTGACTAAATGAGGGCCAGTTGGTACAAACACTAGATCATTAGTTGTAAACAAAGTTTTTTAGATCTCATATAACTCCTGTCTCTCCTTCTCTTGGTAATGATCCATAAGGTGAGACACCAAGCTATACATGTCCATGTTTTCATGTTGCTTCAATAGCTCATTATGCATGGTTGATAGCCTGAAACATTGGAAATATGTGGCATCATCCATATGTTTCATATAGAAATATTTTTCATCATCATTGGACTCTTTTCCAAGTGCAGCTAGAAAAGGCTCTTCTAGAACATACAATTTCCTCTCGTGGCGAGAGATAATGCGTAAATGCCTCTACCATTCTTTGAAATTGGTGCCAGTGAAAAGGATTTCCTTCTCAATTATAGTTCACAATGATATGTTTGATTTTATTTTTATTTCCATTTTTAAATATTAATATTAGAAATGGTTTAGTACTTTATTATGATAAAAAATAATACAAATAAATAAATTAATACATATTAGTCTCCCACTATTTTATCAAAATCCAACAGCCCTCATCATTGACTTCAGAATATTCTGTTTCCTGAATATTCTTGTGGTAAGGATCCATATTTCCCTTCGAATTACCCCAACAAGGGTTGGTCAAGAAACTTGAAGGGTTTTAAGTAGGCTTTCAAAATTTCAACTACATTAACTCGCAGCACCTTAATCTGCTGAGTGGACTCCCCAATCTCGAAAACCTTTTATTTTGGATTTCCTCAACCTTTGCCTCTTGGTCAGACCAAGTCATGTTGCGGTAGTCAACCCCTTATGTGAACCAAGTAAAGTCAACCCAAAACCTTAAATTAGAATCCCTCGATAATTGAAATCACCCCAACTATGGTTAGTCAGACACTTTCAACTATGGATTGATTCTAACCATGATTATGGATGGCTACACCGACTTAATGTTTCTTTGAGGGATTTTATCCTTCTACGTAAATTTCAATTTTATTATCTTTGACTAAATTCTTGTTAATATTAAGTGGGATATAATTAAGTGATTAACCATGTCTAAGATAATATTTATTCATAAGTCGGTCTTTTTTAGTTTCATCTTGCATGCTTGTTTAATTAACTAATTGTGTGTTCATGAAAACACACCCACAATAAATAAACGATGGAACTGACATAAATAAAATAAATGGTATGATCATGAGCTTGTTATATTGGTTAGTTTATCTAGCAGTTGATAAAAAAACCCAAGACCTAGGGGAGAAACACCTTGAATTATTTCTGTTCGTGTTTAGAGCATTCCAACTATCCAAATTTGTATCTCCTTGGATTGGTTTCACCATGGCTCTTAACCTGAGCCAACTCCACTATCATGGGAGCCCCATCCATTACATTTGCTTTAATCTCACATGTAGTTGAGGTGTAAAATGGGGATATACTTAAAATAAACCTTGGGAATACATTCCCTACATATTAATAAAGAAAAGGCTCGCAAGCCAACAAATTTAATCTAAATAAATAAATTAAAAGAATCTATTCACATACAAAGGTCTTGGTATAGCTCATTATCATCCATTCATTCAACGATATTTAAACATAAATAATCTAGAATTATGTTATTTAATCGTTCTTGTTTATGATAAATCACACTCAAATCAATTAATTATCTTCAATTAATCAATCATTTTTATCTTAAAATCTTTTCTGAATTTCCTTGAGATTCCCACCAATCATAATTTTAAAAAAATAAATTCATTTTAAATTATCTTTATAAGTAACTTCTACCTTTGAGGCAACCAGGTGAATTCCCATTCATAACTACCCAATGAGTAGAAATGAACATTACATAGATTTAAAATTAAATTGCTATATATAAAACACATATCATGTGTTGTTCCTCATCTTTATTCCTGCACTATAGTACACGTCTCAGGGGTTTGTAAAATAAAATAATAAATTATTATAAAACTACGAAATTTGGAAGTGTAAACGGAATGTAGTTCCGACTACATGGCATTTACATTTGTTCACTATCCATCTGAAGTACACGCTCGGGGGGGGGGAACATGTGTAATGTACTTCGTAAATCTTCCGAGTACACAACGTATTCAGTGGGACACATTCTGTGTAGTATCCAAGTTACACGGTTTCTAGTCGGGCAAGCCGTTTATGGGATACATGGTCCAACCCTAATCCGAAGGGACTACACATCGTGTTCAGTGTTCCACACAGTTTGTATTCTAGAAACCATGTTCCACTTGTTTATGGTCAATAGACAAAGTCTTAAAGACTTAGATAGGATCCAATGACACCACCTAGTTCGACGGACCATCATGGTGCATGGAACCTATACTAAACGACATGTGATGCACAATACACACTGTGTATTCTTTTGTTGTAAATATAGGAAGCTTTGGCTCCTCTAGATGAGATCCTCTTTTTTTATTTTCATCAAAATTAAAAGAAAAATTTGTTTCCATAAGGTGAACGAGAAAAAAAGTGGAGGAATAGATCACAAGATTCAGATTTAAAGAATTATTAACTTGAATTTAAAAAACAAAATTACTAAATACCTAAATCATCAATGAAAAATTAAATAATTATAATCAACGATATGACCCCCAATGATACCACTTGTAGTTTCTGAGTGCAACAGAAGCGTGTCGGTTGGTGTACCAAACATTAATTTTTCTGTTAATAATGATCCATTCGAGATCTATCACGATAATATAACACTTGGTCTTCAAAATAGAAAAAAGAATGATATAAAGTAAGGGAGTCCTAGAAACATAGATAGGATCATCATATATTGGTTATAATTAATTTAATTAAAAGGCAATAATTACCTTAATGGAATTCCCTCTACGTTGATGTTTCCAGTCATGATCTGATCTGATCCACCGTTGTGTTGTAGAATCCAAGTGTAAGATTCATCTAGAGGTGATCCACAAGTGCTCCACGTATCTATGAACGATTCCAAAGGTATCTGTGGGTGCTAGCCTGGAAGGGACTTCACTTGTGATGTCCTCCTTCGATCACCTTGATCCGGTGGAGGAGGATCTCTCTCTCGTAGCTTGAGAGCGTTCTTGGAAGAAAATAATTATATCATGGCTTGAGAGATTTCTCTAGATCCATTGTGAACAACCACTCAATATTGATAGGATAATAAGAATTATATAATTGGGATTTTAATTACCTAGAATAATAAAATTAATTAATTACCTCAAAGAATTTATTTATTTAATTTAATTCTTAGTAATACCCCATGTTTAAAAATAACCATTGACTATTATTATTAATTGACATGCTCCCAACTAATTACACCTAATATTATTTAATAAAATAAATAATATTATTTATCATAAATTCCCAAAAAAAATACATGTTGTGTACTTTTGTTTTTCCATTCTGTTTATTTCCTCCACTGTATTTATAAGACCTTGAATAATGGCTATTTATTTATCAAATAAATATCACTTCATTACTCGCTAATTAATGTATTATTTCACCCATAATATATTCTCTCAAATAACTACTGTCGAAATAAATGCAATCAAGAATCCTTGAATAATTATTAAACCACAATTGGGAATAATAATTATTCAACATGTTAAATTAATATTTAACTGACATACTTTAACACACTTAGTGTGTGACCCCCTATGCCTCTTTCTCAGTTGAATTAAAAAGAGCCTTCTTAAATTACATGTTTAGAATATAGAAACATTTCAAGTCACCCATATATAAATAAGATAAGGCCAAAATAAAGTGTCACATCCTATGAAGGCTTACTGTGTAATGTTATCCCTTTTCCTCGATATCTTGAATCAAGCTGGTTTCATGCTAGGGCCATCAACCCATGTGCTCGATTATTATTTCTTTGACATTCTAGAATTAAACATTCTCATTCCTAAACATGGATTTTGATTTTTTTTAGGATATATCAATTCCATCTAAGGTCCTAAGATATCTACTTCTGTTATGGAAGAGAAGGGACAAATCCATTCTCACATTATCTATTAATGCATTATTGATCGTGACACACCCAACATATCCTACCTCACTGCAAACAGTGTATCATCACAATTTTCATCAACACATCTGTGTGTGCATGTTTTAATACCCATTAATAATAATCTTAATGTATAAGGCCAAATACACACGCCATCCAATAGGAACATAAAATGACACTATGAAATGTAGATTTCCTACTGGCAGGTCTCGTTCTCATAATATCCTCCTGGATATTATCAAGGCTGAACACCTTGAAAATTTACCTCAATGTTTTATGAGTCCTTGCCCTTAGGGGCCTGTATTATTTTTTTCCCTCAAATAACATCATCCAGCCATAGAACATATATTCAAGAATAGTGTTATGGCACTTCCGTGTTCTCATCCTAGCAGGGATCTGCTATGACCCTTTAATGAAACAATTATCATTAGGACATTATCACATGCATTATCACGTAGAAGAACAATCATTATGTGGTAAGGTGTTAATTAATAAAGTATAGAGTAGTTGGTTCTAGGCCACCAACTCCCCCATTTCTACACAAAGAGAAGCATACATGCTGACAACAACAACTTTTATTAGCAAAAAAACTTAAAAGACACATGGGGCTTACTTCACAAATAAATTATTATCTTAGGTAATGTCTTCAAAATTTGAAAAAGAAAGGGAAAGGGATGACAATGAACTACAAAAAAATTAAAAATAGTTATAGATATTATATTAAACACAACACTTTCTGCTCATTAATGTACCTCAGGAATCTATTCCTCTTATACAAATGTAATTGATACCTCTTCATGGTACATAATGAATTCTACAACATCATAACCTAAAATAAAACAGTAAATCACTAAAATAAATTCTATGGTTTCTTCATAGAATGGTTGATAATGGGATAAAATTAAATGGATTGGAATGTAGTTAAGAGAAGTTAGAATGAGGTGGAATGGAATTGAATGGAAATGACTAGAATAAATAAATAATAGCCTTATATTTGGTTACATTCCAAATTGTATTATTTAATAACAAATATATCCCTGAGATAAAATAAAAGAGGTGAGGGAATATTTTTCTTTTTTAGTTCCCTTCATATACCTAGGAAACCAAATTAACACCCCTTGATGTGTCATTAAATATTAATTTTTTTAGAACCATATCTCCATCAAATTCCATATTCTTCCAACCAAGTGGTAGATTGATGGATCATTTCCTCTTTTAGCATAACCAAACATAGTACCATTTCTGATGAACAGTTATGTTTGGAATGAAACTAGACGGGATGTAATTAAATAATGAAATGTTATATTGTTAAGGAAATAAGTTGAGAAAAATGAAAATCAGAATAATAATAATGAATACCAAATAATTCATAAAGATAAACATAACATAGTCCATAAAAATTTCATGCTTGCAAAACCCATCCAAATATTTCAAGAAATGGAACAATGTACGGTCCATGATACTAACAATAAAGCATAAATCCATGCATATAACCCACTCTGGGTATTTGACAGCATAAATTTCATAGCATCCTCCCTGTAAATCACCAATCAAAAACAACAAAGTAAAATTAAATAATTACCAAAATCTTGGTATTGATAATAGTAGTTTAGTTTTTAACATAATTTCTTGAGCTCGAATATTTGGATAGATTTTACAACATTCATTATTAAATCATTAAATTATTTTTAACTTATCCATATATATTTTCCAAGAAAAAAACAATCAAAATCATTAGTTTAAGGTAAAAACAAGTGGAAATAAGTCATTAGGCCACGTACACAAACTTCAAAAGGTGATTATACCTTTCCATGTGCATTGTAATGATGACTTTGCATTAAATTTTGTGGGTATTTCCCTATATCCATTCTATAAGAAGACATTAAAATAATTCTATAGATGTATTAAAATGAACTAAATGAAATCAAATAAATTTGATCAAATCCAAAAAGACCCAACACGAACAAAGATGAAAAAATAAAATAGAACTAAATCAAAAAAATCTAATCCAAATTGACCCAAACCAACTTGAATAAAAAGGAAATGAATAAAATTAAACCAAATTGAAACCAAATGAATTGAATTCAACCATATTGAAGTAAAAAAAATTGATGTACCCCAAAAAAATGAACTATTCAAACCATAATAAAACAATATTAAAAAACTGAGCTAAAACAAAATAAACCCAACATAACCTAACAAAACATAATCCAATATAGTCAAACCTTATAAAATAAAAAAGAATTGAACTGAATAAATAGGCATGGCCTGATTCGATCAAAACTAAATTGAACTGATCTAAACCAAATCTCACTAAATTAAATCAAACTGATTTGAGTTAACAAAGAGTTTCTAGATCTAAAACTGGTCAAAATAAATGGAATTGAACCATAAAAACCAAATTGAATCGTTTAACACCAGTTAGAATGAAAATAATCCAAAAAAAACTGAAAAAATTGAATCATACCACACCAAATAGATCTAACACTATCCAACTCAACCCGAACTATATTAATCTAAATCACATTGAACAAAAACAAAATGCACTGAACTAAACAGAGTTAAACAAAAAAATAGAATTGTCTATTCAAAATTAAATCAAACAAAATAACACAAAATAAAACCAAATTGAATGGAAAAATATAGATAAACAAGAATAAATTGAGTCAAACTGTAATAAATTGAACAAAGCTAAATCTAATCAAGCCCACTAGACTTGTATGGAACCAAACCAAATTATCCAAACCAGATATGGGATAACCAATATTAAAATGAATTTAAATGAATCTCATTAACAAGGATTGAATTTAATAAAACTTACCCAAAAAATACCTAAGTAAAAATTTTCTTTAACAAAAATAGATACTACTAAAACAAATAGAATTGAAGAGGTATGTACCAAATTGAATTGAACTAAATTATGAAAAATCATATGTAAACACAATAAGTTAAACATACCTGAATATAATTTAACGAAACCAAATAGAGTTAAACTAAATTAAACCCCACTAAAATGATCAAAACCAAATTTAATAAAACCCCACAAAAATAGTAACTAAAATAAAAAAACCTAAATATAAAAATTTGAATTAACCTGAATTAAATAGAATCGAACAAAATTAAAATGAATATATATGAATAGAATCAAACTTAAATATTCTAAACATACTCCAAATAAACCCAAATGATCTAAAATATCCCCATCCAAACCAATATGATGTATATATAATCATCCATACCTAAAAAAACCTAGAAAAATAGTACTAAACCAAATTATACCAACCTGACCAAATATAACCAAACCCAACCTAACCCACACATCCTGAACCACAATAAATCAAAGTAAATATAAATTAACCAATCTTAACATAGTAGGATATGATTGAACAAAACTAACTTGAGCTAAGTTGAATCAATCTAAACATATCCAAGTCAAATTGAAAAAGAATAAACAAAAATGAATTGTATTGATTAAGTAAAACATTTATAGAATTGAAATGAACTAAACTAACACAAACTACATTGAACCATATATGATGAAAATAAAATAAATGGAATAGAATCAAACCAAACTGAAAAAAAAACTAGACCAAAGAGACTTTTCCCATATGAATTAGATTGAAACCAATTAGATCTGAATCATCCCTAATGGAAAAAATTTATTTGAATGGAATATAATGGAATATAGTTGAACAGAATAAAAAATAACTAACCAAAAAATCCTTACATGAATTGAATTGAATCAGAAAAACCTAACCCTGGTTGACCTTGACCAACTAAACCTAAGAGAAGATGAACTGAATAAACTAGACAATAATGAACTCAATTAAACTAAAAAAATTAAAATTAAATATAGAAAACTAAATCAATCCAGATGAACCATAGATGAACTAATAAATATAATTTATAACAGAACTGAACTAAAATAAAAAATAAGAAACTAAAATGAACTAAACTGACCTGACCAAACCTAAAACAAATTAAAATAAAAAATAGAAGGGAAGTGAAATAAAGCAAAAAAAATAAAAAGTAACCATAATTGACCCAAACCAAATTGAATTGAACATAATTAACCAAAATTAAGTAGGCGTTGTTGGATGGAGGAGGGGAAGATTGATAGAGGAGTGGGAGCACAATAGTGGTGGGGTATCTCAATAGAGGTGGGTAAGCACCATGAAGGTGGGGAATCTCAATGGAGGCAGGGCATCTTGATGGAGGAGAGGAATATTGACAGAGGAGGGGGAAGCTAGATGAAAGAGGGAAGACGAGAGTTGGGTTTGGGGTGTATGGGGTTATGTGGGGTAGGATGGGCCCATAGTAGTTCGAAAGTGGAAGGACAGAGGATGGGGTCGCATGAAGGCGGTGCATTGGCGATGGGTGAGGGGAGCAAGTCGTGGGAGGGTGAAATGGAGTGGGGTTGGGAGAATAAGGGGATACACATTTGGATGATGGTTCTGAAGAAATTTTACCATTGGGTGATGGAAAATGAGGTGGCATGAGGTGGGGGTGGGAGGAGTGGGGTTGGGGAGAAGGGGTTATGGGGGTGAGGGATCATGAGAGGGTAAAAGGGAGGCCACGAGAGTGTGAAACGGAGGGATTCAGAAGGATTTTGGGTAGGGGAGTGAAAAATTATATCGACTACATATTTGAGGTCACTAATGATTACAATAGTGATTAAAAAATGTTGGTATCCCGAAACCATCCGGCACAAATACTAAATTTTCTACTTGTGATGTCACCTCTTCTTCGAACAACTTCATTTGGTTTACACCGAAAGAATTCCTAGTTCGGATTTAGGAAAAAAAATAATGATTCTAGTTTGAGAGGATGATTTTATGAAATATATTTTGTTTCTTATTGTCCAAACTAAATGACCTTGTATGTATAAAGCAGAGATGAAAGTAGTTGCTTTTTATAAGATAGATTAGTGGCGCACTTGTAATGTTTGAAAAGAAAAAGATGTAAAAACGTTTTTCTCATGCCCCAAGGCCCAAAAATGGATAATTGTTTTTCCTAGAATAGATAATGTCTATAAATTACCATAAAAGGGTGTTTTATAGGTTTACAGTTCATTTTAACCTTTTTATTTTTTTATCCCCTAGTAAATCCATTTTCACATTAACTGTTGTAATTAGTTTTTACTGTTTTAATATTTATAATGGTAAAAATTTATTTTAACTTATTAGATAATATTAAATATGATGATTCCAAATAAATTATAAATTTATCAAAATTCAATTCAGATAATTGAAAAAATATTCTTTAAAAATAATCCCATAGACACAAAGAAAATGTGGTTTTCTAATGAGAAAATTTTCATAATTTTACAAACCTTTTACAAAGAAATTCAATATGAAATTGAATATAATGAACTAAAATTGATTAATATATATATAATTTAACTTATTTTTTTTATAACCATTTTTTTTAAATTCATTGAATGAAATGAAAATTCTTAATAAAACCTAGTATTTTCACTATTTATAAAAAAATTATTTTTTTAGAAAATTGTCAAAAATTAAATTCAAGATAATTTTGACATTATTATTTCATAAATTATAATTTTTAAATATGTTTTTTAAAATTAAAAATATATATATATTTTTAAATAAGTGCGCAAATGGTGGGAAAATGTTTTTTAGAAAAATACATTTTTAATCTCCAAATTGTATTTCTTATTTTTTTATTATCTAAAAAGAACATAACATTGATATTAAACATTTTATTGAGTATATAATATATAAATTTCTTTAAAATAATTCCCCAAAAGTTAATTTTTTTAATTTATTTAGGTAAAAATCATTTTTACTTGTGAAAATAGTTTTTCAAAAAAAGATTTCTTTTGTTTTCAAATAGTTTTTATTTTCATTTATAATTAATTGGTATCCAATGAATTTATTATATATACATGTGTAAACTATATATTTTCAAAATTTGTTTAATCTTATTCATTCTCCCCATTCCAATGGATTGGTGAAAACTATTATATTATATAATAATATTTTAATAGTATCTTACTTTTGGTTAAAACTCTGTATTGCGTGTAACTAAAGTGAAACTAGATGTTTTGAGCGATATAAATTATATAAAAGATTAAATTCATTTGAAAAAATTATGTTTCACAAAATCTTTGGGTCTTACACATTATAACTTCTAGTGATAATTTCACTCATATGACCAACATAATTATTATGAAGCGCAAATTAGAACAAATGTAGATGTTTATTTTTTTAGAAAGAAAGATGAAAGAGAGATGGACTTATATATTCTAAGAATTTTCCACACATCAATGTTACAAAGTTGATGTTCAGTAATAATATCATCAAAAATGGATAAATTTTATGAGACAATATGTGATATATTTTCAATGTATTCTCATTTGTGGAAGATTTTTTTTTTCAAATAATATTTTTCCCATGTTGCAATAATGGAAATAATAAGAATTTTATTAGAATTATCCACACATCAATGTTACAAAGACTATCATATAGATATAAATTCATATTTCATAAATGTATAGAATAAGGAATAATTTTATATTTATCTTTTTCTTGTTTCATACTTTAAAATGATATCACCATGGTGTGTAAGTTGAATAAATAATTGCATTTATTGAAACAATCTCTATGGGATTGGTAATCAAATCATTATAGTTTCCAAAAGAGTTTAAAATTTTTCAAGGAAAATTTGAAATATACTTTTAGATTATGTAAATGAACATAGGTACCCAAATTTTCATTTTTTATGTTGATTATATACTTAATCTTGGTTATAGGGGAAAATATTTTAAGGAATATTCAAATAATGTGTAAGAAACATTAATATGTAAAATCCGAAAGAATTAACTTACATCTTGGTTATACATGTTCTGAAAAATGGTAGATACATCTTCATATCACATGAAATATATTCCATTGAGTTAATAAAAAAATTATCATGGAATATTATATTGAAATTTATATACCTATCATTGTTGGTGTAATGTTGAGTAAAAATGATGATGGGGAATGTGTGAATTACAAAGGCTTCTGAATGTTGAAAATGATCTTTCTTTGTCATTGAGCTTCAATGTCAGAAATTGTATATGTTGTTACTTTGTGTGAATGATATATAAGTGGTCCTAAGGAATCATATTTTCTAGTAGAAAAAACAATACATAGTTTTATAAAAGGAACATATCTTTTGGACTATTGTATAAAATAATTTTTGATATGAACTTTCTTTGATACATGGATGATGATTAGGGTACATATTTTAATGATAAAAAGTCAACAGATGAATGAAATCATTTTTTGGTAAATTATTATGTGATAAGGAATTGAAAGAAATATGCATTAGAGACTTTTAAAACAACATAATAAGGATAGATTTCTACCATGTAATGTTGTAAACAATATTTGGATGAAAGTGAATTTGGTTTATTTTTTGTAAAATGTTTACAAACCATTGAATATTCCATATGATAATAAAATTACCATTGGTATTTCCAAAAATCATGTACAATATTTGCGATCAAATATAATTGATCTTAAATATCATTTAATTATAGAAACTTTTCAGGGTGGATATGTTATTATGGATTATATTTCAACAAATTATTAAATTGATGATTTTTCACCAAATCCATTCCAATGGAAAGAGCACAAGAGCCTCGGCCCGGTTGGTGAGGACTCACCATGTTCATCCAAGAGAACGGAGTTCAAAAACCAGGTGGAGACATATTTCTAAGTAATGTAGTAGTACTGTAGTAGGTACTATTCGGTATTACGGTAGCATGAAATATTCATCCATTTGGGATTTTGGGCCACCGTTTTGGTCCATGGGTCCTTCAAGGCCTTTGAGACACCCTGGGCATTTAGGCCAGTAGGGACTTCAGGCCACCTTAAGGACTTTCGACCACCTCAAGGCCTTTGAGCCACCTGAAATTATGCTTAATGGACCAACAAGACTCTAAAAGGAACAGAATATAGATGAGGATTCATAGTTGCTGTACTCACTATAGAAGAAGCTAATATATGTGGAAGAATTATAGAGTATACAATTGCCATCGGGACCATCAGGTGCATTCACAAGAAGCCTATCCAAACATCCATGTGAAGGTGGAGAGTTGATATCACGATGTAGATGATGGGGAGAAGTAGTTCCACATAGTTAGAGTCTATATATTTCTTCTAAGACCAATAGGTCATGTAATATCTAATCCTACAGGCCTAATAAGGGTTTCCCCTCATCCCTTGAAAGGGGGGTTATCAAAAATCAATAAAAAGAGGGCTTTCGGGCCATTCAGGCATGCCAATATAAATATTTTAATAATTCATAAAGGAACTAAATGTTTAGCCTCCACCAATGGCTTTCTAAAGGATGGTAAGGAGTTCTTCCACCATGATCTGGATTATGTTTTAAATGAGGTAGATTAAAAAAATATATTATTTTATGAATATGAAAATGTGATTATCATAAAATGGATGACAATGAAAAATAAAGTAGAAAACAAATTGGGGGAATTTTTCATATCATGGAAAAAAAATTATTTCCAATAGAATATTTAATTCATTAAAAATATTTTTTTATCCTCATTGTGGTCTTAGAACCTTCTCTAATAAAATATTTTTCAGTCGATAATTTTTTTTAAAACAATGGGTTGTGAAATGGTTGAGCTATTTATTTTGTTATTTTAAGGTATTTTCATTAAATAAAAAAGGGTATATTGAAGATCCTTTGGTAATTTTAAGGATTATTTGGGGAGTTTTCTCACTTTTTTTCAACTCATTTTTTATGAATGATTTTTTTAATAGATGTGAAAGAGTTTCTAGAGGAAGGGAATATAGTTTTTTCAATATTTTAAATAAACATTCCTTATGTCTTATTATGATATAATATTCTCTAATGTTCCATAAATCATAATGATTATCATTGTCAAAGATTGAGTCTAAAGGAGTGCAATTTTTCTAGACACATATGACTAGAAAAGCCTCCCCAAATTTAGATTACTAGACTGAGGGATCCAACCAAATTTTTGTACATTGATATCTTTGTTTTGGGAAGTATGTATAATAATGTTATCATTAAAAATAATCGTACACTTCCCACTATACCTAGATCACTCAATATAGGTTTCTAAAAAGATTCGATAGGCCAAAAAGAAATAAACTTTTTTCTATGCTTGTGTGATTTTAGTATATTTTTAACTAAATTCAAAAGATAGGAACATAATTTTTGGGGAGACTGATGTACTTAATTTTTACACTCTATTACAAAATATTAAAATAATTATATAGTGAGAGAAAGTTTAATGGTTTGAAAATATTGTTATTTGAGAAGTATTATGAATTTCAAGCTACATAGATGGGGTATAGTATTATAAAAAATATTACATCAGTGACATTAGAATCTAGAAGTTACAAAACAAGTATTATCAAAATAAACGGCTCAATTTTTCAAGATAGTGGAAGATTAAGTTACTCGATAGACATTTTGATAGATGTTTAAGTAATAAAGATTAATGTTATAGGATATATACATGTTGATATTGAGAATTTATTAAAAATTTTCTAAAGGAATAAAAAAATTAAATCCATTATATGATGATATATCAAATGAAAAAAAAATAAACACTCATGATGTCAATAAATGAACATTTCTGATAGGTTGAACAATATTGATTCAAAAAGTGTAATCATATTAGACAACCCTACATTATTTTCAATATATATAGGATTCTTATGTGAATAATATATTAAATAGAAACTAAGGTAGTATAATCAGATAGAAATCCATGGATGGGATGAGCTTAATAAGGTCATATGAAATACCATACAAGACGAAGTTCTGAAAAAATTCACATAACATTTTAAAGTACCAAATATGATGATGCTAAGTAGATTTGTTTTTAAATTGTTTGTTATCTATCTCAAATAATTATATTACATTTATTTCATAACAATAAGGATTAAATTTTTTTAAGAAGGTTACAAGAGATATAGACTTCATGAATATTCACTAATTTTCTAGAAGACATCAAAAGCATCCATTGAATTTCATTTGAGCATCAAAATGAAGTTGAGTTTCTTCCATTTATATTTTGATTAGACATATAAATAGGGGAATTATATTTCAAATAATTAGGTCTATAAAAATATTTCATACTTAAGAAAATGATCTCAACTTTTAAAGAAGTATGAGTTTCAAACCAATTTTGTAAAAGAGAAGAGATTACCAATAATATATATCCACCAATGTATTTTTTTATAGATTCTTGATAGAGGAACCAATCAAATATATTAGATAAGGACCAAACAAATGTTGTATCAATTATAGTTTCTGAACATTGAGTTTTATGAGTTTATTTAATTGGATAAATCTCATAGAAAATGTGCTATTTTGTGAGGAATACTAGACAAAGAATACCAAATGGAGACTAGATGAAATAGAGGAACACTTTCCAGATAGAAGAAATAAGACAGAAAATTTTCAAATGGTTTTTGGGAGTTTTTTTATGAAGTTTAATGTTTCTAGGGTTTTCTCATTTTTCATAATAAAAATATTATAACAAGAGAAATTTAGAATAATCATACCTATCAGAAGATAGATGGTGTCTAATGGGAGTTGGATCATTATATTCATCTTTATATTATAGTGAATATATAAGGGCAAATAGGGATTCTCCTTTACAAGGATGTTTTCACCCACATTGGGTATGAGAATTGTAAATATTTTGATCTCTCCATAAGTTTTATATCATTTCATTCTTGTAATATTATTTTATAATGTTCATATTGTTAAAACTATAACATGTTGGAGGAAATCATTTTAATGATACTTCAAATTGTAAAAATATTACCACTTATTCACCCCGATCTCAATGGTTCAATGATCCTATGTAACATAATCTTTGTACTCACCCACTTATGATCTACTAGTTTTTTATTTATAATAATTTATATGGCCCATGATCCAATGATTATTGTGCAAAATATATGGAAATAGTGAAGAAACCTATCAATCTTAATGAATAAGATAAAAAAGATGACATTTTTTATGTATCTGTTTTAATGAGAGGATTAATAGAAATATTTCCATTCTTGTCTAACATTGACTTATTCTATGTATAATGTGATGGTTTATTACTCAGAATTCACATCAATTAGGAAATAAAACATAGTTCTTAGATTTAGTCAACTCCTTCTGCATAAATTTCCTCCCCACACTAGAGACAATAACTACCACTTTCTAATATATGTCACCACATGTGAACCTATGCATCAATTCACACTTATGTATAACTTTTCACCACTATTTGTGCTTCACCACGGAAAACATGGAAGGTTGGGTTTTAGGTGGTTCCATCTTAGGTAGTTGAGCTTGTTCCCTTAGCTACCAATTTTTGTACTGTTTTGCTACATAAAAAATCCAATTACATTATTACAAAATGTGGATCACATTGGATAACATAATCCATACAACCTAAAAATTTGAAATATAATTAATTACTTTTGAATTATCATAAATGTTTTTCATAAAATAAATACATTTTATACATTAAAATTAGTTCCCCAATCATCACAATTTGCATTAAAAAAATACATAATAAAATAACGAACATTGATTGAATTATTAAAAAAATACAACTAACCATAAATTTGAATCATTAATGTGAATTTTTATCAAGTATAATGTGATTATATATGTAGATAGAGATCATATTTCCACCCTTATATAAAATGGTATAATTGGGGACTCATGGAAGAGGTGGAAATATTCACTCAATTATACTACTAGTGTTGGACATATTTTACATAGTGTTGCTGCATAGATTCTACTATAGGAGTGTGGGACTAGATATGATATCAGGGGTGAAATGTGATAAAACACAACCTATATTACGGTGGATGACCAAATTTTTGTGATATTTTGTAATTTATAAGATGAATTACTTTTTTCTTCCTGTCATGACCCATCCCAAAGGGGGCCCATGTTGTGACTACACCAAGCCCGCCTCCAATAGG
Source organism: Viscum album (assembly GCA_963277665.1). NCBI lineage: Eukaryota > Viridiplantae > Streptophyta > Magnoliopsida > Santalales > Viscaceae > Viscum > Viscum album. The sequence goes on along the minus strand of OY728148.1, from coordinate 1,653,754,171 downwards.
CTAGGGGATGGTGACTATCACCGAATAGGCATATAGAAAAAATGGGAGGCATTAGCCGAAAGTAAATGTATGTACGCGAACATCTCTAAGCCTCAAATGATGAAATTAAAAAAATGATACGTAAACAATGAATAAAAACCAATATATCCCACAATCATATTACAATAGTAGAAGTACTGTAAATTAAATAGTTCCAAAACAATCCCACAAAAAGAGTCTATAAGAACATGTCCAACCTGTAAGAAAAGAGGTACTATGACAGCTGTCTAAACTGCATAAGACACCTCATCTGTTTCGACCTTGCTATGCTCCACCGGGTCTTGGCCTACCTAGGACTTCATCAAAGGGTCAATCATCTGCAAAAGGCAAAACACGTGTGGGTAAATCCCATGCAGGGGTGAGTATAAAAATACTCAGTAAGACACCCTAAAACAACAAACCAATTACTATTCAACCCCACACATATATAAAAAAACAACATATATAACAAGAAATATCTAGATATAATTATTTAAAGATAAAAAGTATAAATGTAAGCCACAACCAATTTACATCCACAGGATTCTACTCGAGGCATGATCGTTCTAGGAAAACCTACTCCTAAATCCATGAAATAATAAGAGACTCTAAATAAGTGGTATAGATTATTTAGGCCCTAACCAAAGAGAATGAATTGGTCAAGGAAGATTTATGATGCACAGAGAGAAGATCATGTCTAGTGAATACCACTAACAAAATATAGATCATTACGCAATGTAAGGGATCCTTCCCAGAGAATACCAAAAACCCTTCCAATTTGGCTCATTATGTAGGTGATCTTGTTTATGGAAATCCAGTAACCCGACTGATATGGCCTACTATATGGTGGACCAATATCCTACTCTTACGTGATAAAGGATCGCTCCAGTTCCATGAAGGATATCATAACCCTATATGGGACTCAACCACTAGGGGGATACAATCCAATAATGTGGATGTAATTTCATATTGAACCCATGAGGAAAGGACCAAGGGTAATATCTCACCCCATACTGTTCTAATATAAAAACTCATCACATTATCTAAAAATAATTGTATCATAATTAGTGTCCTAATGCCATAGGAAACTCATCAGATTGCCCAACCATTTGAATGTTGTGAAAATTTAATTTTTAGAAGGGGAAAGGCCATGGGGCATATGGCCTGACTGTATGGTCGGTCTACTGATTGGGTCAGTGGACGTCCTTGTTCGACTACCTAGTTCGGTCGCCCCTGTGGTTGACTGTGTTGCGGAAGCATGAGCTGTTATGTTGGTTAACTGTACTCTGGCTTCGGTGGTTCCATGGTATCTCGTTCAACCATAGATCATTGTCAATTGTGGACCAATCGGGCCTCCCTGGGCCTGACCCGAGTCTGACCTGACCCTTTTTATTTTTGATGGGCTCGGGCCAACTCCATTGGTACATGATAATTTCACCTAGGCCTGACCCAATCCACCTGGGCCGACCCCCCTCCTCTGGCACATCCCGCTTTTTAGTGGGCCATCTGGGTCGATCAATGTGGTCACTGGAAGCGTCTCACATGGCCACTCCCACTACCGCATGCCACGACCCTACCATATTATGTAGTCTCCACCTCCACATGTGGATACATTTCGTGTATTCATCAATCTTTCTCCACAGGCGGCCTTGAACCACATCCCACACGGACCACTGTCAACTTCTTCAGACACCATCGCGGCCTCCACCACTAGTTTTCATGCCTTCGGGTTGGTCCCATGACATTTTTCCCCTCCATATACCACTGAGCTACCTCCAATGTTTGAATTCCTGAAAGTAAGTAATATCCCCGATGCTCGGGTCCCGATCTACATAGATCTGTCCTCGATTTTAGTTTTCCTCTTATCTGGGGGTCTAATTGTGTTCAAAGCCTCCCAGAATGATGAGCCACAACCATGATGGTCCAACGGTGAAAAACACTAAGTACGAGGGAGATAAAATCATGAATAACACCCTCAGTAATTGACCTTGTCCATTGTTTATGTCGGCCAAAATATGTTCTTGTTTGAACGAAGAACAAAGAAAAATTTAAATCAATATCCTTTTATTAAACACTAAAATTATCATCCATCCTGCAATGATTGATCCACATATCATTAAATTCATATATTTACCTAACTTCATCATGAAAATAAATAATGGGTAAATCACTAAGAAACAACCACTCTACTTAGATTCGAATCAGTCGCTGATGAAGGACGATCTTCGTGTCGTCTTAGTTGCTAAGGTTCCTTCGAATCAGTTGCGCATTGATCATCGATCCACAATCCATCATTAGTTGTTCAAGATAAATATTTATACATGTATTAGATTAATTTTATGGTTATGGAGATAACACAGAATTATTGAAAATACAAAACAAAAAGGAACATCATTTTTTCATGAAAATAATTATTAGTTAAATTATTTAATGAGGATTACTTAATTTTTGAGTTTTTTCATAGATAACATGTTCTGAATAAAGTTAAGTTTTACCTAGGGAAAACACCACATTATAGACTCAAATTTTGCCACATATTTCAAATCTGAGTATCCATTCAATCGTTATTAGGATTTTAAAAATAAAATAATTTTATTTAATTATTTAATTTACTATTATATCCTTTGGTGATTTTGTCTACAGATTACCTATTTCAACCAAAGTTATCTCACTCATAGGGTAAATATACCATTATAATATCAATGATACCATTAGATTTCTGATCTGGGAACATATATAATTGTTATTGAAAAAATGAAGAAAACTACATGCATGTGCTATTAAAAGTTTAATATTTTTCAAATAATTGTTCTAGGGAAACTGGGTCTCCAAATATCACATTGTCTCAATTAATGGTCTCAAAATTTACCCATATAATTTATAAAAATAAAACATGTAAATTCTTGGATGATTCAATCTCCCCACCTTGGGGATTTACGTCCCTAAAAATCCAAATCAAGGGCTACTGAGCACGAATCTGGTCTTCTTTCTCCCATTTTATCTCCTATAGATTCTTATGCAACCACTGAACATGCACAGAAGGAATCAATGACCCAAAAAAGATCCTCCCAACTCTGGCCAAAATCTAACATGCATGACTTTAAAATTCCCTCCATAACCTATATGGTCTAATCAGTTTTCTCATTCGTCTATGGGTGAAATGCAATGCTCAAGCCTAAATGTGTCCCAAACTCCTCCTATAATCCCTTCCACAACTGAGATGTAAAGAAAGAATCGCAATAGGAACTATCATCAAGGTAACTCTACATAGTTAGACTATCTACTAAACGTGGAGGTTGCCCATGATCTCTACTAAACTATTCTCTCTCATATCCAAGAAGTGGGCTGACTTGGTCAGTCGTTCAATGATCACCCAGATGGAATGATGTCTCTCTAGATGTACATGGTAAACCCATCACAAAGTCCATAAAAATACCAAATCACATCCATTCCAACATCTCAATGGGTTGATCTAAACCCATTGGAACCTAGTGCTCAGCCTTCACTTGTAGACAAGTGAGGCACGAGAGACAAATGAGGCAACTCCCATCTTCATCCCCAACCACCAAAACTGACATCATAAGTTCTTGTACATATTCATTACACCTAGATGTAACATAAAAGGGGACATATAAAACTTCCTCAGAACCTCTTCCAGAAATTTCCCTGGTACTACTATGTGTCCTCTGAAAATAACGACGTTCTCCCCTCCTTTTGAATATCCCTTAGGGGCATGCCCTATGGACATTTGAGCACATAGCATCTCACACTAATAATCCCCAAGTTGTGACTCCTTGTCTCACTATAAGAGTGTTTGGTTGAAAACCATCCACTAGAGGCAATCTAATCCATCTCTATCCACAAGGGATAACTTTTAGTAGGTCAACTACTCTGATGCCTCATTTAGAAGATGCGAACTCAATCTTCGGATGAGTGCATCTGCCACCACATTCCCCTTCCTTGGAGTATTGACATTATCAATGTCATTGTCCAAGAAGAACTCTAGAAATTTCCTCAATCTCAAGTTTAGATCCTTTTGAGTGAATATATACATGTGACTCTTATGGCCAGAGTAGATGAAAAATTTGTCACCCAACATGTAGTGTTTCCACATATTCAATGTAATGTCTACAGCTGCTTACTCAAGATCACTGGTGGTGTAGTTCTACTCACGTGGTCTCAATTGGAATGAACCATAGGCAATCTCTTCTTGACACTATATCAGGACACAACCAAGCCCAGTTCCTAAAGCATCACATAACACTATGTACTCAGCACCCTTCTCTGGAAATCTCCAGATGGGAGCTCTCGTCAACCTTTGCATCAGCTCCTGAAATGACTATTATCACATCTCGTTCCACACAAAAGGCTACCCATATCATGTTAAATATTTCAAGTGTTCTTCCACTTAGGAGAAATTGGGTACAAACCTTTTATAGTACCCATCCAAACTAAGGAAGCATTACACCTCCATAAAACACTTGGGTGGATCCCAAGAAAGCACCACTTCAACTATCACTGGATCCACTTCAACTACAGCCTTTGAAATGATGTGTTCTGGGAAATTTACCTCATGAATCTAGAACTAAAACTTAGAGTGCTTCCCATAAATTTTTGTTCTAATATAGTATATCCATGACCATCCTCAAGTGTCTCATGTTCTCATCCTCATAAGCCTAATACACTAGGATTTCATCGATGAAGACCCCCATGAACCAGTCTATGTAAGACTAAAAGATCCAGTTCATGACTCCCATGAACACTTTTGGGGCATTCTTCATTCCAAATGAGATCAACAAGTACTCATAGTGACCACAAATACACCTAAAGGCCATCTTCATTCTATCCTATTATTTTACTCGCAACTAGTGATAGCCTGATCTGATTTCAATCTTCGAGAACCATCGCGCCCCTTTCAACTGATCAAATATTTCATCAATCCTCAGTAGTGGATACTTGTTCTTCACATTCACATGGTTCAAGCACTAGTAATCCACGCAAAAAATAGAGCTCCGATATAACTTTTTGGAAAAAAAATTAGGAATGCCCAGTGTGAAACATAATGTCTCACAAATCCCTTCATTTATAATTCCTCCAACTACACCCCCAACTCACAAAGTTTTAAGGGAGCCATATGATATGAAGGTGTATATATCGATGTCGTCCTAGTGTGTAGTTCAATGTAGAATTTCATTTCCCTGCATGAAGGTAAACAAGGAACATCTTCAAGAAATATGTCCTCATACTCCGCCACCACAATAGGAAAATGATGACTCATATCATTCACTGCATTTAGGGTTAGGATAGTCAACTGATGAGTAGTTGGCTTCACCCTCCTATGCGTGAGACTATCATGTGCTTCCTATGTTTCCTTTTCACCTCAGGGAAAACTTGGTTCCATCACTACAGACACACCACACTCTGTACCTAACATAGTCAATCTAAGAATGAACTTTGGATAGCCATTCCATACTATAATGACGTCATAAAGCTTCAACTCCACTATCTAGATATCTCAATTGAAACTCTCACCTACAAGAGTAATTTCGCACTATCAGCACCAGTGCATGACCATCGAATCTTCTCTTATATGAGTTTATACACATAAGGGATGAATCAACAGTTCAACCAGACTCTCTGAGCCCCAATCAAAGTCTATGTAAATAATGGAATGAATCACACTTGTGTAAATCAAAATATCATCTAAGGTGTAAAAGAAAAATATCATACCTCGAATCATTCATGGAGCCCCTGGGTCATATGCCTCGACCGCATGCAGTTGTCCCCTCCCTTGTCCTCCATCTCCCTGAGCCTAGTGTGGGCCACCTAGGTGGTGGTGGAAACATGTATAATTGTCAACCACCTCATGATTCTCTCCCAACTCCTCTATCATTACCCATCCCAAAGATGACCATGGAGTGACTACCCCAAACCTGACTATAATTGGCCAGGGGCAGGTGACTAGAACTAAGTAGGAAGATCCCACAAATGAGAGGCATTATCCTAAATTACCTATACGCACGCACACATCTCCAAGGAACAATTTCTAAAATGTAAAAACACTATGTAAAAAATGCATGAAAACCAATATATCCTACTACCATAGTAAAATAGTGGAAGTAATGGAAAGTAAACATGTTCAAAACAATCCCACCAAAAATTGTTTGTAACCACAAATCTAACCTGTAATAAAAGATGTATTGGAACAGATATATAATCCTTAGGAACACACCTCATCTATCCAGCCTCTCTAGAAACCACATGGTCCTATTAAACATATGACTTTTTCAAATGGTCAATCATCTACATAAGACACGACATGTGTGGGAAAATCATGTGCATGGGTGAGTATAACAATACTCAGTAGGACACCCCAAAACCATAAATGAAATACCACAACGGAATTATTATTCAGGTCCACATAGGTATATATCAATAGCACATATAACCAGAAATATCCAGATATACTTACTTCAAGACAGAAATTATTAATGTAAGACACAACCAATTTCTAACCAATGGATTCTACTCAAGGAACTCTCATTATGGGATAACTTAATCCTAAAGTCGTGATATCAATGGAGACACACATGAAGAGGTCTACCTCATTGGTCCCTACCCAAAGATAACACATTGGTCAAGTAATATTTATGATACACAATGAGGGGATCCTTCCCAAAGAATATCAATAACCTAATCTTGATCATTTATCATTGTAGGGGATCCTTCTCATAGAATAGCACAAACAATACTGATGCATCTCATAATGTATGGGATCTTACCTAGATAATACCACTATCCAAACTGATATGGCCCTCTTGATAGTGGACCAATGACCTGCTCTTATAGGATACTTTTATTCCACAAAAACCCCTATAGGGGTGATAGGGTATTGCCATATTATGTAGGTGGGATACCATAACTCTATCAGGGACATAACCTCTAGAGTTGACTACAATCCATTAATAGCGAGGTAATGTCGTACAAAACCCTCAAGGAATGAAAAATGGGAACACTCTCACCCTATAATGGTCTAAATTAAAAAATAACCACATTAATAAAAAATAATTGTCTCATCATTAGGGTCCCAATTCCATAGACGGCTCGTCAAAAGGATGCACCGATTGAAAGTTATTCCCCATTGTATTTTTAGAAGGGGGAAGTCCTTTGGTCATGTGGACCGACTATATGGCTGGTCCACCAACCGTGGAGGTCGACCACAATAGTTGAAAACCTAGTCTCATCACCACCATGGTCAACCATATCATGGTAGCTTGAGATTCCATGGTGTTCAACCTTCTGCTAGATGTCGCGGTCCTGTGATAGCTCTGTCAACCATGGATCGATCTTGCCCCTATGTCTAACCCTGGTCTGACCCAACTTGGTCAATTTCGTTGGAACCATCCCAACTCCACTAGGCCAGGTATATTTCTCCTGGGTCCAGCCCAATCCTCCTGGTTCGGCTCAGCCCACTCACGCTTGGGCCATCAAGTTTAGTCAACATGGTCGTCGGTCACATCCCACACAACCACCACCACTATTGCATCCCATGGCCTAGGAGTATTCTACAGATTCTCTTTTCTTCTACGACCTTCCATCACTACATGTGGCCTCTTGTTGTGTCCAATGTGACTCGTCGTCACCTTTTGTATCCACCTAGACCTCTAGTTTCCTCTCCTCCTCGCACTGACTTATGGTACCACTGCATTGGACGCACACTGGTGGTCCCATCCACAGACCACTGATCCACATTCGATGCTATCATTCTGCAAACAACGTCATATTCTTGATTCTTAGGTCTTGATTTACATAGATACTATATCTATTTTATATTAACACCAATACGAGGGTCTAGTTGATTTCATAGACTCTCTGTATGTCAAGTTGTAACCACGAGGTTCCAATGGTGAAGAACACCAAGAACGGGGAAGAGTAAATCCAAAATAACACCTTAAGGAATGGACCTCTCCCTTCATTTGTGGCATCCTCAATCAATTATCTTTAGAATGAATAGTTAATAAGTGTTTAAAACAATCTCTCATTAATAAACCCAACAATTGTCAACCATCCTGCAATGATTGATCATGGATCAATCCTTTTGTGGATTCACCTGCATTCATCATGAAAATAAAGAATGGGGAAATCACAATGAAACAACCACCCTACCTCAATTCGTATCAGTCACTAATGAAGGATGATCATTGTTTCATCATTATTGGTGAAGTTCTTTCAAATCAGTTGTGCGTTGATCATCGATCCATGATTCGTTTCCGTTTTTTGGAGATCATTATTTCTCCACATATAAAAGAAATTTTAGGTTTATGGTGATAACCCTAAATTCATGAAATTTTACTAATAAAAATATACATTGTTTTATCTTAGAAATATTTTTTATTTAAATTATTTAACGGTGATTGAGCCCTTTTCAGGTTTTTCCACTGAGGTCATGTGCCCACTAAAGTTATGTCGCACATAGGGAAACACCACAATAAGAACTCAAAAGATTCCTTGGATTTCCAAACTCAGTCACCATTTATGATTTATGAGGAATTAAAAATAATAACAATTTAATTTAATTATTTTATTTTATTTATGGCTATATCCTTGTTGAATTTTTCTATAGATTACCTGATCATACCAAATTTAGGTTTTTATAAGGGTAAAGAGTTCATTCGAGTTCAAAGGTGCCCTCAGATTATGGACTTGGGGACCTATTTAAGAGTTCATCCTCTTTTCAAGAAAACTGCACATGTGTGCTCTTAAAATTCAATATTTTGTAAACAATTTTTTCAGGAAAATTGTGCCTCATAATCTTAGGCCGTCTCAACACCTAGTCATGAAATTAACCCATGTAATTTTTAAAAATAGTACATGTAAATTATAGGATGTTATACTTACACATAAACGAAATACTCTAAAAAGATCATGGTCAACCCTCATGAAGCTTCATCCAGTTTATTCCTTAGTATGTGAGATTGATTTCGTGTGTAATGTTTGTTTACTAGTTTAATCCTACAGTTGTTGAGTATAGGATTTCACTTTACCTAGAAGTTATCATAAATGGTCATGGGGAGTTGTTCACTAGGTATTTCAAACTTTTCTTCTTAAGAAGATTCATGTGTAGTTAAAATAGTGTTGTAGCTATACATAATGTTTTTTTGTTTCAATAGATTAGATTCGGTGAATAGCAGTCTATTGAAACATTATTATTAGGACAGAATATGTGATAAGGAATAGGTTCTATATACATCATGAGTCATGTTTTCATATATTTATGAATAATAAAAAGTTGATTTTCTTTACCATGTGTCTACATGGGTGTTGTTGAGAGAGTTTCAATGGGAGACCCTTTATGGTATCTCTAGATGTGTGATGACGTGTAGCATTCTATAGAATGGTATTGATAGAAGTAGAGTATACGAAGTGGAATACATTTAGTCATGGGTTGGATAGATCTGGTATTCTATAGTATATGGAATCCTAATATAGGTAAGTGTTGTAGTAATTTTAATTACAGTTAATGAAGATAGAAGGATTGGAAGATTAGTGTTATCCTCTATTAGGAGGATACCATGTATTAAAAACATGATATCACCAAAATTTAAACAACTAAATGTTCTAATCTCTAACCCACCATAACATTATTTTTATGACTTCATTCATAGAGGAACAGAAACACCTCCCTGTATAAATTATATGGAACATATTAAGATTTAGATCACCCAAAATAACCATGAAAAAACGTTTTCCATGACAAATAAGAATGCAATAATTCACTCAAATAATGGAAAGAACAAAGGAACACTTTAGATTTACACGGTTCTGATTTTCATCCCATGTCAACGGGATATCACTTCAAGATTTTATTTAATTGGAATCACAAAATTAAAATCAATATGATTTTATTTTCAAGTAATTCACTAACTCAAATTATTTTTCGACTCATATTCTTTTCATCAAAGTGTCCCCACTATACTTTTTATAAAGGGCCCTACCTTGTCATTCAGTAATACATACTTCCTATAATCATGAACATCCATTTGTTGTAATATGAAACTATTAATACTATATATTTTTCTAGTTTTACTATCAATCATCTGTTATTGAAAAATTATTCAACAAATTACTCTTTTTGAAAAAAAAAAGTTATAACTAAATAGTAGGTGACTGATGATTTTTTAAACCTATAGTGAACTATCAACTTCATATTTCAATGATCTTAAATTCCAATATTGGTGAAATATTATTTCCATTTCTTTATTTTGAGGAACTAATTCATATATATTTGGTAAGCTAAAACTATGGCCCTGAAGGGACTTCACAATCTTAAAAATAACCCACTTGAAGATGCCTTTAAGTTTCCTTTTTGAAACTAACTTTACATTAGAAAATAAGAGAAATCCATCACCTATCAATATGTGTTGTATTATCTAAGCTCCTCCTTATTTTTACCCTATCCCCATTTAGGAACTATGTAGCTTTAGACATTCTCATTATGATAATGTAGATAACATACAGACTTCATTTTTTGTCCATCAAATATTTTATAGCTGAGTCTCCTCATCATTAAACAGTATACAAATATAATTTTAATTTTGGTCAATATGTTTTTTCACACATGAAATAAAATAATTTTCCCAAAGTGAATGGTACATTAACTATCAAAGTAATGTGTCCCATTTTCATGAACCCTTATATATTCCTAAAAAATGTTCATTAACTACAACATTATTTTTCCTAATTCCATTTTCATAAAATAATTTTCTTTAGTTGATGAGATGTACTAAAATGACTTTAATGATGAAATATAATTGATTGTTATTACTTAATATGTAAATACATAACTAGAACTAATATTTTGAGTATTAAAATACCCTAAAATGTTATATATCCTTACATTGGGTCATTTAGACCATAATAAAGGGTTATTTCTTGTATTCCAATTTGATACTGGAGGATTAACATCATGGATTCCCAATGTTCATCTCCATTATTTTCCTTGAACTATTTAACAACTGCCATTACATGAGTAATGTCCATATGAGTTCACACCATAACATAAAACTAGAATTCGATAGGATATTTGAATGAAAAATTATCCTTTTTATTCGGCTAACCTTTTGTTTGAGGAAATTTCTCTATTGATAACTTGAAATTCCTAAAAATTAGAGTAGAAACCAATTTACATTTATATATCCCAAAATGATCAAAGACTATTAGGATGTAATCCTTATGATATAGAAATAACCTTTTTTTACTTCTATATATTTCCATCCATATTCTAAATATCTTCTTATATTTTCCAAGATCATTCATTTCAAAAAAAATCAATCATATCTTCTTTGATTACCTGAATTCATGTGAGATTATGTCCCACCCAAAGCATATAATATAAATTTAGCAATTTAATGATGAAAATTCAATATTCAATCATCTTCTGATAGAAAAAAATATCTGAAATACTCTGTAAGACTCCTTAATTTGACAAAAAAGTGTAAAATTTTGAGATCCCCTTCGTTGGCACTTTTTTCAACCTGTAAAACTCATTTTCAGTTTACACAAAACTTCATGATTATGTTTTTCAAAAAAATATTCATGTTATAAGTTATATATTTCCTCCTCTATATCACCATTAAAAAACATATCATTCAAATTGACCTTTCCTATATATATATATATATAACACCATACTTAAAAAAATTATAGTAAAATACTTAAGAACTAGTGATAAAATTTCTAAATTTTCATTAAATTTGTTTAGTTAGAACCCATTAACAACTAGCCTAGAATTATACATCTTGCTTCTGTTTTTTCCTTTTTTATCAAAAAAAACCATTTGTCTAGTTCTCTATCTCCATGTGGATGTTATTCCTTCTCCCAGGTATTATTTATATGTATTGAATCCAAATCTTCCATCATAGTTAACTACCACTTGTAGTAATCAATTATCATTATTCCTATTTCATAATTTCAAGTTATCCTATATAAATTCAAATTAATAATTGAAGATTGATATCATACATATGTACTAGTCATATAATCCTATAATATACTCAAACCTCTAGCTATTAGTCTTTTATGTGTTGGACTAAAATATTTTGAATGTCTCATTACAATGCTCATCATATAGCTTCCCAAATTATGGATCTTTTATATTTTCCTTTATTAGATATACAATATAAACATTTGATGATACTTCCTAAACCTTCCTCTGGAAATTGAAAAAAAAATCACTAGAATTAGTATCAATAAGTATTTCCAGAATTTTAATTCATAAAGAACTTCTTCATAGGTCAACATGGTGAAGAGAATATTATATGTTCTCATATTCCTTACCCCAAGCATTGTATCTCCTAAATATCATTCTAATTAATTAGAACATTTCTGATTCGGATCACTTGATACTTGATGTCTACCCAAATTAAAAATACCAATTAATCTTTATCATACCCAATAAGAAAACATGTATAAGATTTTGCTTCATGATTTTATCTATCATTAGAATCCACATGAACATAGGAAACCTAGAAAAAAATCCTCACACAATGGTGTTTAGGTGTTTTTCCTGACAACCATGCATCCAATAACTCTTTCTGTACAACTGATAAATATCGTTTAATTAAAATTCATTCTTCATCATATATTCTTCCCAAAATTCCTTAGGAAAACATAGTTAATTTTGATGATCTCTAACTGTTACATTAATATAGAATTCATCCTATACATAATGGCACATTCTCATGTGTTCTAAGATGCATTTTACCTTTTATGATTCAACAATATCAATAGTATTTTAAAAATCCATTCTGATGAACTCATATCTCTTATTATATCATTAAAACATTATATTATATCTAGTTTCCCAATCCACCATTACTCTTTACTGAACAAGGATTCTCAATACGTATTAATTTATACTTAAGAATTTCACCAACACTTTCTACATGGAATCATCATAGAAAGTCAGAAAATATTGTAACCCACAATTTGATTTGAATAAATCTAGTCCCCAGGATTTCTTATGTATATGTTCTAGATTCTGATTCTTAGGAGTTATTTTCCTATGAATGAAGGATTACTATTGTTTCTTGGAAAGTATGAATTTTTTTAATCTTCTAAAATTTTCCGAATCCATCCTAAATATTTTTATTTCTACTAGAGCCTTCAAACACTCCACACCGAGATTTCCCAGTAGATAATTCCATAAATTTGTGTCTTTGGAAGTTGAAACTCCAGCAATTATGATTCTTATGTTCTTATAAAAAGGTAGGTATTTTTTATCTTTGATCCACTAATATTGACTATTGTTCAATAAGTAATACTCTATATGTTATTAGAAAATATTATTCCAAGCCCAGCATATCCAACTATAAAATTTAGATAATAGTTTTTTGCAGTCCAAGAATATACTGAAGAACATTCTTCTTAAGAAGTATTTATTTATGCATATGTACCTTTATATATCTATTTACACGAATATTAAAATCATTACAATTATCTTGATAGAATCTATAAAAATATTTGGAAACAAAACTAAACATGTATCCAATATCTCTAGTGGAATAAAAGTATAAACCAAAATCCATGATTTGATATTCAACTAGAATATTACAACTATGAATCATAGTGATACCTTCTTCTGCTACAATATTTCTGAAAACTAAAATTCTATAATCTATTATTCAAAATTCCATTTGATCTTAAAAATAATTATAGTGGTGTACCTTATTCCAAAAAATAAGATATATATCCCCATGTCTATTTTATTTACCATCACTCATCTCCCTTGATTTATCCACTACAAATATTTGATTCCTTCATTAAGGTGAATTCCATATTTCTTAAGTATTCATCATATTACCAGAATATACCTAGACATCATTCATCAAGATATCTTAATTCTAAATCATGTTCCTAATATATTTTAAAAGTACATCAGTTTTATAAAAATAATTTTCTACACTCATAACCATTACATTCCACTATTATAGGAATGAGTACATCAATAAAACTACTAAATTTTTGTGATTAAATATATCTTTTACCTTCCTAAGTTTATTCTGAATAATGTTAAAATCATTGACATTATCTACCACTAAAATACCTTCTCATAGTCACATAATAATTAACCTCTTTATAGGAATATCTTTCTTGGGGTGTAGTTTTATTATTATATATATCATATAATGCTTCCATAATTCCCACAATTGTATTCTTCCTATAGATTTTTAAATAATCATTCCATGATAACATCATCTACATTAAACCATGATATATTTTATCCATAGGATCTAATTGATCCATTTTCATATTTTCTAGTTTAATTCTAGTAAATATAACATAATGATCAATTTTTATTAGATAATGTTCATTTTCATCTATCATATGTTAATGCATGTTTCATTAATCCCATCTTATCACACTTTACATTTTTTAAAACACACGTCCCTGATATAATAAATCCAAATATAATCAATCATAAAGGAATATAAATATAAGATACCTCAGTATTTATAATTTCACAAGCCCTAATCCAATCTCTTATACCACTTTTTGTGAGCATACCAAAGTGTAGAATAGTAATGTCATTAGAATTTGGTCCACCATAAATTTTAATCTTAAACCTAATAGAAGTTCATGCCTCTAACATCACACAAAATGGAAATCCTTCACTCCCCTAACAAAATTATTTGAAATATAATAATATCTAGAGAACATTATTTTTAAACACAAAAAATATTATAATAAAACAAAAAATAGTAACTCACACAAGAAAAGGGATCAAAAAAGGACACAAAAGATCTATGTGGTAAAAAATTTAATCCTATATTCATGGGAGAACATTGAAAGAATTTATTTCTTTATCAGAATCACTATGACTATATTGTTATGTATATCACAAACTCAAATGACCACCAAACTAATATTCATTTCAAAAATGTGGTCCAACCAAATTTTTTATAGATATACCCACTTGGTCATATAGTAACACAGACTTTCTACAATTTCATACTTCTATATGTTTCATTGTAAAACTGTCGATCCCTTGTAGAGTTCTCTAAATTAATCATAAATCACTGGTAATCAAACATTACTTCTGTAACATACTATTTTGTCACACATTTCTACATGAAGAGTAATTGAATAATGAAAACTCAATGTTCTTAAAAACTAAAATCCAAAGATTCTAACTGTTACATATTCTGACACTAAGGAAATCATCCTTAAAATAACATAATCTTGTAAACTAAGTCATGAATATCACATAAACTAAAATTTAAGAAACATTAAAATCATAATAATCTTCATTCCTAGATATTGATATTATTGGTGTGCATACCTGATAGTTTTTTATGCACAAAAAAGCATGATGGGAACCTATAGTGCAGTATGGTTCACTTATTAAGGAAACATATAGTTGAGTTTTATGCGTTTAGAGTTAATATGTTTGAAATAATTCCCAATAATCCATTTCAAAGGTGGGGAACATGATGACCACATTGGAAATTCCTACAAAAATGAGATATATATAACTTATACTGAGGACTCATGATAGTGCTTCTTGATGGTGTAGTATGAATCCTCACAATTAGAAAAAAAAACTAGGGTGTAAATTATTCATAAGATTCCTATGAATTGATTGATTAGGATTATATGTTCTTCTGATATGGGTGGTTGATGTCATTTTATATTCAGGTAGGAATGAGAATCTTAGATGTGGTGTCCCTAATTTTCATGAGTGATATGGGATGGATTAATTGATAGTGTTTCATATTGGTTATTTTACATATATGTACTTTTATTTGTTAGTGTATCTCATGTGTCAGTTTTTGGTAACCATGTGAATTGGTTTTTATGGGTTTCTTGAGGATCTATTTTTTGTGGATTTATATTTTCTAGACAAAAATTATTGAAGGTGGGTAGAATATATAAACCTTATTTTCCCACATGGTATACTTGGATCAGTTTTTTTAATTTTAGATTCTAAAGCCTCTAAAATATAAAAAATGGTTAATTAACCCCATAAAATATTCTCTATAAAATTATCCAATGGTTTTGTTAACTCTAAAATGTGGTGTTTACTCCCATGATGATCCAGTCTTGAATGATAGTCATGCTAGTGCCTTAATAAAAATGTATTGTATAAAATATATAAATTTAACTTTCATAGTTAGTATTTTAATGAACTAATTACATCTTCTAAAATTTGTCTTAGATAAGAAAATTAATACCATTTTTTGTCTAAAATATTATGTTTACACAAGGATTAGTTTGATTTGAGTTCATATAAGAGTTATGGGGACCAATCTATCATTGGTTTTTTATCATGTAATTTATTTTATTTTATAAACTTATATTTATGTTTTTTGAAACTCTCCAAATTACCCATTATCATTCCTATTATAAAAAGACAAGTAGAATAAATCTTCCCTCTTGTAGGGCCATGATAGGGGGGAAGTGGTGTGAATGATTCAATAGGGAGATTAATCTGAGTTGTATTATGGCATGGTGACTAAGAAGAATTGACACTTTAGTATTAGGTAGAAACTGATTTTTTTTATTTCACCTTATTCTTGGTATTTGGATCCCATATATTAGATTTTTAATGAATAATCTTTCCCATAATTATTTTAGGTTATTAATAATGGTTCAGTATGAGAAAGAACTACTTGCCCTCCACTCTTCTATTCAATATATAGTGAAGGGCATCTCAGGAATGTCTTCTGAGGAGGTGAGGTTTTAGATGAATAGGGGCGTGGGATTACTAAGTGTTCAGGGTCATCATGTGGGGTAAGGATAAACAACATAGGTTGGTCGGGATTGGGTTGGCTCGTTGATGAGTACCTATAAAGGGTGGTAAAAGTTAAAGTATGGATACTTACACTGGCCACTAGAACACTTGAGGAGGAGTATCCTAGGGGGTGGCCAAAGAAGAATAAAAAAAGAAATATATATATAAATTTACACATATTATTAAAGAGATAATCCCCCAACCATCAATATGTATATATATTAAAATGAACATATTATTATTATTATTATTGAATATTATTGTTTTATCTAAATATTATTCATTTTAAATCGAATTAATGATTCATCTGTAGAATACAAATCATGAAATTCAGGGAAATGATTCATGACCAAGTTGAGATATAATATTTACACTTGTAGCATGTGTGTCACATTTCATCACATAACACCATTCATTTGAAAGGATAAAAAAACACATATTATTAACCAGGTGTCATGTTTGGACAAATAAATAGACCAATTTTAGTATTTTTCCATGTAGAATGTGATGTTGAGCTTATCTTCAATATTAATTTTTTTAATTATTATATTGGTGATATTCCTATTAAAATCTGTTAGATCGATATCAATGTTTAGGTTAATCCTAGTAGTTCCCTTTACACGTCATCGTATTAAAAATAGACCAATTTAATGGTATGGAACTCAAATAAAATTCTTTATATCCAATTTTCCATTGTTCTAGAGCCAAATTTTGTCGTTTATACATGATGATGGGATGTTTGGTGTGTGCAAAAATTAATATATCTTTTGAGACTAATCCATATTATATATTATAGGTGCAAATAGTGGTGGGTGTGAAACATTCTTAGTGACCCCTTTCTTCATAAAACATGTTCTGATGATTTTTAGTGACAACAATATGGTGTAAGGTGTTATTTTTTACCTTAGTTAGAACATGAATATGGTTGAGGCACTATTACTTATTGTAGTTGGGAGTGCTAGATATTTTTTTTGGTGACTGAATAATAGAAATTTGATATATATTTTTGGTTGATAATCCTCTCAGATACTTTACATACACCATAGAGGCATGGGATCCTCTCATGGGATGGGGTATTTAGATTAATGACTTCTTATTGGTTTTATACATGAATCGTTTCTTGGGATAAAGTAAATGTGGACCATGCTATGTAAGGTCAGTAAGTTCCCCATTATAATACCACTATAATTGAGCTAGGATTATTTGACAATGAAACACATTGATATTATTTGATCACATACAATTGATTTATCTTGGGCTAAGTGATACAATCATGCTATATCGTCTTTGAGAAATGGTGTTTTGCCTATTATATAATAGAACAAGGTGTGAGTCTCTTTTTTTGTTGGATCAGTCACTTAGTGAGAGGATTGGAAACACTAATTATCATTTTTTTGGGTCTCTAAATAGGAGGGGTTTAGGTGGGACTTAAGGGATAATTTGTTTTATGAAATATGTTTTCAACATTTATTTAGTCTATTCATGATGCATTATGGTTGAATAATGATGAGAGTGCATGAGGAATGACCCATTTTTGTTGATCATCTCTATATGGGAGTTGTTCAACTAGATCCTTAGGGATTATTTTGATGAGTTTGGTTATAATTCCAATATGTAGGCTAATTTGGTCTGATCATCCATTTAATAGAGGGTAAAAAGGATGGAAAACCATGAATAACATGTTGTATATTCTACAAATGGAAAGATGGGATTTTTCCCTTGGTGTTTATGAGTGGGGTGTTGTTTAACAATAAGGAATGATTTTTTTTGTGAAATCATAAATCCATAAAATAAGCTAATATTTAGTTTTGTCAATATTTATTTTCCCATGATCCTATGTCCAGCTCATACTAGAAATTGAATATGATTCTTAATCCCCAGCAGGTACTTTCTCCTTTGATTGAGTAGGTTGGTGGTACAAAACGACACAGTTTTTCATGATGACCATTTGTTGTATCGTCCTATTTTAAGGAATACAACTCATTGTATTTATAATAACAACTATTGGGGTTGGGTACACATAATTTTTGTGCCTTTGAAAAATATGTATAATTCAATGGATATGTCACGAGTCAAGGAGTTGGTGGATAAAAAAATTGAGTGGTACTGATGATTACAGGAGATTATTGGATTTATAGATACAATGTTTTGGGTGGGGTTCATATTAAATTTAAATCTATTCATCCTATTAACTTGATGTCTTTTATTTTCAGAGTTTTAGGCCATTTACTTTTTTCCCTTTTGTACCAGCATTTCTATTATATTCCATGATAAATTTAACATATAAATACATTTATATTTTATATTTATGATAGTTGTATATTATGGTGATGTGTTTATCAGTGTTGGATGGTGATATATGTTGTCATAAATCTTATAGGATAGTGACTCTAGTTTATGTTATATATTATTTCTTGGTTCTAGTCACAAACCCCTATCCTACAAGGGATAGGCTTGGGGGTGCGCCTGTAACACTGATAGCCCAGGCAGAGACTCAATGGGCCAGGTCATGTTAGAGTGGTATTAGAGTCGTTTATACTAGTATTGGACTTTGGAGATAATTATCTAATTATTTTGTGTCAGGACATATAGGTAGAAATTTATTAAAGGTCCTTAGTATTGATTTATATACCATATAATCTAACTAAGATGTGGTGGTGGATAAATTCATATATAGGGAAATAGATAATCTATTAATAATACTGAGTACATATTGAATTGGTAATAGGGTGCCCTTGAGTATTTCCTTGGATCAAATCGAGGTTTGTGCATTGTGATTTTCAGAGTGTGATTTTCATCCTTATTAGATATTGGTGTGTGATAAGGGTGTTGATTTTATTTATATGGGTGATTTCACGCAAGGGATGAACCACTTTTAGAATGTAGTAGTGACAATATTAATAATATATTTGTGATATTACAAATTAATTATCTCTAAATATTATATTTTTTGGATTATTAAGGGATTTATATCCATAGAGAAGGATGATAATATAATTTTTCTCTAATAGGTAGGTTCTACATTCCCCTAATTACTCAGTGTGAAGGATCCTCTAACTGTAGATTTTGTACACCCCAATTTAATATCTCATTTGAGTTGTGGGATAATAAACCGTGGTTACTACTTCATCATATGATTCTCTTACTGTGAGGTGTGGGGCCCCCAAAATGGATTTTGTAGTTCAGCACTCCATCATGAATATATTGTCATTAACTGTAATATGTAAGGCATAAGTCCATTTTTTTGGATTGGGAACAGTACTACCTTGATCATGATGTAGTGTGGGTCACCCTTACCATAGTGGGGTTGGTAAACCTCTTTCTGACAATTCATTGGTCATCTATTATGATATTTGGTGTTCTTGATGAGATGAGATTCTTCCAAATCAATCCATTTTATTTTTTTCTCTCCACTTTAATGGGATCATGGATAGTTTTTCATAGGTAAATGTATAATTTACATGAAATGATTATAGTAATTCCTCGTTTTTAATGATGTATGGGTCCACCACACTGAAGATGAGTTGATATACCCCTATCAATGTGTGTGATCCCACTTTATATAATGATCAATGTTGTGTTTCTTCACAACAAGTGAGTTCAGTTACTCCCTCATGGGGTTTATGGCCACTAAGTGATGTACGAGTCCCTCATCATATCCTAGAGATTGAATGGAATTTGGATGATGAAAAATATTAGTTATGGTCTCCCTACTGATAGTTTGTACCCAGGATAATCCTTTCTTATGGGATTTTTAATTTTATTGGGCCCTAATTTGTAGACAAAGATGATTGTGAAGAACTAGATTTCATACTTTGGAGCCTTGACATTATTTTATTTTCCTCTACATTCATGTAGGTTATCCATTATTAAAGAACTTGTATTTAAGGTAGCATATCAATGATATATGATTATCTCAAGGTTAATTTTCTTCTAGAATGAGCTATGGTGTCCTTGATTGGGTAGAAAATTATGTGGCATGAGGTGTTATTTGTGACATTATTTTTGTTAAACCGATATATTTAAAATTTATTTTTGATTTTATCTGAATTCCTTACTGGATTTGGGGAACTAGATATATTAGAGGAGTCTATATACTAGCATATAATGTCAAGAGTCTTTTGAATGTGGTTAAAATTTTCCCTCATTTATACAGTTAGTGTGAAATGACACTTGTATAATGGTGCTCTTAGGATTATACTATACCAAAGTGGGTCCTTTTTTGATATCATTTGTGATGTGTGATCACATATAGCTTGAATTTTGGTGTATGGTCATCTTTGGGTGATATTTTTTTATCAAACAAATGAATCAATGTTACCATTCACTGGGAGGAGTTACCCAAGTAATGAGTAGGTCCAACCCATTATAAATTTCATCAAGTTCATTCCCTTATCAATGATCATGGATTCATGTATGACCTTATTTTGGTATATATGTCATATAGTTATAGATTAAATGATATTCATTTACATAAATTAATTCTAGGATGGCCTTGGTGAGTTGAACACTGAGTTTCATGAAGAGGTTTGTTAAAAATTGTTTACAAGAAGAAGAAATAGTTGTAGAGCTATGACCCTATTTTTTATCTCTAGATAATGGAGTTTGGTGAATTTTTATCTACAATATACCAAGTATTTTTTTCAACTATGGGAGTTAAATCACACTAGAAGAATGATTTTTAAGATGAAGTGGTGAAAACATAAAAAAAATATAAATACCATTTTTTTATAAATGTATTTATAAAATACACTCAATATCTATATTTCATGAACAATTAAGATTTAAATAATCAATGTAAATTATATTGTAACCCTAGAAGCATCATGTTACTCCATGAGGACTTGTGAAGTGTCTTTCTATGATTGTGCCTTCACAAAGACAGTGTTCTTCATGCAATTTACATAGGATACATGATCTCCTAATTCAAAAATCTTTTTTGGGCTGAAGCTACCGATAAAGGGATCACTCTTCATCATGTGATGTCTACTTGGGATATCGAGTGCCTCACCCCAAATGGTTCTTGTGATTCCCTAGTATATACATGATCACCTAACTCTAAAAGATTTATTTGACTAAGGTTATCCATGATTCAATGATCTCATGGATTCTATTTGTTATATGATATCTTTAGAATCCTGTGTTTTTGGACTAGATGGAATTCCAAGGGAAGATAATATTTTTTGTTTACTAGATGGATTGTTTTACAAACCATGATTCAAACTAAAATTATAAGAGTTGGAGAACATTATTTTTTTTCTTGGTCAGAGGAATGAAATTTCCATTGGGTGTCTCATAATGTTTTGAAAGTATTTAGGCTAAAAATTACAATTTTTTAGGGTTTTCAGAGGGTGAACGGCTTGTCTGAAACCGTACAGCTGCAGTAGGAACCTATGCGGCCTTATACATGTGGGTAAGTGCTAATTGACATGAATTGTGCATGGTTTTTCACATCGTTCTCCAAGAACACATGGTTAGTGGGAATAGGTAGTACCTAAACACTATTTACATCACGGTTGGCCCAATGTAGGGTTCTCTAGGTTTCTAGTGGAGGGTTCATGGTTGGTGTATGATTTTCTAAACCATATAGACCAAATCCTTTGTGGTGTCTATTTTTTAAAAATAAATTAATTAAACTGTATAAAAAATTAAAAAACCTAAGTCCCCGCTTCTCCCCTCCTAGATCGTGACACAACACCCCCTACCCTCCCTTTGCCTATGTGATCGTACCACTTCACAAATCCCTCTCCCTACCTCAATTTCATGCTAATACTTTAAGATTCTAGGTTAGGGTCTTGATTGAAGTGTTCCCCTCCCACATCTTCCTCTCTTCCGGCTGATTTTCCCTGTCTTCGTCCCCTATTGGGGTTCTTCCAAACTCAAGGTCAATGGGTAATCTAGATTTTTTATTTTTGTTTGATTATAGGGTGTGTGAAAGGCTATTGTGGTTGGCTTGGGACTGATTTGGGGTTCACCAACGAAGGTAATGCACTTCTATCCATTTTCGGTTTTCTACCTCTATCTGAGGTACAAGTTTTCATCCACTGTTTTGTATCCTCTATTTTATTTTGGTTCCTTCGGTATTTTAAGGTCCCTAATATTTATTTGTAGATAGTTTGATGACTCTCTGAATCCTTTCACTCATATACATAGGTGAATATATATATCTTCAATGTACATATTCCTTCATGGTGAGGGTAATATGTACATCGGATTAAGGTAGTATATATATATATATATATGAATGTATGTGTATGCAAGTGTGGAATGATCCTTGCCATTGAAAATGTCAGGCGCCAAAGAGTTTTACTTGGCTTGGTCTTCTTTGGAGATAGGATCCCTATATTTGACCCTTTAAATTTAATAATTATTCAAGTGATTCTTTAAATATGTTAAATTATTATTTCTTTGATAAATTGAACTTCATAATGTGAATTAATTTCTTAAATATGATGAATTAATTTTTTGAGAAATAAAGCCATGTTTTTAAAATAAATACCCTCAAACGGATGTGTGATGTCTTCTAATCTAAAAACCGTTGATTTGTTGATTCATACATTTTTTGATTAATACTTTTTGGTTTTCTTATTCTTAATGGAATTGTGTGATATATGACATGTTTATGACATGGCCTCTAATGGAATTAAGAAATGGATTTCTTCCATTAAATACTTTTTTTTGGAACCATGGAACCTTCCAAATACCATACTTTTTCTTTTCATTTTAATTTACTATGCATGAAACACCTAAGGTGTAACACCCCAGGTAAATAAAGAATATGAAATTTTTGTATTTATCCATATTTTTGAATAAAATATTAATATTACTTTAAAGAGAATGCTATGCTTGATGGATTATCCAATACGCAACAATGAGTTCCTTTGAAATATTACGTTGCACTCTGATAATAAAATAATTTTATTTTAAATGTTAGTTAACACCTATCCATTGTAATGACAGGAATTAACCGAACTAACTAAAAAATGATTATATATGTTTGTCAAATATTTTTTCTTTTTACAATAAATTTTAGAGGTTTAAAAATGAAAATGATTCTAATTTTAAGCATAAATCTTCTAATATTCTTTAAAAGGTCGATTAATCACCTTTTGATGGAAAACCCTTTTTAAATATACTTTGGACAATTTTATATGTTTTTTTTTGACCAAATAAAATTATTCTTTGGAATTGGTACATAAAAATTTACTTTGTATAAATTTTTGGTATTTATCTGATAATGTTCATTTTTTTAATGAATAGTGAAAAGTGTTGTCTTTTAATTCAAAACCTATTTTTAATCTAATTTATTATTATAGTTAGATTATATTTTTAATTTGTTTTAAAGTGAAATTAGAATATATTTTTACCATTTAATCTAATGGTTTTCATTGGAATTAATATCAATTTGAGATTGGACCTAAACGAGTGTCAATCTTTTGATAGATATTGTTTCTTAAAAACACGCTATTTGATTTGACATTGGGATTTAATTATAAAATTAATTAATGCAACTTCTATGTTATGAATTTGGTAAAATAGACATCATTTTTAAATTCGGAATGTCAAATATATCTTAGGGTTAATTTTTGGTATTTTTCTTAAAAACCTTAATTTTTTATGAATAGTGAAACCACAAAGTGGTAGTTAAAAAAACTGATTTTTCGTTTAAATGGAACTTTACCACTTCTGTGATTTGAATTTCAAAAATACAATACAAATGATTTTCATTATTAAGTAAAATGTGGGTCAATGAGATGAAAATAATTTTTGATGAAAAGTAACTTTTATGTTTTATTAATCATGATTAAAGGTAATTAGTGTGATTTAAGGTAAAAATGATATTATAATAAAATGAAAATATCTTGACACTTGTCCTAACCCAATTGGATGAGTCATGGACAACCATGAAAACCCATGGGTCAGTTATTGGGACCCCATGGAGCCACTTGGGTAAGATAATGACATTAATGCCTTTTACTTAAAGTAAAAGTAAGAATGACACAAACATGTATTGTTTTAATAAAACAATTTTTACATGGGGTTATACAAGTCAGATTTTTTACTATATATATTAATTGTAAATATAAAAATATTTCCTATATAATAGTATTTTTTATAATTTTTAGTCATTAAATAAATTAAATTATTTATGACGTCATGATGATGCAACGATTACCTCATTATTTAACGATTTAAATAAAATGAAAAGATAATGTCAAATATAAGAACTAAACATGTCAAAAACCTATTGTATTGGTGGATTTAAAACCCATATCACCTTAAAATAGAAATATATCAATGTGGGACCTTTAAAATCCAAAACTCATTTGAAAATAATGTAACCTTTCTTGACTTTCCAAGAGTGCCCCTCCTCTACTCTTATAAAAGGCCCCCACCTCTACCTCATTACCTACACCTCTCAAGCCTTTGGATCATCCAATCTCTGATCCTTTTGTCTCTCCACATCCCTCTCCGCATCCTATAAGCCTTAACATAGGCAGGAATCTCTTCTTTAAACCCTTTTTGTTCAATCCAAAGGGAGTTACCCGATTTTAAGGTAACGTCTTCACTTGTGATCTTTTGTTTTATTTTGCTTCTCCAACCC
Organism: Viscum album; assembly: GCA_963277665.1. NCBI lineage: Eukaryota > Viridiplantae > Streptophyta > Magnoliopsida > Santalales > Viscaceae > Viscum > Viscum album. The sequence continues at coordinate 1,653,728,756 of OY728148.1, read as the reverse complement.
CCTAAAATATTTTCATTCATTTATTTTGTAACAAAAACAGTATCTTCCATATACTAGGATGTTTTTATAAGAATGATTCGAGATAACCTTACACACACCTACATCTAATGGTTAAATAACATACTGTTTCTGTGGATGGTGAATTTCTGGCTCACGAAACGATGATTGTTCAATATTATTTTAAAAACTTAAAAGGTGTCCATTAAGATGTCACCATATTTATATATGATACATTATATGTTTATTTTTTCCTTAAGCTTCTATATTTAACATTTATGGCATACCTTTATGGTTTCCATTATGGGTAAACGCGATATCTTCATTTTAGGAAGTGAACACTACAGCCCCCTCAAAGTGATTTGATTCATTAATACCATATGTGGTACGTATAAAGATAGATTTAATGATATTATATATGATACCATACTGTAATTATAATTCTATTATGCATCATTATTTTTTAATTCCATTAAATATGAAATAGAAATTGAAGTATCGTTCATGCGTACGTACGGCTTGCCGTCTCCATGAACGGTGCATTTCATTTCTTACCTCTAAATGATTATGTAATATTATAAATGCGTGTATATAATTGATATATATGATATAAATGATATCTAAATAATGGATATAATTCTGGATATAATGTATATTTTACCCCATGAACAAACTTGTGATTATAAAGAGTTTATTTTTGACTCAAGTACCAAGTATCGACAAAATGACCGTTATTAACTTAAATGATTACATAATGTGCATAACATGGTAATAAGTGATATAAAAGGATTAATGAACATGAAAAATGTTCTTACTGATGTGTAAATTAACTCAAGTTTATTATTCCGGATATTAAAGAACTATCGAGTCAATTCGGACACGAGCTAAGGGATCCAACCTCTCTCTTTATTTTTAAGTAATCTCTTTTATGTCATTTATTTTAAACTCATCTTTATTGTGTTTGGGGATGTTATTTTATATTATTCATACTGTAATTTTTATGTTAATATTATGAGAGACCCTATTTGATCTCATAAATCCATTTTTGGAATTTTTAAGTGGCGCAGTTAGGCTGCCGAGTTTTCGTAAGGGATTTTTCATCTCACTTTTATTCCCGTGACATTTATGCTATGTTTGCAACTATTTCCTTTGAGTGGTGTATGTACTTCACATTATTATATACATTGTGTAGTATAATTTCATTTATGGGTATTTACATATTCATTGTATGACCCTTCTTCCATGGGGTGTATGTTTCGAAAGTTACCCAACTCGGTAAGGGGACCTTTCACCCTCCTCATTTTAAAATACTTATTTTTTAAGTCTCTTAATCTTATTATGATGGGATATGTTCTTATATAACCTTATTGTTATAAATTTTATGTCCAAGTGATGAGTTACCCCTTTTTATCTCTCATCAACTCATTTTCTGAATTTTGAAGTGACAACGTTAGGCTGTCAAGTTTTTGCAAGGGAACCTCTTAACCCAATTTTGATTCTTTGGGATAAACTTATACTCCTTGAATATGTCATTCCATTAATATGTGTGAATAACCTCTGATTGTTTTACACTTAATATAAACTTATATTTTGAGTATTCATTTATCACACATAATTATGTAATTGATTTATCCTTAATCCAAGGATATCGTCTGTGTAAGGGACTTCGTCTCGATCTCCTTTCATTAAGGCATATTTTTGTTATAATACAAGGCTTTCTTTTATATGGTGTATAAATACCTTTGACATATACATTTATTCGAAAGAAATCTTTTCAATAAGAATCATTTTACTAAATGACAAAAAGTATGTTTCTTTTTAACGTACGCGGTGACAATGACCTTTCTGCCGCCGCGAGTATTATTTGATCTTGGGCTTCCTCAAAAAGTCGTTATATTTTTTAAAAGTAAATAAATACCATATACTCTTCTTTGGTATTCAAAATGGTTTTGATAATGGATTTGTTATTTCAATATATTTAAGTGATATATTGTGCTTGAAATGTGGAAATGTTTTATTTCATTTATAATTGTTTTATTTGTTTTGATTTAATAATGGTACTTGGACATTTGACGGGTGGTTACGTGATAAACCATATGACGGGTGGTGTCGTGTATACTAGGATGGTTGGTTACGTTATAACCTCCAATGCACTGGGTATGGAAGTCAGCCATATGGATATTCCATTAAGTATGTGTGGAAGTTGACCATATGGTTATTCCATTTAAGTATGTTTATGTCCCAAGTTACCTTTATATATTATGTGTTCTTTATATGGGTTTTATGGTAATATTTTGGTTATAAAAGTGTAAGTAATGGTCTTTTATTAATTGTAGAGTTTTTACTACTTCATAAAGGTGAAAATTATTACTTTGTTAAAGTACTGATAGTTTACTTGTTGTTTTGAAAAACTAACATTTTTCCTTCTTTTTGTATCCTTTACTGGGATTTTTATGCTCATCCCAAGTTTTTGAAATGTTTTACACAGGAATTAAAGAAGAATAGGGTCATGGATGGGATCAAGGAAAGGCATTCTATCTAAAACATGGAACTAGACATGTTTTTTTAAGTGTTTTTTTATTTTATGGCAACTTAGTAGAAATGTCTACTATGTAATCTTTTGAGATGTAATAGTTATGAACTAATTCTCTAAAACTCTAAACCTGAAAAGATACTTTATGTGAATTATTCATTTAATTCATGATTAAGTAATGTTTAAGGCTGGGTCCTTATAGTTGGTATCAAAGGTCGGTTTAGATAACTTTAGAGGTTAGGGTATTCTCTATGCATAAGTGACATAACCATAATGGTTAGGATTTCAGAAAGATTCCTAGTTTTAGATAAAGTGAATGAGTAAGTATATCTTAGTGTTTATCTTACTCATTAGTACATGATGGTTTTGTTGATATACTCACACTGACCTTTTCGGTTTTAGTAAATGGTTGGATCTAGCAAGAACCAAAGTAATAGTGGATGTGAAGGAAACTGTGACAGTTTTCTGAGCGAGCAACTGAATGATATGAGAGCTACAATGAGAACTCTTGTGTTCATCCTCAACCAACTATGTGGAGTCATGATTGACCACCTAAACCTTGGTGATTTCTATAAGTCATCATATATGCGAGGAAAAAATCCCTACGGAACTACAGGTAATAATCATAAATGTAAGTGTTTTCAAAAACCTATGTGTCAAATATGTGGAAAGAAAAACCTAGGAAAATGTTTCAAAGGGACAGAAATATGCTATAGATGTGGAAATGATGGTCATAAAGCAAGAACATTACATGGAAAAAGGAAGCATTCAGTTGACTCGAGGAAAGGGAATGGAGTTCTTTCTGAGGGATCAATTGAATGTTTTAAATGTGGTGTGCATGGTCATTATACAAACACATGTCCTATGAAGAAGTTTCGGGAATGGGATCACCAAGATAATACAAATATTTGTTTACCAATACCTAATTCCATTCCGATTGAGGATAAAGAAACTAAAAATGACCAATCAAAGGAAAGAAGTATTTCAGATTGAGTTGTAAATGAATGGTTAATGGATCATGAATAATGTTGAATGAGTAAGAAGTCAACATATAAGGGATTCAAGAGTTTTGGTTAAATTCATAAGATTATTACATCTCTTTTGATGATGGGGTTTCATTAGAAGACTTTTTTATAGTATGAGTAACCCTAATGTTTGATATATGAAAATTTTATTCAAGGAATAGTTATCTTTTCTTTTGTGGACATAGTTATAAAGAACCATTTGGGTTTATATGATCCTTACGTTTGAGGTAATTATGGGTTACTATATTTTATGATGGAAAGTGAAAGGCATGGGATAAAATTGAGGTTAAATTATGTTATGATCATTTTTGATGATTTTATCTCTTTTTGGGGAATGATTTTAGAATTATATATTTTCGAAAAAGGACAACACGTAGACCGTGTGACAACCCGTCGCGTCGGAAAAAACTTGGGGAATCGAACCCACAACCAAAGTTCGACTGGTATTTATCACCTACCACTGGACTACGTGAAGCCCCTAGTTAGTTTGACTAATTATTTTTACTTAGATGATTTTATGAATTAAGAGTAAGTTGATTTTGGGTTATCTATGGAAATTATTAACCTATCATGGAGGATATGTGATTAGGTTAATTACTTTTCAATACGAGACTTTAAGAGCAACTGATGTTGTTTGTAGATAAATGTTATGATTTAACTTGGAAGACTATGTGATTAAATCCTTCAAATATTTGGGTTCCAATCTTAGTTTGGTTTACTTTTGGTCTTCATTGAACTTTGGGTCTTGTTGGACAAATTTTGGAGATTAAGAATAGATTTCCTTTTTATAAAGGATTATCCTTTTTGGGTATTATCTGATCTCATACTAACCTTTTTGGTTTTAGTTTTGGTTCAGGTCTAAAGACATGTGAAGTATACAGTTCTCTTTTGTGGATTAGGTGATTCTCTAGAAGTTGATTATAGCTCTCTTAATGTAAACAAGTCATCCTAAATAATCATCTTTTGGAGAAAAAATGAGTTTGTGTAAAAAAATCTAATAAAAGTTGAAAGTCAACATGACAAGTAAGTATGTTTCCTTATGTTTTAGTTAAGCTCAATAATAAATTCCTCAATGAAAAGTAACTAAAAAAATTGTTGTCCGTTAACTTTTCCTACTGGGGAATCCAATACCGTTTAACCAGTCACAAGTTAGTGATTTTCTGGTGGTTAACTTTCTCCTAAATATGTTTTCTATCACACTCCCTCATAACATTACCCTTTGTTTTTTCTTCCATATACATGTCTTCATACATGTAATCCTAGTATTGGTTAACTCGGGTGACCTTTGTACTTCCCTTTCTTTCTTTTAAGGTGATAGTTTAATTTACTCCTTTTCCGATGTGGGGCTTTCAATGATGTTTCCAAGCCCAATTTTAATGTTGCGAGGACACAATTCCCAAAATGGGGGAAGGATTTAACACCCCAGGTAAATAAAGAATATTAAATTTTTATATTTATCCATATTTGTGAATAAAATATTAATATTACTTTAAAGGGAACGCTATTCTTGATGGATTACCCAATACGCAACAACGAGGTCCTTTGAAATCTTGCGTTGCACTCTAATAATAAAATAATTTTATTTTAAATGGTAGTTAACACCGAGGCGTTGTAATGAAGGGAATGAACAGAACTAACTACAAAATTATTATATATTTTTGTCAAATATTTTTACTTTTTACATTAAATTTTAGTGGATTAAAAATTCAAATGAATCAAATTTTAAGAATAAATCTTCTAATATTCTTTAAAAGGTTGACTAACCACCTTTTGATGGGAAACCCTTTTTAAATATATATTTTACAATTTTATATGTTTTATTTGACAAAATAAAATTCGTCTCTGGAATCGGGACATCAAAATTTACTTTTCATACATTTTTTTATTTATCTGATAATGTTCATTTTTTTAATGAATAGTGAAAACTGTTGTATTTTAATTCAAAACCACTTTTTAATCTAATTTATTTATATAGTTAGATTATCTTTTTAATTTGTTTTAAAGTGAAATAATAATATATTTTTACCATTTAATCCAATGGTGTTCATTGGAATTAATATCTCTTTGAGATTGGACATAAACGAGTGTCAATCTTTTGATATATATTGTTTCTTAAAAACACGCTATTTGATTTGACAGTGGTATTTAATTATAAAATTAATTAATCAAACTTCTATGTTATGAATTTGGTAAAATAGACATAATTTTTGAATTTGGAACATCAAATATAGATTAGGGTGAATTTTTGGTATTTTTTTGAAAACCCATAATTTTTATGAATAGTGAAACCACAAAGTGGTAGTTACAAATACTGATTATTCATTTAAATGGAACTTTACCACTTATGTGATTTGAATTTCAAAAATCCAATATAAATGATTTTAATTATTAAGTAAAATTTGGTTCAATGGGATGAAAATAGTTTTTGATGAAAAGTAACTTTTATGTTTTATTAATCGCGATTAAAGGTAATTAGTGTGATTTTAGGTAAAAATGATATTATAATAAAATGAAAATATCTTGACACATGTCCTAACCCTATTTAATGAGTCATTTCTGACCAATACAACCCATGGGTCTATTTTTGGGACCCCATGGTTCCACTTGGGTAAGATAATGACATTAATGCCTTTTATTTAAAGTAAAAGTAAAAATGACACAAACATGTATTGTTTTAATAAAACCATTTTTACATGGCGTTATACAAGTCAGATTTTTGACTATAAATATTAATTGGAAATATAATAATATTTCATACATCATAGTATTTTTTTATAATATTTAGTCATTAAATAAATTAAATTATTTAGGACATCATGATGATGCAACGATTACCTCATTATTTAACGATTTAAATAAGATTAAAAGATAATATAAAATCTAAGACCTAAACATGTCAAAAACCTATTTTATGGGTGGATTTCGAACCCTTATCACCTTATCCTAGAAATATATCAATTTGGGACCTTTAAAATCCGAAACTCATTTGAAAATAATGTAATGTTTCTTAACTTTCCAAGAGTGCCCCTCCTCTCCTCTTATAAAAGGCCCCCACCTCTACCTCCTTACCCACACATCTCAAGCCTTTGGCTCGGCCATGATATGATCATTTTTTCTATACACATCCCTATCCTAATCCTAGAAGCCTTACCTTAGGTAGGAAGCTATTCAAGCATCTCTTTTGGTTCAAACCAAAGGGAGTTACCCGAATTTAAGGTAACGTCCTCACTTGTGCTCTTTTGTTTTATTTTGCTTCTCCAACCCCCTAAACTCTTTTTATTCATTTATTTTGTAAAACAACCAGTATATATCATATAATAGGATGTTTTTATACGATGTATTAGAGATACACTTACACACGCCAACATATAATGGTTAAAAAACATACTGTTTCTGTGGATGGTGAATTTCGGCCTCATGAAACGATGATTGTTCAATATTTTTTTAACAGCTTCAAAGGTGTCCGTTAATATGTCACCATATTTATATATGATATATAATATTTTTATGTTTTCCTTAAGCTTCTGTGTTTTTCATTTATGGCATACCTTTATGGTTTCCATTATGGGTAAACGCGATATCTTCATTTTAGGAAGTGCGGACTACCACCCTCTCAAAGTGATTTGATTCGTTAATACAATATCTGGTACATATAAAAGATAGATTTAATGATATTATATATTAAACCATACTGGAATTATAATACTATTATGTATCATTATGTTTTAATTCCATTAAATATGAAATATAAATGGAAGCAGCGTTCATGCGTATGTACGGCTTACCGTCTCCATGAACGGTGCATTTCATTTCTTACCTCTAAATGATTATGTAATATTATAAATGCATGTATATAATTGATATATATGATATATAGGATATCTACATATTTAATAGAATTCTGGATATAATGGATATATTACCCCATGAACAGACTTGTGATTATAAAGAGTTTATTTTTGACTCAAGTACCAAGTATCGACAAAACGACCGTTATTAACTTAAATGATTACATAATGTGCATAACATGGTAATAAGTGATATAAAATGAATAATGAACTTTAAACAGGTTCTTAATCAAGTATAAATTAACTCAAGTTTATTATTCAGGATATTAAAGAATGATCGAGACAAGTCGGACACGAGGTAAGGGATCCAACCTCTCTCTTTCTTTTTAAGTACTCTCTTTTATGTCATTTCTTTTAAGCGCGTCTTTATTATGTTTGGGGAAGTCCATTTATATTCCACATAATGTAATTTTTATGTTAATATTATGATAGACCCTATTTGATCTCATAAATCCATATTTGTAATTTTTAAGTGGCGTCGTTAGGCTGCCGAGTTTTCACAAGGGATTTTTCATCTCACTTTTATTCTCGTGACATTTATGCTACGTTTGCCACTATTTCTATTAAGTGGTGTATGTACTGACCATTATTATACACTTTGAGTGGTATAATTTCATTTATGGATATTTACATCTTCATTGTATGACGATTCTTCCATGGGGTGTATGTTTCGAAAGTTACCCAACTCGGTAAGGGGGCCTTTCACCCTCGTTATTTTAAAAGACTTCTTTTTTAGGTCTTTTAATCTTATTATGATGGGATATGTTCTTATATATCCTTATTTCTATAAATGTTATGTTCAAGTGATGAGATACCCCTTTTTATCTCTCATCAACTCATTTTCTGAATTTTGAAATGACGTCGTTAGGCTGTCAAATTTTTTCAAGGGAACCTCTTAACCCAATTTTGATTATTTGGGATAAACTTGTACTCCTTAAATATGTCGTTATATGAATATGTGTGAATAATGTAACAGCGCGAGATTTTATGAAAAATATTCTTTTTTATTTCACTAATGTCTTGTGTTGTACGCTACACCAAAAGGAGCTTGCACAACACGCATCCTTGACTTGCCTTGCATTACACGCAATCACGACCTTCCTCGATGGCGTGTGTAGTACGCAATACCGAGTTTCACTAAACAACGATATGCTATTAAAATATTATTATAACTAGCCGTTATGAATAGTAATAACCACCTTTTAAAATTTTAGAAATTTTAGCTCCCAAAATGGACTTCATTTTTGGATTCGGAGTATCGAATTTAGCCTAAGGTGAAATTTTGGTACTTTTCGGATAACTTTCATATTCTGATGAATAGTGAAAATTACTAAATTATAATTAAAAACAACTTTTTTTAATCAAAATAATTAATAGTGATAAATTATTAATTTGAGTTGTTTTAAAGTATATATAGAATATATTTTTACAATTTAATACAATGTTGGTCATTGGATGTAATTTCACATTTAAACCAGACATAATCAAGTGTCAATCTTTTGATAGATATTGTTTCTTAAAAACACGCTATTTGTTTTAACAGCGGGATTTAATTATAAAATTAATTAATGCAATTTCTATGTTATGAATTTGGTAAAATAGACTTCATTTTTGAATTTAGAATATTAAATATAGCTTAGGATGAAATTTTGGCTTTTTTCTGAAAACTTTCAATTTTTGATGAATAGTGAAACCACTAAGTGGTAGGTTAAAAACTGAATTTTGCATAAAACTTAATTTTACCGCTTCTGTGAATGGAATTTCGAAAATCCGACAGACACGGTTAATATCAAGGACTAAAATGTGGTTCAATGAGATGAAAATAATTTTTGGTGAATAGTAACTTTTTACTTTTATTTACCACGGTTAAAAGTAAATAGGGTAATTAAGGGTAAGAATGATATTAATATTACCCTAAAACATGTCCTAATTCTATTGGACAAGTGTACCTCGACCAAAAACAACCTTAAGTGTAAAATATTATCATTTAGGCCCACATGGATTAGATTAGGACATTTATTATTATTTAATTCAAAGAAGAGTTAAAAGAGTTAAAATCAAAGTTTATTTAATAAAACATTTTTAATATGGGGTTATACATAAGATAAATTCGATTGTAAATATTCATTAGAAAGCTAAAAAGATTTAATACATGATGGTATTTTATTTGTAATTTTTAGACATCAAATAATTTAATTTATTTATGACACAGTGATGATGCAGTAATTATCTTATTAATGAAATATTGACATAATTGATGTTATAAACACCAAAATAAATATAATTTGAGACTTTTTATGAATTCCTTTAATTTTCTAGGTTACTATGATATATTAGTGTTGATTTAATAAACTTTGTTTGAACATATAATTTTGTTATGACTTTCACAAAAATCATATATCAAATAGTGTCAAAATTGACACAAAATTGTTTTTAAATAAAATATTATATTATTAATTGTTATTTTATTCTTAAAAATCTAATTTTCGGCCAAATGACTTAGATAGAGATATATATATTAATAATAAACAATTTGGGGTTCGTTTGGCATGTTATAGTAAGTGTATTAACCATATAGTGTAAGAAAACAAAAAGACACGGTAAAAGTTAAATTATTTAACTTAGAGTTAAATCTAATTGATAAGGTTAAAATAATAACCTAAACTTGTCTAAATTCTATTGTTTGATAGGATTTCGACCCATCCCAACTTTAGCTTCGAAATAAGACCCTTTGGAACCATTATAAACCGATTTTGACATTAATATAAAATAATATTTTGAGGTATTCCTAAGGTGCCCCTCTCCTCCCTTATAAAAGGATACCTCCTCCCCCTCCTCCTCACACCAAATTGAGCACTCAAGCTCGGCCAACCCCTTCCAAAATCTCTTCTCCACATCCCTATAATAATCCTAGAGGTTCTGGTCTTACTCAAAGACCAATTTTAGTTCCCTAAGAGGAGGTCTCCAAAAGGCGCTTCAAAGAAGAGGTAATTACCGTTACCAATTCTTTCATCTTTATTTCTTCTTCCACTTCTTCTTCTTAGTTTGTTTCATTATGAAGTAATAACATCAGTATCACTCATATACTGATATGTTATTATAATTATGAAACAACCCTATTTCACCATCTATCCATCCTACGGAAAAAGAAATCACCGTGCGTGCGTACGTACGGAATACCGTCTCCACGCCGTGGTGTAATCTATTTTCCACCACCACCTTACATGGATGGGTATAATGGTGTAAAGAATAACTATACATAGTTATTACAACATCATATTGATTCTTATATATTGTATAATCCACTCCAATTCAATTCAATATTTATAGAAATGATATCATCGCTCGTGCGTACGTACGGACTACCGTCTCCACGACGCGATGAGATTCATTCTCCATGTTAACCATTTAAGAATGATTATAATGTATATATAAGAAATAATAATGAAATCTATGACATTATAAAGCTACTGGATTTATGTATATATATACATATGTATGTCATCTACTTACTTCCATTTCAAGACAATAAGGAAAGGAAAACAGCGTTCATGCGTACGTACGGACTACCGTCTCCATGAACGATGTTTTTCATTTTATTTATCTACCTATTATATATATATATATATCCTGAATATATATGATATATAAATCATATTTTATATCCTGGAAGTGAGTAAATCATGATATAAGTAATAATGATGTCAAGAACAACAAGTCAAAACACCTACGATAAATAAAACGATTTTACCCAAAACGCTTCTTTAACATGGAATTTACAAACGAACGGGTAATATAATGTCATAAGTGAACCATATATGATATCATAACAATGAATATGATTCTGGAATAAGTCAATAACATGATTTAAATCATTATACAGGAGGTTCGGACACTTATAAAGCAAGTCGGACTTAAGGTAAGGGAAATATCACAATCTCATTTTTATCCGAGATTGTTTATTCATAAGTATTTACTGGGGTGTATTTTATCATCCACATACATGTTTAATCAATATGTAATATTATTTCCATCCACCTACAATTTTTTAAATGCATTTTTACCTTTCGGTGAGTATTTAGTAATATCTATGAAAGGAATCTTTTGTCATACGAGGTACTTTTTGACTTTTCCGACAAAAGTACGAAGAATGTTTTTTTTAACTTATACGGCATGAATGGATTTTTAAAACATTGTTTCCAAGAAGCTTCCTTTACAAGTTTTCAAGTTTATTTTTAATCAACTTCTTTTATTTTAAAGTTGTATGACATGTTATGAAAGGAAAAATGTTTTTGAAGAAGAAAGGATATTTTCCTCATGAATGGAGTTCAAGTGTTTTATCAAAATTATTTTCCATCTAAGATAATAAAGGGATCTGTTTTTATCCCTATTATTAAATTGATTTGTTCATGTTGTGATGGAATTATTTTTATGAATTCCTTTATCTTATATGAATTGATTTATGATGTCATTATGTTTCAAGAATCCCATTTTTGTTACATGTGTTATGCGATGATGTATATTTTATGATTATGTGGCACACATAAGAAAGGATTCATTATAAGATGGGTGGGACCTATATCTCCCTCCAATGCATTGGGTAAAGATTTTATATCTCATGAGATAGACATGGCTGGAATGGTAGGTTATACCGGTTCAGTGAAACAGGACTGAAACGAGGGTTACTCGATTCAGAAAGGGACTTTGTCCACTAAGATAGTCTTGGCAATGAGTCTTGACTAACAAGAAATGATTCTCTATGATTATGTGTGAATGCCACAAAGTTTCATGTTTTAAGTTATGATTATTGTGATTACATTTCACTGCCATGATTTACCCCATGTTATGAAATTATGATCTCTTTTGCAGGTTAAGATTTCCAAAAGATATGTGCTTATGTATATGATGTGATTGATATTTCTTTTGTTTAACCTTACTGAGCATTTGAGCTCACCCTTTTATGTTTTCTTTTCCCCAGGATATAAAGAAAGGTTTTAGGTAAAAAAAAGAAGATCTTTATGGGAGATTTTGAAGATCTTTCACCACGATTAGAAGATTATATTCCGAGTTTCCAAAGACACTAAACTATTACGATCCTTGTGTGTGTGTTTTTTTTTGTTATGTACTAAGTATTCCGAAAATGTAATGTAATGTCCATGTACGTTAAGCTTCGGGTCTCTACAGTTGGTATCAGAGGAAAGGTTTAGTCAACCTTTGGAAACTATGATGCGAAAACGTTAGTGAGATCCCTAGAGATATTTCTATGGTATGTCTAGGGATGCCCCTAAGGATAAGTATACGTATAGGATATAGTGCTAGAACTATGGTAACGATATTAGATTAAACCAAAGATGATAGATATTTAAGTTAATCCCCCTTTATTATGATTTTTGCATCTAACACTATTCTGTTTGGGTTTTAGAAAATGGCTGGAAACAATATGATTCACAATAATGGAGGATATGATGGACAATGGAATGATATTCTTCATGAGAAACCAAATGAAATGGGATTTGGATGTCCAAACATCATTATTATGCCGAATCAGCAATCTCACAACATGATCAATAAAGTAAAATTTGGTAAGTTTCCTGACTCGACTAATAAGAGAAAGATGGAGTTCCATGATGATCATAGAGGAAAGAAAGTTCAATTTCCCCTATGTAAATCATGTGGGAAGAGGCATCAAGGAGAATGTTTCAAGGGAACTGGAAGATGCTTTGGGTGTGGAAAAGAAGGACACAAAGCAAGTAAATGCAAAGGAAAAGGTTCAGTTAACAACATGGATGAGGATAATGGTATTGCTACGACATCAACAATGGTTAAATGTTTTAAATGTGGAATGTACGAGCATTATGAAAACCAATGCCCTAAGGGAAAGACTCATGAAGAGAATCAGTATGGTCATATGGGTAGTATTTATGTGGATTATGATGAAGAGACTACAAATGATATGTGAGATGAAAGAATTTTTGATGCTCGGTCAATGGTTTGAGAATGTAGTGGAATGATTACATGTTTATCATGTGTAATTTTGGAATAAAGAGACATCTATGGATTGTTACACTGTTGTCTTTCCTTGTGTTTGGAAAGTGTATGATTAATGTTACCAGTATCCATGAAAGGTTATTCAGATATTTTTGGAATGTAGATGATATGCGCATAATGAAGAGATAGGGAGAAAATTAAATGTTTGATAGTATTCATGAGCTCATGATTGATATAAGGACTAAGTGATATCATGGTTTGAGTATATAGAATTTTGAGGATTTTGGTATGTGAAAAGTGTTAACTTTTAACTGCATTCAAGTTTTCACTAAGGTTTAATGGGTATTCAAGAGAGTACAAGATTAAGGCCTTTGAATGTTTGGAATGTGACCAACAAGATATATCTTATGATATATGGGGATCAACGATGGTATTAAATCTCTGGTAATCGTTTTCACTATGTTATGAGAATGGACTGCAGTATTATGGATAAGCCTAAAGATTGGAATGGATTATGTTGGACATAAGTTAGTATTGTTTAAGGATAGAAGTTTTTTCGATATTATTGATGGGATGTTATATTAATATAGTTTTATAAAAAGGACAACCTGCAGGACGGGCGACAGCACATCGCTTCGGACAAGGCTGTGGGAATCGAACTCACAACCGAAGTGCGACTGGCCTTTATCGCCTACCACTGACCTACAGGAAGTCCCTGTTTAGTAGAAACTAGTTTTATTATATTAAGCAGTATGATATATGAAGTATAAGTCCATTTTAGGAACCATATATGATTAATCTCACTATAGATCGACTTATGTATAAAATATTTGCTAACCTTTTGTTTGAGACAGATGGAATGACCCGCCATTCTATCACATGATCTGCTAACACTTCACGAATAACAAATTCAACTTCATTTATTTAAGAGATGAAGTGGAAATTGTTAAAGGCACGAACAACAGTGAGATTGTACCAAAATAAAGTAAGTATTTATTCTAATTCAAATTCTTTAACTTTAGGGAAATGATCTTGAAAACCAAAAATGTTGTCCTAGTTCTCTTATACCTGATGAATCAGATGGTACCTTAGATCGTCACAAATTTATGGATTTGTGATTACTGGCTTTTCCATAGCCATGTTCTCTACCACTCTCCATCAGAACATGATGGTTAGATTTCTCTTCCATATCCATATTTTCACCTATGTGGAAACCCAGTGATTAGTTTATTTGGGTAATCGTTACATTTCATACATTAGTTTTTAAATCCAAGTTTTGGTATTCCTTTTTACGATGTGGGTTTCTATTAAAGAAACTTTCGAATAGTAAACCATTTATAACCTCGACGAATTTCGAGGGCGAAATTCATTTTAAGGGGGGTAGAATGTAACAGCCCGAGATTTTATGAAAAATATTCTTTTTTATTTCACTAATTTCTTGTGTTGTACGCTACACCAAAAGGAGCTTGCACAACACGCATCCTTGACTTGCCTTGCATTACACGCAATCACGACCTTCCTCGATAGCGTGTGTAGTACGCAATACCGAGTTTCACTAAACAACGATATGCTATTAAAATATTATTATAACTAGCCGTTATGAATAGTAATAACCACCTTTTAAAATTTTAGAAATTTTAGCTCCCAAAATGGACTTCATTTTTGGATTCGGAGTATCGAATTTAGCCTAAGGTGAAATTTTGGTACTTTTCGGATAACTTTCATATTCTGATGAATAGTGAAAATTACTAAATTATAATTAAAAACAACTTTTTTTAATCAAAATAATTAATAGTGATAAATTATTAATTTGAGTTGTTTTAAAGTATATTTAGAATATATTTTTACAATTTAATACAATGTCGGTCATTGGATGTAATTTCACATTTAAACCAGTCATAATCAAGTGTCAATCTTTTGATAGATATTGTTTCTTAAAAACACGCTATTTGTTTTAACAGCGGGATTTAATTATAAAATTA
Source organism: Viscum album (assembly GCA_963277665.1). Taxonomy (NCBI): domain Eukaryota; kingdom Viridiplantae; phylum Streptophyta; class Magnoliopsida; order Santalales; family Viscaceae; genus Viscum; species Viscum album. The sequence goes on along the minus strand of OY728148.1, from coordinate 1,653,713,383 downwards.
ATTAATGCAATTTCTATGTTATGAATTTGGTAAAATAGACTTCATTTTTGAATTTAGAATATTAAATATAGCTTAGGATGAAATTTTGGCTTTTTTCTGAAAACTTTCAATTTTTGATGAATAGTGAAACCACTAAGTGGTAGGTTAAAAACTGAATTTTGCATAAAACTTAATTTTACCGCTTCTGTGAATGGAATTTCGAAAATCCGACAGACACAGTTAATATCAAGGACTAAAATGTGGTTCAATGAGATGAAAATAATTTTTGGTGAATAGTAACTTTTTACTTTTATTTACCACGGTTAAAAGTAAATAGGGTAATTAAGGGTAAGAATGATATTAATATTACCCTAACACATGTCCTAATTCTATTGGACAAGTGTATCTCGACCAAAAACAACCTTAAGTGTAAAATATTATCATTTAGGCCCACTTGGATTAGATTAGGACATTTATTATTATTTAATTCAAAGAAGAGTTAAAAGAGTTAAAATCAAAGTTTATTTACTAAAACATTTTTAATATGGGGTTATACATAAGATAAATTCGATTGTAAATATTCATTAGAAAGATAAAAAGATTTAATACATGATGGTATTTTATTTGTAATTTTTAGACATCAAATAATTTAATTTATTTATGACACGGTGATGATGCAGTAATTATCTTATTAATGAAATATTGACATAATTGATGTTATAAACACCAAAATAAATATAATTTGAGACTTTTTATGAATTCCACTAATTGTATTGGTTACTATGATATATTAGTGTTGATTTAATCAACTTTTTTCGAACATATAATTCTGTTATGACTTTCACAAAAAACATATATCAAATAGTGTCAAAATTGACACAAAATAGTTTTTAAATAAAATATTATATTATTAATTGTTATTTTATTCCTAAAAATCTATGGTTCGGCCAAATGACTTAGATAGAGATATATATATTAATAATAAACAATTTGGGGTTCGTTTGACATGTTATAGTAAGTGTATTAACCATATAGTGTAAGAAAACAAAAAGACACGGTAAAAGTTAAATTATTTAACTTAGAGTTAAATCTAATTGATAAGGTTAAAATAATAACCTAAACTTGTCTAAATTCTATTGGTTGATAGGATTTCGACCCATCCCCACTTTAGCTTCGAAATAAGACCCTTTGGAACCATTATAAACCGATTTTGACATTAATATAAAATAATATTTTGAGGTATTCCTAAGGTGCCCCTCTCCTCCCTTATAAAAGGATACCTCCTCCCCCTCCTCCTCACACCAAATTGAGCACTCAAGCTCGGCCAACCCCTGCCAAAATCTCTTCTCCACTTCCCTAGAATAATCCTAGAGGTTCTGTTCTTACTCAAAGACCAATTTTAGTTCCCTAAGAGGAGGTCTCCAAAAGGCGCTTCAAAGAAGAGGTAATTACCGTTACCAATTCTTTCATCTTTATTTCTTCTTCCACTTCTTCTTCTTAGGTTGTTTCATTATGAAGTAATAACATAAGTATCACTCATATACTGATATGTTATTATAAGTATGAAACAACCCTATTTCACCATCTATCCATCCTACGGAAAAAGAAATCACCGCGCGTGCGTACGTACGGAATACCGTCTCCACGCCGTGGTGTAATCTATTTTCCACCACCACCTTACATGGATGGGTATAATGGTGTAAAGAATAACTATACATAGTTATTACAACATCATATTGATTCTGATATATTGTATAATCCACTCCAATTCAATTCAATATTTATATAAATGATATCATCGCTCGTGCGTACGTACGGACTACCGTCTCCACGATGCGATGAGATTCATTCTCCATGTTAACCATTTAAGAATGATTATAATGTATATATAAGAAATAATAATGAAATATATGACATTATAAAGCTACTAGATTTATGTATATATATATACATATGTATTTCATCTACTTACTTCCATTTCAAGACAATAAGGAAAGGAAAACAGCGTTCATGCGTACGTACGGACTACCGTCTCCATGAATGATGTTTTTCATTTTATTTATCTACCTATTATATATATATATATCCTGAATATATATGATATATAAATCATATTTTATATTCTGGAAGTGAGTAAATCATGATATATGTAATAATGATGTCAAGAACAACAAGTCAAAACACCTACGATAAATAAAACGATTTTACCCAAAACGCTTCTTTAACATGGAATTTACAAACGAACGGGTAATATAATGTCATAAGTGAACCATATATGATATCATAACAATGAATATGATTCTGTAATAAGTCAATAACATGATTTAAATCATTATACAGGAGGTTCGGACAATTACAAAGCAAGTCGGACCTAAGGTAAGGGAAATATCACAATCTCATTTTTATCCGAGATTGTTTATTCATAAGTATTTACTGGGGTGTATTTTATCATCCACATCCATGTTTCATCAATATGTAATATTATTTCCATCCACCTACAATTGTTTAAATGCATTTTTACCCTTCGGTGAGTTTTTAGTAATATCTATGAAAGGAATCTTTTGTCATACGAGGTACTTTTCGACTTTTCCGACAAAAGTACGAAGAATGTTTTTTTTAACTTATACGGCATGAATGGATTTTTAAAACATTGTTTCCAAGAAGCTTCCTTTACAAGTTTTCAAGTTTATTTTTAATCAACTTCTTTTATTTTAAAGTTGTATGACATGTTATGAAAGGAAAAATGTTTTTGAAGAAGAAAGGATATTTTCCTCAAGAATGGAGTTCAAGTGTTTTATCAAAATTATTTTCCATCTAAGATAATAAAGGGTTCTGTTTTTATCCCTATTATTAAATTGATTTGTTCATGTTGTGATGGTATTATTTTTATGAATTCATTTATCTTATATGAATTGATTTATGATGTCATGATGTTTCAAGAATCCCATTTTTGTTACATGTGTTATGCGATGATGTATGTTTTATGATTATGTGGCACACATAAGAAAGGATTCATTATAAGATGGGTGGGACCTATATCTCCCTCCAATGCATTGGGTAAATATTTTATATCTCATGAGATAGACATGGCTGGAATGGTAGGTTATACCGGTTCAGTGAAACAGGACTGAAACGAGGGTTACTCGATTCAGAAAGGGACTTTGTCCACTAAGATAGTCTTGGAAATGAGTCTTGACTAACAAGAAATGATTCTCTATGATTATGTGTGAATGCCACAAAGTTTCATGTTTTAAGTTATGATTATTGTGATGACATTTCACTGCCATGATTTACCCCATGTTATGAAATTATGATCTCTTTTGCAGGTTAAGATTTCCAAAAGTTATGTGCTTATGTATATGATGTGATTGATATTTCTTTTGTTTAACCTTACTGAGCATTTGAGCTCACCCTTTTATGTTTTCTTTTCCCCAGGATATAAAGAAAGGTTTTAGGTTAAAAAAAAGAAGATCTTTATGGGAGATTTTGAAGATCTTTCACCACGATTAGAAGATTATATTCCGAGTTTCCAAAGACACTAAACTATTACGATCCTTGTGTGTGTGTTTTTTTTGTTATGTACTAAGTATTCCGAAAATGTAATGTAATGTCCATGTACGTTAAGCTTCGGGTCTCTACAAATAAACTATGATTTTTTTACACTTAATATCCAGTTATATTTGGTTTATTCGATTGTCACACATAATTATGTAATTGATTTATCCTTAATCCAAGGATACCGTCTTTGTAAGGGACTTCGTCTCGATCTCCTTTCATTACGGCATATTTTCTTTCTAATAAAAGGATTTTGTTTTATACGGTGTATAAACCCCTTTGAATTATAATTTTATTCGAAAGGAATCTTTTCTATACGAATCGTCTTACTAAACGACAAAAAGTATGTTTCGTTTTAACGTACGCGGTGACAATGACCTTTCCGCCACCGCAAGTATTATTTGATCTTTGGCTTCCTCAATAAGCCGTTATATTTTTAAAAAATAAATAAATACCATATACTCTTCTTTGGTATTGAAAATGGTTTTGATAATGGATTTGTTATGTCAATATATTAAAGTGATATATTGTGCTTGAAATGTGGAAATTTTTTCTTTCCTTTATAATTTTTTTATGTGTAATGATTTTATAATGGTACATGGACATTTGACGGGTGGTTACGTGATAAACCATATGACGGGTGGTGCTTTGAATACCAGGATGGGTGGTTATGTTATAACCTCCAATGCATTGGGTATGGAATTCAGCCGTATGGCTATTCTGTTAAGTATGTGTGGAAGTCGATCGTATGGTTATTCCATTTAAGTATGTTTATGTCCCATGTTAACTTTATATGTTATGTGTTCTTTATATGGGTTTTATGCTAATCTTTTGGTTACAAAAGGGTATGTAATGGTCTTTTATTTAGTGAATATTTTTTACTACTTCATAAAGGTGAAAATTATTACTTTGGTAAAGTACTCATGGTTTACTTGTTGTTTTGAAAAACTAACAGTTTTCCTTCTTTGTGTATCCTTTACTGGGCTTTTTCTGCTCATCCCAGGTTTTTTAAATGTTTTCCATAGGACTTAAAGATGAATATGGTCAAGGATGGGATAAAGGAAAGGCATTCTATCTAAAACATGGAACTAGACATGTTTCTTTTTAGGTGTTTTTTTATTTTATGGAAACTTAGTAGAAGTGTCTACTATGTAATTTTTTGAGATGTATTAGTTATGACCTAATTCTCTAAAACTGTAAACCTGAAAAGATCCTTGATGTGAATTATTCATTTAATTCATGATTAAGTAATGTTTAAGGTCGGGGCCTTATACAACGGGTGTGTTAATATTATTTTCTAGTTAGAGGAATCTTAATTATAACTAAATGGAATATATTTATTTGGTTTGGAGATGGGATAACTCTATATAAAGTTAATGATTTTAACTAAATGGTTAATATAAAGCATGAATAAATTATAAAGAGATTTCATGCCTCTTTTCCCAATGTCATGATAGTATTCCATTCGTGAATTGTTTGAATGTATTAAATGTTAAATGGTTAAATGAATGATAAGTCTCATTTGGTTGGTTTGAAGTTTTTTAAAGGGCCAATTAACCAAAAATGGAAATTTGAGTTGGTAAATTGATGTTATATTTATATTTTGAATATTAATTGTTACAAATAGTGGATATACTCCATGGTTGTTTTTATTATTATTTTGGATATGTGAGTGGGTATACTAATGATATGGAATTGGTTGATTACTTTTATTAATGAGTGGGTATACTCATTGTATGAATTGAATGTAAATGGTTATATATGAGTGGGTAGACACATATGGTATTGAAAGATAAATGATATAAAATGGATGAATGATTGTATAGATGCCATGGATGGTTCTCCATGGATCTTGAATGTGGTAGTGGATGCATTGGGATTTGTCATCATTCCAAGGTATTCCTTGTGCCTTGCTAACCCTTGGATCTGTCTTGCTTGGACTCACGTAGGACATGTCCTGTATGACATGTTTTTTGGAATCCAACCAGTTCCCAACTTATTTTCCATCGAGATGGTCTTTGGACTCAATGAGGATGCCTTGGTCTTTGGAACCTTGGATTTGGACCATTATGGTATGACTATTTGACATACATTGTGGCCATGAAATATATGATATGTTTGTCTATATGACATAGTTGTGGTAAACGGTGACATGTGTGATTATACAACTCAAATTTGAATGTTATGACTCTTCGGTTGTACAGAAAGGTTGCAATTTATATGGAACATGGGGTATATAGTGAAGTCATGGAGGGATGACGTTTCTTGGATGAATAGTAAGGAAGTTTTTTTTTATTTGTGCATTATTTTTAGTTGCATTGTAATAAGATCATGACCATCTTGTGGAGGGATCCATGAAAGGCTATTTTCAGTATCACTCATTTTTTAGTTTACATGCCTTTGGAATATTTACTTGTATTTGCTACTTATTTTTTTACCTACACAATTCCTTAATATATACTTCTCAAAATGGATTGGTCTAGACATTGTGGGTGCTGGCCTACTAAGATGTTATCTCACACCCTGCTCGAGTACCATTGGTACCTGAGTAGACCTTCTTTTTTATAGATATATAGTCCTTTTCTTGTGTTTGTTTTCATGTAACTGATGGATTAGGAGTACAAGACTGAGTTGAAGCTCAATATTATCATGGAGATTAGCTTTGAAATTTTTAGTTCTTTTCATTACTTGAGTATTATATGATATTGAGTTGTAAAAGATGATGTATGTTACTCATTTAGATTATGAGTCATCATTGAGAATGAATGCTAAAAATAAACTAGTGTTATCTATAATCTATATTCAGTTGATATTACTTTTTTCCTTTCACTAATTTTTCATTTCATTATAATGCATATGTTTTTTCATGAAATTTACTATCGGATAAATTGTTGTGCTACTCTAACATGAGGTTATAGTCTCCCCATTGAACTACCTTTACACCCTCACTACTCATCGGCAAGCTCTAGCATACTAGGAGATGCTCTTTAGGTCATGTGGCAACTAGTCCATATACTAGAATAGTGGGAATTTAGTCTAGGATGATATAATGTGGTATCAGAGACACTTGTTTCCTTTATTTTACTATTTTTGGTTGGAAAATAGGAGACTAGGAATTTTTTAGTTCTTTGTAAATAGTTCTGATTGAGACATATCATGCCACATATGGAAAATGACCCAGTTGTCAGGGTTAGTAATTGTTGTTCTTGATTTTTTATATTACTATTGATTATTATTAAACCTTGAGTGAATAATGTATTTTTCATTTCTTATTGATTATGAAAATTTTGGAAATATTCTCTTGGCCTGGTATGGTAAGGATAGAGCATTACATGTATCATATTAGTCACATAGAAATTCACATGCCACGAATATGTCATGCCATGTAGATGCATTTGTAGGTCTTCTGCTATTTTCATTTGTGTGATTGGGTGTTATTCCATTCTTCATTGTACCTTTTATAGTAACATTCAGGATGTATGTTTTTATAACATATTTTGGTGATTACATGCCATGCTTCCTCTATTTTTAGAATGGTTTTCTGAAATTCCATGATTCCCTATTATATCAATCTTTCTATGTTACTTCTCATGATAACATGCTAGATATGTTTTGATATGTAAATGGTTGAAAGGGATGAAATTTGTTGGTTTCAGTTATGAAGGGATTTGGTTTTTAGTAGTAAGTTGTATGGGTGCCTTATAACTGGGAAAAGGTCACCCAGGTAATGAAACCTACGTAAAAAAGATGCTCTGGTTAAAATACAATGCTTCATGAATTTGGAAATGGAAACCCATATTGAATGTAAATGGGTGATGTGTTTTGAAATGTTGTTATTTGAAAGATGTTTAATTTTGATCTGAAATAAATTAGGTAACTACTAAATGCACAACTGGAACCAAGTAGGTCAGATAGAGAAAGTTTAGTATGTGATTACCCTGTAATGGTTTTTAATGCTTTTAAAGGTTAACAGCTGCTATTGTGTTGCTTTTTGAAGAAATTGGGTTGGTTTAATGAGACCATCATAATTCACCTTTTCATTTAAAATAAATGTATATGATAAATTTCTTAATTATAACATAATTTCAATGAATTTTAAATTATTAAAAAGTAATTTTATGAGACTTTCGAATTTTACCTTGAGGTGTTAGCTAAATTGGATACTGAATGATTGCATTTATAAAATGTTATTTAAGGTTTTCATTAAAATTCATTCACTTGTATGAAGGATGAATTTAATTAATGAAGTGAGGTTAAGATTGAACCTGATGTGGTGTCCTCTGTTTAAACCCTCATGTAAGTGTAATTTATATGTTTCCAATGGTATGCCTTGGAATGGAGATGTATGTGATTATTTGTAGATCGATTCATTTTAGAAATAACTCAAATGAAAGGGAATCTTGATCCTAGTGAATTATTTTTACATGACCTAGTGATAGGATCAATTCTTATGATTTATAAGGGTATAACCCATGGTAGGTAGAACCCATATATCTTGATTCCTTTCTTTTTCCTATGATAACTCTAACATTTGGTGTTTTTTGGGTGTTGTTCTACCTGAATGGGATTTTATTTTTTAAAGGTAAATCCTTGTTTGAATGGGTGGTCATTACATCTTGACCCATAATATGGGAATTAGCATCGAAGAATTATCAGTTCAGTAGTTTAGACATGCCTCACGAATGGTTATCTACTGAAGAGGTTGTGTGAACCTCTCTTTTCTTCAGTAATGGATGCATCATCTTGTCGTCATATGTATTAATGGTTGTATGATTTTATATTATTTTGATCCTGTTTCTATTTGATACATCTAACACATGATTTCATAGGGTGGATAGCCTATGTATAGTACTCAGTATGTGTCTTTTTACCTTATAAACTCAGGGTAGTATGTGTTGGTATATGTGGTACCCGTCGAGTGTTAAATGTAGTAATGGACCGATTGAGTTTGGTGTGACTGCTATGCCTTGTACTATTGATTACATTCTCGAGGCATCTCTGGAGTAGAGTGGCATGAAAGTTAAGGAAACAAGTTAATCCCACTACTCAGGAAGATTATCTAAGACTTTGGGGTTTTGATACGCCAGTAACATTGATTTCGACATTCATACCAAATGCTTTGATGTGGTGATGATGGTTTGGGGAACATCACACATGCATTTAAGTCGAATCTGATCTAGTGCACCTCTGAGTATCTAGTCCATCTATCCATTCTTTCAATGAATAGTAAACTCTTAAGGTGCTGAGTTTCACATTGGTTCTAGTGTACTTTTTGGTGCATGCTCGATAGTATGACATTGATATGGTTAGCTATGTAGGAAATCATTGTAAACATTGTTTTTTTAGAGGGAATTTTGAGGTTAATATTGAGCGATTATAATATTCCATGGGTTGTAAAGGATTTTGATTTACTAATGGTGATGTGTTAATGGGAAAATATGAGATTCTTCTAAAGAAGTTGACCAGTAGTGGTTCGACTGTTTTCATTTCATCCTCTTAGAGTTCTTTTTCTTAAGATATGAGGATGTCACTTATCTTGACGTCTTCTATGATGCACTGAGATATATTTGGTCATATATCGTGCTATGTATTAAAATATTTTGGGCATGATACGTGTTCTTTATTATTGTTGTATGATGGAAGTGTGGTTCTTTAAGGCTTAGTTAGTTCAGAGTGATACATGGGTTCTTGCATTGGAAAGACATGGATAGACTCTTGGAATCCTAACATTCCCTTGACGTGACCATTTGGTGGATACCACTCTGGTCTCATTAAATGTTATTATGTTGATTTTTTGGCTTCATACAGAAGTCTCACTTATAACGTGGAATATGGACTACCTTGGGGTAGTTCAATGGAATCTTGTTCGATGAATCTGAGGATACCCCAGACCTATAATCAGGCGTAGAGGTGATGTATAAAGGGTAATTAATTAAAGTGGGTTGTATCTGGGTTACACCTTTTTAGTTTTGAGTCATGAATGTTTAAAATAACCATGATATGGTTTGATAAATATGTGACACCAAAAGTTAGGTATGGACTTCAGTGGACATGTTTGTTGTAAATGAGAAATTCCCTGGAAAGAGGCATTTCGGTTTGGATAAAATACGTCTATCATCTTAGACGAGTGTTTGAGAATGGTCCACTAGGGTGGATAAACTTGTTTTCTTTTTTTTAATCAGTGTATGTGATTAGGTACATGTTTTAATGAACACCACCAGTTTAATGTGATTGTAGTGTAAATGACCGCTAGGTTTTCTTATAAAGATAGCGTAACCAAGTTATGATGGTTTATCAAGATTCAACTCTTTCCTTTGAATGAGGTCTATGGTATGACCTTAGACATAATCAGGTTTTACCGACTAAATAAATTACAGGAGGATCATCTATGGAACACTCTAGATGTTCCCTCTTAAGCAATTCTATTGGTGGAGGTGCAATGGTTTAGAATTGTCCGTTAAATGCTAAGACCCTTGGTGGAGAGAAAAAATGGGCTATTTTTTTAATAGAAGATGAGGATATCATGTCTCTAGTTAAGCGAGATCAGTTAAGGGATGCTTCGTTGTTTTGTTTGTAACTGATCTTTATTTCTAGTTTTTTTGGATTAAATTCCATAGTCTTGTGAAATGATTTAAGGTGTGTTGGACGTTTATAAACATAACACAACCATTATAATGAGACTTAATGGATCTTGTATGTTGGGTTATTTTTTATTTTATTTCCCCAAGGCATCTTAGGATCTAGAATTTATAGGGTAGAGATATTGTAGAATCTTGTTTTTTTGCATTGAATGAAATTACAAGGGAATTTAAACTTTTTCATTTGTTAGACAGTATATTTTACAAACCATGCTTAATAATGAAATTATGAGAGTTGGAGCACTCTGATATTTAGTTTTTTGGGAATGGGTGGAGGCCTAATAGGTCAATTGGTGTCTCTTCCAGATTCAGGAGTGTCGGGGATAGAAATCATTGGTTTTGAGGGTCTATAGAAGGAAAATGGTGTGTATGAAACTGTGTGACCCCAGCAGGAAATCGGGTAGCCTTATGAATGTGAAGTATTTGAGGTGTGCATGTGTTACACACATTTTTTCAAATCATTAGCCTAACTGCACGGTTAGTGGAAATATGCAGTACATCAATAATGTTCCCTATAAATTTGGTGCATGGTTTCCAAACCGAGTAGGGTGCTCCAGGTGACCAGTTGAGGGAGAAATGTTAGTGTATGGTTTTCTAAACTGTATGGACCAAACTATACATGATGTCTATTTCTTTAAATGAAATTAATTAAAATTTAAAAAAATTAAAACCAAAATCTATGTGCCCTCTTCTCCCTTCCTAGATCGCGACCCATACCCCCCCACCCACTTTGGGCTCCCTTTGGTTGAGCACTCACACTACCTCATAGAAACCTCTTTGTTCATCAATTTCACACCAATACGTCAAGATTATAGTTTTTGGCCCCATGGTATGTATTCTCCTCCTTCTTATTCATCTATTATTTTTATTTTTTCAACTTCATGTCACCCGGTGTGGTTCTACCGGACCATAAGTTAAGGGGTAATCTAGATTTTTATTCTTTCAATGCTAGGGTGTGAAAAAATAAATTATAGGTTCATCTTGGTATGTTTTGGTTTTTTTCACTGAAGCTGATGACTTAGGTACCTTTTTTGGTTTGTATCATCCATCAATGTTATGTTTTTTCATCTTCAGTTTGGTTTCACCTATTTTATTTTGGGTCTTTTGTGGATATAGGGTTCCTAATATATGTTTGTAGAGTGTCTGATGACTCCATGAAGGCTTTCACTCATATATAGAGGTATGTGTGTGACTATATATATATATATATATCTTCCATGTACATATCACCTCACAGGGTTGTGAATATGTACATTGGATTAAGTGTGTCTATATATATATGAATGTATGTGTGTGTAAGTGTGAAGAGATCCTTGTCATTGAAAATTTCATGTTCAAAAGAGTTTGGATTGGCTTGGTTTTCTTTTGAGGTAGGATACCTATCCTTAACCCTTTAAATTAAAGAATACTTTATGTCCTTATTTGAATAAGATAAATTATGTTTCCCTTGATAAATTGAACTTTTATCCATGAATGAAATACTTAGATATGCTAAATTATTTTTTTACAAAAAAAGTCATATTTTTATAATAATACCCTTCTAATGGAGGTGTGTTGTATTCTAAGATAAAAGTTATTGATTATTTATTTAATAATTTTTTAGGTTAATGTTATATGGTTTCCATTTTCTTAATGACATAGTGTGATATATTTCATTTTTAGGACATAGCCCTTAATGGAATTAGGAAATGAAGTTTTTCCCTTATAAATTTTTATGGAACCATTACACCTCATAAGTGTCATCTTGTTCCTTTTCATTTGAATTGGCCTTGATTTAACCACCCAATGGTTTTTTCCTATGCATCCCCAGTAATAAGATGAATAATTATAACTACAATGAATTGTTTTACTTAGTTTAGAGATGGGTTCCCTCCATTGAATGATTATGCTTTTGTCTGAATGGTTAATATGGAACAAGAATTTGTTTTTAGGAGATATCATGTCTCCTTACATAATGTCATGTTTTCATTCCACACATGAATTAGTTGAATGAATTATTTTTTAAATTGATAAATTATTGGGAATACTCATTTTGTTAGTTTGAATTTTTTAATTGGTAATTTTAATAATAAATGGAATTGTGAGTGGTTAAAATCATGTTATATATATATATATATGTTATTTGTAATAGTGAGTGGTTATACTCCTCAGTTGTTTGATTATGATTTGGGGTACATGAGTGGTTATAATTGTGATTTGTAATTGGTTATGTGTGGAGATTAATGTGTGGGTTTAATAATTGTATGAATGGAATGTAAATGGTTATATATGAGTCTGTTTACACATGTGATATTTAATGATAAATGATTGTATAGATTCCATGGAAAACCCTCTATGGATATTGAATGCAGTAGTGGATGTCTTGGGTTGAGTATGTCCCTTGGGTGTTGATTCTATGGGATGCATTTGGCCTTGATAACCCTTGGATGTGGTCTTCTTGGACTCACGTATGACATGTTTGGTATGAAATGATCATAGTATTCCAACCAATGCCTCACCGAGTTTCCATAATGATTCTCCTAAGACTCATTGGGGATGCCTTGGTGTTCAACACCATGGATCTGAAACATCATGGTCTGAATCTTTAATACACAACATGACCGTGTGATATAAGATTCAGTAGGTTATACGTCTTGGTCCTGGTATATTGTGACATGTGTGATTGTAAATCTCAAATGTCAAAGTTTTGAATCTTCTGGTTGTACGACATGGTCTTGATTGATATGGTATGTGCGGTATACATCAAGGCCATGGTGTTACTGTAAGAACCTGGTTCTTCTATTTGAGGTACAGACTTCCTCTTTTATCTTTTCCTTAAGTGTTTTTAATAGAATATGGAAAATGAGGAAAAATCCCATATTTTGGAACTATACGTCGTGTACTTTTTCCACACATCATGTACTTCTGGCCGTGTTGGGATGAGTACACAGGGCGTGTATCCTTTCCAGTGACAAAGGGTGCAGGAACCGACTACATGTCATGTAGTGGTCCTTTACATGTTGTGTAGTCAGTCGGCAGGCCAACATAGTTAGGCAGTGGAGCAGCATCCAGCTGGGCAGCAGTACATGCCGTGTACCCAGGAGTACATGTTGTGTACTCTTATCGGCAGGTGAACAGTGTTGCGCTGGTGGGAAGCCGCCAGAGGAACAGTTAAATGAAGGGAGTACACACCGTGTACTTGGAAGTACATGCCGTGTACTTTGTTTTTTTGGATTAAAATAGGCAGTATCCTCCATATTTTAATGAGGAGGGGTTTGAGACGTTTTAGAGCCAAAGTATGAGGCCATACCTCTAAAGATATGTCTGGTGTTCGTCTGGAATCGGTTTTTGCTTCGAATGATCTCTTTGGAACTGCACGGGTAAGCCCTCTCTTCTCCTAGTGTGTTTCTTACCAATTTTTCTCCTAACATATGTTATTTATGTTTCAATGGGTTTTGTTCTTCGTCAGATCTACTCATTTCTTGGGCGTTTTTGGATTCGGTGTTCGGGTATAACGTTCGTTGGCGTTTAATATAGGTGGCATGGTGTTTAGTTTTCCAACTACTGTGTGTTTTGTGCATTTTTGTGCCACGAACCCATGTTGGGGTGTTGTGTGGTAGAGGTTGTTTCTATATTAAACACCTATAATTGATTAGGTATTTAATTATGATATTAAAATGCTGGTTGGGATCGTTTCTTAGATCTGGAACCACCCCGGGGGTGTGTTCCCCTGTTTAGCCGTTTGGCCAGGATACCCGAGGGTATGCCTTCAAAGTAGTAGTTGTAGAATTTTCTTGAGAGGAATTGCTTGTTACTGCTTGTTTACCTGTTGTTCAAGGCTCGGTAACCTGTTTGGCCTGAGGGCGTTGTTGTGATTAGCCTGAGGGAACTACACTGTTTAGCCTGAGGGTTGTAGTTATTTCGCCTGAGGGAAACCTTTCGTTCCTGGGGGATTGACTTCTATACCTAAGGGAGACACTTCCTACGCCCGAGGGAAAATTCTGTTACGCATGAGGGCTATACCAGCGGGTTAGATTCTGCTTACCTGAGGGTAAGGTTTTTCTTGTCTGAGGACGTGGACTGTTTACTTAGAAATGCACTGTGGTGATTTCTAATATTTAATGGATTAAATGAATAATAAAATGGCAATTTAATTGTTAAGTTAGTTACTTTTCAGTACTGCTTAATTTATTTCATTTTACCATTGTACACTATTGTTGCATGCTTACACGCAGTTGGGCACGAGCCTTTGGTGGGTGCCTACAGAGATATATTTCTCACACCCTGTTTTGGTCGTGCATTTCGGCCCAAACAGATTATGTTGGTGCAGGTGTAGATAGGGGAAAGATTCCCTATACAGGTACATGATTGCTGCTGAGGAATAAGAGGGCATCAGACCGAGCCTAGGGTCGCGATGCCGCTGCCAGCTGTTTTGATTTGTTTTGTTGTACTCGGATTTTGGTTGTATCGTATTGATGTATAACATGTTCTGGCTATTTTCATAGAACTTGAGACATGTAGAATCATCATTTATATATTGTTGGTTATATCAACTATTGTTTTTTATTTCAGTTGTGTTTGGTTTACTGCTTCCGCTGTTTGTTGTATGTTTTATTTTGTATTCCACTGTGCTACACTTTGAAAAATGAGGGCATAGTTTCCCCACAATCAGATCTGGGCCCTCGCTGCTAGTCGGCAGCCTCTGACATTTGGGGAAATGCACTTAAGGTCACGTGGCGATCCGGATTCGAGGCACCTGTTGCGTGGCACCCGGGTCTGGGACGTTACAAAGTGGTATAAAAAGGGGTTATTTTCTTTGACTTGCTTTTTAGAGCCGTAGTTAGGGATAGGATGAACGGTAGTTGGTAATAAGTTGTGCCTAGGTGTAGCTAACCCGTGTATCGGGAAAATCCAGTCTACCTCATATTTTTCAATTTTTCTGATTTTGCAAATTTTACTGTTGATATGATTTCACCGTTGGGTGACACACTTGTATTGTGCTGGTTATATTTTATCTGTGGGTTCTATTTAGTTTCAACCTGATGAGATGAGGGTATTCTATCTCATGCATCATATAGGAACATGCTAGAAATAACATGCCATGCATAGTTTCGTTCCTTGTAGGTGCATTATAAATTTCATGTTGTTGTGATAGTAGTTGTGCTAGAAAAGCATGATGTTGTGATAGCTTCACTAAAAACAATATCTACTATTTGATAGGGTAATTTTTGTGTAAGCCTGTTTATAGAACGAACGCCAAAATTTGGTTTTTGGGAAGTATGGCCCCCCTTTGACTGTAATTTGGTGGATCGTAGACTATTTATTAGTTTTAACACAGAGAGGATGTCAAGCATTGATTCGTGGGGAGCATGGGCCCTCACGGGTCGGAATTTGACACTTAGGTGTTGGTTTTCGGTATTTCCTGGGTTCCGTGGAAGTTTCTGAGGCATACTGTCCAGAAACACATTATACATGCCATGTAGTATTTTAAACACGCCGTGTATGGCCTTCTATTCGGGAAGAAAAATGAACGTTTTAAGTACACACCGTGTACTCTGAGTACACGCTGTGTAGTCTCTTCCCGTGTCACAAACTATGTGGGCGGAGACACGGGGTATGGATGTGCTTGGGTAAAACAATTCGTGTACCAGATATACACGTCGTGCAGTATTGACCTGGAGTCCGGTCGTGTAACTAACAACACGGGTCGGTGAACTCCTGCACAGAACATGTCGTGTCAATAATGAACACGCCGTGTAGTGTGACCTGGGGACTCGTCTGTGAAGCTAACAACACGGGTCGGTGTCACCGTTCCTTGAACATGTCATGTACCTTTTGGGACACACCATGTAGTCTTGTCCGAGGATAGACCATGTGTACATAGCTGTATGGCGGAGAAACGGGGTTGTTGACATGTTGTGTGCGGGTGTAACACGTCTTGAAGTGTCAATCCGAGTAGTTGTCTGTGTCACAAGCGACACGGGAAGTTGGAAAATAACACCATACACGCTGTTTTGATTAAGTACACACCGTGTATTTTTGTTTAACGAGAGCCGTGTGGCTTAGCCATGCAGAAGGACCCGGGCAAGGGAAGGGAAGCCAAGTACACATCGTGTAGTCATTGTACATGCCGTGTAGTCTTGTTTTGAAAATTTTTTGATTCCTTATTCCTCTTGTTCCCTTTGTAGTTTCTTCATTTCAGCCTTAATAGTCTTGAATCTAAGGCGTGCTTTTGACCTTGTAGTGTCATGCCGCCTAGACGACCGCGCGTTGTTCACCAGGAGAGCGGCGATGACTTCACTCGGGAGATGGTGGGCCATGGGCTACCAGTTGATCCTCCAACAGAGCATGATGTGGCACCAGCTGCTATACCAGACACAGGCGTGGAGGCATAGTTCCTTGAAGGCTTATTGCAGTTCATGCAGACCTTTCAGGGAGCACCACAGGCTGCCACATCTATGGCCGAGCTGACACGTATCTTCTAGTAGTAGCATCTGCCTACGTTTTTAGGGGATGGCGGACCACAGGCTACGGAGTCTTGGCTGGGGTCGATGCAGACTATTTTCGAGCATCTTGAGATGCCTCCAGGGCGGAGGGTCAAGCTCGCGACATACGTGCTGCGTGATTCCCCAAGAGGTGGTGGGATGTTACCACCCAGTCAGAGCATCACATAGACATGGCGTGGGAACACTTTTAGGCAGTCTTCTATGATTTTTTCTTCTCGAATATGCTGAGAGTAGATAGAGCTCGAGAGTTCATGAGTCTGCAGTAGGGCGCTATGTCAGTGATGGACTATTCTACTCATTTTACGGAGCTTCAGCGCTTTGCACTTGTGCTGGTGGGTGATGAGACGCTGAGAGCCAGAAATTTTGAGGATGGTCTTCGGTATGACATCTGAGCACTGGTGAATGCATTCAGGATGAATACTGTACAATCCATTGTGAACCAGGAGCTGATTACATAGAGGAACCTGTGGGAATCTGGTGGTGTGATCTAGGGCAGTTCAGCAACTGTTACTGGTACTATTTCTACTAGCAAGAGAAAGAGACAAATAGAATTCTCTCAGGGTGGCAGTACCAGCCAGGAAGCTTCTTCAGGTGGTCTGGTCAGGTGCTACCAGTGTTGCAGAAAGGGGAACAAGAGACCGCAGTGTTCACGAGACCTAGTGGAGTGCCGAGCTTGTGGCATGATGGGTCATTTGCAATGCTTTTGCAGGGTGTTTCCACCGATGTCTAGTGAGAGGGGTTCTTTGCAGACTCCGTGGGTAGGAGTGGGACCAGTGGCTTCTTACCAGTCAGGGAACTGGAATACGTTAGGGCATGCAGGTAGAGATGGTGGTCATGGATATGGTAACCAGACACCAGGATCTCAGAGGCAGTAGGGCAGGACAGCTTAGGGTAGTCAGGCTGTGTCTCAGGGTCGTGGCGCTGGGCAGGCATATGCAGTGCAACAGACCCAGCTGGAGCAGGATCTCGGACCTTCAACAATCATAGGTACTATTTTAGCAGCTTATTTCTTATCTTCAGTACTTTTCGATATGAGTGCTACACATAGTTTCATATCTGTACTCGTTGTGGTGATCCTTGGGCTCTGTTTTTCTTCATCTTCTGTTATCATGATGCTAGACACTCCGTTGGGGACTAAAACGGCTGGTATGTGTCAGTGAAAGGAGTGCCCCCTTGAGGTTGGTGGGTTTCACTTTCTTTTGGACCTCTATGTCCTAGAGATGAAAAGCTATGACGTCATTCTCAGGATGGACTGGTTGGTTCCCTTTCGAGCCTTTGTAGACTACTATCGTCACAGGGTGCATTTCACATAACCAGAGGGTGTAGAGTTTCTCTACAAGGGTGAATGGGATGTTTAGTCGAGTTGAGCAGGACCAGAGCATCATGGGTGAGGTGGAGTCATAGCCCAGACTGAAAACTTATATGTGGATGACCAGGGGACTTTTCAGATGGATTTCACTCCTGTTGTTGATCATTTCAGGGATGTCTCCCTAGACGACTTTTTGGGTCTACCTCTGGAGAGAGAGGTGGATTTCTCTATTGATCTTTTTCCAGGAGCAGCACCAGTGTCCATTCCTCCATATAGGATGGCTACACCTGAGTTGAAGGAGCTCAAGAGGCAGTTATAGGTGTTTTAGAAAAATGGTTGTATCCAACCCAGTACTTCTCCTTGGGGTTTGCCGGTCCTTTTTGCGAAGAAGGGGGATGGTTCCCTTAGACTTTGCGTGGATTATCAGTAGCTGAACTAGTTGATGGTTAAGAACCAATATCCCTAACTGAGGATTTATGATCTTTTTGATCAGCTTCATGGAGCATGAGTGTTCTAGAATATTTATTTGAGGTCAGGATATCATCAGTTGAGTGTTAGACCATCTGGTATACATCTCACTACTTTCAGGAGCAGGTATGGTCTATACGAGTATACGGTTATGCCGTTCGGACTCACAAATGCGCCAGCGGTTTTCATGGCTCTAATGAATCGTGTGTTCCATCTGTATCTTGATTATTTTGTGTTTGTATGCGTGGATGACATCTTGGTGTACTCTCACACTCTACATGACAATGCCACCCATCTTGAGATCGTATTGAGTACACTGAGAGAGCATCGGCTATATGCTATGCTCTTAAAGTGCCACTTTTGGATGGACCAGATTCACTTCCTGGGTCATATCATGTCTGAGGCAGGAGTTTCATTAGGCCCAGAGAAGGTGAGAACAATAGATTCCTGGGAGAAACCTAAGAACGTGTTTGAGATACGGAGTTCCCTAGGGATGGCTGGTTACTACAGGCATTTTATACAAGACTTCTCCCGCTTAGCAGCACCGTTGATGGGCTTGACTAAGAAGGGTGTGATGTTCGTTTGGTCGGAAGCTTGCGAGGAAGCTTTTCAGGACCTTAAGGGAAGGTTGACATCATCACCGATCTTGATACTCCTACAGTAGGGGAAGAGCTATACAATTTACTGTGATGCATCAGGTATTGGGTTGGGAGAAATGTTGATGTAGGGCGACCGAGTTGTGGAATACAGGTCTCGGTAGTTGAGGCCACATGAGAGGAATTACCCGACGCATGATCTCGAGTTAGCTACAGTTTTACATGCATTGCATTGTTGGAGACATTATCTATTGGGGGAGCATTTTGTGGATTTCACCGACCACTAAATCTTCAAGTACATATTTACACAGCGTGACCTGAATCTGAGGCAGCGAAGGTGGGTCAAGTACCTACAGCCCTTCGATTATGAGCATGCCTATACACCTGGTAAAGGTAATGCAGTAGCTAATGCACTTAGCAGGAAGACTCAGATGCAGGCAGTGCAGGAGGCCAGTGGTGAGTGGGAGCTCATGGCCTTGTTCTCTAAAATGCATCTGGAGGTTCACGACAGTCCGGGGCAGATTTATCTTTCCTCTTTAGCTGTGACTTCTACCCTCCTGGATAGAGTGAGGATGAGACAGCTATCTGATTCAGAAGGCTTAGTTCTACGGGAGTCGGTGGCATGTGAGGACCCTCCTCCTGGTTAGACGATAGGCGATGATGAGGTTTTGAGTTTCCATGGATGAGTATGGGTTCCAGGGGATAAACGCAAGGATCTGATGCGATAGTTTCATGCTTCATCTTGGACAGTTCATCCCAGGGTTACCAATATATAATGTGACTTGATACATCAGTATTGGTGGCCGGGTATGAAGAGAGATGTATCTGGTTTGGTTACGAGGTGTTCCACCTGTCAGTAGGTGAAGGCAGAGCATCAGAGACCAGCTGGACTATTACAGCAGTTACCCATTCGAGAGTGGAAATGGGATGATGTCGTGATGGATTTCAAGACTGGGTTGTCGAGGTCACCTCGTGGTAATGATTCCATGTGGGTTGTTGTGGATAGACTCACGAAGGTAGCTCACTTTTTGCCGATCAAGGAGACCTTCAGTGTTGACGAGCTCGGAAGGCTGTATATTCGAGAGATCGTACGTCTCCATGGGGTCCCTCATTATATCATTTCAGATAGGGATGCCCGATTTACGTCTCATTTCTAGAAGAGTTTACAGAGGGTGCTGGGTACACAGGTGCTTCTGAGCACAGCTTACCAGCCTCAGACCAATGTCCAGTCAGAGCGTACGATACAGGTGCTAGAGGAAATGCTGCGTTCATGCGTCCTATACTTTGGGGGATCTTGGGAGAAGAATATTACCTTAGTATAGCTCGCCTATAACAATAGCTTCTAGGTGACTGTTGAGATGGCACCATACGAGGCTTTATATGGTCTACCGTTCTGATCACCTTTGTGCTGGTTAGAGGCAGGTGAGGCAGCTTTACTGGGTCCACAGCTTGTGCAGGAGACATCTGAGTAGGTCTAGTTGATTCAGAAGTGGATGGCTACCACATATTATCGTCATAAGTCATATGATGATCGCCGCAGACGACCTTTGGAGTTCTTGGTCGGGGATCAGGTTTTCTTGCATGTTTCACCGAGGTTGGGACACAAGCGGATCATGAGACAGGGTATACTTTCACCGCGGTATGTGGGACCATTTGAGATTCTTGAGAGAGTCAGGTTGGTTTCTTATCAGTTGTGGTTACCATAGAAGTACCGATCCATGCACGACATCTTCCACGTATCTCAGTTGCATCGCTATCCTTCAGACCTGTCTCACATTTTTCAGCCTCAGGAGGTTGATCTAGAGGAAGATACGTCCTTTGAAGAGCATCTGATTCGTATAGTTGACAGGAGCACCATGGTTCTCTGAGGCCATTCAGTTCCTCTCATACGGGTGCTCTAGCAGCATGGCTGAGTGCAGGACGAAACCTGGGAGTGGGAGACCAACATACGTGCTCAGTGGCCGGAGTTGTTCACAGCTATATCTTCTCTACCCTTAGAAGGGAAATTCGGGGACGAATTGCTATAAGGGGGAATCTGGTAAGAACCCGGTTCTTCTCTTTGAGGTATAGCCTTCCACCTTTCTCTTTTCCTTAAGTTTTTTTAATATAATATGGAAAATGGGGAAAAATCAAAAATTTTGGAACTACACACCATGTACTTTTTCAACACGTCGTGTACTTCTGGCCGTGTTGGGATGAGTACACAGGGTGTGGAGCCTTGCCGACAACAAAGGGTGTAGGAACCGACTGCATGCCGTATAGTGGTCCTTTACACATCGTGTAGTCAGTCGGCAGGCCAACATAGTAAGGTGGTGGAGCAGCCGCCAGCTGGGCAGCAGTACACGATGTGTACCAAGGAGTACATGTCGTGTACTCTTGTCGGCAGGTGAACAGTGTCGTGATGGCGGGATGCCGCCAGAGGAACACTTAAATGAAGGGAGTACACGCAGTGTACTTGGAAGTACACACCGTGTACTTTGTTTTTTTGGCTTAAAACAGGCAGTAGACTCCTCATTTGGCAGAGGAGGCATTTGAGCAGTTATGGAGCCAAAGGAGGAGGTCGGACCTTTGATGATTCGTTGGGTGTTCTTCTGGAATCAGTTTCCACCTCGGACGATCTCGTTGGAACCTCACTGGTAATCCCTCTCTTCTCCTAGCATGTTGCTTACCAATTCTTATCCTAACGTATGTTATTTATGTTTGAATGGGTTTTGTTCTTCGTTATATCTACGCTGTTCTTGTGCGTTTCTGGATTCGGCGTTCGGGTATAACGTTCGTTGGCGTTTAAGGTAGGTGGCTTGGTGTGTGGCGGAGTTCGTTGCTATATTAAACACCTAGAATTTATTAGGTATTTAATTATGATATTAAAATGATGGTTGGGGTCATTGCATGGATCCGGAACCACCCCGGGGGAGTGTTCCACTGTTTAGATGTTTGGCCAGGATACCCGATGGTATGCCTTGAAAGTAGTAATTATAGAATTGCCTTGAGAGGAATTGCTTGTTAATGCTTTTTTACCTGTTGGGTATGGCCCGATTACCTGTTTGACCTGAGGGCGTTGTTGTGATTATCCTGAGGGCACTACACTGTTTAGCCTAAGGGCTGTAGTTATTTCGCCCAAGGGAAACCTTTCGTGCCTGGGGGCTTGACTTCTATGCCTGAGGGCGACACTTCCTACACCTGAGGGAAAACGCCAGAGGGCTATACTTGCATGTTGGATTCTGCTTACCTGAGGGTAAGGTATTTCTTGTCTGAGGACGTGGACTGTTTACTTAGAAATGCACTGTATTGATTTCTAATATTTAATGGATTAAATGAATAATAAAATGGAAATTTTATTTTTAAGTTAGTTACTTTTCAGTACTGCTTACTTTATTTCATTTTACTATTGCACACTATTGTTTCATGCTTACACGCAGTTGGGCACGGGATTTTGGTGGGTGCCTACTGAGATATATTTCTCACACCCTGTTTGGGTCATGTATTTCAGCCCAAACAGAATACATTGCTGCAGGTGTAGATAGGGGAAAGAGTCCCTATACAGGTACATGATTGCTGCTGAGGAATAGGAGGGCATGAGACCAAGCCTAGGCTCGCGATGCCGCTGCCAGCTGTTTTGCTTTGTTTTGTTGTACTCTGCTTTTGGTTGTATCGTATAGATGTATAACATGTTCTGTCTGTTTTCTTAAAACATGATACATGTAGCATCATCATTTATATACTATTGGTTATATCCACTATTGTTGTTTATTTCAATTATGTATGGTTTACTGCTTCCGCTGTTTTTTGTATGTTTTATTTTGTATTCTACTGCGCTACACTTTAACAAATGAGGGCATAGATTCCCCACTATCAGACCTGGGCCCTCGCTGCAAGTCGGCAGCCTCTGGTGTTTATGGAAATGCGCTTGAGGTCACGTGGCGAACCGGATTCGGGGCACCCGTTGCATGGCACCCAGGTCCGGGACATTACAGTTACAATGTGTTCAGATTAATGGTAAGTTCATGTTTATTATTTTTGAATTATTTGTAACTTTATTGTTATAAGATCTTGACCATCTTATATAAGGATACTTGAGTGCATTTTTTTAATACCATTGGTTTAGTAGTTTAGATGACATGGGCATATTTACTTGTATTTACAACATATTTGATTACCAGTACACTACCTCAATGTATATTGTAGGAAATGGATTTGTCTAGACATTATCGCTGTGATTATATAAATATGCTATCTCACACCCTGATCAAGTACTATTGGTTCCCAACTAAACCATCTTTTTTGTAGGGCTATGGACCTTTTCTTGTGTTTTTTTCTTTATAACTAAATATTTAGGTGGAAAAGACTGAGCAAGATCTCAGAATGATCATGGAGATTGCATTTGGTATTTTTAGTTCTTTTCATTAATTGGTTCATATACTGTAATGAATTGTAAAGCATTTTGTATGTGACTATTTTAGCTTATGTATCATCTTCTACCATGAATTCTTTATATAAACTAGTACTGGACATATTCTATATTCAGTTGATATTCCTTTCATATTTCATTTCTTTATCATTTATTTATACTACATCTGTTGTTACATTGTATTTATTATTGGATAAACTGTTCTTCTACACTAACATGATCGTATAGTCTACCCACTAAACAACCATTACACCCTTGCTACTGATCAGAAGACTCTAGCAAAAGGGGAGATGCATTTGGGGTCATGTGGAAACCGGTTCACCTATCAGTTTAGTGGTCGGTATGGTCAGGATGTTATAATGTATCCTGAGTAAATGTGACTACCAAACCATAAACTTTTTATGAAATACCCCTATAGAAACATTATAATCTAATTGAGAAGGTTTTATTGTATTTTTTTGTCCATGATGAGAGGATCTTATAGTCACTATAATATACCCAACTCCCCTCGAAGTCATGAGGTTTCCTGACATCAAACAGATCATGTAATCCACTCCATGGTGATCATATCCATAATATATCCCTTTTTTATTTGACTATTATAATGTGATGTAATGGGAGACCTAATTTATTATAAGATTACTGGTCATGAAAGGTGCATGATATACTTTCATCTTACAGCAGCATATTCCCCCACCATATGTTTATAGACGTGCATTTTTTACCTAGAGAAGCATCATAGATGTTGTGAGGAAACTGCATTTAATAAACTCTCTTGAAAATAAATAACACAAAATTGGTACAATAGGTAGATGTAAATGAATAATCATTAAATGGAGGATTAAATATATTCATGTGACTTTAAAGTCAACTATTTGAAAATATAGTGATTAAATTCTAATGGAACTTGATAAAAATAAGTTATATTTGTTATAATTTAAGAAATATTTTGGTGACAATTGACAACAATACAGCTTTAACTATATTTATTTCATTATAACCTATCAGTCAAACAAAAATGTGATGAAATATTGGTAAATAATCGTGTAATGATCTCTCGGTCATGTGACCACATTGCACAATCGTATCCAACTACTAGTTATGTGATCACATGATACCATGTATCATCAAGTGGTCACCTGACACCCCATTCAATTATACCATTTCATGACCCCACATCCTTTATGATATCTCTTAACCACACATCATTTATGAAATCATATAACCCCCAACACCTTTACATGATCACATGACAGTGTTACCTTTATGTGATATCCTAACTCCCAAGAGAGCCACATGAACCCTATTATTTTTTTTCTTCTTCTCCCATAAATCCATATCCATCATGTGCATCCACCTAGGTGTAAGGGATTTATATTACATAAACAATGAGGAAATAATCCAAATCATATTATTTACCTTTATTTACCCATCATAGGGTTATGTATTTATAAACTATAGGGATATTATTTCTAGTTATACTTAGGATACATAAGATTCCTTTTTTGGCCCATGATCTATATCCAATATACATTTCCATCATCCTTTTTATGAGACCATTTTCCCTTTAATTATCATAATTCCCCAATGTAGTTTTTTCATTACAATATAACACATGAAAAATTATGTCTTCCCTTATAGTGTTATATTATTTATGAGACTTGCAACCATATTTCTCTCCTTGTAGCCTCAGTGTGTAATCCCCATTGAAATTCAATATTACACTCACATGTGTAAGTATCATACAATTTCAATCATAATATAACATGTGTAAGACGAATAAAATTTCAGTATTATGATTACATATGTTATCCTTGTTTGAATTAAATATTACACTCATATGAATGTTTTCTAATATTTTTCATTATCTTATTTCTGACACAAATAATGACTCATAAAAGATTATACATCTAAAATGGTTATGAAATTAGCATAATATAAATTCCAACATTTTGGGAATCATTCCTAGGTGCTATAGTAGAAAAAAAGTTACCTTAAAGGGTATATATTTTCAAATAACTATCTTAGGGAATACTTGTATGTGTATTCCCTAATCAATCCTCAATCATTGAACCTTTTACAAAAAATATGCCCAAAATTTCAGAACTACATGTAATCTGATTCCTATCTTTATTAGGATATCTTAGACGGCACTTCAATTATCAAGACCCCATATATCATATTCATATGTTAACACATACATCATCATCACATTAAATTAGATTATAAAACATCATTACTAATATATTATGTTGAACTTCATGGCATGGTCCCATAACATGACCTTAAACTATATCACTCACACTTTGTGGTCTCAAATGTTCATCTCAATGGGATATCTATGATTCCTTCAAAAGGTAAAAAACTAGCATCATTAACGTTCTATCATAATCCTTATTGGCCCATATTCCTCATAATATTAGTTAAGTCCTCTAATAACCTGTCCAAACTCTCAAAAGATTTCATGTACCATCCATTAGGGACATATTCCCCATGGACCATATTTTATCATGCCATATTTCCAAATATAATCTTTCCCCCACACAAAGTTCAATATTACATATAATTCCAACAATATAATCCTCATTACATTATAATCTTAATTGGATCCATCGTTACATGTCAATACTCCTTGTAAAATCAATCCATCCTTGTTGGGACATAAACCTTATGAGGTTAACTATACACCAAATCTCATGAGTAAGTATGATACCAATCATTTTTTTGGCATATTTCACTTAGTCATCCTTACTACACAATGTTAAACTCTATGGATCGTTAATTATAATAGAAAGTTAAGTGGAATGATGTTTCCCCTTGGTGTTTCATTGGTCTATAAGGGTTATGATTACTTTTAGAAGAATATATTGTAATCCCCTTTACAGGCCTGATCTTGACACCATAAACATACTCAACCTTCCTAGAAAGAGAAAAAATCAAGTGATCCAAGTTATATGGATTTAAAACATAACCATTTTTAAACATGTATCATTATGTAATGAAGATAAAAAAAATGAAAAACCTATGATATATATAAATAGTATTATAAATAGAGAACCTCTGCTATATATAGATATTCACATTGATGATATGCCTCTAGAACATACATGCATTCACATTGTAAAAAGAGAATGATCGATTATAAATTATATGGGTAACCAGTCCCTTATAAATATCATGTAATGATTCATGAAAGTTAAATAAATTTATAAGAGAGTCCCATAGTAGGAAATATTTTCTCATAGTAATGTGAGATGAGCCCCACTGCTCATCCTCTCAACCTATATTAGTTTATATGCATCATTGTTAAGGAACCATAAGCACCATCTATCTTTGAAATGTAAAATGGTTTATTTTTAAGGATATAGGATTCCATGGGTGTTTTTATTTACATGAATAAACCCTATATGATTAAATATATTATAGGACATATCACCCAACATAAGGATTCTGTGGTAGTGCTCATTTCATAAAAAAACAATTTTCGGGCAGCCGCATCCTACGCGAAAACTAAAATGGTGAAACAAATGTGAATATTTTGAAAATAAAATTTAATTAAGCTTTTTATATGTCAGGATATTTTGTTATAAATATTAAATGCAATCAAATATAGTGAACCAAACATTAATCATTCAACAATAACTAACTTACCCATGAAAATCTAATTAATTATTATTCTTACATGTGATGTTGCACTAATAAGGATTATTAGTTTTGATACATTTTTTGGATATAAATAAACTTATCTGAATATCCACATTGATATTTTAAATTGAATAATTTTCAAATAATCATTCTGAAGATATAACTACCATGAAAGTCACACAATATACATGTTGATGGACAATGTCACCTACTCAGTTCCATCAAAACTGGGTGGATAATTCAATTTTTAGGGAATTACATAAAAATGGACCAATAACAACCCCACAATATACACAAAAGGGTCCTTAGATATTGTATAATTCATGTATATCTCACCTAATGGGATCTGTGATGATGCTAGAGACACCTGTTGGCACTGCCAACTCCTATTAAAGCTTATCCCTATAGTGAGATAATCAGAACCATCCTTATCATAGTATGGTGGATATAGAGGTCAAATATGACTTCCCCATGGTTCCAAATTCTCCTAATATAAATCTTGTAAACCACCACTAATATGTTTTCAAAAACACTACTTCTTATCCACATGTTATCAATTTTTCTAAGTCGATCACCTCCTCAAACACTCTGATCGATGAATCTTGTAGATCACACTAAGCATGGTGTACTACAGATCCTAAAGAGTTGTCCCATATCCACACATATACTAATAAAGCTAAAAAAATATAATATTACATCCCCCAAAATGTTTTTACATATCCTTTTTCGTACATATCAAGTATTCCAATACGTTTTGACAACAAGCGGGGGAAGGTTCATACCCCAACACCCATGCACAAAGTCGGTCGGCATATCCTAATGGAACATTGAGGATATGAGTGGGAAAATATCCCCACTTAAACTGAATATATATTCAATCATATCCTAGTTACATCAAAAATATATGCCAATAATCATTCCCACACCCTTCCAAAATTAAAATACATTCTAGTAATGATTAAGGGGTTTTGAGGTATATTCTCGCTATCATACAACAATAGAAACATAATCCTTTTACAACTACCAAAGAAGAATATTATAAGAATATATGTAACCTGATAACTACTCTATTGTGAGTTTATAATCTTAATCCAATCTAGTATGATTAATATAACATTATGTTAAATGACAAGGCATGAGACTGGGCACATACCCCCATTTTGAATGGGTTTTCCCACCCAGTTTCAAAGCCAACTCATGATAGGATCATACTCAATTCAAAGAATTATAGGGGAAAATTACAAAGTCATAATATTATTGTGCATTTACTCCCACTCAACCTATATTTTGTTGAAATATTTGTACTATCACTTCCTGGAATACTGATATCCTGACTCGAAATTCAAGATCTCTCACCATATTCTAATAGCTTACATGAGCGATCCACATATTCCAACCCCCACCAATGGAGGTATATAAAGAATTCCTTTTGGTCCAAATATGTGGAGTTCCATATTACTTCTCTTAATTTGGATTCCTTTCAGAATAATCTAATGGGGAATTAACATCAGAATCATATGCATATTCCCACTTCAACTAGGGCTGTCTAGAATACCTCAGCAACCACCCAAAGGTGGGATCATAATCCTACTAAGAAATTGGATTCCCACCTATATATCCTAGTATCTTCTTAGTTAAAATAATATATCCCCATAATAACCACTAATATCTATTATCATAATATGAGGTCTTCCACTCTAAAGGATCATACTCTTAATTGACCACAAATGGTTGGTGGGGGTATTCTAACTAAAAATTAATAAGAGTATAATATTCCTACATTTCTCAATTTCGTCATCCCAGAGTCTATATTATTCCTATATGTAGAATATTATGGATCTTATGACTCATAATATGAATAATAAGGTCATCCCTATGATGGAAGTCCTCCCCTAACGGTTTTAGAGATGGATTACAATGATCCTACCCCTAACATTCATCTTGGAAAACCTCCCCATGATGATATCTCACCTGGGAAAGGAAAGCCACCTCATTTCTAGGATCCTTCATATAGGGAGGTTCTCAAAACATTTGGTTCAACACTATTTTTTACCTCATCAATTAATATTGATGCCCCAACATGGAAAGTATTCTACAACCACTCATTCCTTCTATACCATATGAGTTAATATATATAAGAAACACACCTATGTGGTAAGAATAGGTAGATAAATATGTCTCTGTTAATGAAGAGGATGGCATGGATATGTGGAATATTTTATCGAGAACATCATTCATCCCCTTTTCTGGTATATAACCACTTTTAACTATGACATCCAGTGTGTTCTAACAAGGGAATACATACCTCACTTATGGTAGAAACTATGGGAAATGCTTCATCATCTAAAGGCTAACAACCTCCCTTGTTATAGTTGTAAGGATAATATATAGTCCATAAAAATTCTCTTATACATATTGATATAGCTATTATCTCTATGGAATGGGATCCTTGGTAAAAAATACATTATTTGATCCTAAGTCTTCCTTGGATCTATAACTTTGGGTCATATGGAAGAAAATCATTAAATCATCATCATATATATGAATCTGATGATGGGATGAATATGGAGCACTATAATTCACCATATCTGTAGATAAATATATTTCCCTATAGATGAAGTCATTTAATTTCATTTTCATAGGAAATCCCATAGGTCCAAACAACGAAAGATCTAGTTGATCAATCCAAAAAAATCCTCCCATTTTGAAGACATAAAAATGTGGTGAGAAGAGAGAGAAATCCAATTGATGTATCCCCGTAAAGGACTCCCAATAGGCTATGAACATAACATATATGATAATTTTAAAATCTTAGGCTACAAGGATTCCCATTATTGCATGAATATCACATTTTTTGCTGGAAATGCAAATAGTTCACCCATGATGAAAAATGTAAAAAATAATAAAGATTGCACTACAATATACCATCAAAACCATTCAGGATATACCCCATCTCACATTGTTAGGGAATTATTACCCCTAAATCCACACCCAAAGGTTTTGAAATCATTGGTGTGTTCATAAAATATCAGTAGTGGCACTATATTAGCACCGACACACAGGGCATGGGCATTTTTACAATTATTTCCAACATGGGAGATTTTAAATACACATCATGTTTAGGAAATAACCATGTCGGTCCCCTACCATCCACAAAACGTAGTTTTGAAGGAATTATTACCATCTCCCCAAACAAAATCGGTCTTCTTGAGGTTGGGTGGTAGTTGGAAGTATCTATTTTCATAATCATTTATACTAACAGGAGAAACAACCCATTAATTCAGGGCTCACATGGTGTGGGAGATAAGATATTCTCCCAATGTCAATATTGATAGAATAGAACTTTGGGAATATAAAACAAAAAATATCAAACCTAACATATAATGTATTCCAAAATAGCATAGTGAAAGAAATTTTCAGGGAGAAAATGGTGGTTTATCTCTTGAATGGAATTCATGAAGATTATAGTCACACTATTACACAAAGGGTGAAAATAATTCATTCTACAACATATAACTCAGTAAATGTTGACACTTTAAATAAAATATGTGATAGATTTCAATATGTGGATTTCATGGGAGGTAATGTGGAAACAGCCCCCCATGATACGTTTTACACTGATGCTGAGTCCAAGGTCAGACAAACTAGGAATGTGTTGATAAACCATAACATGAAACATCCAATTCAAGTGCTTCTACACCTTCAATGCCATTAATATAGGGATAATGGGAAAGGTGATTCTATATCCCACTCAAAACTAATAAATATTGATGTCCCATCTATAGAAAAATGTTTTCATACAATAAGTCTGAGTTTTCCAAATTCACAAAGCTCAATGTGGAATTTATTAGGGGAAATATTCCCACTGAGTATCACCATTACATGGAAGTTAATATTTCCCCATCCACCCACCACGACTGATTTGATTTTTTAAAAAGGGTGGATTATAAACACCAAGTTGGTTCTAGGTCAATAATGTTGTTCTATGTGAATATGGTGATTGATAAAGCCCAATATTTTCTATAATTATAGAAACAAACATTTTTTAAATTTTGGTAATTTCTTAGTCCCATCTCAAAAAGGAAATCTATAGCAGATGAATGTTGGGAAACTATAAAGACCATATCCTTTTGCACATATTATTATATGATTTTAATCATAATTAACCATCAAATACAGACTAAGTATCATAATTTCTAATGCATTTGTAAGACTAGATTAATAATTTGAAAACATGAAACTGAAATAAAATACTATTTTCATTCAATCTCCATATTTACCTCCTAAATTTCATTGAGCTCTTATATTTACATAGGATAACATGGGGAATACATGAACAAAGGGATGACCTAAAAATCCCAATATAGGAATAAATATAAAAAAATGCACAAAAAATCTGTCAGAAGGCATAAAATGATTACCTGAAAAGGAATGGAATATGAATAAATATATTGAACCATATTATATAGAACATGGGATCATGAGATCATAAAAACATAGTAATGTGGGAGAAACATATATCATGTCATAAATATGATTCAAGGCTAACTGCCAAGACTATATCACAGGGTGGACAAAGTCCCATAATAGATTAAGTTTACTCCCCAATCCTATGCATGCTATATTATGAGAAAAAAAATTACCCAATACATTGGAGTGATATCCGGGTTCACCCCTAATAACGTGTTCATGCATATGTGTTCCACATAAACAATCAGACATAGTGAATACACATAAGGGTTACCCATGGAATGAAATGGGCGTCATAATCATATCATAAGGAAGAGCCAAAGTGAATATTATAATGGGGACCATGAAATAATGGATTAAAATCATACGTGGACACTAATAATGTAAAATAGGAATAGATCAAGTTAAAACACGTAAAATTATTGTTTAAGAAACTTTAGAAATGAGACTTTAGTGTCATTAATGGAAAATATTAAGGACTCTTTATAGAATAAAATTGAATAATTATTTTTATAAAACTATATACAAAGTAAGATATTTTTCCATGATAAAATAAGTGATCTTAAAAAATTGTGTCTTAAAATATTTCATGTAGTGTACTTGAAAATGGGTAAGAAATTGAGAAATTCTCTTTAATTGTGCTTGTTTATAAGAATTAATTGAGAAGAGGACCTCTTAAAACATGTATTTACCCATCAAAGAAGAATGAATTCATCGAGATACATAATTTTGGAACATATAAAATTAAAATATAATAATTATATGAAAATAATTAAGAAAAAATTCATGTAAAGTGTGAGAAACTGTAACCCAAAGGTAATTCAGAGGTTTGGAACGATATATTGCCTTATGTTCAGATGTGTTCTTCACTTGCACTTAATTTCATAGATAATAAAATAAGAATAATTAAAAATTTAATTGATAACTTATTAAATATATATTTTATTTATTATAATTTTATTATGTTCATTTATATCCATCTTTATGGGTTATAATGTTTAATTTCATTGTTCTATAAGCGTTCATTTCTTGGTATCATGGTCGGTTCTCATGTATATAATTATAGATGTTCATATAAAATTGAAATAATTATCCAGAAGTGAAATTATATGGCATTATCTCACATAAATAAATTTAAATGGCCATATATATCATTTTATTTTTGGACATGAGGATTATTCATTTGATAAAACGTTAATGATAACTGTTTGTATTATTTTGGCGGTTTTTCTAGCATCATGAACTAATTTTGTTATATTTTTTAATATTATGAATATATATTAGATTCATAACATAGAAAATTTAAAATATGAATTTTAAAATATTTTTTAATGACTATAATAATTGTATGACCATCTATGAAAGCGGTACTATAAAATGAAAATATTTGTCTGCGAAGGTAGTGAATCAACATATCACGGATGATGCTTTTAAAATTTAAGTTAAAAGGGGAAGAGAATAGTTTTGATTTTTTATATTACATTAACATAATAAAATATTATTATATATAATAATGATAGAGTTATGAAGCATTTTTTTATATGGAAGGTGAGGATACGGTATAAGAAAGAAACAATTTAATAGAGAAATAAGAAGGATTTTACCACCGAAATGTCATCTCAATGAGAAACTATTTAAGGGACATGGAATTGGTATTTTGGTGAGAAAAATAGTCTTAGGAGAAGAATTGTGTATAATATTAGAATAATCTGAATATTAGAAGGTGTGAGTAGAAGAGGTGGTGGCGTGGTATTTATAAGGGAGGAGAAGGGTGTTTTTTATTATTTTATTCATTAGTTTTTTATTTTTGATCAATACATACAATATGGTTGATTTTTATGCCAATTTAAAGTAAAAAGAGAAGTAAAGTTCGAAATAATTGTTTCTTACATCATTGATGACTCAAAAATTCTTGTATTTGGCATAAAATGTAGAATCTCAAAAATTATCATATTTCACTATTCACCAAAAGGTTAAATACTATGGAAAAATTCCATAAATTCACCATAAACACTTTTTTATATATAGATTTAAAATATGGACTCAATTTTATGAAAGTAGTTTTAGAAATTTGAGAAATTTATTTTTTAACTAAAATCGTCATTTAATCGAAAAATACTGATTTTAATGTTATAACTGATTATATGACACATGGAAAATTTAATTTTGGTATCATAAAATTATATTATAATTATAATAAAACATAATATTAATTTAATATTCTATATTATGAAAATAAATTATCTTGTAAATAATTATATTTAATATAAAATTGTAAATAAACATTTACATTTAATAAAAATACCAACACTTAATTTATCATTCTAAAAACCATTATTTTTTTATTCAGTTATATATATATATCATACTTTATTTCATAAGATACTTAAATTTTATTTATAATTTTATTATAGATTTTACTATTATAGTGGCTAAATCACTATTACTAATGGTCACATTACGATTCTAATGGTCAAGTTACTTTTTCAATGGTAAGATTCTTAACGGTCATTAGGGTTTAATACTTCCTATATATTACACTTATTCCATTCCTCAATCACTTCTATGTTATTCCACGATTATTAATTTTTTATTATTAATATTTATTATTTATATAGATTTTTTTTGTAAGTTCACTCATGCTAGTATATCCAGTAGATCCAAATATTCTTATTCTTTTTATCTTATATTCTATTTATTATCCGAATTTAATATTTGGAATTCTTATTGGTTTGTTTTCTAGACAATGTATCATTATTCATTTTTGTGGATAATTTTTTTGTTTGTTTCTCTATGTGATTTATGTGATTTATATTTCATGAAATAATTATAAGAAGGGAAAATTTTCATTGATAAAATTCAAGGTCGTTACATTCTTCTACCTTATGAAAATTCACCCTAAAAATTTCATTCTAAAAACTATCGTGAAAACATGTGAGGGTAGTTTCCCTTCATCACTTAATATGGTTGCCATGTCTCCACTTCATATTCATGGTTCCTCCATAGTACTTTGACCATGTGAGTAGTCTGGTTCTGTAGAACTTTATCTCCACGGTCTAAGATCTTCAGTAGCTGCTCCTTGCAAGAGAGACCATTTCCCAACTGTCCACCTTGGAATTCAGTACATGTGAGAGATTTGGTACTTATTTTTTCAAGAGTTATATTTTTAATACATAGTT
The DNA here is from genome assembly GCA_963277665.1 of Viscum album. Classification (NCBI taxonomy): domain Eukaryota; kingdom Viridiplantae; phylum Streptophyta; class Magnoliopsida; order Santalales; family Viscaceae; genus Viscum; species Viscum album. The sequence continues at coordinate 1,653,678,651 of OY728148.1, read as the reverse complement.
AACTTGATACATTTATGGTGAAAGTTACAGTTTATGGGATATAACTCTGACATGATCAAGAATCTTGAAGGGGTTAGTAAACATGGGACATAGCTTTCCTTACATCCCAAATCTCTTGAATCTATTCAATGGATATATGTAATGGAATACCTTATAAACAACCTCAAATTATATGTGTAGTCTATGATTATATTCAAAGTTATTATTTTTTTTTGAATTTCATGGATGCACGACAAAATGCTTTTCGACTTTTCTACCATTTTATTGACCATTTCATGTCCCAGTAGCTTACTTTCACTGACTCCATAACAGTTTGTTTGTGTTCTTCTTATTTTCCCATAAATATATTTATATGGATCCATTTGGATTCCTTAGTGGAAACTATTGTTTTAAGATAACTCGTCAAGAGGTATATGTTGTTCTCACCATCCTTTGAAGTCTATAGAACATGATCTCAACATGTCTTAGTCTTGTGAAATGATTTAAGGTGTGTTGGATGATTAGAAACATAACGCAACCATTTGAATGATACATGATGGAGCTTGTAGGATGGGTACTATTTTTGTTATTTCCACAAGGATTCTTGGGAATGAGAAGTTATATGTTGGGGAGAGTGTATAATACAGTGTTTTTTGATTGAATGAAATTACAAGGAAATTTAACCTTTTGTGTTTACTAGTTAGTCTATTTTACAAATCATTCTTTAGAATGTAATTCTAAGAGTTTTAGCACTTAAATGTTTTGTATTTTGGGTATGGGTGAAGTCCTGATAGGTCCCTTGGGTGTATCTTACATATTGAAAACAGGTGGGGATATAAATCATAGGTTATGAGGGTCTATAGAGGGAAAACAGGTTGACTGAAATCATGTGTCCCAGGAAGGAAATCATATAGCATTATGCATGTGGGGAAGTGGCGGTGTGCATTAGTTGCACACATTTTTTCAAACAATATTTCTACCCTTCAGGGTTAGTGGAAAGAGGATGTACCTCAACACTAATCATTGCATAGTTGACGCATGGTTTCCGAACCATGTAGGGTGCTCCAGGTAATCAGTGGAGGGTGAATGGTTAGTGAATAGTTTTCTAAACTGTGTGGACCAAACCATTCATGGTGTGTATTTCTTTAAAAGAAATTAATTAAAAATTAATATAAATTAAAACTAAAACCTAAGTTCCCTCTTATCCCCTTCTAGATTGCAACCCCCCCCCCCCCCCTTGGGCGCCCCTTGGTCGCTCGCTCACACTACCTCCTTGATCCCTCTTTGTTTATCGATTTCATGATGATACATTGAGATTATAGGTTGAGATCTCAGGGTAAGTATTCTTGTCCATCCTATTCATCCCTTCCATCCATTTTTACCACTTCTTATCACTCGGGGAGGTTCTACCAAACCATAGGAAAAGGGGTAATTTTTATTTTTGGTTTTATTTCGATGTTAGGGTGTGCAAAATGATTCACAATTATTCTTGGGGATGTTTTTGTGTTTTTCACTAAAGATTATTCACATAAGTCCCTTTTTTATTTGACTCTTCCATATTTGTAATGGTTTTTTGTCTTTACTTTGGTTTCACCTTTTTTTGGTTTCTTTTGGTGATTTAGGGTCCTTAATATTTGTTTGTACTGTGTATGATGACCCCATGAAGGCTTTCACTCATATACATTGGTATGTATATATATATATATATTCCATGTACATATTACCTCTTAGAGAGGGGAATATTTATATTGGATATAATGTGTGTGTGTATATATATATATATGAATTTATGTGTATATAAGTGTGAAGCGATCCTTGTCATTGAAAATGTCATGTTCCAAAGAGTTTAGTTTGGCTAGGTCTTCTTTTGAGGTATGATCCCTATCCCTAACCCTTTAAATTTATTAATTATTTCAGTCCATCTTTGAATAAGATCAAATATATTTTGCTGTATAAACTGAACTTTGAACCGTGAATGAAATTCTTATATATGATAAATTATTGTTTTAGAAAAAAATCATACTTTTATAATAAAACCCCTCCAATAGAGGTTCATTCTCTTATAAGATAAAAAGTATTGATTATTTATTTAATAATTACTTGGAATAATGATTTGTGGAATCCCTATTTTGGATGAAATAGTGTGATATATTTCATGTTTAGGACATGGCCTCTAATGGAATTAGGAAATGGAGTTTTTACCTTATAAATGATTATGGAACCATTTCACCTCCTAAGTGGCATCTTGTTCCTTCTCATTTGAATTGACCTTTCTTTAACCACCCAATGGTTTTTATCCTATTATTTACTAGTTATAGTAAGTTTTATTATAACTAATGGGAATTGGATTACATAGTTAATAGATAGATTCCCTCCATATAATTTTTATTATTCTGAATAAATTGTTAATATGAAATAAGAATATATCGTTAGGAGATATCCTGTCTGCTTACCTAATGTCATGTTTTCATGCCATGATTGAATTGGTTGAATGGATTATGTTTCAAATGGATAAATTAGTGGGAATAATCATATGGTTGGTTTGAATTATTTATAGGGTCAATTAAAGAAGAAATAGAAATGTGAGTGGGTAAACTCATGTTATGTGTATATGTTAATGTTATTTGTAACAATGAGTGGTTATACTCCTTAGTTTCATGGATTATTATTTAGGAAACATGAGTGGGTATACTCATGAGATGTAATTGGTTATGAGTTGTGATTAATGTGTGGTTATAATAATAGTATTAATTGAATGTAAATGGTTATATATGATCGGGTATAATCATATGATATTGAATGATAAATGATATTAAAGGATAAATGATTGTATAGAATCCATGGAAAACCCTCCATGGATCTTGAATGTAGTAGTGGACGTCTTGGTTTAAGTATGTCCCTTTGGTCTTGATTATATGGGATGGCTTCAGCCTTTCTAAACATTGGATCTGGCATTCTTGGACCCACATAGGACATGTCTGGTATGACATGTTCCAAGGATTCCAACCACTGCCTAAACAAGTTTCTTTTGAGATGCTTCTAAGGCTCAGCGAGGATGCCTTGGCCTTTTACACCTTTTATATGGCCCTTCATGGTCTAAATCTTTAACATACGACATGACCGTGAGATATATGATACATTTGGTCATACTAATTGGTCATGGTTGAGACATGTGTGATTATACAGCTCTTATGTCAATGGTTTGACCCTTCTGGTTTTACAGAAAGGTCGCGATTGAAATGGAACGTGGGGTATACATCAAGGACATTGTGTTATTATATGATCGGATGAATGTGAAGGATGTGTTTTTTATTTGTGCATTATTTGTAGGATTATTATTATATTAGCTTGACCATGTTGTATAAGGATCCTTGAGATGATAATTTTAATATCAGTGGTTTAACAGTTTACATGCCATGAAAATATTTACTTGTTTTTACCAAAAATATGTTTACCTGCACACTTCCTTAATATATATTGTAAAAAATGGATTGGTATACAGACTATGGGTGTCATCCTACTAATATGTTATCTCACACCCTGCTCAGGTACCATTGGTACCTAAGTAGACCTTCTTTTTTATTGGTTTATGGACCTTTTATTATGTTTTTTTCTTATAACTGAGGAGTTTGGAGGAAAAGACTGAGTTAGATCTCAGAATTATCATAGAGATAACCATTGGTATTTTTAGTTCTTTTATTTACATGATTCCAATATTATAATGAATTGTAAAGAATATTTTATGTGACTATTTTAGCTTATGTATCATCTTATGTCATGCATTTTTTATATAAACTATGATTTGAAATATTGTATATTCCATTCATATTACATTTTTATTCTGTTTCTTTATCATTTATGTACACCCCGTATGTTGTTGCTTCCTATTTTTTATCAGTTAAACAATTGTTCAACTCGAACATTTGGGTATAGTCTCCCCATTGAACAAACATTACACCCTTGGTGCTCATCGGTAGACTTTAGCGTAAGGGGATATGCACATGGGGTCATGTGGAAACTAATTCAGCTATCGGTTTAGTGTTCAGTCAGGCAGAGATGCTATGATGTCTTGTGAGTAAATGTGACTGCCAAATACTGAAATTTTCATGAAATACCCCTAGAAAAAAATTATCAAAAAATTGAAAAACGAATCATTGTATTTTATATGTCCATGATGAGAGTATCTTCTGGCCAATAAATTTATCCAAATCCCCTCAAAGTCATGAGATCATCTAACATCAAACATATCATGTAATCTACTCCAGGATGATTCTATACATGACATATCCCTTGTTTATTTTCCTATTGTAATGTGATGTAATGGGAGACAAAATTTTTTACTATAGTACTAGTCATGAGAGTTGCATGAGACACTTTCATCTTAAATCAACATATTCCCCCACATTTTATTCATAGACATATATTTCTTACCTTGAGAAGCATCACAAATATAGTGATGAAACTACCTATAATAAAACCCCTTGAATATAAAATACCCAAATTTGGTAAAATCCGTAGATGTAATGAAATAATCGATAGATAGAGGATTAAAGATATCCATGTGACTTCAAAGTCACCTATTTTGAAATATAGCGAGTAAATTCTGATGGAACCTGATAAAAATAGGTCATATTTGTTATAATTAAAGAAATTTTAAGGAGGCGATTGGATACCATACCACATGAACTATAGTTGATTTCATTATAACCTATCAATCATACAAACATGTGAAGAACAATTGGTCAAATGATCGTGTAATTATCTCATGGTTATGTACCCACATCACGCAATCCTATCTAAATATTGGTTATGTGATCTCATGATACCACGCATCATCAAGCAGTCGCATGAAACCCCATTCTATTATAATGTTGCATGACCCCACATTCTTTATGATATCACATGAACACACATTCATTATGAGATCTTATGACCCCAAACACCTTTACATGATCGCATTACCCTATAACTTTCATTTGGTATCTTAACTCCTATTATTTCTACAGGATTCGTCTAAAATTTTTCTTCTTCTCCCATAAATACATATCCATCATGTGCATCCACCTAGGTGTAAGGACTTTATATTTCATAAACATTGATCAAATATTCCCATTTAGATTAGTTACCTTTACTTACCCACAATAGGCTTAGGTATTTATAAACTACATGGAATCTATTTCTAGTTATACATAGGATACATAATATTGCTTTCCGTGGCCCAAGATTAATATCCAATATATATTTCCATCAGTCTTTTCATGAGACCATTTTCCTTATAATTATCATAATTCCTCAATGTTGATTTATCATTACAATATCACATGTCAAAAAAATATATTCCCTCATAGATTTATATTCTTCTTGAGACTCACAACCATATTTCTCTTAATGTAGCCTTAGTGTTTAAGCCCGAAAAAAATCAAGATTACACTAACATCTGTAAGTATTATACAATTTCAATCCTAATCACACGTGTTTAAGACCTATAAAATTTCAATATTATTCTTAAACATGTTATCATTGTTTGAATTAAATATTACACTAACATGAAATTTTTCTAATATTTTTCTTTCTCTTCTTTCTCACACCAATAATGACTCATAAGAGCATATATATCTAAAATGATCATTCCATTACCATAATATAAATGCCTCCATTTTTGGAATAATTCCTAGGGGTAATCCCTAAATTTATTTTTTCCATTTAAAGGGGATATATTTTTAAATATTTATGTTAGGGAAGCCAAATATGTGTATTCCCTTCTCAATCCTCTATCATCGAACCTTTACAACAAATATGCCCAAAATTTCGGAACATTGAGTAATATGACTCCTATATTTTTTATGATATCTTAGAATTAATTCCCCAACCCCTATTACCCAGAGTCAGTGCATTATAACATAACATTGGCATGATACAAGGATTCATGTCCCGAAAGACAGATCAGTTAAGTAGCCTTGGAATTACTACATACATTCATAAGTTTTACATTACATCATGGAATAAAAACATCAAAAACATTTTATTCCCATTGAAAACTCTTATATCCTTATCCTATCCTTGTAGGTCAACCATGAAATAATTCTTCGCATATTGGTAAAAATAAAACATAGAAAGGGGTGAGTATAGATGCTCAGTAAGGATAACAATGTAGCTGAAACTTTCATAAATAAGCATAAACATTTAAGGAAATGTATAAGACTAAAAAATATCCTTTTAAACATAAACATCAGCATAATATGGAAAATATAAAATCAAATAATTCCATTTACTTATTCACATGGATATTCTACTAGTCGAATAATCACATGCAATATCAATAGCCACTTTCCTAATGATAGAATGATTAATTACAGACTTCATAACCACATAGTCAAGGCCTTGTGCCAAGACTGAAAATAAAATTTTGTCAAGTCCTTATGCGAAGACACTAGTTTGTCTCATGAGACCTACCAATGCATCGAGGAGCTATAGCGGGCTCCCCCAGTAACTTACTAAATCCAATGCATTCCTCATATGAAAAGTTTTTAACATAACATAAATATTCATATTAAAACTATCATACAGAATGTCAACACTTTATCCATAAACCATGAATGGTGTAAAAATAAAACATCCAAAGTCAATCATATCACAAAACCTTCAATAAAATATGGAAGATTTGTAACATAATAAATAAACTTCAAACAAATTTAAAATCCATCAAAGGATGTTGACATAGATGAAATGAAACCTATTTGAAATAAATACCTCTTTCTATTTTGAAATCATTTAAAAGATTCATAATTATAAAAGAAAACGTTTATTTTTAAAATATTCTTATAAGATTTTATGGGATTCTTCGACGATGATATAATGGCAAAAAATAGCTGCACCCTCCGAATAAATTAAAAAAATACATTCTTACCTTAATTTTGTCGAAAAGGTCATAAAGTACCTTGTTTGGAAAATGAAAGAAAGATTCCTTTCAAAACATAAATGGTAAAATAAGGGTATAAATTACATTAACCCATAGTATATTAAATAGTAAAAAAATTTTGAATTACGTTTTTAATAATACACGGATGTGGATGATAAAGAGGTCCTAGTAGATACTTACGTATTAAAAACCTTAGATAAGTAAAGAGATTGTAGAATTAACCCTTACATTGTACTTTTCCGTGGTCAAATGTATATTAACCTCCTATAAAATAGTTAAATAATTGTTATTAAATTATAAAATAACTATATAAATAAATATGATATAATATATGATCCTCTAATATTTCATTATTAATAATATTTTAGTAGTATCATCGTTTTGGGTGTTATCTGATCTGTTTTCCTTTATATGATTGGTTACATAATCCATTTTTTATATGATTTATTTTATTGATATCCAGAATGATATTAAGTTCTTAAACATTATTTTTAATCATACAATGAAAATTATTCTTGAATGAATACGATGGGGAATTAATCTCATCACGTTCTTGGAGACGGTAATCCGTATGTATGCACGAGCGACAATATCATTATATTAATGGTGAAATATTATGTAACTGGATGATAAATTATATATAAAGAATCATTAACATGTTATATTTATTATTTACATTAGTTATACTCATTATTATACCCATAAAAATAATGAATTGTTTGAATACCAAATTACACTGCGATGTGGAGACGGTAAGTCGTACGCGTGTGGTGAAATTTTCATTTATAGGAAGGGTAGAATAATGAATATGGTTTTAACATATTTATAGTAACATCATAGTATGTAGGAGGTATTGGAGTTATTATTTTTATATGGAAAAAACAAATAAATATGAAGTGGGAGAAGAAAGTAACTTGAAAGAGGGTGGTGAAATTATTACCTCTTCTATGGGTGTTACCATTTGAGTTGATCAAAAGGGATCATTAGGATGGATTTAAGATAAAATTAATTACACTAGGTTTATCTGAGGGAAGTTGGGAGGATATTTGGGTAGTTTTTGGTCGAGAAAAATGGCTTTGGAGGTGTTATTTTTAGAGAAGATGAAGTACCATTTTATAAGAGAGTTGAGGGTCACTTTAAGAAAATCGTGAATTATTATTTTATAATAAAATCATTTTCAGTTTCTAAAGGCTCCAAAATAATTTATTTCAAGGATAAAGTGGGTATGTGTAGAAAACCACTAAAACAATAGGTTTTATACAGGATTAGGTTTCCATATTAACCTTATCTTTTAGAATTAACTCTAAGTTAAATAGTTTGACATTTACCATGTCTCTTTGTATTTTTATATTATATGGTTAATAAACATACTATAACGAACCAAGAGAATCCCAAGTGGTTCATTGTTAATATATATAACATTATATTAGCCTTTTGGAAGAATCTTAGATTTTTTTCTATATTATATCAATTAATAATTTAGTATTTGTTTTTAAAAAACTCAATTATGTGAATTTGACACTATTTAGTATTTGGTTTTTGTGAAAATCATAACAGCATGATTACTTCAAAAAAATAATCTAATCAACTCTAACATGTCATATTAACCTATATAATTAGTTTAATTCATCAAAATTCTAAAATTACATTAATTTGGATATTTATAATATAAATTATTTTAATCATTCATTAATAACGTAATTACTGCATCATCATTGTGTCATAAATAAATTAAATTAATTAATATATAAAAATTAAAAATAAAATTTTGTAGGAAATATTTTTATATTTATAATGAATATTTTTATTATAATATATAACTTATATTACCCCTTGTCAAAATTGTTTTACAAAAAGTTATATGTTTTTGTCATTTTTGTCTTTACATTAAATTAATTAATATAAAGTGTAGTTATCACTCTCAAGTGGCTCCATTGGTTTTCCAAATCGGCACAAGGATGCCCATGGTCGTGCATTTATCAACCAATAGAAATAGGAAACATGTTAGGGTAGTTTAATATTATTATAAAATATATTTTTACCCTTATTTACCGGATTTAACCCTTTAGTCACGGAAAATAAAATATTTACTAAAGTAAATATTCATAATGCCTAAAAATAAATGTTACCTATTTACAAAATTTGTACCTCCTAATTCAAAATATGGAATCCATTTTTCCAAATTCGAAACACAAAAGTGCCTGAAATTAATAAAAAATTAATTCTCGTTGTCAAAACAAAAAGCGTGTTTTTAAGAAATAATAACTTTCAAAAGATTAACACTTGTTTATGTCCCTTTTAAATGTGAAATTACATCCAATGACCTAAATTATATTAAAATATAAAAATATAATCTAAATATTCAAAAACCATTCAAATCTATAATTTAACACTATAAATTATTTCTATTAATGTTTTTTTAATTAAAATTATCTATTCATTAAAACTTGAATGTTATCAGAAAAGTTACAAAAATTCACCCTAAGACAATTTTGATATTCTAAATCCAAAAATTAAGTCCATTCTATATGGTAAAATTTATAAAAATTCAAAAATTGGGTGTTACATTCTCCCCTCCTTAAAATAATTTCATCCTCAAATTTTCTAGAATATTACTGCATAAAAATATTTGGGTGGTTCTTCATCATAAGTTCCCCAGGTTCCCACATTGCCTCTTCCATCTTATGGTTTCTCTATAGAAATTTTACCGAATGAGTCATCCGGTTTCTCAACACTTGTTCTCTGGTATCAAAAATTTAGATAGGATCTTCTTAAGAAGATAGATTGGGTTCCAGTTATATTTCTTTATAGGTGAGTACATGCGTTGGGTCAGGCATGTATTTTTTCAACAGTGATACGTGGAACACATCATTGTATTTGGAAAGACTTGGAGGCATTGCCAAACTATAAGCTACATTTCCAATTAGTTATAACATTTTGAATGTTTCGATATACCTGGGACTCAATTTACACTTCTTCTAAAACGTATAACACCCTTCCATGGAGATACCTTCAAGAAAACATGGTCTTCTACTTGAAATTCCAAATACTTCCTTCAGTTATCATCATAGCTATTTTTCAAACTTTTGGATTCTTTGATGTGGGTTTGGATATTCTTCACTTTTTCAATTATTTCCCCCACAAGTTCTAGACCTACAAGTTTTCATTCACCAACATCATCCCAACAAGTTGGTGTGTGACATCTCTTTCCATATAACGCTTCATATGGTGCCATCTGAATACTTGAATGAAAGTTATTGTTATAGGAAAATTATACCAGAGATAAATATTGATCCCACATACCACAAATGTCAAGTGATCAAGATCTAAACATGTCTTCTAAGGTTTGAATAGTCCGTTCTGATTTTCCATCTAGTTGAGGGTGGTAGGTAGTGCTCAACTGAAGTTCAGTATCTAGTGCCTTCTGAAGACTTTTATAGAATCTTGATGTAAAACGGGGATCATGATCAGAAAAAATCAATAGGGGTACACCATTTTTTCTTAAAACATCATTAATATATAGTCTTTATAGACGTTCAATTGCTAAATCTTCTCTTACCATATTGCATCATTTCTTCTAGGTGCCTTCGGTAGCCCCATGACATATTCCATCATAATATCATCCCATTTCCACTCAAGTATGGGAAGAGGTTGCACGACCCCTCTAGGATTTTCTCTTCCAGCATTCACTTGTTTAAAAACCATACATCTTGAAAGATAATCAGCAATATCTCTCTTCATGTTGTACCACCAAAATATTTCCTTTAAATCTCTATACATCTTAGTGTTTCTAGTCTGTATAGAGAAATTGAAGCTATGAGCATCATCCAACAATTCCCTTTTTAGATCAGGTATGTTAGGTACACAAAGTCTCTTCCAAAATATCAAAATTCCATCTTCATATACGAAGTCACTCAATCTACCATCATTCACATCTTTAATCCTCTTTTGAAACTCCTCATCAATCTAAGAACTCTTTATCATTTCTAGTAAAGATGTATTGGCAACCATTTGAAACATTATTGATGTTTCACCTTCCATGGTTATTTCAATATCAATCTTCACTAGATCCAGAAAAATAGGATCCCTTTCAACTATCATCTTGTAGAAAACTCCATGTTCCTTTATTTTCAAAGCATATTCCACATTATTTGCCTTCCCCAGGTGGTATTGTATAGTGAAATCATAATCCTTGAGTAGTTCAAGTCATCGCCTTTGCCTCATGTTGTGTTCCTTCTATGAGAAAATATACTTCAAACTCTTGTGATCAGTATATATCTCTCATTTTTCAACATAGAGATAGTGTCTCTATATCTTAAAATAAAATATTACAAATTCTAACTCAAGATAATGAGTATGATAGTTTTGTTCCTGAATTTTTAGTTATCTTGATGCATAGGAAATAACTATATCATTCTGTATAAGGACACAACCAAGTCCTTTCTTTGAATCATGACTATAAATAAAAAACCCATCGTTCCCTGATGGTACAGTCAAGATAAGATAATAGACTAGTCTTCTCTTCATTTACTCAAAAAAATCATCACATTCTTTTTTAAAAACAGATTTAACCCTGTTACGTGTAATCTTGGTTAATGGGTTAGCCAATCTGGGAAATTTTTGGATGAAACATCGATAATAACTTGGTAAACCGATAAAACTGTCTACCTCAGTTATAATCGTCAGTGCTATATATTCTTGGATTGCCTTGGTTTTTTTAGGATCAATAGATATTCTAACCTTAGATAAAATATGACCAAGAAAAGAAATCTTTTGAAGACAGAATTCACACTTCCAAAACTTCCTGTATAATTGATTTCTTTTGCGGGTTTTCGGAATAGTGCGCCATTGATTTTCATATATATTTTTGAGTATACCAAGATATCATCAATAAATACCACGACGAAGTCATGAAGATATTCTTTGAAAGCTCTATTCATTAGATCCATGAAGACATAGGGTGAATTATTCAATCCAAAAGGCATTACTGTAAACTCGGAATGCCCATACCTGGTTCGAAAAATATTGAGCTCCATGAATTTGGTCAAATAAATCATCAATGTGAGGTGGGGTATATTTTTTCTTTATTGTTATCGCATTGATCTCCCTATAGTCAATGCACAACCTAATAGATCGGTCTTTCTTCTTAACAAAAAGGACAGGGGATACCCATGGAGAAACACTAGGGACAATAAATCCTTTATTACTCAATTCCTATAGTTACTTATTTAGTTACACTAATTCCACAGTGGCTATTCTATAAGGGGTATTGGATATGGGCCATGAACCAGGAATTAAATCAATAGAAAACTCAATTTCTTGTTCTAGAGGATGTGTAGGTAAATCCTCTAGAAACACATCAACATATTCTTTCACAATACGTACATCCTCTATTCAAACATTCTTTTCATCACCCATAGTTATTTTATTTTCTTCATCCCTAATAATTTAATTTAGTAGAGCTACTAGGGTTGGATTGAGATAAGAATCAGGTGGTGACGTTTCTGCTCTAAATATAAGGTACTCTTTATCATCATCAAAAATTGTAACCTCTTTCTTATTACAATAAATATTTTCATCATGGTCCAAAATTCAATCCATACCAAAGATTATATCAAATTAAATCTTGGGTATGATGATGATATCAGCAGATAAAGAACATTTATATTCCCTAATGGGAACTTATTCACAAAACCTTTTTGTGATGATACTTCCCTTAGGAGTTTTGACTGAAAACTCCCTTGTTAAGACAAATTGAAAATATCTAATTTTTATAGAAAACTGGGAAGATATGAAACAATGTGATGATCTAGAATCAAATAAATCATTTGATAAACTTTAGGAAACCATTAAATTACCTACCACCACATCTTTCGTAGCTTCAACATTAGCAGTAGTGATCGCATAAGCTCGACCTTTCTTCTTTGGCCATTTCTGGGGTATCATTCCTTGGAACTTAGGACATTAATTTTCATAGTGCCCCTTTTCTCTATAATTTTATCAATCATCATTGACAACCTCTTTCTTCTTCTAGCAATCATGAGCATGGTGGCCTTATTCAACACACTTGTAACAGACTCTCATTCCCTTCAGGAAAGTACCATGGTGTTTGTTCCCACATTTAACATAGGATAGATATTCATTGTATCCCTTATTCCATTTATTTAAGTTTCCATAGAGTTCAGTAGATCTATTCTTCATTTTCTTTACTTTGATGTCGTAAGACTTAGAGAATTCCTTTTCTATCTTGATAGTGCATGAGACAATATCTTCATATGATGAGAAGGATTGTGAGACTATTGCTCAATGGAGAAATGGATATAACCTATAAAACAATCGATCAATATTATTCCTTGGATTAAATTTATAATATGTTGCATGCCTTGACAACCTTTTAATGTTATCTTCATACTTTGTGGCATTCTCATCCTCTTTTTTCCTCAGACATAGAAATTTCCTTTCCATATCCGCTAGATGGTCACAAGGAAATTATTTTTTTAAGAAAATATCATTAAACTCCCTCCATTCCAAGTTTAATACTTCTTCATCTTCCTTTTTGTTTTGTATTAATGAGCACCATTGATCTACATCTCCCGTGAGGCAATAAACTGCCATGACAAATTTTTCTTTTTCGCTACTCCCCAAAGCATGAAATATTTTTTCTAAGGAACTTCCCCACTTTTCAGCTACTAATTTATTTATTCTCCCATTTAATGTTGGTGGTTGTTACCTCATGAATCGGTCTAACATTGAACCTCCTTGTTGTGGATCAGTGTGCTCCGTACGAGTAAGGTTATTATTCATAACTAGAGTGAGTTGTCCCAGTATGGTGATAAGCTGATCATCCCCAGTTACATCACCATATCCACAATAATTATCTTGAGTATGAGAAAAATACCTACATGGATTATGTGGGTTGATATGGTTTCCATTCCTTCCACTATGAAACATTTCTAAACAATCGCATACAATAGATTATTTTATGAATCGCAATACATAATTCCGAACTTGTAAAATAGTTAACATAAATTGATCATTTTATGGATATAATCCATAATCATAAAAATGTTTTCTTTGAGGATGTATATACTCATAAAACCTTCATAATGGTTTGAAAAGAAAATGAGAATTATCCTAAGAATATCCCCTGGGAGTGTCGTAACTTGAAGTGCAGTAAGCCTGTTGTCATGCACCAGTTCCCATTTGAGTCTAGCTCAAAGCGGTGTTTTTGGGTTTTACCACAAAGTACATCTGTTCTAGATCTTCCACAACCTGGTCATATCCAGACACAGATGTATTTCTTGGAAAACTCAAAAAATCTCTACAGTACCAAAATTGTATGAAGTACTTCTATATTAATTATCAAAGTCTATCTTAGGGTAGTGTTCTCTAATTAGAGTTTTCCTAAATCTAGTTTCCAAGGATTGTAATAATCTTCTTATGATACCAACTGTAACGCTCCGACCTAGTTACCCAGATTTGGTGTATTATTACATAATATTGGAATGATACAAGGAATCATGTCCCAAAAGACTAATCAGTTTAGTAGACGTGGAATTAATTGATACATTCATAAATTTTACAATACATCATGAAATAAAAACATCAACAACATTTTTTCCCCTTTGCACACACTTGTATCCTTATCCTATCCCTGAACATCAACCATAAAATACTTATTCACATCCTGGGGAAAATAAAACATAGAAAGGGGTGAGCTCAAATGCTCAGTAAGGATAACAATATAGCAGAAGAATTCATAAATAATCATCAACATTTGAGACCTACCGATGGATTGAGGAGCCATAGTAGGATCCACCTGTCACTTACTAAGTTCAATGCATTCCTCATATGAAAAGGATTAAGCATAATATAAACATTCATATTAAAAATAGCATACAAAATATCAATACTTGATCCATAAACCATGAATGGTGTAAAAATAACACATCCATAGTAAAACATATCACAAAACCTTCAATACAATATAGAAGATTTGTATCATAAAAATCAACTTAAAATAAGTTTAAAATCCATCAAAGGATGTTGAAATAGATGAAATGAAAACTATTTAAAATAAATACCTATTTCTATTTTGAAATCATTTAAGAGTCACATAATTATAAAATAAAACATTTATTTTGAAAATAATCTTATAAGCTTGCATGGGAAGCTTCAACCATGAAATAATGGCGGAAAATAACTACACCCTTCGAATAAGTTTAAAAAAAGATATTCTTACCTTAATTTTGTCGAAAAGGTCAAAAAGTTCCTTATTTAGAAAATGATGGAAAGATTCCTATCAAAACATATATGATCAAGTAAGGGTATAAATGACTTTGACCTATATTATATTAAATTGTAAATATGTTTCGAATTAAATTTTTAAGAAAACACGGATGTGGATGATAAAGAGGTCCCAATAGATACTTTTTTCTAAAAGAAGGATAGATAACATTAGTGAAGAAGATCAGTAGACGTACATATGCAAATCCATGAAGGGAAATTTTCCAGCTAGAGCTGGTTGTCATTGAAGGGGCCTGAGGCTGCTAGCTAATGGGATGTATTGTTTCTTTCTCTTTTGGTAAAGGAGAAGGTGTAACAAGAGAAGCATTGGCTAAGCGAGAAAATTCTCTTGATAATGATGCCAAATGACTGGAGTCTGGCGTCGATGTGGTTAAGAGCATCGATTACGGTGAGTCAGTCAGACTCAATGATGATATCAACCCATCCACATTCCACAGCGACCATCATACCTACAAGGATGACAGAGGCCTCAGTTACTACAGGTTCCCAGAAGGCATGATGTGATTCATATTCTACTGCAGTGATTTTCCCTAGATGATTTCAGGATAGGAGACTGAGAGAAACAAGCCCATCCTTGGGGAGAGACGCGTCCACGTTTTGCTTAAGAATCCCTTCCATTGAGGGATTCCAATGAGAGGTACTAGAGGTGGTCACACCTGGAATATAGTGTCATTTTTGGTCCTTCCAACTCTCAATCCATGAAATGGCCCGTTCAATCCAGAATTCGGGTGGTTAATGAATGTGGTAAAAAACAACAGCGTTGCGCCAAACCCAAATGATCCCGGCCAGGGTGCAAAGTGAACCTACATTATTCGATGAGAGAGAGGAGCACCAATGCATCAGAATATCGGGGAGGTCAGAGGCAATTTACAATGAATCATCTAATGTCAAGCCCCATTTATTCCAAATTTCCTTAGCTATTGAGCAGTGAATGATGGCATGAAAAGAATTTTCTTGAATATTCAGGTAGAAAGGGTAGGACTCAGTACTGGCCATATTCCTGTAAACGAGAAGTCTCATTGTAGGGAGGGTGACATTGCACACCTGCCACCAAAATTGGCATATTTTTTGGGGGACATTGAGCTTCCAAAGCAATTTCCATGGTCCCTCTTCTCGGTCAACAGAGTGGTTTACAAGAGCAAGTCTTTAACCAGATCTCACCGTGTAGTTTCCTGAAATGCATTAGTCCAGAATAGATGGCCAGGGCCTTCGTATGGGACCCAAGGGATGCTCAAGATAATTCTTTGGTCTCATTAGTTAAACCATTCATGGATATTTTCCATACACCACCCCGGTCCCCGGTCTGAAATGAGGCAGTTGACAGTGGCATCTTCATGACCTGGTTGGGTGGGGGATGTAGCCCGCATAACATCCTTATCAATTAGTCAGGGATCGGTCTAGATGATGACAAATGAGCCATTCCCAATCCTCCAGCCCATCCCTTTTTCCAGGATATTTTGGGCCCCCCAAATGCTTCTCCAGTGGAAGCTAGGACGGGGGGCCAAGAGAGGAAACATGGAAGTCCGTGTGGGGAATGTACTTAGCTCAGAGTACTCACGCACAGAGAGATGATGGACGATTAATAAGGTTCCATCCTTGCTAGGCCAAAAATGATTCATTGAAGAGAAGAAGATTTTGGAATCCCTTTCCTCTCTCTGACTTGGATTTGTTGAGTTTCTCCCAAGCCATCCAGTGGGGTCTACACCTTCCGTAATTTTACCCCACCAGAAGTTGGTAGTACGTGAATGGATCTGATTGAAGATGGTCACTGGGATCTTAAACAAGGGAATAAAATATCTGGGGATAGATTAGATGGCAACTTTAATGAGGGTTTCTTTTCCTTCTTTGGAGATGATTTTTGGGGTCCAGCCTTGGAATTTTTTTCTCAATCCTGTCTACCAGAGATGCAATAATTTCTTATTTGGACCGGCCAATCACTGTGGGTAGCCCAAGATACTTCTATTGTTTATCGTCCATATGGATGACTGTCGATGCACAATGTTTATCTCTCTTTGAAAGAGTCACCCATGCGCTGAAGGAGATTTTTGATTTTCGTGATTGATAGACTGTCCAAATGCCCTCTCATAATGCTGGATCGCATGGCTGATCACCCGACATCCATTTATAGGTTCTCTGGAGAAAAAGGAGGTAGTCATCAACAAAGAAGAGATGCTTCACTAGTGGGTTTTCACAGCAGACCTTTTCCCCATGAATAGAATTAGAGGATTCCACCATGGAAATAATGTTAGAAAAAACATCAGCCACCATGAAGAAGTGAAATGGGGAGAGGGGATCTCCCTGGAACAGGCATCAGGTTGGGGAGAATCCTCGGTTGAGCTCCCCATTGACCTTGATACTGAAGAACATGGTCGAGATGCAGTGTCTGACTATATCTGTCCATTTAGTGAAAAAACCCATTTTCACCATCATTACTCTAAGGAACTTCCATTCCACTTTATCATAAGCTTTTTTCATATCTAAATTCCATGCTATAGTTCCTCTTTTCGTGGTGTAATGGGTTTTACTAGAGTGGAACACTTCATGGGCCACAATTTCATTATTAGTAATCAGTATCTTGGCTAAGAAGGAGCTCTGGTTTTCAGAGATTATATCAGGAATCCAAGGGCATAGCCAAATGATGATGATTTTTGAGAAGATCTTATAAGAGACAATATAGAGGCTAATAGGTCTAAAGTCAAGGATCATCAGAGTTTTCTCGATTTTGGGAATCATGACGAGGACAGTGTCATTGATGGTGGAAATACTTTTATTCCCCTCCCAGATATTTTTTTATCATTTTTCATATGACAGGACCGATGATGTGCCAGTATTGTTTAAAAAATAAGGCGTGGAATCCATCCGGTCCTGGGGCCTTAGTGTGGTGGATATGCCTCAAAGCCAGGCATATCTCGTCATTCGTCACATCTTTTGTATGTTTCTGATTGATCTCTTCAGTGATCACAGGTCTGATGCATTATACCACCTCAGCAGACATGAAAGGAGTTCTTGTAGAGAAAAGATTCTAGAAGTTGCATATCAAAGCTTCATGAATTCCTATGGGGTCAGAAACATTACTTCCATCAGGTTGTGAGATACATGTAATAGAATTTTTTCGGGGCCTAGCTGAATCTTTCTGGTGAAAATACCTTGTATTAGTGTCTCCTTCTTTAATGTGGATGTCCCATGCCCACATAGCCTAGAATATTTCCTTAACGCGTAGGTCCATGTCCAACTCTCTTTGAGTGGCACCAATCCTGGAGAGATTTCAATTTTATGGGGGTTGCCTGAATAGGTTGTGAAATTTCTTTTCAAGGAAATAACAATGCCTATTAGGGTGGTGGAATTTCTTGTTGATCCAAGATCATAGATTGGATGCTACCTGTTTGAGATTGAGGCCAACATCTTCGTGAGAACTCTTCCAGCTTGATCGGACCACCTCTTCGCATTCCTAGTATTTTGAACAGAAGCTCTAAAATTTGATGGTTATGTTGAGTTGTCTATTTCATTCTCCTTTCGTACAATCAATGAGAATTTGGCAGTGGTCCAAATAGTTAAGGGCCATGTGGATGATATTAAACATGCTGAACAGATTAATCCATTCAGTGGAACCCAGAAATCTATCAAGATGCTCAGTGATGTGGGTGCCTTCATTATTGCTGCGAATCATGTAAATGGATTACCTGTGTACCCCAGATCGACTAGGTCCTCCCTAGAGACTGTGTTCTTGAAGATTGACATTGAATATAAGGGTTGGATGATTCCGCCCCTCTTTTCCTTATGGAACATAATCTCATTGAAATCTCCTCTGAAGATAATAGGGCTCAGTAAGTCATGTCGCAGCTTGCATAGAAGATCCCATGTCTTCACCTTATCATTATGGGATGGCCAGCCATAGAATCCCACAAAAGTCCAGGGTGGGTGAAAGTCTGTTTGAATAGTCGCTTCCACATGGTTCATGGAGAAGGAAAAAATTTTGAAGTTGATATTGTCCTTCCAAATAAGATAGAGGCCCCTGGAATGGCCTTATCTAGGCACTAAGAAGCAGCCTTGGAAGCCGCACTTCAGAGAAATACCATTGGTGTTCTTGTTTTCTAGTATGGTTTCGGACAGGAAAACCATATCGGGGTGACTTTAAGCGCAAGTGCGCTGTAGCATGTGAACCATTCATGGGTTTCCAAAACCATGACAATTCCAGCATAAAACAATCATTTCCCTAGGAGGGGATGGGTCTCACCCACTACCGCCTTTGGTTCCCCCAGATATGTTTCTCCACTTTTCATTTTCTATATTTTGGTGGGATTCCTCCCTAATTAGCATGTTTCATTTTGTCTTTTTCTGGCCCCTGGTTTAGCAACTTCCATGTGACCATCACTTTCTCGTCGTTTCAACCTTTTCCAAGTTTGACAGGTAATTGGGCCTAGTATTGGAGTTTGAATCATTCCATGGGCCTCTATTGTTAGAATACCTATTGTGTTCAATTGTGGGTAAGGGTCTGGATCTGTTGGTTCGATGTGCATCGACATTGTCATTGAGCAATGTCTTGGTGGTTCTTTTTGCTTCGTCGCAAACCTTGTGGATGTTTGAGTATTGTCTTTCAAGGGGATAGGATGAAATCTAGCTTCTCTCTAAGTGGGATAGTCAGCATTAGGGAAATCCAATGGGCCAAGCATTAGGGTTTTCTCAGGTATGGGTTCATTCTGACTAGTATGTGCCAAAGTGAGACGGTCACAATCCTTTTTTTCATCTCAGGGATGAAAGTATATTTATTCATTTTGGCATGAAGCCAAGGGCCCTATTGGAGGATGATGTTACCCAATCCACTCTTATGTTTTGTGGTCCACGTTCCTTTCGTATGGCTAAGGCGACCACAAAAAATCATAATATTTGGAGTTTCTCAAACTCGAACGATATTCAAGTGTTGGTGTCTTCAATTTTCATGAACATTCACCTCATCAGGGGCTCTGACACTTCAATTTCCACCTTGATCCCAACCATGGGTCCCAATTGTATTGGGTTTGAGAAAACCCAGTCAATAAAGTGAACATAACTATCCCCAATTTCTCTCATGATTTGTTCCATTCTTCCATGGAAGGGGATTCCTTTAATTTGTATCCAAAACGGGGAGCGGGTTAAATTCACTCGCTGGATATCGTCCCCCCCCCTTTGTATTCTTCCATGAGGGGTAGTTGATTATCGATGGACCATGGTCTGCCACACAAGATTTTGTCTCTATCTCTCTCATTAAAGAACTCAAAGATGAGGTGATTGATCCCTGCTTCCTGAATAGACACTCCTGCATCAAGTTTCCAGATGTTCTGTATAGTGTTTCTGAGAGCCCCCTGATTTACTGATATGTTTTCCACGAACTTTCCCACAACGAGCAGAGATAAGCATTTTTTTAAGAGTGTGTCTTCGTTTCTCTGTTCATCGATTTCTGCCTTTTCTTTGTCCGTCAGGGACAACCTATTCCATTGATTTACTAAGTCTGCATCCATAGAGAAAATCCAAAAGTTTAATTCTCTATCCTCCTTAAAGAGATTTTAGAATTAACCCTTAGCTTGTACTTTTCCTTAGTCGAGGGTACGTTAACATCCTGTATAACAGTTATATAATTGTTATTAAATTATACAGGAATTATATACATGAATTTGATATCATATATGATCCTCTAATGTTTCTTTGTTAATAATATTTTAGTAGTATCATTGTTTCAGGTGTTAACTGATCCGTTTGACATTATATTATTGGTTATGTAAGCCATGTTTGTTATCGATAAGATGTATTTTATTCATATCCAGAATGATATTAAGTTCTTAACCTTTATTTTTAATCATAAAATGAAAATTATTCTTGAATGATTGTGATAAGGGATGAATCTCATCACGTTCGTGGAGACGGTAATCTGTACATACACACGAGAAACAATATCATTATATTGATGATTAAATCGTATGTAATTGGATGGTATATCATATATGAAGAATAATTAAAATTTTATATTTATTACTTACATCAGTTATACTCATTTTTATACCCATCCAAATAATGAAGTGTTTGATTAACAAACTACACCACGACATGGATACAGTAAGCCGTACGTACGCACGTATGCTGACTTTTCCATTTATAGGATAGATAGAATAATAAATATAGTTGTAACATATTTATAATAACATCAAAATATGTAGTAGGTAATGGATTTATTATTTTGTTATGGAAACAACAATGAAATAGTAAGTGGATGAAGAAAATAATGTGAAAGAGGGTGGTGAAATTATTACCTCTTCTTCAGGTGTTTCCTTTTGAGTTGATCAATAGGGTTCCTTAGGTTGGATTTTTGATCACATTTACGACTCTAGGTTGATTTTATGGAAGTTTGGAGGATATTTCGTCAGGGTTTGGCCGAGCCATATGGATTTAGAGGTGTGATTTTTGAGAAAAAGGGAAGTTCCCTTTTATAAAAGTTGTGAGTGTCACTTGAGGAAAATCATGAACAATTATTTTATAATAAAACCATTTTCAGTTTATAAAGGCTCCTAAATGATTTATTTCGAGGATAAATTGGGGATGGGTCGAAAATCTCTCAACCAATAGGTTTTATACAATTTTAGGTTAACATATTGACCTTATCTTTTAGATTTAACTCTTAGTTAAATAGTTTCACATTTACTATGTCTCTTTGTATTTTTATATTATATGGTTAGTAATATTATTATAACAATACAATCAAACCCAAAGTGGTTCATTATTAATATATATAACCTTATTAAATTAATTTTTCTGAACCTTATATTTTTAGGAAAATTTTATCAATTAATAATATAGTATTTGTTTTAAAAACTCTATTATGTCAATATTCACACTATTTAGTATTTGGTTTTTTTGAAAATCATAACATCCTGATTAATTCAAAAAAAATCATTTAATCAACCCTAAAATGTCATATTAACCTAGAAAATTAATTTAATTCATCAAAGTCTGAATATACATTAATTTGGATATTTATAATATCAATTAGTATAATTATTCAATAATAAGGTAATTGTTGCATCATCATTGTGTCAAAAATATATTTACATATTTAACATATAAAAATTATAAATAAAATACCATTATTTAGGAAATATTTTTATATTTCTAAAGTATATTTTTAGTTTAAGATATAACTTATATAACCTCATGTATAAATTGTTTTACTAAAAGAGATAATTTTTTGTCATTTTTTTCTTTACTTTAAATTAATTAATATAAAGTGTCATTATCACTCTCAAGTGGCTCCATGGGGTCCCAAAATATACCCATGGACGCCCATGATAGAAAAGGTTTCAACCAATAGAAATAGGATACATGTTAGGGTAATTTAATATTATTACAATATATTTTTTTTCACCCTTATTTACCAGTTTTACCCCATTAACCACGGTAAATAAAATATTTACTGAAGTAAATATTCATAATGTCTAAAAATAAAAGTTAAATATTTACAAAATTTGGACCTCCTAATTCCAAATATGGAATCTATTTTTCCAAATTCAAAACACAAAAGTGTCAGAAATTAATTTAATATCAATTCCCGTTGTCAAAACAAAAAGCGTGTTTTTAAGAAATAATTATTATCAAAAGATTGACACTTGTTTATATCCAGTTTAAATGTGAAATTAAATCCAATGACATAAAATATATTATATAAAAAAAATATAATCTAATTATACTTAAAAACTATTCTAATTTATAATTTAACACTATAAATTATATTGATTAAAAAAGTTGTTTTTAATTAAAATTTACTATTCATAAAAAATTGAATGTTTTCATAAAAGTACCAAAAATTCACCCTAAGCCAATTTTGATATTCAAAATCCAAAAATGAAGTATATTTTGAAAGTTAAAATTTATTAAACTTGAAAAGTTTGTATTACTATTCATGAAGACAAGTTTGATTGGTTGTGGTGTGTTTGAACTCGAAGTTGCGTACAACACAAGATATTGTATTATTCAAAGAGAATCATATCGTGGAAGCTGGGGGTGTTACATTAGACACCATTTCAATTCTCAAGACCCAATATCTCATATAAATTTGTCAACAGATACATCAGTATCACATGAAAGTAGATTATACGACAACATTATTACCATATTATATTGAAATTCAGTGTATAGTCCTATCACATGTGCTTAAACTATATCACTCAAACATTGTGGTCTCTGATTTTCATCTCAATCAGATATCTATGATTCCTTAATAAGGTAAAAAATAGAATCATTATCCTTATATCTCCATCCTTATTGTTCCATATTCCTCATAATATTTGTTCTTCCTCTAATCACCTATCCAAACACTCAAAAGCTTTCATGTACCATCCATTAGGGATATATTCTCCATGGACCGTCTTTTATTAGAATATATTTACAAATATAATCTTTCCCCCACTGATAATTCCATATAACATAGGATTCAAAAAATATAATACTCATTTGGTTATACTCCAAATTGGACCCATCTTCACATGAGAATACTCTTTGTGACATCAATCTATACTCACTAGGCCATACCCCTTATGAGGTCAACCAGACACAAAATCTCATGAGTAAGTCTGATACCAATAATTTTTAGTATCCCTTTTCATAGTCATCCTTAATGCCCAATGTTAAACATTATGTATGATTCATTATCATAGGAAGTTAAATGCGATGATGTTTCACATTATTTTTTCACTAAACTACACAGGTTATGATTCCTTTTACAGGGATATATTGGAATTCCCTTTATAGGCCCGATCATGACACCATAAACATGCACCAGCTTCATAGAAAGAGAAAAACTAAAGAGTTCCAAGTTATATTGATTTAATACATAACCATTTTTAAACCAACATCATTATTTATTACAGAGAAAAAATATGAAAAACCTATGATATATATATAGTATAATAAATAGAGGTCCTCTTATATATATAGATGTTAACTTTGTTGAGATGCCTCTAATATATAAAGGCATTCACATTGTAAAAACTTAATGATAGATTATATATTATAGGGTAACCATTGCTTTATAAATATCTTGGAATGATTCATTAAGGTCAAATAATTTTACAATAGACTCCCATAGTATGAAATATTTCCTCCCAATAATGTGAGATGAGCCCCACCGCTCATCCTGTCAACCAATATTAGTTCATATGAGTAATTGGTATGGAACCATAAGCACCTTCTAACATTGGAAAGTAATATGGTTGATCTTTAAGGATATAGGATTCCATTGGTGTTTCTATTTCCATGAATAAGCCCAATTTGAATCAAAATAAGATAGGACTCATGAACCAACATAACGATTGTGTGGTAATGCTCATCCCGTCAAAAAAACAAATGTCTAGTAGCTGCATAATAGGTGAAAACTAAAATGGTGAACCATATGTGAATATTTTAAAAATAAAATGTATTTAATATTCCTATATTTAAATATATTTTGTTATAAATATTCAATTCAATCAAATATAGTAAACCAAACATTAATCATTCAATAATAACTGACTTCCCCATGAAAATCTAATTAAGTATATTTCTTACATGAAATGGTGTGATAATAAAAAAATTATTAGTTTTGATGTATTTTTGTATATAGATAAACTTCCCCCAATATCCACTTTGATATATTAAATGGAATCATTGTCAAAGAAGAATTCTGAATCTATAGAAACCACAAGAGTCAGTACCTCTATATATGGAAGGACAGTGTCACATACTCAATAAAGGGTCCCTAGATATTTTATAATCTATGTATATCTCTCTGATGGGATCTGCAGCGAATCCAGAGACAACTGTTGGCACTGCCAACTCCTGTTGAAGCATATCCCTATAGTGAGGTAATCAGAACCATCCATATCATATTATGGTGGATCTAGATGTCAAATTATGACTTCTACGGGGTTAAATATTCTCTTAATATGGATATTGTATGACACCTTAAATATTATTACAAAAATACTACTTCTAATCCACATGTTGACATCGTTTCCTGGTCGATCACCTCCTCAAACTCTATGATCAATGCATCTAGTAGACACCCTAAGAATGGTGTACAATATATCATAGAGAGTTTTCCCACATCCCCAATTCCATAAATAAAGCAAGAAAATATACTATTATATCCCCTAAAAATTATGGGAATATACTTTTTCATACATAACATGTCCTCCAATATGTTTTTACAACAAGCAGGGGAAGGTGCATATCCTGACCCCCATGCACGAAGTCTATCAGTATATCCTGAAGGAACATTGATGATGGGAGTGGGAATATATCCCCATTTAAAATGAAGATATATTCAAACATTTCCTATTTACATCAAAAATATATTCCAATAATCATTCCCACACCCTTCCAAAATGAAAATATATTCTAGTAATAATGGAGGAGTTTTACGGTATATTCCAGTTCTCATACATCAATAGAAACATAATCCTATTCCAACAACCATAGTATGATATTATAATTATATATGTTACTATATTACTACTCTTGTGTGAGTGTATAATATTACTCCAATCTAGTATGATTACTATAATATTATGGTAAATAACAAGGCACAAGACTGGGAACATACCCACATTTTGATTGGGTTTCATCCACCCAGTTTCAAATCCACCGTAGGATAGGATCATACACAAGTCAATGAACTCAAGTGGAACATTAAAAAGGCATAACAATATTGGGAATTTCTTCTGCTCAACCTTTATTTGGTGGAAATATTTATACTATCACTTCCAGGAATGGTCACATCCTGACTCGAAATTAAATATCTCTCACCATATTCTCGTATCTAACATGAGTGAGCCACATATTCCTACCCCCTCTAATGAATGTATATATAAGAATACCTTATGGTTCAAATAAGTGGAGTTCCATATTACTTCTCTTAATATGTAGTCATTTTAGGATAATCTAATAGGGAATTAACCTCATAATCGGATGCATATTCCCACTTCAACTAGGGCTGGCTAGAATACCTTAGCATCCACCCAAAGGTGGGATTGTAATCTTAAAAACAAATTGGATGCCCACCGGTATATCCTAGAATCTTCTTAGATACAAGATATATCCCCATAATATCCACTTATATCTATCATCAAACTCTGAGGGCTTCCACTCTAAATGCCCATACTTCTACTCAACCAGAAATGGCTGGTTAGCATATTCTAACTAAAATTTAATAAGAGTATGATATTCCTATATTTCTCTATGTATTAATCCTTAAGAATATATGATTCCTATCTATAGAATATTATGGATATCATGACTCTTAATATGAATATTAATCTCATACCTATGATGAAAGTCCTTCCCATATTATCTTAGAGATGGATTACAGTGATCCTACCCCCGACATCTATCATGGAAAACCACCCCCTGGTGATATCTCACCAGGGAAAGGTAATCCTATTTTTTTCTAGGAACCCTAATATAGTGATATTCTAAAAATATAAGGATCAAAACTATTTTTACATCCTAAATTTATAGTGATACCTCACAAGGGTAAGTATTCTACCACCACCCATTCCTTCTACATGATATGAGTCACTATGTATAGGAAAGATGCCTTTGTTGTGAGACCAGGTAGTGAAATATGTCTCTGGTAATGAAGATGATGGCATGGATATGTGGAAAGTATTTAACAATAAAAACCTTCCTCTTATTCTCTATTCTGTCACCACATTTTCCTATAACATCTAGTATGTGCTAACATAGGAATACATACCTAAATTATGCTAGAACCTATGGGAAATGTTCCATCATCAAAAGGCTAACAACCTCCATTGATAGGGTTATGAGGATAATATCTAGTCCATTAAAATTATCTTCTATCATATGGATATGTCTATTATCTTTGTGGAATGTGATCCTTGGTCAAAAATGCATTGTTTGATCTTATGGATTCCATGGATCTACAACTTAGGGTCATATGGAAGATAATCATTAATGCCATGTAATATGTATGAATTTGATGATGGGATGAATATAGAGCACTCTAATTCACTATTACTATATTTAAATATATTTCTCTCTAGGAAAAAATCATTTAATTTAATTTTCATAGGAAATTCCCTACGTCCAGACAATGAATGAGCTAGTTGATCAACCCAGAAAAATCATCCCATATTGAAGACACAAAAATCTGGTCAGCAGAGAGAGAAATCCAATAGAAGTATCCTTGTATACACCTCCCAATCGGCTACGAATATAACATATATGATATGTTTAAAATCTTGGGCTACATTAATTCCCATAATTTCAAGCATATCAAATTTTGTGCTTGAAATACACACAACTCACCTATGATGGAAAATGTTAAAAATAATGATGATTATAATAGAATATCCAATGGAAATAATTCAGGATATACTCTATATCACAAGTTTAGGGAATTATTACCACTAAATCCACACCAAAGGATTTCAAATCACTGGGGTGTTAGTTAAATATCAGTTGTAGTGCTATATTAGCCCTGACCCATAGGGTAGGAGAATTTTTACAATTATCACCAACATGGGAGTTATTAATTCCTCATCAGGTTTCTAAAATGACCAAGTTGGTCCCCTATCATCCCCAAACCTTAGTGATGAAGGAATTATTACCATATTCCCAAATAAAATCAGTCTTCTCGATATTGGGTAATATTTGGTTGTAGTCGGTGTCATGAGCATTCCTACCAACATGAGACACGGACCATTTATTCGGGGCTCGCATGGTGTGGGAGATAATATATTCTCCCAATTTCAATATTGACTGAAGAGATCTAGGGGAATGTAAAACATAAAAGATCAAACTTATCCCATGATGCATTCCAAAATATCCAAGTGAGAAAATTGTTTAGGTAGAAAATGGAGGCTGAACTTTGGAATGGAATGCAAGAAGTTTAGAGTCACTCTATTACATAGATGGTGAAAAAATAATTCATTCTAAATCATATATCTCATTAAATTTTTTCACTTTAAATCCAATACATAATATTTTTCATGATGTTTATTTCATGGGAGGTAATTTGGAAACAACCCCCATTAAACGTTTTACACTGATGCAGAGTCCAAGGACACACACACTATGAATGAGATGAGTAACAAGAACATGGAACATCTAATTAAAGTTCTTCCACACCATAAACACCATTACTCAAGGGATAAATGGAAAGTAGTTTCTATATCCCACTCCCCACCAAGAAATCCTAATATCTCATTTGTAGAAGAAACGCCTGCATAGAATATGGCTGAGTTTTCAAAACTCATATAGCTCAATGTGGAATTTCTAAGGAGAAATATTCCCACTAGGTATCACATTTAATTGGAAGTTAATATTTCCCCTTCCACCTTCTATGTTTGAGTTGATTTGTCAAAGAGGCTATATTCAGAACACAAAGTTGGTTTTGGGTCAATAAATTTGGGCTATCTGAATATGGTGATTGAAAAGGACCAAATATTTTCTATAATTATAAAAACAAACATTTTTTATATTAGAATACATTCTAAATCCCAAATAAAGAAGGAAATCAGTAGCAGATAAATGTATGGAAACTATAGATACTAAAACCTTTTCCACATATTATTACATTATTTTAAGCATAATTAACCATCAAATAC
The DNA here is from genome assembly GCA_963277665.1 of Viscum album. Classification (NCBI taxonomy): domain Eukaryota; kingdom Viridiplantae; phylum Streptophyta; class Magnoliopsida; order Santalales; family Viscaceae; genus Viscum; species Viscum album. The sequence continues at coordinate 1,653,649,815 of OY728148.1, read as the reverse complement.
AAACCAAGTATCATAATGTTTAGTGACTTTGAATGAATAGGTGAATAATTTGAAAACATGATACAATAATTAAAAATTAATTTCATTTATCTCCATAATGAGGTTCTAACTTTTAAAGATATATTATATCTATATAGGAAACCCTGGGGAATACATAAACAAAGGGATGACCTAAAAATCCCAATATGGGAATAAATATCGTAATAAATCATAACACACGGGTTAGAAGGCATAAAATGACAAAATGAAAAGGTATGGAACATGAAAAAAAATATTGAAACATATTATATAGAACATGGGATCATGTGATGATGGAAACATTGGAATGTGGGAGCAACATATAGCATGACATAAACATGATTCAAGGCAACTATCAAGACAATATCACATGGTGTAAAGGGTCCCATAATGGATTAGGTTTACTCAATAATCCCATACATGTATATTAAGAGAAAAAACATTACCCAATGCATTGGAGTGATATCTTGTTTCACCTATCATAACTGTTTCATGCATATGTGTTCCAGATAAATAATCAAACATAGTGAATACACATAAGGGTTACCAGTATAAAGAAATGGGTATCATAATCATATCAAAAGTCATAACCAAAATAAATATCATAATGGTGTCCATGAAATAAATGATTTGAATCATAAAAGGACCCTTATATTGTAATATAGGTATAAATCATGTTAAAACATGTGTAATGAGTGTTTAAGAAACTTTATAAATGAGACTTTAGTGATGTTAAGGGAAAATATTAAGGATTCTTTAAAGAAGAAATAGGAATAATTGTTTTTATCAAAAATAGATAAAAACTAAGTTATTTTTACATGATAAAATTTGTGATTTTATAAAATTAATGGTGTTTTAAAATAGTTCATGGAGTGTAATTGAAAATTGGTATGAAATTGAGAAATTCTCTTTAATTGGGATTTCTTATCAGAAGGAATTGAGAAGAGGTCCGCTTAAAACATGTATTTCCCCATAAATGAAGGATGAATTGATCTGGATACATAATTTTGGAACATATAAAATGAATATATATAAATTAAACATCAATTATTAAGAAAACAATAGGTGTAAAGAGAGAGAAACTATAACCCAAGGGTAATTTGGAGGTTTGGAGAGATATCTTTCCTTATGTTCAAAATTGTTATTCACATGCACTTAATGACATAGATAATAAAATAAGATTAATTAAACATTTAATTAATAAATTATTAAATAAATATTTTATTTATAATAATTTTATTGAGTTCATTTATATCCATCTTTATGGGTTATAATGTTTAATTTCATTATTCCAGTAACATTCATTTTTTAGTATCATGGTCGGTTCTCTTGTGTACAATTATATAAGTTCTTATAAAATTGAAATAATTATGAAGAAGTTAAATTATATGGTATTATTTCACAATCATAAATTTAAATGGTCAAATATATAATTTTATTTTTGAACATGAGGATGATTCATTCGATAAAACGTTAATCACAACTGTTTAGATTATTTTGGATATTTTTCTAACATCATGAACTAGTTTTGTTTTATTATTTAATATTAGGAATATATATTAGTTCTAAAACATAAAGAATGATATAATATAAATTTTAAAATATTTTTTAACCACTATAATAATTGTATGACCTTCTATGAAATAGGTAAGGTAAAAAGAAAATCTTTGTCCACAAAGGCAGTGAATGAACATATCATGGAAAATGTTTTTCAAATTTAAGTTAAAAGGGGAAGAGAATAGTTTTAATTTTTTATATTCAATTAACATAATAAAATAATATTATATATATATTACTACAGTTATCTATCATTTTTTTATATGGGAGGTGAAGATAAGTTATAATAAAGAAAAAATTTAAATGAAAAAGAAGAAGGATTTTACCTCTTGAATGTCATCTCATTGAGAACCTCTTTGAGGGACTTGGAATTGGTATTTTTGTGAGACCAAAAATAAAAGTAAATGGGGAAGAATCTTGGAAGAGTAATTGGGTAGAATATTAGAAAGATCCATATATTAGAAGGTGTGAGTAGAAGAGGTGGTGGGGTGGTATTTATAAGGGAGGAGAGGGGTGTTTTTTTATTTTATCCATTAGTTTATTATTTTTGATCAAGACTATCAATAGTGTTGATTATTGGGAAAATTTACATTAGATAGTGCATTAATGTTCCAAATAATTATTTATTACATCATTCATGAATAAAAAATTCATGTATTTGGCATAAAATGTACAATCTCATAAATTACTATATTTCACTATTCACCAAAAGTTTAACTATTTTAGAAAAATTTCATAAATTCACCATAACCAATTTTCAATATGTTTATTTAAAAAATGGATTCTATTTTAAGAAAGTTAATTTTTAAATAATAGAAATGTTATTTTTAACTAAAATCATCTTTTAATAAAAAATATTTATTTTTGTTTTATAACTGATTTTATGACACATTGAAAATTTAATTAAGGTCTCATAAAATTATCTTATAATTATTATAATCCATAAATTTAATTTATGAATCTATTTTATTAAAATATATTTCCTTTTAAATCATTATATTTATTATATAATTGTAAATAAACATTTATGTTTAATAAAAATACCAACACTTGATTTATCATTTTAAAAACATTTATTTTCTTATACCATTATATAAATATACAATACTTTAATTTATAAGATAACTATTTTTATTTAAGATTTCATTAGTGATGATACTATTCTAGAGGCTAGATTACTATTAATAATGGCCACATTACTATTCTAATGATCAAGTTACTATTTCAATGTTAAGATTACTAATGATCATAAGGGTTTACTACTTCATATATATAACTCTTATTACATTCATCAATCACTTCTATGTTCTCCCAATATTATTATTTTTTTATTATTAATATTTTTTATTTCTATTGAATTTTTTGTGAGTGCGGTCATGCTAGTGGATCTAGTAGATCAAAAAATTTCTATTTGTATTGTCTTATATTTGATTTATTATCCCACTTTAATATTTTGAATTATTATTGGTTTGTTTGCTGAACATTGTATCATTATTCATTTACATGGATAAAGTTTTTATTGGATTCTCTAAGTGATATATTTGCATTTTATTTCATGAAATAATTATTATAACGGAATATTTTCATTTATAAAATTCATGTTCCTTGCATTTTTTCCCTTATGAAACGTCTCCCTCAAAATTTCATTCAACACACTGTGGTGAAAAATGGTGATGGTACTTCTCCTTCATCACTCCCTATGGTTCCCATGTATCCTTGTCATATCTTTGGTTCCTCCATAGTACTTTTATGAGGTGAGTAGTCTGGTTCTAAAGAACATTATCTCAATGGTACAAGGTCTTCACCAGCTGCTCCTCATAAGAGAGACCATTTTCCAGCTGTCCGCCTATGAATTCAGTACCTGTATGAGATTTGGTATTTGGTTGATCGAGAGTTATATATGGAATAAATCATAACTTGAAACATTAATGGTGAAGGTTCTAGTTTATGTGACATAGCTCTAACATGATCAAGAATCTTGAAGGGGTCGATATACTTGGGGAATAGATTTCCTTTATTCCAAAAACTATTGAATCTATTACATGGATATATGTGAAGGAATAACTTTTCACAAACCAAAAATTCTATGTCTATAATATGATTATATTCATAGTTATTCTATTTAGTTTGGAATTATTTGATCAGATACTAAATGGTGTTCGACTTTTCTACCATTTCATCAACCATTTTATGTCCCAATAGCTTACATTCGCTGACTTTATCCCAGTATGTTGGTGTTCTACTTATTTTAGAAAAAATAGATTTATAGGTATCCATTTGGATGATTTAGTGGGAACTATTATTGTCAGATAACTCTACTAGAGGTAGATGTTGTTCTTTCCCTCCTTTGAAGTCCGTAGAACATGATCTCAACATGTCTTATAGTTTCTCAATTTTCCACTCATATTTGATATAATTTTTGGGATGATAAGTCGCACTAAAGTTTTCCTCAGTGTTTAAATCATGTTGTAAAATTTCAAACACATAGAGGTAAATCTCATATCTTGAAGAGGTACAATTCATAATGGTACTCCATGCAGCCTCACAACATATTTGATGTATATCTGTGCATGTTTATTTGGTGAAAAGTCCTCTTGAATTGAGATAAAAGAGAGTTTTATTTATAAGATGATCCACAAAAATCCATATAGCATTATTTACTATGGATATATTTGGAACTCTAGTGATGATGTATGTGGTGATGTTTTCCCATTTTCATGTCGGTATGGGTATTGGTTGTATCACCCCCTTAGAGATTTTTCTTTTCAACCTCCACTTGATAACATACTAGGAACATTTATTTATATTCAAGGAAATCCTTTTTCATATTTTCCACCAATAGTACTCTCATATATCATGATATATTTTTTTGATCCCTGGGTTAATATAGAAGTATGTGATATTCATGTTATTTAGAATCTCATTATTTATATCTTGATTGGATGATACAGATAGTCATGAACCATATCTTACAACTCATGACTTATCACGTTTGAACTATGATGATTTCATCTTTCTTATAACTTCCACCTTTTTCTGAATTTCTACAAAATTTCTTTGACAATACATTATTTTCTCAACAAGGGATAGTTAAGAAAACTTTTTTTAAATGAATTATGATATACCTTATTTTATGATTCTCATTTTTATACATTACATGTCTAATATGATTTGATCCTTATCAATTCTCATCATTGATAATGTTTTAGAATACTTTCATCTTAGATCTTCTTCTAATTTATTTTCTTTTCCAAGATGGTAGTGGATTGGGTAGTCATAATCCATGATAAGCTCAAGAAATCTTAACTGGACAATATTAGGCTTATTTTGTGTGAATATATATTTGAGGCTCTTGTGATCAGTATATACCTCATAGGTCCCCTCATAGAGATAATTCTTCTATAATTTGAACATGAAGATTATAGCCACCAACTATAGATCATGTTGGGGATTGTTTTTCTCACGAACATCCAACTGACTTGAGGAATAAGATATCGCTTTATAATTTTACATTAGTACATAGTCTAATACCTTATTTAAAGAATAATTTTATATCATAAATAGTTTCTTACATTTTTTATGTGTGTGTACTAGTGCATTGATAACCCACTTGTAAAAAACTTTTAAGCAGTCTTTACATTAATTGGTCTAAACAAAATTTACCCCTTTATGAGTAATCATGGTTTTTAGGTTTGATAATAATGATACATTCCTCACAAAATATTGGTAATACCCATCTTGGAGAAGGAAATTACAAATCTCCATTTCATATGTAGTACTAGGACACTATTCAATTTTCTTTATTTTAAAATTAGTCCACATATATTCCTTTTCTAGTGATAGAATTCCCCAAGAATGATCATTCCTCCATCCATAACTCACATTAACTTTACATTAAATATTTTTTATCCCTCCTCAAAGTCTTTAGCACAGTATTCAAATGCTTCTTGTGTCCTCCTTTATCTATGAGTATATTAAAATATCATATATAAAGACAACCACAAATTTTTCAAGGCAATATCTAAAGACTATTAATTATTTCAATAAAAATTACTAGAGCATTGGTGATTCCAAATGTAATACCTATGAACTCATAGCTTCCATAGCTCATTCGAAATGAATTTATGGGAATATCATCCTTCTTCACCTTCAATTGGTGATATCTCGGCCAAAGGTCAACCTTAGTGAAATACTTGGCCTCATGTTCTTAATCAAACAAGTCAACTATATATTTCAGAGGATACATGTTCTTTATAGTGATTTTTAGCATATGATAATCAATTAAGAGGCACATTAATCCATCCTTAATCTTGAACAAGATGGTGGGCACATCCCCTGATGAAGCACTTGGGTGTATGAAACCCTTGTACGGATTCTCTTTTAACAACTTCTTAAATTATTACAACTCAATGGTGTCCATTCTGTAAAGATTATTTGATATAGTATTAGATCTATGAATAATTTAAATTGAGAACTCAACCTCTCGATCTAGAGGAAGTCCAAGAAGTTATTTGAGGAGCACATTAGTGTAGTCCCTAAAATGGGGCATGCCTTATATCATGATTCTCTCCGTTGTTTAAATCATTTGAGTTATATGTTCTTTATCGTTAGACAATAATATCCACATTTGAGATAATGATTCTGAAAGAGATTATACCACCTCTTCACAGTTGTACAAAATTTGAGGATGTCTCAAGATGTGAAGGGTGATGTCCCTTTCTCAACAATTGATGTTGACTTTATATAATGATAGCCATTTTATGCCCAATATTGCATAAAACTCGACCAAAGTAAGTAAGATGATATTTTTTTGGATGTTCAGTCCACAAACTTTAACTAGGGAGGAGTTATATACTTTGGATGCTAAACATTATCAATTTTCTATTCCTAAAAACAACTAAACATCCATATTTTGAGATGGTGTTTGAATAGTTCTACTAAATGTGAAAGATGTGAAAGAATGGATAGAACCAAAATCAAATAGTACATTCACTATTCATGAATGAAAAACCATTGTTTATATCACTACATCATTATCGATATCCACCACAATAGAAATGATGACATATTACCATCCATATTTCCTTGCAGATTGTTGTTTTTTATTTCCTCTGATAACCCTTGGCTTAGGGAAATGTATAACATAATCCTCATGTTCCTTTTAGTTGAAACACTACAATACAGGATGAGTGCTAATATAAACCTTCCTTTCTGTATCACCAGTTTTGGGATTTTTTACATCCCATCAACAATAATTATCATGATTCCCATATCTACCACATTTTATGAATCTCCTCATTCACTTTAGATTGTTCCTAGGATGTTTCTTCCCAAATTGTTGACACATGGGATGTTGGGTATTCCTTCCCTCATGGGATTTATCTATCTGTCCTATTATATTGAAATCCATTTTCCACATTATATATTAGATCCCATGAGATAAATGAGAGTATATAATCTCTATCTTAACCTTACAGTCACAACAGATAATCACCTAATAGATTTCATAGTCTTGAATCAACAATGCTTTCTGTAGACCCAACTTTGGTCCACTAAAGAATCAATCCACCTTGATATCAAGGTTCATGAAAAATCCAAAGGCGTATCATTCATGTCTTATTTATTTTACCTCATGTTCCATAATATAATCCTCTTTGTTTTTATTCAGTCTTAGGAACTCCCTTTCTAACTTAATATGGTGATTTTGGGGAATATATATGTTAAAAAGTATTTTCTCGAATGATTTTCAAAACATGGAATTAATTTACTCTTTAGACATTATGTTTTTTTATTTGTCCACCACTATTCAGATTCTCCATCAATGCGATAGAATACCATCATGCATTTCTCTTATTATAAGCACATGAGGATAGAGAATATCTTCTCAATTGATTAATACTTTTTTCCGTAATAAGGGGATCAGAAGATACACTAAATATATGAGGCCTTTTTTATATAAATGATTCAACTACAACTTTACATTTATTAGGATAAGTAGGAAATTCCATAGGATTCAAGTTATTATTTTTAACTTGATCTATTTGTTATATTACTTTCATGAAGTTTTGAGCTCTTATTCCAATCATATTTGGCATTTAATTAAGGAAATAAACACATTATCTATCACTTATATTATAAGAAATAGGTTCTTTTATTTATAGAAAAAATAAGAAAAATAATGTACAATTATTTGGTGTGAATTATTAAATAATAATAATATAAAAAATTATACTTTGAATATAGAAGGAAAAACTTGTAATTGAAAAGTATATCCTAACTCGTGTTTCCTTAAGTTTCAATCCAGGTTATCAATGCAGACATAATTATCCCTATGGTTATTACTAATGTTTTCTAGTCCTAATATCCATAAATTAATTGACCATTCTATGATACAAAATAGAGTGAACCTAGCCTTTTACACTTATTATTGCATTATTTTAATCATAATTAACCATCAAATACAAACCAAGTATCATAAATTCTAGTATCATTGGAGGAAAATGTATATAAATAGAGAACATGAAACCAAAATATACTCAGGTTTTATTTAATCTCAATAATGAGATCCTAACTTTCATTTAGATTTTACATCTAGGTCGGATAATCTGTGGAATACATGAATAAAGGGATAAGCTAAGAAGCCCAGTAATGTAATAAACCTTGGAATAAAGAATCACACAAGGGTTGGGAGTTATAATAAGATGAAATAAAAAGTCATGGAAAATGAATAAACATATGGAATCATGTCATATATAACATTGGATCATGTGATCATGGAAATATATTAATGTGGTATAAACATACAACATAGCATAAACATGAGTTAATGATAACTGAAAAGACTACTCACCTGGTGGAAAATGTCCCATAATAGATTAGGTTTACTCCCTAATCTCATACATGATGTATCATGAGTCAAAAAAATAACTCAACGAATTTGATCACTATTTGTGAGCACCTATAATTATATTTTTATGCATATTTGTTCCATATAAAAAACCAAACATAAGTAATATGCATAAGGGTTGCCCATTGAATGAAATGGGTATCAGAATCATGTCATAAGTAATAATGAAAGAGAATATAATAATTGTGTCCATGAAAGAATTTATCTATATCCTATATGGTCATTCATAAGGTAAAATATTAATAGATCCTGATAATTTATGTTCATCTCAAGTGAAATCATATAAATGGAGTGTTTATGAATCATAAAAATGAGACACTTTAGTTCGGTTTACAAAAAATATTAATGTGTCTTTAAATTGGAAAAATTAAATATTTATTTTTATAAAATAATAAATTAGATAATATATTTTTTCCTCATAGAATGAGTTATTTTTTAATTATAATTGTGGCTTAAAATATTTCATGTAGTTCACTTTAAAATGGGAAAGAAATGGAGAAGTTCCCTTTAATCGGGCTTGCTTATCGGAAGGCATTTATAAGGGAACCTTTTAAAACATGTATTTACCCATCAAAGAAGTACTAATTGATCTGCATAAATAATTTTGGAACATATACATAAAATATAGAATAATTATATAATAAAAATAAAAAAATAAATTCATGTTAAGAGTATTAAAGTGTAACACTAATGTAATTTGTATTTTTGGAGATCCCATACATTATTTCTAAAAGTGTTCATCACTTGCACTAAATGTACTAGATAATTCAATGAGATTAATAAATAATTTATTCTAGAAATTATTCAATATATATTTTATTAATTAAAATTTTGTTAAGTTTATTTATGTATTTGTCAATGTGTTATAATGTTTAATTTCGTTGTCTAGGGAGTGTTCATGTCATGGTTTCATGGTCGGTTCACTTGTGTATAATTATGGAAGTTCTTATCAAATTGGAATAATTCTCTATAATTGAAATTATATAGTATTAATTAAAGCCCTAAAATTTAAATAGTCCATGATATCATTTGTTTGACCTAAAGATGATTCATTTGATAAAACATTATTGATAAACATTTATATTATTTTGGTGGGTTTTTTGTCATCATGAACTACTTTTGTTTGATTATTTAATATTTAATATATATATATTAGTTAAAAAAATAAAACAAGTTATAATATACTATTTAAAATGTTTTTAAACCATTATTATGGTTTTATTACCATCCATCAAGGTGGTATTAGAAAATGAAAAATCAACATCCATGAAGGTAGTGAATCAACATATAATGGATGATGTTATTCATTTGTAAGATAAAAGGGGAATAGAAGAGTTTTGATGATGGATAATCCATTAACATAATAAAAATCTAGTTTATATATAATATTGTAATTATCATTCTGTTTTAGATAAGGGTGTGAGGATAAGGTATAATAAAGAAATAATTTAAAAGAGAAGAATGAGGATTTTACCTCTTGATTGTCATCTCCTTTAGAACCTCCTTCAGGAACTTGGAATTGGTCATTTGGTGAGACCAATAAGACTAGGATGTGGGAAAGAGGCTTGGGAGAGTAATTGGGTTGAATATTATAAATATCCATATCTTAGAAGGTGTGAGGATAATAGGTGGTCAGGAGTGGTATTTATTAGGGTGGAGAGGGGTGTTTTTTTGATTATTTTAACCATTAGTTTATTATTTTGGCTCAAGACTATAAATAATGTTGGTTATTGTAACTAAATACAATAAATAGTGCATGTGAGATAGATATTATTTTTTATTACATCATTCATGACTCCAAAATTCATGTATGTGGCTTAAAATGTTAAATAGCATAAATTACTATATTTCACTATTCCCCAAAAATTCAACTATTATAGAAAAATACCAAAAAATAAACCCAACCATTTTTTTACCTGTAGATTTAAGAAATTAAATCGATTTTATAGAAAATAATTTTCTAAATTTTAGAAATTTATTTTTTATTTAAAATCATCATTTATTCAATATAAAATATAGATTTTAATGTTATAACCAATCTCATGACACTTTTAAAAATTTATTAAGGTATTTTAAGATTATATTATAATTATAATAAAACATAATATTAATTTATGAATATATTTAAAGAAAATAAATTTTTTTACATCATTATATTAATTATAAAATTTTAAATAAACATTTATTTTTCATCAAATTACCTATATATAATATTTTGTTTTAGAAAAATTATTTAATTATTCCATGATATAAATGTATTATACTTTCATTTATAAGATACCTAAATTTTATTTATACTTCCATAGGTGAGGTTACAATTCTAGTAGCAAGATTTCTATTATTAATAGTCACATTACTCTTCCAAAGGTCATGTTACTTTTCCAATAGTTAGATTTCTGACTTTCATAAGGATTTATTACTTCTTATATATACCTCTTTTTACATTCATCTATCACTTAAATTTTCTACCATGTTTATAAATATTTCTTTATTATCATTATGTTTTATTTCTAAAACATTGTTCATGAGTAAAGTCATTCTATTGGATAATGTAGATCCAAATTCTTCTATTCTTATTATCTTATTCTCAATTTATTGTCCCATATAATATTTGGAATTATTATTGGTTTGTTTTCTTGACAATATATCATTATTAATTTATGATAATAATGTTTTTATTGGGTTATCTAGGTGATTAATGTTCTTTATATTGCATTATGTAATTATAAAAATGGAAAAAAACATTGATAAAATCATGGGTCGTTATAGAGACCATGTCAGGCATCACCCACCACTCCCGCTTAGGAGGTGGCCTAAATAGAATTACACCAAGTACTCTTCCATAGTATCAAGTCTCTTGTAAGTCATATAGAATCCATGTAAATGTGGTGGGTCATATTTCATCTTGAAAAGAATCCATATCTAGAATGTATGGACACCACTCTACCACATTCCAAATTGGGGGACCCCATATTCTTAAATATAGATAGTATGTATGATCTAGAGTATCATCTCTCACAATATATATCGTAATGCGGCCCCATGATGGGGCCATGAGACCAAGAATATATAGTGAAACTAGTATTCATTATGAAGTCTCTGTTTGAGTCTAGTGTTTATCAAGTATAGCATCCTATAAGAAGGTTCTATCATAGACTGGGAAGACCTCAAAATTCAATTACTCTATCAATTTAGCTCCACTATAATGAAGAAAAAGAACAATGAATACATGAACTGTAAATAGTGTGAATACAAAAGGGTCACCAAATTTATCACCAAATTTAAATGTCAAATGTACTCACTCACTATTCCACTCCCACAAGACCTATAACAAGAACATTGTGTAAAAAATCTCCAACATGGACTACATACAACACTAATACATTTGAAATATCTTACTGGGGTATGGGTGTTTATAGACACAACACAGTGCATAGGGGATTTCATTTGGAATACAAAGGCCAAATATTATCGCACTCCCACAATATAAGGGAAAATTATTGGCAAGAAAGAAATATCCTTTTTCACACTAAAATAGCACTACCACAAAACTGGGCTTCCACAGCACCACCCTTTTACAGTGCTAAAAAAACAGTGATAAAGGGGGTTCCTTTATCAATGATAAATAAAGAACTGATAAAGAGAAGATTATCATTGCTAAAAAAGGTTATTAAAATTGATCCTTTATCAGCATTTTTTTAGCACTGATAAAGACACCCCCTTTATCAGAACTTTTTTTTGCACTGTTAAAGGGTCCCCCTTTACCAACATTTTTTTAGTAGCACTAATAAAGTGGGGGCTTTTTCAGTGCTTTTCTTCCTAACACTGATAAAGTGTATATTTAAAAAAATATTTAATAAAAAATAATATATTGATATATATGTATATTTATATTGATATAAATATAATATATATTTTTGAAATATGTTTTAGTTCGATTTGATATTTAATAGATGCAAAACAAACACCCGGAACAAAAATTATGGCCATTTGGAGGGATTGAGAAACTTTTTGTGCCATGAAGAATATGAGTTTGTGTTAAAGTGGTCACTAGAGTGTAAGACTAGTCGAAATTTTTGATATAATATTTTTTATAGGAAAAACAGACACCCATATCATAAATTATGAAAAAACGGACACCCGGAACTAAACTTATGACCATCCGGAGGGATTTTGGAAGTTTTTGGGCTATGAAGAACTTGAGAATGGGTTAGAGTGGTCATCAGAGTATGTATATTCTTTCAAAATTTTATTGTATATGTGTTAGATCCAAAACAAACATCTGGATCTGAATTTATTGTCATTTCAAATTGATCACCCATCATTGCACCTAAAAACCTATGAAACCCACAACTCACTAAAACAGGCATTACATCTTGTTCGAGTTTCCATTTGAGAGTCACGACCAGTCAAATCAAATATCTGGAGATGAGTGAGGACCATTTCCAATATAAACCATGATAAATCACAAAAACGGAATATATATAAGTTATACCACTCCAAAAAAACTCCAACATCAAAAGACCATAACTTTTCCTCCAGGTGTCAATTTGGGATCTACCAAATATAAAATCAAAGGCAGATAATATATCTATGCACTAGGATTTCTCTAAAAAAAATTGGTCATTTATACAACACTAAGACCCCCAAAACCATCATATGGCCTCCAAAACATTGTTTCTATGTCCGGTGCCCTATCAAATTTTTCTTAAAACGACATTAAATCTCGATCTGTGTGTCTGTTAGACCCCCACCACCTGTTATATAGTTGTTCATTCCATGAGCACTAGTTTGACTGGTCACAGAGTGGAAACAGACACACGGATCAAAATATATTCTAATTTTAGTGAATCTACAGTTTGTTTGGTTTTTTAATCCCCCATTTCTAGTAGTTTTGTCAAGTCTGCTATTTTTTCCAACTGTTGTAACTTATGATTTTTCATCATGTTCGGCCTCCGCCAACTATCATATCAAATATAATTTGATGATATTCAATTTGAATGGTCACAGAGCTGGAACAGACTCTTGGATCATAATTTTTCATCGTTACCCTGAGTTTAGGGTTTATTTGAATTTCTAACAATATTTACAGGTTTTGAGGTTTTCTCCATTTTTTACCTATTTTTCATGTTTTCAAGTCTTTTTTTAATTTTTCATAATGTACGGTTATTTACAATGAAATATATAACAATATATAAATATTTTTTTATATATTCACACATAAAAATTTAATTTTATAAATAAATAATTAAACAAATTTATATATAAAATATATTTCTCAATATATAAGCCTTATCTAAAGAAAAAACTAATATCCATTTTATTTAAAATAAAAATATATTTATACCTATATAATGTTTACTGGTATATATATATATATATATATATATTTGTGCGTCTGTATTGAAAAACTGATATATATGATCACTATATTATAAAAATAAGTATATATATATATTAATATATAATATTTGTAAATACATATAAATATGTATAATTATACTTACATATAAACATATAATAGGTGTGTATGTGTGTGTGTTGTATATATGTACTTATTTATTTATAAACACACAATAAACAACATATTTTATAAATTTATTTAAAAATTATCTGTAGTTATATATTAATATATGAATAAATACATTAATATTTAAATATAACTATATATATTAATATATGGATATATATATATATATATATATATTAATATGTGGATATATATATATATTAATATAAACATATATTAATATATGAGTAAATATAACTATATATATATAAATAAAATGATATATTAATAAATGAAGAGAAAAGAAATATGGTGGAATGGTAAAGGATTAGGCATGCATGAAATAGGTCTCGAGTTCGAATCCAAGGGGAGGTAGGTCACACGCGTAGGTGGGGAATAAGGGATACCACTATTAAAGGGGGTGGGGGCAATGCTAAAGGGGGTGGGGCTTGCTGGGGCATGCATGTTGGGGTTGGGGGGCACTATTGAAGGGGGGCTTCAAGCGCTGTTGAAGCCCCTCCCTAAATTAAATAATTTTTTTAAATATTTTTTTAACCATTATCATGCTTTTTTTAGCGTTGTTATAAGGGACCCCCCCTCACTTATCATTGACTCGATTAGCATCACTTTTCTAGCGTTATTAATTCCCTTTTCTAGCACTAATAAAGGACATATTAGTTGTAAAACCCATGCTAGTGACTAATATAGAACTAATAAATCCACTATATCACCCTGTACCCCCCCCCCCCAACGAGTTGTAACACCATTAAAACTAACCTTTTCCAGAGGCATGGAGAGATAAAAAACTCTTAAGGGTTTAAGAAAGAGAGGAAAAAAATCTATTCTTTTAAAATGAATAGTTTCCTCATTATTTTTTCACATGTTTTTGAAATTAAATCCTCTAGCTTCCAAATCCCATGAAACCAAAAATGGTTAACCTTACTGGTCATCTCGAAAATTCCTTTATCAGTAGAGGTTGTGTTAGAATATACATGATTGACTTGTCTTCATGGAAATTTTCCTTTATGTGGTTTTTATAAACTAATAATACTGGGAGAATCCCCAACACAATTGGATTATGTGACCCCATCCAATCTAAAAAATAATGAAACTGATAATAATTTTTGACCAGTTGTGAGAAATATTTTGATTAATGGATAATCCAAAAGATTGTTGATCTAGATCATGCCATTCTCTGACCACAAATCTCTGTTAACAAATTTTGGCTTCAACACATCCCTATTTGTCTAGGGGACACCATCAAACTCACCCATTAGAGGTATATGGAACCATCGAAAGAAGTATTGGGTATAAGAGGAATTTTCTCATTTGACACCAAAATCGACCCTAACTCTTGTTTATTTCCTTCTATCATCATCTAGATCATAAGCACCACCCAACTAAATGGAACCCTCATTGGATAATGAGATCCATGTCCTCTATGTTTTTTTATTAACTTAGAAAATCCCATCTCGGATGATGTATATGTATACAAAAATGAGTTCACTATACCTACAAAAGGAGCTAGAGGTAGAGGCCATAAAATCTTAGGGAATAAGTGAAGTCCCAGTCATGGTTGAGTCCAATATCCTGGCACTACTACAAAACCCGTAATAAGTGGTGATAGACTTTATCAGTACTAGATAAAGGAAATGATAAAGGGTTTTATATATGAGGGATTTTATATGGAATTGAAAAGGGGTTTCCCATGAAGCCATCCCATATTTTACTTCTTGTTTTTCAGTGCCACGAATTATAAGACCAGGTGCCCTACTAACACGATGTTCCATGTCAGAAGGGGATCAACACCCATATACACGTCTATACAAATGAACCACATAGGTCAGGTCACAAGTCAAGTCCTACACGACCCATCCCTCCCTCCACCATTCGTACCTATACATTTCCCGAACCACGTTCCAATGTGGGCCTAGAAACGGCTCGTCCCACCTTCCCATACAGACTAATACACAACGCCCAATTTTTTATATACGGTAATAAAAGTAAAAAATATTAACAAATATTAACAAAAATTGAAATAATTAAACAAATAAATATTAAAAATGAATATATTAAAAAAAAATTAAAATAATTTTTAATTAAATAATAATTATTAAATTTAATATATATAAATATATATATATTTAAAATATGAATAAATAGTTTATATTAAATATAGATATATAAAAAGATTAAATTGAAATAATTAAAAAAATAAAAATTAAAAATGGGTAATTAAAAAATATTAATTTTTTACTAATTAAAAAGGTATTAATAAAAACAAATAAATTTAATATACATATATATAATTTATTAATATTTATAAACACTATATATTAAATATAGATATATAAAATGAATAAATATTTAAAATTAAATAAATTTTAAATGAATATATTTAAAAATTATTATCAAAATTTATTAATAAAACAATTAGTAATAAAATGAATACATTTAATATATATATATATATATTAATTTTAAATGGTAATAAATAAAATATATTAAATATAAATATATAAAATTGATAAAATGTAATAAAAAACGTATTTATGTTGATTTCATTTTGAATTGTTTTTATACATAATTATTTATTAATATATATAATAAATTTAATATATAAATATATTCATATATAATATAGATGTCCTCCAATGAAAGATATATGCAATGAGGTTTCTAATTACAAACCTCTTTCTCCTTCTCAAGATGTGGTTAATATTTTATCTAATTCACATGTGAACTCTATGTCCCAATCATGGGCTTATTTGGAAGATGGCCATCTGTCTATTGAGGGAGTATCTTTTAAGGATTATTAAAATTGAGGAAATGTTGAAGATCTTATTGATGATAACTCTGATGATAGTCAAAGTGCCAATGATTTAGAGGTGTATGATCCTATGTATCTAAACTATTAGCAAGAATAAGTTATTATCTCTTCTATAAATCGCAAGGGAAAGGAAAAGGTTTATTTTTCTACTTCAATGATTTATAAGACAAAAAAGATTCAAAACTCCCAATATTATGAGCAATGCATATCTACACTTGAATAAAGAGAAGAACTATTATCAGACAACACTAAGTATTCCCTCTTTATCAATCATTTGGAGTATGTTTGAGGTAAGTCCTGAACTCCTAATAATATTCTTGCCTCTACGTCTCCTCCCATGGTTCCAAGTTGTAAGGTAGATGATGTTGATGGTGGGAAAATAGTAGAGAGTAGAAATAAACATTCATAGGATGTATTCTACATTTCACATATCCTAGTGTTCATATTCAGTAGTTTGAAAATGTTGGGTTATTTGGTGGATATTGAAAATAATCTTGATAGGTTGAACTTGGATACTATAGTTAAATCTTTGAACTATGGGACTATTATTACTAAAGGATTAGGATTTCATGAGGCATCTGGCATGAAGCCGGTGGGATATGTCCTTGGCTGCGATGGAATGCTTACTCCCATTTTTCCTATTTTTCATATAGATTTTGGTTGGGGTTTTGAACATGATAAATATATAATTCTTGAAAAAGTTGTTAAGGATTACTCAAAATCTTCTACTTCAATTTAGCTGGCGAAGGATAAGTCGCTATTAAAGGTTAGTGAAAAAAATCATTTGAATTGTGGGCATCTGGTCATAGTGAGAACGATGGAAAATGTGGGGATTATATACTGGGAGTAGATGAAATGAATGTTTTCATGGATTCTAGATGATAGAGGTGAACTTTGGATGGTGGTGAAAATGCGGAGAAAGGGTTGAGATCCTCATGGTCGGGGTGGTCGCTCCTCCCACCATAGTGTTATCACTCATTCTCGAGGTACTTGATTTTTTTTTGTTTCTCTTCTTATTTTGTTTCAGTTTTGGGCACTCCGTGTTTTATTTCTTCTCCTATTGTACTTCATTTCTTTTTTTATAAAATTGTTTATTGATCCACAACCTTTATAAAAAAATATTTGTATATATATATATATATATATATATATATCAATATATATAATAATTCAAAAAATTTGGTCTATATAATAAAATATATTCATGCTTACATTAAATAAGTTATATATTTAGTGAAAATGGTTTATAATTAAATATTAATATTAATTATTAATATTTAATAATTATATCAAGTAATAAAAATTTAATTCAATGGATTTTAATTTTTCAATTTAACATATATCAAACATGTTTTAAATTTATTTCATGGATAAATATAGGAAATGAATTTGTTTTTATATAAAATGCTCACACAAATAATATTTCTATAATTTATTAAATTTTTAATATACATTTTATAATTATATTTATTAGAATAACATATTTAAAATATATCATCTCTCTAAGCAGAAAAGTTTATCATTTTTTATATTTATATTCAATATACACAATTTATTAATTTTTAAGATTTTTTTTTATTTTATTCATTTTTAATAGAATTCATGCTTTAATAACATTATTTTTTAAATTTTTTTATTTTTTATTTTTCATTGTTCAATATGATTTTAATATTATCCATTTTTCATATCTATTTATACATTTTTATTAATTAATATTTAATGTTTTTAACATGGTTGTAATTTATATAATTAATATATATTAATTTTAATTTTATCATAATTATTTATAAAAAATCATTTTTTGTTTTTTTTAATAATCTATATATTTAACAACACTTATACATTTCTAAAATTTATTCAATATTATTATTATTATTATTTTCAATAAT
Organism: Viscum album; assembly: GCA_963277665.1. Lineage (NCBI taxonomy): Eukaryota > Viridiplantae > Streptophyta > Magnoliopsida > Santalales > Viscaceae > Viscum > Viscum album. The sequence goes on along the minus strand of OY728148.1, from coordinate 1,653,631,105 downwards.
AGACATCGAATATTATATAACATCATTGTTGAATTTAATATGTATCAAACATGTGTTGTATATATATATACATTAATCTCATATACACATTTAAACAATTAATTCAATCTTATACAGTAACACACACACACAATATTTAAATAATTTATTCAAATTTAAATATTCATTTAATAATTCCATTTGGTAACATATTGTAATGCATATATTATTTTTTAAATTAGTAAATTTCATATCTTCATTTTTAATATTTTTTAATATTTCTTTAAAATTTATCATTTTCTAATATTTATTTATAAAAAAATCATTTACTATATTTTAATATTTTCATATGTATTCATTTTCATTTCAAAATATATCCATATTTTATTTTTTTAATAATATGTATAATTAATAAAACTTATCCATTATTTCAATATATTAAAATTCTACTCATTTTTAAGTATTCAATTTCACACAGTTTTTAACATTCATGCAATTAATATTATATATTCATTAATATTGTAAAAAATATATTTGAAAAAATATATTTATAAATAAATATATTTATTATATTTATATTTTTATATTTATAAGTTATATTAATTAATATTATAAATAAATATAATTTTTTAAAATATATGTATAATTATAAATAAATAATTATATATTTTCATAATTATAAAATTGTAATACAAAAATTTTAAATAATTAATATATTTACTCTATTTGTATTCATATTTTTATATTTTTACTATATATTATATATAATTATATAATTATTTATAATGATATAAATATATTTAGAATTATTAATAAAAATTATAAATATAATAACTGTATATATTTATTTATATATATTCATAAATGTATATTTACTATATTTATAAAATTATATATTTTTAATTATTAATAAATAAATATAATTTTTTATAAAAAATATTTATATATTTATAAATAAATTATTATGTTTTTAAATAACTATAAAATTATAATAAATTTATTTAAATAATGAATATATTTAGAATTTTTATATTTATTTAGAAAATATATATATTTATACAAATATATATAATGATATAAATATTTTTATAATTATATTAAAACATATTCAAATATATTTCATTATAGATATATTTACAAATATATTAACTGATAATTGTCATTATAAATATATATCTATAATTATATTAGTAAGTATATATTTATAATTCATTAAATATATTCATATTTATATACATTTATATTTATTTATTTATTTATGAGTTTATGCATTTAATTTTTTTAATAATATTATAAATATATATATTTATATAAATAATTATAAAATTATAATAAATATATTTATTATATTAATAATTATATATATTTATATATTAACAAATATATATATTTATATATTAATAAATACATATTTATATATCAATATATATATATTATTTGATGATGGTGTGAGTATGGGAGTGTTTCTATGGGTATTCTCTTGATGATTATTGGTTCCCTTCTATAATGTCTATACCGCTTTTAAATTTTTTTCCTGGGTTTTGGAAAACAAATCCCTAAATGGGTTAGGATTAAAAATATTTTTAAAAATGGGTCTCAAGATGCATGAACATTGTTCACGCATCTTCCATCACAAAGATGCGTGAACGGGGTTCACGCATCCTTCATTATGTTTTTACAGGATGCGTTAACCCCGTTCATGCATCATATAGAAAGGCTAAAGGAAAAAAAATTAAAACAAGATTATACCAATTAAAAAATGAGATATCAATGTTTATTAATAAATATAGTAAATTTTAATTAAATAATGAATAATATAAATAAAATGAAAACTCATTCACTTATCATTAATAATAATCCAATTTTATTTCATAATACAGATATTAGAAAAAAATTCCTTTTTCAATAATGAATAACTACCATAAAATCAATCGAAGGATGAGGTTTTGGGGGATGTTTTCTCCTTTTAAAACATGTCATGGATGTTGAGGATCATCACAAGTAATCATCTAAGTTGTTAAACATAATCCATTTAAGATCAATGGATGTATCTTCCTGCTTCTCATTCAATTCAGTGTTGCACGGTCTTTTTCAAGATGTTGTAGTCAACGTATCATTCATGGATATAAGATATTGGAACTTAGGATCATCTCTTTAATTGTCTGAATTGTATCTTCGTGGAGAATTGATCAAATGTTTCATTCAATTATTTGAATAAACAACATATTTTCAAGGATTTAAGAAGTTATTTATTGGATCAATTGTAGCATTCAATTCATTGAATCAACAACAATTATTCTAGGTTTCAAGAACTTATTCATCAATATCTTTTATTCACATATTGAATTCTTATTGACCAAAAATGCAACAATTATGCACATCAATCTCCCCCTTTGTATTTTTTTGTCAACAGATGAAGCACACTTCATAAATTGTCAATATGTGTGCCAAATTTTTTCCCTATTATTGGAAATAAAATGAAATGGTTTTATGTTGATAGGTCAATAATTTTTTCTCCTCCCTCTAAATAATATCTTCATGACTGTTTCTGAGGGATGGATGAAGTCACATGGATAACTTTGCAATGATTCTTCAGTTAATCAACTCTAAGTCTACTTGGGTTCAACTAGTATATAAAACAAGAGATATTTGATCTAGGGGTTCAATGTTATCCATGAACAACCACTCATTTGAAATCTTGCTCAGAAAACAAGAGATATTTGATCAAGGGGTTCAATGATAGCACTAAATTTTCAATCATTTGGATTGTATCATCTTGGAGAACTAATAAAATGTAGAATTCGATTATTTGAATCAACAACAATTCTTCAAGTATTAAGGAAACAAAATGAAATGGTTTTATGTTGATATGTCAATAACTTTTTCTCACCCCTCTAAAGAATATCTTCTTGACTATTTCTGAGGGATGGATGAAGTCCCATGGATAACTTTACAATGATACTTCAGTTAATCAACTCTAAGTCCACTTGGGTTCAAATGGTGTAGAAAACAAGATATATTTGAACAAGGGGTTCAATGTTATCCATGAACAACCACTCATTTGAAATCATGCTCATAAAACATGGGATATTTGATCAAGGGGTTCAATTCTAGGACCAGCTCTTCAATCATTTGGATTGTATCATCATGGAGAACTAATCAAATGTAGCATTAAATTCTTTGAATCAACAATAATTCTTTATGTCTTTAGGAAACCAAATAAAATTGTTTTATGTTGATATGTCAATAAATTTTTCTCCTCCCTCTAAAAAATATATTCTTGAACGTTTCTGAGGGATAGATGAAGTCACATGAATAAATTTGCAAAGATACTTAAGTAAATCAACTCTAAGTCTACTTTGGTTCAACTGATGTAAAAAATAAGAGATATTTTATCAAGGGGTTCAATGTTATCCATGAACAACCACTCATTTTAAATCATGCTCAGAAAACAAGAGATATTTGATCAAGGGCTTCAATGTTTGGGCCATCTCTTCAATCGTCTGGATTGTATCATCATGGAGAACTGATCAAATGTAGCATTCAATTATTTTAATCAACAACAATTCTTCAGGGATTCAGGAAACAAAATTAAATGGTTTTATGTTGATATGTCAACAAATTTTTTTATTCCTTCTAAAGAATATCTTTTTGAATGTTTTTTAGTGATGGATGAAGTCACATGGATAACTTTTCAATGATAATTTATTTAATCAACTCTAAGTCTACTTGGGTTCAACTGGTGTAGAAATCAATAGATATTTGATCAATGGGTTCAATGGTATCCATGAAAAAACCACTAATTTTAAATCATGCTCAGAAAACAAGATATATTTGATCAAGTGGTTAAATTCTAGGACCGTCTCTTCAATCGTCTGGATTGTATCATCACAGAGAACTAGTCAAATGTTGCATTCAATTATTTGAATCAAAAACAATTCCTCAGTGCTTCAAGAAAAAAAATGAAATGGTTTTATGTTGATATGTCAATAACTTTTTCTCCTCCCTCTAAAGAATATCTTCTTGACTGTTTCTGAGGGATGGATGAAGTCACATGGATAAATTTTCAAAGATACTTCAGTTAATAAACTCTAAGTCTACTTGGGTTCAACTGGTGTAGAAAACAATAGATATTTGATCAAGGGGTTCAATGTCATCCATGAAAAACCACTCATTTGAAATCATGCTCAGAAAACAAGAGATATTTGATCAAGGGGTTCAATGCTAGGAACATATCTTCAATCATTATCCATAAACAACCACTCATTGGAAATCATTCTTGGAAACCAATATGATCCATTAGCTCTTTTCTTCATATTTCTACTTCTGATCTTTAACTCTTGTTGTGCTTCTATGGATGTCAATAATTTTTCAATTTATTTGTTTTTATGGTTTCTTTATGTGTTCTTATGGGTTACATTTTTCTTGGTAGTTATTTTGAATGAAGAACCCCTCAATATCTTAGATTTATAATCAAATGACTTCTCATTTAATCATATTATTTATTATACATATATATATTTTGTTAGATAATTTGATAATAGTAAGACAGATATTAAAAAAGAATAGAACTCTATAAATGATGATAGTAAGACACAAACAAAATGTATCATAAATAAAAAATCAACCTAATCTATGCTTCTGGCGTGGATGCTCCTCTGTCCCAAAGCCAAGCGTATACAAGATGCATCCACGTCGTGTCTGTCTCTGTATGCGCTCTGGAGTAAGTTGTACATCATCATCAGTAGCCTCATCCACATCCTCCTGCGTGGCAGACGGTGGATGCTAGCTGGAACTCTCACTGACATGAGATGAAAATGGATGCACTGTAGTGGATGGCTGTAATAATGCTTCTAGATCTGACCAATCAATGGATATATCTACCTCTGCATGTACCTGAGAATTAGGAGGAGCATCTGACTGATCATGTGGAACACCCTACTTATATAGAACAACAACATCAGGGTGATCAAGCTGAACCCCTTCCTCCTGTGGAACAGCAGCAGGGTCATCACCCCCTGGTACATCTATATGAGGCTCAGTTTCCTCCTCAGCATGTGGTGGATCAAATAAAATTCCTTGATATATCTCATACATCGATGGAAGTAGAGATACGACAACGCTGTGAATATATTTTGGGTCAAATGCGGCTCTCTCAACTGGATTAGCCATGTGAAGTGGATAACAGATACGACCATCCTGCGAAAAAAAATTCTGTTTTTAAGTAATATGAATAAAATATCTGATAAACAGTAGAATAAATAATTTATACCAACTCCTAAAAGCCCCATCCGTGTCGAGTCAAAAATCTGACTGGGGACCTGATGTACCATGATGCATAATCCATCGGATCCACCAACTGAAAGCGTACCGTCCCGGCCCTTCGCAACCGAGACCCCTGTCATCTGTCCCATAACTCAATATATCTAGCATGATATCTCCTCCAATAAAAATCCCTCTTCCATGAGATATTAATGGAATGAAATGAATCTAACTCACTCGGTGGATCAGGAACATGTTGATGGAATCCAAATTTCCTCATTACTTTATCAGTCTGTTGCCACCCGACTATATGAAAATGAATCATTGGAACCGTGTAGGAGACAATAGCAAGCATCATTGTACTGTACAATGGAAGAATCTATAGAATATCATCTTTATATGGCATCTATTTAATATGAAAACAAAAATGAATAATCATTGAATATATGATTATATGTATAGTAAAAAATAAATATTTAATAATATAAATAATAATTACTTATATCGTGCGGTCGAATGCTATCCAACATAAGTCTATAGGTAATAATGTCATGTCTGGGGGTATCTGAATGTCGATGTTCCTAACTCCACCTGTAGATAACATTGTTATATTTTTATTTGATAACAGAAAGTTAAATAATTTGTAACACCCCAAGATTTCATAGTTTGTTAATAACTTGCACTACACGCAACACCGAGTTAAAGCGCACCATGACTTACCAAACAAGATGTTAAAAAGAGGTTATGATTAGTATTAACTAAATTTTAAACTTTATATAATCCTTGTAATTTTAGAATCCATATTATGAGTTTCTTAGACATAATGTAAGAACAAATTCATTTTCAGTATTGCACTTTTACAAACATTTAATAGTGAACCCTTTTTAAATCCAATATTTTAAACTTTTATATATTCAATTTGACTAAATAAATTTACTTTTTAGAATGGGGACATCAAAAATTTACAATGAAACATCCCAATCTTCCAGGGTACGGTTCCCTTTGAATAATGCAATAGCGTGTGTTGTACGAAACATCGAGTTCTAACACACCACAACCAATCAAACTATCCGTTATGAATTGTAATACCTACTTTTTTGAAATTATATATATTTTATATTTCAAAATGGACTTCATTTTTGGATTCAGAATATCAAAATTAGCCTAAGTTGAATTTTTGGTATTTTTCTAAGAACTTCCAATTTTTATGTATAGTGAAAAATACTTAAAATCAAATTTTCTAATCAAAATAATTTATAGTGATAAATTATATTATTTAGTGGTTTTAAAGTATAATTATAATATATTTTTACCACTTTATCCAATGGTGTTCATTAGAATTAATTTCACTTTGAAATTGGACATAAACAATTGTCAATCTTTTGATATATATTGTTTCTTAAAAACACGCTATTTGTTGTGACAGTGGGAATTAATTATAAAATTAATTAATGCAACTTTTATGTTTGGAATTTTTTAAAATAGGCATCATTTTTGAATTTGGAATATTAATTATAGCTTAGGGTGAAATTTTGGCATTGTTCTGAAAAACTTCTATTTTTGATGAATAGTGAAACTACTAAGTGGTAGTTAAAAAATTGAATTTTTCATAAAACTTAATTTTACCGCTTCTGTGATTGGAATTTCGAAAATCTGGGAGACATAGTTAATAACAAGGAGTAAAGTGTGATTCAATGAGATGAAAATAATTTTTGGTGAATAGTAACTTTTTACTTTTATTTACCACGGTTAAAAGTAAATAGGGTAATAAAGGGTCAAAATGATAATAATATTACCCTAAAAAATGTCCTAATTCTATTGGACAAGTGTATCTCGACCAAAAACAACCTTAGGAATAATATATTATCATTTAGGTCCACATGGATTTGATTAGGACATTTATTATTATTTAATTCAAAGAAGAGTTAAAATAGTTGAAATCAATGTTTATTTAATAACACATTTCTAATATAGGGTTATACATAAGATAAATTAGATTTTAAATATTCATTATAAAGCTCAAAAGATTTCCTACATAATGATATTTTATTTATAATTTTTAGATATTATATAATTTAATTTATTTATGGCACAATGATGATGCAGTAATTACCATAATAGTGAAAAATTAAAATAATTGATATTATAAATATCCAAATAAATATAATTGATAGTTTTTAAGGAATTACACTAATTTTCTAGGATAATATGACATATTAGGATTTATTTAATTGACTTTTTTTGAAGTAATAATTCTGTTATGAGTTTCACAAAAATAAATTATTGAATAGTTTCAAAATTGACATAAAAGAGTTTTTAAAACAAATATTATATTAATAATTTATATTAAATTCCTAAAAATCTATGGTTCGGAAAAAAGACTTATATACTAATAGGTGTATCATTAATGGTCCACTTGGGGGTCTCTTGGATGTATATAGTAAGTTTATTAACCATATAATATAAAAATGTAAAGAGACTTTGTAAAAGTGAAACTAATTAACTAAGAGTTAATACTTAATGATAAGGTTAATATAGTAACCCAAACCTGTATAAATTATATTGGTTGAGTGTTTTTTGACCTATTCCCACCTTAACCTTTAAATAAACCACTTTGGAGCCATTAGAAACTGAATATTAATTTATTATAAAATAATATTTCTAGCTTTTCCAAAGGTGCCCCTCACCCCTCTTATAAAAGGGAACTCTCCCTTCTCAATAACACACACTTTCAAAGCCTTTTGGTTCGGCCAAACTCTGCCCAAATACTCTATCAACAACCCTCACTTCATCCTAGAGTCATTCCTTTAGTCATAAATCCAAACTAAGATCCCTTTTGATCAAATCAAAATGAAGAACACGAAGAAGAGGTAATGATTTCACCACCCTTTTCCAAGTTCCTTTCTTCTTCCACTTCTTCCTTATTTATTATTACCATTCTATAATAATAACAAAAATATCTTATATATACTGTGATTTTATTATAAATATGTTACAACCATATTCAGTATTCTATCCATCCTTTGAATAACATGTCACTATACATGCGTACGTACAGCTTACCGTCTCCACGTCGTGGTGTAATTGTTATTCAATAAATTATTTTTTGGATTGGTATAATAATGATGTGTAACTCATGTAAATAATAAATATAACATGATAATGATTCTTTATATATGATATATCATCCAATTATATATTATTTTAATATCAATATAATGATATTGTCGCTTGTGCGTACGTATGGACTACCGTCTCCACGAACGCGATGAGATTCATTCTCCATCGTATCCATTCAAGTATAATTCTCATTTGATGATTAATAATAGTATCTAAGAACTTGATATAATTCTGGATATGGTTAAGATACAACCTATCCATGAAAAACATGACTTACATAAGAAAACATATAAAAGAAAATGAGTAAGTTAACACCCGAAACGACGATAATTCTAAAATATTATTAACAAAGCAATGTTAAAAGATCATATATGATATCATATTAATATATATGATTCTTGTATAATTTAATAAAAATTATTTCACCATTATACAGGAGGTTAACCTACCTTTAACCAAGTAAAAGTACAAGGTAAGGGTTTATTTCTCAATCTCTTCATTATCCGAGGTTGTATATACGTAATAATCTACTGGGATCTCTTTATCATCCACATCCATGTTTCTTAAAAATGTATTTCAAAACATTTTTACTATTTAAGATTACATGGGTTAAATTAATTTATACCCTTGTTTGACTTTTTATAAGAGGTTTATAAATAAATTTTTCCATTATTTTCCAAACAAGGTGTTTTTTAACCTTTTCGACAAAATTAAGGTAAGAATGTTTTTTTAACTTATACGGCGGGTACGGCTATTTTCCGCGGTTATAAAATCGTTGTACCTTCACTTACAAGCTTATAAGAATATTTTCAAAGAGAATGTTTTAGTTTATAAATATATTACTCTTAAATGATTTCAAAATAGAAATAGATATTTCTCTAAAAAGATTTTTTATTTCATCTATGTCAATATCCTTTGATTGATTTTACGCTTATTTGAAGTTGATTTATTATGATACAAAACTTCTATATTGTATTGATGGTTTTGTGATATGTTTGACTGTGGATGTGTTATTTTTATACCATTCATGGTTTATGGATGAAGTATTTACATTTCGTATTATAGTTTTAATACGAATGTTTATGTTATGTTTAAACCTTTTTATATGGTAATGCATTGGACTTAATATGTGACGGGTGGAGCCCGCTATAGCTCCTCGATGCATCGGTAGGTCTCATGAGACAAACTAGTCTCTTGGCACAAGGCCTTGAAAAAATCTTATTTGTAGTCTTGGCACGAGGCCTTGTCTATGTGGTAATGATAGTCTGGCATTATGCATTCCATCATTATTATAGAGGTTATTGATATTACATGTGATTATTCTATTAGTAGAATATCCATGTGAATAAGTAAGTGGAATTATTTCATTTTATTTTTGCCACACTATGTTGAAGTTCAAGTTTAAAAGGCTTTTGTTTTAGTTATACATTGCCTTAAATGTTTATTCTTATTAATGAAAGTTTATGCTATATTGTTATCCTTACTGGGAATTTGAGCTCACCCCTTTTCTATGTTTTATTTCTCCCAGGACGTGAAGAAGTAAATTATGAATGACCTACAGGGATATTAAGAGGGGATAATAGTGTGGACTATGGAGAAAATATGATGTTGTTGTAGTTTTTATTTTTATGATGTCATGTAAAACTTTATGAATATATCTAGTGTTTCCAAGGCTACTAAACTAATCGGTCTTTCGAGATTTGATCTTTCTTGTGATCATTACAAATGTATGTAATAATGCACCGACTCTAGGTAACTTGGGTTGGGGCGTTACACAATTGCTTTAGATGTTAGAAGGAAAAAATAACATACCAACGTCCACGTGGAGCCTCTCCTACAATATCTACTGGTAATGGCGCACGAGCATGTGGATCTAAACAAGGGATGTACTCCCATACCCACATCTGTAGAAGAACCATGCATCCCATGATCTACATCTTATTGATGTGACATGCACTGCATAATGCCCTATATGTATATGAAAGACAAGGAGACCCCCAGGTATACTTCCCTGCCTGGTCCAAATCCTCCAAAAATGATAAATACATCTGGTGCACAAAAGTAGTGGAGTGATCAACAAAAAGTGTTCCACCAATCATCCTCAAAATATAAGCACGTGAAAATCGCAGCGCGGTGATCTCATCAGCATCATCTGGTAAATGAGTGAAGTGATGATCTGACCAAGGCATATGTAATCTACCACCAACGATGGTCCTTCCATCATCCTGAACCTCTATGCCAAGTAGTCTATAAACAAGCTCTAGAAAATTTTCTACAACTCGAACTGTCAGATGCGCACCATCAATGGGGAGTCCCAACATAATGGCCAAATCTTGTAGTGTAATATTCATCTCCCCCTCTCTCAAATGGAATGTATGCAACTCTAGCCTCCATCTCTCAACAAGCGCGGCAACGAGCTGATGATCCAGAAAGGTGAAGTCGCATATCTCTACGCCGTAGAATCTAGCGTTCCAAAGATGGGGATCAATAGCAGGAGGTGGTGAGGTATGATGGAAATGTGATATCTGTGAACACTCAATGGAGGCACAACACATCCCTCTAAAACTAGCCATGAGACATGAATAGCCTGAGATGTGAGAAATATAAAATCTATCATCTGCATAGATGATATCATGATAACTTTTTTTATAGGGAATTAAAAAAATTTTACTTTTATTTAACGAAAAACTAAAATAAGAAAACTGCGGTAGAAAATATATGTGAGAATTATTGTTTGTTCTAATTATAAATTTATTATATTATTGATCTTCAATGAAGTTTAATTTATTCTGATATTTTTAATATAAATCATGATTGTTGAAAAACCCACATTGAATATGTAGAAGCATGATATATTCAATCTCATTCAATGATTATTTTTTTAATATATTTAGTATCACAAAATTCTTTATGAAAGATTCCAAAAATGAGATAAACTGATATTAAAAGGATTCAATACTGAAACTCCCACATAAAAAATATGCATATTTGTGATACAGTATATAGACTTGATCATGGATAATTGGATGTGGTGCTTTGTCCTGCCACTTGGGGACATCTCTTACGAGTATGTCCTTCTGCTTGACAAATACTGCATCGTATTGTCCATCCCCATTGTCGAGGCCAATCCATCTCATTCTTGATTTGTGATGACTTTGGTCTTCCTCGGGGCCGCAACCTCGTAGTATGAAGCCAATATTTTAAAAAACTACATTGAAAAACTAATAATTGAAAACCCACCCAACTTATGAAACTTGGAAATATTCGGGACAATGGTCGGGTGATAAGCAGGCAATGAGATAGAATGAAAGTCACCAACAGGTATCCAAGTTGCACTGTAATAGTTAACCAAAGTGCTCATGTGGTATATTGGGTCAATATATGGCTCCCATGATATATTTACCGATGCACAAGCTGCGATAACATGTGCACATGGGTATCTCAATGCTTGAAATCTACCGCAATCACAATACATGTTATCCAACATCACCACAAACAATCGACCACTAGTGAATGTAGCCCGGTCATAGCATTGTCTTACCTGAAAACTTCTATTTTCCCTTTAAAAACCTAAAATAATCCATCTTGAAGCCTCATTCAGTATCTGATCAATATCACTTTGGAAATGATGAGTAAAAGACATTCTCTTTTCCATCATCTGGTAGGATTTTTAGGACCAGTCAACAAAGTAGTGAACACATCTATAAAATTTCTCTTACACTAACCCTATGATCGGGAGTTTGGGAACACCCTTTGGGACCCCATTTATGAAGTCCACTATATTAGTGGTCATATGACCATATCTTTTTCCACCATCATATGCTAATGACCATTTTTTCTTAGACATTTTCATCATATATTCATACACATCTTCATTAGCAGTTCGAATCTCTTCAAGGAATCGATCAAATATTTCTTGTTGGGGCCCATAAGCTTAAAATAAAAGATAATAATGTATTAAAATGGATATTATATTTTGTTAAAAAAATATACGTTTAGAAAAACATACCCAACTTGAGGATTTCCTTCTTAATGGCCTCATCTCTAAATTTCATATGCACATTACATGCAATATTCCTAATACAATAATGATGATAAGCATTTGGATCCGTCCAAGAAACCATATCACTATTCATCGCCTCTATATTTGCTTGATGATGATCAGATATAAGACAGACACCCTTATTTTTTGTGACAAGATTGTGCACACATGCCAAAAACCATCTCCAGTATTCAAAATTATCCTTTTCAACAATAGAAAAAGCAAGAAGATCACGATTACGATCATGTGTGGCAGTAATGAGTAAAACACTTGTATAAATGCCATAAAGGAAGGTGTCATCTACCTGAATAAATTATTTACCATAGGGAAAGGTAGTGATTCTTGGCCTGAATGCCTAAAACAACCTATTAAACTTCATCTTTGATCGATCAACTCGGTGAGTGTGGGATACATAGTCAACAGTGTCCAATTGATAAAAAATATGATTGTTGAGAGACAACAATTCCATAAGATGTGGCAACATCGCAGAAGTCTCATCCTAATCACCATACACTTTTACAATGGCCTTCTATTTTTCATTCCAAGCTTTGTTATATGATATCTTATAGGTATACAACTGTTGAATTCTTTCCTGAACAAGGGAAATAGGAACATCGTGACATGCTCATATAATCTCACAAATAATAGTTGATATAAACTCTGCATCAATGGAAGAGTGATCCTGCAACAAGCTTGGATTCACACATGTGTGTGGACCTTCTAATTTGGTTATCTTCCAACATGCAAAAAATTTATGAAATATCTCCCTTAATAAAAATTTACATTCTATCCCATATTTCTCACAACAAATGACATATTTTGTCTTCTTTGACTCATCAACCAAAAATGTGAAATTATGCTCAATGTGGTATTGCTTTATCACATTTTTCATGACCAGTTCACTTTCAAACTCCAACCCGACATATTTGACATTATCATTTGAGGCAGACTTATTCCCTATAATTCTAGGGAATTCATAAGCTGTTGTAATGACATTCCAATCAAAATGTTGTCCACGAGACATTCCTTCAACTAAATATCTTAATAATGAAGGATGAGTACTACTAACTGATGGATGTCATTGATGTTTATCTCTCAAAGGAACATTATAATTTTCATTTCCCATATCACCCTCACCCAAATCATCTTGTGGTGACTCCCTAGATTCTTCTTCCTCAGATAAAATTTCATTCACTATATCATCACACAGATGCATGTTATCTACATTTCCTTTCAAATTTTGATCATCTTCTTCATAATTTGTTTCTATCATAGGAGTCATATGAGGAGCCAATGAATAAGAGTGTTCTGAAGGACCGACTTCTACAGAGCTCATAAAAAAAAGATCTATAGTATTTGGTTTCACCATATCAATTTCAAAAAATACCACATACAATTCTGTTAAACCATTACTATGTTGTTTCCTAAATAACAGCCAAGAATCCATCCAATCCTCATAATCTATTATAGGGTACTCGGTTTGCCAAAAACGTTCAACATATTAAATATTCCAATACTTTATTGAAGTAATTGATTGATCAACTCACAATTTTAACTGACTATGAATCTTATTTCAAACTTCATCCAATGTCGTACAACCATATAGATTTACCACTTTAGAAGGTGTCACACTGTAGCTAAAACCCTACTCAGTATAAATGACATCACCATTGCAATATATTTGTCCAGAGATGATTAACTATAAAAAATGATTCAAATATTATTAAATACAACATCGAAATTTTTAATTAGTTGAATTGGTTTTGAATAATTTATTTTTGAATGCAATGGTTTATTAGAGCTTTAATATACGGTTTCATAAATTATAACTGTTGTTGAATAAATAATTAAATTGGTTAAATTGGTTTATAAGAGGTTTAATATAAAATTTAATAGATTTTAATTAATTTTGAATAAATAATTACAAAAATATTATATACAATATCAAAATTTGAATTTATTGTAACTGGATTTTCATAATTGACATTAAACCGAGATTTTTTTAATGTATAAGTTTATCAGAGTTTAATATAATGTTTCATAAACATTAATTACTTTTCAATAAATATTCATGACTTGATTTCGATACATCTGATTAGTTTATCATTATCTGATAAACGAAACGAAACTTATGACTTGAAGACTTTTGGAGTGTCTATTATCAAATCAGCAACCGCCATTTGAACATCTTTCTCAAACACCTCTTTGGGGAAACCACTTCGGGGACCTCTCTTCGGGGATGCCTCTTTGGGGACGCTCTTTGGGGATGCTCTTCAAGGACGTCTCTTCGGGGATGCGTCTTTCGGGATGCTCTTTGGGGAAACCTCTTGGTGATTTTATTATAATTACTAATTTACTCACATGCATATGAGGGGGTCAAGGTGTGTCTTAAATACAAAAGTTTTTTCAAGAGGACACTCAGTTCCATACATACCCAGTGAGATGACTCACATGTCATCAATACGAAAAAATTCATTTATAACAAATTAAATAACCACATACAGAAAATCAGACAATCAAATCCTAATTTATTTTATACTTCATCGATTATAATAATTATTAGTAAATTAAATTACTATAATTGTATATAATTTATAAAAAAATTATATATGATACATATAAGTAATCTATTATTTCTAAATTATATAACTAGTGTAAAAATATTATAATTTAATTTAATTTTAAAATAACATACTTATTTTTTCAAAACATTCAATATGAATTCATACAACATTTCAGACATTACATGATTAATTTTTCTAAACATTCAAATTACACATACACCCATTCAAAAATTAAATAATACAGAACAGAACTAATTAATACATCATGCATCAATACTATGAAATAAATAAATCATACACACCAATATTAATTTCAACATATTATAAATTAAATAAGTAATTCATAATAATTAAATAAACAAACAAAATTAAAAAAATAAAATATTAATTAGAAATTTTACCATTTTAAAAGCAGGAAAAATTTGTTGAGAAAGATATTCTGTAGGGCTTCATAGCAAAATACCAAGCAGAACAAGAATTGAGGGGGGGGGGTTCCTTTTTATAAAAGACCATGGTGAGATGCACCAATGTCATTTGCGCATCCTTCATATACTATATGAAGGATGTGCAAACGGTGTTGGAAAAACCCAGACTCGGTAGATGATGCGTGAACCCCATTCACGCATCCTAGAAGCAAGATAATGAGTGAATGGGGTTCACGCATCTTGAGCCCCAGTTTTAAAAATATTATGATGCCTAACCCATTTAGGCAAAAAATAAATTTCAGAAACATAGAAAAACAAATTATCCCTATACCGCACTACCTGAGATTCAATCACTTGTCCGGGGAGCCTTCCCAAGCATTCATGTGTTACCTTGATGATGTTTTTCCTCACGATATGTTCATGTAGTATCCACAATAATGTGAACAGAGGGTTTTCGGTGAAGAGTCAACTGCACAAAAATTTGTTTCTAGGACTTCTGAAGGCGGCATGTGCCGATCTTCAGATATTTCATTTGATGCTCAGGTGAATCATGAAATGGATTTGTGTAGATCAGATTTGTGGGACACCTGTAAGGATGCATCGTCATCTGGGATGGTGGATGTTTCTGTAAGTTTGGATTAAATGGATCTACCTTTGTTGGATGGGTTTCTGAAGGCCACTCTTTGGTGGGTATCTGTTAATAGTACAAATCATCTGCAAGCAGATGCAGCACCGAAGGGTAAGGATGTTTTCACTCATGCAAGAAGATCGTCTTTATTGAAATTGGAATCTCAAGAGTGTATCCTCAAAAAGGAAAATACATCTCACATTGTGGTGAAAAAGACGGGATTAATGAGTGATTTTCAATATAGAAGTTTTCAGTTATTACACATATCATTTTTCCATGAGTTTCCAAGCTGTGGAAGACGGATGATCTTGTTAGTCGCATTTATTATTTCTATGGATTCCATTAATTCATTTTAATTATGATGGGTAGGGGTTTTTTTCTCGTGATTTTTACCTCTTATGATTTAAATGGGAAAGCATGTGCGATTGGTTCAATATTTTTGAATCCTATGATGTTATGAATTCAAGAGTGGGAGTCTAGGTTTAATCAATTTGAAATCATAAACACTAGGACCTAGGTATGGATTTCTGTTTTGGGGTCAAGGTAGATTATTTGGAACCCCACCATTCTTATGGACATTGCTTGAGTAATCGGAGTCCCAATTAATCTTGATAAGGAATCATATGAGGCTAAATTTGGGCATATTGCTTGGTTCCTGGACAAAATTGATTTTGGAACAACTATGATTGAAAAAAATTTCCTTTCAAATGATGAAGATGATTTTAACCTAAATAATTTTTTCTGAACATCCTCTCTCTTTTTTCATGAAATTTAAGGTTTTAGAGAACTCCATTGAAAATTTATTAGGGATTATGTTTTCTCAACATGTTCCCAAAAGGGTATTCTTCAAGATAAGTGTTGGTGGAAGATTCCTATTAGTGTTCCTACAAATGATGGTAATGACTCGGTACACGACCCTCCCATTGTAAGAACCCAGTTTTTCACTCAGGTATGGATCCTTTAAATTTCAAACTAAATATTTACTTTGGACCTAATATCGATTTATAAGGGGTTAGAAAATGTCTTAGGGGTGTCTGGGGAAATTTTGAAGCCTGAAACCCAACTTTTTGGGAAAAGTAGGCTTGGCGCACGGTATAGAGTAAATTGTGAAGGAATTATGCACAGTTTGGAAAACTATGTAAATTAGGTTTTTTCAAACAGAGCCACCTCTCATGGTTGGCGCATAATCGTGTGGCCTAACCATGAAAGTGCCCCTTTTTCCTAGGTACCCATGAATGGTTTGCACATGGTTTTTCAAAATGTGCAAACAATCCATACTAATGCTATTTTAACGGTAAATTATCCTTTTTCTCTTAATGGTCTAATTAATCCAGCTTGATCTACCCTAATCTAAGCTTATGTGGGATTAACCTATTTATCTCTCAAATTGAGGATTTTTGAAGATCCGTCCTTGGAATCAAGATATATCCTTCATTCGTCAACCGATGGAGCTTTTGTTCATCACATTGGATGCACAACGGTAAATTCGTGAATCCTCTTGATTCATTCTTCTTCTATTTTACTCTTGTCTGATATATCAGAGTATGCGCATTTTTCTCCTTATCTTATATCTACTCCAATCTAAGCCAAATCAAGGGCCAATTCCAGAGGAGGAGAGTCATACAACCCTATGGTCCGTGTTCAATAACTCATCCCTAAAGTTCGTTGATTTTGGATTTTTCATGTAGGGCCCACCAATTTCATCTGGTGCCAATTATAGAATTTATATGCCACTTTCATAATAATTATAATGGAATGGTCATAATCTTTCCAAATATGTGATTAATTGTTGGTGGTTATGACCATAACTCCTTTTTTTCCATGTTAAAGGATATGCCATAATTGTGGTTTAGTGTTTTGACACAATTATGCCACTGTTCGGGTGTGCCATGGCTTGACCACTATAAGGGTAAGATTTTCTATATTAAATGAATTCATTTATATTTTTAATTACATAATTGAAAGTACCATGTATGTGTACTAGTTGACCTACCTAAGGTAAGTGCTTCAAATTTCTAATTAAATGTGAATGATTAATTGGTTTTATATTCGTATAACCCCTTACCACATTAATGGAAGGTATCAGAATGAACCTTAAATTATGGAAAATTCATTACATGGATTTAATTAATGGTCACATGCTACAGGGCCTTGTCACACTAATGAAATGCAAGGCTTGAACCAAATATCATGATAAAATTTTTGCATGCTACTTGAACGTATCACAGTACTAAAAAGAAAGGCTTGAACGTAATGAAATATTACCTTACTTCATAATCGAATAGTAATGTCCGGACTCGAGAACACCTTGGATTATGATTGGGGAATACCATGAGAACTTGGGAACCCCACTCTGATTCAAGGATACTGCTTTTCAAGGATGAGAACCACCATGATCCCGATCCTTGTCTGTTTTTGGATGCCTAGTATGACACCGTAGGATCCCTCCATATTATTACAGGATGCCTCAGATACACTCTTTGGATCCATCATTGACAAGTAGGTTCCATGGTTACATCTTATAGGGCCCTGTCATAGATTATCCCCATCTTACCATAGACAATCACCTTGGATTCGGTATGCACCTCATTATGGAATTCATTGGACATGATCCATGGATTACACTCTTATCATTAATTAGGCTACATTTATCACTGAGTTGGAAACCCTTGATGTCTATGTCACCTTGGTTTTCACCTTGGGACTACACTATTAAATATCATTGATCATGTTTGCCCTATTACATCTTGGAACCTTCAATATTTATACTATCATGAGGTGTTGTTGGTGTTGGATCTACCTCATGAGACCTATCAACATAAAATTGGTAATAATGAAAGAATGAATTTTGTACATGTTCAGACACCATATGAGGTCTGAAGCAGGTACATGGGTATTTGGTTACATTATACTGCTTTACTTTATAAATTCATGCATGCACACTGTTAAATTTACATTACACTGGCTAGATGTTATAGACACCATTCATGGTGGCCTACTAAGATTTATCTCACACCCTTTCCAAGAACAACATGGTACCCGGGGAAGATTATATGGTTGCAGGTGTTGACAAAGGGAAGTATACTACTTCAAACACATGATTTCTTATTATTTAGTATGGAGCTTGATAACATAGGACTTAGATAAAACATAGGATTCATGGGATAATCTCTGATTTCCTTTTTGATTTATGGAACATGTTATGTATGTTATTTGTATCCATGTTATTTAGCTTTCTACTAAATGACATATCATTAGTTGTTTAATTTTATTCTTATTGTTTCAGTTATTATTACTATTGTCTCTATTTTCAGTTGTGCCTTCTGTTTACATATATTATTTCCACTATTTACCTCTATTTACTCTCAGTCACTATGCTACACTTTGGTATTGAGGGCATAGTCTCTCCACAGACACAACCTAGGCCCTCTCTATTGGTCAGAAGCCTTTAGCATTTTAGGATATGTGCTTGAGACCATGTGGACCACCAGTCTTGGGGAAGCCTTTAAGTGGCATTCAGGTCTTGGACGTCACAATGTGGTATCGAAGGTGTTTTATTTTCGTTCCATACTATTTGGAGACAATATACTGGAGATTATGAATGCTTATGACTTGTTAATAAACCGTTCTTGGGTGTCGCAGACCCATGTTTGTGGTGAAATCCAAGTTACCCAAAATGTAATTGTTTTTCTATTTTTCCTAATACAGTTGAAATTATTTCAATGTTGGGTGACGTACGTGTTGTGTGGTGTTTTTGAATATTACTCGAATAGAGGATTTATTTCATACATAGCCCGATGATATGAGGGAAATGATCATTGCTACATGCATTATTATAGTCACCTAGAATTCCTATTCCATTCATGTTTCCATGCCATATAGGTGAATTTCACTACTTTGCATTTCTTGATCTGATTATGATTTTTGAGTGATGTTGTGACAGTTTCATTATATTTTTATGACTTTTGGTATAGATTGAGTGATTTCCAGTCTCAATTCAGGAGGTATATGGGCCCTCATGGGCTGGGATGAGTAATTTATCGAGTCAAAAAATTATGCAATAAATAAATGTGTGTCATTTCTGGTGATAGGTGTATGGGCACTGATTCAATCAAAATGGTTATCCCTTATAAGGTGAATCATGAAATCTAAAATGAATTGGTGGCACATCGTTATCCCGTATTATAATTTTCATGAAAAGTAAAGGAGTGTACCTATAAATTAACTGCAAAATGACATAAAACTTATACATGGGAACTTACCAATACATGGTTGTCTATGTAGGTATTTTAGAGTACAATGCCCTTGGTAGTGAGTTCCCTTACATTAAACATTTTCTAGTGATTCTATCATATGATTCAAATCATTTTCTGAGGTGTGTGATTGACATATGTAGACCAATTCCATAATAATGTCTTCATGTCATTATCTAGGAAGGTGGTGACGATCATGCTCCCAATGTGGTTGGCCCTGAGCTGCCAGTCTTACCTTCAAGAGTGCCACTTGAGGAACCACCTTTTTTACCTGATCTGGGCACGGATTCCCATGTTCATGATAGTTTCCTATGTATGATTTGTTCCATTCACGATTCTTTATAAATTGTACCCACGATGTCTGATCTGACTTGTGAGTTACAAGAGAAAAATCCTCCTATGTTTTTAGGGGATGTTGGTCCATTGGCTACTGAGTGATTGCTATAAGCCACCTGATCTATCTTTGAGTATCTAGAGACACATCTAGAGTATTAGTTAAATATTTCCACATATTTTATTCAGGATTTTTTGAAGTGTTAGTAGTATGTTATTTCCCATGATGGTTGTCATTAGGGAATGTTATGGGCAGATTTCCAGACATCCTTCTATGATCAGTACATTCCTCAGATGCTGAGAGATAACATATCCAAAGAGTTTATTCATCACAAGTAGGGTTCAATGTCAATCATAGAATATTAAAAATATTTTACAGTGTTACAATGAATTTCACCATTCCTAGTCGGAGATTAGATTTCATATGCTAGATGTTTTGAGTATAGGCTCTAGTATTTCATCTATACGTAGGTCAATGTATTTTCCCTGCCTACTTTTTCTACATTAGTTATTCAGGATCTTATCACTGAGCATAGCCTAAGGGGAGACTATAGTACCAGACATAGTGGATCAATTTTGTGTTAGGCTAGCAGTTCTTCTATTGGAAAGAAAATTTCTATCAATATTCCTCATCAAGGTAGTGACAACCAGAGTTCCTATTTTGATAGATCTTTGGTGTTTCATCATTATAGATAACGAGGGCATTCAAATAATCGGCATGATAGAGACACAATGGTGTTCTAGACTTGTGGTTCTATGGGCCATCTTCATCATTTCTGTCAGACCTTTCCATCAGCTTCAAGTGTAAAAGGATCTACACCAACTCCACCTTCAGGAGAGAGTTATTTTACATCACGTCAGGCGGGGAGATGAAATAGCGCCGATAGGTCTGGATGAGGAAGAGGTCATGGTTGTGGTATTCTGACCCTTGATCCCCAGTCGCATCAATAGAGTAGTATTGGTCCTGGTAGTCCATCTATTGCACAAGCCCATGGATTATGTCAACTTCATGCCCAAAAAATAATACTGAGGATCATGTTATGAGACCATCTACAGTACAAGGTACTATTCTACTAGTGTCTACTATAGTATCTAATTCATTAGATACATGTTCTTAAAACTCTTTTATCTTTTTATCTATCGTGGAAAATATGGGACTAGAGATACAGTATTACTAAGGGGTAATGACCCTATATACACCATTAGGGGTATGAATAGATGGAATAGGTCAATGTAAGGACTATATCATTGAGTTAGGTAGTTACCCTTTATTATGGAACCTCTTTTTTCTCTAGATGACAAGATTCGATTTAATTCTTCGGATGGATTGTTCTGTTTACAGTCATAATTTTATAGACACCTATCATCACAGAGAATCTTTTACATCACTAGAGTACAATAGTTATGAACATAATGGTGAGTGGGATTTCTAGGCTGGTAAAGCTAGAATATATCATCATGGGCTTGGTGGAGTGATCGCCAAGATTTAAAATATCTTTATGGATGATTAGGGTTTACATCAAACTAATTTCTCTCCATTAGTGGATTGTTTCAGGTATGTTTTTCCCGAGAATTTTTTTGGATTACCTCTTGAGAGGGAGTTAGAGTTTACAATCGATCTTGTTCCAAGAGCATCTCTAGTGTCTATTCCTCCTTACAAGATAAAACCTACAGAGCTTCAAGATCTCAAGATGAATTTTGAGTATTTAGTGGCCAAAGGTTTTATACGGCCCAATACATCCTCTTGGGGTTCTCCTATGATTTTTTCCAAGAAGGAAGATGGAACCATACGTCGATGTGTGTATTACAAGAGGTTGAACCATCTTACAATCAAGAACATTTGTCCACTTCCTCGAATAGATTATTTCATTGACCAGCTTTGAGGATCAAAGGTATTCTCTAATATCCACATCATATCGGGTTATCATCTGGTGCGAGTCAGACCATTAGACATACCACACACATCTTTCTATAGTAGGTATGTTCTATATGAGTATCTTTTAATGTTGTTCAGTCTTACGAATATACCTTCCATTTTCATGGATTTGGTGAATAGGGTTTCCACCCATATTTGGTCTCTATTTTCATGGTATTTGTGGATGACATAATGTTGTATTCTCACACTCATAGAGACCATGCCAAACATCTTGAGATTATTATGATTACATTGAGAGAGCATCATCTCTATGAAAAGATTTATAAGTGACAGTTTTTTATTGACAATGTCTAGTTCTTGGGTTATATTATCTCAATATTAAGAGTATCTATTGAACCTAAAATGTTTAGTGATATATTTTCCTTAGAGAGGTCCAATAATGTATTTGGTCTAAGGAGTTTTGTGGGGCTGGAAAGATATTACAACCATTTCATAAAATAATTTCCTTGCATTTATTCACCTATTACTAGTGTTACAAAGAAGGGTGTCAGGTTCACATGGTCAGAAGCATGTGATAAATCCTTTCTAGAGCTGAAAGAGAGGCATGTATCAGCACATATTCTAATTCTTCCTGATCTAGGTATAGGTTATACTATCATCTGTGATGCATCAGGCATTGTACTAGGAGAAATGTTGATACAAGAAGAAAAATGTGTTCCCTACGGATCTCAGCAGTTGAGGCCTCTTGAGAGGAATAACCCAACAAATGACCTTGATCTAGAAACAGTTGTTTATGCCTTACATTGTTGGATACATTATCTATTGGGTGAGAACATTGTGGTGTACATGAACCAAAATAACCTCAAATATATCTTTTCTCAGCCTGACATGAACTTCAAGCAACATATATGGGTCTAATACCTAAAATCATTTGATTTTTCGCTTGCTTATACGCCGAGGGGAAGGAAATGTTGTTGTAGATGCACTGAGTTGAAAAATTCAAGTAGATGTCAAATAGGAATTTGGTGATGAATGGATGTTAATGGACCTTTTTTATGAGATTAATCTTGAGTTTAATGACAATCATGATAAGTCTTACCTCACAGCTTTGATAGTTACCTATTCCCTCCTTGAAAAGGTGAATAGTAGGAAATTTTCAGATCCTGATGTCTTGGTTCTCTATGAGAGTATATCAGGAGATAACCCGCCTCTGGATTTTTTTGTGGATAGAGAAGACATTCTACGTCTACATGGATGTATCTATATTACAACATATAAGAGAGAGGAGTTGATGAAGGTGTCCTGAAATTTATAGTGGGTAGTTCACCCAGGAATCTCGAAAATGTATCGAGATATGTGATGCCATTATGGGTGGCCTAGGATGAAACATCAGATTGTAGGCTTCACCACTAGGTGTTCCACCTATCAGCATGTGGTGGAAGATCACTAGAGACCTAAAATACTTTTACAGCCACTTCCACTACTAGAATATAAATGGAAAGTCGTTGATATGGATTTTATATTCGGATTACCTAAGTCGTTGAGGGGTAGCAATGATATTTGGATATTCATTGACCAACTAATGAAATCATCCCACTTAATTCATGTTTTGGAGACTTTACCAATTGAAGAGCTGGGAAGACTATATGAATGTGAGATCATACTACTATGTGAGGTTCCACATACTAACATTTTATATAGGTATGCTCATTTCACGTCACAGTTCTGGAAGGGATTGCAAAAGGATATGGGAACACATGTGCTTATAAGCATAGTTTTTCCCTCAAACTGATGGAAAGTCAGAACAGACAACAAAGGTTCTAGATGATATTCTCTGAGCATGTGTCTTTAATTTAATTGGTTCTTAGTAGAATCATATACCTCTCTTCATGTTCTCCTATAATAAAATCTTTTAGGAGAAAATTCTTATGGCTCCTTTTGATGCCTTATGTGGTAGGTCATTTTGTTCACCCTTGTGCTACCTAGAGGTAGGTGAGGCAACTATACTAGGTCCTCATCTCGTTCAAGATACATCAAATCAAGTTAGGTGATCAGAAAGTGTACAACTACTACTTAGTCTAGAAAAAAATAATTTTTTTATTGTTATCAATGACCTATTGAGTTTGAGTTTGAGGATCATTTTTTTCTTTAATTATCTCCTAGGATAGGGCATATATGGTTACAAAAGAAGGGGAAGTTATTGCATCCTTTTGTAGGTCCTTTTGTAATATTAGAGCGAGCCTGGATGGTATCCAATCAGTTGTTACTACCTCAGAGCTATCATGAAATGCATGATGTCTTTCATGTTTCACATATTCACCAATATCAGGTCGACCCATGTAATACTTTTGATCCTGATGAAGTCAAGTTAGATAATGATTCAAACTTTGAGGAGTATCCAGTATGCATCATCGACTAGATCATGAAGGCTCTATAATGCCAGTTTATCCCTCTAGTATGGGTGTTATGGAAGCACACCCAAGTATAGGATGAGACATGGGAGAGGGATCTGGCATATGTGACCAATGGATAGATTTATTCTCAGGCAATGTTTCTCCACCTTTGGAAGGTGAACTCAGGGGGGAGTTATTTTAAGGGGGAAAGATTATAAGAACTAGTTTTTTCAATCCGGTATAGATATTTTATTTTTCTGTCTAAATCATTACTTTTGACCTAACATGGATGTCAAAGGTGTTATAAAAGGTCCCAAGGGTGTCTGGGGAATGTTCTGATCCCAAAAACCATCTTTTTGGGAAACACTATCTTGGTGCACAGTTTAGATTAAACCATGCATTGATTTTGTACAGTTTAGAGAACCGTGTAGACAGTTTGTTTTAAAGAGCAAAATCACATGGTGGGCACAGGCCGATGTGAAAAAACCATGCAACATCTCCCTTTTCCTAGGTACTCATTCATTTTTTTCACATGGTTTGTCAAACTGTGTAGACAAACCATGCATAGGTTATCTTAATAGTAAATTTTCCTTTTTTCCTTAATGATCTAATTAATCCACCTATGTCTTCCCTAATCCAATATTATGTTGGATTAACCTATTTCTCTCTCAATTTGGGGATTTTTTAAGATATAAATTTGGAATCAAGAGATCTCCTTCATCCGTCAACTGATCGAGCTTCCGTTCATCAAGTTGCATGTGAAACAGTAAGTACTCAAGTCCACTTGAGTCGTTCTCCTTCTCTTTTTCTCTTCATTGAGATATCAGGGTATTATCATTTTCCCCTTTTTCTTAGATATTACCTGATTTGAGCCAAATCATGGACCAATACCAAATTAGGAGAGTTGTACGACCCTAAGGTGGGTGGTCTATAACTCATTCCTAATGTTCATTGATTTTGGATTTATCATGTGGGGTCCACCGATTCCATCAGGTGTTTTTTATATAATTTATATGCTATTTTTATATTCATTAGAACTGTATGGTTAACCTCTTTCTAAATATTTGATTAATTTTTTTTGTGTTTATGACTACAAATTTTTCCTTTCGATGGCTAAGTTTATGTAATAATTTTGGTTTAGTATTTTGACATGTTTATTCCACTATTCAGGTGTGACATGGCTTGACCACTCTAAGGGTAAGATTTTCTTGATTAAATGGCCTAATTTATATTGTGAATTACATAATGGAATGTACCATGTATG
The DNA here is from genome assembly GCA_963277665.1 of Viscum album. Lineage (NCBI taxonomy): Eukaryota > Viridiplantae > Streptophyta > Magnoliopsida > Santalales > Viscaceae > Viscum > Viscum album. The sequence goes on along the minus strand of OY728148.1, from coordinate 1,653,604,966 downwards.
TGTACCACTTGACCAGCCTAAGTTAAGTACTTCTAATTGATAATTAAATGTGAATGATTAATTGGTTGTGTATCCTTATCACCCCTTACCACATTAATGGAAGGTAGCAGAATGAACCTTAAATTATGGAATATGTCTTAGATGGATTAAATTAATGTTTTCATGCAACATGGCCTTGTCACACAAATGAAAGTAAAGGATCACTTTATAAAAAGGTTTCATGCTACTTGACCTTATCACACTAAAAAATGCAAGGCATGAACCGAATGAATTATTACATGACTTCATAATCAAGTAGGTATGTCCTCACTCGATATGACCTTGGATTCTGATTGGGGAATTCCATGAGGAATCGAGAACACCACTCTGATTCAAGAATACAACTTTTTTAGGTTGATAACCACCTCGATCCCGATCTTTTTCTGTTCATAGATGATAGAAATGAAAACATAGGATCCCTCCATATTATTTCATGATGCATTCGATACAATCCTTGGATACAGAATTAATAAGTAGGTGCCATGGTTAGATCACATAACTCCTATCTCTACATAGCATCGTCTTACCTTGGACAATCACCATGGATTTAGTAGGCACCTTATTGTGAAATATCCTGGACATGCTCCTTGGATTACACTCTAATCCTTATCCAGGCTATAATTATTACTAATTTGGTGACCTTTGAGGTCTACATCACCTTGGTTTTCACCATGGGTCTCCATTATTAAATATCATTGATCATGATTTCCTTGTTACATCTTGGAACATTCAGTATTTATACTATCATGAGATGGTTTTAATGTTGTATTTGTCTCATGAGACCTATCAACATTAAATTGGCAATAATTAAAGAATGATTTGTTGAAATATTTAGACACTAGATTTGGGATAAATCAGGTACTTAGATATTCAGTTACATTATAATTCTTTACTATATATATTCATTCCATCACACTATTGCATTTTCATTACACTAACCAGAAGTTATAGACACTGTTGATGGTGGACCACTAAGATTTTTCTCACTCCCTCCCCGGGTTCCGTTTGGTACCCAAGGAAGATTTCATGGTTGAAAGTGATGACAAATGGAAGTATACAACATTTAAAAACAAGATTTCTTGCGATTTAGTATGGATATTGTAGTAGAGGACCAATTTGGAACTCGAGATGCTTGGGATATTCTTTGATTTCCTTTATGATTTGTGGAACATGTTATGTTTTTTCATTATATCCATGTTTTATATCTTTATACTAATGAAGTATCATCAGTTTCTGAATGTTATTCTAGTTTGTTTGGTTATTATTAGTATTGTCCTTATATTCTGTTATGCCTTCTTTTTACATATATTGATTCCATTATTTACCAATATTTACTCTCAACCGCTGCACTACACTTTGTAAAGAGGGAATTTCTCCCCACAGACATGCCCTAATCTCTTACTGTTGTCTGTTAGCCAGTAGCATTTGGAGAGATTCACTTGATGCCATGTGTCCCACTGGGATCAGGGAACCCTTTAAGTGGAATCGAGGTCGAGGAAGTTACAACCATGAATAAGGGATATGCTCTTACTCAAAATTAGAATGAGCTGATCAGGAATGGAGGGGAGATAACTACAACTATACAGAATGAAAAGGCCAATAAACTGAAGATATTTGGTAGTAGAAGAGGGAAAGGATCTTTCCGATATTTTCTTATTGGGATTACTTATATAAATTAGGATTATCATGTTGAATCTGATTATGAAGCTTTAGTACAAGATGACATTAATGCTCATCTTTCATAAGAAGAAAATGTGTTTGTTTCAAGAGAATGAAAAGGAAAAAAGCATGAATATTCTCTAATTCTGCCATTAGATGGAAATGTTCGGGCTAAGAACTCAAAGTTCGGAGAGTCAGGCTGAGAATCCCTAACACTTTTTTTTCTAGCGATAGCATTCAGGTGGTTGATGCCCCACAACATGTTGATTGGAAAAATTAATATTAACTGAATCCCTTGGGTGGTATAATTTAAATAGAGAAATCCTTATCTCTTTAGTAGAAATATGGGATGATAATAAGAGGTAGGCTATGAGAAAGAAAAACAATGGGTTTTCCTGATATTACTGAACTTTGTCAAACTGATTTTGAAATGGTTTTGTAGAAAGAAGTGGATGAGGAATTGGTTCAATAGTGTTCCTTATCTTTCAAAGGAAAGATAAATATAGATAAAGATGTCTCCCATGTAATGAAGAATTATTCACATAGGGCATCTCATCCATTGTCTGACCCTAATGGGAAACCTCTCCTGAAGCACGATTATCATTCAGAGAGGGAAAAATAGAAGGGGCATGGTAAATAACTAAGACATTGAAACAGGGTCGTCATCTAAATAACCATCGTCAAGGATGTGGTAGATATGATAGGGTTGTTGCACATGGGTGTTTCCGGTCTACCAGGTATTCTTCTATGGAGCTCACTCTAGAGTAACCTAAACTTAAGGAAAAGTACTTTGTACTCTTCAAGGAGAAGAATTCATAGTCCAAATAAGAATCTTATGATGATCTATTAGATCATGATTATGGGGATGATCCTGATTCTCCTCATTTGTAGTTTTCTATTTTTGATGAGGGGTTTCCATTTGTTTACCTTATCCTTTCTATTTTCAATGTTTTGTTATTTAGGTTTCAATAATGTTTTATAGGAGTAGGTTTTCTTGGTTCCTCGACCCGTTTGGTATAAATATATACATAGTTATTTAATTATAAATAATTATATATATATATATATAATTATCAAAAAACTATTTTAAAATAAACTTATTTATAATTATAATTAAAAATATATAAATATATATTTAAATAATTATAAAATTGTAATAAATATATTGAAATAACAAATATATTTATATATAATAATATTTAAAAATACATATTTGTAATTATTTAAATATTTATTTATAACTGTATACATTTTAGTTTTTTATTATATTAATTATATTATTAAAATTGTGTCTTTATCAGCACTTTGTTAGCGCTGATAAAAGCCTTCCTAGTCTTTTATAGAGAACCCTAACAAGGTTCTCCTCACTCAAGCCATTCAAGCTCTCACAGAACTAAGTCATTGCCACTGCTCATTCTTGATCTTCTCAGATTAATCGATCATCTCCGAAGCTATGATATGTGATTATTTCTACTCCTCCTTAATTGAAATCCTTGAACATTCCCTCACTGATTTATTTTATTAGTGGTTGAAGATCCACTACTCGCTGTCTAGCACAACAATACTCTCTTCTCCCATAAAATAAATTGAGATCCTCCCTTATAAGTGTGTGTAGCACTTGGGCTACCACTAGTGCAGTGTGCCTCAAATACTATCATCCACAGTTCACTCCTCCACCTCTAATTATAAATGGATAGTCCACATTTTTCTCCCTGAGGTGTTTGGGGTTATCCGTATCAGGTAGTATGAGTGGGTCGCATTATCCAAGTCGATTGATCCACACTAATTTGTCTTATTGAGGTGACTAGATTATAAATAGGGGTGTCTCCCCAATTACCGGAAATTAGATAATCAATATTATGATCTTATGAAGTTGTTATAAGTTTTATTCCTGATTGTTTTAATTCAATTAATAATCCTTCGTATTATTTAGTATCTTCCTTAATGGTTATCAATGGTAATCTATTTTATTGAAACATTTCATGATGTTTTTTGATTTTATTTATTTATTTATTTGAGGATTTTCATTGTGATTTATTAAGGTATTAGTTAATCTGTAGAATGATATATCTAGATGAATAGATTTGATGAATTATCTTATGATAATTGTTTTTAATATTTTGAAATGTAAACTTCTACAAAAAACTATTTTTGAAAAAAAATATTAATAAATGTGATTATCAACATTTAAAATAAATTTATAATCCTTAATTATTCATTTTAAAAAAAATTCTATCATAAAATTTAATTTTAACTTTATTATTATTGTTTTATAAGAGATTTAATTTTATGAAATTATATTTGAAATAAAAAAATCTATTTTACTATTTTAGTGTTTTTAATGTGATAATTTAATGTGAAATTAGTATCAATAAAAGTAAAATAAGAAATATCGGAGTTTAAATAGAATAAGTTGAAACGAATTTCATTATTTTCACGTAATGATATTCCTGAAATGTAATTATATGAATTGAATTAATTGGTTTATTTTCAATCATATATTGAACATAACTCATGTCAATATAAATTTCATTGAAAAATAGAATAACCTTGATTAAAAGTTTATCTATATTGGAAGCTTATTTAGTAAGGTTTTATACTTTATATTACAGTTTGTGTTTATTATTTATAATATATTTAACGTCATTAGTTTGAATGGGGTTTTTACGGGTAATTAGTACAGATTTGATGGGTTCTCTCTACTTTTACTTGTTTCATGGTGTTTTAGTTCCTTTATTTGAAGTATCTTTAACTAAATATGAACTTCTATGACTTAAAGAAAATTATTTTAATTTATTTGATTTGATTTAATTTAATTTAGTTTTTAGGAATCTACAGATTGAAAACATGCATTTTGAATAATATTTTTCTCATTTAAAAAAACATATTGATATGAAAACTCATTTTTTTCATTTGATTTATTATAATGATGAATTTTTTAATTCAGAAAATTTTTTAAGGTTCTTTATAATGTCTTTCTTAAAATTTTGAGTAGTACGTAGTTTAAATGTGTTGGAGTTCTTATGGATTATGGTTTTTATTACGGTTGTGTTTAAGAATATAGGATATATATTCAGGAAATATATATTATAAAACCTATGTAAAAGGGTTTTGAGTATACTCTAAAGTGTTATTTATATATGTGAATTACTTTAGGAATATTGAATTCATAATTGTTCTATTAATTTGATTTAAACATATTTTAATTGAAATGTTGAAGTGATTATCATGTTTTTTCTTTTAAATGTGTATAAGTGTTTGATTAATTTATATTTATTATTTTAATATGTATATCTAAATATTGTGATTTCCTTTTATAGTGATATCATAAACAATTTCATTTTAGTATAAATGATACTTAAATTCATTATTAAATGATTCTTATTATGCAAGGCAGTGTTTTAAAGAACGAATTGAATTTGGTTATTATTTGAGTTGAATTGTAAATTGCATTTTTAAAGTGAGTAAGAGTAATAATTATTTAATAAATCATCATTTTTGTATATTAAAATGATTTTTATTTTAATATATACATAAATTTTTATGTAGTTGGATATATTAATGAGTTTTCAAGTGTTTATAAATTTCATTATTGGCTTCATTTTTAATTTGGGAGGTTTTATTCAGAATACAAAGTTTTAAAGGCTTTTGGAGCTATTTTTTTTATTTCATTGATTTTAAAGGTTTTATTGAAAATAAATGAGTTTCCATATGTTTTAAAAAAATGCAATTTTTCTTGTCCGATTTTATGTGTAATGTCTTTCTTGGGTGAGTAAAAAAAAATTAAAATATTTTATGATATTTTAATTTTGAAATATTTTTTTACGGCTAATATAATTGGGTTGTGATTAGTTTGGTTATATGAAAAAAAAAATTGTTATCATATCAATAATTATAAAATTATTTGATTTTTGTAATGATTTATATTATGTATGATGATGTTTTTAGATAAAATGTTTCTAGGTTGCTGAATTTAGTATAGACTTTATTATATTAAATCAATTACATGATGTTTGAGGGGTATATATTGGTTCAAGTGTTAGATGTATTTTGAACAAATAATTAATTTTTTTAATATTCATTAATGGGAATATTTGGAATGGTTTTGATATATTTTTTTATGAATTATAAAAATGGCATATTTAGTTTTTGAATTTCCTAAAAATTTAAGATGTTTTATAAAGAAAGAAGTGATAGAATGAGTAAAATTCATTAAAACATATTTTGAGAAGCTATATCACATTACTAATAGGTTAGTTTTATTGTGTAAAACTTATTAAGAAATTTTAAAGTTATAATTATGAAATACAAGCATAAAATGAGTATTTAAAGTTGATTCATGATCTACTGGAAGAAAATGAGTGGTTATTTTACATTATTTATTTTTTATTAAACCATGTAAAAAATATTATTATTATTATTATTTTGATCTATTGTGTATCATTAGAAATGGTTTGAGTGCCACCCATAAAATTATATAATGGAAAACACATTTTTCTCAAACACATACAAGATTAGAGATATTAGAATAATTTTATAAAATTTATTATAATATCTTCTAACCATACATGTGGTATGGATCATATTAATAATGTGAATAATATTTTATATATACCTATGAAGGTTTTTGACAACTAGATGTGGAATATTTCCTATAGTTATCTCTGTCATTTTTGTTGGTGAAATAATTTTTTTTATCTCAATGATGTGAAATCCATGAAAACTAATATTTTCAGAAATTTTTATGTTGGAAAATATTGTTGGTGTTTTTAAGGAAATTGAATAGTGTTTTGGATATTATAGGATATGTAAAATATATATAATATTGATAACTCCACTATTGTCTAAATAGGGGTCCTTTAGTGGGATATAGTAATAATATATTTGTTGGTATTTATATAATACATGATATATAGTAATATATAAAAAAATAGAGTAACATAGAATCCAACATCACTTTTATCATAATAACAGTTTCACCTAATCATTTCATGAATTTCAATAATCCTTGACCTTCTGTGAAAATCCAGTGGTTAAATGGCCCTGTATGTTCCAAAGAAAGATATTTCTACACAACTTTAGAAAGTCAAGTCGTAATTAAATGACATGCAAGAAAAAGAGTTCACAAAGGAAGTTTTTCATCCGATAATAAATAATTTTTTTAATAAAATATTTATTACTAATTTTTCCCACACAACATCAAATAGAAAACCTAGACCAATAGCCACATTTTTATCCCATTTTGTTTCTTTTCATGTCACCCTTGTGTAAAATGATTACTTGTCAGCAATCATAACTGATAACATTTAAATGTTAGGTTCCCCTTATTAGAATAATTTATAACTTTCTCATTTGATTTTGAATATATTATGTGTATTTATTTATTTTTTTACAAAATGAATATTTTAGGAACCTAATAGGAAGAATATAAATCAAAAATGGATACACGCTAATCATATGAAAAAATAGTATGAATATAGAGTTAAATATTTCATCATGTTTTCAATAGAGTATTCATATAAACCTTCTAAAATTCATTTTTCATGTTTAATTTCTTTTTAATTAAAGAAAAAATAGTCCAAAATAGTTGTAAGAACATTAGATTGGTCATGTAATAGATAAGAATTGTAAATGTTGGACTAAACAATTTAAAAAATTGAATGTGCACACCGATTGGAATGACACGGTGGTTTATAGAGCCTAGATAGATCATGTAGGAACACTGAGTGGTGGGTTGAATCAGTGTACACAAATTTGAACTGAATTTACTCTCTTTTAAATTATCCCCTCTTACTCTCAAACCACTGACCCAGTTAATATGAATAGATCTATTGTGTTCTCTCAATAATTATAAACACATGAAAATTAGATAGTAAAAGAGATAGTATCACCCATGGATTTTTACAAGGCTTGGTGATACGACATTATCTTTATTTTTTTCAACATATGTTTGTTTCACATATTATCTTATCATTATTAATTTTAAATGATTACAAATTATTACAATTTGTGAATAGTGTTTATGAAATAAATAAACAATATTCATAAGTGAGTGGTGTTCTTTATATTGGTAACACAAATATTCAATTCATTTTTTATAATAGAACCACCATTTAATTAATGATATTAAATAAACATCCTCAAAACAATATTCTCTACTGCACAAAAAGGAATGTCATCAACTATATAATCTTATCTCTTAACTATATGACTTCATCTAGTACTAAATAAATAAGATTATGTGCATATCGACCCACTAATCTTTAATAAGTGGAAGATAAAACTTACAATATAACTCATTGAATTTAGTAATGATCAAATGATGAATCTTTCAACACACTACAAGTTATATTTTTCGTCGATATATCAATTTCATGGGTAGACACTCCTTTTTTCAATGACATTTTCAGCCTCAATTTTATGTGTCCAAGCGGTGTACATAGATTCTACAAAAATATTATTTTGAAGAAATATTTTTTACCAATTAGATCAATATATATACTTGAATCCTCAAAAAAATTCACTCGGAAGTAAACACTTTTGATATTCTTTGTGGCTTCAATTTCAAATCAAGTAGACTTCTTGCATGGTTTTTGTGGAATTTGAAACCCTAATACACTCAATTATGATCTTTATATGTATTTATGATCACATGAATGATATTTACAAGGGTATCCTTAAACTATATAATTCTTTCATTATCCACATTTTCTATTTACATATTCATGTGGGTTCACTTGTGAAATTAATGTTCACTTCTTTTTACACACATAGTTGCAGGTATTTTATACTATATTTTATTACTTCGCACAACACTTCACTGATTCATGTGATGTTCATGACATTTGGATGGTAATGAAACATGCATATTCTATTCATTGACTTCGCCTGATCCAAGTGTGCCTGACACTTCTTCATCAAACACATTGTTCTCTTGAATTACTAGAAGGACTCGTGGGTGAAAATGATCCTTCACATGAAGAGATCTTACAATCTCACATCTTCCATTTCATGATCTCACAAAGTTCACGTGAATTGATCTTATTTAATTGAACTACAGACACATAAATCAGCTACATGATAAGAGGTACTAGTTTCACTGTTTCTGAACTCCTTGACATAAGCAAGAGCTTGTCCATGGGACATTCCTAAACTCTTCTTGTAAGGGAATCACAATAGTGCCACGTGTACCCATATATCCTTTATGTGACTCAGGTGGTGTACTCGGGTTCCCTAATGAGACAAGATATACTATATGTAGGATAACCTTCATGATAGAAAGGTTTTTCTATTATGTCACCATCAGGAAAACAGTCTGTGTCTGTGAGTTCTTCATTGCAAGAAAATATGTGTATGCAGTGCCCTTCGCGAGACTGCAGGTGTTGTCCATGAGTTCTAATCCAAAAATTTTAAAGACATGGATGTATCAAAGTATTATCCTTTTTTAGTCAATTTTTATTTCCCATGGTTTCCTTATGAAATTTATTTAGGAGATAATATGTCTCACATAATACTCCTTCGTGTGATTTGTTTATGCTGGCGTACTCAGTTTCTAGAGACCTTATCAAATTATCAAAATTAAAGAAACACAAACTCTCAGATGAGGCTCAGTTTCTATAGATGAGTTTAAACCACCTATATCTAAATTTTAATGCATTCTATGGACCTATTAAAATTTATAATGATATTAGGATCTTTAATGTTTAACATCTCAGTGTTTTAAATCACTATCGAAACAATCATGTCATCATGTGATAGATTTCGAGAGATTACATCATTGATCATCTGATGGATCTATGAACATCCTCTGAATAAAACTAAATAATTTATTCATTAATATCTACAAAATAAAGAGGTTTTTTATGTTCATAAACCCATCCATTATGGTTGTCTTACTTCTATCTCTAGTTATCATGATAGATTCTTATGATGTCATATGTTTTCATGATAGCTCATTGATTTTTCACTAATAGATCAAATTATATTAATATCATCATTTGGAAACATCATGTGATGTCACTAAATCATGTGATGTCTTCTCACGATGGATTCTCATAATATATATTCTAAGTGTAGAATACTCATGACCAAAATGCCAACCCATATCTCAACCATATCCTTCTTCTTCCTCATGCATTAATAACATCAATTATTCTTTTTTTCAAGACATCAATTATTATTTTCTTCATTCAATATGATATTCAGATTGCATGGACTTATTTAATTGTCAAAACATTGTTATGAACAATGTGTCATTATTAACACATGTCTTGGTCATTTTTAGATTATCTCAATAAACCATAAGATTTAAAAATTATTTTCTACGTGTGACATTCAATGTTATTAGATTAACCCATAAAAATTATCCAGGTTAGAGTTTTTTTATGTTTTCTAAAAAAAATTAAAGAAAAGTATATGTTGTTTTTTAAAAAGAATTATTGAAAGGCAGTTTAGGGCTTTCCACCTTTCTACTAAAATAAAAAATAATAATTTAATTATATATGTTATTATATTTATAAATATATAGATTTTTATATTATGATATATATATATATATATTGTTTTTGTTTTATCCTGTTTATAATTATTTCATTACCATTTGAAATTGAAAATTTTATGTTTTTAAACAACAAATTTTTTAGTTCTCAAATATAGAACATTTTTATGAACTAAGTATGGGTTCTTGTTGATCTTCAAGTTGATAAAAATATAGATCATTCCCTAATGTATCAAAACAATTTGAATGATTTTTATCAGTTTTGAGTAAGTCAGTTGTCCATTTTAGAAAAATTGATGTCATTTTAAATAAAAAGATGAACAGGGAGTCATACTAGTCACAACATGAATCAGATTAAGGTAAAAATGATTTCTACATGTCTCAAATGACTTATGGATCATTATCCTAATGTATCAAAACAATATGAATATGTTTTCTGAATTTCGAGTAGGTCAGTTATCTTTTTTTTTTGAAAGTGATGTAATTTAAAATAAAAAGAGGCACTTGGAGTCATATCAATCAGACCATGTGTCAGATTGAGGTATCAGTGAAACCTACATGTCTCAAATGCCTTATAGATCACTTTCTTAAAGTAACAAAACAATACAATTGTATTTTTTCAATTTTGAGTACATCACCTGTTTTCTTTACTAAAATGTCATTTTAAACTAGAAACATGCACTTTGACCTATACCAATCACATTGTGTATCAGTTTGATGTTATAATGATTCCTATACATCAAAATGGACTTATGAATCAATGTTTTAAAATATCATGAAAATCTGAGCATGTTTTATTTGTTTTTAGTGAGTGACATTTTTTGACTATCAAATTTAAACTAATAACGGACACATTGATTCATAGTAGTCACATCGTACGTCCAATTGACACACATCCACTATCTCTTGTGGAACTGCACTTATGATTCTTGAAATACTCTTAGTATTATTCATCCATAGGATGACTAATTCTCGAAGTAGTAAAAGAAAAATAAATGATATGGAGCATGTCTTCATGCTTTTCAAATAATATTACTAAAGCGTTTTTATGAAATGTTTTTACTTAGAAAAATGTGTTATGTAATATATGGTTTTATATATTTATATATATAAATATTTTGACATTTTTATATATAAGTTTATTATAAAATTACATGATTTATAATTTTTGTATGATTTTACATATTTTTAAATCTTATAAAATATAACCAATGAATAAAATTTTAATGAAAACTGAAACATTGTCTCAACATGTCAAAATGGACAATAGTAATAATAATGTATTAAATTCAACATATAAATAACATATACAAGAATAAGTAAAATCAATTTATATGGGGCTATATTCCATCCTACATGGTGTTCTGTGAAGGATACTCCTGTATCGATATCACCAAGCTCCATCATGGGGTGGAGTTTGATGACCTGGAGAGGCCTGATCCTTGGGCACTAGAACATCGACTGTAACATGCTACACCTGTGTTTTAGTTGTTGGAGGTCTCAACTGCATTTCATACACTACTCCAGATCATTCTCCCACTAGGTTAGTATAAGGATCTTCCATCATCACAATGAGGAACCAAGCCATTGATGGATCAAGACCCCATGTTGGAGAGAATTATAGATATACTCTAATGAAAACGAATCCCATGACTCTTGATGCACAACCACAATTGGCTAAGGCTGGAATACTAGAGGGTGGACCTCTACATGTGGAATAGGTGAGGGATCACGTGCAGGACAACGTAGTCTATGTTTTTTTTTGTTGTGACTACTCTTCACCAGCAACTACTTGAGGATTTTCTCTCAGGTAGAAACCTCAGATCTCTAGGGATGACTCTTGAATATGCTCTTAGGAATCCCATGTTAAGATGACCTCATATCTAACACTAAAGTATGGACAGATTCCTAGATAAGGATCCTCTCCTCCTCTATATCACTAATACTATTAAGATTCTCTAAGAGAGTACATAATAAAGAGATTCAGAATGAATTAGAAAATAGGTTAATAATCAAAATAATGGAAATTTATTGACTTACCATCTTATGAATCTCTCTTCCATGTCAGGTAGGATACAGTATAGACTTCAGTCTATACCATGGCTCACTCTAGACCTTCTCTATAATATATAATCTCATCATAGGTTCACCCTAGAAATAAAGTTATATGCTTCTACCCCAGTGGTTCAGATAGTAAGCATGTAATCGACCCCAGTCCTCATCCTTCCACCATGTCAGCTTCACACCATGATGCTCCTTTGCGTGTCTAGGTGGGAATGGAATTAGCTGATCATAGAAAAACAGGTGCATGACTCTATCAAGCTACTGCCACTCAATAATATAGAAGTTAGTTAGAGGCACAACATCCATAGAATCATGAATTCCAGCACTACGGTATGTTGGAAACTGGTCGAGTATAGCCCAGTATAGAATCTATACAATCTAAAATGACATCTGAAATTTTTCAAAAATGATACTTACTAAAAACAAAAATTAATGCTATTATTACAAATTTTTGTCAGTGATTGATTGTATATACATACCTGGTTGGGTAAGAGACTGTCAAAATTGAGGCGATATGCATCTAAATAGTGTGTTAGAACTATGACAAAAATGTGTCTCTAAATACACTTTTAAAATAAAACATTTAAGGTGATCAATAATGAGAAATTAAATTCAAAAAAATATACTCAAATTGGAAACCAATAGAGATGAGTGATCTTATCAACAACCATGTAGAGTGTCATGCAACATCTCCATAGGGAGCAGTGGACAAGAAGTTTGAGGGTGTAATAGGGGATGTGCTCCATTTCCCACATCTAAAGAAAGATGATGCATCCCCCAGGGTCTGTGTGGTCTCTACGGGATACCATGCATAATGCTCTATATATGTATGCCATGTAGGCCAATCCCCAGCTGTACGTCTTGGCCCAATCAAAGTCCTCCAGTAGGGAAAGATACATCTTGTGCACATGCACCCCTGAGTAATCAGCACACAGGTTCCCTCCAATGAGCCGTAATATATATTAATGGGCATAATGCATGATAGTATGATCATATGCACCATTGAGTAAATTTGGAATCTTCTCCTTCATCCAGATCATAGATATTGACCCTCTATATATAGCCCTACGGTTGTCCAAAAATTATACGCCTAAAAATCTTTAACCGAAATTAGGCAAAGATTCACAGGTGGGTTTAATAACAAATTCCCCCTAGATAAGAAGACCAAGAATAACTACCAAATCCTTGAGGGTTATGGTCATCTCTCCCTAGGGTAGGTGAAATGTGTGTGTCTCGGGTATTCACATCTCCATGAGGAAATAAATCAGGTGATGATCAACAAATCTGATATTTGATGCGGTAATGTTGTAGAATCCATCAAGATGTATGTATGGTCTAACGGCATGTGGAGAATACTTGGGATAAAAATAGCGCACTTGACGCACTCTAATTGATCTAACCTTACCACCATCTAACATGACCTGGGAACACATGCCAATACTGCTCAGTGAGTAGTATGGTATCCTCAATCTGTATATAAACAAAACAAATGTCTCATATGTGTAAAAATGTAAATTAAATGTTATGTTCTTCAGAATGTTATAACTAATAGCATGTTAGACATGTCCTATTTATTCACATTGTTCTTATTAAGTTATTTATTATAAAAATAAAAAATCACGTATTCATGTTTTTTTAAAAATATTACTAAAGTGTTTTTAAGATATGTTTTTACCTTGAAAAGGTGTTGTCTAAGATATTGTTTTATATATTTATATTTATAAACATTTTATATTCATTATGTAAAAGTTTGTTTGAAAATGGTGTGGTTCTTAATTTATGTATGGTTTTCCACATGATGGTATGTTTCATTATTATTTGCTCACATGTATGATTTATGGTTTAGACATGGAAAGATTGATTATGCATTAATGTCACCTCCAATTCACTCTTTGTATTCCTTTTATTATCAATATGAAAGTATTAATTTTATTTGATGTTAAAAGTATTTGGAAAATTCATACAATTCTACAAAATGAAGAATCTTATAATAATATCATATAATTAACAATAATAGAAGACCACATAAGAGACAATACATCATTGGGGCTGAGAGTGTGAACTTGATCCATCAATATTAGGGAATTGTTTCTGGTTATGACCTTTTTGATGACATATGGCTCATCTCAAACTTTCAGTTTTTTCTTATGTCCAGCCCATCTCATTCCGAATCATACTGGACTTTGGTATCCCTCGTTTATGCAACTTGTTGATGTCAGGTATCAGTATCAGTTAGCCTTCAAAAATTGGGGAAAATTGAAACTCCCCAATAGGCATCCATCATGCAGCATATCATTTAGCAATGGTGTCCATCTGGTACATTAGATCAACATATTCTTCCCATGATATGTTCGCAGATGCACATGATGTGAGGGTGTGTGCACACGGAAAATGCAAGGCCAAGAAGTTTCTTCATTGGCGTTTCCTCAATTCCCGTAGTACCACCATTTTTTCACCGATGCAATTTGTGATGGGGTCTGAAATCTCATTAACATCAAATTGAGAGTCTTCTTAGAAAAAACGGATGACATGATAACTATAAACTTCTTCAATGTTACTTTCAATATCTCATTGAATGTGACTTCCATACCTTATCCCCTACTGAATTTCATATGAGTATAGTTACTGTATATCATTGAATTACTTCACGCAATGATATAATTTATGTATAACTAGAAAAATTATAGGTAACATGCGAAGACACTTGAAGACACCATGATGTAGTCCACAATATTTTTGTTCATGTGACCATACCTCTTCCCCCCTTCATATGTCAATGTCCATTTTTCTTTTTGAATCTGCAACATATAATCATACACTTCTTGATTAGCCTTACAGATTTGTTCTAAACATTCTTCGAACCACTATTTATCTGGATCATATGCTACACATAAGTGATAATATTTCACATAATTTGATATTATATTTACATTGAAATATTAACAAATAACCAAAACATTGCATACATATCCTCATGATTTTCTTATTCATATGTTCATTGTGTAATTATTACCCCAAATTTCTAGCAATGTGTCTAATACAATACTGATGATGTGCATTTTGGGGTCTCCATGTATCAGGGTCCACATTGATTGCCTCAATGATTGCCTGATGCTGACCAGATATCAAACAGACACCCTGAATGCTACTGAAATGGTTGATGATACATGCCAGACCAACTCTATGATTCATAGTTTTCCTTCTCCACAATGAAAAATGAAAGCGGAAGAGGTGAATGGTTTCCATATTGGGTTTCCACAATCATTAATATTCCCTTGTCCTTTTTGTATAGAAATGTTCCATCAATAAGAATGAACTTTTTATTGAAACAAAATGAGTAGATAGTGGTGAAATGACTGCAAAAACCGATGAAATTGAGCATGAGATGGATCAGGATGGTTATCTTGGGAGACTTGTTCATTTGTATCAATATGGAAGAAAATTTGGTTATTGTTCCTCAATATGTCTAGAAATTGAAGCAACACCTAATACGAGTCATCCCAATCCCCATAGACCTTCACAATTTTCTTTTGTTTCTACATCCATGCCTTATTATAAAAATTCATATAATTGAATATTTGTTGTATCCTCTCTTGCATAAGGGCTATAAGAAAATCATGGAATGTCCTAATAATCTCAACAAAAATGTATAACACGTATTCAGAATCCAATGATGTATGATCTTATATCAGGCTTGGATGAATGTGAGAATGAGATTTCGCAATCCTCGAGATTCTCCAACCACCAAATGAAATGTCTGGAATCACCCTCATGAAGAATCTACAATCATCCCCATACTTCTGACACATTATGAGAAATTTATTATGGAATTATTCGTGAACTATATATCTGCAGTTCCTCTCAATGTGAAATCTTTTTAGAATTCTTTTTAATACATCTTTACTTAAAACATTACTTCCAATATATAATTTTTCTTCCAGGTCAATAAACATATCTAGTAAAACTCATGGAAACTCATTTATAGGTGTGAGAACATTACAGTCGAATTCAGGAACACGTGTCATTACTTATGAACAAGATTCAAATATTGGGGGATGATTTATTGTGGGTTGAGTTTGTTTTACAACTAATATATTTCTAGAAACTTCCTCCCCAACTTCCACTACTCCCTCCTCATTAGCATTATTGTCACTATCTATTCCATCATTAATAAGATACTCATAGAAAGTTGTATTTACATGTATATATGGGATATCATATAGGTTTTACTCTTCTGTATCATTTGGAATAGGCTCAATTAAATAGGGCATACCATCATGAACCACACTTATAAGTCTAAGACTTCAAAAAAATGGATGTTGTTGTTTTACATTAGAATAATCAACATATAACTCCATCATGGTACCATCTGACCACTGAGAAATTATTTTAATTGCATTTACCCACTGCACATCATCATCCAATGGAAAAACTAAATGCCATAGTCTTGCCAATAATTTCAAATTTCTATAGTTCAAGACTTGATCTCTTGATCGAATCCAAAATTTAACGAACCAAGAATTATCTCTTCAATGTAACATCCCAGGTAAATAAAGAATAATACACTTTCATATTTATTAATATTTGCGAATTAAATATTAATTTTACTTTAAAGGGGTTTCTATGTTCGATAGCATACCCGATACGCAACAAAGTGTTTCTTTGAAATCTTACGTTGCACACTAGTATTAAAATAATATTATTTTAAATGGTAGTTAACAAGTAGACATTGTATTGGAAGGAAGGAATATAAATAACTAAAATATGATTATATATGTTTTTTAAATGTTTTTACATTTATCCAATAAAGGATAAAGGCTTAAAATACGAAAAGAATTCAATTTTAGGCATATATACTCTAATTTTCACTAAAGGTCCACTTATTGCCTTTTGATGGTGAACCATCATTAAATATGGTTTTGGTAACTATTATACATTCTATTAGACCAAATAAAACTCTTATCTATGATTGGTACATTGAAATATAATTTGGATAAATTATTGGTATCTTTCCAATAAAGTTCATTTTTTAATGAATAGTGAAAAATGTTGTATTTTAATTCAAAAACTCTTTTTAATATATTTTATTTATATGATTATATTACCTTTTTAATTGGTTTTAATGTGAAATTAGAATATATTTTTACCATTTAATCCAATGGTGGTCATTGGAATTAATTTCACTTTGAAATTGGACTTAAACTAGTGTCAATCTTTTGTTACATATTGTTTCTTAAAAACATGCTATTTGATTAGACAGTGGGAATTAATTATTAAATTAATTAATGAAACATCTATGTTTTGAATTTTGTAAAATATACATCATTTTTAAATTAGGAATATCAAATATATCTTATGGTGAAGTTTTGGTATTTTTCTAAAAAACCTTAATTTTTTATGAATAGTGAAACCATAAAGTGGTAGTTACAAAAACTGATATTTCGTTTAAATGGAAATTTACCACTTCTGTGATTTGAATTTCAAAAATACAATATAAATGATTTTAATTATTAATTAAAATGTGGTTCAATGGGATGAAAATAAGTTTTGATGAAAACTAACTTTTAAGTTTTATTAATCGCGATTAAAGGTAATTAGTGTGATTTAAGGTAAAAATGATATTATAATAAAATGAAAATATCATGACACTTGCCCTAACCCTATTAGATGAGTCAGGGATGACCAAGACAACCCATGGGTAGATTTCGGGGTCCCCATGGAGTCACTTGGGTAAGATAATGACATTAATGCCTTTTATTTAAAGTAAAAGAAAAAATGACACAAACAAGTATTGTTTTACTAAATCAATATTTACATGGGGATATACAAGTAATATTTTTGTCTATAAATATTCATTGGAAATAAAAAAATATTTCCTACATCATAGTTTTTTTTATAATTTTTAGACATTAAATAAAATAAATTATTTATGACACAATGATGATGCAACGATTACCTCGTTATTTAACGATCTAAATAAAATGGAAAGATAACGTAAAATATAAGACCTAAACATTTCAAAAACCTATTGTAGGGGTGGATTTATAACCCTTATCACCTTATCCTCAAAACACATCATTGTGGAACCATTAAAATCCGAAACTCATTTGAAAAAAAAGTAAAATTTTATACATTTCCAAGAGTGCCCTTCCTCTCCTCTTATAAAAGGCCCCCACCTCTACCTCCTTACCCACACATCTCAAGCCTTTGGCTCGGCCACAATCTGATCATTTGGTCTCTCCACATCCCACTCCATATTCTAGAAGCCTTACCTTTGTCAGTAAGCTCTTCAAGAAACCCTTTTGGTTCAAACCAAGGGGAGTTACCCGATTTTAAGGTAAAGTCTTCTCTAATGTTCTTTTGTTTTATTTTGCGTCTCCAACCCCATAAAATCTTTTTATTCATTTATTTTGTAACAAATCCAGTATCTTAGATATACTATGATGTTTTTATAATAAGTATTCTAGCTACACTTACAAAAAACTACATCTAATGGTTAAAGAACATACTATTTCTGTGGATGGTGAATTTCTGCCTTACAAAACGATGATTGTTCAATATTCTTTTAAAACCTTCAAAGGTGGCCATTAAGATGTTACTATATTTATATATGATATATAATATGTTTATAGTTTCCTTAAGAGTCTGTATTTTTCATTTATGGCATACCTTTATGGTTTCCATTATGGGTAAACACGATAATTTCATTTTAGGAAGTGCGGACTACCGCCCCCTCAAAGTGATTTGATTTGTTAATGCCATATGTGGGATGTATAAAGAATGGAGTTAATGTTATTATATATGATGTTATACTGGAATTATAATATACCCTTATATATTTATGATTTCACTCCATTATATATGAAATAGAAATGAAAGTAGCGTTCATGCGTACGTACGTCTTACCGTCTCCATGAACGGTGCATTTCATTTCTTACCTCTAAATGTTATGTTATATTATAAATACATGTATATGATGGATATATATGATATATATGATATCCAAATCATGAATATCATTATGGATATAATGAAACTTTGACCACATAAACAACATGTAATTGTAAGAAGTCCATTTTTGACTTAAGTACCAAATATCGAAAAAATGAACTTTGTGGAATTAAATGATTACATAACATATATAACATGGAAATAAGTTATATAAAAGGAATAATAAACTTGAAAAAGGTTCTTAAGAAATTATAAATTAACACTAGTTTATTATTCAGGAGATTAAAGAGCAATCGAGTCACGTCGGACACGAGGTATGTGACTTCATCTCAATCTCCTTTCATTGAGGCATATTTTGTTTTATACACAACTTTCTTTTATACGGTGTATAAACCACTTTGAATTTTATGTTTATTCAAAAGGAATCTTTTTATATGAAGCATTTTACTAAATGACAAAAAGGAATGTTTTTTTAACGTACGTGGTGACAACGACATTTTCCTCCGCCACGAGTATTATTTGTTCTTTGGCTTCCTCAACAAGCCGTAATGTTTTTAAAATGAAATAAATACCATATAATATTTTTTGTATATTGGTATTAAAAATGGTTTTTATAATGGATTTTTTATGTCAATATATTTAAGTGATATATTGTGATCAAAGTGTTGAAATGTTTTATTTCCATTATATTTGTTTTATGTCTTACGATTTTATAATGGT
This sequence comes from Viscum album, assembly GCA_963277665.1. Classification (NCBI taxonomy): domain Eukaryota; kingdom Viridiplantae; phylum Streptophyta; class Magnoliopsida; order Santalales; family Viscaceae; genus Viscum; species Viscum album. The sequence continues at coordinate 1,653,585,036 of OY728148.1, read as the reverse complement.
ACATGGACATTTGACAGGTGGTTATATGATAAACCATATGACGGGTGGTTGCATGAATACCAGGATGGGTGGTTACGTTATAACCTCCAATTCATTGGGTATAGAAGTCGGCCGTATGGATATTCCATTAAGTGATATGTGTGGAAGTCGACCGTATGGTTATTCCATTTAAGTATGTTTATGTCCTAAGTTACCTTTATATGTTATGTGTTATTTATATGGGATTCATGGTAATATTTTGGTTTCAAAAGGGTAATTAATGATATTTTATTCAGTGAAGAGTTTTTACTAATTCATAAAGGCAAAAATTATTACTTTGATAAAGTATACATGGTTTACTTGTTGTTTTGAAAAACTAACAGTTTTCATTCTTTGGGTATCCCTTACTGAGCTTTTTATGCTCACCCCAAGTTTTTGAATTTTTTTTCAATGTACTTAATGTGGAATAGGGTCAAGGATGGGATCGAGGAATAGTCATGCTATCAAAAACATGGAACTAGACATGTTTATTTTTAAGAGTTTTTATTTTATTGAAACTTAGTAGAAGTGTCTAATTTGTAATCTTTTGAGATGTAATAGTTATGTCCTAATTATCTAAAACTCTAAACCTGAAAATATCCTCAATGTGGATTATTCATTTAATTCAATATTAAGTAAGGTTTATTTCTAGGGCCTTATAGTTGATATCAGAGGTTGGTTTGGACAACATTAGGAGTTAGAAAATTTTTAAATTATAAATTAAATTATGGTATGATTGAAATGATATAGAATTTAAAGATTACCATGTTGCTTCTCCTAAGATATTCCTGTGTTAAGAATGGTTTTTCATAGAGGAAACAGAACAGATTTTTTGGGAAGTCATACGGAGGGAAATGATCTTTCAAATCAGTATCCTGAGATGTTTAGATTCAGAACTAAACAGTTTGATGCAGTGATGGCTCAGTTGACTCGGGTGAAAAATGTTGGTTGTGTTTATTGATGATATTTTGGTGTTTTCTAAAAGTAAAGAGTAGCATGAAAGTCATTTAAGGGTTATCTTTCAAACCTTAAAAGAAAAGAAACTGTATGGAAAATTCAGAAAGTGTGAGTTTTGGTTATAAAAAATTTCTTACCTTTGTCACATTGTTTCAAAAAATGGGATAACTGTTGATCCTGCAAAATCAAAAGTTGTTGAAGAATGGCCAAGACCCAAAAATGTAATCGAGATCCATAGTTTTCTTGGTTTGGCAGGTTACTACAGAAGGTTTGTTGAATGTTTTTCACGGTTATCTTGTCCAATGACTAAGCTAACTCAGAAGGGTGTTAAGTTTATATGGACAAAATAATGTGATGATTGTTTTCAGGAGTTGAAAAGAAGATTGGTGAATGCTCCAGTTTTGGAACTTCCTTTCTGGGATGGTGAGTTTGTTATCTAGAGTGATGCTTCATTGAAAGGAATTGGTTGCGTCCTAATGCATAATGATCAGTAAATTGCTTATGCTTCACCTCAGTTGAAAAATCATGAGGTAAATTACCCTACACATGACTTGTAATTAGCTTCTATGGTTTTTTCTCTAAAAATTTAGAGGCATCATTTGTATGGAGTAAAGTGTGAAATATATACTGATCACAAAAGTTTAAAGTATATATTAACTTAGAAAGAATTGAACATGTGACAAAGAAGTTGGATAGAATTAATCAAGGATTATGATTGTACAATTCATTACCATCCGGGAAAAGAAAATAAAGTGGCTGATGCTTTGAGTCGAAAAAGTAATGCTTCATTAACTATGCTAAGTTTGGAACGAGATCCTTTGGTTATTGATTTTATGAACTTTGGCATAGAAGTTTTTGGTGCTAGAAGTTCTTCTGTTTTGTTTTAGGTATCAGTGAGATCATCTCTATCAGACAGAATTAAGCAAGCGCAGAAGAAAGACAGTGGGTTGCAGAAAAAGGTAGAGTTGGTTCATAAGGGTAAGTTGCCTGAATTTAACATTGATAATGATTGTGTTTTGAGGTTTGGGAAGAGATTATGTGTGTCTGGTTATTCATATTTGAAGAATGATTTGTTATGTGAGGCTCATAGTTCCCCGTTTTAAGTTCATCATGGCAGTACTAAGATGTACAGAGATCTGCAGGAGTATTACTTGTGGGATGGAATGAAAAGATATATTGCTGATTTTACTGTAAAGTGTTTGACTTGTCAGCAGGTTAAAGTAGAGTGGCAGTTACCGAAAGGGATGCTGTAGTCATTACCGTTGCCAGAGTGGAAATGGGAAAATGTATCCATGGACTTTGTTGTGGGATTACCGAGGACATCTCAAAGTAATAATGCAATCTGGTTTATTGTTTATCTCTTGACTAAATCTACTTATTTCCATCCTATTCGAGATACGTTCTCTATAGATCAACATTCTCGATTGTATCTTAAGGAGATAGTAAAGTTACATGGAGTTCCTCTATCCATTGTATCTGATCGTGATCCCAGGTTTACTTCTAACTTTTGGAAAGGCTTTCAGAAGTCATTGGGTACTGAATGAAATTTTAGTACAGCTTTTCATCCTCAATTAGATGGGCAGTCAAAACGAACAATTCATACTTTGTAGGATATGCTACGTGATTTTTCGATGGATTATCATGGAAGTTGGGACATACATCTTTCTTTGGTTGAATTTTCATATAATAACAGTTTTCATTCCAGTATACAGATGGCTCCGTTTGAAGAATTATATGGTAAACGATGTCAAACTATAGCTTTCTAGGATGCAGTGGGTGAAAGGAAGCTAATGGGACCAGAATTGGTAGATGAGATGGTAGAAAAAGTTCAGTTGATTCAGAAACACACGAGAATAACTCAGAGCAGACAGAAAAGTTATGCAGATAACTGGAGGAAGGATCTATTTTTTGAGGTAGGTGATCTTGTTTTTATCAAAGTTTCACCATGGAAAAGTGTGATGTGATTTCGTAAGAAAGGAAAGCTGAGTCCATGATTCATTGGACCATATGAAATTATGGAGAGAGTTGGATCAGTTGCATACCGAGTGGCTTTACCTCTGAGTGTATCTCAGGTACATAATGTTTTTCATGTTTCGATGTTGAGAAAGTATATGCCAGATCAATATCATGTTTTGAGCCCAGAGGTAGTTCAGTTGGAAGAGAATCTCTCTTATGAAGAACAACCAGTCCAGATTCTTGACCGAAGAGGGAAAATGTTGCGAAATAAGGTAATTAACCAGGTAAAGGTTTTGTGGAAAAATCATATGGTTGAAGAGGCAATGTGGGATTCTGAAAATTCTATGAGGGATAAATACCCCCACTTATTTTGATAAGTGAATAAAATTGTGAGGACGCAATTCCCAAAAGGAGGGGAGGATGTAACATCCCAAGTAAATAAAGAATAATACATTTTCATATTTATTAATATTTTCGAATTAAATATTAATTTTACTTTAAATGGGTTGCTATGTTCGATAGCATACCCGATACGCAACAAAGAGTTTCTTTGAAATCTTACGTTGCACACTAGTAATAAAATAATATTATTTTAAATGGTAGTTAACACGTAGCCATTGTATTTGCAGGAATGAATAGAAATAACTAAAATATGATTATATATGTTTGTTAATTTTTTTTACATTTTTACAATAAAGGATAAAGGCTTAAAATACGAAAAGAATTCAATTTTAGGCATATATACTCTAATTTTCACTAAAGGTCCACTTATCGCCTTTTGATGGCGAACCATAATTAAATATGGTTTTGGTCACTCTTATACATTCTATTGGACCGAATAAAACTCTTCTTTATTATTGGGACATTGAAATTTACTTTGGATAAAGTTTTGGTATCTTTCCTATAAAGTTCATTTTTTAATGAATAGTGAAAAATGTTGTATTTTAAATCAAAACCTCTTTTTAATCTAATTTATTTATATGATTAAATTATCTTTTGAATTCGTTTTAAAGTAAAATTTGAATATATTTTTACCATTTAATCCAATGGTGGTCATTGGATTTAATTTCACTTTGAAATTGGACTTAAACTAGTGTCAATCTTTTGATATATATTGTTTCTTAAAAACATGCTATTTGATATGACAGCGGGAATTAATTATTAAATTAATTAATTCAACTTATATGTTTTGAATTTCGTAAAATAGACATCATTTTTAAATTCGGAATATCAAATATATCTTAGGTTGATGTTTTGGTATTTTTCTGAAAAACCTTAATTTCTGATGAATAGTGAAACCACAAAGTGGTAGTTACAAAAACTGATTTTTCATTTAAATGGAACTTTACCACTTCTGTGATTCGAATTTCAAAAATCCAATATAAATGATTTTCATTATTAAGTAAAATGTGATTCAATGGGATGAAAATAATTTTTTATGAAAAGTAACTTTTAAGTTTTATTAATAATGATTAAAGGTAATTAGTGTGATTTAAGGTAAAAATGATATTATAATAAAATTAAAATATAATTACAATTGTCCTAACCATATTGGATGAGTCATATAAGACCAATAAAACCCATGGGTTGACTTGTGGGACCCCATGGAGCCACTTGGTTAAGATAATGAAATTAATGCCTTTTATTTAAAGTAAAAGTAAAAATGACACAAACATGTATTGTTTTACTAAAACAATTTTTACCTGGGGATATACAAGTCAGATTTTTGACTATAAATAGTCATTGGAAATATAGAAATATTTCCTACATCATAGTATTTTTTTTATAATTTTTAGACGTTGAATAAATTAAATTATTTATGACACCATGATGATGCAACGATTACCTCATTATTTAAAAATTTAAATAAAATGGAAGGATAATGTAAAATCTAAGACCTACACATGTCAAAAACATATTTTATGGGTGTATATAGAACCATTATCACCTTATACTCGAAACACATCATTGTGGGACCATTAAAATCCGAAACGCATTTGAAAATAAAGTAACATTTTATACCATTCCAAGAGTGCCCCTCCTATACTCTTATAAAAGGCCCCCACCTCTACCTCTTTACCCACACTTCTCAATCCTTTAGCTAGGACAATATCTGATCATTTTGTCTCTCCAAAACCCTATCCTAATCCTAGAATCCTTACCTTAGGCAGGAATCACTTCAAGAAACCCTTTTGGTTCAAACCAAAGGGAGTTACCCGATTTTAAGGTAAAGTTTTCTCTAATGTTCTTTTGTTTTATTTTGCTTCTCCAACCCCCTAAACTCTTTTTATTAATTTCTTTTGTAACAACTCCAGTATATTCAATATATATTATGTTGTTATAATAAGTATTTGATCTACACATACACACACCTAAATCTAATGGTTAAAGAACATACTATTTCTGTGGATGGTGATTTTTTGCCTCACGAAATGATGATTGTTCAATATTCTTTTAACACCTTCAAAGGTGGACATTAAGATGTCACTATATTTATATATGATATATAATATGTTTATGTTTTCCTTAAGCTTCTGTATTTTTCATTTATGTCATACCTTTATGGTTTCCATTATGGGTAAACACGATAATTTCATTTTAGAAAGTACGTACTACAGCCCCCTCAAAGTGATTTGATTCATTAATGCCATATGGGGGAAGTATAAAGGATTGAGTTAATGTTATTATATATTATGTTATAATGGAATTATAATATACCATTATATCATTATGATTTCACTCCATTAAATATGAAATAGAAATGAAGGTAGCGTTCATGCGTGCGTACGGCTTACCGTCTCCATGAACGGTGCATTTCATTTCTTACCTCTAAATGTTATGTAGTATTTTAAATACATGTATATGCTGAATATATATGATATATATGATATCCAAATCATGAATATAATTCTGGATATAATAAACCTTTGACCACATAAACAACATGTAATTGTAATAAGTCCATTTTTGACTTAAGTAACAAATATCGACAAAAAAAACTTTATGAAATTAAATGATTAAATAACGTTTATAAAATGATAATAATTTATATAAAAGGAATAATAAACTTTAAAAAGGTTCTTATGAAATTAGTAATTAACAATAGTTTATTATTCAGGAGATTAAAGAGAAATTGAGTCACATTGGACACGAGGTATGGGACTTCATCTCAATCTCCTTTCATTGAGGCATATTTTGTTTTATACACAACTATATTTTATACAGTGTATAAACATCTTTTACTTTTATGTTTATTCAAAAGGAATCTTTTTATATGAAGCGTTTTTCTAAAAAAAAGGAATGTTTCTTTTAATGTACGCGGTGACAACGACCTTTTCCGCCGCCACGAGTATTATTTGGTCTCTGGATTCCTCAACAAGCTGTAATGTTTTTAAAATGAAATAAATACCATATACTCTTTTATGTATCTTGTTATTGAAAATGATTTTTATAATGGATTTTTTATGTCAATATATTTAAGTGATATATTGTGATCAAAGTGTGGAAATGTTTTCTTTCCATTATATTTGTTTTATGTCTTATGATTTTATAATGGTACTTGGACATTTGATGGGTGGTTATGTGATAAACCATATGATGGGTGGTGCCGTGAATACCAGGATGGGTGGTTATGTTATAACCTCCAATGTATTGGGTATTGAAGTCAGCCGTATGCATATTACATTAAGTGATATGTATGGAAGTCGACCGTATGGTTATTCCATTTAAGTATGTTTATGTCCCAAGTTACATTTATAAGTTATGTGTTCTTTATATGGGTTTTATGGTAATATTTTGGTTACAAAAGGGTATGTAATGATATTTTATATAGTAAAGATTTTTTACTACTTCATGAAGGTGAAAATTATTACTTTGATATAGTATACGTGGTTTACTTGTTGTTTTGAAAAACTGACAGTTTTCATTCTTTGTGTATCCCTTACTGAGCTTTTTATGCTCACCCCAAGTTTTTTAAATGTTTTTCACAGGACATAATGTGTAATATGGTCAAGGATGGGATCAAGGAATAGTCATGCTATCTAAAACATGGAACTAGACATGTTTATTTTTAAGAGTTTTTATTTTATGGAAACTTAGTAGAAGTGTCGACTTTGTAATCTTTTAAGAGGTAATAGTTATGTCCTAATTCTCTAAAACTCTAAACCTGAAAAGATCCTCAATGTTAATTATTCATCTAATTCAATATTAAGTAAGGATTAAGGTCGGGTCCTTATATTCAAGGTCACTTAGGGTTACACAATCACCTGTACTAACTACTATTATTGTTTTTGTACTATAAGAAGCTTCGTGATCAGTTTGAATAACTTCCCTGTAGTAGTACACACAGGAAAACACGACTCTCTACATCAAAATTTTGTTTTTATAATGATTCTGATAGTGTAACTAATATTGATAATAATGGTTGACCATATAATATTTATTATACTTTAATTTTATAATGTATTTTTATACCCTAAAATCTGATACAAATGTTTATTAGAATATAAGTCACAAAAGTTTTTGGAAACCAAAGTAAAAAAAAGAAAAAAGAAAATATTAATACTAATCATTGAAAAATTTATATTTATGATCAAATAAAGTTAAATGGAGAAGAACAATAACATTAAATAACACATTAATGTTTTACAACATACATGAAATACAATCATTTTTTAAATTGATCATAATTTGGATGAGAAGAGCCTGTCTTTGGAAGTGAGTTAAAATCAAGTAGATTTTTATATGGTAGATTCATAACATCTTCTAAAGATATATACTTAACAAGTTAAGTACATACCTTTTGAAGATTTTATCAAGCTACCAAATAAAAAAAATTTGGATTTTACCTCACTTCCAAAGTCAATATCATCTCATCCAAACCATGTTTAATTAAAAAATGTCAAGGTATTTTTGTGTGTTGTAAAACATTCATATGTTATTAATGTGTTTGTTCATATCAATTTCATTTTATATTACTATATTTGTCATTTTATCAGTGATAAGTATTATTAACTAATAGTTATATGTATTCATCTTTTAATCCTATGTTAATCATTAATTAATATATACTTAATCATTACTAATAATAACTATTATTTCTAAACTATATAATCTTTACGATACGAAACTTTTAGAACATATTCTTATATACTAAATTATAATTGTAATGTTTATTAGTGAAAATTTTAACTAGTTAATATTTTTTAATTAATATTTAATCCTTACTATATTATTCTTTAGTTAATCATTATTTGATCATTCTATAATCATTCCTTATTCAATCATTAATCATATGAAATTCCTTAGTTAATGATTACTAGTTAATAGTTACATTTATTCTTTTGTTAATCTATAGTTATTCATTAATTAATCTGTACTTAATCATTACTAATAATAACTATTTTTCTAAACTACGATACTAATATTACATAGTACAATGTTTTAATTAGTGAGTCATTATTTGATTGGAAGATATTTGTTAGAAAGTTATTCATTATTTAATGTATTTTTCTTTATCCATTTAATTTTTTATGATCATAATTTTATTTTATCATTGATAAATATAATAATTTGACTAATTTTTTTCTTAGTAATTTTAGTAGTTTATAAATAAAATATGAATCATCTAAAGAATATTTCATGGGAGTGTTAAACCAGGATGAAATAAAGCCCATTTCCATGTACGAGGATACCCCGAGTCAGGTTTGGGACACTTAATCAGAGTTGTTACTTCTAGGTACATATGTGCTAGAGCCATATCCACTTGTTTGTGTCTATAAAAGGATTTTATTTCTTAGATAAACACATAATCTTTAAGCTCCTAAAATTTCAGAATGTCTAATCTTAATTAATTCATTAGTTTTTCTATACTTAATCATTAATAAAAATAACTATTATTTCAAACTATATATAACTAAATAAACTAATTACAAAATAAAAAATTGGGAACAAAGTAAGATACTTAATAAATGATATATTTAGATCTAACTAAAAAAATTAAATTAAATAAATATATAACATTAAATTAAATATAAAAATACATCAAAATTATGCTTTGAAAAACATCGGGACTTCTTTTAGACCACCAAATCCACCACACATTAAAGAAACATTTTTAGAGAGAGAAGTTGTAGAATGTAGAGAGTGGGGTGAAATTGAAAGTGATGATAATGGGGTGGGGTGGGTTCCTTTTTATAGGGCGTTAAGGAAAATGTGTCTCCGGGTTTCCACCTTTCGCATTTTTTTAGGAGAAAGGAAGCACCTTGACCACCACCATTTCCATGTCATAAATTCAGGGAAAAAGGTGATAGGGGAGTGGGAAGGCGGCCGGCACGCTACTGCCTTTCTACCAAACTAGAAGGTAGCATCCGGGCTACCTCCTTTCATGCCAATTTTTTTTTTAAAAAAAATAAACCTACAGTTTTTAATTTATTTCTAAAAACATATAAAAACTCCTCTAGGTTTCATCACCAATCATAGAGAATTTTCATAACAAATGACAGTCAATGAGTCCATAATAATTCTCTAGGCATCATCCCCATTAGCCTTCTAGAATATATCTATAACTCATTTAATGATTAATCATAAATCATATATGATGTCATTATACATTGACTTTTGATTCTATCTTATATATTGACAACAAAAACAAACATACTGATCAACAATTCATATGGTATTTTCAATCTTCCCCTTTCATTTTTTTTTCAATATCGTTTTCTTAATGTAAATTTCATTCTCCCCCTTATTGAAAATAAATTCAAATGATAAATGTTGGTGTTTTCTTATTCTTTTCAAGCCATTTGTAAATTAATTCTCATATTTATGGAAGAAGGATGAAACCACATGGTTCATTTGGAAAAGAGCCATTAGTTGGTCTAATATAAATCTATATTGATTAACCAGTTTTAGAAACCCAAATAGATACATCCAATATTGTCAATGATGTCCATTAACAACCATGAATGTGATATAGTGCTCATGATTATTTCTCAAAGAGGCATCGTATAAAACATACTTATCTTGTAATATATTCTCCTCTATTTACAACTTATGTTGAGAAGACATGAATTTCAAGATATTCATGATAAAAGATTTTATATAATCTCTTTTATGTTTTATCCCCCTCAAGGGGTTCACCAACTTCCTGTGGACATGATGTAAAATTTCATTAGATAGTCTTTGAGATGTTCAAATTGTTGACCCATCATTGTTGAATAATTCATTTTTTTATCAGATCTTGAATAAGCATTCTAACATGTTGTCTTCCACTTTGATCAATAATTTCTCACAATTAAAATGATCTTAAACATCAATTCCCTACAATGTAAACAAAAATACCAAAAAAATAAGGGAATAATATGGAACACATGTTATATTCCTAATAGGTGTAATAGGGATGAGAATTTCCAATCAACCCAACGACATGTTTTCTTATATCTCTAATGTATCTGTTAATATTCATGATTGTGTATCCATTACATTTGACATTATGATCTTCCTTTTATGTCATGGACACTTTTATTCTCTTCACATTTTTCTTGTATATATTATTTATATTCACTTATGCTAGCTCTGAAATGCCATCCTCTGGTTCTTGTTTTTCTATCTTCAACATCACCCTTTAATCTTTAAAAATAGTTATATAATTATTTACATTATATTCATCTTACATTCACCTTATCCAAAATATTTTTAAGAAATTTGAGTTATCGTGTTTTTACAGCCTCTAATTAAAGTTGATATATTCATGTTGAAAAACCTATTTTCCTTTTTCCTTTTCTCTAACTAGTGCTTCATCTTCAACATTCTATATTTTTCTAGAAACTTATAATTGATCAAGAAAAATAATTAGAATTTTTTTTAATATATTATATTTTAGATAATCCACATGGATTTTATAATATTTTTGAGTTTCCCTTCTTGGGTAATTCATGAAAGTCTTCTTCATGAATTTATTCAATTAAACTTATCTTATTGTTTTTCTACTGGATTAACTATTTTCCTGGTTTCAAATTGATTCCAATCATTTCCATGTCATGTTTGTAGTGGTCCATGGTATGACCACTCTTTATATAGTAGAAATAGACTTTCTAGGATGACATGAAATTCTTGGCATCCAAATTACCTTTCTTCTTCCTCATATCTTTCGTTACAAATTTCATGACTAACCTCTTTTGCATATTCCCCAAGGCATAATTTTTAGAATTTTTTATTTGATTATACATCAATTGTGGTATTTTATTATCATTAACATATGTATAGTTCATTTTTGGAATATAAAATTAGTCATCATAAATTGGAAAACTTTTTTTTCAATAATTAAAGTTGTCTTCAAAACCCAAATTTGTTCTTGATGGATAGATTATTCTTCATCTGTGTATTCTGGTTCCGTTCTACATGTTTTTTCATTTCTTAAAAAATACTCACCCTAAATGTAGTCCTTTTATAATTTTTTTATTCTAACACATTATGAAAACAATCATTTTCCTCAAGATAAAATTTCCCACATGAGCAATTATAACCAACGAATATTCTTCTTTTACATGTAGTACTAATTTGACAAGATTTAAGGCCTTTTGGTTATTGTATTTTTCATTCCTTATTTAGCGAATAATTTTGGGAGTTATTTTTAATGATCATATTAGTATCCACCACTGATGTTTTGGGGGATTTATCATCATTTATATCAACACACATTTTCTAATATTTTGGATTTGAACCTAAATTATTAGATGAGACCGCAATAGTTGAAACAGAATTAATGGGTTTATGGGTTACCTAATTCAATGAATTTTTTAATGGTTTATGAAGAAATTATCTTGTTAACTTCTTGAAATATATATTTGTCTCTTTTTTGAAATGAGTTTCAACAATATTTTTTTAAGAAACATCTCTTATTGGAGGTTTACTCTATTTATATATTCGGGTGGTAGAATTAATCATCTCAAAAACATGAAAATTTATAGAATATGTCTCCTTTAAATGTATCAATACAAGATCAGTTCAACAGAGTTCATGATAAATAAAAACATAAAATTTTAATCTAATGGAATCCTACCATTAAATTTCCTTTTCATTTTATTAATATGAAATTCATATTTTTTTCTACCTTCATTCAAAGAGTGTTCAAGGTTTTTGATTCTTCTAGACTTGAATTATAATATAGATTCCTTGACATAGATAGTTTATTTATGTGATTCTTATAGGGAATGGATATTATGAATATAATCTTCATGCATCATTGTCTATTATTACACTAACATGTAAATCTCTTTGACCTTACATATTTTTTATTCAAGCTCATCATATTTTAAATTTATGGAAAAATTAATCAATTTTTCAAGAGAATGGAATACTACACCATAAACATGCTTACTCAACATTCTCTCATAATAATTTCATTACAATAATTATTCAATTATTTAAATATTTTTATTGAAAGTGGTCATAGATTATTCGTTTTTTTAATGAGGTATAAGATAACATTTAACCTTTTTAAAAAAAATTCATCTGCATCTTCTAGTTATTATTTTATTCTTCATGTTGTGATATTTCATAAAAAATATCATTGAATGAGAAAAGTATATATAAAATAACTTATTTTGGAATATTAAACATATATATTTCTAATTGAGTGTATATTCTATCAAAACTTTAATATATTCAACTACCTTGTAATCTCCATAGCATGAACTAGTTTATTCATCAGAATCCTTATCAACTAATTTGACAAGAGATCATTGATCCTTATTTTATTTATTTAAAAAAATTCTCAATATCTTTGTTTCTCCCTTCTTACTGTTTTTCAGATTCTTGGAAGATGATTTCATTTTTTTATTTAATAAGAGTGGAGTTGATATTTTCCACCAGAGGTGCATCAAAATCAACTCCAAATATTCGCTTCATATAATCCTTTTAAAAACAACAGGGGAAAATTTTGATCCAATAAAAGGAAAATCTATCCATTAATACAGCTTGTAAAGACCAGATGGATTTTTTAACAACACTATAGGGTTGAAACAGTGTATCCAGATTTTTACCAATTTACTTTCTTTTCAATTAACACCTATTACTCTCAAACCTCTACATTGGTTAAGAGAAACGGATCCATTGTGTGCTCTCATAAATTATAAAAACAGGGAATGAAGATAATAGAATAGATTGTAGTACTCAAGGATTTTTACTAGGATTGGTACAAAGACCTACTCCTTTCTATGATCAACCTGCATTTGTTTCACAAATTATCTTATCATTATTTATTTTCAATGATTAAAAATTCCAAGAATTATCAAACACTATTTAACCAGGAAGAAAAAAATCTTCCGGATTCAGTAGTGTTCTTTATACTTAGACCACCAGTATTAAATAGCGTTGTTTATAATGGTACCACCAGTTCTATAAAGATATTCAATAAACACACTTAATAAGATCTTCTCGACTACATTTGATGGATTAATATCCCCTAAATAATAATATCTATTAACTATAATTCTTTGACTGCTACTGAATCTACAAATTTTATGCATGATGTCCCACTAATCATTAATATGTGGAGGATACAACATCCACTCTAACTCACTGCCTTACAGAATGATTAACTGGTGAATCTTTAAACACAATTCAAGTTGTATTTCTCCTCGATATATCAATTTATCCGGTAGATTCACCTTTTGTAAATGAATTTCCTAGCCATAATGTTATCTGTGAAAGTAGTGGACATGAATTTGTCAATAATATTATATAGAAGAATTATTTTTCATATCACTAGATCATTCTGACTACTTGAATTATAAAACACTATCATCTCGGATGTAAAGTCTTCTAATAGTTTTTCCAACATCAATTTCAAATCAAGCACACATCATGCATGGTTTGAATGGAATATGAATAATTAGTACATTCAGTTATGATCTTCATGTTTATTGATGAATCACATGAATTTTCATTATGTGTGTATTCGTATACTAGATAATTCATTCACTCACAACCTTATAAATTCACATATTCATGTGGGTGTGGGTGTACCAATAATGTTCAAATATTTTTGCACACAAATTTGAACATAATTTATACATTATTTGTCCAATTCACATGACACTTCATTGATTCATGTGAAGTGAAAGACCTATCCAATATTATTAAACACACATATTTTATTCATTTCTTTCACATGATCCAATTGTGGCAAATGATTCCACTTTACGAAAAATGTTCTATGGAATACATCGAAGGACTCGTAGGTGAAACTTATTCTTCAAGTGAAAAAATATTTTTATATCAATTATTCATTGTCTTGATCATACAATGTACATGTGAATTTATCTTAATTAATAACACTTCCCATATACAATTTAGTCAAATGATGGGGGTAATATTTGTGGTGTCTCATCAACTCCTTATAAGAAAGAGCTTGTCTGTGGTTCTTTCTCAAACTCTTCATCTAAGGGATTCCCAATAGTGTCACTTGAACCCTTATGTTAATCAATTGACTCAAGTGGTGTCTATAGGTTCCCTCATAAGACTAGATATATTGTTCATGAGATAAAATTTATGAGACAATGGATTTTCTATGATGTCACCATCACAGACACAAATTATTTCCATGAGTTCTTCTCCACACAAAAAATAGCGTTTCACTGTACCGGTAATGAAACTAGACGTGATGTATCCAGTTTCTACTCAAACACTTTAAAAAACCTAGATGTCTCTCATGTTTCTCGTTCATGAGGGAGTGGTCACTGCCTATGGTTTCAGGCTAAAAATATTACTTGAGATCATATGTATCATGGAATACTAAATCAGATGATTTTATCATACGAGATTACTCTATTTAGAGATCTTTTTGTGATTTATGAAAAACCATTCAACAATAACTATCATCTGAAGCTCAATTAATATTGGTGATTTTACACATCATATATATTTATTTTATGGAATGAAAACGAACTCTTCAAATGATTGAAGTTTTTGACATCTTTAATGTTGAAAATATCATCATATTCAATCACCACTAGAATGATCACGTGATCATGTGATAGCATTTTTATGGTCACTTTGTTGATTATGCAATGGATCAGTGAACCTCCTCCAAATAAACCCAACTCAATAAAGAATCCATATCTACCAAATATGGAGGGTTATTGTTATTGTAATCGCATTATTCTTCTTTTTATTCCTTCATGATTGTCTTTTTTCTGTCACTAGTTTTTGAAACATATTCTTATGACAACGCGTATTCTTGTGATAGCTTGTTGATTTGTTTCCAATATATAGAATGATTTTAATATCATCATGTGATTGTATAAAGTGATCTCACTAGATCATGTGACATCTTCTCATGATGTTTTATCCTTTAAGATACATCGGGGTTCTTCTAATGCATACAAGATAAAAATTTCATGCCATTCCTCAGTTGAGTATCTATATCTTGTGGTTGTACGTTGTCACAATCTTGGGAAAATAGTGCTTCATTGATATGTAGGATTAAATAGGAATATTTTAATATATGTGGTGTGGGAAATTGTATAGTGGTATTTCAAAACATTCAATGCATAGAAGATCAAATTTCCAAGATCACAAATATTCAATGGTGTTCATTATATCTGACATTTAAGTGTAGGTGAGTAGTTCACCTAAGATAGCATTCCACATCAAACTTCACCACGAAATCCCTATACTATAAAAGATAATGACTAACCACTTCTCATTCAAGATGGAAATTGTGGATCAACATTGGTACACATCACACACTCCATAGGCCTCAGCATGTGGGATTCTGGCCCAATCTTTGTGCGCCTTCGGGTGTTGGTACAACGAGCCTTATACATGGTCCCTTTCACCCTTCAAGAGTGGAAACTATGATCCTTGGGTATTATACACAGCCTTGGATTTAATGTAACCTCCTTGGGTATGCTCTTCCATGGGGGTTGACTTCTTGGGTCACACTTTGAGTGGTTGAGGGATAGCCTATTAGGGATTGTGCTGTTGGACCATAATTTTTTATAACCCCCGTAAAATATATTCTAAGTGTATAACAGTCAAGTCCAAAATTTAAACCCACATATTAACCATATTCTTATTCTTCCTCATGCACTAATAACACCAATCCATCTTTTCTTCATGAAATATGAAATTCATATTGCATGAACTTCTTTAATCTTATAAATGTTATTATACGTAATGTGTCCTCTTTAACACTTGGATTTGTAATTTTTAGATCATAAAAATCAATAATCAGATTTACATATATACTTTTCCAAGCATGGAATCTTATTCCATTATATGAATCCATAACAATTATCCAAGTATCATCACCAATCATGGAATATTATCTTACCAAATGAAAACCAGTGAGTCCATATTAATTCTCAAGGCATTATCACCATCATCCTTATTTAATATATCTCAAACACTTTACCTGATTAATCATTAATCATAGAAGAATACATTATATATTTAATTTTTATTCATTACAATATATTAAAAAAAACCTTACTCACCATCCATCCACATGGTTTTTTCATGGTTTATGGATCATTCGATATGAATACTAGTGTAAATGATGATGAAGATCATAAGTTCGAAACGAAATTGGATGTTGAAAATGATCATTGTGAATGTCTAATGTTTTTTGAGAAGTTAAATAGTTATTATAATAAACCATTATATATCATTTGAACTTAATACACAACATTGTCAAATGTATTGAAGTTACATAATTTGAAATATAACAATGGATGAAGTAGGACCAGCATTACCAAACCACTTCATCTCCTGAATGATATGTTACCAAAATAAAATGAACTTCCTTTTATAATATAAGACACAAAACAAATGATATTATTAATGGGAATAATCTGTGTAAAAATAAATTCTTGTCCAAATGAATTTTATTTTTTCTAAATGACCATGAATCACTCATAAAATTCCCTAGGTGTAGTGTGAATCTAAACAAGAAAGATGAATCAGGTCCTTCAAAAGTTGTATGGAACTTTCCTATCATTCAGTTGTATAAAAGTCTATATGGATGTTAGAAAAGAATGAGATAATTAACATGGAATGCAGATACAAGACTTAATAATGGGAAAATATGCCATCCGGAAAACTATACTAAATGGAATAAAATTTATTAAGGGTAACTTGAATTTGGAAATGAGATGAGAAACATTCATCTTGCATTATTAAATGATGTAATAAATCATTTCAGTGAACAAAGTATTACTCATAGTACATGACAATTTATGTTGGTAAATTATAAATTTCTTCCATAGCTACACATTGTACATGTCCAGTTATGTGGGTAAATTATAAATTTATTCAATGGTTATACATGAATATGAAATTAATTATTTTGTCTCTACTAATATCTAGAAAAAAACAACCCAATAATGATATTGAAGTCTATTTGTATCTATTTATTGAATATTTTAAACTAATGTGGGATATAGGTGTTACAATTTATGATGCTCATACAAGTGAATAATTCACATTGGGGGCCATGTTTTGTAAGATGATAAATGAATTTCCAGATTATAGAAATATTTTAGGATCTATCATTAAAGGAACTTAGGGTGTCCCATTTCTGAAGAATGAAAACACTCAGTTATATTGAAGCATTACCTAAAGACTATTTATTATGACATGGAATTTTTTTATCTCAATGTCCTAAATAAAAAAAATCGACAACACAATACAATGGGAATATTGAACAAGGTAAAACATCATCCCCACTAATGGGTGGTCAAATGTTTGATAAAGTAAAAGATATTGACACAGTTTTTGGTAAACAACTTTATAAAAACCATATGAAATTAGATTGGAAAAATGGATTTTTTTTAATTACATTACTGGAATTGTTTGTACATAAAATATTTTATTGAAGGCATGAATGTAGAAAAAATGTATTTGAAACTATTCTATAAACATTAATGAGTGTTTTGGGAAAAAACAAAAGATGGAATCAAGGGTATATTGGACATGACAGACATGAGGATAAGGGTATATTTGGCATTGTTGAATGGTATAATTCAGAATTTTCTTCCGTTGGCAGCTTATACTCAATACAAAAAAAATTGTGATTTTACATCTTCTTTAGTGGCGTAAAAATAACATAAATATATTCATAAAATATCAATACATTCATTTAAATGAATAATTTGAAGATATAGTGACTAAAATCACACGAATTCCATGTTTTGATAAAAAATTTGATGGATTACACTTTACGTTGCATTTTGCCTAAAATTGTATGATATACATTAAATATACTCTTCCCCTTTTTCAAATCCATGTCCTGTAAAGGTTAAAAACTTGTTGAAGTTTCCAATCATGAATAAAGAGGTTGCAGTCATATTTTTTGAATTAGATATATTTTTTCCACAATGAATATTTGATATTATAGTCCACCTTGTGGTTCACTTGGTTAGAGAGGTTCAATTATGTGGTACTATCCATTACATATGGATGTACCCTAGTGAACATTATATGATTGTTTTGAATAGGTATGTTAAGAATCAATTTCATATAGAATGATTTATTAATGAATTATATATTATTGAAGAATATATTAAATTCTATACTGATTACCTATTATATATTGATAGCCTCGGTCTCCCAAAGACTCATCATATTGGATACCTAATGGGTGAATGGATTTATATATGATATGTTGTTAAAATTACCATCACAAAATGGGATCAATCTCAGCTTTAAATTTTACATAATATTGAATATTTTTATCTACATATTGAATCCCATAAGTCAATAATTAGATTTTTTTAATCCATTAAGGGATGAATGATGGATATCAAATACACATAATAAATATCTTAGGGAATGGTTATGAGATCGTATTTATAATGATTTATCTGAAAATATTAATTCAATTGTAAAAGTAACTATCGTTAGCTAGGGTACTAAATCAAAATGTAATATATTACAATTGTTTTGTAATTAGTAGTTATACATTATATAAAAAAGTAGATGATATCAATAGTTCAAAGAAAAACAATGAATTTATTCATATAGAATAAGAAATTCACATATCTAGTTCTAAGGGTATAAATCCAATTTAGGTGAATATGTCATATTTAGGAATCACTGAATAGATATAAAAGTTGGATTGTATAACTTTTCAACTACCTATTTTTCATTTAAAATGAGTTAGAAATAGGAGTGCAATGAAATTTAATGAAATAGGATTCATGAAGGTGAAATTTACTATGAAAGGGGAAAGGATGCTATATTCATAATGTAATCACAATTTTTGTATGTATTTTATAGATCAGATCTAGAAAACAAGAATTTTTTAATTGTCCTGTTGGAAACTAAAACAACTATAGGAATAGATGAAAATTCATTCAGGTATGACCCTTTTATTGGGAGATCAAAATCCTTAATTAGATTGGACAACAAAGAGGGTATTTGGATTCTTGGAAGAGGAATCTGTCCCTTTAAACATTAAATAAAAGAAAGAGTGTTTAATGATTAGGTTAAAGTGTTTTTTAATAAACTTTTATTTTCCTCATAGTATTATCTATTCTCTACAGTATTAAACTAATCTAAATTAAATATTTGACTACTCATATTGAAAATGGATTCTAAAAATTATTATGTTACTAATGTTAGGTAAGAATAGGATGTTGATGAGGAAACTATATAATTATTGGGGAATCAAAAATATTTTCATGAAAAAAAGAACGTTGTAGCATCACTAAGTTCACAAAAATTATCATGTTAAGAAGCAAGGTTTTGAGGTTGGTTGGAATCAACATGAACAACTTGTTGACCCCGAATATTCAATGTTCATTAGTTATGTTGGGTTAAAAATGATAATGAATGTTCCAATTGATTTATATTAGTGGAATCTTTTCCAACTTGAAATGGAGGAAACACTTTGGGAAGATATTATTGTAATGTTACAATGTACTTTATATATTTTACTAAAAAATTATATAATGAAATATTGATATACATTCCATTATTCATTATAGTGTTCATTTATTTTAGATGATTTCTTTAATAAATATTTCATAATGGCTGCTAAAAAAGACCATAGTGGCTTCTGAACACTTATTACCATGTTTCATCTTATGGATGATAAGGGGAAAGTAAATCCCCACCCACCAGTTACTTATGCACAGATTATAATGTAGGAAAAATAGAATTATTTCATCATTAGTTCCAATGAGAAATTATTTGAGGTTCATTAGGAAAATAATAGATTATTTGATATTTTCAATTTAATTAAAAAAATTTAATTTATGAAACAGAAAAGGAATATTGAAAATAAGAAACATCCATCTAAACAAAACCACTCCTATCAAAAAGAAAGGATAGGGTTCACTTCACTAGATAAGAAAATGGTATTTAATTTAAATAAATAATTAAAATTTTATGTGATACGAAACAACATATATTCCTATTTTATTTGTTTATTAATGAATCAAAATTTGAATCCACTAACATCCCATGTCATGTGTTATAGAAGGAGGCCCGTGTAAATGTTGAGGGTAATCTAGTTTATGAAAATAGAAAATAAGTATGGGAGACATGTGTAATTATGACATAATAGTGATTTTTTATGTTTTATAATAGTATTATATAAAAACATATATTTATTTTGATCTATTTTTTATATGTTTTATACATAAGTATCAATAGTGACCATATCGGATGAAAAATTAATTTTGGTTGCTTTTAAGTGGAAGAAAGAGTATGTTCATGTTAGAGGTGTTGGTTTTGGAGTGTCTCCATGGACATATTTTGAGAATAAAAAACTGCAAGAAGATACATATCAAATTATAGAAGTATTTTAGGAGAAAATATATTTTGTTCAAGATATTATTGTTTGTTTCGGTTTAGAAAACCAATATATATTAAGGGGTTAATGAGTACTAGTAGTGGAAGAAAGATCAACACATAGAAAACCAGAGGACCATAGTAGCTTTTAGGGATGCCATTCCCCTCAACTGTATACCTTACCTAGGGTAATAAGTTTTTTTCATTACTCTTTCTCTTAAATGTGAATCAAATTATTTCTGATAGCATTATATTTCTAAAATACATTAGGGTCAAGTTATATGTGATTTCTATAGCTGAACACCCATAAATTTATTCATTGTGCGGGGTGGGGTGTATAACATCCCAAGAGACATGGTACACATTAAATGAATTCTATAATATCATATGAGAGTGGTTATAGAAGTATCTTAACAGCCAATCATTGAATTTCTTGTTCAAATTGATGATTTAGATATTAAAATTTCCAATTATGTTATTCGAACTTTTGTAGCATAGATTTATATTCTTATAAGGATACATGAGGAATGTCTTTAAAAAAATTTCAAATGAATAAACTATAGGAGTTAATGAAAAAATATTTAAAGGACATTTTAGTATTACAGACTGATAAAATAATGGAAAAATGGAAGATCAAATCAAGAAAATCCATTCAATCGACCATGAAAACAAAAAGACCTTTCAGGAGCACCTTCTTGTTTCCAGTTCCAATACGACATATATTATGATTAAAACATCATGAAGATACCACATTCAAAGATGGTGATATTTTCAATATTTAATATGAAGATGAAACATTTGGAACTGTTATTAAATATGTGGTAGGTCTAAAGTGTATAAATTATATTCTCAATTTTGAAGGATTGGGAGTATCAGTTGTGAATAAATACATATGGTACATTTTCATAATAAATTTTTTCCAAAAAATATTCTAATATATTGATTAATGTTAATAGATATTCATATTTTCAACATTAAATTATATTATTACTATAAAAATAAAAAACCCTGCAAAGCACGATTTTGATTCATTAATCCCTATATCATTTCTACAGATGAAATTTCGTTGGGGTTGAAAGAAATTTATAAGAAAAACATAGATCTGAGGGGGGAATTTTATAAGAAAATAACAATATATAGACTCTTTTTTATTTCTACAACATAGGGGTAAAACACTGCAATATATTCATATAAAATATATTTTTACTTTTTCATTACTTAGTTGTTTTTTTAGGAATAACTAAATAATGATCACAATCAATTTGGATATCCTAACTATTAACTTTTTGGATCATATATATGAATTTCCATTAAATTGAACACATATGATTTGTATTGTTAATTTTTAATGAATTGAAATCAATATTTTATAGATAAATGTGTAATTATATGTTTCATTTTCCATTTTATCATGAATATTGTTCTAATAGGGGAATCTGTAAATATATGAAAAATAATGTTATGAGGATGATGACTGAAAATAAAAATCCTATGGATTGATTTAAATGTAAATATATTGAAGTATATATTGAAATATTTAACAATAAAAACATATTTCAGAATAATTTACTTATTTTCATCAATGTCTCATTTGAGTCTGAAGAAAGTTAACACAACGATTGTGGATATTGTGTTTTCAAATTTATAAAGGATATCATATATCATCAAATAACTAGAATCTTTAAAAAGTTATTTTATAAAGTTAATTATAATTTTATTAAAAACAATTATTAGTAATGTGTTTTGTATATATTTTCTCAGTACTACCAAGATTGCAAACAATCTATGTACAAAAAAGAAGAAGTAATTTTTTTAGAGATTAGTGGGTTGTGTACATGGTTTCAGAATATTTTTCAATGACAAATTTAGGTGATTACCTATCGTTTTCATGATCTATCTTGGTTCATGACCTTAGAGACACAATTTTGATGTGAATCATTAGTATAAAAATTCTTATATATTATTTCTTATCTTCTTCTCAAGGAGAAGTATAATGTAAGAAATCAATTTGTTTAGAAATGAATGGCAAGAATACGTGGTGTTAGAATGTATAAAAGAATTTTAAATTGGTTACTTCCAACTACATATTTTGTTAATTATCACATCATTTTATATATATATATTTAGTTAATTTCGTTATCAATTTATATCTGATATTTATTTTTTAAAATTTTCAAATTAGTTTAAATTACACATCACGTGATGAAAACAAGGGAAATAAATTCATATTTATTTGATAATTTAATATTCTGATCCTTATTTCATTTATGATGTGTATGAATTGATCACGCATCAATTTTACTCCTGACGTGGTCGATATGACTCAAAGTGTGTTTTTTCAATACAAAAGTGTCGTTTTTTGTATAAAAACATGTAATAACTCCCAAAAAATGAAAAATATATCAGATTGTATTAAAATTTTATAAAAACAATACTTAATTCCTTTATAATGTGTAGTAACTAATTGTACATCAATCTGACACCCCATATGGTCGGTATAACTCGAAGTGTGTGATTTTAATATAAGACATTCATTGTAGTTTAAAACACAAGTCAAAAATTCAAAACTGATAAAACATGATCATATTTCTTTAAAAATTTAGTAAAATAATCCATAATATATTTTTCATATGTAGGAATTAACCGCACACCAATCTGACACATTATGTGGTTGTTAAGACTCAAAGTGTGTTTTTTCAATACAAGTGTCATTTTAGTTGAGAATGTCTGTCATGTCACCAAAACCAAGAAAATGATCTTAAATTGTCTTAAAACATTAATTCCAAAATCCATAATTCATTTTTTATGTGTATAAAAAACCTCTCTTCAATCTAACACCTTATGTGGTTGGTATGAAACTAAGTTTGTATTTTTAATATAAACGTGTTATTTTAGGTTAAAACCCCATACCATGGTAAAATATAATCAAATTTGCTCATATTATTTTTAAAATTTAGGGAAACTATCTATAATTCATCTAAAACATGTAGGAATCAATCTCACATCAACCTGACATCTGATTTGGTCGATATGACTCATAGTGGACGTTATTAATATAAGTGTGATTTCAATTTCAAATGTGTATAAAATAGCTAAAAATAAGAAATTGATCTTGGGTTTTTTTTCAAAATTTAGTAAAATTATTCATAATTTAATTCTAAGAAGTAGAAATCGACCCATAATAATCTAAAAAAATATGTTTTTGGTCTGTCTCAAAGTGAATGTTTTCAATATAAAAATTTCAACTCAGTTTAGACCAGCCAACACATAACCAAAACATAAAAAATGAGCTTTTATTATTTTCAAAATTATGGATAGTGATCTATAATTCATTTGTGACATATAGGAATTGATTTTACATAATTTCTACAGATGATGTGTTCAATATTACTCAAAGTGCATGATTTAAATATAAAAGTGACATTTTTGTTTAAAACACAAATCACATATCCAAATCTAAGAAAATGAGATCATATTATTTTAATTTTTATTTGAAAAGATATATAATATATTTATAGTATGTAGTAATTGACCGCACATCAATCTGACACATGATGTGTTTGGTATGACTCAACATGTGTGTTTTTAATATAATTGTCATTTTAGTTCAAATAGATCCTAACATAACCAAAATAAAAAAATGTTCCTGGTTTCTTTTTAAATTATAGTAAAATGATTAATTTTAGATGTTTGGGAGTCAAAGACACATCAATACGATATATGATGTGGTCGTTATGAATTGGTTTTTATGTTTTGAATATAAAATAGATATTTTAGTTTTGAACGCATATCACATATCAAAAAACAAGAAAACAAGCTCGTATTATTTTCGAATTTTAGTACAATAGTCTGTAATGTATTTTGATGTGTTGGAATTGTCTGAACATAGATCTGAAAAATGATGTAATTGATATGACGTAAAGACTGTTTTTTCAATATACAGTCTATTTCAGTTTAAAACGGGACCCATATAGGAAAAAATAATAAAATTATATCATATTATTTTAAAAGGTTTGTAAAAATATCTATAATATATTTATAACATATATCATTCAAACTCACATCAATCTGACACATGATGCCATTAGTATGACTCAAAGTACATGTTTTAAATAAAAGATCTATTTTAGATTAAAAATCTCTTAGATAGACAAAACCAAAAAAAATATCTTGGATTGTTTTTATACATTAGAAATACAATCCATAATTCATTTATTATGTTTATGAATCGACCACACTTCAATCTAACACACAATGTGGTCACTATCAATTTAAGTGTGTGTTTTCAATATAAATGAAACTTTGTTATAAAACACACCTCATGTAGCCAAAACAAAGAAAATGTGGTCGAAATATTTTAAACATTAGGAAAACAATCAATAATTAATTTTTGATGTATTGGAATTAGTCACACATCAATATGGAACATGATGTGGTTGGTATGAATCGAAGTGTATGTTTTCCATATTAGTGTCATTTTAGTTTGTAATGTGCCTCACGTCAACAAAACCAATAAAACAAGAACTTATTTTTTTAAAATCTAAAAAAATGATCCAAAATATATTTTTAATCTCTAGGAATTGACCTCACATTAATCTGACACCTGATTAACTGATAATATCATTAATATATATAGTAAATGACAATATAATTTATCATATGTCTATTATATAACAATAAAATTATAAATTGTTTGTTAATTTATTTAATTCTAATAAACTAAAAATTTTATTTACTATTGGGATAGAATTTTAAATATATTTTCATCATTAGAAATAGTTTACTGGTTTTTATTTTGTATATGGGTTGTAATTTTTTGGTTAATTATAAATATGACATTAATTTAAATATTTTTTATGAAAATTATGAATTGAAATGAAAGTGCAATGTGTTATTTTAATTTCAATATGGTTTGATTTATATTTATGTATTTTTATTGGGTTTGATTTTTTAGGGTTGTTTCACGGATGTTGTAGAGATACAGCTCTATAGCAGCTAAAATGGCCTTTATCAGTTCTTTATCTAGCACCGAAAAAGGAAACCTCTATCAGTGATTCATCTAACACTGATAATGGATACCTTTATTAGCACATTATCTATTGATGATGACAGATACCCTTTATCAATGCTATATACAAATCACTGATAAAGGTACCCTTTATTAGTGTTTTCAAAAATAACAAATAAAATGATCCTTTATCAGCTCTTTTTGAAAGAGCTGCTAAAGGGTTCATTTATCAGTGCTTTTTTAGAGCTGAAAATCTTAGGGGAATTTAATATTTCAAAGATTGTCAACTCCTTTAAGAACTGACAAATATAATTTTTAGCACTCTTAAAATCATTTTTTGTTGTATTGTGGTCACATCCCCACCGAAGCCATATATTCTAGTGATACTCATAGTCAGGAAATTCATAAAGCCGATAAAAAAATAGAGACACCTCAAAATCATCTAAGATTCATCCATCCCATTTATTTTTGACAACCTGTCTATGGGTGTGAAACTATTAGATTGGACCATATGAGATGGAAGACCAGTTCATCCAACCTTTTGAAAACATGTGTGTCCTAAAATTCTTTCCAAGAGCCATGTACATCCACCTAAAGCACTTAGGTCCCTAATCCACATACCATGGAGAAACAACATGTTGGAATATTAAAAACAATGATGAAACTATAAGAAATCATCAAATAATAATAAGTCATCTCGTCTAATATCATAATCAAATATGCTCTCTATTTTTTAAAATATCTCATAGAGGCACATATTGACCCCCTCTAGTGTACATGAGAGTTTGAGATAGACGTTTCTAATGATGAAGTTTATATGTAGTAAAATTCTTCAATATAATGTCATTACACTATCACAATCATGGAGAATTATTGTTAAGTATCCATTTAGGGTAATATCATACCCCTATTCATTTTTTAAAGGATTTATAATGTCAATATTCTAGGGGATCTATATGATAGTGATTTTGAGATTAATCATAACCCATTCCGGACTACCCAATGATTGGGACAGAGTGAGGATAATTTTTCTCCAAAAAATACAACCATTTAGAGTTTTGAAAAGAGCAAGAAAATCCATATGGAAATATCATGATCGAGGAACAGTTTATGGATATGGTGACTAATTCCAATTTTATTATTTTCCAACCAGATATGAACTATAATTCTAATCTTGGGAGACCCTAACATCACAACCACATAATAGTTCCATCTACAAACCATCATTTCATGACGTACCCCATAATAGAAAATTTATTATGTTGTATGGTGGGAACGCCCCCTTTGAATCTTTTTAACCTAGACATATATAGATGAGTTTCTATAATAGAGAAGGAAAATGACAAAAATAAGAGGGTGGAAATTTGGTTTCCACACCAAACTGCTAGTGACTGCCCCTATAAGACTCTATAGATTCTTAGTATTGAGTATGTATTGATCATCATCCTAACAGAGGCTTTACTAGCTCATATCTACATTATATTAACTATACATGGAGATATCACTACCTCGTATAAGTTTGTTCTTCTTCTATCAGTATCTAAATATAAAAGTTTCCCTCTATTATTTGTGAATATTAAATGGTCCCCATAAATGACATTTTTTATTTGGGATTTTAATGATTCTTTCATACCCACTTATAATGGATGATAAAGGGAGAACCTTTATGGGGTTATTGGTCATGACACTCACGAATTGGAACATGCATGGACGAAAGGAAACTCTATAAACTTCTAAATTAGACTAATTCCCTCATAATATTTACTATATCTAATGAAAATTTTATCGACATTAATATGGAAGAAAAAGAGATTGACATTAGAGTATCTCCTCTATTGTTTCCTAAATACATCCCTACAACCATTGATGAGATCAGGTATGAAAATTTTGGATAGAAGAGGATCCATATACCAAATTTGTCAGTGCCACCATGCATCTAGATGTGAAACAGATGTATATATGAATCTTTAGAAAACACTGTTATGTGATCTCTTGGAATTACACAAAAATTCATAGGCTTTAACCTGATGTGGCTACCGATCAAATGTGTCTAATAGATGATAATTAAGGTTTCAAATAGGTAACAAGGAGAATTAATCCATATCATGCCACCACGGTAGAGTATGAAGTTCATAATATTATCAAATCTAGCTTTATTAGAGAGGTTCAATGTGAAAAATAGATAGAAAACATCATCTCTGTTATGAAAATGATTAGGTAAATCATGGTCTGTATCAATTTTTGGGATCCGAATAGACATTATACAAAGGACTATTATGTAGTTTTTATCATGTAACTGATGACTGATGCAATAATAGGATTCCAATTCCATTACATTATGGATGGTTACTTAGGGTAAAATATGATCTTGATGTCCCTTGAATATGGGGAAGGTGTAGATTTTAGGTAACCCCATTGGATATTCTACTATCAATTCATACCATTCAGTTTAGAGAATATTTGTTCCACCTACCACATCATATGAATCACATTCTCAAACCATTTTAAGGAAGAATTTTAGAATTCTATTTAAATGGTATGGTTTCTAAATCTCAGTAGTGTTGTGATTATCTCAACAAAATTCAGTAAATATTTAGAAAATTCTAGAAGCATAACCATAAGATGAACCATGTGATGTGTTCCATCTAGGGTAACATTATGATACTTCCATCGCTTTGTGGTATGCAATAGAGTCATAAACTCAAACATAGAGAAGACCAGTGTGATTGTCATAATGCCACCTCCTCAAAAAAAATAAAGAGTTGAGAGGTCTTTAGTGAATCCTCACTTATACTCGAAATTTCATTGCCAAATATCCCAAAAAAATACCTCCCCTTGATGACGATAATGAATAAGGGAGTCACTTATCATTGGGAAAAATATTTATTTGAATCCTTCAAGAACCTTAAGAAATGTATGATACACAAACTGATCATACTACCACCAGTAGAGGGAAAATTACTCATTTTATATATGGATTCAATGGAACAATTACTCAATTCCCTTCAAACATAATAGAATAATTCAATGAAATAAAATAGTCATGAATATCATTATACAGTGATACTATATGTTGATCCCTAATATTCATATTTTTAGAAGGAATTCCTTAAAATAATTTTCATGGTGAAAAATATGAGGCACTACCTACTGGATCAAAAAGTTTATTTGGCCTCACATATGGACGTGCTCATTTACATTCTTAGCCCCTATATGTTGATTGGGCATATATCCTGATGTGTGGTAATCATGTAGCAGTATAACATTCAATTTTTTCATAGAAGCACTTTAATGGAAAAGCAATATTTAATCCCCTCACAACACATTCTAACCAAGAAATCATGTTGCTAAATCCTAATCATCCAGAAGAAGAGGTTGTTTATGCCCATTATGGTCCACAGATGTGGAAGATGTATTTTTATGGAACTTCTCAATGTTAGACTATGAAAAGGATGGAAACCCAAAGTTAAACCAGTTTGTTCTAGGTAATTTCTTTATCTCCATATCCAAGGAAACCATGACCCATTCCTTCATATTTGTTTAATGATTCACCAACAACATAGTAGAATAACAATACCTAATTTCAGACTTGGAACTAGAATTGCATATGTAAATATACAATGGTATTTAAATTAAGATTCACAGCATGAAATAGAATATTGCAATGATTAATACTCCACTACGAAAGAAGATAAAACCCCCCTTATTTTCTATGTAATGGGATATATTATGGAGATCCAATTTGAATTGAAACTGAACCACATATTGTGTTCATATAATGTTTGTGTTTATATACTAGACAATGCTTCCCCAACCCTAGTGGAACCTGATCGTGATGAGATAGTCTTCTATATTTCACAATAAAGGGAAGCCACCTTAATGTTCATATGTGACATGGAAAAGATCAATATAATCATCTTTTGTTTTCTGAGGCCTGACATGCCACTGAACATTGTTATATGGATGAACCCAATAATAGACTACCTAAAAATTGGGACCATCCTATCAGATAAATAAAAAGGGGATGAAATGTGCAGATGGGAAGTAAACATCACCCTTGATAATGTGCCAAATTAGTATAAAATCCTCAATGAATGATGCTTTGATGGATTCCTCCTCATATTCATTATAGAGGGAGAGACCATTGTAATAATTCAGGAATTCCATGATGAATCCTATATTGATAACTGGTTTAGAAAAAGTCTCTCCAATAAAAATATGAGTACTGGTTACTTATAGAATAAAATAATACTAGGATGTGTGGAATTAACCATGAAGTATCATCCATGTCAACTGTATGACAACTTCATCCACCATCCTGTAGAGTTTTTTCATACTTCCAAATAGTTATATCTATTTTCCATATGGGGAAAGTATGTCATTGGGCTATATCCCCCAACTATATTCATGAAAATTTTAATTAAATCCTTATATCAACCATATTATTCTTGAAATGGCTCAATGTTATAACCATCAAGAATGAAAAAATAAATAATATCATCTACTTCATAAATTTTACTATCATTACCATATTTTCTATCCCTCATTCGATATAAATGGAAAATGATATCAAATTATATACATCCATGTTGAAAAGGCTATATCATGAGTATAAAATTTAATCAAACCACTCATAAAAATGGTTCATGGTATAAAATGGGAAAATCTAGGTTTTCAATAAGACTCTATCAAATATACTATAGAAGATAGTGAAGATATATAAGAATTATTTCCTTTTAAAACTCAATCATGTTGTGTGTACCTTTCTAAAAAACCGTAATTCCACATGAGAGACTAAATATTCACTTATCTATGGAATAGTGGAAGTACTAACCAAATAGATCTAGTTCCTCTCACTTCAGATTACTATCGTCAATCTGCTCTTAGAATATGAACAATTGTAAAAGTGACTTAAACACTTACCATGAATTGATGAGAGGATTTGTACACATTGGATAATATATAGGTCCTTTAGAAATATAGTGTTTGTGCCTTAAACAAGATGGTTTGAATACAGGTATTACAGAAATAATTGTTGTAATTGACTATCGAGACCCCAATGAAACCTGGAAGAAACTACCAAATCTAGAAAAAGTTTGGGAATGAAATTATATCATATAAAAGGTCTATTACAATAGATCCTACCCCTTATCCATGAAGGACGGGGAATGCCTCACACCCTCCACTAATATATGTTTTCTCAGGAAATAATTTTCATATTGCCTAAGTGAGAACACAAGACCTAGATGAAATAGTCTAAACCGAATAACATCTATGCCCTAGAATTAAGACGTTAGAGTTCCGAGAACCTACATCCTAACTATGATGTTCAGCTTCCTGGTAACCATCCCCAGTGCCTGATGTTAATATATGAGGTGAATTTCCATCAAGCATGACTCAAAACTGATCAGATTTCCCCATTCCTTGTGGCCTCCTACACTCCTGTGTGAGATCTCAGTCTATGTATATGTATTTGGAACACCATCAATTTATTCCATATTGTATTAAGGCCCCAAATTCCTCACATTTGAGCTAGATCTATGAAATTAACCATCTTTTTAAAAGAAATAAATGTAATATTTATTGATAATAATTTGTGATATACTGTGAAATCTAGTTAATCTACCATGGACCCAGTCATCAACCACATAATAAAAATAAGATCATATACCCTTTTGTGTATGAGTTTGATCTGTGCATGATATTTTAACTCAATTTATTTAATTTACATACTTATTCTTGGAATAAAATTCTTTTTCCCTTAATATGAGACATATCCATACCAGTTAAAAAATTCTCTATATGAACTATATGTGTCCTGAATCCTCTGAATATAAGATTCATAGTGAAATCTATATCACAAGTCTTTCGAAAATAAA
Organism: Viscum album; assembly: GCA_963277665.1. Classification (NCBI taxonomy): domain Eukaryota; kingdom Viridiplantae; phylum Streptophyta; class Magnoliopsida; order Santalales; family Viscaceae; genus Viscum; species Viscum album. Next base: position 1,653,553,416 of record OY728148.1, on the reverse strand, counting down.
TAATGTAGAGAATGAATGTTTCCCCTGCATTTGAGATACATATGTGTACGTGTATTTCCTTCAAGTACTACCTGTATCCATATTCATGATCATTTAACATATGTAGTGATCCCAACATATATTATTTTGGGACTAGTTTCAGGTTTACAACTATCATAGACTCCCCTGGTTATTGGTCCATACCAAAATCATCCATTTCCCATTTAGATTCATGATTATGAAGATGAACATATATGAAAAATATTATCTTAATATGGGATCCCTTATCCTTTAAAATACTGTCAATATTCAAAACCATATACTTGAATAATATTAGACAACTCTTATTTCGAGGAACATCATGCCCCTATTTTTGGAATATGACTTAGAACTGTACATGGGACCTTTTCTCCAAGAACTAATTGTGGGTTGATTCCATTACATTAAGGATATGTATTGACAACCCATGTCATTATTATATATTTAGTAGAAATCATTAAAATAATAGTATCATTTTTATTCCCAATAGAGGATCCAGATCTTTGTATAAGAGTGTGGCTTGATTCTTATTACAACATAGGACATCATCTGAAAAATAATTTATGGTAATGCCCCCTTTTCTCCTTGAATATCCAAGATCCACTACCTGACTGAATAGTTATGTGATAAGGTGAAATTTATAACAATCTAGAATTTTATATATATATTTTACCTCCTTAATATATAATTGTGTCTTATTTAGTGATATAATATTATAATTCACATGCACCACATGATAATACAAATTAATTTTATTATATTAATTTCATCATTTTATTTAGAGAATAAGAATGGCAATAATAATTCAAATTTATATAATATGACAAAAAATAGAATATAAGATAACAAAAAAAGTAAGATTTGGATCTACTCAATCATCCACAGAAATTGCACTCACAGAAAACGCTATGTAAATGAAGTAGATTATTATTAATTAAATATTTATCTTGAAAATGAAAATAAATATATAAATGTTAGAAAATATAATTGAATAAATAATGAGTGAAATATGAGGTATTTATAGGATATAAAAAGCCCATATAATTATTATCAATTTTACTATTGGAATAGTAATCTGACACTTGGAATAGTAACTAGACCATTGGAATAATAATATGACCATTACAAATAGTAACGTTACTGTTAGAATAGTATCCTCACATATAAAAGTATGAAATAATATTTATATATCTATAATATAGAAATATGATATATTTATAAAATTATAGAAGTAAATAATTGTTTTAAAAATTACAAAATAAGCGTTCATAATTTTGTAAATTGTATATGTTTTATTTTCGTTTTTATAATCACTATACTTATTTAAAATATTTTTTTCAAAAAATTATTTATAAATTAATATTATGTGTTATTATAATGGAAAACTAATTTTTAATGAGACCATAATTAATTTTTCAAGGGGTAAAAAATTTGATCATAATATTAAATTTAAGACTTTATAACGAAATAATGATTTTATTTGAAAAATAATTTTCTAATTTTTATAAAACCATTTCCAAGAAACATATATAATTTTTATAATCCACACATTGAAAACTATTAGGGTTATTTTTTGGTACATTTTGAAAATAGTTGAATTTTTCATGAATTCCAAAATACTATAAAATATGGTATTTGACATTATAATCAAAATAAATAAATTTTTTAATCATGGATAACGTAATAAAACATTAAATAAAAATCTTATCAACCATTTACTATATATAGTCACATGAATTAATATTATTGGTAGTACTTATCCAAAATAATAAACTCATGAATATAATATTCGAAAACACCCCTCTCTCTCGTTATAAATACTACCCCTTCCCAATATAACATCTAAGACTCATATATTGAAATATTTCAACTCGTATTTCTTCCCAATACACTTCCCCATGCCCTTATAGTACTTTAATCATCCAAATAACATTATAAGGAGCCTTAAGGGATAGACTAAGAGGACTCTAGAAAAGGAATAGGTAAAATTATCAACTAACCTCTTTCAATTTTATTCTTATTCAACCACCCCATTAGGGTTTAAATCCACCTAAACATATGAAATTCATATCCAAAATATTATAATATTTTATTTTAATATTTTAATATCCATATTCTACCCTCTATTATTTAGATTCTAAAATGAAAATTTTGATTCCAATATGGTTGGTTCGCCGCCTCTATGAACAACATACTTCATCTTTCTCCACCCCTTTTTAGGATGAAAATAAAAATATAATTATGGTTAAATAATATTAAATTAGTAATTTTATAACTTATTTTTTATTATATAATGAATATATGGACATGGTATTAAAAATATGAAAGTATTTTGTGATGGTTTTTAAAACCACCAAAATGAACAAAATGTATAATGTTGATGTTTTTATTAAATGAATCATCAATATATTGGAACACATAATAATATTTAGGACCATTTAAATTTATATAATTTCATTCATACCATTTCATATAACATTGATTATTTTAGTCCCATTTAGAATTAACTTCAATAATTATCCACAAGGGATCAGATCAGGGAATCATGAAATGAACATCGTTATAATAATGATATTAAACATTATTTCTCATTTAAATTGTTATAAATGTACATTATAAAATGACAATAAGTAAAATATAAATAGAAAATGTTATGAATTATATAATTATTTTATTAAATTTGATTATTTAGGACATTATGTGAAAGTACATGATGATTTTGGAACAAAAGGTAAGGGATCTCTTCGAACCACTATTTTTATTTGGGTTATGTTCAATCTCTCCATAACTCACTCTCCCTCTCTATGATTCTCCCATTGATGGTGTGGAATGTTTCTAATTTCTTTATATATGTCTCTTTCATATATTGATATCTTATTCTTCCTTTCTTTTATGATGTAATACATTTTTATATTCATTTCATAAATGCCTTCTTAAAAATCAAACCCAATTAAGAAAAAAATTTCTATCGCTTATTCCATTTATGTAACATGAATTTTAAGTATTTATTCATATTTATGATTTCATTATATAAAGGAATATTTTAGATATAAACATTCTAGTTTACCTATATTTTTTATATAAAATTCCTTAATTATTCTTTATGATATGTTTTTAAACGGACACCAGAAAACATTGTTTTCAAAGATCATTTCTATACCCCATTAACTACCCTCTTTCATGAAGTTTTTATAAATTAAAACCATGTTTCTAGATTAATTATTATGTAAAAATATATGAATATAAAAAATATTTAATTCCTTATTCTCCTTGATATGTTTATGAAATATCATTTGATCATGATATAAGGAATGATTATGAAACCCATTTACTTTCAAGGTCAATTATTATATTTATGCCTTATGATTGATTTAAGTTTGTGGTAGACATAAAAATATGCCTGATATGATGGTTTCACCCAGATAAAACTCCAATGAATTTGTATTTTTTAGGTCTCATGAGATGGTATATATTGGATTATTGAGTAAACCTTATCCATGATGGGACTATGTCCACCATGTGATATTGTTTTGGTGGTTATCCTTAACTTAGGTTTATGGAATGTTCCATATTGTTGTCACTTTTAAATGTTTCCATGATCCTATTATATTGTGTTCTTTTTGTTATACTAACATATGATTATTAATGATCCAAGTATTTTATGATATCATATAATTCTTTTTGACTCACATGAAATTCTTTATCATCATGTTTATTACCTTACTCATATTTTTAGGTCACACCATTTTTCAATGTATTCCTATACTTATCTGATATAGTGTTATAAGATCAAAGGGATTTATGAGATCATTATGGATATTGAAATAAATATGTTTTATTTTATTTAAATGTTAATGCTTTATATACCTAGTCTTCCCAATATACTGGACCTTTCAATCCTTGGATTGTAATTATTAGAAATTTCAGATAAAAATCTAGAAAAAATATTTATAAATGGATTAAGTCAATATAGTTAGTATCAAATAATGGCCTAGTTAGTTTTGGGGATTATGAATAGAATAATTTTTTGATAACCCCAGGGATAAGGCTATGTATTCACTAAATTTTTTTGAACTATAGAGTGAGTGGGTTCCAAGAAATTACAACCTTTCTTAGATACTACAAGTGGATTTAGTATTTCATAGTTGTGCCTAAGGGCATTAACACCGAAAAGGGAGTATTTCGTTTTAACTAGATCTTCATGTAGTGTACAATAAAGAGGTCATGTTTCACACCTGGTTTGAAACTCTCGGGGGATATGCTTTAAAAAATTCGCAAACTCTTTATGAACCATTATTAATGACATGAATATATTGTTATCTTAGAAATCATTATAGGAAAACTTATTGTGGAAGAAATATATTTAATCATAAATACTCTTAAATTATTATATATATTTTATTTATTTATTATTACTCCTATATTCATAGTTTCCCTTTTTATGTGATTTTTATTTTTCATATTTTTATCCCTATGTTTATTTTGTATATAGTAAATGAATAGAACCAAAAATAGATAGTGAATGATGTTCTCATTATCCATTCTTGATCTACCAATTTCCTTTATGGTTTTCATTAAAAAAATTAATTCATATCTTCCATGATTAGTATAAATATTAAAACACCACAAAAAAAATATAGGGTTCTTGTTATCTATAAGAATATAAAATTGAGAAATTATTTCATCCCAAGAATATAACTCAACCTCAATCAGTGTTTTTGGGCCTGACCTCCCAGTAAATATTATAAAACGTACCTTTGAGTAGTTTGATTATATATTTAGAATGTATTGGAAGTCATTATATAATGCCAACATCAACTATCAGAAGATGTATATCACTCTTAATATAACGATTCATCCTTTGATTCTGAATAAGTGTATTTAATAGGATCAATCTCCTTTGGAACCCTCATATAAATTTTGATTATTATTGCATTATAATAAATTATATCTAGCTAAAATTATTTATAAAAAGAAGATAATTGTGATTGAATACATTCCTATTTTGAGGGAATGTACTAATTTATACATTGAAGAGTTTCTTAGACTTTCTCCTGACCAAGAGTTTTACTACTCATTTGAAATTATACTTGAATTTCTACAAATATCCATTACTCTATACTAAATGGACACCATTGAGTAACAAGAACTGAAGAAGTAGTTATAATTGAATCTATAAAATGTTTTAATATTTTTGAGTGCTTCACCATGGGGCTTTTTAGTCTTCTTCATCAAAAATAAGGATTGGTTAATGTGCCTTTTCATTGAATATCTTGAGCTGAAAAAAATCACAGTTAAGATCAAGTATCCCTTACCATGGATAGATGGATTCTTCGATCAACTATGTGGGACCTAGTATTTCTATTTGGTTGGCCTTCAATCAGGATATCACTAATTAATGGTGTATAAAGAAAATATTTCCAAAACCGCCTTTTGGACATTGTATGGAAACCATGAGTTCATAGTGATTCCCTTAAGATTCACTATTTTTATTATAATATTTATGGAATTAATGAATATTGTACTTATATATTATCTTGAAAATTTTGTGGTTATCTTCATAGATGGTATTCTAATATACTAAAAATGTTGTGATAAGTAGTTAGAGACTTTTAATATTATGATAAATACGTTATAAAGAGATAAACTATAGTAAATTTATAGTAAATGTGAATTATAGATGGAAAAAGTATCAATATTTGAGCATGTTTTCATTATAAATCGCTTATCTATGGAAAATTCTAAAAAAAGGTAATTTAGGAGTGGCCCATACCAAAATCTATAATGAATATCCTTATTTTCCATGGACTAGCTAGGTATTAAAAAATATTTGTGAGAAATATCTCATGATTGTGAATTCTATTAACTATGATGACTCAAAAGTGAGTAAAGTTTTTATGGAGTGATGAATGTAAAGAGAGCATCATGGAATTTAAAAAAAAGGATTATCACTACAGAAGTTATCATACTCCCCTGAAGTTCGAGACTTTTTATAGTGTACATCAATGATTTATAAAATGTATTAGTATTTTTATTTATTCAAATCTACAAAGTGGTAGTCTAAGACTCAAGGTAGTTGAATGATAATTATAAAAACTATCCAAAAAATGATCTCGAGTTGGATTCATAAATCATCACAATAAAAATATGGTATCAAAATCTATTTTGGGAGATGTGTGAGATATATATTGATCATAAGATATTTAATTATATATTCACATTAAACGATATTAATATAAACCAGGGAAGATGTTTATGGTTGATCAAGAACTATGAATGCTCAATCCACTACCATCTAGGGAAAGAACATAAAGTGGTATATGATCTATGTAAAAAGGATAATACAAGCTTAACAATATTAAGAATTAAGAATGATCATATATTTTAGGATGTGCAAAGGATGAACATGGGAATCATAAAATAATGAATATTATCATTACTTTCTTAGATGATTACACAAAAATCCTTTTCTAAGAAGATAAAAGATGATAAAATATATTATATGAAGATTTAGATGATGGGGGAATCTATATGAAAAGGGACATACTTGAAGTTAAAAATTTATGAAGAATGAGTTTTAACATTTGGGTCATGAATATGTATACCATGAAATCCTGACATAAAGAAGGAGTTGTTAAATAATGCACATACATATACCTTGTCCATGAACCTAGGGTGCAAGAAGATGTATCAAGATATCTGAGTGAACTATTGGTTCGAAAATATGAAGAAAGAGATCCAAGAAATACATAAATGTTAATGGTGTATCATCAAGTGAAGGATAAAAGGAAAAATCCCACAGAGGTGATGCAACCATTACCCTTACCTATATAAAAATGGTTAAACAACACCATGGAATTTTTCATTGATCATCCAGAGAAACACATAGGAAATAATTCTATATGGGATATGGTGGACCACATGAAAAATAATGACAATTTAATAATTATTTGTGAGGAATTTTTAGTCGATTCACATGAGAGGATATAAATCAAAGAAGTGGTAACATTATATGGAACTCTATGATTTTTTATATTAGACCAAGATTTGAGATTTACCTCCAGGATCTGGAAGATTCTATGATATGATCTAAACGCATAATTAAAATTAAATACCTCTTATATCCCCCCAAAAGACGGAAAATATAATTGAATAATCTATACACTATAAGACATGTTCATATCATGCTTTATGGACTTCAAAGGATGATGGGATCAATATCTTCCTTTGGTTGAATTCTCTTAAAAATAAAGTTTCCAATCAAGAATCCAAATAGATCCATATGAAGACATTTAGGGAGGTCTTCACGACCCTCAAAATTAAATTTATTACCTATAATAGTTTAGTGGTGTAATATTGAACCACAGAGAAATAAGGTGAGTGTTCTTATGTTTTTATACAATCCCCATTGGTGTCAACAGTGAGGAAACATTTTTTTAACTTTTTAACTTTTTATATTTTCTAAAAGTAGTAATGAGAAAATAAGGTTTTGACTATTATACAAAGAATTACACTAAGTTATCAAAGACTATTAAAAATTAGTAAACTAAAACACAAAAACAAAAATGAATGAGAAAAAGATCATGAAAATTACTCAGGAATTCTAAACTACATGGTTAAAAATAATGTCTTCTCCATGAATTATTATTGAATCACATCTCGAGAGAAGATGAAGAATCTCCCTCTCCAGGAAACTCAACAGGAAAAATATTTAGTTTTGGTGTTTTCCACTCCAAAAAATTCAATAAATCTACTTAAGAATTTGATAAATATAACAATTGGAAATAAAATCTCCATATGTTTTCAAAGTTAATTACATTAAAAGCTTCAATAAATTTATTCAAAGTAAATCTCACTGATAAATCTAGATGTTTTGAATTGAAATTAATTGTGAAGAGAATGATTAAAAGGAAAGTTTGAATCGGTCTTTCTGATTGGTTCTAACATTGTAAAAAAGAAAATCATGTGAATAAGTTTAATAGATAAAGCAATAGGATTAAAATCCCTGAGCTAAAAGTTTATACTATGATAATTTTGATTAAACACATTAAAAAATGATTACAGAGTATAAGAATTACGGTAAAAGAGAGGAAGATTTCCCTTAGTTTTTCTCTTCTCTTGGACTCCTTCGTCTCTAGTACTGCTCTTCGTGCCTGATGGGAGAGTAGAGAAGTGGCATAACCAGCAGAGATCATTCTGCTTTCACCATTCAAAGACAGAGTCCTGGAGAGCAGGAGCACTAGGGGAGTTATGCCTCCCTCTTTGTTATTTATTTCTGTATTCTTTAATGAAATGATATTACATTTTTTAAATGATATGATAGAAGCCTAAGAACATTATCTTTGGTAATTTAATCCCACTGGTTTTAGTTTTTAAACTTCTTCTCATGCTTATCCTTTTAGGAAAATATTAATAAATTGGCAATACTAATTTTGATTTTATTTATAATTGTTCACATCTCAACTGTTTTCAATTCACAACATCAAGATAAATTGGATAGATTGACCTTGATGACATTTATCAAAGATCTAGCTTCCATAAACAATTGTAATATTACATTGAGTTCAATACCGATTGTTTTCTTTTTAAATTCTTTTTTAGTTTTATTTATTTTTCAATATTATGGACTTTTTCATTTATCATCCAAATATATCCACAGAAAATAATTCTATAAATCTTATGGTGAACCATATGAAAAAGAATGATCATTTAAACTCTATTTTAGATGACTTATTAATCGATTAACATGAGAGGATATAAATTAGAGAAGTAGTGATATTGTATTGAACACCATGATTTAGTTATATCCGACCAAGATTTTATATTTACCTCTAGGATCTTTAAGAGTATCTGATATTATCTAAACACATATTTGAAATTGAATGTCTCTTACATCCCCAAAAATATGGAAAATATAATAGGATAATCTAGACACTAGAAGATATGTTGATATCATGCTTGATTGACTGTAAAGGAGGATGGGATCAACATCTTCCTTTGGTTAAATTCTGTTAAAATTATAGTTCGCAATAAAATTTTGATGAGTTCGAAGGTCTTCAATGCCCTCAAAATTACATTTATTAACTTTACTAGTATAGTGGTGTAGGGTCGAACCATAGAGAAGGCAGGTGAGTGTTCTTAGGTTTTTTTACAAGCCCTAGTCGTGTCAACAGTGGGGAAACCTTTTTTACGTTTTACTTTGTATAATTTTTTTAAATGTAGTATTGAGAAAACAGGGTTTGACTATTATTCTAAAACTTACACTAAGTGATAAAAAACTATTGGAAAGTAGTAAATTAAAATACCAAAGCAACAGTTCGGTAGAAAATAATCACAATAATTACTTAGGAATTCTAAACTACTTGGTTAAAGATAATTTATTCTCCATAGCTTATTATTGAATCACATCTCAAGAAAATCTAAAGAATCTCCCTTGAAAGGAAACTCAACAAACAGAAGATTGAGTTTTCAGGTTTTCCACTCCAAAAAAATCAATCAAACTGCTTTAGAATTTGATGAAGACAATAATTGGAAATAAACTCACCATAAATTTCCAAAGATAATAACATTAAAAGCTTTAATAAATGTCTTATACGTCAATCTCACTGATCAATATTGATTTTTTGAATTGAAATTAGTTGGAAAGTGAAAAATTAGAAAAAAAATCGGAATCAGTCTCGCCAACTAATTCTCCCATTGTAAATAAAAGAATAATCTCATGAAGTATAACAGAAAAACTAGTAGTATTAAAATCCAAGAGCTAAAATTTTATGCTATGATCATTTTGATTATGAACATTAAAGATATTAAATTATAGAGTAAAAGAATTAAGAAAGAAGGGAGGAATAACTCCCCTAGTGATTCTCTTCTCTCGGGCTTCATTGTCCCCAATACTGCTCTTCGTGTCTCCCAGTAGAATCTCTCTCAAAAGTTATGGTGTGAAATGTTCGAATGATATTCTTCCCTTTTTTCCTTTATTTTTTTCCTTTTAGTAAACTATCATCTACTACTCTATCACCAAAATCCTCTACCGACCTTGATAAGTCTTTCACAAAGTAATCGTACATGTGTGTTTTTTAATGAATCACATGTCACTTTTACCCAGACAAGTAATAATTAAAGATAACGTTAATATAAAAGGTAAACGTTACTATATTAATTGATAATAATTTTATTTCATTAAAAACATTAAAAAAAATAATTGTTCAAATTTAATTGAGGTGATATTTTTATAAACTAAATAAAAGATAAATATTTTAACTATTTATTAAATGTTATAAATTTTTTACTTATTATTAAATTAGAATATTATTAAAGATATTTAATTAATTGATTATGTTTATAATTTATAATTATATTAAATTGATAAGATTATAATTTAATATTTATTTATTTGATATTTTATTAAATATAATGAGTGATTATTTATTATATTAGGTTAAATTATTTAATTTTTATTTATTTATGAGTTTTATTGTTGTAATTATTTTATTAAAAATGATTAAATTATAACCTAATTATTTATTTGATTTATTTTGGATTTATATGCTATTAATATTTATGTTTATTATATTTTATTTAATTAAATAGTTTTATTATTATTTTATTATAACTTATTTATTTATTATAGTTATCTTTTTATTTTATTATTATTGTTTTATTTATTATGTTTAGTTTTAGTTGGTATTTTTTTAACTTCCCCCCCCCCTCCTTCACCTCCTCCATGCACAACCAAGGTGGGGGGAGGGTTCTTGAGTTTTCCCAAAGAGACCATGCGGGTGCCACTCGGTCTCAATCCAAGAGAGGATTCGCTCTCTAGTGGTGTTAGATAAGCAGAGGCTTGGTTCACGATTGATTATGGGTTATCCATAAACGCCGTAGAAGTAGGGTGGCGGTGGCTGGCTCGGCTTCTCCAGATCCAGTTACCGGTGGTGGGTATCCTTCTCTACGAGTGGAAAAATGGTGGTGAGGTGAAACAGTTCTGGCGTAAGACCTCGAGCGGTAGATGAGAAGTGCGAGAGACCTCCTCCCTACCTCACATGGGCACTAGGTTCTGTACAGAATATAATTGTTATTAAAATAAAATTAAATAACTAAAAAAATTAAACTACAAAGATATTAATGAGTTAATTTATTAAATTAATTAATTAATGGGGAATGAAATAGTGAGTCAAAAGAATTTGCATCAATGAATTAATTTATTTTAAACTAAAAAAATGAAATTTAAATATTAATGAATAAAAAATCTAAATTAATTAAATAATTAATTAACTAAGTGAAGAATAATGAAAAATAACATTAATAAAATTAAATTAAAAACATAAATGATTTATCATATATTAAAAACTAACTAGTTTATTAAATTGTATAATAAAATTATTAATTATAAAAAGAGTTAATAAATTTAATTAAAAGGATATTTAATATTAAATTGGCTTAGATTGAAATAATTAAAACAGTTAAGTTATTTTAATTAATCAAGATTAAAGGATGAATTGGTAAATTAAAATAATTAAATTAAATGAAAATAAAAAGATTATTTGAGTAATTAATAAAATTCATATTATTAAAAAATCAAGCACATTAAGATTACTAAACTAATTGTTAAATTTTTATATTAGAAGGATTAGTAAGTCTAAATTAATTATTTTAAAGACTAAAAATACATAATTTGTTATAAAATTTGATAAATTAATGAATTTAATTATAAAAATATAAAAGTGAAAATATTTAGTAAAAAGTGCTAAATTATTTAATTAAATTTCTAAAAACTAATATAGAAGATGTGGAAATCTGTATCAAATTAAGGCCACATCAAATTCCCCCACAATTAAACATTGTTTGTCCTCAAATAATCCCATATTTTATTATTATTTAATAATTGAAATTTGTTTTATTAAACATTCCGATCAAGATGTAACTTGTTAAATAGTTTTAAAACATATGACTGAAAGACTGAGTAATTGGATTTAGAAATGAAATTGTTAAATGAATTTTTCCCAATTTAAAATACTCAAAGGTAATAAAGTGATTTTTGATTCATCCACTTTTGAGGATGAAATTCCTCATATATGAAACCACTTAATGACTTACTTCTTTTCAAGTCTAAGATCTAGACACAAGAGTGATAACATGTTAAAAATCAGTGGAGTTAAAAACATAACAAGCGGGAATTTTTTACTTTGACTTCTTCCTAGGTTCTAAAAATACATATAATTTTTATTGAATCACCAAATTGATACAACCAAAACGATTCCCATATAAACCAACTATCTCCTTTTTCATCCATCATTTATTATTACCCTTACCTTAATGAACTCAGTTTTATCCCAAGGAACTTTATCTTATTTTTCCAGTTCCATGTATCATGTGCTAAGCATTATTCAATGAACTTATTAAAAGTGTACATGGGGCTTATAGTAAAAAAGAAACACACGCAGTCTATAGGGTATCAGAGATTCGTCGTGGGATCCCAAATTCCCAAATTACTCTAGTTCCAAAAGTTTTATATAAAACCCATTTACATTATCTCACTATAGTGATTACTTTTAATAATTAAAATAATTTGAGTACCCTAAGATCAAGTTCAAACATCTAGTACCTAAGGTTATGATCTCAACTCCACTAACAGGTAAGCTACATCACTCCTAAAAATTGTCCATAAACCAAATTTTAATTGAATCACTAAACATGTTCACTCAGAAATCATCCACCCTATCCAATTTTAGATTCAAAGAAACTCTTAACAACCTGCCATGCATTACCTCTAGGAAATCCACATTCAAGAAAAACATAAAATTGTTTAAATTTTTTGAAAACATTTAACCATTTTTTAGAAAAAAGTTGAATAGTAGTGGGATTTTGATAGGATTTTCATTAAGAACATATTATCTCAATCAAGAATTGACCCCCTCCCCCATACTTAAAATCCAAATTTTTCCCCAAAGTAGATTTAGAATGTGGAGAAGAATAATATATCAGTTAATGTTCAAAGTATATTTTCAACAAAGTAGATTGATGACATGTTTAAAGGGTAACATTGAAGTTTAAAAGAATATTTTTTTGCATAATAATTACTTATATTATAGCAAGTTATCAAAAAATTAAATGCAATATCATTTAAGATAGTAGAAAATATTTCCAATATAGTTCAAAAGTTGCATGTGAATATGATGATTCATAGTGAAAAGGGAGAAACATTTTAATAGATTAGTTTCAATTGGATGTTCATTAAAGCTAAAAAATGAATAATAAAACACCCTACATATACAAAAAAAATAATGAATAACACAAACAAAAAGCCTGCATGTACCCCCCACCCCACACTTAGTTTCAAGTAGTGAAGAAAATTTAAAACCACAAGACTCAATTTTCTATCAAAGTGGAACATGTAGAATTTTTAAACATAACAACCCATGCAGTAAATGTTTTTTCTAGTAAAAACACGTTAATGAAATAATTTCCAAAAGCACAGAACATGCAGTAGATTTTTTTAGTACAAGAAGAATTTTTCCAACAACAACACACATAGACAACAGATTTTTTTAGGAGTAGTCACTGACTCACTGGTATAATTTTATCAGCATGTCACTATTGACATAACTCATTTTCAATAGTGTAACGGTCACTCAAATACCACAATATCTCAATTACCCACTGTTAAACTATGGAATAGTGACTTAGCAATGTTTTTTAAAAAACATTATATGAGGAGAAGGAAAATAAATGCAGAAATTAAAATACTTCCCTATTAAAATTTTTCAATAAACTCTAACTTGAGAATTACACTGCTCTAGTGGCACAAAATAGCAGCATCCTGTAAACCAAGAACTAGCAAGACTAAAGACAAAACTCCAACAAAGACATAGAACAGAAAAGATAGAAAAGTAACAGCTTATTCAAAACATAACAAAAAGTAACGAAAAGACAAAGCATGAACCATGGGTTACTCCCATGAAGAATTAAATTTAAATTATTTAGTTAAACATTATTTAATTAATTTTTTTATCAAAATCAAAACATTAAATCATGGGTTACCTCCCATGCAATGTTAGATTTATAGTCCCCAACCAACCTCACCTAGAAATAACCGTAGTTACAAAGTGGGTGTGTTTTCCAATCCATAAACCACAACATGTGCTTCTCATAATTGGTTTTAATAAAAAAATGAGGTTTGTCGGTTCTCAAACTCTTAATGGGTAACTTGAATCCCTTCACAATTATTAAAAGCCCTAAAAACACCCTTTATCAGTTGTGGTTATGATACTATAAACTTCCATAATTGTTTCAGACTCGAAAAAATTAATAATTTTAGGAAGAAATGACAATGTATTAGGTTCACCTAGGGGTATGTGAAGGTTCTGGGTGTAGTGGAAGCATGGTTGGAATGGTACCCAATTTTAATTTTTACCACGATCAATGGTTATTCCATGATCAATACAACGATGAACTCCAGTCTCCATGAAATAGAATCAATGATTTATATAAAGAAGGAAGAGGCCTAAAACCATTAGAGAGGATCTTGCCTATCATGCTTATAATTAATTTAATTAATTTTATAAAGAAAAGAATATCTGGTTCCTAGGTATTTTTTTGTCAATGATGTTGATTTTCCAGAATGACCCTTCTAAATTATATCATTACGCTTTCAAGGATCCAAACTATAATTATTCCAGCGGTGATCCACACATGCTCTGATGTCCTCTGATCAACACCTATCGTTCTCTGGGTGCTAGAGCGGTGAAGAAAGTGTCTTGTGTCGGTCTTTCTTGATCGCTTGTTCTTTAGCCTTGATGATAAATCTCTCATTCTTGAGAGGGAAAGGAATAGGATTCGAGAGAGAAATTTTTTAGCTCAAAAATTATCAATTCACCGAGTGTGCAATTCGGTGCATGTAAAAATAGATGTACGTGTCTATTTATCAGCATGGGGCTTTGGTTACAATATTTAATTTCATAATAGTAATTAAATACATTCATAACCTTATAGAAAACCCATATTCCTAATTATAATACCGCGACATTATTTATGGTTCTCTAACTTGTGAAAAATGAGATTATAAATAAAATTTTAGGTCACAAAATAATAGAATCTTATTATTATTTTAACTTATTCCAACTAGTAAAATAATTTTTTACTATATTGCAAATAATTATTTCAGTAACAGACCAAACGTGGTATGCTCGAATGCTGCTTCCATTTTTTGAACACCCAAATAAATAAATAATTTATTTATTCTCTAAAATAAATATTTTATTTACAAACTAGTAAATAAATATTTATTAATTGTTTAAATATATATATATATATTACTCACAATCTGGTGAATAAATATTTATTCAATTTATACGATCATTTTAACCTGAATAAAATTATTCCACAGTCTTGAAAACAATATTTATTTCATCAATGAAATTAAAATAGAATTTAACTGAGATGAAAAAAAACACTTAGTGTCTATCCCTCTAGGATTCATTCTCATTGGCATTAGGTGAGATTTCTTAAAGTCCAAGAGCACTATCTAGAAATGGGTCAAGGAACCCATGAGAATGAATGTAAAGTAACAACAACTAAATCCACATACGAACACTCATTGTGTAATATAATCCTTTGGTGCCAATATCTCGTCAAGAAGGTTTCCTGATAGTGTCATCAATCTTTGTGCTTCATACGTCATTCTTTGACTACATGAAATAAACTCGTTGTTACACCATGGCCATTAAATTTCACACGACATTTCTATTTCAATCAAAGGGTCGAGATATCAACTTCCATAAATAGAAGGGACAAATCCTTCCTTTACTTTTTTATTAATAACATGCCACTTGTGACGCACCCAACGTACCCAACTTCTAGAAAACTATTTTCGTGACTATTTTCATCAATAAGTAAAAGTTCACTAGTCATGAAATTAATTAATGATAATATTAAAGTCTAAATAGAATTACATATGCTCACAAATAGTAATATCTGATGAATCCAAAACATGCAGAATTCCTACGGGCATGTTTTTTCTAATAATCTCCCATATTTTAGATTACCATGTCTCAACTTGGTGAGAGTAATTCTTATAGAATCATGCCTTTTATCTCATAAAATTTCATTATAATATACAAAATCGAGGATCTTTAAGGTTAAGTGTCTTGGAAACCAGGAACTTAATACATGAGAACAACAGAAAATTCTTCTTAAACACTTGAAAGGATTCTTCCTTTGTTCATCCCAAGTTCATTACTACATCTCATAACCTGGGGACATACATCGAAGGAAAGGGTGAGGAGAAGGCCTAGTAATAGAAACAAGGGAAACGTTTTACATGTGAACTTGAGATACATCAATAAAGTTGTGATAAATAACTTTAAGGCTTGAGAAAGAGATCATGAGGCATATCATAATGAAAATAACATGATTCATAACTTGAAGATGTGGCTACAACATTTAACTTAAACAATCATTTCCGTATCACCATGTTCCATCCCTAATGTGTCATTAAAAATTACCAAGGTTATTCACAAAGGTATCATTAAAATGGTCATATCTAGAGATTAAGTCTTTACCTAATGCATTGTAGCGCTATCAGGGAGTACCCTTAATTTTTCATTATTATCATGTGATCCACATATATCATCATCAAATATTTCATAAATAACCCATATAGAATAAAAGAAATGGCTTTCATTTCATAATCATAACGTTTTGAAAACTACTTTAAAGACATGATCTTTATGTCATTTTAAACCCATGGAAAAAGGAAAGAGGGTTTCATGTATATAAATACCAGAATTAAAAGAGAAAATTTTGATATATATGTGAATAACCCTATATAATAAAGAGATTTCAGTATTCACTTAATAAAATAATGGAATTTGAGAAAAAGAGAGAGACATTTTGGGATGAAAATTCTACAGCATAACGACTATGTTACAGGGTTTTAGAAAATTTTGAAAAGAGAGGGGACATGGGTCACCCAATCATAAATGAACCATAAAATAGTATAGGGAAAGAATATAAAGGATATAAGAACATGGTAATGAAATTTTAAAGACAAACCATATGAAATGAAGAACATGTAAAAAATACAAAAATAAGATTTCTCTTATGAAAATTCAGTAGCCTAACAACGTCACTTAAAACTTCAAAAAATTAATTGATGAGATAAAATAGGGAATATCATAATATAAACATAAAATAACATTATGATGGATATATTGATCATACCACAACATAAAAAAATAACTTTAAAGACTTGACATGAAAATAGAACTTGAAAATGAGAAGGGTGAAAGAATCCCTTACAAAATTTTGGCAGCCTAACGCTGCCACTTAAACATTTTTAAAATGAATCGATGACAGAAAGATGGGGTCTCTCATAAAATAAACATAAAATAACAGTATGATGGATATAAAACAATAGCCCCAACATAAGAACATGGAGATTAAAATAAATGACATAAAGGAGAATACATGAAAAGAAAGAGAGAGGTAGGATCCCTTACCTTGAAGACTAACGTTGAAAGCATGAAGGTCGGGACATTGGGAGGCTTGAGGGAACCTTGGGAGGACGCCTTGGGAGGTAAGGAGACCAAAACATCATTGAGGATGATTTAGAAATGAAATTAATGAGGGAAAGGCTTGGTATTTATAGGAGAAGTGAGGGGACAGAGCATTAATTTCCAAGGGACACCTCATCGGTGGTATTGGAAAAACCATGGGCTTTACCATGGTATTTTCCCATGCTATTGGCCACATGGGACACCTCATACCTTATAATACAATTCATAAGTCGACTAGAATTATTTCATAATTTTTACATCCTTAATGATGTCATTAAACCCCCGAAACTCAAAAACAGTATTTTCACTATTCACCGAAAATTCAACTTTCTCAAACAAATCCCAAAATTTCACCTTAACCAAATATCGATGATCTGATTTCAAAAGTGAACTCCATTTTATGAAAATATTTTTCAAAATATTTTTAATTTAATTTTTAAATAAAAACAGTATTCACTAAAAATTCAACTGTTTCAGAAAAATCCCAAAATTTCACCTTAACCAAATATCGATGCTCTAATTTCAAAAAATGAACTCCATTTATGAAAATAATTTATTTAATATTTTCAATTTAATTTTTTAATAAAAAACACTATTCAGCAGAAAAAACTAATACTTGACTAATAATTTCTGAAACAGTCATTCACATATTTTATTGAATCACATTACTTAATCAAGGTGCCTAAATTATATTAATACATTCTTTAAGTGAGATTACTAATCCATTTGGTCACATTACTAATCATAAGCGTAAAATCACTATTCCTAATTTACTATTCAAAAAAACATAAGTTGATATTATTAGATTCTAAATTTCTTATTGAACACATTTCTAGAAGACCATTTTTTGAAAATCATTACACATCATTAATTATTTAAGGTTTAAATAAATATTTTAAAATATCCATTTTTTTTAAATTCATCAATAATATGCATACTATATTTATCCGGACATTTGAAAATTCAAAAACTTCACAATAAGAAGAAATCACAATTTTTATTTAAATAAATGGATTACACAAGGTAGTTACGGTCTCATTACATAGCCCCTTATAAAACCAGTATAGGACCTAAGAGTAAGGTGAGCTAGGGTGATAGAACCTTGGGGTGGCACGACCAAGATTGCCCAAGTGGTGATTTCTACCAGCTTTAACTTCTCACGAAGTCGATTCCATTCCAACTTCACATGATGATGTTCAGGTTTGGTTTGGTCCAGAGTAAAGCCCAAAGTTGCTACCTCCTTCCTGAGTTCCGTCAGATGGGATTCGATCAGCCCGAGACTGCTGGATGGGGCCATAGAATCTTCTTTCTATATTAATTAATCATGATCGCTTGTATTTATAGAAAATAATTGTAATAATTATTTTCCAATGGTCATATTGACCAATGGTCATATAACAGTCGAAAGACAACGGTCTCATTATACTCATTCTATTAAATGAAATAGTTTTGTTGAGTATAAAATAAAATAACCCACAAAAATTAGGGAACAAAATTTATTCAAAATTTCAGGTCGTTACATTCTTCCCTCCATAAGAAATTGCATCCTCACAATTTTAAAATCGGGCTTGGAAATTTCTTTGAAATTACCACATCGGAAGAAGATTCAGTAAAACTATTACATTAAAAGAAAGAAAGGGAAGTAAAAAAAGGTCACCCGAGTTAACCTATACTAGGATTCCATGTAGGAAAACATGAATATGGAAGAGAAAACAAAGGGTCATGTTTTGATGGAGAGATATAGAAAACATGATTAGGATTACATTAACCACCAGAAGATTACAAACATAAGATGTGTTAAACGACCTTTGATTACCTAGTAGGAAACTTAAACCAACAACATTTTTGTTTTATGTTCCTTTTCATAATTTTGATGAATTCATTTACTACATATAATAAAAACATAAGGAAATATACTTACCTTCAATTATATTTTCATCCCTTAATATGTTTCCACTAAGACTAATATTTTCTCCAAACAATGAGAATTCAAAAATACTTGGTCTCATCAAAAGCACAAGAATAATCTTCTAGAGAATCACATAATCCACAAAAGATTAACTATCTATTTATTCTATCTTTAAACATTATCCCAAAAATAGAAAGCGTAAGCTAAAAAAACTCTTCAAAAAAAATAACCCCATAGGATGGGAAACTACTTTTAATCTTCAAAATTCCATGGTACTACCCAAAGTTCATCATAGACCATTACATAAATAACTGTCCCTAAAGTTCCTCAAAATAAACCAAACTAAGATTAAAACCCAAATATAAGAAGGATTTTATAACATAGTCTTCCAAGATAAACTTTATCATTCATCTCCAAACAACATCAACCACTCTTAACATCTTATATCAAAAGTAACTAACCAAATCACATTTTCCCCAAGATAAGTTAATTATTTCCATAAGTAACATAAATTATCATAAGTTCACCTTAAATTCATCTATTCTTCAAAATATAAGTCAACATTTAATTCTTAAAGAAAATACCAGTGTAATCTATTTACCTTGATCATATAGGGTTCCCAAATTAGTGAATGTATTCCAAAATAATATTTATCTTTTAATCCCCGAATCATTTTTTTTCAAGAATAACAACTTCACAACATCAACATGTGATACATAACAATGGATGTTTTCCTTAATGATATAAAACCATATTAGGTAGCAACTAGATGTTCTTAGAAAACATTAAAGATATACTCATAGATCATGAACTAAAATACAACATGACATAGAAAATTATTGTGAAGAAGTTACATGTACTTCAGTCATCATGATCTATCTCATCATATGACTTGCATTGTTCCCTTGTCCTTGATGATTTTTGATGCTAATCATGCTTCTCATCCATTCCAAGAGAGAATTTCCTTGGATAATGTCCAACTTCTCCAAATTTAAAACATTTAATAGTATAAGGTACATTATATTGAACCTTATCTCCATTCAACTAGGTACAAATTATTAATTGTGATTTTTGATAGCTGGTTTTGCATAATCACAATATGTTCAAGTTGATCTCTCGTCATCTCTATCATATTAATAGGGAAATCATTACATTTCCTATCACATTGGTAGTTGGTAAATGTTGTTCTATTTCCCTCCATTAACAAAGAAAAGAAAGTATAATTATGGGGCTTAAATACTTAGCCAATAATCATGAAAAAGAAAATTTAAACATAAAATGATAAACTTTTAGAATAAAAGTATATCCTAACTTGTGATCCCTTAGGTTTCAATCTAGGTTATCCATGATCATATATTCTTATGTGAATCTTTATTTTATTTTCTATTTGTTCCTTTAATAATGGTTCATACTAAGCTTATGAATTTACCAAAACATATCCCCCGAGAGTGTCAAACCAAGAGTGCAGCAAGGCCCGTTGTCATGCACCAGGTTACCCCGGGTCAAGTCCAAAACACCTTATCATATTTTTCACTCCTAGGTACATCTGTTCTAGAGCCACCTCTACTTGTTTGTATCCATATAGGGATTTATTTGTTTGGAAACCACTTACTCAATACATCACCAAAATACTAGGATGTTTTCCTTTTTTTAATATTTTCATTAAGAAACCTTGTAAAGTTTTCAAATCCTAATTTACACAAATAACTAACCATCCTCTAATACCAACTATAGCATCCCGCCTTTTTATGACATAAACTTTCATTATAATATACAAAATCGAGGATCTTTAAGGTCTAGTGTCTTGGAAACTTGGAACTTAATACATGAAAACAACAAAAATTCTTTTTAAACATTTGAAAGGCTTCTTCATTTTTTTCATCCTATGTTCATTACTGAATATCAAAACCTGGGAACATACATCAAAGGAAAGGGTGAGAAAAAGGCCCAGTATGGGAAACAAGGGAAATGTTTTACATGTGAACTTGAGATACATCAATAAAGTCATGATAAATAACTTTAAGCCTTGAGAAAGAGATCATGGGGCATATCATAATGAAAAGAACATGATTCATAAAATGAAGATGTGGCTAAAAAATTTAACATAGACAATCATTTCCGTATCACCAAGGTTCATCCCCAATGTGTCATTAAAAAATTACCAAGGTTATTCACCAAGGTATCGTTAAAATGGTCATCTCTAGAGATTAAGTCTTTACCCAATGCATTAGAGCACTATCAGGGACACCCTTAATTTGTCTTTATTATCATGTGATACACATATATCATCATCAAACATTTCATAAATAACCCATATAGCATAAAATAAATGGGTTTCATTTCATAATCATAACGTTTTAAAAATAGCTTTAAAGACATTATCTTTATGTCACTTTAAACCCGCGAAAAAAGGAAAGCAGGTTTCATGTATGTAAATCCCGGAATTAAAATAGAAAATTTTGATATATATGTGAATACCCCTATATAATAAATATTTTTGAGTATTATCGTAATAAAATAAAAGTATTTGAGAAAAATAAAGATACATTTTGAGACGAAAATTCTGCAGCATAATGGATATGTTACAGGGTTTTAAAAAATATTGAAAAGAGAGGGGACATGGGTCACCCACTCATAAATGATCCATAAAATAGTATAGGGACATAATATAAAGGATATAAGAACATGTTAATGAAATATTAAAGACATACCATATTAAATGAAGAACATGGAAGAAAGACAAAAATAAGATTTCTCTTATGAAAATTTGGCAGCCTAACGCCGTCACTTAAAACATCAAAAAATGAATCGATGAGATCAAAAAGAGTATATCATAATATAAACATAAAATTACAGTATTATGGATATAAAGATCATACCCAACATAATAAAAATGAACTTTAAAGACTTTATATAAAAAATAGAACTTGAAAATGAGAAGGGTGAGAGAATCCCTTACAAAAATTCGGCAGCCTAACGGCGCCACTTAAACATTATTAAAATGAATTGATGAGAGCAAGAGGGGGTCTCCATCAAATAAACAGAAAATAACATTATGATGGATATAAAAGAACATCTGCAACATAAGAACATGGACAGTAAAATAAATGACACAAAGGAGAATACTTGAAAAGAAAGAGAGAGGTAGGATCCCTTACCTTGAAGAGTAACTTCGAAAGGTTGGAGGTCAGGACCTTGGGAGGCTTGAGGGCACCTTGGGAGGACTCCTTTGGAGGTAAGGAGACCAAAAAATCATTGAGGATGATTTTTAAATGAAATTAATGAGGGAAAGTCTTGGTATTTATATGAGAAGTGAGGGGACAAAGCATTAATTGCCAAGGGACACCTCCTCGGTGGTATTGGCAAAACCATGGGCTTGCCCATGGTATTTTCCCATGATATTTCCCAGTTCGGATACCTCATACCTTATCTTACAATTCATAACTCGACCAGAATTATTTCATAATTTTTACATCCTTAATGATGTCATTAAACACCTGAAACTCAAAAACTGTATTTTCACTATTCACCGAAAATTCAACTTTCTCAAAAAAAATCCAAAAATTTCACCTTAACCAAATATCGATGCTCTAATTTCAAAAGTGAACTCCATTTTATGAAAATAATTTTCTAAATATTTTTAATGTAATTTTTAAATAAAAACACTATTCACTGAAAATTCAACTGTTTCAGAAAAATCCCAAAATTTCATCTTAACCAAATATCGATGCACTTATTTCAAAAATGAACATCATTTTATGAAAATATTTTTTAAAATATTTTTAATTTAATTTTTAATAAATAACACTATTCACTGGAAAATACTAATACATGACTAATAATTTCTGAAACAGTCGTTTACATATTTTATTAAATCACATTACTTAATCAAGGTGCCTAAATTATATTAATACTTTCTTTAAGTGAGATTACTAATCCATTTGGTAACATTACTAATCTTAAGCGCAAAATCACTATTCCTAATTTACTATTCACAAAAAAAAAATAAGTTGATATTATTAGATTCTAAATTTTTTTTACTGAACACATTTCCAGAAGACCATTTTTTGAAAATCATTACACACTATTAATTATTTAAGGTTTCAATAAATATTTTAAAATATCCACTTTTTTCTAAAATTCATCAATAATATGCATACTATATTTATCCGGACATTTGAAAATTCATGAACTTCACCATAATAAGAAATCACAATTTTTATTTAAATAAAAGGATTACACAAGGCAGTTACGGTATCATTATAAAGCCCCTTATAAAACTAGCATAGGACCTAAGAGTACGGTGTGTTGGGGTGATAGAACCTTGGGGCAGCTCGGCCAAGATTGCTCGAGTAGTGATTTCTATCAGCTTGAACTTCTCATGAAGGTGATTCTGTTCCAAATTCACACGATGAAGTTTGGCTTGGGTTTGGTCCAGTGCAAAGCCCAAAGGTGCTACCTCCTTCCTGAGTTCCATCAAATGGCCTTCGATCGGCCCTAGACTGCTGGATGGGGCCATCAAACCTTCTTTCTATATTAATTAATCAAGATCACTTGTATTTATAGAAAATAATAGTAATAATTAGTTTCCAACGTTCATATTTACCATGGGTCATATAACAGTGAAAACCCAACAGTCTCATTATACTCATTTTATTAAATGAAATAGTTTTGTTGAGTATAAAATAAAATAACCCATAAAAATAGGGAGAAAAATTTATTCAAAATTTCAGGTCGTTACAAATCTTATCTGCTTATGAGTACTCACACCTGGAGGTCTGAATACTACATATCCCATTATAGTATGTCATCCAACCGCAGAACTATATTTAAGAATATTTTCATATTTCTTCAAGGTTCTCATCATAGCGGGGAACTTCGATGACCTTGTCAATGCGAAAAATACTCCAAGACATTATTACAATATATTCATGAAGAACAATGAAAAATATGTAACAAGATGTTTAATATTTAAATATATTAAATATTGATTTAATCAAAGTTCAACCAGTTGGTTCAGGGACACCAACTCTTACAAAATCTCACTTGGACCAGAGATGAATGCCTGTAACTTTTATTCCACTACACCTCACATGATGATCTTGTTTTTTCTGAGTCAAAGCTTTAGTTAGGGGATCCACCACATTGTCTTCCATGGAAATACTACTCACTGCAACTTCACCTCTTTGAAAAAAAATCTCTCAAGAGATGATACTTCCAAAGTATGTTATTTTTCTGCTGATGTGGCCTTTTCTCTTTTCAAGAGCCACCACTGTAGTATTATCACAATATAGTGTGATGGGATCTTTACTTCTAGATATCACATCCATCTCCTAGACAAAGCTTTGCATCCAAAATGATTCTTTATCTACCTCAGAAGTTGTGATATACTAAAACTCTGATGTAAAATATACGAAAATACTCTACTTTGAGCTCTTCCAACTCACTACACATCTATTCAAGGTGAATATGTATCTTGATTGTGACTTCATTTCATATTGATCAATTTGGAAACTAGCATATGCATGTCCATTTATGACTAGTTCCTCATCTCCTCTATAAACTAGGAACATATCCTTATTAGGCCTTAGATACTTTAGGATGGTATGGACTACAATCCAATGGTGGTCACCTAGGATATCTCGATATATGCCTACCATAATCAATGTGTAGATGACATCATGCCTACTACATAGCATGTAATACATGACTGACTCAATCGTTGATGTGTATGGAGTCATTTCCATTATCATTAAATCCTCCCGTGTCTGAGGACACATTTCATGGAAATATGAATGTCATGTGACACTAGAAACAATCCCCTCTTGGATTGTTCAATACTAAATATCCTTAGTTTCTTATCAATGTGTGTACTTTGACATGTGCCCAGCCATCTCGTGGATCTATCATGATGGATCTTGATCCCAAGAATATATGATGCCTCACCCAATTCCTTCATGGATAATCATTGATTCAACAATGCCTTAACATACAGAAAGATTCTTATCTCGTTTCCAATAAGTAATATTTCATCAATATATACTATTGGAAAAATTATTGCACTCCCACTAAACTGTTTGTAGACCCAAGGATCATATTCATTCTTGACAAAACCAAATTTATTAATTTCATCATCAAAATGAATGTTCCATGACCTGGATGCTTGATTTAATCCATAAATGGATCTCTATAACTATCATACCTTATTTTAATCCTTTGGAGTCATAAACCCTTTAGGATGTGTCATGTAGACATCTTCTTAACAGTTCCCATTAGGGAAGGTTGTTTTGAAATCCATTCTCCAAATCTCATAGTCATGGTAAGAAGAAATGGGCAATATAATTCTGATGGATTTCAGCATTGAAATTGTTGAAAAGGTTTCATCATAGTCAATGCCTTGATCCTTATTGAACCATTTTCAACAAGTTGTTCCTTATAGGTACTGAATTGTCCTTCCATGTCCAGTTTCTTCTTGGATACCCATTTGCAACCAACATGCTTTACATCAACTGGAGGATCTACGAAAATCTGGACTTTATTTTGGTATATGGATTCCATTTCATAATTTATGGCTTCTTTCCACTTAGAAACATCTTTTCCACTTACTACTTCCTTGTAGGTTAAAGAATCATTATTATCAACTAATAATTAGTCACCATCCTCGGTAACTATAAAACCATACTGTTATGGTTCTCTAACCTCTCTTGAACTCCTATGCAGTTCTTGTGTCTTTAGAATAGTCCTTTCATTCATGGGTCTTTGTGGAATCTGTTCCTGGACCAACTCTTGTGTACCTTGAGCCTCAGCTTCATCGAAGTCTATCTTACTCCCACTATCTCTTTTGGAGATGTTATCCCTCTTAAATAATTTGGAATTTCTTTCCACTATATCCTTTTTATGAGGGGTTGTATGGGTAATATCCCCTTGTTTCCTTGGGGTATCATATATAGGTAAACTTTGTGCCTTGGGTGGAAGGTTTTTACCTGAAGAGTCCTTAACAAATTCATCTCTTCACCCCACATGTAAATTCAATAACATGACTTTATTTCCACTCTAGAATGTGTATGGAATACCAGTTATCAATTTTGATGGTACATGGTTTATTATGTGCATTTCTATTTGTAATGCATATCCCCAAAAAGATAATGGAAGAATCGCATGGCACATCATTGATCTCACCATGTCCAAAAAGGTTTGGTTTCTCCTTTTGCTTACACCATTCCACTAGGGTGTGTAAGGAGGAGTGAGTTGGGATAGGATCCCAAACTCTTGTATCTAATAAATGAAGTCTTGATTAATATATTCTCCACCTTTTCCTAAGTAGAGTTTCTTAATATTCTTACCAAGATGGTTCTCAACTGCATTATAGTATTCATTAAACTTATCAATTGAATCCAAATTATTCCTCATTGAGTTGAAATATCCATATCTAAATCATTAGTAAATGTTATTAAGTATGAGTACCCTTTTTTTCCTTCAATTGTAAATGGTCTACACATATAAGTATGTTCCAATTCAAGAATCTCTTTATCCCTTTCACCTTTCTCACTAAATGGGGATTTGGTCATTTTTCCTTGTTAACATTCATTACATATGCCAAGTGTTTTTAGTTCGAAAGAATCTAAATATCCATCTTGATGTAATTTTTTCAAGAGTTTCTATTTTACATGACCCATCCAGTGATGCCACTGTTGGTTGTTGTATGAGTTATGTGAAGTATCTTTGTTATCAATTTCCATTACATGGTTTGTGTAATCCAACACGTAAAGAGAGTTTTATCAATTTCCCCTACCAAAACAAATTCTATCTAGGTAAAATAAGCAACATTCATTTCCAAACATGAAAAAAACCCATATGTATCTAATCTGGATACAGAAATAAATTTTCTTAGTAACAGAAAATACGTAATAACAACCCTTTAACGCCAAGATCATCCTTGTTGGAAACATGAGGTGGTAGTCCTCGACAGCTACAGCAGCGAGTCTGGATCCATTGGATACTCGTAGATCTACCTCCCTTCAGAAATCATTCTTCCAGTGGCCCTTCTTGCCACATGTGAAACAAACAGGTTCATGTTCCATTCCCTATCTTATAATATTCCATTTCATGGAAGAGAATGAAGAATATTTGGGCTTAAAGCTCTTCACCTTCCCTTTCCTCTTATTCACCATAAGGATAGAAGGCTTCTCACGCTTCATATCTTTTTCCACTTTGAGAATGAGGATAAGAATATTATATAGAGACTTTTCAATGTTGTTCATATTGAAATTAACAAAAAAGCTGGAGAAGATGTGATGGAGTGATGTAAAAATGAGATTAGTACCCAGATCTTCTAGGAGTTTAAAACCAAGAACCTCCAAGTGCTCAATGTAGCCAATTATATAGACTACATGAGGCCCAGGTGGGTAACCCTCTCCAAGATTACTCGGAAAGATTGCCTTGGAGATCTCAAACTGTTCTTGTCTTTCTCTCTCGTATTAATGAACCCAGAGTTTCTCATTCATGCTATATGCATCCATGTTTTCATTAGACTTCATGATCTCACCAGACATTAATGATTGCATCAAACATTGAACATCGACTGCATCGTTCATATGTTTCTCATAGACCAATAACTCTTCATCACATTCCTTTTAGGTATGCGGATCAGGTAATGCTAACTCCATCACGTAAGACTTCAGTTCATGTCATAGAATAAACTGAATGAATCTAAACAATTCTTAGAGTTTACTGCTTGGTAGGATGTTGCCTTTATCTAGAATTTATCATAGGGATAGTGTGCCTAAAAAGATTATCATTTTATTCTACAATTAAAAGAGAAGATATTTATTATTTTTTGAATTACATTTTAGGAGAAATAATAAATTAATTTTATTAAGTCTCCCATTATTTTATCAAGTCCCAATGTCCCTCAACATTGAAATCAGAATGTCTAATTTCCATGAAATTTTATTGCCAAGGATCCATATTCCCCTTCGCATAACCCCAACAAGGGTATGTAAAATTATTTTATGATATTTTGGTAGGCATGTTTTTGCCAACTACGGGCTTGCAACTCCATGATCTGTTGAGTGAACTCCCCAATCCTGAAATCCTGACTTTCGATTTACTCAACTCTTGACTCCAATATTACAATAAGTATAGAAAAGGGTAATCCTGATGATTTAATATGGTTAAGCCAACTAGAAACCTTTCATATGGGATTCCTGTATAAAAGTAAGTGTACCAACAAGGGTTGGTCAAACACATGGTTTTATTGAGTTTTTACATTAATCAAATAACCAAAGGATTTTTCTAACTTAATATTTTATTTGACGGATTTTTATATCTTATGCGTGAATTACTTATTATCATTATAACATGCTTGTTAATATTAAGTGTAACATACTTAAGTGTTCAACCATGTCTTGATAATATTTACGCATAATCTTGGTTTATTTTAGTTCCATCTTGCTTGCTTATTTAGTTAATTAAATTTGTGGTCGTGAAAACACATTCATAATAATAAACAATGAAACTGATAGAAATAAAATAAAGAAAATGACATGATCATGAGATTTTCTAATGGTTAGTCTATCTAGAAGTTGATAAACTAACCCTGACCAAGGGGAGAAACAACTTGAACCTTTTGGGTTGTGTTTATAGATTTCCATCTATCTACCTCTGTATCTCATGGGATTGGTTTCTTCTCAGGTCAAGCTTGAATTGCTTCCTCTATCTTGTGAGTTCCATATATTACATATTATTTTTTAACTCACACTCAAGTGATGTATAAAAAAGGTTGGTTTACATAAAAGAAAACATAGTCACATAGGCTCTACATATTAATGGGGAGAGATGGCGTGCATGCCAACAATTAATTTAATAAATAAATTAAAAGGAAACCAATCACATACAAATGTCCTGATCTTAGATCAAGATAACCCACATACATGCAAAGAGTTACATATTTAATAAAACTAGTATTAAATTCTTTAATCGTTATTTTTTAAGATAAATAACATTCGAATCAATTAATTATCATTGTTAATTATTCAATCCTTTTATCTTAATCCCTTTTTCTGAATTTCCTTTAGATTATCATCTATCATAATTTTAAACAAATAAATTCATTTAAAATTATCTTTGTACGTAACTTGTATCTTGGAGGCAACCAGGTGAATTCTTATTCATAACTACCCAATGAGTATTAATTAACATTACACAGATGTTAAATTAAACACACATATATTTAAAACACATATCATGTATTGTGCCACATATTAACACCTACACCATGGTACATATCTCAAGGGTTTGTATAATATACTAATAAATTTTAATAAATCTGCGTAATTTGGATGAGTACATGGCATGTAGTTCCTACTACATGGCGTGTACTATCGTTCATCATCCATCTAAAGTACGCACCCGGGGGTACGACATGTATATGTACTTCATAAATCCTAGGAGTACACAACTTTTCTAGTGGGCCACACGCCATGTAGTATCTGCATTACACAGTCTCTATAAGGGAAAGTTGTGTACATGGTACATGGTCCAACACTAACATGATGGGACTACACACTATGTCCAGTGGGCCACATTCCATGTAATTCGGAAACCATGTTCTACCTGTTCCTGGTCAACACATGAATTATTTAAGGCTTAAACAAACTTCAACGACACAACTTGGTTTGGTGGAATAGTCCTGATGCATATAACCTTGATACATGGTGTTTGAATCCAACTACACACCATGTATTCTGGTGTTGTATAGCCAGGAACCTTAGGAACCTATGGATGATATCCTCGGTTTTATTTTAATCAAAATTAAAATAAAATATTGTTTTGGGAAGGTGAATGAGAAATGAAAGAGGGGGGACATATCTAGAGATTCAGATTTATAGAACGGTTAACTTGAATTGAAAAACTAATTTATTGAACCATAAATCATCAGCGAATTATTTAAATAATTATAAACTATGGTGTAACAACTCTGGTACAACTTGAAGGTTTCGGGCGCAGTGGAAGCATGGTTGGAAAGGCACCCAATTCTACCTTTTACCATGATCAATGATAATTTCGGGATCAATACGATCATGAATGCTAATCTTCATGGAATATAATAAATGATATAGATAAATAAATAAGATTCCAAAAATCTTTATAGAGGATCATTCACATCATGTTTATAATTATTTTAATTAATTTCATAATGAAAAGAATACCTGAATATTTTGTATTTTCTTCCTTAATGATGTTGATTGTCTATAATTACCCTTATGCATTATCTTGTTGTGCTTGTGAGGATCGAAACTAGTATCCCTCTAGCAGTGATACAAACATGCTCTAATGGCCTCTGATGGACACATCTCATTCTCCAGGTGCTAGTGTGGCGAAGTGAGTGTCATGTGTCAGTCATTCTTGATCGCTTTTTCTTCATATTTGATGATCGACTCTCATTCTTGAGAGGTGAAGAAAGAGTATTTGAGAGAGAAATTTTTTAACTCAACAATTCTCAATTCATCGGGCATGTAGTTCGGTGCATGGAACAATTGACATACATGTATATTTATCCTCATGGGACTTCTATTACAATATTTAATTGTGTAACAGCAATTAAATACATTCATATCTTTAGAGAAAACCATTGTCTTGATAATAATATTCCATCATTATTTATGTTGTGCTAACTTGTGAAAAATGGAATTATAAATATAATATCGCATCCCAAAATAATAACAACATTATTAATATTTTTACATGTGCCAACTAGTCAAATAATTATTTATCGTCTTTCAAATAATTATTTTACTTTTGGATGGAACTTGGTCCACTCGAATTCTACATCCATTTATTGAACACTTGATTAAATAATTAAATAATTTATTATCTCAAATAAATATTTTATTTAAAAATTAGTAAATAAATATTTATTAAATGTTTAATAAAATAAATAAATAAATTTTACTCACATTCTGGGGAATAAATATTTATTTAATTTATGTGATCATTTTAACATGAACAAAATTATTCCACCATCTTCATAATAATATTTATTTCATCAATTAAATTCAAATAGAATTTAACCAAGACAACCAATGAACACTTAGTGTGTGACCCTCTAGGATTCTTTCTTGTTAGCATTAGGCGAGCTTGCCTGAAGTGCCAGAGTACTGTCTAGCAATGGGTCAAATCCCCCAAAAGAAAGAACATAAATTCACAACAATGACATCCACATACAAACACTCACTGTGTAATACAATATCTTTCTCTTAGTATCTCATCAAGAATATTTCATGATAGTGTCATCAACCATTGTTCTTGATACATCATTCTTTGACTACCTAAAATAAACTCGGCATTACACCATGTCAATGAAATTTCAAGAGATGGTTTTATTTCAATAAAAATTTCATAATATCAACTTCCATAAATAGAAGGGACAAATACTCCCTTGACTTATCCATTAATAGCATGTCACTCGTGATGTACCCAACGCACCCTACTTCCCACCAACTGTCTGTGTGATAGTTTTTGTCAGTAAATCAAAGTGCACAAGACCTGACACCTATTAATGATATTCTTAATGTCTAATGATAATTAATTATGCTTGTGAATATGAATATTTGATGACACCAAAAAAATTCCTAATTTCTACTCGCTGATCTATTATGATAATATACCATCTTAGAGATTACCAAGTACGAACTTAATGAGAGGAAGTCTCATCTTCTTACGAGTACTCTCACCTGATTGTCTGTATTATATGTGTCCCATTATATTGTGTCATCCAACCATAAAAATATATTTATGAATATTTTCATATCACTTCAAAGTTCTCATCTTAGTAGGGAACTACTAGTACCTTGTTAATGTGACAAATATTCCATGACATTATTACACTATAGTCATGATAAACAATGAAATAAATGTAATAAGATGTTTAATATTTAAATATATTAAATATTAATTTAATAAAACTACTACCATTTGGTTCTAGGACACCAAATATTAAAGTATGACATTATACTCACAATTATCTAACTCAACTTCAACACTATCAAATTCTAATTCAAGGGTGATTAAAGTTATGTTCTGACTAATGGGTTCAAGAGGGAAAAAATAATGTCTCCAACCAAATCAAAACTGTTAGAACAAAATTATAATTTCCCCTATAGATAACTACCAACATCTATAAGATCTTTTTCAGCCAACTGATTTTAGGATAAATTGAAAAATAGGGAAGAGTTAATGTTTGTTCATCTCAAGATTCAATATTGAAAATATTGTAAATATCTTCCAAAAGATCCTCACTAGTTAAAAAGAACTTATCATATAATCCATCTAATAAATCCATATAGTCTAAATCAAGTGTGTGTTCAACCATTACATTATGTTCATTTTCAAAATTTTCATTTCCTTAAACAACGTCATTTTACTATTAGAATTGAATAATAGGGAAGAGGATACTCAATTCATCTTCAAGAAAGTCATGATCCATATTGTTCAAATTTGGACAATTATCCTCAGATTATTCATCACTATTTTCAATTTCATTACACATCTTTTAAGAAAAATGGTAAAACTCAGGATGTGAAAATGAAAGTTCATGAGTTAATTTTTCTTCAAAACACACTTTCTCAAATTCTTTATCCAAAAATATTTCAGAAATTATTGGGTTTTCAGCTTCATAACATTGAAGAGTGGTTTTCAATTCAAGTTGATAATTTTTAGATTCTGTCATTTCCAACTAATTATTCTCTTCCAACCTACACCCACTTTCAAATTCAGGTTTATTATTTAAAAATTCATAAAAGTTGGGTGAAAAGTATTTAACATTAAAGTTTTCAATTTACAAATTCTTTAAACCATAGTGATTTACTTTTCAAAACTCAAAAAATAGTGAATCTTATCAACAATTTCAACTATGTACAGTACAAGGCATTATTTTTTTAATTTGATTGAGTTAATTTTTAAAAATTAACCAACTAAAATCCACTTTAGTTCCATATGGGATCTTTAATGTTGTTTTATTGATTCCGTGAGATGGTTATTTCATATTTTGGTACATCATAATCAGATTTTTCAAGGTATATGGTTTGTTTCATAGGTTCTGAATCACTATCCTCTTCGACCTCATTTTCAAATATTTTATAGAAATTTTCTTTTTATTCAATTAATTTTACGTATTTATGTTCTTTAATCATTTTCTATAAGTCTAATAGTATTCTTTCTAACCTTTCAGGTTTTTGATCTTTCTCTGGATAATTATAAGCTTGATGTTCATCAGTTTGGTTTAACATGGGGTTCCAAATATTCTCCCTAGAGTCCATTTCAGATTCAATTAGGTCTAATTTAGCTAGGATGTTAGGACTGGGCTCAGAGTTTTGTTCATTTTTTTTAATGCAAGAAGTCAGTTGTGGCTAGTTATCAGTGCACTCCTAGGGAATGGGCCCATAACACCCAAAAAAAACAATAAATTCCTCTAGAATAATTCAATACCTCTAGTTAATTCATAATTTTTAAAGGATCAGATTAAACACACACAAAATTTCAAATTAAACATAAATAAGTAACAAAAGCATCAAATGTTCACTAATTTTTTTTAAAAAGAATATTTTTATGTGTTTTTTTATTTTTTATTTATCTTAGAACACTAAGAGCATGACCTCCCCAGAAATGATGCCAAATTTTGATGAGGCTGGAGGTCCTCACGTTCGTCAAAATTACATTTATTACCTACACTAGTTTAGTGGTGCAGGGTTGAACCACAGAGAAGACAGGTCAGTGTTCTCTAGTTTTTTCACAAGTCCCACTGGTGTTAACATTGGGGAAACATTTTTTAACTTTTAACTTTTTATATTTTTTTTAAAAACAGTAATGAGGAAATAGGGTTTGAAAATTATGCTAATCCTTACACTAAGTGATCGAAAAACTATTGTAAAGTAGTATACTAAAACACAATAGAAACATCTAAGGAGAAAAGGATCATGAAAATTACTCAGGAATTATAAACCACTTTGTTAAAAAAATGCATTCTCCGCAACTTATTTTTGAATCACATCTTACATGAAGCAAAACAATCTCCCTCTCTAGGAAAATCGATAGATAGAAGATTGATTTTTGGAGTTGGCCACTCCAAAAAAATCAATCAAACTGCTCAAGAATCTGATAAAGTTATCAATTAAAAACAAACATGCCATAAATTTCCTAATTTAATGACATTAAAAGCCTCGATAAATGTATTCAAATTCAATATTTCCAATCAACCTTGATGTTTTAAATTGAAATATGTTGACAAGAAAACAATTAAAAATAAAGTTATAATCAGTCTCGCCGACTGATTCTATCATTGTAAAGAAAATAAGAATGTGAATACGTTTAACAGAAAAACTAGTATGACTAAAATCCCTGAGCTAAAAGTTTATAATATGATCATTTTGATTAAAAAAATTAAAAACATTCGATTACAGAGTAAAACAATTAAGGAAAGAGGGAGGAAGAACTCCTCTGGTGCTTCTCTTCTTTTAGGCTCCTTCGTCTCCATTACTTCTCTTCGTGTATCCTGGGAGAGTCTCTCTCGAAAGGTATAGCGTGGAATGTTCAAATGAGAGTCCTACCTTTTTTTCTTCCACTACTTGTCATTTTCATGAACTGTAATTTGTTGCTCTATCACAAACATCCACCACCGACCTTGGTAGGTCTTTCACAAAGTAACCACACACGTGTGTTTTTTTAATGAATCACATGTCAGTTTTAGTTTTCTCCTATAACTAACTTCCGACAATTAGTTGAATGTATCTTGACGTGTCTACGGAAGTGGTTTGAACCTACACAAAAAATAGATAATTGATAATTAAAGTTAATGTTAATATAAAATGTAAATGTTATTATATTAATTGATTATTATTTTATTTTACTAAAGACATTCAATAAAAAATATTTATTCTAAATTAATTCAGTTAATATTTTTATAACTTAATTAAAAGATAACTATATTAATTATTTATTAAATGTTCTTAATTTGTAAATTATTATTAAATTAAAATATTATTAAATTTATTTAACTAATTAATTGAGTTTATAATTTATAATTATATTAAATTGATAAGATTATAATTTAATATTTTTTAGTTGATTATTTTTTAAATTTTATAAGTAATTATTTATTATATTAGATTAAATAAAATACTTTATTTTTTTATTAGTTTTATTATTGTAATTATTTTATTTAAAAAGGTTAAATTATAACTTAAGTTTATATTTATTTTAATTTTTATTTATACGTTATTAATATTTATGTTTATTGTATTTCTTTAATTAAATATTTTTATTATTTATTTATTATAAGTTATTTTTTTATTATAGTTTCATTTTTATTTTATTTTTATTATTGTATTTATTATTGTCAGTTTTAGTTATTTTTTTTATTTTAACAGTTCTCTCCCTCCATATCTTCCACGCACAACTAGGGAGGGGTGAGGGTTCTGGAGTTTTCTTGAAGACGCCACCTGGCGACCAAGTGGTCTCAAGCCAAGTGAGGATTCACTCTCCAATGGTTTCAGATCTTCACAAGCCCGGTTTGTGATCGATTATGGGTGCTCTATTAATGTTGTGTAAGTAGACAATAGTGGTGCGGAAAAATGGGTTCAGCGTAAGGCCTCGAGTGGCAGATGAGCAGTGAGAGAGATATCCTCCCTACCTTGTGGAAAGGAAACAGTGAGTTAAAATAATTTGCACCAGTGACTTAAAAAAAATGAACTGTCAAGAGCTTAACAAAATATGAACTAACGGTGATACAAAAAGCAGCGTCGGTGAGACCAAAACCGGATGAATGGAAGTTATACATCAGTAGAAGGATGCGACCGATAGTTTAAAAAATTGAACTTTCAATAGCTTAAAAAAAGATGAACTGACGGTGATAAAAAAAAATTAAACTATATAATTAAACTTAAAGTTGAAAAGTAAGTTAATAAAATTGTTTAATTAATAGATTAATTAAAAATATGAACTTAGATTAATAGAACTAAAATTAAGAACAAAATAAAATGAAACTATAATTGATTAAAAATATTTAATTGGTTAGCTAAATTAAAAACATAACACTAAAAAAATCAAAGACTAAAATTAGAAACAAACACAAAGTTAACAACATAAATTAATAATGAATTATTGATTAAGTTGAAATGATACATTCAATTTATTGAATAAAATTATTTTTAAAATCACATTAATTAATTAAAATTATTTTAAACTAAAATAATATGAATGGGTTGATTTAATAAATTAATTAATTAAAGGGAAATGAAACAGTGAGTTAAAATAATTTGCACCAGTGACATAATTTATTTTAAACCGCAAACATGCAATTTAAACATTAAAGAATTAAAAATTTTATTTATTTAAATAAATAATTAATTAACTAGCTAAAGACTAAATAAAAACAACATTATTTAATTTAAATTAAAGACTTACATAAATTAACATATATTTAAAACTAAATATATTATTAAACAACATAATTTAATTATTAATTATAAAAATAGTTAATAAATTAAATTAAATGGATAATTATTATTAAATTCCATTAGATTGAAATAATTATAATAATTAAATTATTTTAATAAATCAAGATTAAAGGATGAACTATTAAATTTAAACTATGTTAATTAAATCCAAATAAAAAGATTAATTGAGTAGTTAATAAAATTCGTATTATTAAAAAGTCAAGCTGATTAAGATTACTAAACTAATTATTAAATTATTATAATGGAAAGATTTGAAGTTCTAAATTAATTATTTTAATGACAAAAATTACATTATTTTTTATAAAAGTTGATAAATTAATAAATTTAATTATGAAAACACAAAAGTGAAAATATTTAGTAAAAAGTGAAAAATTATTTAATTAAATTACTAAAAACTAATATAAAATATGTCAAAATATGTATACAATTGAGGCCACATAAATGGACATCAATGGAGGATGTGATCAACAAGTTACTTTGGCCAAATTCTCATAAAATTATAGTTTCTAATCAAGCATCCAGATGGATTATCGAATTTGATAGAATATCTATATAGATAATAACCAATTAGAACTAGAGTTTGAGGTTTAAGATAAAGTGTTTCTCTTCATATCTCCATGGAAGAGAGTAATGATATTTGGGAATAAGGGAATGTTAAGTCTAAGGTATAGTTTCCTCTTTGAGTTTCTTGATCCCCTCCGATTAATGGCCTATAAAATGGAATACCGCAAAACCATTTCTTAAGTACATGAAATGTTCCACATATCCCTTTTGATGAATTACATACCTGCTCCGCCACATGTACTGAATTTTCGGGTAATACAACTGGAAAATGATCTCTCTAATGATAAATAGTTTGTGAAGATCTTAGACTATATAGCATACTTCATACTTAACTAGACAACTCACAAAGTAAATAAACTATGGGGAATCCATAATTACAAGGAGGAGACATGGGAAACCAATAAATCCATGAACTGAAGTATCCTCACCTATTTTCACCTTAGATTGAAAAATAAAATTAAAAGGGTGAAATTTATGAGGGACCCTAGACCACCCTGAGGGGGGAGGGTGAATCAAGGTGTCTACTTTTTCTCTTATTTATTGGATCTTGTTCCCATGTTGGTAAGAACATTTTTAAACCTATATGATGAATATTTTCAGTAAGTAAAACATGTAGAAGGACAACACAATACATTTCACTTGGTTCACCACTAAGGGATACATCCCAAGAGCATATGCTGACACATTTCCGGTCATACCATATTCCACTAATCATAATTGTCTGTGGATTACAATGGTTCGGGAATAGTGACTCAATCCTAAGCACGCTACCTTTACAATGGTTCAAGGATATCCCACTACTTCCCTCAGATCACTTCTTTTGACTCCCCCTATCTCTCTTCTTTAGGAGTCGTCACACTCAAATTATCCACATGAAGGTCACTCCAAAATATTTTCACAAAAAGTATTTATCTCTGTTAAGAATGATAAACTCCTTGCATCGAAGTCCCAAATTGATTATCTTTTATATTCAATTTTCTCCTTTTGTGAAATTGCTCAAGGCACTAGAAATTATTACATTTTTATTAACTAGAATCACAAACTCACTTTATGATGTATTCATTTCCATGATCTTTCCCTGATTCTGTGGACTATCTTTGATATGCGTACCATGCCTGCTCTGTGTACCGCACCTGGTCTGCGTACTGCGCTTATCCCACGTACATCCCCTACTCGGCATATCGTGCCTGCTCTGCGTACCGCCTCTGCTCCGCCTACCGCCTCTGCTCCTGGTACTGTGCCTACTTCTCATATTGCCTTCGCATAACGCCTTTGTGTACGGCCTCTGCGTACCGCCTCTGTGTTCCACCTATCCGTACCATCTTCACCTTTCGTAGACTCCTTTATATTCTGCGAATTATTTCATCTCCTGCAAACCCCTTTTCCTTACACAAAATCTCTTCTTAGGGCTAATCCTTCAAATTTCATGAACCATTTTTCACTTCACATACCACTTCGTCCTAAACAAAATTTCTTCTACATACCTCTTTCAGACTTAGTCGAGTTATTCCATAGCGACAATATTTTCTTATCGAATTCACTCTCCATTAATGATGGGATTAACACTCCTTATATAATCAAATAAATCTAAAAATTTAGGTGATCCATTTTACTCAAATTTTTATTGTGGAACAAACTCCACCACATACTGAACTCTATCCACATATAGTGAGCCCCCACCATGTACTGCAACCCTCCGGTGAACTACGAACCTCCACTGTGTACTTTGTGTCTATTGGTCTATGTATTGTATCTCTTATGCCAATGACTAGCCATTCAATGTACCTAAACTCCTTCCACGATGAACCATTTTCGGTACTGCGATCCGTTTTGCAAACCGTTCAATGTACATTACCCACATACCGCACACCATCACCACATATCATCACTGCAATCTGTTTTCAGTTCTTTGAACCGCTCCGTGTACCGTTTCTGCTGCCAGGTATGCAGTCATGAACCATTCCCAGAACGTGGCACGTGTTCCATGATCCTAAGTATGTGGATTTATTCTTATTCAAATTTCCTTCATCATTCCACATCTAGTTGACTCCAATGCATAAATCATTCCATTTCCAAAAACAAAATCCTGATTTTGAGGTCTAGTAATTTAGAAAACACTAGGAAATGAAACCACCTTAAATATCAGTTTCGACAAGAACACCCATGCTAATTCCATATCATCTTTCTTATTCAAAAAATAATCTACTTTCATCATGAACCTTATCTGTCGTGATATATAGTCTTTGATCGATCACCTTTAGCAAAGTCATATTATCCAGGGATAGTAATTCAACTTCCTTGTCTTCCAACAACATCAATCTTTCCCGACAACACTGAATATGACTGGAATCATCAGATTGATCACCTCATGCACTAATGCATGTCTCATCAAGTAGTCTATTTTATGGTCTCTTTATAACAAAATTACAATCATATCCTTCATCATTTTTATCATTATAGAAAACTATTGATAATAAATACAACCTTATACACAAAGTGGTCCCAACAATATCCCGCTTTTTATTTATCTGTCAATACCTTAATGTTCACCTCAAATGAATGAGTCAATATAAAAATTAGAATCGTATCTCTCCCCATACTTTCTTTTAACTTATCTCCCCCTTATTGAAAAGAAATACAAAGTTCAGGGGAAAAGGGTATCAGTACTTTCTTATGAAATGTGCCATCAATCATTTCACTTTAGTCTACTTGGGCAATGCTTGGTGTAGAAAACAAGAGGATTTGATTTAGAAAAAAAGGTTTCCAATTATTCACTGATCATGATACCTCATGATATATGAACTCATGTACTTTTTTTCAATGGTTTTCCACATTCATTCTAGGATGAGAAAATTGAATGTGATAGGGAATAATCAACCGAAACCTCCTACACTCACTACAACGAACATATCAAAAACATTCAAGTACAATTGTAAGGATAAGTTGCCCTAGAGAACCTCCATTTTTCTTATGTCACTGATTAATTCAGTTACTCCCCCTTTGTAATATGATCTTCATTATGACTAACCAAGGATGAGAGATTGAGAAATGACATACCTTTTCCAATGAAATGTTCTTCAAGCAATTTCCAGAGTATTTCATTTTAATACCAAATGAAGTTGATACTGATTGAAATAATAATGCTTCCACCTTCTGAATTTGTCAACCCCTCAAGGGAAACACTCCTCATCATCTTCATCAATGGTGATCCTTCATCATTTTAATCTTCGAATTAAAATTTAAGAATCTTACAAGGATGGAAACTTCTTCATCTTAGCTATCAAGAGTTGATAGCATTCACTACTTCTCTTGTTCTCACCTTGAGAGCATGTTTCAGCTTCAATTCCCTATATTATTAGCAAAAATAAAACACAAAAATAATTAATGGAATAAGGTCGTTCCTCCTTGTATTATCAATATGAGATGCATGGTTGAGATGCTTTTCTCAACCAAGTTTCTCTATTTACGCTAGTATTCATTCTTGCACATCTGAACATATTTTCTGATATGTGTTGATGTGGAATGTCTCTCTTCACATTCTCTTCTTCTTTGTGAGAAGAATTGTTCTTCTTAACAACCATCATGAATGATACATTCTTACTTCTCTTAAAGACTGCTTCTTACTATGTTATTAATGTTAGACAAACTTTTTCAATGTGACAAGATTTCATACACCTCTCACACAGAAATTCATTAACATGTGTGTTTCTCTTAGTTCGCAATATCTCATGCATTAATATTCATCATGTGAATGTTTTCTTTTTTCCTTTACCACTAGCCTTAGCCTATTCATTTTCATGTTTCCTCATTCTTTCCAAATATTCTGGCTAGATGACCAACATGTCATTGAGAACTATTGCAAGAGATTTGGATCTTCGACATGGGTTAATCTGAGTTTCATCCCTATTAATTTCACTTTTGGATGAATTTACCTTCCATTTCATGGATCTAAAAACCAGGTTCTTCTCCGCTTCCTTACTCAAGATCTTCATGGGGAAATGTGTGGTCACAATAATCTTCTAATTTCTTCCCAACATAGATTCTTTATACTTATCTGGCATCGGAGGTCTTATTTTCTTATCAACAATGAATTCCTGTTGAGATGGGCATGTACCTACCTTGTGACCACTGTCGTTGCATACATCATAGATGATATCAAGCATTCCAAATCTATTTGTGGTAAACATATGCTTCTAGACCTATGGATGTTTCTTCTTCTTCTATAGCTCTCTTCCATTTGATATAGTCTTTCTCTGTGCTTTTTCATTTAAGGGATTGTACCAAAAATCCAGTGCACAATGCCCAAATCTGTTGCAGCACAAACATTGACCCACAAATCTTGTCTTCTTTATATCTTATATATAAGGTTGTTGGGACTTATTCTTAATGTGTTGTTCTATATCTGGGGAACCATCTTCCAGATTTTTCTTCCTATCCACCATATTCATGGTGGTAGGTTTCTTCTCCTCACCTTTCCTCACCAAGACATGATTAGATTTTTTTCTTCCAACCTGTAATTTTTTAGAAACATATTTAGAAACAATAGAAAAAGTTGGTATGGATGGTACCTTCACTTTCTCAGCTGCTTGTGATATATCAGTGAGTGATCTAATGATCTTATTATTATATTTTGTAGGTATTTTGATAGTAGAAACCTCCAGTGAGCACTAAGTACTAGCAGCAACTGATTCCTTCTGTTGTGAAGTCTCAATACATATCTTCTTAATACTGGTCAACTAAGAATCCAACTCTAGACATTGCCTATTGAAAATGAACTTCTGATCTTTAATCATAGTCATATTCTCTTCAGAACAATTCTTAATTCTGAAAAATTCTTCCTCATGTAGCATCATTTTATTCTGAATCAAAGAGTCATGTTCCTTGATCTTCTTGGATATCCATTCCAATTGTAAACCCTTGACATCAGTGCAATTTTTCAGTTTTCCTTCTTACACATGGATCTTTTCTTCAAGAGACTTTCTGACTCTCTATTCCTCTTCACCTTCTTTGAACCATTTTGATGTATTTATTTCATGTTTCCTCCTTGTATCTTCAAAGGATTCAATATGTTTTGAGATCTTATAACATTCTGATATTTTATATACCCAGAATTCCTCTATAGAATCTGCTTCTTTTCTTAGCTGGGAGATTTCATATTGCTTACATTTAAATATTCTACAAATACAAAAACTCTATATTTAGAGAAATCATAAAGGTATTTTCATAGTCTATCAATTTCTTCTGAGGTTGAAGATTAATCAAGGGTGAAAATACATAACTCCTAATCTCCAATATCTTTTCATTCCAGGCCTAAAACATAATCATTTCCACCACTAAGGGCTAAATCCAAGGAGCATATGGCGATAGGTTTCTAGTTATACCAAATTCCACTAATCTTCACTAGATGTGGATTAAAATGGTTTAGGCACAGTTTCCCTATCCTAGGCATACTACCTTTACATTGGTTAATGATAGCCCACTGCTTCCCTTTGATCACTTCTGTTGACTCCCCTTGGCTCACTGCCTTAGGAGATGTCTCACTCAGTTTATCAACTTGAAGGTCACTTCAACAGATTGGCATGAAAAGTATTTGTCTTTATTAAGCATGAGACACTTCTTGCATCAAATTCCCGAATTCATGAACTTTTATATTAAATTTTATCCTTTAGTGAAATTGTTGAATGCAATAGAACTTCTTCCCTTTTTAT
The DNA here is from genome assembly GCA_963277665.1 of Viscum album. Taxonomy (NCBI): domain Eukaryota; kingdom Viridiplantae; phylum Streptophyta; class Magnoliopsida; order Santalales; family Viscaceae; genus Viscum; species Viscum album. The sequence goes on along the minus strand of OY728148.1, from coordinate 1,653,510,152 downwards.
TTACTAGAATCACAATCTACCTTTATGATATATTCATTTTCATGAACTTTCCCTGATTCTACAGACTATCTCTAATATTCGTACCACGCCTGCTCTACGTACCGCACGTGGTCTATGTACCACACTTATTCCGTGTACTGCACCTTCTCGTCGTACTGCGCCTACTCTACATACTGCCTCTACTCCACCCACCGCCTCTACTCCTCGTACTACACCTTCTTCTCATACTGCCATCATATACCGCCTTCGCGTATAGCCTATGCATACTGCCACTGTGTAACACCTTTGACTACCACCTCTGCATACCCCCTTTGTGTACTGCATCTGGGTACCACCTCTGCATACCGCCTTTCTGTATCGCGTCTGTGTTCCACCTCTACATACTACCTTCTCCTTCCACAGACTCCTTCAAATTCTGTGAATTATTTCATCTCCCACATACCCCTTTTTCTTATGCAAAATCTCTTCAGTGAACTACACCTTCAAATTTCGCGAACTATTTTGGCTTTTATGTACCACTTAGTCATACACAGAATTTCTTCTGCATACTAATTTTAGACTTATCCATGTTCTTCTACAATGATAATATTTTCTTATCGAATTCACTCTCCCTTTAATGAATGAATTATCACTCCTTATATAGGAAAATACATATTCAAATCTTGCTAATCAATTTTACTCAAATTTTCAATGTGGGAAATTGTAGTGACTCGAGTTTTTGGTCCTGTCAGACTTTGGAATATTTCTGTGAATAATTCCAGAGCTAGGCGCGCAGACGGTGTGCCCAGAATTAATTTTATAAAAATATTAAGTGTTTTCATACTATGCACATGGTGGGGGTGTGATATCTCATAAACGGTAGCTCAGAACGGGAATCTGAGGACACGGTTGCGTCCGGAACGTGCCGTTTACCCTATGCGAGGTGTACACTTTACGGGCGCGGGCCTGCGGTGAGAAACGCCACCAGGGGCGTTTCCATAAATAAGTAGCAAAGTTAGTGTGTGAGCGTCGACTCGAATAACTTCTGAATGGAGTCTCGAATGGAAAATCTGAGTCCGCCGTTGCGTTCAGAATGGCACGTTTACCCTAGGGGTGACATTACTTTTGTTCGCATCGGGCGTCGGGTCCGAGGCGGGTTTGGCGCCGGCCGGCGGCTGATATAAATATCACGCCCCCCCCCCCCCTTTATCGATCCTCTCGACGTTCTTCGTCGTTCTTCGCCACCTCTCTACCGAATCGAGCAAACGAAGCGCCCACGAGCTCAGAATTTGACAACAGACGTTCCAGGAGCGCGTAGCGGAAGCTCTGGAGCGCGAATCTGAGGCCGAACGTCGACGTTTCAGCCACGAGGTAGACGGTTTGAGTTTTACAATCCTGGATCCCATTTTTTGTGTTGTTTTCCTTCAAATTTTCGTAAGGGTTGTATACTTCAGGTCCCGAGCTTTCCAAAACATGTTTCGGATCTGAATTTGGAGCACTGGGGTGCTCCTGGTGGCTCCCGGAAGCTTTCCGGCGAAAACCCAGTTTTCCGGCGACGACGGGCGGTGGCCATGGCGGAATCCGGCGACGGAGCGGCGGCGGCGGCGCGACGGAATTCGGCGGCGGCGCGGTGGTTTCCGGCGAGGCTGGCGGTGGTCCGGCCAGGATTTTCCGAGGGTTCTTTAAACCCCCGTAACTCGCAAACTGTAACTCCGATTTGCGAGCGGTTTCCGGAGCCATGCTCCTTGCATCGAGACGGACCTTTTGAACTCACTTTGAGGGTTTAAGGGTTCGGGATCGTGGCCCGTGAGTTAGGAACGTCGTATAAAATAATATTATTTTATTATTTTACGACTTCGGGTCGTTGTAACTTCTACCCGGAGCGTCCGATTGACGTGCCGTCAGTGGCGTTGAGACCCTGATGGTACGACGGACTTCTTGAGATGGTTTCTGGGTGTTGGGACTGTAAATGGGGTGCGAGCCCCATGAGGCCGGGTTTTGGCGTTTGCGGAGAAACGCAACTTTTGCACCAGGAGTCCGATTTTGGCGGATGAATAGTCGATCCTGTGTGTTTTTCCGAGGTGATCGCAATGGTGCGATCCGTTCGATGAGTTTTGGAATCCAGGCATGGGCCCCACCCGAGCTGGCTTTAGTGAATAGTAACTTTTTCACCGATTGTCCGTTTTGGACGAGCGAGTAGTCGATTCCGCTTGTTTTTCCGAGGGGATCACTGTGGTGTGATCCGCTCGATGGGTTTCGGGATTGTTGTGTGGGCCCCACACGATCTAGCTACGGTGAATAGTGCCTTTTTTACCGGTGCTCCGTTTCAGGCGAGTAAACAGCCTATCCTACGTGTTTTCCGCATGGAACAGGGTGGTGGCCTCAATTTTGGCCTAGGAGGTGCACAGTGTGGTGTTGTGGCGGGTCGCTCGGGTTAGCGACGTTTGAACCAGCAGTGGTTGAGGGTTCTCCCTTAGTTCGTTCCTACGAGGGTTCGTGTCGCATCACAACCTTCGTATGGGTTTGTGATCCTCTCGATGGGATGTTTTAACTGATAAAGTTGTGGCATCCCTTCGGTTGGCCCGGAGCGGATCCTCTAGCATCTTTACCCTGGATCGGGTTCTTGGTATCGTTGTAACCGTTTATTCACGGGCGGCGATCCCCTATCTAGCAGGTTAACCCCGTAGGGTTTGCGACATCATCGGGAATATGATCCCCTACGCGGTGGGTCTTGCCCAGTAGGGTTGTGGCATCGTCGGGTATATGATCCCCTACTCAGCATGAAGATTATAGTAGGGTTGCGGTATCATTGGTTATACGATCCCCTACTCAGCGCTTGGTGTCGGTAGGGTTGCGGTATCGCTGGTTATGCGATCCCCTACTGAACGTGTGGTTCTGGTAGGGTTGTTGTATCGTTGGTTCGATCCCCTATATCGTGAGTTGTACCAGATAGTTTCTGGTATCATCGTTACCATCTTTATATGGACGATGATCCTTTATCTGAGTGTAGAGCTTCTATCGAGCGCCAGATCGGGTTGTGGTATCCCCTCGTGGATCCTGGGTGTGATCCCCTATCTGTGAGAACTACGTATTCCAAATCAGGTCGTGGTATCCCCCAGTGGACCCTGGGAGTGATCCACTATCTGTGAGCTACGTATACCGGAGTGGGTCTTGGTATCCCCTAGAGGACCCTAGCAGCGATCCCCTATCCGAGGAGTTTGGTGGTTCTGTTGTTTCAGGGAGGTTACCTCAGTGATGCTATCCGATGAGCGTGATCTCTCAGGTGAGCTTCTGAGAGGTTTGTGAGAAACCCGATGGAGTGTATCTCTCAGATGAGTGTCATCTGGTATGACAGTGTTCGTGTGTTGTATTCTCCTGGTTTTGGAAAGTTGCTGGTGACGAGTTCGGTACCTCTTGTGGCTTTGTGGCGTGATCTGATTACATCTGGACTATTCAAGGTGTTTGTATGGGCATACACCTGAGCTGAGCTGAGCTGACTAGTTGTGTTTAGCCGAGGATGGTCACGAGATGAAGTTTCTCTCTCATCTGGGTTCCCTCTGGCTGGGTTGAGCGGACTGTTGCCTTTCATTTTCTCCCTTGGGTTTTGGGTTTTTGGGTTGCCTACTGAGTATGTTTATACTCACCCCTGCACGGGCTTTGCCCGAACATGTTTGTGTCTTGTGCAGACCACAGGCCTTTTGATGGAGTCCTAGGAGGACCCGGAGCAGGCGGAGCTTAGTGAGCGAGTTGACCGGCGTGGCTACCAGAGCTGTGCTGAGGGATCTTTCTGGCGGGTGATTGTGGCAGCGTTCCCCTTCTTCAGAGCAGGTTGGACGTGCATTGTAGTTTTCATTGGTGGACCCTGTTTTTCCCTTTGTACTTTTAGAGTTGCACTCTGGTTTGGGATAGATTGTATGCATGCATTTACTTTTTAGTTTCTATATCTCTGCACTGTTTCATGGAGGTGTTTGTGGGTGCATGTGTACAGGTACCTTAGGCTAATGCCTCCAATGTGTGTGATAGCCTACTCGGCGCTGGTCGCCAGCCCCTGACCTATTAGAGGCGGTCTTGGGGAGTCGCGACTCGAGCCCCGTTCGGTCGGGTCGTGACAGAGTGGTATCAAAGGAGGTTCCACCTTTGGGATCTCAGAGCATAGCTGGTCTAACTATGAGTTTGGTTTGGGTTGCATAGCGGTAGTGTTAGGATGTTTCGAGTTCGGATTTCAGGCCTGGGACTCCAGTGTTGGTGCAGCGGCCGACGTATCCATACACCAGGACTCTGATAACCTTCCTTTAAACTCGGGACATTCGTACACTGGTCGCATGGACATAACGGTACATGCATCATATATGACTGGGTTTTTGGGTATTTCTTTGTCCTTCTTGAGTCAGCTCTCCAGATTTACTTTTTCACTGTGGTGCGTCTTGAATGTTTTTTAGGATGCCTCCACGATAATAGCCAGCGAGGGTTCTGTAACAGGATTGTGCTGATGACCCGCCCCGTGTAGAGGCTGTGGAGAAGGGCGCAGGTTCTGAGGTTGCACCTCCAGGTGGTCTGCCAGTTGATCTGTCACCTGTCGAGCAGCTGGTTCTGCCGGTAGTGCAGGACGAGGTTGCGCGCAGGCTGAGTGCGCTGCATGAGTTCCAGAGGCAGTGACCTCTGAGGTTCCGGGGTGATCTAGACCCCCAGGCAGCTGATGACTGGCTTGAGGCAGTCACCCGGGTGTTCCGCCTAGTGAGGACACCTCTAGATCAGATGGTGGTCCTAGCGGCGAGCCTTCTGCATGGTTCTGTCGGGCGATGGTGGAGTTTGGTGACGCAGTCCCATGACGAGGAGACACTCACATGGGCAGAGTTTGAGCAGCTCTTCAGGGAAGAGTTCTATCCAGTGACGTTGAGGTCAGTGCAGATCCAGGATCTTCTGCAGCTTCGACAGGAGAGCATGACTGTGTCGTAGTACTCAGCGAGGTTTACAGACCTGTCACGCTACTCCCTGGATATGGTTCGAGACCCATTCTTTAGGGCTCGGACCTTCGAGCAGGGCTTACGCAGGGACACCGAACAGGTGTGGTTTCCTTGTGCCTGCCCACCTATGCTAGAGTGCTGGAGCGAGCGTTGGTGGTGGAGAGTTTGTTGTCTGAGTAGATTCCCCCTGTTAGTGTTGGGAACTCGAGAGCTGAGACTTCATCGGTCAAATCGACATCTGTTAGCCGACGACAGACTCAGGGTTCTGGACGTGGTCGACCTTTCAGGAGGCGACCCCAGGATGGAGGATCTGAGCCTCAGGGCTCACAGGGCTCGCATGCTAGTTTTGGTCAGCCGCAGGAGAGGCAGTGTTACACTTGCGATGATTGGGGATATCTTTCTAGAGATTTTCCGACCCGACGGGCTGATGAGAGGGAGCCGGTCGATGGACCGCCTTGGCAGAGGCAGCGTCTCGTACAAGGAGGTCCGCAGGGCGGCGGACGTGGCGGCGGAGCTGGTGCAGCAGGAGACGGTGGTAGGCAATACCAGTTGCCACCACCCCCACCCCCAGGTGGTCCATGCCAAGCTCAGGGAGCTGGTGGTCGAGGAAGAGGATAGATTCATGCCCTGGAGGCAGTCGACCCAGAGGCACCGCGGATGGATAGAGGTACGCCTTGTGTCTTTTCTACTTACTGCAGTAGTTTGGTAGACACTGTTTAGCAGTACTCTTTATTTTTGTTGCTTTCTCGAGTTTTGTTCAGGGCGTTGGTAAAACCCTGTGTGGGTGTTGTTCGGCATGCTTAGAATGCGTGAGGAGGAGGGATCCTTCCCCCACTGAGACGTGTTTTTGGTGACGTGATTAAAATCGTGTGGGCGAGTCGGTGCCGCCCAAAGCGGATAGTATTGAGGTGTGGTTGATGAGTCCCTCTGACTTATGCGTTCGGGCATGGGTGTTGGTTGGTGAGCTCGCTGGTGTGTGAGACCCAGTTGAGAGTCCAGTCGCTTTCCTTGTTCTTAGTGCTTTTCGGGGATGAAAAGTTCTAAGGGGGGGAGGATGTAGCGACTCGGGTTTTTGGTCCTGTCAGACTTTGGAATATTTCTGCGAATAATTCCAGAGCTAGGCGCGAAGACGGCGTGTGATTCCGAGGCCCAGTGTTCCAGGAATTAATTTTGAAAGAATATTAAGTATTTTTATACTATGAACAAGGCGGGGTGTGATATCTTATAAACGGTAGCTCAGAACGGGAATCTGAGGGCACGGTTGCGTCCAGAACATGCCGTTTACCCTAGGCGAGGTGTAAACTTTGCGGGCGAGGGCCTGCGGTGAGAAACGCCACCAGGGGCGTTTCCGTAAATAAGTAGAAAAGTTAGTGTGTGAGCGTCGACTCGAATAACATCTGAATAGAGTCTCGGATGGAAAATCTGAGTCCACCGTTGTGTTCAGAATGACACATTTACACTAGGGGTGATATTACTTTTGTTCGCATCGGGCGTCTGGTCCGAGGCGGGTTTGGCGCCGGCGGGCGGCTGATATAAATATCAGAACCCCTCCCCCCTTTATCGTTCCTCCCAACGTTCTTCACCGTTCTTCAATGCCGCTCTTCCGAATCGAGCAAACGAAGCGCCCACAAGCTCATAATTCGACGGAAGACGTTCCAGGAGCGCGCATCGGAAGCTCTGGAGCGCGGATCTGAGGCAGAACGTCGGCGTTTTGCCCGTGAGGTAGGCGGTTTGAGTTTTACAATCCCGGATCCCATTTTTGTGTTGTTTTCCTTCAAAGTTTCATAAGGGTTGTATAGTTCGGGTCCTGAGTTTTCCAAAACATGTTTCGGATCTGAATTTGGAGCACAGGGGTGCTCCCGGTGGCTCCCGGAAGTTTTCCGGCGAAAACCCAGTTTTCTGTCGACGACGGGTGGCGGCCATGGCAGAATCCGGCGACGGCGCGTCGGTGCGGCGGCGGTTTCCGGTGGCGGCGGCGGCGGCGCGGCGGAATCTGGCGGCGGCGCGGTGGTTTCCGGCGAGGCTGGCGGTGGTCCGGTCAGGATTTTCCGGGGGTTCTTTAAACCCCCGTAACTCGCAAACCGTAACTCCGATTTGCGAGCCGTTTGCGGTGACATGCTCTTTGCGTCGAGAAGGACCTTTTGAACTCACTTTGAGGGTTTAAGGGTTCGGGATCATGGCCCAGGAGTTAGGAACGTCGTAAAAAATAATATTATTTTATTATTTTACGAATTCGGGCCGTTATAATTTCTACCCAGAGCGTCTGATTGATGTGCCGTCAGTGGCGTTGAGACCCGGATGGTACGTCGGATTTTTTGAGATGGTTTCTGTGTGTTGGGACTGTGAACGGGTTGCGGGCCCCATGAGGCCGGGTTTTGGCGTTTGCGGAGAAATGCATCTTTTGCACAAGGAGTACGATTTTGGCGGATGAATAGTCGATCCTGTGTGTTTTTCCAAGGGGATCACAAAAGTGCGATCCATTCGATGAGTTTCAGAATCCAGGCGTGGGCCCCACCTGAGCTGGCTTCAGTGAATAGTACCTTTTTCACCGGGTGTCCGTTTTGGACGAGCGAGTAGTCGATTCCGCTTGTTTTTCCGAGGGGATCGTCGTGGTGTGATCTGCTCGATGGGTTTCGGGATCGTTGTGTGGGCCCCGCATTAGCTAGCTATGGTGATTAATGCATTTTTCACCGGTGCTCCGTTTTGGGCGAGTAAACAGCCTATCCTGCATGTTTTTCCGCGTAGAACGCGCTGGTGGCCTCGGTTTTGGCCTAGGACGTTTGCAATGTGGCGTTGTGGCGGGTCTCTCGGGTTAGAAACGTTTGGACTAGTAGTGGTTGAGGGTTCTCCCTTGGTTCGTTCCTACGAGGGATCGTGTGGCATCACAACCTTCGTATGGGTTTGTGATCCTCTCGATGGGATGTTTTAACTGATAGAGTTGTGGCATCCCTTCGGTGGGCCCGGATCGGAACCTCTAGCATCTTTACCCGGGATTGGGTTCTTGGAATCACTATAACCACTTATTCACAGGTGGCGATCCCCTATCTAGCAGGTTAACCCCGTAGGGTTTGTGGCATCCTCGGGAATATGATCCCCTACGCGGTGGGTCTTGCCCAGTAGGGTTGTGGCATCGTCGGGTATACGATCCCCTACTAAACATGAAGTTTATAGTAGCATTGCAATATCGTTGGTTATACGATCCCCTACTCAGCGCTTGGTGTCAGTAGGGTTGCGGTATCGTTGGTTATGTGATCCCCTACTCAGCACGTGGTTTCGGTAGGGTTGCGGCATCGTCGGTTCGATCCCCTACATCGTGAGTTGTACCAGATAGGGTTTCGGTATCGTCGTGACCATCTTTATATGGACGATGATCCTCTATCTGAGTGTAGAGCTTCTGTCGAGCGCCAGATCGGGTTGTGGTATCCCCCAGCGGATCCTGGGTGTGATCCTCTATCTGTGAGAACTACGTATGCCAGATCAGGTCATGGTATCCCCCAGCGGACCCTGGGAGTGATCCTCTATCTGTGAGCTACGTATACCGGAGTGGGTCTTGGTATCCCCTAGAAGACCCTAGCGGCGATCCCCTATCCGAGGAGTTTGGTGGTTCTGTTGTTTCAGGGAGGTTACCTCAGTGATGTTATCCGATGAGCGTGATCTCTTGGGTGAGCGTCTGAGAGGTTTGTGAGAAACTCAATGGAGTGTATCTCTCGGATGAGTGTCATCTGGTATGATAGTGTTCGTGTGGTGTATTCTCCTGGTTTCCGGACAGTTGCTGGTGACGAGGTCGGTACCTTTTGTGGCTTTGTGGCGTGATCTGAGTATATCTGGATTGTTCAAGGTGTATGTATGGGCATACACCTAAGCTGAGCTGAGCTAACTAGTTCTGTTTAGCCGAGGATGGTCACGAGATGGAGTTTCTCTCTCGTCTGGGTTTTCTCTGGCTGGGTTGAGCGGACTGTTGCCTTTCAGTTTCCCCCTTAGGTTTTGGGTTTTTGGGGTGCCTACTGAGTATGTTTATACTCACCCCTGCACAGGCTTTTCCCACACATGTTTGTGTCTTGTGCAGACCACAGGCCTTTTGATGGAGTCCTAGGATGACCCGGAGCAGGCAGAGATTATTGAGAGAGTTGACCGGCATGTCTACCGGAGCTCTGCCGAGGGATATTTCTGGAGGGTGTTTGTGGCAGCATTCCCCTTCTTCAGAGCAGGTTGGACGTGCTTTGTAGTTTTCTTTGGTGGGCCCTATTTTTTCCTTTGTACTTTTGTAGTTGCACCCTGGTTTGGGATAGATTGTATGCATGCATTTACGTTTCAGTTTCTATATCTCTACATTGTTTCATGGAGGTGTTTGTGGGTGCGTGTGTACAGGTACCTTAGGATAATGCCTCCCATGTGTGTGATAGCCTACTCGGCGCTGGTCGCCAGCCCCTGGCCTATTGGGGGTAGGCTTGTGGAGTCACGGCTCGAGCCCTGTTGGGTCGGGTCGTGACAGAAATATCCATCGTATACTAAACACCATTCACGTATAGTGAGCCTCCACTGTGTACTTCAACCCTCCAGTAATCTGTGAACCTTCATCGTGTACCGTGTATCTGCTAGTCCACGTACTGCATCTCTTCCAGCAACGACGATCCATTTTGTGTACCAAAACTCCTTCCACGAAGAACCATTTTCAGTACTGTGACCTATTTCACAAATAGTTTCACATACCTTTCCTACTTACCATATGCCTTCACTACATACCATCATTGGAAACAATTTTTGGTTCTGAAAACTGCTCCACGTACCATTTCTTCTAATAGGTACACATTTGCAAACCATTCCCATAACATGGTACGTGTTCCATGCTCTAAGGTATGCAATTTTCTTCTTTTTTGGATTTCCTTCACCATTCTGCATCTCTTTCACTCCTATGAAGAAATGCTCCCATTCCCAAAACCAAAATCCTGATTTTGAGGTCCAATAATTTGGAAAACACTGGGAAATGACACCACCTTAAATATCTGCTTCGAAAAGAACACCCATGCTAATACACTATCATTTTTCTTCTTCAACAATAACCTACATTCGTCTTGAATGTTATCTGTCATGATATATATTCATTAATCGATCACCTTTAGCATCGTCAGATTATTGGGGGAAAGTACTACAACATCCTTTTCTTCCAACAACATCAATCTTTACGGTCAAAAATGAATATGAATGGAATCATTAGATCAATCACCTCATGCATTAATGCATGTGTCATCAAGTAGAATCTTGCATGGTATCTTTGTAACATGAATCCATACATATCTTTCTTCATTTTGATTTTTATTGTAAACTATTGACAAGAAATACAATCTTATACACAACGTGTTTCCAAAAATTTCCAGATGGGGGAAGAGTGTAATGACCTATAATTTTAACAATGAATTTCCCCTCTAAATATAAAATTATGTGGTATTTAGTAATATAATATTAAGGAATCCACATTCACCACATGATAAGACCAACTAAATTATATTATATTAATTTATACTTTATAATTAGTGAATAAAAATTCCTATAAGAACTGAAATTATTATAATGGGACAAAAAACACAAAATAACAAAATAATAATAAGAAAACTGGATAAGATCAATCCCCCAGAATATTCGCACTCATGAAAAACACTACAAAAATAAAGATGAATATTTGTAATGAAATAAATATCCTGAAAATTAAAATATGGATAGGGAACCCATATGACCAATAAAATCTGACAATTGGAATAGTAATATGACAATTATAATAGTAACCTGGCCATTAGAATAGTAATATTACCATTAGGGATAGTAATGTGATGATAAAAATAGTATCCTCACCAATAGTTGTGTTAAATAGTATTTTTTTATCTAATAAAAGGTAAACATGATATATTTATACCATGATACAATTAAATATATCGTTTTAAAACTGCTTAAATTAGTGTTAATATTTTTATAAAAATGTATTTCTAATTTTCATTCTTAGAATAAATATAACAATTTTAAATAAATAATTTTTTTTTAATATGGATTTATAAATTATTACTATGCATTATTATTATGATAAGAAAAATTTTATGAGACTATAAGTTATTTTCCAAATGGTTAGAAAATTTAATATAATATTAAAATAAATACTTTTCAAATAAATGAGGATTTTATTTAGAAAATAAATTTACAGTACTTATAAAATAATTTATATAAAATGGATTTCATTTTTTGAATTTATGCATTGACAAATGGTCAGGGTTAATTTTGGGTATTTTTCTAAAATAGTTGAATTTTTATGAATAGTGAAATATGATAAAATGTCTTATTTTATTTATAATCTATATACTTGATTTTTTAAGTAATTGATGATGTAATAACCCATTAGTTAAAACTAAAATTAATTATTTAATATATATTGTCACAATATTCAATACTATTAAATTATTGATCCAAAATAATAAACTAATGAATATAATATAAAAATACCCCTATCCCCTTTATAAATTTCACCCATTTACTTAAGAATTATAAGAGTATATATTTATAAATTTCTACCAAAATATCTTCCCAATAATATCCCCAATTTCTTAGTTTTTTTTCTTATCAAAATACCATTTTACAAAGCATTATGGGGTAAACTAAGAGGAGGTGAGTAAAGAAAGAGTTAAAATTCTTGACTAACAACTTTCAATTTTATTCTTATTCGACAACCACCTTATGTTTTCTATAAATCAAGAAATAGTAACATAAATATACTATAGGTGTTAATTTTTCATTATTATGGTGGAATATCCATCTTCTATCCTCCCTTATTTAGATTCTAAAATGAAAACATTGTTTACAATATGGTTGGTTCACTACCTCCATGATCAAATTTTTTTCTACACCACTATTAAGGTTGGTCTAAAAATATTATTATGGTTAGATAATATTATAATAAGTATATTAAAACTTATTTCATGTTTTGGATGAAATATAGTGATAGAATGTTAAATAATATGAAACTAGTTTTTGATTGTTGGTAAAACCACTAAAATTCACTAAATGTATAATTTTAACATTTTCACTAAATGAATCATCCATACATCAGAGAAAAAATGAATATAACGGACTATTTAAGTATATATAATTAAATTAATTCCATTTTATTTTACTTAGGGTGTTTCATTCCCATTTTACATGAACTTCTGTAATTATCCACAAGTGATCTGATCTTTAAATCATGAAATGAACGACCTCATAACAATAAAATTACCAATTATATCTCATTGAAATGGTTTTAAATGAACATAATAAATTAATAATAAATATAATATAGATATAAAAGGTTATTACTTAAATAATTTATGAATTTAATTTTATTATTCTGTACATTACGTTTAAGTACAGAACAATTCTAGAACGTATGGTAAGGGATCTCTTTGAACTACCCTTTATCTTTGGGTTATGAAATTTATACCTCTAACTATATCTATCATTATCTCTATTTTATGTTATTTAATATTTCTAAATTATATATATATTTCACTTACATATATACCAATTTTATTCTCTCTTAATTTCATGGGGTAATATAAGCCTTATGTTCATTTCTCAAATGCCTTCATTAAAATCAAACCTAATAAAGGGGAACTTTTCTATTACATGATCATTTTTTACCAATAATTTAAAGTATTTATTACCATTAATGAATTAAATAATTAAATTAATATTTTATATATAACAATTATATTTTACCTCATGTTTTAAATGAAAATTTTAAATGTATTCTTTCTCTAAAATTCGTTAACTTATTCCTTAAAACACCATTTTGAATGATCGTTTCTATACCAAATTCTCCATTATTTATGATGATAATTATTCTAAATGAAAACAAAATTTTAATTCTTATTCCAATATAATCATATATAAATATAAAAAATATTTAATTCCTTATTCTCATTGGAATATTTATGTGATCTACTTTTATTATAATATAACGTAAGATTATAAAACTCGTTTATTTACTTGGGAAATTCTTATGTTTATGACTTATAATTGGTTTCATTTTGGGAAACATGTAAATATGTACAGGTTATGATGTTTTCACACTAATAACACTCCAATACATTGGGTAATGTTTTCATCTCATGAGACAATATGTGTGGGATTATGGAGTAAACCTAATCCAAGAACGGATTATGTAAAACATACGATGTTTTTTAGTAGTTAGCCTGGAGTTATTTTTATGTCATGTTTTATATTGTTTCCACATTCCTATGTCTCCCTGATCCCATGAAACTATGTTCACTATGTTATGTTACTATATTTTTATTCATAATCCTTGTATTTTATGATATCATATTATTCCTTCTAACTCACCTGAAATGCTTCATTATCATGTTTATTTAATTACTAGTATTTTTATATCACCATTTTTTTCTATGTATTCCCCATGATATCCAATGCAGTGTTAGGAGCTAAAAGGGATTTATGAGCTCATTATAGAGATTAAAAAAAGATATTTTATTTTAGTTTCATGTTAATGTTGTAAGTACCTAGTATTCCAAAGACACTAGACCTTTTGATCCCTTTTTACTGGATATTTATATTAAAAATCGTGACATAATATATATAAAAGCCTTGTGTCATTATAAAACTCCTTCTCATTTCCCTTATATATGAAACAGATCTATGCATGGTATATTAACGTCATGTACTACATAATGACACTCGAATATCCTATCTCAAGCATAACTAAAAATTTCCATTAAAATACCCATCTTATATTTTTGTTTGAGAGTTTATTGTGATACTCAACTTCCTTGATTCTATTGCAATAAGGTATACCTAAATTCTTATTCCCTAAACATAAGTTGGATCTATGCAGAGGAAGCCTCACAGAGATCATGTATGGATTAATATAAATGTCCCACACTCTATGAATGTGTTTTTTCTAGGTAAGGAACCATATAATTTCTTAATGTTACTTGATTCTTATTATGATAGGATACACTGTGACACTAGGATTCTCTATCATCTACCAAACCAAAAAATCAAACTAGAATTCACAATTTCTCTAGCATATTATCCATATAAATGTAGTGGAGAAAAAATATATGAATTATGTGTTTATTTATTTTTATCTATATAGGATGTTTAGTGATGCAAAGATCTTCTATCCTAGTTCTAATAGTGAATACTAATAAAAAATTCCATTATTTCCTATAGACAAGATAGATTTTTTCATTGGTTTTCTTTGAAAAAAACTACTTCTAGCTTAATTCCTATCTGTGATTGATGTTTAGAGACATCGTGATGGGTATTTCCATAGAAATCATAAAATCTCCCAAAACATATTAGTGCTCAATCAAATCACATGTTATTCAAAATATGTCTCGTTCATTCTCTAAACTATAATGAGTTTCTTTTACCTCATGCACAAATTAGATCTGTAGAAATTCAGAAACTTGAAAAGCACTACCTGTTGTGTATGATACATATTTGAATAGGTGTCCTCAATATTGGTTCTCTCATTTTTATAACCATGATATATTAATATGTACCTCAAATTTCCTAACTATATTCGTAATGAACCCTTAGTTATCTTAATATGGGTTATTCTTGGACGACATCATGTTCCTCACACCGAGCACGACTCATGTGAGTTTAATGGTTTTCATATTCCCATTTTGTGTGTCTATGTGAATCATTACCCAAGAAGGGAGACGAAAATGGTCCACCTTTCAAGAATATAATCTTCCCCCGAATGGTCTAGTCTTATTTATCATCATATCTTTCATATGATTTGGATCTAGACATGGGGATCTAACATAGGAACATTTATCCAAAACCATATGCAAGGGTAAAAAATCACATGCATATCATCCTGGTTGTATGATGTTAACTACATGTGTCCTTATTTCATTTCATTAAACTGAAAAACAAAATTGAGTCTTTTCCAGATGAAATTAATCTAAATGATGTCTGATTCTTTTTTTCATTAATTTAACCATCATATATCATCATACATTGTCACTCCATATCAAAGGACCACAATATCCTTTCTATAGTCACCCAATGTTTATAATACCTCCTCAATATTTTCTAAACATTTCATTACATGTATAATAATGTGTCTATTCAGTGTCTCATATTTCCATAAAAATTCCATAAAACTTAGATAAAAGCATATCTGACATAAAAGGGAGTCTCTACATGAATTTTTATGTATGACTCTACCTCTTGTATTTTATCATATATCCTATCAACTAGATGTGTATTCACCTTGTATGAAGGTCCTCTAATCCATATCTGACCTAAAAATAAGGAAATGGAGTCTATCACCTTAGATTTAATCACATTGTGTTTTTACCATATCATTACAAATAATCTGAGAACCTCGATCCACAACATAAAATATATTCATATCTCAATCAAAATGATGTTACAGTATCCTCAATCATGGGAACCCTAATTGGGATGTTGTGACACACATTCTCCTTTTCCAAGGTCCCCACATCACAAACTTAAATTGTGAGTTTTTTTTAAAAGTTGTACAGCCCTAAACTGTATCCCTAGATGTTCTAAAATGAATGATCTTAAACTACTACTAAAAGAGAGATAAAACATATCAAAATGAAAACTGAAATATTGTGGTATAAATAAAATTCATGTATCATATCTCTGTGATGTACCCTTCATGAACATTATAAATGTTAGAGCACAAATTGAAATGGGTAAAATATGGTAGGGTAAATAACATGACCCTAGAAAAAGATAATCCCTACATTATAGACCCTTGGATCCAGAAAAAATATTGAGAAATGACTTATGAAGTTCCTTTACATTAGTAACAGGTTCTGTATATAGTGACATAACTTTTAAAGTGAGATAAAACTCTTTTGATATACATTTTCCAATACCATACATAATTTACCAAGTATTTTAGACTTATTAAACCATTCACAACCTTTGGAAAGGATAGTATCCACATTTATGGGACTCTCTTTATAACTAAGCATGCATTCCTATGGCTCCTGCATATAATCCTCTAGCCTATAAACCAAAGGTGACTTAATATTCAAAAAATTATCCCCTGATCCCCATGGCCCCCAGAAATATTTCTAAGTAACACTTTAGTCTAGTGTGGTTCATAATCAACCAAAAAATATATATCCTATTTCATCATCCTCAATTATAACACATTGATACGTGACTTATATAACCCATAATCCATATATTCAAGTGGATTCAACAGCCTAAATGTTACATCACCATACACCATACATATTCTTATAGAATGGATGTAGGGTAGCAATACCTTTCTTGGATACCCATCCTATAATATCAAGTTCTTGTATTGAGCTTCAAAATCCATTTTAAATCTTTAACTGCCACCAGTAATGAATTCACCAAACTTCAAGGGACTTTCAACTTTACATTTCATGCATTCCCCTAACACTTACTTATGATAAAACAACCTATGAACCAAAGACATATTCTTCTGGTGAACATTCCATCTGATCCTTGTGATACCTAGTATAATTTTTTTTTAAATCAACACATTTTTTTTATTCATGATCATCCCAGACATGTTTATCTTATCTCATCATCATAGAGTGATTTAGGACCCCTAGTGAGGAGTGTACCATATATCAATGGATTCTCTATTCTATTATGCATTCATGGTCCTGGATCGTTCATATGATCCCCTATCTTATCAAGTAGAGGCATTTTTTCCTTATAAAAACGTTTGTTATTTCCATGAGACCTACCAGGATTACAATGGAACTCATCACCCCAATGTGATTCATAGTCACCCCTAACATGTCTTCTTTGTCTCATTAACTTGATTAATTCTCTTTGTGACATGATTCCCCTTTTTCATGAGTTTTTAATTCATGATATAATATTTTTATCTTAACATATGGTATAATATATTAAACCTAAAAATATAGCAACATATGGTCCATAATGTTTAATTAAAATTGTAGGAAACATATGGTCTATGTTATATGACCTTAAATATTAGTATTATTGGGTTAAAGCTATTAGACCATAAACACCAGCTATACTGGTCTAACTCACATGACCTCAAACTACCTATAGAAAGAGACATGTTAATAAATAGATTTAAACCCCATAAATGGAATTTTTTTCAAAATGTTAATCCTCTATTCATTATACATTCATTTCACATGATCTAAGAAAAATTGATCCAACATAAAAGGAATAGGCATAAATCTTATTTGGTTTAAAACCGATAATGTAAAGCCTAAAAAAAAGTGGAATCGTTAAAATTTAAAATTTACTTGTATAAAGCTTGGTAAAATATAAGGGAAATAAAATGAAAAGACACAAAACATGTGGGACCACTATATATCCCCATAAATAGTCAAATTATGCTCCCTAGGTCTCTGTACTATGATAATGTTTTTTCCCAAAATTTATGTAATACACTTATCCAAATAGAAACTTATACCAAATTAATTCTTCAATATATGAAATAGAATAGAACTATCATGTCACTTATAGGGTTTATACTATTATCAATCTGTGATCCATGACCAAGAGGATCCCATTATGGCCACGGTATTTGAGATCAGATTTGCGATAACATAACCTTCTGAAAAATAATAATGTTACTTGTTGACTTATAAAATAATAGTTCATCAAGATACCATTAAAGGGGGACTCTTGATAGAAAAAATGGAATTAATTTTTTTTAAATTTGTTGATAATTGAAAAGGATAGAGGAATATAAACATATTAGATAATCTCCTATGATCCCCCACATAAAATAGTTGCTTAAAATTACAAGGACTATGAAAATAGAAAATATATGATGAATCCTTAAGATATTCTAGTATCTTCTATAGAGCGAATTTTGATTGTAAAAATTAATATACTTTTTTTCTAACCCTCTACAGCCTATTGTGGTGCTTGCACACTATAATAAACTTCATTTTTAGTCTTCTCTTCCATATTGATGATCTTATGTTGTTTGTTTACTATCATCTATGCAACACTTAGCATATATCATAGGAAGGAATAATCCTATTAGAGACTATTTATATCATACCTCCCACTAAAGGATAACTTTTGGTGAGTCTCTATCATTTTTTTCATGCTAGGAGGCTTCCTTGAAGCACTCATTTCAACATTGTATGACCTAATCTAACCCCTACGTCGATGATATACTCAAGTCAAGGGCCCTATGTTTCTACCAAGTAGTAATAAACTCCTTCACACTCAAATGGAGTGCTAGATAGTTAAAACCACCATAGATATGATTTTTTAACATTTATTGGAGGTGGCCCAACTAATCATTTAATTCATAAAAAGGTGCCTATAGGATCAGACTCCAGATATCCCCACACACATATCAACATATTTTTTATTGAAAATATGAGTACTCTTAACATTAACCTAGGAATAGCCTTAGAATATGAATTTATTATATAAACAGGTGATTATGTGATTAAATTTTATTCACATCCCTTGGATGGTTTGTTATATAATAACCTTCTAACATTGTTACTTTTATCGGTTGAGATCATGAGGTAGAAGGATCTACGACCCTTGATCCTTTAGGTGAAACTACTACATCTTTCACCATGTCTTCTACTTGGAAAGTGGTAATATTTTAATCTTATTATGAATGAATAAAATGAATATATTATATTATTTCCACCAAATTAGTATTCTTAGTCAGTGTTCTCAATACATCATCATTCTGATTTTTAAATATTGACATAGGTCGGACATTCTGATACAAAACTGGTTATATACACAATCTCAAAAGAATTAATCACACTGAATAAGAAATTACTAAATCCTAGAAAGTTAAATAGTATAATAGATGACTTAATTAATATATTATATGAGGATACTCACACATTCCTGATCAAATTTCATGATGGATAATGTTTCTATACCACGAAACAAGTCTGATCCTATTTTAAAACCAAAAACTTTAACCTCAATGAGGGCCCCATCAAATGTGTGATGTTTAGTGGGAATTGTGCATGTCATGTATTTATTATCAATATGAATATATGTATTTTAATTAACATTATGTGAACCTATATAATTAAATAGTTATTGGAAAGCTAAAACTTATATTCAAAGAACAAAGATGGTTGAAACAACACTTGTAGACACTAGGTGATCTTTTATAGCAGATAACCTTGGACATTTCTTATTCCTAGACTTCTTTATGGGAAAAAATTCATAAGGTATTGACACTGGAGGATTGATATGTGGTAGTAGTAGAGGCACATATGGAATTAGTTTTATATATGTAACTATTAATTACATTGCTTAATTTAAATTTAAGATCCTTGATCATTAGACTCCTAATCACTATATGAACCATCCTCATCCTTCGTTCCCTCGGGAGTGTATACAATAGATGTTATAGGTTACAAAAAATCTATATCATCTTATAATATATAAAATATATTTGATAAATATTTCCAAAATAATATAAAAGTATTAGGTTAAAGATGAAATTTATCTTTCCTCTTCACTATAGCCATATTGGTCTCCCTTATCTTCACTAGCTACAATTGTACTATAAATCATCATTCATAATGATAGTGGTGTTTAGTTGAATTTTCCTTTCAAATTGTTAATCATACCATTATAGTCTTTGAGGATTTATTTGACATCAGTAGATTGTCGATCCTAGGAAATCCCATCGGGAGTGACAACATTCTTAAATTACTCAAGCTCTCCCTCTATCTAGAAAAGAACCCTCAATGCCTCATAGACCCATATATTCCTTCTTCACTCTTCTAATTAATGGAATAATAAGGTAAATTCCTCTATTGACGGAGAATAAACCCCAATGATCAGAATGTTTTTTGTCAGCACCCCAGCCATTGTTGTTGTCTCTCTTGGTGCCCTATTTGATGACAATATTGGATCCAAGTGAATGGTTTGTTTTCGAGGAATATCTAGTGCTATAAGAATGATATAAGTTAGTTTCATTCTAGGACATCAAATTTTTTATTTAACTAGATCCCTTGTTACATCACCCTCGACCATAATCAACAACACTATGGATTTATCCAGTAACACATCTATCTGAATATTGAAAGATGATCA
The DNA here is from genome assembly GCA_963277665.1 of Viscum album. NCBI lineage: Eukaryota > Viridiplantae > Streptophyta > Magnoliopsida > Santalales > Viscaceae > Viscum > Viscum album. The sequence goes on along the minus strand of OY728148.1, from coordinate 1,653,490,116 downwards.
AATCCAGGTGTCAGAATAGGTGTTTGAGTAGCTGAACCAGACACCATCTAGAGGAATGGTTAATCATATATGGGTCTTTTCTTTATAAAAAATAATCCAAAACTGGGGAACAACCATTTGGTAATTCTCTGAGAGTTTGTGAGGTAATGTATTTCACTTTTTCTAGTTGCACCTAAGCTTCCCAACAAAGTGTCAAGGTGAATGGAAAATATAAAAAACATTCCATTATCCAAGTGGGAATGGATCCTCATGATCATATATTAGATAATATTTAGAATCAAGATGTCCCTTTCCATCATCATTAATGGTGTAGGCCAGTGATTCATATCGCATGAAAAGAAACTGATCATGTTTGTTAAGCTTTCTCTATATTTACCGATTCATTAGTATATTTTTATGGGGTACATTAATGCATTGAAGAAACATTTAACATCAAGACTCAGGAATTCAATGGGTGATGATTATTTTTTATCCTCTCATGTGAACTCCAATCCAACCAACAATAATTGTAAGGTGCTCAAAATACTAAATTGGGCCCTCCCCTTATAGATGGGGTGAAGATAAATATATAACTTGGATGTAATAGGAAATGAGAATGAAATGCACTTGACATTATCCATCTCTTCAATCATCATAAATATTTACACCATTACTCCACCCATATATTGAACTGGGAATACATACCCTCTAATTTACATCACCAAGAAGTAGTCTGGCTAGAAAATGAGATGGTCATGGGAGGTGACTGACGATCCATAGTTTTTCAGCTGACCTTCCTCAACTATCATCCAATAATCACCCTTTCCCTATTATTATTTACATGATGGATAGGACTTGGGATTCTTCACCATAGTATCATGTTGTGATTTCATGATGAATAACTCATCCCACTTATTAAATGATTTGTCAGCTTCCTGATACAGATCTTTTGAAAGTTCCCCCTTGGACAGATCAATATTATATTTTTGAATGAGATGAGTTCCATCCCTATCATCCCACGACGATGAGGGGGGGGAAACATAATCCTGAATGTCTCATAGAATTGGTGGATTATTGATATTTTTTATTCCCCAAAGATGTGTTCCAATTTCTCCATGAATCAGATGGAATGTTTTGGTGTCTAGACTCCATCGGTTAAAAACGTTGTCCATTAAACTTTTGTTACATTTGGAGATGGTCTATAAAACCCACATAGTCTCATGTTATCCAAAATTATAAAATTATACTAAAAGAATATATAGTAATATATTGTACCTAGATAGGATAACCCCAATCCATCCAAAATATTCCACCATATTAGAGATCTAAGAAGGATAACCACCTAAACAACTGATTTGATACAGAAATTCACATTAATGATTTTTAAACATGGGTTTTAGGATCAAAATTGTGCTAAAATCATTCAAAATAAATATGATGGGGCTTTAAAAATAGACACCACAGAAGTAAAAAAATCATATATGAAATTACCCACATAAGATATATTCTCCATGAATGTGCTTGGAGTCATGATATTCCAAGAGGGATCCATAATCTCTTCATAAGGAAGCAAGATCAGAGTGTCATTCTCAATTATTGACCCATACAAAGTAAACCATTAAAATGAAATGAAATCAAATGTATATTTCCCCATTAATCTTGTAAGATGATCATGGGTAGATTGAATAGCCATGAAATAATCATCTTCCACAGTATTTACCATGGATGTTTTATTGGAAATATCCTCCATATCTACCTTTCATGAATAAATATATGTTATAAAAAGGGAAAATCTATTTAGTCATAAGATAGGTGATATTTTGGATTAAAATGATCTTGAATAAGAAAGGACTGTGTGAATCGTGTAACATCATGTGAAGCGCATAACCCAAAATAGGTCAAAGAATCACATGATTCATGAAGTGTCATGTGATCACATAACTAAAATACAATCATGTGATATCATGAACGTATCAAAGATATAATTCCCATGGTTAAATTGAGTTATCATTTATTGGATATGTGATGGTATTGTGTGATTAGTTTTCAAGATGTGGATAACATGACAAGCTCTTAAGATTTTTTCATGCAAAGAGGCTTAACATTAAGAACACATTTGAAGCTTGACTGTTAGAGATATATAAAGTAGGTGAAGACAGAACACTTCATCCTCCTATTTTAAGGGTTATTTGAATAATACAAAAAGGAATATGGATTCCTAAATAAAGTAATTAAAGATTTAACTTCCTCAAAACCATATCCTCCCTTCCTCTTCCTGAATTCATTTCTAATGTGGGAATTTGTTGATGCCTAAAAAATGAATGATATGAAATATTAGTTAGTGATAATACCAACCATAAATGTAAGATTATGCTAAATAAATATTTTTAAAATTTACTCAATTAAAAATTCACATGAGCAATTGTGGGTCATGAGATCAGGTCATGTGATTGCATAATCCTCAAAGAATCATGTGATTCCATGATTATAGGATAAAGATTCTATCTATGATGGGGCCTTATTGTAGACACATTTAGTCATGTTATTCTCTTTTGAAACATGATAAATTAATTCCAATAGCTAAATGAGATTGTTTTTATGCATGATTGGATGATCTCACACTCTCTCTTTCTTTTTTGATGCCTCCTAAGGATGTGCAAGTTCCTAACACCATTCAGTTCATGGTACACCCCTAGAATCAAATGATTTTATAATTCCAAAAGAATCATGAGAAGGAGTATATCTATAACTGTATGATATTTGGGTTTCTTCTCTTTATTTGATGTATCTAGTGGTTGTGTCAGCACCTAACCCTAAATAGTTAATTTTTTCCCTTGGAGTCATGTGATATTCTTATTAAAAAGGAATTAGGGGACCAAGGATGTCTATGATGGGTATATCTTGTGGTTATTATTTTTTATATGATAACCTACAATAATTTGATCTCCCAATATCAAATAGATCATGAAATTGACTCCAAGTAAAGGATATACTTGATAAACCCATTTTTTGGCCACTCTTTGTCTTGTGATGTGTAGGAAGATTTCATTGATTTTATGTAGCCTAGTCACATGGGGTTCATGAGTCATTTCCAAATTATACATACATCTTCCACCACATAAAGTTAGTGTATGCGTCTCACCTTACTTTTGAAGAGGAGTAGATATAGGGGTCAAAGTATATCAAAAAACACCCTTGAAAATAAAAGAAACAATTAATAGAATTGGAAGATACAAGGAATGATTCAATAGATAGGGGATTAGGGAGAGTTATGTGAATTCAAAGTTTTCCATTATAAAATATGTTGAGTATATTTTGAAGAAACATGAACAAAATGGTTGACCTTTTTCAAATAACATGAACCACTCACAAATAACTTGTTTTTGTGACTACTTAGGCCAATTATTATCACATGACGACCCCTCAGTCAGATGATTTATTAATAACATATCAGTCACATGAACATGTGGTGATATCTTGGTCATGAAACTGTGTTATATGATCTCCTAGCCTGCTATAGGTTACGTGATTGTGTAACCCCATTTACATTAGAATATCACAAGACCCCACATTCTGTTATGTGATAATATATCCCCCTTACTTTATGTGATCGCATAACCCCGTGATCTTTTATGTGATTTCATGACCCTATTACCTTCATATGATCTCCCAACTCCCAATAGTGCCACCTAACCCTCCTATGTTTTTCTTTTTTCCCATATGGCCATATCCCTCACGAAAATCACACATTATTTTAGGAAAAAATATTTTCTCACCCCTAGGGAAATAATCACAATGGGTTTAGTTAGATTTCTTTAATCACTAGTGGTAAAGGATTTTATGAACTATGCAGGATCAAATACATTTTGTAATCATGATAAGTTGGATACTATTTTGAGGCTTGACATATATATTTAATATATATTTCCATTAGTTGTTTCCCATGACCATATTCCATGTAAAGAGCATAATTACCCCATATAGCATTAGAATTACAATATTACTCAGAAAGCTCATGTATTCCCTCATAGAGATATATTTTCTATGAGACTCATAACCATATTTCTCTCAAGGGGTCCTCAATGTATAACCCCCATGAAAATTCAATCTTATACATATATGTGTATCTCCCATACAAATTTGATCTTACACACACATGTGTAGGCCTCATTTTAATTCAATTATACAGTAACATGAAATATTTAACACTATATGATTTTCAATGAACACAATGTTTAATATTGTATGTGACATGTATGACTATGATTAAACGAACTAAAATATATTATTTTTTAAATATATTTATTTTAACATAGTCATTGAATTTGAATTATTCAGTAGGACTAACCCCCTAATGATATATATTTATAATGTTTTTATTATGTAAAAATTTATTGATTAATTATTATTAAATAATAACATAATTATTTAGTGATATTATTTTACTCATAAAATAATTTCTTCAATTTTGTTTATTTATTTTTTCAAGAAATTATTAAAATTAATTTATACCACTTTTAGAAATTTTAATTTATTAAAATGATATATTTTTTAAATAATGATATCAAATTCATCTTAAGCTGATTTTTTATTTTTCTGAAAATATTACATTTCTAGTTAATAGTGAAAAAATACCGATTTTATAGAAAATTTTATTTTCCATTCTAGTATTTAGACTTCCCAATTTATTTTAATTTATACTCAGATGTTATTAGTTTTATTTAATTAAATATAATATAATTCTTTTCATTGGAATGGAAATTTATATTAATTATTATATAAATCCCATTTTATATATAATAATGTATTTTTCTGGAAAACTTGTTTTCATCATGTTTTTAGGGTTTGTGTAAAAGGATCTTTCATCTATGTATTTGAGCTCAATTTGAAAAAACAAAATAAAATTTGTAGTTATAATTTATAAATTTGGTAAATATGTTAACATTATTTTTGGTCATAACTAATAGTAACCACGATAAATATTTAACAGCATAGTAAAGTGTAAATCGAGTTAATTAAGGTAAATAAAATTTGAAAAGACATTATAATAACACTAAATTTTTAATTTAATTCATACAAGGAGTTGATTTTTCAAAAACCTTCCAATAATAAAAAAATATGGCATTTTGGTTCCTTTTTCCTTTTCTAAATACCATTATATTATTTTAAGTAAAGGAAAATTCTAAAATGTCACTACATTGCTTTTAATATTTAAAATATTTTGTTTCAAGGGTAAAAAGAATGTTATGAACAGTTATAAAAGATTAATTTAGAGATAAAAAATGTTTTCATGAGGAATTTTTTTTATTTATTTAGTATGAAAGAATTACCTTAAATGATTACGCAATGCTGACTCAGTTCTTGTGAAAGTGGTAAAAAAATAATTTTTTTAAAAAACATATAATGAAATATTTATTTTCATGAGTTAAGGGATTCCATGAATTATTTAGATAAGAAAATTTATTAGATTTGTGTTGATATTTTATATTCAATCTATATTACTGTATTGATATTTATTAAATCCATATTATGTAAACAGTCATGAAAATGAATTTAATTTTGTATTTCTTAAATTATATTTTATAATATGACCTAAAAATAAAAAAATATAATAAATTTACATGTGAGTAGGATATTTTTGAAAAACATTTCATGTTTACTCTTATGGGAAACTTTCCCTTTTTACAGTTTCTTTCTAGACCCATAAGGTGTAAAAATATTGGTATCCTAGTAATCATTAAATAGGTTTAAAGGAGATGTTAAAACTAGGATGTAATTGTTAAAACATCATCTAAACAATTATAAATTTTATTGTATGATAGGATTTATAGAAATAGTCATCATATCTTTCAAATATATTAATTTTATTCCACTTTTATATGAAATTTAATTTATAATATTTTAATACTTTATTAATTCCAAGGATGCCCCTACCCTAGAATATAAGATGGAACCACACCTACTTATCTTGAAACAACCATGATACTAAATCATTTTAACTTACTTATCAATATTCTAGATGTGATGGGATTTTTAAAGTACCCTCCTACGGGTCTTAAAGTATAGACACAAAGGAGGTTCTTCAATGAAGGTATAATCTTATCAAATGAGAGTTTTCATTTTACATCATTGTATACCCCTTAAAAATATTATTAAAAAATGATTGTATAATAATTTTGGTACCTAAAATACAATAAAATTTTATTATTACTATCATACAACCCTTTTTATCTCATTTTCCATCCTATGGGCAATGAAACATTGTTCATGCATACCTGTGGACTAACACATCCATGAATCGGTGTGTTCCAATTTTCATCATTGTCACTGATGTATATTTATAATTATGTATTTATGGTATATATATAATCTTCAAGAAATAATTATAATTTTTTAATGATAAGATATCATATATTTTCTTAACCATCCATCAATTGGGAAATTATAACATAGTATGTGTGTACATTTTTACTACCACCTCCAAAAACTGATACGATTAATTTTTTATATACATCATTCACAAATGTTTATAAAATTTTAATTAATATTTAAAATTATAATTATGTCATGATTCAGATTGTGTATATTATGGAATATTGACCCCTTTTACCAAGGTCATCCTATAAAATTCAATTTTCAATTATAAACATAACGTCCACAAAACACCTAATGATAACATAAATAATTATGTATATAATTATATCATTTAAATGAATTAAATAAATATATTAATGATAAATTAATAAAACTATAAATTTTATAAAACATTTAAATATATAATATAAGTTTATTTTATTTGTGTTAAATGATATATAAAGAATGTATGGACATGATTTGAAGAGGTTCTTAACTAAATTTATATTCATTATGTTATACTTAAAATCAGTTGACTATATTATTCCAAAATTATGTGTGACATTATAAATGATAATTAAATATTTTATTCCCATTTTTATGTGGTTTTAATGTTTTTACACATAATAACCTCAATTATTAATTCTCACTTCAGTGATATGATCTTTGTAACGATTTTTCATCTCAATATTGTTTCTTTGATATATGTCTCATATTATGAACCATATTTATTTCATAATGAGTATATTATTAATATTGAGATACTATATCCCTAATGACCCTTTTATAAATAAATTTAACATTCAATTTATGTTTAACCTTTATTGAGATATTGATTGAAATGTTATAAAATTTTTATGGGTTTCTATGTTCTCAAATTAAATTCATTGACATGTAATCCATGTTTTTCTTGATTTTTATATTATATGGGATAGAAAATACCTAATAATTTTTTTTTGCATTTTATTTTAGGTAAATTATGTCTCTTATAGAATCATGTTATATTCCTCCATTAAATGGATTTTTTATTAATGAATTCAAAAATATAAAATGGTTTTTTTGGCTAAAAAATTCCATCTTTGTTATATATTTTGATTGATGCACCTATATTAATTTATTTGGTTTATATACTATCATGAATCTTTCTATACTAATTTTATTTTATGGTCATCATATTAAAGTGTTTTCTTGTTTTCAAAAACTATAAATGGTTTTCTTTAAAGAAAATATTTAAATATTTTAAAGGATATTATATAACTCTTCCTCTATAATGTTTATAGTATTTAAACATTGTTTTATTACAAACATAAATGATGTACTAATGTTAGTTTCCTTGATATTTAACCGTTTATTCAATGTTTTTAATAGAAATGTTATTATTTTTTCCACATGGTTGACTTTTGACTCTATTTACTAAATTCTGAAAAGAATGTTTATTTTTAACATTTATGAGATGAATAGATTTTCCTACCATTATATATATTATTTATTTTAAGTATTTCATTATATGTTTCCATGATTATTTTTAAAGAAAATCCTTCTCTAAATACTTTTTGAATATATAATTTTTATTTTTACTAAAAGAAAATATTATTTTCCCATATTTTCTGAGAAATGTTTTATATTTTTTTCTACAAGTGTTTTCATCAATTTCAACATTATTTAATGACTCCAATTCTTCACTAGAAATATGATATTTTGAGACCATTTTTTTAATTTATCTGAATTATTGATTATTTCTTCCAGGAAACTTGTGTCACATTCATAGGTTAATCAAGAAAAAAAATTAATAAAAATTGTTTTCAAGGGCTTAATGTTGAAAAGCGTATTCTTTAAAATGGTTTTTTCATCCTACTATACTTAGAAATATGTATGGATGATTGATTGGTTGTTCAAATATAAACCAATGATGGTTGGTTAGGTTTTCAACCAAGGATGAGTGCTTAAATTATAAAAAATGAATGATTTATTACGTCATAGTCCTCTAATGTATAGGTTAAAGTGAAAGAGTTAACTTTTTATGTTGTTACTAAAATATGATAGAGTTAATTTTTGTAAGTTACACCTAATAGATATTGTAGTTTACAGAATATCAGAATCTTTTAAGAGATGATTGAGTTAAATGTTGCATGTTACTATTAATATAATTTTTTACTTATCTGGTTTGGTGACACAAGGATGAATTTTTCATATTCAAAGAAACCTACATAGCTTTTAAATTATTATAATTAATTATAAGGATGCTTTGATCAATGAGTTTTTTCACATGGATCTTGATTATTGACCCATGAGAATGTTGACATTATTAAATTTTTTATTCCATGTATCAGGATTTATGATCCATGTTTTTATGGGTGTGAATTCTCTTATTTTATGATTATGAACTATGAATATTTTCTCATACTATTTTTATAATATTTTTTTCGCTAAATATGTTCAATTGTTAATTCCCATGTTTACCCTTTCTGAAATTTTTATCTCACCCTTCTTTTTTCTATTTTCTCATAGCTATAAAGAATTATGTTAAATAAGTTCTATATATAATGTTTTTATGTGTGGATTATATTACTTTAGATGTTTAAAACATAATTTGGAATAAGAAAAACATCATATAGTTGAAAAAATAATTACATTATCACAAAGGTATTGTTATATAAGAGTTATTCCTAATTCTCTAAACTCTAAACCAAATAGTCCCTTGGGTATATAAGTAATTAGGTATTTCTATTTGATGTTTTAGGAGCATGAGTTTGGGGTTGGTATAGTTAGTATTAGATAAGGGTTTAGATAACTTTATAGACCAGGATGATTTTATGTGAGATTATCATAAGAGTTATTGGTACTATAAATACCGTTGATTTTCTAGATATTAAATTTGATAAATTTTTTGATTTTTTGGGTTTGGAGGATTGTGGTGGGTAAAATCATAATTTTCTCCTAGAGTATGATCTTGCATCATTTTTATAAACTATATATTGGTTCTTGACTATGGTTTTTATCTTAGGATATATGTTTGGGGGAAGTATAATCCATTCAAATTTTGGAAGAATATTTGATAATTAAATAATTAAATATTGAATTCTTCACATGAGTTCAGGTGGAGAAATATTTTGAACATAGTGTCGGATTGAGATTCTGACTACATAGTTGATTCCTGAATGGGATGTGTTTCTTAGGTGGGGTTAAACTAGTTTCGACCTCCTTGACTTGGTTGATCCTTTTAAATTTGTAATTAATTAATTAATTATATTAAAACACCTCCCCAGTCCCATTTTCTTACTACTCATGGTATAAGGGGAAGGGACACTCCCTTGAGTGAGATATCCAAACCTGAGGGAGGAGGAGGAGGAGGAGGAGGCATCCTCGGATGTCATCCATGGTACTGATCAAGACCAGATCGAGGTACAACATCTTTTATGTGTGTTATTACACCAAAACATTCCATTTTTCACCATGAAATATTTTGGTTTTTATTTTTAATCCATGATCCCCCTATATGTTTTGTTTTGAAGTTATTAAAACCATTTATGTCTATTAATTACCTCTTGGGTGTTAATCAATCATTAATGGGGGAAACATGGGTTTTGGGAGGTTCATAGGGGTTTCCCATTCTGAAGTCCAAATCACATAGCATGTGGTTTCAAGAAAACATATTGTGAATTCATGTTGTTTGGGGAAGATAGATTTTTTAAAATTATATTCCACAAAATTACAGTACACATTGTGTAGTGGTATATGCATATGTGTCCAAGTAGTTGGGTAGATAGAGTTTCAAAACCACTATTCATGTACTTTAAGTACATTCTATGTAGTGGGTCATGGACATATGTCTAAGTATTTAGGAAAACACCTCGTATATGGGGTAAATGGATGTGTATAAGTACACGGTCAAGCCAAAGGAATGCCCTGGTTATATAGTAGTAAACAGCTAGACTGCATGTTTTCCATGGTTATGTGGTTGTACATAGCAAGACCCCAAGTCTAAACGGGCCCTATAGAATTTCATTTCCTTGAAAGTGGTTTGGGATTACACACTATTTATGTGTGGTTTACATGCCCTGTACTAATTACTTTTCTTCATTTTGAGGGTTTCGAGTGATTTTTTAACCCATAGATATAATTAGACATAATAAGAGTACATTTTGAGAATTATTTCACCATGAACATTATGGTGGAACCCTTCAGTTATTTTTTAGACTTATAAGAGACATTTCTGGGAGAGTCTGTTATGAATTATAGGTTTTCCTAAAATTATAGCATCTATCTATCTTGTGAAAGTGGTATATGGGATGATTCCTAGATAGGGGTGATGATAATGAGTGGATTACACGACATAGGTTTGAAAAATTCCCCGATTATTATTAGAATGGGTCTATCCCGGGTTAGAGGGACTAAATTGTTACTCTAAGTGATAGATTTGTTGGGTTATTGGGAAAACCTATAGTGGTCTGTAATAGGTATGTGCTTCAATCTATCTCCCTAGGGAGGTTTTCTCATTTTACGCTTGTAATTCCATGAGATGTTAGTCACTTAGTTATAAGATGTATGAAATCCATTATAAAGGGATTATCCTAGGAGAATAGTTTTGACTGAGGATAAAAAGATCGATACTTCCACTTAAGTTCTGAACTAGAAGATTCCAAGAGGGATGGATCCACTTGTGTATCAGTTTCGAGGATCCCAATATGGATGCCTCTTCTTATGTGTTGACTCAGAGGACCCATGTAGTCACCCACTTATAGATTGGCCCTATGTGGGTGTATAAATCAAGTTGGTGGACATGGTGTTCCATATATATGGATGAGTTTGGCGGAAATGGAATTCAACATATATGGATTCGGTTGGTGTACATGGTGGTCCACATATATGGTTGGGCAAGTGGGACATTTGGTTTTGTAAACATGGTTGAGATTCCAGACTAACGCTCTATGACATGTCATATACTATATGGATTAGGTGTCATATTAGACTCTGGACACTGATATTATAATTTATGGTATTTTACTAGACAAACACTCTGAGAAATGATAGTATATCTGGTGGAATTAGATGGTGGACTGACACTCTATATCCATGGTTTATGTGACGTACTAACGCTCTAAGAACCATCTATTCTATATAGTTTGGGGTGTTGGACGGATACTCTTCTTCTGGGGTTTAACTGCTAGAATGATGCAATAATAACCAAGTATTATCTATATTTTTAGATGCTTGGATTTCTAATAGTTTCATCCTCATATTAATGGGGATATGATAGCTCTTGGATTAAATTAGCAACCCAATTAACTGTATTTTCATCGGATAATTCACTAGATTCAAGAAATTTTGTTTCATCTGCCATGGATGTCGATCTTACATGTTACACTAGATGCATGTTTATAGAAACTTTCTGAGAGACACATAAACACTATATATAGTAGGTATGGTCGATCGGGTTCACAAACCTAAGGATCAATGGTTTTCTAATTTTATTTTTTCACTTTCATTTTTCATTTAGGCCTAACATTTTGAATGGGCATGCACTTATGCTAGATATTTATTGGTTCATTATTTGAGATTCCCAACTATGATTTATTTCATACCCCAATTGTATGTTTAGAACTTATGCATACTTTAAATTTGAGCATGAATGTGTGATCGACAGAGAGGAAGCCCATAATTTTATGTTCAAGAGGAGGCTCTCATGTGGAGTCTTGTGATTAGGATAGAGATTCTCGGCAAGGTTTTAGAGATTAAGAATTTCACTTGGAATGGAGTTTAATATATAACATGGTGTATTTATATTTTAGATATTTATATTTTACATTTTATCATCCTAGTGGATGATCGGTGTTGTATTTTATAAACAGTTAATCGGGATTTATTGCATTTTATTTTATTATAGAATGTTCAATTGATTTATTCATTCTATATAATATGATTTCTATAATGTTTGTTTTTTTAAAGACCAATGCACAATTTATTTAATATTAAAGAAAGGAGTTACATGAGTCTTAAATATGGGAGTTTCATACAATTTTTATCATGCAAATGATGAAATTCAGGAAGCAGGGTACCAGGCCATGTTAATTCATGGTTGATACCTTTGTTGGCAAGAGCATATGCAATCATGTTCGCCTCCTGATATGCATGCATGACAATATAGTTGATATCCCTAAGTATATCAAGACATCTCATCCAGTGGGTGGTAAGTAACCAAGTGAGATGAATCACCCCATTCTAGATAGCTTGGACGATTGTGGTCGAATCACTCTTGATCCAGATCTTCCTCCATCCTTGTTGAATAAAAAAATTGACAGCATGTATTACAGCCATCATTTCTTCTTCAAGGGAGGAGGTCGTTCCACAAGTACCATAAAATCATCTAGGGCATTGATCCAGGTAATCTCTGAAAATAGCACCACAACCCACTAGGGCTGGATTTACTTTCGAGGTGCCATCAATGTTCACTTTAATCTATCTGGGGAGCAGGACTTTCCAGAAAACATTAAGGGTACATTTTGGTTTCTTGAAGATGCCAATAATATGAAGTTTGGGAAGAATCTCAAATTCATTAACATAGTTGTTGCAGTGCGCTTTCTGGATTGAAGCCGCTTCTTGCACCACAATTGGAACTCTAGCTTTACCTACATTGAGAGTTAGTGAGCCTTTGTTGTGAATAAAATTATTTCTATCATACCAGATCATGTGCATAAATTCTTCAACTGCAGCAGATAACACATTCTTAATTTTCTAAGAGGCATCGTGATTGACACATCTTTTAATCTAAGAGATGATAGAGTCAGTAAAAGTCCTTCTATAATTAAATATGTCGAAGATATAATTCCAAAGAGCAAAGGAATTGACACATGAAAGGAAAAAATGATTAATTTATTCCCTATATTGATTTCATAAATGAAACATTGAGCAAAGATGAATACTAAAGGATTGGAAACACACTTCATTAGGAATTCTATTGTGTGAGATTCGCCATATAAGAGTGAGTCTCGAAGGTTTGATACAAGGCCTGTTAAAAGCATTCAACCACCCAAAACCATCAGTGGAGTTCAAAAAATTATGATTGTAAAAAAAATTGAGTCAAGAATACCATTTTGAACTGGTTCATAGATAGGGAAGTCTTCAGAAGTAGAAAAGGGGTAATTTCCAATTATGAAGTTAATGTTATCAGGAATATCATGTATTTTCGAGTGAATAACATATTTAAAAGAATTATGTTTATGTTTTGAGGAGAATGGTTGGGAGGAAACAAAGAATATAAGGAATAACCCATTCAATTATCAATCCAAAATTTCAAAGAAGAATCATCATTGATTAACCATCTAGCATTGATCATGATATTATGATAAATATTTCTAATAGAGGTCTAGATAGAGGACTGAAAATAATTTAGGTTTCCTTTTTGATGTTTTTTGAGAAATCTTTGCTTGAGAAAATCAATAGCATTATTGGAATTATGAATCATTCTCTAGAAAATCCTGGCTTGCAAAGCATCGTTAAACATTTCAAGATTTTTAATTCCAATACCACATTTCTCTAAAGGTTCACAACATTTCTTCCAAGGAACCGTTACAAGAATTCTTTCTAGGATATTATCAGTCCAGACAAAATTTTTAATGAAAGTATTATGTTTTTTAATGCTTCTGCTAGGCCATTTGTAAATCATTAGGTATTCTAGAGAATTGGTCAAACTACTCTTCATGGACTATGATGGGTTAGCAGTTTGTAGATACCATCATGGGTTTATAAGTATAATGATGATCACAAAATTAATAGACACCAATTTTGGGGTTTTATGTGATTGGATTTAAAAGCTATTAATTTTATTTTTGGGAGACACTTTTTTGGGTTGAAAGAACATATAACCCTTATATTTAACTTGAGTGAATATTTTAGAAGGGTACTATTGAATTTTCGGAGATGTAACCTGAAAGGTATGAGATAAACTTTAAGGCTAAAACACTCATTAATGTTGTGGTAAATGAGGATAATTAAAATTTATGGTCTGATTGTTAATGGAGAAATTTAATTTGAACCTTGGGTTTTATTGTGGAAATTATGAATATAGTTGTATTATTTCTTTATATAAAGGTTTATTCATTATGGGAATTATCTTTTTTATGATAACCATTTTGGTTTTAATAATTATAGGAGTATTATATATTTATCCATATCTATATAATATGGTTTATTAAAAAATATTTCTTTAGGTATAAGAAATATTGTTTATGGATACACATCACATGTAATATGGGATTACATAGAGGTGTAAACTTTTCAAAACATTCAATAGAAGGATGAAATTTCAATTATGGATGTGAATAATATCAATTATGTATATTTTCAAATGATATCTACCACTCTTCATCATTATTTTTACGTTAAGATTATCCTTCATACCGATTTATTAATATCCAAATATTTTTATCCAATTTAATAACCTAGTTATGTGGTATTAAATATGAATTTCATTTTCCACTTCCCTATTTTCAAAAGGAAGTTTTATTAACCCTTTTTATGATGTGAGTTTTCAAAAAATATATTTTCAAAAATTAAACCCTTAAATTACCAATCTCAAAATCAAATTATGAGGATGAAATTTATTTAATGTGATAGAATATAATACCCTGAAATTTTCATAAAATAATGTGTTTAATATTTTATTCAATAAGTAACAGTGAGCTTAAAAAACCACAAAATAATATAATTTTAAATATGAATTTTATAACTATTTTATTGAATTGGGGGGTATGAATAGAAGTAACAGCATTGTGAAATTTATATATAATGGTACTACTAAATAAAAATATATTGATTGTTTATTTAAATAAAACCATTCAATTTATAGGTAAGTCATTTTATGCTTCAAAAATACATTTTTGTCAAAATTTGGATTCATTTCTTTTTGTGAACAATTATTATAATTAATTTATACCAATTTAGAAATAATATTTTATAAAAATTATATCTATTTTTAATTGATCGTATAAAAATCATCTAATGATGGAATTTTTCTATTTTCCTAAAAAAAATAATTTTAGAATCATCAGTGAAAAATGAGGATTTTATTGAAAAATATATTTTCCATTAAAATATATAAAAAGTTAATTTTTTAAAATTAATTTCAGATTTTAATTTTTTAATTTTTATTATAATTAATCCTATTAATATCATTGGAATAATTAATATTCTTAATTTTGTTATAAAAATATTTTTTAACATAAAAACACATTTTTTCATAAAAATATGTTTCATCTAATTTGGTGGGTTTATTTTAAAACCAATTTATACAAATTATAGGAATTGAATCTAATAAAATCAATTCTGGATTTGGAATTAAAATCTAATTTTTTTTAATAAATTAACATTAGTTTTGGTCATATTGAATCATTATCATAATAAATATTTATCATCATAGAAATGTGTTAATGGGGTCAACTATGTTCAAATCAATTTTAAAAAGGAATATAATCAACTTAAAACATGCCTTTACTCTATTGAATGATTTTAATTAGACCACAACCTTAAAAGCTATAAAATATTTCATTTTGGGTCCATTTGTGTTTTAAATGGCATTTATATTATTTTTAAGTAAAGGAAGAATAAAAAATTGAATCGTTCTTTATTTAAATATCTATAATATTTTTTATAGGTATAAATGGTTCTAAAAGGTTATTTTGAATACAAATATTTATTTATTATGGTAATATATTTTAATTTTTTATTTATGGGATTAGTTATGGTTTTCCAAATATATATATATATATATAATGTATCTGTGATGTGTTAAAATTATAGATTTGAACTACATTATTATCATGATATTTATTAATTTAAAATTATTTGAATAGACCTAAAAATGACTTCAATGGTATTCATGTCGAATAATATTTTATTAAATGATTCAAAATTCATAAAAATATCATCATTTTCCATGTGAATTGGATATGTTTAATAATTTTATCCATTCCCATCTTATGGGTAACATGACCTTTTATTATAAATTTTTGGACCCCTAATGTGTAAAAATATTATTATCATGGTAATCATTAAATAGTGTTAATGAGGGGTTAAAACCAAGAGATAAAGGATAAAAGTTACGTAAACATGTAAAAATATAATTTGATGAAATTATTTTGACTCTTTATCATCCTATATTTTAAATATTTCAATTTGGATCCACTTTTCCATGAAAAATAATTTATATTATTTTAATATCTTATGTAATTCCATGGATATGCCTCCCCTAACTTATAAAAGGACACCAAGACTCTTCTATTACTCACAATAAGTGAGCCAATTGGCATGAAGAAACCCTACCAAAACCTATTCTTAACTTCTTTATCTATATTATAGATATTATTGTATTCTTAAAGGTCATTCCCAAGGGTCTTTAAAGAGAGATCCCATGGAAGTTCATCAAATAGGTGGTAATCTTCTTAATCAAGCTTTTTCATTTTACATCAACTTATTCATCCTTTAAATATTATTGAATAATGATGACATAGTAAAATCAACAAGTAAACTATAATTAAATGTTATTATGAATATTATACCACTCTTTTATATCTCTTTTTTTAACCTATACAGAATGAAAATGCCATTAGTTCATAGAGGTGGATTACCACCTCAATAATGCGATATGTTTTTTCCATCATCTCCTCTTGTGTATTTTTATAATGATATATTTAATGAATATATGTGATATTAATGAAATAATTATCATTATATAAATATAAAATATTATCTATTACCTTACCCTTCCATCCATTCATAAATGATAACGTTGTTTATGTTGGAGTTGGTTTCCTAAGACCAACTATTTGGACATTGATTACACGTATATTCTACATATTGAATATAAATAGAACTTATAATTATATATTGTTTATTTTTCTTCATGGCTCTAATGTAATAGTTTCAAAATGTATACGTCATATTCATAATGTAAACTCAGTTCCTCTCTATGATGAGAACCATGATATGCTATGAATATATTTTCAAATAATGTTATATATTTGGATAACGTATTATGATGGGACACATAGTACATAGAATGTTATTTGGGAGTAATCATAAGAAGATGAGGCATCCCTCATGATGTTTTCACATGGTAATCTCCAAGATTGGAGATTAAGAGAATAGGCAAACCAATAGGAATTTTTAATCTTTTGGTGTCTTCAGATATTCCTATCTATGAGCATGTGTGATGGCCCTTAGCCATTATTATTTTTATTAATGCATGTTATAATTCATTTATATAGATATATTTCTTAAACTATTATGATAAGATTTCATGGAGAAGTTATATATGTTTGGTCCGTCACAAGTGACATTTCATTAATGAATAAGTCGAGCAAAGATTTATCCCTTCCATCATTATGAAAGACGATATCTCTTCCCTTTGATTGGAATATAACCATCGCATTAAATTCTGTGGTCATGGTGTAATGACTTATTTATTTTAGATAGTCAAAGAAATACATATCAAGAAAATTGTTTGGTCACACATATCTGAAGCCTGCATGATAAGATATTGTGTAAATGTGATTATATTACATACTGAGCATTTTTATATGGTTGTCAATATTACCACATTAAGTTATTTCTCATGGGTTTCTTGAACCATTACTAGACAACAATATTAGACATTAGTTAAGCCCACCTAATGCCAACAAAAAGTAATCTTATAGGCTCGCACACTATTTTTTCTGTTGATCTTGATTAAATTATATTATTGTTTTATTAATGGAATAAATATTATTCAAAAGTCTAAGAAGTAATTTTTTTCAACTTATATTTTTTGAATAAATAAAATAAATATTTATCTGTCGGCTTGTGAATAAAACTTTTATTTTTTATTGAATAGTTTAAAAAAAAATTATTCACTATATTTTGAAACATAATAATTATTTATAAAGAGAATATTTATTCGATTGTTTAATAAATACTAGAGGAGTTCAGATAGACCAAGACCGATTCTGGTGACAAATATAAATTAAATTATTGTTACATGATATATGTTATTGGAAAAGTTGGTTTGTGCCACTAAATTTTAATAATATAATTATTACTTTGTGGCATGGGGTATATTAAAGGTAATAAATGTTATTTAAGGTCTGGTATGAAATTAAATAATATTTTAACTTAAATGATGACACTATAAATAGAAGTTTATGTCTATTATGTAGAGAATCAAAAAATTGAGATTAGATAATGGTTGCGCACAATTAATTCTCTCTCAACTCCTCCTCTATCCCTCTCAAAAAATGATAAGTTCAATAGAGATTTCATCAAGATGTAAGAATGAGAGTTCGTGAAGGAACAACACAAGAAATTGAAATCACCACGTAAGAACTTGAAGATTTATTGTTGTTCCTCAAAGATCATAGGATAATGTGGGGATCACAACTAGAGTGATTTTATCATTGAATAATCAACACACAACAAAGGTAAACTAAAAGGGACTTTTCGGAAAATCAACATTCTCCAATAAAAAAAGTTCCTAAGACGAGGTATTTATTTCTTAAAATATAAAATAAACTGATTATAATTTTGACACATAAAATCCTCACCCTTGGTTTTAGGAAATGATTATTAAAATAAAATTTAATATATCTTCCACCATTAAACGTTTCTTACTTGCCTTGAACATCAAGTAGCATCACAGCGACCATGTTTAAATTTATAATTATTTATTTGACTATTGATCTATGTAGATTTATGTTTAGATTTTCATTTCATGTTATTAATAGTTTAATCATATTTGAATTAACTTGTTATGGACATATTAATCATGTTAGTTTAGTGTTTAATTTTCTTAAATGTTTAAGAGTAACTTAATAATGACTAGAGATTCCATCGAGAATTTCCAAATATTTGGCTAGTAAAACTAGGTTACACAGTGTGTAGTTGGAGTACAAACTATATACCCATGTGCCTTATACCTAGATGCAATGTCTAATTTACTATATATTGTGATTTTATTTCAAACCAAGTATTGACCGGGCCAACCTGGAACATGACAAGAGGATACATGGTTTGTAGCTAGCATGTATATAACATGTAGTCTGACCGAGTTAACACGTCGAAGCCCCAGGTGGGTGACTTGGATATACAACAACTAGGGTACATGGTTTTTATCTCCATGTACACGCCGTGTAGTCTACCATTAATGGAAAAAAATAAAATTACATTAAATTTGAAAATTGTAACATTAAAACCAAATTATATTTATTGTTACCCCATTTAGTGTTTGACAATTTAATATTGGTGTTGAAGAATATTAAATTCTCAATTATGTTATTGTAATTTATATGTCATTATTTGTATTTTAATTCATTTTCCATAAATCCCATTAATTATGGGTACCTTCAAATAGTATCAGATGATCATTAAGATGAAAGTGAATTAATTAATTAATGAAAACATGTTTATCTTAAATAATAAAATAATTAATATGGTAATAAATGCTAGAGATTTAATTTTTCATTTTGGTTTCATGTATGACCATTCCTGATCTTGACCAAGACCACTGTATATTTTGGATGTTTTAATTAAATTTATTGCATGAGTTTGCATTTATTTAATGATAAATTAAATGATAGATTGAGAGTCATCCCTACCTCCATTATTATGTAGGACCTTTCTATCCAAGGATATTTACGTAATCCCCATTAACCAATCCGTTGGTTCCCTGCACCTGTGTGTGAGTAATAAATATTATTAATTAATGGAGAATCACAAGACATGTGGAGGTAGTTCAAGATAGAACCATAATGATTCCAACCTAGGTGAAACACAACTGAAAAGGTGGAATGCTCTAACTCATGCCAAGATCAACAATAAGAGTTATTTCACCTAGGTTAATGGTTGATTTAATATCCACTCAATATATCAACCATTGGATAAATCTCTTAACTGTGTCATTTAATTAATTATTTACCTATATTTTTGAAATTATGTATTTTATGGATGAAAGTTTGTGATCAACTAAATAAATAAATTATTGTAAAAATATTGAAATTCAATAAATTCATTATGCATAAATGTTTTACCCATCATCTTTAACTAATTAAATAAAATCTATTTAATATTAAAATTAATTTTAATAGAGAAAATAAGATCAAAATTATGCATAATAAATTAAAATCCCTCAATTAAATATTAAGTAAAACTAAGCCTTACATTACATGACTATGAATGAAACCATATAAATATGTGTAGTTCATAGACAAAGTCTAGAAATATACGTTATCATGGAGTTTTCATGAGAGTTTTGGGTTGAAATAACTGATTTTTAATTGTTTTTAATGACCAAATATTGTTCAATTAAAATTTAGAGGAAAGTGTTTAGGAAATATGAATCAGGATTTTCGAATAGAGAAATTTACTCAACAGATTAATGAGCTACATGACTGCAGTTGGAAATACCGCCTAACAAAATAATTTATTATGGTTTTTGTGGATAAATTTGATATCATTAAGAAATGTAATGGGTATTCTTTACACTATAATGTTAAAGTATCTAGAAATTCTATGTGAAATAGTGATGGATTTCGATACCTGATAAAATTGTGGAATATTTAATAAACAAATATAAAAAACATTTAATTTCTTATAGCTTAGTTAATTTTTAATCAAGAAAATTACAAATAATATGATATTTTTAATTGTAGAATATAATTAAAAGTTCATCATACATGTTTTACCTATGATCAATATTGGAAAATCATAACCTAATAACTAGAAGTAACATATAGGCATTCTTTAGAAGACTTCATGTTGTGCTACACCGTGAAAAGAAATCTTATGAGATAGAATCTTGAATGTCTGATCCTCTTACTAAAGAGGCAACTGATAGAGAGCTTTTTGTCTATGGAAAATATTTGAGATATGTAGTTAACATTAAATGTTTGATTCTCTCATATATTTCTAGTGAAATAATAAATTCTCATGAACAAATGGATTTGTATAGAATGATTTATAACCTTTGTGGTCTTTACCTTTATACAGATAGATATGGATGGTTTGAGATTTCCAAGATACTCTTTTATATAAATCTTAGAGAGGGTGAACCAGATGGGCCTCATGTAGTCAAGATCATTAGATACATTTATTTCAATGAGGCTCTAGGGTTTAAACTCCCCAAATTACAAGGCACATACATCAATATTAAATAACCCCCTCATAGATTCTCTATATTTTTTCGTATTTTAATATGACCATCATTGAGAAGTATCTACTGTATCTTCTTACTGTTCTTCTCTATGTAGATAAGGATCTGAATTGTAAAAAACCT
The DNA here is from genome assembly GCA_963277665.1 of Viscum album. Taxonomy (NCBI): domain Eukaryota; kingdom Viridiplantae; phylum Streptophyta; class Magnoliopsida; order Santalales; family Viscaceae; genus Viscum; species Viscum album. Next base: position 1,653,468,485 of record OY728148.1, on the reverse strand, counting down.
TCCATCTTTATGGTTAACAAAATAAAAGGTAAAGCGAAGATATTTAAGACCAAATATTCATTACGCCCTTCCAATAAGAGTAAAATCAATGGGAAATCAATGGGATAAGATGATATCTATTTTTCATGTGGAGAGAATGGTCACTGGAAGATAAACTGAACCCATCCAAAGAAGAAAGGGGAATCTTCATGTGAATTTTGTATCGAGTAAAATTTATCTATTTCTACAAATTCTGTATTAGATACTACTTGTGGTTCTCTTATATGTATTAAAATATAGAAAACAAGTAGATTCATAAATTGTTTCTAGGGATAGGTAGATCATCAAGAAACCAATACGGATAAACATACTATTGTAGATATCAGGGACTACCACCTCACATTAACGATTAGAATGATATTGATTTTAAATGGTTGTTATTATGTGCCTTAAATTACCAAAAATATTATTTCTATATCCACACTTCACATGGATGGACTTATTTTTAAATTTGAAAATAAAAGATTCTTATTTTATGAATATATCATTTGTTATAGTAAGTAAAATTTAAATAACAGTCATTATGTGTTGGATTAAAGGAAATAAATAATATAAATTGATAACAAAGTTACTTTATATGACACATACCACACCCAAAATTGGTGTGACTAGGAAATTCATGTAAATTAAAATCACCTAAATAAATTAAATAAAGAGAGATATTTATATTCTTGATAACTAAAACCTCTTCCTTTATGATACACTTGTTTTCAATGAAAAAAGACCAAAGCTCCATTTAGTGGGAAAGGCGAAAGGGCTAATGGGATTTTTGAATTAGTTCATACATATTTATCTGAACCATTTCCAGTTGAAGGAATGGGTGGTTACTCATACTTTTTACCTTTTAATCATGAGTTTAGTATATATTGATATATCTATATAATAAGGTATAAGTTGGATTATTTTGAAAAATTAACGGAATAAAAGAATGAAGTTGAGAACTGATTTGGTAAGAATATTAAGAAACATCACTCAAGTCATGGTGTTGAAAACCTTATTAAATATTTCATTGATTATTTATTGTAGTTATCGATATTATCTTGTATCATTCTTCCTTATACACCTTAATGGAATGGTTTAAGTGAAATGAGGAACCATACATTGTTGGTCATGGTGAGATCCATGATATGTCATGTAAGTCTTACATTATCCATTGGGGGATAAACGTTACAAACAACCACATATGTACAAAAATGAGTTCCAACTACAAAAAATTATGGTATACCATACCAATTATGGAATAGAAAGAAACATGTATTATCTTACTTACATGTGTGGGGTTGCGAAACCTTTGTTAAGGCCTCATCAGGTAATAAGATTTTACCTCAAGGAACAAAGTGGATATTTATAGAATATCCCAAAGAATCAAAGGGATACTATATATAAAATCCTACATATGTAAAGGTTTTGGTTGACATATATCCCACATTTATGGAAGAGGATCTTATCTGTAAAAGAGATAGTGGGAGAGAGATATAATTTGATGAATTATAGGATCAACATATATAAGATTTGATATAGTAAAAATTCCACTAATCCCCTTTGATGAAGAAATTGTCCAAGAGACATAATTTCTATATAGAAGTGCTAATGAGTTTAGAAAACTAGAAAGGTATGGTATTCTATTCACTAGGTATGGTAACTCATTATTATTTTATAATGATGATCCTATATCCTATAAGGAAATAGTAACTAGTTTAGATGTTTCCAAGTGGTAAGGAGACATGAATTATGAAATAGATTCCATTTACCAAACCAAGTCTAGATTTTGATATACCCTACATTATATGTAAATACCATTTGTTTAGAATGGGTATTCTAGAATAAATTGGACATGGAAGTACAATTCTATACCTGTAACTGGTTGAAAAAAGGTTTAAAAAGCATCCAAGTATTCACTATAACGAAACCTTTTCACCAGTTGGAATGCTGAAATCCGTCAAAATTATACTTGTCATTGCCTCCTTCCATGATTACGAGATTCGGAAAATGGACGTCAAAACAGCGTTCCATAATGTAAGTCTTTAAGAAGATGTTTATATGGAACAACCTAAAGGGTTTCTGACTCCAAAGGATTTCATCAAGGTATGAATGTTACAAAGATTCATTTAGGGATTAAATTAACCATCCAGGTCATGGAACATTTGTTTTGATGAGTTCAAAAAGGAATTGGATTAATAATGAAAAAATGTGAGACATATGTTTATGAATGGTTTAGTGGGAGGGAAGTTGTTTTAATAATAGTATATATTGATGACATATTACTCATTGGAAAGGAAGTACATGTCGTACAGTCCATTAAGGTTTGGTTGAATAAATTAATCTTTATGAAATAATTGTGTGAGGTGTAATATATTCTTGGGATCAAGATCCATCATGATAGATCCAATAGGTTTATTAGCCTAAGTCAATGTACATAAATTTACAAGATAATGAAGAGATTCATTATGGAACAATCCAAGTGGGTATTTTTTCTGATGTCACATGGAATTCATCTTTCGTGGTAAATGTTCCCTTAAAAACACACAGAATGAAACAATGTAACAAGGATTCCATTCACATCAGTGATTGGGTCAATAATATTCTATATATTGGGCTCAACAATTCCTATGTAGTATGTATGGTAGGAAGAAATCAAGATGATCCAGGTGACCATCGTAGGGAGGTAGTCAAGATTATCCTTAAGTATCTGTGGTGTTATTAGAATATCTTACTACTTTAGGGAGGATATTAAGAACTTTTCATCAAAATATTCGAAGTAAATAGTTTATAAACTAGTAAATATGACATAAATTTTCAAATGGTTTATATTTTCACTTTTAATGGAGGTGTAGTGATCTAGAAGAGCACAAAGAATATTGTGGTTTTCGATTCAATGCTAGATTAAAAGTATATTGTGGCTTATGTGGAAGATAAATAAAAAGTATGGATACAAAATGTCATCGAGATATTGATGTGATATCTAGAAGAAAAGATCCTATAACATTCAATTTTGATAATTTAGTATTGGTGGCTCTTGAAAAAGATCCATGGTCACATCAGCAGATGAAGAACATACTTTGGAAGTATCATCTCTTGAGGTATTTTTCTTAGAGAGGTGAATTTTTAGTGATCATTATTTTCAGGGATGAAAATGTGTTGGATACCTAGATTAAGTCTATAACTATTCAAACACATGAATACCATGTAAGGCCTAACAAACTGAAGGTTGTGGGAATTTATCTCTAGTCAATGTTGAGTTTGTTGGATTTGGTGTCCTAGGACCAACTATTTGTACAATTATAACATGTATATTATATTTATTGAATATTAATAACACTTCATATTAAATATTGTTTGTTTTTATACCTAAATCTTATGTAATAATTGTCCTAGAGTATATGTCAGATTGATAAAGTCATAATAGTTCCCCACAATGATGAGAACCTCGATGTACTATGATGATATTCTCAAATATTGTTTTTTAGTTGGATAACATGTTATGATGGGACACATAGTACATATATTTTTAGGTGAAAGTACTCATAAATATATGAGTATTATTCTCATGAATTTTTCGCTTAGTTGTCTCTAAGATCGGTGATTATAAAAAAAAACCCGCTCGTAGGAATTCTGCATGTTTTTGTGTCATCGGATATTCCAATCTACAAGCATGTGTGATGGTCCTTATACTTTAAGATTATTATTAATGCATGTTACAACTCATGTAATTTGATCTATTTTATTAACCATGATAATAATAGTTCATGGATTATTTGGATATGTTGGGTTTACCACATGTGACATGTCATTAAGGACTAATTTTAGGACATATTTTCCCCTTACATATTTTTGGAAGCTAATATCTCATCCCTTTGATAAGAATAGAACCATCACATTAAATTCCTTGTCCATGGTTTAACGATGTGTTTAACTCTGATTTTCAAATAAAGACATACCGAGCATATAGTTTGGTGACACTAATGTGAAACCTTTTAGATGAGGTATTTTAAAAAAAATTATATTACATAGTGAGAATTTGTATGTGGTTTTCTATGTTGAAACATTAATTTATTTCTCTTGGGTTCCCTGACCCATTGTAATATAGTAATCGTGTACTTTAGGCAATCCCTCTTAATTACAATGTGAAATAATCCTAGAGGGTCACACACTATGTGTTTCTATTAATCCATATTAAATATTATTTGAGTTTAATTAATGGAATATATATTACTCTAAAATATGAGAAATTATATTATTCATGTTATATTGATCACATAAAATTGATAAATAGTTATTCTTGATCTTGTGAATAAAATATTTTTTTCATTTACTGAGTATTTCAATAAATATTTATTCACAATATTACAGATACAATATTTATATATGAAAAAATATTTATTAGGTTGTTCATTAAATGATAGGCGAGTATGAATGAACCAAGGCTGGGTCCAGTGAAAATATTAATTAACAGAATTGTTACATGATATTTTTTATTGTGCAAGTTGGTACATACCACAAAATAATAATAATAACAGTAATAATATTATTATTATTTTTATTATTTGTTAAGTAGTTTATTAATGGTAATAAATTTTATTTAATTTCCTATATAAAATTAAATAATATTTTAACATTAATCCTAACTCTATAAATAGAATTCTATTTCTATAAGGAAGAGTGTCCAAAAATGAGATTAAATAATTGTTTCACATAGTTAATTCTCACTCAATTCCTCCTTATCTCTCCCTCTCACTAATGAAAAGTGAAAGAGAGATTTTTTTAATTCTGATGAATGAGTGATCGAGAATGAACAATGCAAGACATTATACTCATCGCCCTAGTACCCGAAGGCTGATTGGCATTGCTCAAATATCATAGGACCATGTGTGGATAAATGTTGGAGGGGTTATATCCTAGGATCCTCATATTGAAATGAATGTAATCTGAAAGGGTATTTTTGGATGATCAACATTCACCAATGAATAATGTTTCTATGCCCAGGTATTTATTTCTTCTAATATTAAATAAGTTAATAATAAATTTGACCTGAAATAATCTTGCTCTAGGTTTCGAGAAATTATTATTAAACAAAAATTTTATATACCACCCACCTCTTAAAGTTTCTGTCCCGATTAAAACCATGAGTTCATGAATACATTTCGATTATAACTTCTAAAAAGAAAAGAAATTTATTTTTTAATTATTCAATTCAAGGTTGGTTTTAAAATTTTATTTATCAGGTTAATATGATAATTATGTCATTATTAAAATTCTAGATATGATGTAGTAGTGACCTTATGGTCAAGGTCAACCTACCAATGTCATTTTGTAATTATGAACCAACCATCCTCAAAAATCTAGATTCCAACATAACATATTAAGTCATTAAATATATCATTGAAATAAAAAATATAATTTTTAATTATCAATTAATAAACCTATAAATTGTTTTTATATAAGTAAATAAAAAATTTATGTTTATGATATAGTATATAACTGACATACATTGTATGTCTAGACTAAAGGTAAGAGGTTTCATAACTAAATTTCCATTCATTGGGTTATACATCAAATTCATTGACTATATTTGGACGAGATTATGTCTCAAATGAACTGTAATTATATTATTTTATATTTCACCCTTTTTATATAATTTTACAATTATTACACATAATAAAATCAACAATTACTTCTCACTAAAGTGATTCAATCCTTGTAAGGATTATTTCCATCAATATTGTTCCATGATACATGACTCGTATTATATACCTATATCATTTCATAAGGTGTATATGCTTTATATTGAGATATTATACCATGAGTAAATCAATTATAAATATATTTAAGGATACTTTTTGTTTTATCAATTTTGATATATATATTCCAATATTATAATAGTTTCAATGGTTTTTATGATATCAATTTCAATTATTTATGAAAAAATTCATATTTTATGTGATATTTCAGATTATATATTGTACTTATTTCCAAATAAAAAGTATTTTCACAAATTATTTTAGGCAAATTGAATGTTTTACTCTAGAAATTTATGTTCATCCATTTAATAGGTTTTTTTAATCAAGCATTACCCATGTTGTACGGGTTTCTCGTATCAACCTTCCTTCTTTGAAACATATATTTTTTTATGCATATATATTCATTGATATGGTGTGTTACTATAATTTATATTTTATATACACGGTATTTTATGTTCCTTTTTTATGTTCTTTCTTTAAAAAGTTTTTTAAGGGAAAAATATTTTTTCTTTATAAATGTTACTACAATGGCCTTAACGACTATTATCTAAACTCTTAATCAATGTTATATGTCTTATTTTATGAATATTATTATATAAACATAAAAAATTTCATAAATTTATTTTTCATGATATTTTAAATTATTTAAAAAAAATTTAAGCAAAATTTCTTTCTATTTTTCCACATAGTTCATTTTTTACTCTCTTTAGAGATGTTTCTAATGAAACTTTATTTTCAACATTTACAACATGAATGGATTTTCACATAATTTTAGTTTATTTTTTAATCCTACTTTACATTTTTTCATGATTATTTTTAATTAAAATCATTATCTCAATATTTGGGGAGTTTTTAACCATTATTTTTTTCTAAATAAAATTGTATTTCCCATTCCATCCATGAACATTTGTACATGTTTTTTAAAGGTGTTTTATTTTATTGTAACATAATTTAACAATTTTAATTCATCATTAATTATATTATATTATTATAAAATTCACATCCCTTCTATGAATAGTATATGATGATTTTCTTCATGGAAACCATTTCCTTTCCATGTGTTAATCAATCTAAAAAATAATGATAGATTTTTTTCAAGGGTTTAATGTTTTAAAGTTTAAGATTTTAAATTTTTTGTTCATTTTATAGTACCTAGAAATTTTTATAGATGATTGAATGTAGGTTAAGTTATAAACCAAGGAAGGGTGGGTCTATTATACTCCTCTGATTCATTGGGTAAAGAAATGGAGATAACTAATTTATGTTATTCCTAAGAGTTGATTGAGTTAACTATTGTAAGATTCTCTTTAGATACAATGTACATTACTGAATATGAGTAGCACTTAAGACACAATAGAATTAAAAATTTTATATTAATCATATGAAAAATATTTGAATTATTGTTTAGGTGATTCCATGAAGAATATTTTATATTGCATGATACATACAGATATTTTCAATTATTGTTATGAATTATAATGGATCCTTTTCACAAGTATTTTTTTCACATGGCTCGTGATTGTTGACTCATCTAAACCATGTATTTGTTAAATATTATATAACATTTATTGGGATTTATGATCTGGGGTGTGATGGGTACGAATTTTAACACCCTGGGACTTTAGAAAATACTTATTTTTAAATAATTTTATTTATTTTTCAGCTTGCATTACACAACACAGAGTTTAAAAAAACTGTGAGACACTATTAAAACTTTAAATTACCATTATAACCTTTCAATTAAAATTGGAAGGTATGAGCCAAATTAATTATTTTATGAAATACATAAAAAGGTACAACTCAATATAAATGTATTGATTAATTGTTAGGAAATAAGAACTCAATTTTTATTAGACACTTTTAACAAAACAAACATGTTTTCTCCAACAAATATTATTTTCTGATTTCTGTGATAAAATATTATAAATAATTTACATAGATTTTAAAAAATCTATTTTATAAAAATTATACTATTTTCTATTTATTCATGTCAAAATATATTTGGAAGAACTTTTGAAACTTTTATAAAGATTTTGATTTTTCAATTAATAGTAAAAAATAATAAATTTTCAAAGTTTAATTTCATACCTATATTATAAAATGAATTATATATGAAGTTAAGTTATGGGTGATGAATTATGTTATGAAACTTGTTTTCCAACACTAGTTTAATACCCTATGGATTGAATCGGATTTTGAAACTACTATCAAGTCTTTAAAGGTGAGTGCTATGAATCTCCCATATAAACTTCAACCTCATTTTATTGATTTTATTATCAATTTCACTCAACTCAATTTGATTGTTTCACATGCATTTAGAGAAGCCAACTAGGTGGAAGATACATTGCAAAGAGGGTGATCATGGAAACATGTACGATGTGTGAATTTTGAGATTCTGTATATTGTGCATCTTCGGTGGATGATGATATGTGAGAGGTGGTTTACACCCATCTTCATAAACTCTCTTATAATGCCAAATCTTTTCTATTTATTGTTTTATTAAAAAATTTAAGGATCAAGTTTTTCTAAAACATGGATCTTCTTTGTATATTTTCATTTCAATCATGGAAAAAGTTCTATTTTCATATAAAAGTTTTTCAATGTAAAATTTGTTCTATTATATTTTAAATAATCCAATTAAATTCATTTTGATAAATTTTATTTTTTAATTTGGTATAAAAAAAATTATACTTAAAAGAAATTTTTCTGAAAAAATATTTTTTTGAATAAAATTAATTTTTATCATAATAAATTAAATTAATCAATATTAGTGAATTATTTTAATGAAATTTATATAAAATATTTTAAATAAAAAATTTTAACATTCATTTATTATTTTTCTAAGCATGAGATAAGAATAAACCCTGTTTTATAATTAAAAATGTATTTTTCTAAAAAGTGATTTTCATCCAATACTGATCTCTTCTATTAAAATTAATTTATACCACTTTTAAAAATTGAATTTCATAAAATTGATTCCATATTTGTAATCAAGGGGTTTAAATTTGTTAAATTGGTCTCTATTACATTTGGTCAATATGAATAGTAACCTTGGTAAAATTTATCACCCCAATAAAGGTTAAATTGTGTCAACCTAGGTTATATCTAAGTGATAAGGCCATAATAATATGAATTAGTTTTTATTAGATTAATATAATCAACCCTTATCTGAATAGTATCAAAAAAAATTAGTGGAAACATGTCCATAAAAATAGCCTATAATTTATTTAAAGCATTGAAATTTACAAAATGTGACTCTGTTAGTTTTAAATATCTCTTATGTGATGAAATGTGGACAAAAACTAGTTATGAATGAATATAAAAAGTAATTTTTTGAACAATGAAATTATATTCATGATAGAAATTTATTTCTAATTTTATGTAATTAAATAATTACCTAAAATTCTTATCCAACACTCATGTAGTATTTCTCTAATAAATAAAAAAATTCAAATGATTTTAAAAATATTAAAGTAATATAATTTTAGTGACTTAGTGTGTTTCATGAATTTTGTAGATTATTTTTGACTTATTAGGGTGGTTTTAAAGCATTATATTTGAATTATCCCTATCTTTGGATGTATTTAAATACAAATTAATTGAAATGTGTTAGAAATGACATTAATGACATTTTATAATAAATAATATTTTATTAAATGATATAAAGTTCATAAAATCCTTAGATTCTTCCAAAAAACATTCATATGGTTATAAACATAATCCATGATCCATTTATTAGTATTTTCCCATTTTATAGTAACATTATTTACCCTTAAAGGGTTGAAAATATTAATATAACTTTAATTGTCAAATGAGTTAATCAAGGGTTAAAAAAAATTATAATGGTAAAAATGTGATCCATACTTGTACAAATTTGATTAGATACGAGGATTTAAACTCATTATAATCTTATATTTTAATAAAATCACTTTTATCTCTTTTGACATAAATGTTGTAACACCCCATGATTTTACAGTATGTTTGTTTTTATGTAAATTTAATCTTTTCCATAGTTTGTGTTGTGCCCAAGACTAAGTTTAAATGAACCACAATATATTATTAAGATATTAGTATGTGACCATTATAACCTATCCATTAAAATTTTGGGGTATTAATAAGACTAATTAATTATGAAAATTAGATTTTTTACACATTTATAAAATAAATTCATTCATTATTTATAAAAAAATCAATATAATTTAAAAGAAATGTTTTTAAAAAACTATTTTTATCTGCGCATAATGAATTTTTATAAATTTAATAAATCCATATTTTTGAATAATTTTAATAAATTTGAAATATTATATATTCAATCAATTTTTTTGTTTGTCGTCTAAAGTTTTTACTAGATATATGGTAAGAATAAATCCAATTTATTCGTAAATCTATATTTTTATAAAAATTATTTCCATCTTGTTCTGTGAACTTATTTTCAAGTTAATTTTTGAAATTTATAGAAATCGAATCTTGAAAATATATTCATTATTTAGAATCAGGATGTTAAAATTTGTTATATAGCCCCTGTTTATGTTTTTCAATATGAATAGTAAAATAGGTAAAATTTAATCCCCTTGATAAAGGGTAAACCAGGTAAATCTAGGTTACAAATATGTGATAATGTCATAATATTTCATATTAATCCATATATAATGAATTTTATTCCACCTTTATCACATTATGATAAAAATTCAAATTTATAATGGATACTTGTTCATGAAAATGAACAATATAATATTTAAATCAAAGAAAGTTACAAAATGTCACTCTCTTAGTTTTAGAAATCTATGATGTGTCCATTTTAGGTAAAAACAAGTTATCAATGAATATATATGTAAATTATTTTAATAATGAAATTATATTTAGTATTTTATTTTATTTATAATTTTTAGTGATTATATAATTACCATAAATTTTTGAAAAATTATAATAAAGTATTTATTCAATTAATAGAAAAATAAAGTAAATGATATTAAAAATATTAAAAGTGATATAATTTGAGTGATTAATATTTTTTGATGAATTGTATATATTAATATTATTTATTAGTTATTTATAACCAAATTATGTTCTAGATCAAAATTATTATTGATGTTTTTGATGTTAAATTAATCAAATAGTGTCTTAATTGAAATTAATGAGAATTTATAAAAAAATATTTTATTAAATTATTTAAAAGTCGTTAAATTATTGAAATATGAAAAGGGGGGTTATATATGCTCTAAAAAATCTATATATAATCCATTTATGTTTCAATATATACCTTATATGTAAAAATATTACCCTTTAATAGTGGAAAATATGTTATTGTGGTTAATGTTAAAATAGGTTAACTAAGATGTTAAATGAACATATATGGTTCCAAAAACCACAAAAATCAAACAAAATTTTATATTTTTGATGTTATTTTAGCCATAGAATACCCTATTATTAAATCTTATACCATTTTTAAGCATTTAGATCTAGAATATGTTTATTATATTTTCATTTTTTTAAGAAATTCCCAATGGTCCCCTCCCCTCAATTATAAAAGGGAACCCCTTACCTCAATTATGTAAACCACATTGAGCCATAAATATTGACCAAACCATTCCCATTTATCTTATAAACATCATCTAATAAGTTATATGGGTAATTTGAATTCCAAAATTCCTGCCTTATGTACCTTAAAAAGATATCTAAAGGAAGTATTTCAATGGAGAGGTAATCATCTTTACCAAGTCCTTGAAGTCTATTTATTATTCTAATTCCATTTTAAGTGTTTTAACCATACTAAGATAATAAATCAAATATAAATAAAATACTAATGAGTTTTTATAATTAAGTTAAAACTATATTCCATATCCTTTCCATCCTATGAAAAGTGAGAATATCACTTCTGCACAATCACGACTTACTGTCTTCACATAGCAGTTAAATTCCTTTTCCATCACCATTATAATGGGATACTTTTAAGGTTTATACTAATTATTATATATAATATTTATTATATAAAAATTATTATTTAACAATAATATCATATATACCTTATTATTTTCCTATCCATTGGAAAACGTTAAATTCGATCCTGTGTATGTGTGGACTATCAACTCCACAAAGCAATTGGATCCATTTTTCAATTATGTTTTACATGGACGATAATAAGGATAAATTTAATGAATATATAAAATATGTATGACATAATAATGATTCTGAAAAGAATAATTATTATTCACCTTTCTTTCGTTCAATCTTTGGAAAAGTGGTAACAACATTCATCCTTACGTACGGTTTACCGTCTCTATGAATGGGGTAATTCATTTGTTTATATTTATCATTTATGGAGGACACTAAATATATATCTATATATATTGAATATATATTATATTTATACTATTAATAACATTATGGAGATTAATTAATCATAATAAATATACAAGTACTATAACTAACGAATCAAATCATATATGAAAAAAAGGTGTGAGCACCCAAAAATTTTATAATAGTTAAAAGATTGTTAATAAACTTGTGATAAAATGTTATAAATCGATCATATATGACATTATAGATATGTGTATTATTTTTTTATAATTATAATGAATCAATATTTATTATACAAGAGGTTTAAATTAGTTATGAGGTATGTCGAATGTGAGGTAAGGGGTTTTGTCACAATTTCCACTCAATTGATACATATTTGGAAATATGCACTTTTTTATTTGTATGTGTTATATATACTTCCAATATAAGGTAATTAAACTGAATATATATTTATTCAATGTGATTAAATTTCATTTTAAGTTAACACTCTTTAATTTTTTCTATATTTTCATCCAGGTATTCCTATCATTGGAAGTTGAATCATGAAAAGAAAGGTTTAAAAGAAAAACTTATTTTATTTTTCTTTTGATCAATAATATTTTTCTACCATATAAATATTTTATCTAAAATGTTTTTAAAAATTTGTTTAATGTTTTATAATGATTTATGAAAAGTAATTTTTACCCATGTTTTACTTTTTACAAAATGTTTTGAAAAGAATCTTTTTTTCATTTTCTAAATGTGGTACTTTGAGACTTTTCCAAAAAATATATGGAAGAAAGTTTTTTAACTTATATGTATTGAGATTAATTCCCCACAATCATGAATAATATTTAATTTGAATATTCCTTTACATTATTTGATGTTTATTTTCAATAATTTTTTTCGTTATAGTTACATCGTGTTTTTTATGTAATTCATTTCAAAAAATAGAAAAGATATTTTATTTATGACTGATTTAATGATATTTTAATGGGATTTATATTAATTAATTACAATAAACATTTATTCTATTCATTCACCACTGGTGATATGTTGCAATGATAACATCATTTGAAACAGTCACTTACATTATTTCATTAGATATTTCATTTATCTTAAATATCCTTATTCTTTGTATCGTGGATATGATTACTGCCTAAAATATATTCAATTTCTACATATAGTTTTGTAATTTGAATTTATTTGATTTACTGGGGAATTTTTTATAAATTAGTTGTATTTAATTAATATGGATATTTCTTTCAAGGAATAATTTTCATGATTTAAATAGATAATTTGATATATGAGGAATGCATTGGTCAAGTAGTGAAGGTTGGGGACCAGAATCATATAGCCCTTCAATGCATCGACAGGTCTCATGAGACAAATTAGATAGATGAATTAAATGTTTCATTGCTAATAGTTTTAAATTTTCTTTGTAAAAGGCCCCTATAGTATAGTTTACATGATTTCTGGGATTATGGTGTCCATTATTAATATTTTCCTTCATTGATAATTAAGTTATTATTATCATTCATGATATTAGAGAATTTATATTATACATGGATTCATTTTTTAATTAAGTTAATAAATAAATGGAATGTTTTTTCATTTAGTTACTTTTCTACAATGATAATTCATTATTTACTCATGATAGATTCTATTTTGCATAACCCTTATATGGCATTTCATCTCACCCACATTTTTTTCCTTTACCTAGGTTATGAGGAAGAAATATATGAATGTTTTTCAAGGATATAGAAACTTTAAATTTTTTATCTCTATATTTTATAATACTAATGTAATATGAGAATATGGTTTGTATTTAGTTTACCAAGACTACTAAATTTATAGATCTGGTGTGGTGAGATCTCTTGTAACTATTCTAACATAATATCATATACACCATCTCTAGTTTACTGGATTTGAGGTTGTTATACATGGTATTAGAGGAGGTTTAGTATAGATCCTGGGAACCAGATTCTAAATAAACATAGATAATATGACAACTATGATAATCCCTTATAGTGTTTGATATTGTTTTCTATTGTAGGGATTCTATTTTTTTGCTCAATATTCCTGATGATTTTTAAAAAAACATAGTGTAAACCGTTATTTAGTGAAGGAGCCTAATAAAAATTAATATAATCAATACCCATGGTCAATGTAGGGAATGCCTCGCTAAGAAAACTAGTACAGTTGGGGATGGAGATGAGCAGATCATGACCATATTAGGGTAGTATACCCAAGTTATATCTAACAACTTTTCACATATGGATAAACATGATGTTCCATAGAATGATACACCTATATTGGATTGTTTTATGTGATATAAGCGTCTATATTTATATGGAAATAATAATCTTGTTGTATCTAATCAATATATCAAATCTCTTGGAAATATATTTCTTTCCATGGGATGTAATTAAAATGAATGGTTGGGCTAGTAGTGCATTTTTGTAGAGGTGATGATGATCAGCAGTGGTCATTGACCCAAAATACTAAATATGATGATTAAATAGAACATATAGAGTGGATAAATTTTAAAGTAATATTCATCCATAAATATTTTCCTCATGAGAATCTAATGAAAATAAATAGAAAGTTTCTCGTCTTAATGAAAAATGAGGAAAATTTGTTATAGAGTATGAGGATACCATTAAAAGACTAGTTAGGTATGCTATAGATTATATATATATATATATATTATAGAGAAAATGGTTGATCATTTATTTGAATTCCTAAATCCAACCCACTGAATGGAACTATTTTCTCAAACTATTTCATCATATGATGAAATAGTATTATGTTCCATAAAAACATAGAAGGATTTTTTGAGAACTTATATATTTTACAGGAAATCAAGATAAAATGAGGTTGGATGAGAACCATGAAAAATGTAAAGAATTAAATAGTAATAAGGGAACAAATAAATTCCCATAATGTGAAAATTCTATGAATAATCATCTGGGAGAATTCATTAAGGGTATGGTATTTTTTTACATGTGCAGAGATATAGGTCACTAGCCAATAAATGTGTACAAACATGATTTTTATCTTAGGTATGGATCCTTTTAAGTTTGGTCTAATTATTTATTTTGGACCTAATATAGATTAACTATGGGGTGAGAAAATATTCTTGTGTGTTCTGGGCTTGTTCGCAGATCAGAAGCCTGGCTAGTGGAGAAAAACACAAGGCCACATGTTTTGTAGAAACTGTGGGGCATAGCCTACATGGTGTATCCTAACCATGTGAGGTTGAACAATGGGGTGAATTAGGGTGCACAATTTTCTCTAACCATGCACCAGGGGGCCCATTCCCATTCAAAAACTGTAGACATTATTTTAGATGATTTTTTCATGTTTGGTTAAAGGTTTACCAAACTGTGTGTCCTAACCATTAAAATTGCCCCTTAAGTTGTAGATGGTGCACGGTTGGTGCATGGTTCAGTCAATCCTGTGGCCAAACCCTACAAACCAGTTTTTGGGGAAACATTATGTAACTTTCCTTAATGAAATGTTTGTATTCACCCTTCTTTATTATTCTCTCTTTATGTCTCTATAATCTCTCTCCTTTCCCTTTTTGATCCCTCTTCAAGCCTAAGTTCGGATCTTCCACATATCATCTGTCTAGTGTCTGATCGAATCACTATTCATCTCTTTGGATACATACTGACAAGATATTAATTCATTTTTAACCATTCATCATTAATATTTATATTTATTATGCTATTTAATTATTGGATCATATGACCTATTTTTCGGGTGTTGATCCATTATTCATATCTCTTCCAATCTGGGCTAAACTATATGTTAATACTGGATGAGGAGAGTCATGCGAGTATGAGGTATGTGGTCTATAAATCATCCCTAAAGATTTTTTATTTTATAAATTTCGTTGTTTGTACACAAATTTCTTTGGGAAGGATATATTAAATTCATATTCCTTGCTTATATTCATTAGAAACAAATTATAAGACCCTTGTTAAATATGTTATCCACTGTTTGAGGTTACATCCTCAACTTCGACCTCCCCAAGTTGGGTGTTTCCATTAATGATGGATTTTGATGTTTTTTTGTTTCTATAAACTATCGTTCAGGTGTGATTTATCTTGAATCTAATTATGGTGAATTCTTCCTAAGTTAAATGAATATTGAATTTTTGTTTAATATTAAAGTATATGTTAATGCCACTTGACCCTTTGAAGGTTAGTGTTTTAAATTATTCAATGAATCTTTAAATAGAAATTAGCAAGTATATTATTGATATCACTTGGACTAGTATATTATAAATTATTTTCACATGGTTTCTCATCTTTATCCAGTCATATCATGTCTATGAAAGGTAAAGGAGAAAACCAATTAACTAAATTTGAAAGGATAGAAATGGTTTCATGTCTTTTTATTCTTGTCACGCTAATGAAAGTTATTTAATGAAAACCTTATATTATTAAATGGAATCATTATTACATGGCCTTAATTAATTAATGGATCTTGTATAAGGTTCTTAATTTTATATGAACCTTTAAATTATTATAGGAGTGTCCAGACTTGTGGATTCCTTCAAATCTTGATTGAATTCCTTGAGTACTCATGGATTCCATTCCGATTCAAGGATGTTGGTCGCCAATGGTGAGACCCACCTTGGAACCCGATATTTTTATATCATTGGATGCCTGGTATGACAATGTAGGATACATCCATTATTATTATAGGATTTCATGGATAAGCTCCTTGGATCCAACATGATTTCTACAGACATGTGGAACCTTGGATACACCCATGGGCCTAGTCATTGATTATTGTATTTTACCTTTGATAAATTCATTGGTCTTGGATAGAATAATTATTTTCGAATGAATGAGGTTATACCAATTGGATTACACTATTACCCTTATAGCCATGATAATTATTATTACTAATTTGGATCAACCCCTATGGTCAGGGATTCCTTGGTAATTACCTTGGAACCCTTTCATTATTATCATTATTATAGGATGTCTTGTTTGTCTTGGATCCTTTATAACTATTACTATCATGTCAGGATTTCAGTTCTGGTTATAACTCATGTGACTTATATAAACATGGGATAAATTAATTGATGAAATGGTTACATGTTCATACACCAATTGAGGCTAAAGAAGGTACTTGAGTATTTTCATTTTTTTATTGCCTTAATTTTATATACACATTATTTCACACTACTTGGTTTATATTACATGGATTGGATGTTACAGACTTCATTGATGGTTCCATACGGAGATTTATCTCACACCCTATCTAGGCCACCATCGGTACCTAGGAAGATTACATGTATGCATGTATTGAAAAAGGAAAATTCCTCGCTCTACACACTTGATAATGCTTTCTTGTATTATGATGGAAAATGGTAGCATATGATTGAGGTGGAGCTTATGATTACTAGATAGTTTTTGGTTTATTTTTTATACTTTTGATAGAATGGTATGGCTACTTATTTGTATGATTATTTTCCATTTTATTAAAAAATTACATGTATTGTCATCATTTTGTTTATGATTAACTATCATTTCAATTGTTAATTATTCATGTCTTCTTTAGTTGTACCATATATTTATTCTTTATTTATTCAACTACTTATCATTTATCATTTTTATCTGATGTGTTCCACTTTAGTAATGAGTGAATAGTCTCCCTACCGACTCACCCTAGGCCCTCACTGCTATTCAACATCCTTTGAAAATTCAAGGAGATGTGCTTGAGGCCATGTGGAGAACAAGGATCAATGGATCTCTAAGTAGAATCTGGGATCAGGATGTCACAAAGGGGTATTAGAGATTATTTTCTTTATTTACTATTTCGACATAATTGACATGATATTAGGAATGATTTAGGACTTGGTTATAATCTATTCTTGGGAAAAGCTAACATATGTTTGGGGTAAATACTGAGTTTTCTGAATTATTATTTTTATTCAACTTTATCCTTTTATAGTTGTTATCATTTCACCATTGGGTTCGCAATATTGTGTGATGGTTATTACTAATCAACTGATTGAGGATTTCATTCCATCCTTGGCCTGATTATTTGAGGGAAATGAGCATTTCCACATGCATCATCATAGGCGCCTAGAATTCCCATGTCATGCATATTCCATTCCACATAGAAACATTTCACTGGTTTCATTTTCTTGATATGTATATGATTTTTTAGTGATCCTTATTTATATATATACTTTTACTACTCTTTGGAAGTGATTGAGTGATTTTTAATTCCAATTCATGAGGTGTATGGTCATTCACAGGTTGGAATGGGTATTTTACTAAGTCAAGACATTTAAATGAAATTATATGGGCGTTGATTTTAGTGGTAAGGTGTATAGTCCCTGATTCACTGGGAATGGGGATCAATTTTAAATGAACATTGATCTATAAAAATATGAAAATGAAAAATGTAAAATTGAAACTTGACTAATGAAATAAAGGGTTTCTAGTAAATGAATAGGCAAAGTACTATTGGCCTTCCACCTAAAAGAACCCTTGTAATTTATACTTGCACACTTACCAATACATATCATTCTAAGTGGGTATTTGGAGTAATATACCTTGGGTAGTGAGCCTTATTATAATGTTCTATTTCTATTAGTGATTATATCTTCTTAAATAATGTTCAAAGGCGTGTGATAAGATTTTTTAAACTAATACCACCATGAAATTGTTGTGTTTTCCACCAGGAGGGTGGCGATGACCATGCCCTATTGGTGGTGAGCCTTGAGCCGCTAGTCTTACCACCAAGAGTTCCACTTGAGATGCCACTAATTGTACCTGATCTAGGAACCAAAACTCAAGTTCATGATAGTTTTCTGCATCTAATATAGTCCATAGAAGGTTCTCTATAACCTACACCTTTGATGCCTGATATAACACATGAGTTCCAATAGCATCCCCAACCTTTTAAGGGGATGGCATTCCACAGGCTACAGAGTCTTGGTTGAATGAAACTATTTTATCTTTGAGATTATGGAAATTACTTCAAAGAATAGGTTAAATCATTATACATATATTATGTGTGATTTTTTCAGGCACTAGTAGAATTTCGTTACCTAGGCTGGTCGGCATTAAGGAATGGCATGGGATGATTTCTTGACTACCTTCTATGATCACATTTTCCTTATGTGCTAAGATCTGACTGAGCCAAATATTTCATGAATCTCAAGAAGTGTGTTTATGTCAGTACCAGATTATTTACTATGTTTTACTTAGTTAAATCACTTTTAATTGCTTCTATCTCGTGATTAAATTGTGTGTACAAGATGATTTGATAATGGGATTCAGTATGTCATTCTTACTTAGGTGAATGACTTTTCCAACCTTCCTTTACTAATATATTCAATTAGGCACTTATCACTAAGGACAACCAGATGGAAGGTGACAGTACAGGGCATAGATGATCAATTTCATGGCAGGACATAAGTTCTTCCGATAGTAGGAAATGTTCCCTTGAGGTTTCATGTTAGAGTAGTGGTGGTCAGAGTGATCACACTAGAAGCTCTGTTGTATGCCATCACTGTGGACAACATTGGAATCTGAATCCTCAGTATGATATAGACTTGATGGAGTGACTTATTTTCGGCCATTTGGGACATCTATAGAGATTATTTTGGACCTTTTCTTATAATTCCAATGGAAGAGGCATCACATAAGATCTATCTTCAAGGGAAGGTTCTTTTATGTTGTGTCAAGCCAGGTGTTGGAGTTTCACTAGTATGACTTTTCGAGGAGGAGGTCTAAGATGTGGTAGTCGGACTCTAGATCATCAACTCCAGTAGAGAAATCAAACTCAAGTTAGTCCATCTATATAACTAGGTTTTGTATATGGTTAGTTTCATGCATTACAACTGATACCCAAGGATTACAGTGTAGGATAATTTACAGTACAAGGTATTGTTCTAATATCCTCCACTATATTATTTTATTTATTTTATATAGATGATTCACACTCCTTTATCTCTTTATAAATTGGGGAAATTCTTGAGCTAGAAATATAGTATTACTATGGTGTAATTCCCTTGGATATACCATTGGTAGTATGGTTAGAGGGAATATGCCAATTTAGGGACTCTCCCCTTGAGGTCGGTAGTTACCCTTTCTTGTGGGGACACATTATTCATGAGATTATAGGCTTTGCTTCCATTATTAGGATGGAATTTTCAGCCCCATATCATGCCTTTAAATATTTTTCATCACATCAGGGTATCGTTTACGTCACTAAAGGAAATTAAATATCAAAATAATGGTTAGGGGGATTTCTAGGATGGTATGCTTTAATCAGAGCATCATGGGCCAGGTGGAGTGAATACCCATATTGGTAGTCTCTTCATAGAAGAGTACAGAGTATAGTTTTATGGTTAAACTCTAGTAGTTGATATATTTAGTGATGTTTTCTTGACTATTTTTCTATATTACCTTCTAAGATATATGTTTAGTTTACAATTGAGATCATTCTAGGAGGAGCTCAAACATCCATTCTTCTATATAAGAAGGCACCTATTGAGATCCATGAGCTAAAGTAGCAGTTGGATGACATAGAGGCCAAAGGTTTTATACAGACCTATACTTCCTCTTGGTATTTTTCTGTTCCTTCAATTAAGAAGGTTGATGGAACCATTCATCTATATGTGAGTTACAGAACATTGAACCAACTTATGGTCAAGAACTGGTATCTACTTCCTAAAATAGATGATCTCTTTAACCAGATTTGAAGAGATAGGGTGTTCTCTAAGATCTACCTGAGGTTGAGCTATAATTAAGCGCAAGTCAGAGAATCATACATACCTAGTACAAGTGTCTGTATTAGTTTTGGTCTATATGAGTATCTTTTTATATTGTTTGGTCTTACGAAATCACTATCCATTTTCATGGATTGGATGAATTGGTTATTCCACCCCTATATGGATTCTTTTGTCAAAATATTTGTCGATGACATCTTGGTGTATTGTCACACTCACAGTGACCATGATAATCACCATGAGATTGTTCTAAGTACAATGAGAGATCATTGTATTTATATCAAGATTTAAAATTTCAACTTATATATTGACAAATTTCACTACATGGGTCCTATTATATCATGCTCGATAGTATTTTTTGACCCAAATATGGTATGTACTTTAGTTATTTGGGATCATCCCAAGATCGTGTTTGACATACAGAGTTTCTTAGGGCAGGTTAGATATTACAATAATTTTATATATGAGTTATCACACCTTGTTCCACCTATTAGTTCCCTCGCAATGAAGGTTATTTAGTTCATATGGTCAAAAGAGTGCGAGAAATCAATTAAAAAAATAAAAGGGTTGCTTTTCTCGACACATATTATTATTCTTATAGAGCTTATTAGAGGCTACAAAGTCTTATTTCATGAATTAGGAATTATCCATTGTGAATTTTTGATATAGGAGGATAGATTCATTTCATACATATCCCAATAGTTTATGCCTCATGTGAAAAACTACCCAATGCACAACCTTGAGCTTGTAGCAGTTGTCTTTGCCTTAGGTTGCTGGAGAGACACTATCTAATGGGTGAGTGATTTTTGGTGTATATAAACCAAAGGAGCCTCAAATATATATTTACATAGACTGAATTGAACCTCATATAGTATATATAGGTCAAATATCATTAGTAATTTATTTTTTATCTTTCGTATATGAATAAAAAGGAAATGCAGTAGTGGATTCACTGAGTTGGAAAAATCAAACACAAGCTATACCGGAACATAGTGATGAATGGAAATTGAGGTCCCTATACTCTGAGCTTCATTAAGAGTTTCATGATATTCATGAGTATTATTACCTCTTATCCTTGATAGTTACCTCTCTCCTCATTTATATGGTGAAGAGTAATCATTTTTCAGATCCTGAATGCTTGGTTCTTCGTGTGAGTATTTTAGGAGATTACCCACTTCATGATTATTCTATGGACAGAGATGGCATCCTGTGTATTCTTGGATGGGTCTAGGTTCCGAAAAATATACAATAGGAACTCATGTGAGAGTCACATTCTTCGTAGTGGTAATTTCTTCCAGGAATCTTGAAAATGTATTGAGATATGTGATGCTAGTATTAGTGGTTTGAGATGAAATATTAGATAACAGGTTTTATCACTATGTTTTTTACCTGTTAGCATGTGATGGTGGAGTTCCAAATATGTATGGTTTTGTTAAAAAATCTTCTACCCATACAATGTAATTGGGAATATGTTACCATGGTATTCATTTTTGGATTACTAAGGTTTCCTAGGGGTAGCGATTTTGTATGGATAATAATTAATTGGCTGAAGAAAGTTGACCACTTCCATCATATCCATGAGATTTTTTCAGTTGATCAACTAGGATGTCTTTATGTTCGTCAGATCATATAAATACACGGGGTCCCTCATATTATCATTTTAGATAGGGGTGGTTATTTTACATCATATTTTAAGAATGGGTTACAGAAAGATATGGGTACACATGTGCTTCTTATCACATATTTTCACCCATAGATTGATGGAAAATTATAAATAATATTACTGCTTCTAGAGGACATTCTTCATGAATTCATCCTTGATTTTAGAAGTTCTTAGTAGAAGCATATCCCTATCATTGAGTTATTCTGTAATAATATCTTTTAAGTGATGGTTCAGATGGATCCTATTGAGTACTTGTATGTTAGTTAGTGTCATTCAAACTTATGCTAGCTAGAGGAAAGAGAAACAATGCTACTAGGTACTCATCTAGTGCAGGAGACTTCAGAGTTGGTTCAACATATCAAGAAGGGTATCCCTATTTGTTAGGATAGACAAAAATCATATTCTGATATCCATCGATAAACTCTAGAGTTCATGGTTTGAGATATTTTTTTCTTGTGGATATCATCCAGGCTTGGTCATAGCTAATTACTGAGGTAAGGGATGTTGTAATCTCATTTTATAGGGATATTTTTGATTTTAAAGAGATCCAGGCTAGTAGCTTATCAGTTGCTACTACCTCAAAGGTATTTTTCTATTCATGATGTCTTCCACATTTCATAGGTTTTCTGGTATCATTATGTGTCATCTCATACCTTTGATCCCAAGGAAATTAAGCTAGATATTGATGATTTATTTTAGGAGTATCCTATATAAATCATTAAGTAGATCATGAAGGCTATCTTATCCCAGTCTATTCCTTTAGTGTGGTTGATATGGTGGAAAACCATTGTAAATGGTGAGACTTGGCGGTAGGATCCTTATGTATGTGTCTAGTTCACAGAGTTTTTCTCATAAATTTGTTTCTCCGTACTTAGAAGGTGAACTCAGGGAAAAATTCCTTTAAGGGGGAATACTATAAGAAACAAGTTATTATCATAGGTATGGATCCTTTTAAATTTGGTTTAATTAATTATTTTGGACATAATATGATGCCTTATGGGGTTATAAAGGTTTTGGGGATTTCTAGGGATTATTTAGAGCTCAGAACCCTAACCGAGAGAGGAAAACACTAGGACACAGAGTTATTAGACACCATATGACCCTTCCCACATGGTCTTTCTTAACCGTTCAAGGTTGTCCACTGGGGTGAAGTAGGGTGCACAGTTTTCCATATCCATCCTCCATAGGCTATACACCTGTGAAAAAAATGAAAACATTTTTTAGAGGAGTTTTTCATAGTTTGTGCACTACTTCTTTAACCATGTGGCCAAATGGTAAAATGTTCCCCTTGAATCAGTATATGGAACATGGTTGGTAGATGGTTTGGGAAAACACGTGGCTAAATTTTGCGTCCTAGGATTTTGGGGAAAATTATAAAAGTGCACTTAATGAAATGTTTTAATTCACCCCCTCCCTCATTTTCACTTTCCATCACCAAGATCTTTTCCATATCCCTTTTTGATCCCTCTTAAAGCTGTAGCTAGGATCTTACACATCTCATCTATATGAAGTCTAATTAAATCATTTTTAATCTCATTAGATGTGTGCTAATAAGATCTTAATTAATTTTTAGTTGTTTTTCATTCTTCTTTCTATCGATGATGCTATTTAGATGTAGTCTCATATGCCTTATTTTTAGGGTTTTCGTGTATTCTTTAGATATCTTCAAAAATAGTCCAAACTAGAGGATGATACTGGATGATGAGATTCATATAAGTACAAGGTATGTGGTACAATACTCATCCCTTAAAATTCATTTGTTTATAAATTGTCATGTGTGCACACTGATTTTTTTGGGCATGATTTATTAAATTTGTGTTCCATTATTATAATCATTAGAGATATTTTCTAAGACTATTTCTAAATATGTTATCCATCATTATAGGATACCCTTTACACATCAACCATCCTATATAGGGTGTTTCCATGAATTATTCCATTTGAGGTTTATTGTGTTTATATACATCACCGTTGGGGTGTGCTTTGGCTTAACCCTACTAATAATAAGCCCTTCCTTAAATAAATAAATATTGAATTGGTGTTTACTATCCTAGTAAATTTCATTACAGTTTGACCCTTCTAAGGTAAGTGTTTTAAATTAATAAATGAATATTTAAATGGTAAATTGGATGGTATATTATTGATATCACTTGTCCTGGTCGATTTTCAATGATTTTCACAAGTTTTCTCATATTTAGCCCATGTTTTCATGTTTCTAAAAGGTATACGAGAGAACCAAGTACTTAAATATTAAATGATAGAAATGGTTTCATGTCCTTTTAGCCTTTTCACACTAATGAAAGGTATGAGATGAACCCTATAACATATTAAGTGGAATAATTATTAAATGGAAGTATTTATTTAATTAATTAATTATAAGGTATATAATATTATATAGATCATGAAATTATTATAGAAGTGTTAAATATCGATCCATCCTTGGATTCCCAATGGAATGCTTTGAGAACTCGTGGATTCCATTCTGATTCAAGTATGTCGGTTGCCAAGGGTGAGACCCACCTAGGAACCTAATCTTTATTTATCAGTGGATTCCCCATATGAAACCATAGAATCCCTCCATTATTATTATATTATTCCTTGGATACACTCCATGGATCCAAAATGATGTCTACAGACATGTGGCGCCATGGATACACCCTTGGTCCTAGTCATTTCTTATCTAGTTTTACCTTTGATGAATTTCTTATACCATATTAGAATAATTATTTTTTAATGCCTTGGGAGATTCCCCTTGGATTAAAATCTTACCCTTTTATCTAGGATATATATTATTGATGAGTTGGTTTGACCCTGAGGAAAATGATTCCTTGGTTATTACCTAATGTATCTTTCATTATTATCATAATTATTTGATAT
This sequence comes from Viscum album, assembly GCA_963277665.1. Lineage (NCBI taxonomy): Eukaryota > Viridiplantae > Streptophyta > Magnoliopsida > Santalales > Viscaceae > Viscum > Viscum album. The sequence goes on along the minus strand of OY728148.1, from coordinate 1,653,443,122 downwards.
CTGGTATAAATTCGATCCTTTATTATGATTTCTATTATGATAGTAGGTTACTGCAGGTTATAACTCATGTGACTTATATAAACGGGAACTTAATTAATTAGTTAAATGATTACATATTAAGACACCAGCTAAGGATTAGGTAGGTACTTGAGTATTTACATTGTTGTACTACCTTACTTTATATATGTATACCTGCACACTACTTAGTTTATATTATACAGAACATATTTTATAGATTATATTTGGTTTTCCCTATTGATATTTTTCTCACAGACTATCCGGGCCACCATTATAACCAAGGAAGATTACATGTATGCAGGTGCTAAAAAAGGGAAATAAATCACTCCCGAAACATCATAATTCTTACTTGAATTAGGATAGAGCTTGTTAGCAGATGAATGAGATGGATCTCTGGATTCTTTGGTAGATTTGTGTTTCTTTTTTCTACTTTTTTATAGCATGTTATGTTTTCTACTTTATATCCAGGTTTTCTAGTTTATTAGAGACATAAAATGTATCATCATTCTTTTGTATATGATTATCAATTTTTTTAGTTGTTTATTATTTAGGTATACTTCTATTATACCATATTTTTAATCTATATTTATTACTCTATCTATGTGTTATCATGTTTTTCAGTTGTGTTTCAATCTATAAATGAGGGTATAGTCTCCCCATAGACACACCTGAGCCCCTCACTGCTAGTCGGAAACCTATGGGTTCAAAGAGATGTGCTTGGGGTCATGTGTCCAACCAGGCTTTGGGTAACTCTGAGTGAAATATGAGTTCCAGACATCATAGAATGCAATGTTAAGTAAGAAATAAATTATTTATAGTTATTTAACTATATTAAAATGGGTTATTATTCACACTAATGCCTCAACCATCAAGGGAACATATCATAGAATAGACTGGGGTAGAAGTACAAACTTATGTGATCACTGTAGCTGAGGGTGAAGTTCCCAATTATTTAGTGGTAAGTACGTTAATCATAGCTTCAAATTTATCCAATTAATTATTTTATTGCAAATATTTAGACTCTTTTATATCACACATGTTTTCCAAGAAGATTATAAATTCCCCTTGCATCTTAAGAATTGATTTTTCAAAAAAAAAATCATAGTGGAAATATCACTGCAATAAGGATGTGTCAGTAAATTACCATTATGACCCCAAAATGGACCCTATTTTAGACATGATTATAATACCAATGTTTATTTTTGATATAATCCTTGGTATGTATTATCTTTAAAATTATGATTCAAAACATTCTTGTAAAGGGGAGGAAGTTATGATTGGCGATGAAGATGTGAACTTCATTAAATTTAGAGGGGAGTCTTCATCAACTAAATCATGTCTAGATCCACCCCAAATAGATCTTCTGAATTATATTCTTAGAGGAGAAGAGTAGACATAACCAATGGATGGAAAATGTAATAAAAAATAGAGGATGTACTTATTTTATAGAAATACATCAATTTATTTCTTGAGGTATTACCTAGACATCCACCAGAGAGTGAAGTTGAGTTTTATATTAATTTAATCCCTAATAAAATACCTATATCAAAAAAAAATATAGAATAAAAAATATGGAATTGTTGGAGTTAATTAAACAACTAGAAGATTTGTCTAATGAGGGATTTATATGTCCTGTTATTTCAAATTGGGGATCATCTATAAATTTTATTAAAAATAAATATGGATGAATAGGGTTGTGTGTTGATTATAGGTAAATCAACACTATTATGATAATGAAAAAGTATCATATTCCTCTCATCGATGTATTATTTGATAAAATTCATAGATATCATTATTTATCAAAGATTTAACTTCATTATATCTATCACTAATTCCATGTAAATATGGTATATATCATGAAGACAATGTTTCTATTGTTGTATGGACATTAAGAGTTCACAGTAATTCCATTTGGATTGACTAATTCACCATTTGTTTTTATTGATATAATGAGTAAATTATTCAGGTGATATCATGATATTTCTTTGTTTTATTCATTAATGATATCCTCATGTACACTTAAATCAATGAGAACCACGAAAATAGCTTATAGATTATTCTTGAGACTCTTATAAGAAAAAGAGTTATATGTGAAATTTAGCATGTGTGAATTCGGGATTTAAAAAGTTTTTTTTCATGGAAATTGTCATTAATTATGGAATCTAAGATGATACTACAAAGATAATGTCAGTCCATGAATTTTTTAAACCAATGAATATAGTCGAGGTTCGTATTTTCATTGATTGGGAATGTTACTATCAATGATTTGTTCAAAAAAATTTCTAATTGGATAACTTGTCAACCAAGTCAACCCTTAAAGTGGTTATGTACATATATAAAAATGTATGTGAATAATATTTTGAAGAATTGAAGAGGAGATTGGTGAATTCACCAATTATTACTCAACCAATAAGAAATGATAGATTTTTGATATATATTGATGCATTGAGGAAGGGACTTGGTTTTTCCTGATGTAGAATGATAAAGTTATTTATTATTCATCAAGGTAGTAAATGACTCATGAACAAAATTATCCAACCCAAGATATTGATTTAGAATCCATATTAATTTCTTTATAGATATAGAGACACTATCTCTAAGGTGAAATATGTGAGATATATATATATCTCAAAAGGATGAAATGAATCTTCTTACATAAAGATATCAATATGAGGAAAATCTTATGTATTGAAAAACATAATGATTATGAATTCTCTATACAGTAACATCCAAGAAAGGTAAATAAATTATTTGATGCACTGATAAGGAATGATCATTGATTTCTAACTAAAATTAGGATTAATAGGGATCTTATGTTCCCATATCTAGTCATGTTTGATATAGGACATATTACAAAAGATGAAACATCACTCCTTGAAATGATTACCAAACCATATATATTGGAATATAAAAATGTTCTTAGCCTGATTATTGGAATATTCAATGGAAAATTAATGTTGTGAATTATGGAAATAAATTTATAATTTTTATATAAAGTTGGAGTTTTGAGATATGGAAAGTGACTATGTGTTCCATCTACAACTAAGATAAAAGGAGGATTATGAGATCATTCTCACTTCCCAAATTTCTCTATACATATTATCATCACCAAAATGTTTATAGATTTGAAGGAATATTTTTTATCGGATTATATGAATTAGAAAATTAATAATTATGTTTCAAGATGATTGGTTTGTCAACAAGTGATAGATGAGAGATAGTATCCTTGGGGATTCATTAAACTTATACCTATTACTACAACGAAATTGGATGACACTACAATGAAACTTTTCACTGTATTTCCAAATACCTTAACAAAGAATGGTGAAACATGGGTTATTTGTGATAGTCTTACTAAATATGTAAATATCATCACACTAAGATAATATTGTCATCTATATCAACTTGAAAAACTCAATATTAATGAATTTTTAAGGATTCATAGTGCACCTATTCAATTTTTTTCTAATCATGATCCACAATTTATATCAAAATTCCATAAAATTCATCTTAAGGATATTAATACCATTATTCATTTGACCACCTCTTATCATCCTCAAACTTATGAGTAGTTAGAAAGGACTATCCAAACCTTATCATAAATATTGTGGTCGTGCTCAATTGGATTTCAAGTCATATAGGATCATTACTTATCTTTGGTAGATTTTAATATAATAATATCTTCCATTAAAAGTATTAAAATAGTGTCATATGAACCATTATATGGAAAGAGTTTTCACATTAAAACTTTTATGGATAAAGTTGATGAAAGGATACTTCTATAACCAAATGTTATAGAGGAGAAAATATAAAATTTAAAGACTATTCAAACCCATATTAAATCATCTTAAAAAAAGAAAGAGAGTTATACTGAAAATAAAATGAAATATTTGAAATTTGAGCTGGTAGAACACATTTTCTTGAATATATCTCAAAGGAAGGGTGTTATAAAATTCGATAAGAAAGGAAAAAATAATTCCCATGAAAATTAGACCTTTTTAATCCTATAAGTAATTTGAAAAACTGAATACCATATGAAAATGACACCTAGAATCTCTAAATTAAAATATGTGCTCCATATCTCTTTATTAAGGTAGTACATTCAAGACCCAACGGATGTTCTAAAATTATAAGAAATATAATTGGAATCATATTTATCTTATTGAGAAGATCTTATCCAGATTCTAGACACTACAGAATAATTGTTATGGAATTGAATGACTAGGATAGTGAATGTACTTTTGAGAAATCATAATATAGAATAGGAAACATGGGAACCTGGGAAATTACGATGAAGAATGACCCAAATATATTTATCAGGTGAAATTATATAAATTTTGATGATAAAATTTTCTAAAGGGGGGAAAATGTAACAGGCCATTATTTTTCGGTATATTTCTTTTTAAATAAATTTATTTTATTGAACAACTTTTGTTGAACACAACACCAAGTTTAAAAAAACAACAATAAATTATTAAAATATTATTATATTACTCCTCCAATGGCCCGAAGGCCTTTATTTTTTATTTATTTTGATAATCCACCTTTCAAGGGGTGAGGTGGAAACCTTATAAGGCCCATAGGTGTAAGTATTACATGGTCTGTAGGCCTTAGAGGAATTCATTGCTCATAGGCTTCAAACATTACATACAACCAAGACTAACTACTTGGAACTAATCCTCCCCAACATCTTCATCGTAAAATAATCTCTCTAACTTTGCATGGTTGTTTGGCTAGGCTTTCCTCTGCATGCACAGACTTGTCTCGATGGCAGGTTCCATACCCTCTCATTTTTGCAATCTTTTTACCTTCTGCTATGGTGAAAGATCCTTGCTCCTCCTCCTTCTGAAGCTTGATCCTTGTAGGTTATATGGTTTTCATCTGCACTTAAGGTGGCCTGGAGTCCTTGAGGTGGACCGAAGGCCTTACTGGACTGATGTCCTGGTGTCCTGAAGGCCTTAAAGTACTCAAGGACCAAATTGGTGTCCCGAAGGCCCAAACGGGGGAATATTTCTAGTTGATACAGTGCAAAACAATGCCCACTATAGTACTTGCTACAGTACCTGCTACAGTTCTGCACTATACCTACTACAGTACTGTTATAGTGCCTACTACAGTATTGCTACAGTACACAGAAATTAGCCTCCGCCTGGATTTGATCCTAGGTCTCTTGGATGCACTTAAGGAGTCCTCACCAACTGGACTGAGGCTTGTGTGCTTATTATATGACTATTATAACCAAGCTATTAAAATTAGAGGGTATTAATTAGTCTAACAAAATTATGAAAAGTATATGGTTTATACATTTAAAAAAACATTCATTGTTTATTAAAAAAAATATAAAGAATTTGAATGTAAAAGAATTTTTTTTCTAAAAAATTGTTATTATGTGTCACAATGTGTTTTTATTAATTTAATAAATCTATAATTGTGAATTATTTTAATGAAATTTACATATTATATATTAAATCAAAAACTTTACCATTCATCTAGAGTTTTTACAATGAATAGGATAAGAATAAATCTAGTTTTATGCATAAAAACTCCATTCTTCCAAAAAGTGATTTTCATCACGTTTTGCGCACATATTTTAAAATTAATTACAGAATTTTATAAAAATTTCATTTTGAAAAATGGATTTCATTTTTAGAATTTAGATGTTTATATTTCTTAAATGGGTACATTTTATTTTTTTCCAATATGATTAGTAAATATAGTCATATTTATATATTTGGTAGTGTAAATCATATTAATCTTGGATTCAACTATATGATAAGTAATAATATTTCATCTTTATTCATATTTTATGATATTAATTTTACTCATATAACATTAGACTTGAAATATCTATGTTTAAGGGACATTTTTTCATGAAAATGATCAAGATAATATTTAAATCCTGGAGAGTTACAAAATGTCACTTTATTTGTTTTAAAATTATGGTATGTGATCATATAGGGATAAAAAAACTATGAATGAATATAAATCCCAATTTAGTGAATAATTAAATTATTTTCATTATTATATCTTATTTATAATTTTTATTGATTATATAATTACTTTAAATGATTTTGAAATGCTAATATAGCATATATTAAAAAAACATAAAAATAAAATAAATGGAATTAAAAATATTGAAAGTGATATAATGTGAGTGATTTATATTATTGTAATAATTTTTAAATGGATATGAAATATTATTGGGGTGTAACTAAAATATATTCAAAATTAAAGTTTTTATTGGTGTATTTGAAGTCAAAATAAATTAATTGTGTCAAAATTAATATTAAATGTAATTTATAAAAATAAAAGTTTTTTGAATTATTTATAAATAATGAAAATATTTAAATAGGAAAAAGTGAGTATTGTATGGTTGAAATTTTCATCTCCGCCCATTTAGGGGTAAATAGATACCTTATATGTAATATTATAACACTTTAAGAGTGAAGAATGTGTTATCGCGATTAATGTTAAAAATGGTTAACTAAGTGGTTAGACAAAAAGATAAGGTTTAAAACACCAAACAAATATGTCCAAATATTATTTTTTTATGAAATGTAAACCCATATACTACCTTAGGGTTTAATCCTTTGACATTTTAAATCATTTGGATCTACAATAGTTTTATTGTATTTTAATTTTTGTAATAAATTCCAAAAGTGCCCCTCACCTCAATTATAAAAGGACACTCCTTCCATCACTTATTTACACCACTTTGAGCCATGTATCCTGACCAAACCCAATAAATTTATTTTATAAAAATACTTATATAATTTTTATATGTGCTTGTAATTCCAAAATACCTACCATAATTTACTTAAGAAAAGATCTAAAAGTACACTGAAGAAGAGGTGATCAGATTTAACAAGTCCTTCAAGTCTATTTCTTCTTATAATAGTGTTTTACCCTCCTAATATAATAAATACATTATTCTGAAAACATAAATATGTTATTATAATTATTTTAAAACCATATTCTATCTCTTTTTCATCCTATAAAAAGTGAAAACATCACTCATGCATACATATACTTTACCCTCTTCATATAGTGGTGTAATTAATTTTTAATATCCACTTTAATTGAATCGTTATAATGTTATGATTAAGTATTATATATGATATTTTTTATATGAATATTATTTTGGAACAATAATATCATATATACCTTCTTATCTTCCAATCCATTGGAAAACTATAATGTCAATCATTCATATGTGTGGACTACTACCCCCACGAAGTGATGTGATCTATTATTCATTTATGTTTTACATAGATGGTAAAAATTAGAGATTTAATCATAATATATGATATATATGACATAATATTTATTCTATAAATATTAATTATTATTCACCTTTTTTTGTTCCATCCATCAAAAAGTTAAAATATCATTCATGCATACGTACGTCCTACCATCTCAACGAATGGTGTAGTTCATTTTTTATCTCTCTATTTTATGTATGGGTATAAATATAAATATATATATATATATTAAATATATAGGATATATATACCATTAATAATATTATTTAGATGATGAAAACATAATAAAATTTCAAGTACCAGAACTACTGAATCAAAATAGACATGAAAAACAAAAATGTTTACAATCGAAATAATTATAATAATAAAAATATCTTTAAGAAAGAGGTGATAAAATATTTTAAATAAATCATATATGAAATTATATATATGTGTGTATGGTTGTTTTATATAATTATAATAAATCTAAGTTTATTATACCTAAGGTTAAAAGAAATTATGGGGAAAGTCGTACGTGAGGTAAGGAATTTCATCTCAATTTCCACTCTATTTGAGACATGTTTTTTAACATACAAATGTTCATTTTTATGTGGTTTATATAATTCACACTTGAGATGATTTAAATGAAAATACATTTATTCATTATGATTAATTTTTATTTCAAGTTTAATCTCTTATATATTTTTCATATTTTCTTTAATCTTTTCCTCTCTTTTGAACATGAATCAAGAAATGAATTATTTAAAAGAAAAACAGATATTATTTATATTTTGATGATATATATGTTTCTTTCATATTCATATTTTCTCTAAAATGTTTTCAATAATGTTATTACACTTCTATAATAATTTTTCAAAAGATATTTTTACCCTTGATTGGATTTTTACAAAATGTTTTGAAATTAATCTTTTTATCACTTTTTGAATAAGTAACATTGAGAATTTTCTGATAAAAGTATTGAAAGAATATTTTATTAAATTATAATAAATTTATTTTATTTTCTCACTATAATAACTAATAATACTTTTCATAATTATTTTATATTTTTACAATGTTATTTTAAAATAAAATGTTATAATTTATAATTTTGTAGTTTTGTTAATTAAATGATTTCAATGAGTATTTTCCTCCAAAATGTGTTAATGATATTTTAATGGAATTAATATTAATCAATGAAAAACCCCTTAATTTTCTTTATTTTTCAATAGAAATATGTTATAATGATACCATCCTTCGAAACATTCACTTACTTGTGATCATGGGATATTATGTTTCTCATAAATATCCACATTAATTGTATCATAGATATTATTATTCCCTAAACCATGTAAAATTTATACATAACGTGTCATAATTTAAATGTATTTTATTTATTGGGAAATTATTTAAAATCCATAATATTTTTTCAATGTGGATATTTCTTGATAAGGAATACTTATCAGGAATTAAACTAACCATTAGATATTTGAGAAATATAGTGACCCTATATTTTCATACATATACATTAAATCACTTTTGTGGAATACTTACAAAATCATACAAATAGATTCCCGATTACCATATTAGTTTATTTCCTTTGGAAACATAGAAACATAAACACTGGTATATAAGTGAGCAATATTGTCTCCTACTATGTTCTTATTGACTAGAACCCTTCTTAAAAACATCAAACATAATACATATATTCATAATAATGTGAAGGAAACAAAAAAATGGGGGTGATCTTAGATGCTCTATAATGGTAAAAAGTGAGACATGTAAGTATAAATATGGGTACAGGGGTATGAGAACATGATCATAACATTAGTAGATCATACCCTTAATATCATAAACATCAATCATAGAATAAAGGTTATAAGTTCATAGGGGATGAATCATATCAGAATCAATAAAATAATCCATTAAAGCATATAATAGGAGTAAGAGATGGAATTTGTGGTATACACATAAATGTAGAAAATCATATCTCAAGGAAACCTACCAATACCTTCACAACATTTTAGGCCTCAGATAATAACCTATATACCTTCTTTGGGATTTATATGCTCTCCTGTATACCCTCATTTTTGGTTATTGGGATGTCCACCCATGTACCAAGTTGTTTCAAGATTAATATTCCCTCTTGTTTTATTCTTGGGATGTCCACCCGAGTACCCTCTTGATTCGGGCATAAGATTCCCTCTTGTTTAAGTCTTGGGATTACCTCCTTTATACCCTCTTATTTCGAGATTGGTATTCCCTCCAATATTCTATATTGAGATCATAATATAGTTATCATTACCAAATTCATTGTAGGGAGATATAGGTGTCACACGTCACATAATAAAATCATGCATACATGTGCCACAAGCTAATAAAACATGCATCATATCCTGGCCTATAAAAATATATGGGTTTCATAAAAATCATATCATAACCCATGAAATAAAATGGGTATCATAACATTCTATCATATTGTTACCTATGGAAAAGAGATGGGTTTCATTTCATGAAATCATAACCCATGAAAATAAATGGGTTTCAAAGGCATATAACTCGTGGAAGAATAAAAAGTTTCACAAACATATTTTCATTAAAAAAATGCATTCAAGAATTAATATGAATGGAATTCATTGATCATAAGCTAGTAAGTCATAAAATATCAAAAAGTATGTCATCTTATATGTTTAATTATTTAGATAGATGATATGAAACATTCCTTAAAGAAGATATTTTCTTTAAAAATCCTTTTTATAAAACCATTGTAAAAATCCTTTTCTTATAAATAATGATTTATAATTTCATTCTAAATATTTCATTAGGGTATTATCCTTTATTATTTGAGATATTATTTTTAATACACAAAACCTTTTGAAAACATTTTTATTTGAAAATAATTTGAAAACTTATAAATAATGATTGAAATCATTCTAAAAATCCTTTTTCCTCCAAAACGTATAAAACAATATTCAAAAAATTTAAAAAACTTTTTTCTTTGAAAACACTTTGAAAACATATAAAGGATAATAGAAAATGTTTTGAAAACCAGTCCTTTGAAAATAAATTGAAAAATTATAAAGAAATCATGAACATGTTTTTAAAACCATTCCATTAAAAATAATTTCAAAACATATAAAGAAATATTTAAAACATTTTGAAAAACATTTTTTTGAAAATACTTCATAAATTTATAAAATAATATTTGATAATTATTTTAAATAAAAAAACATTTTTTAAAAACCTTTTTCATTGAAAGAAATTTAAAAAAAATGATTTCTAGAATATTATTAAAATATATAGTTATTAAAAAATAACTTTTTAATCTTATTAGGGAAGCTTCAAGGGAATTTTGGGTCTGACATCGAGTAAATCCGTACATGCCGAACATTCCTTTTACACCATAAAATTTTTATAAAAGTTCCTTGACCAAAAAATAACAAGAAGATTCCTTTTTAAGAACAATTTTTTTTGAAAAGGTAAAACATGGGTATAAATTTCTTTTAAATGTCATAGTATAATATTTTAATATTTTCAGAAACCTTTTTACAAAACATGGTTTGGAATAAACCCAGATTTCTGACCCAAACGAGAGGTAAATCCTGACATTATTAAAATAAATTTCTTGATCGTATTCTATGCCAAAGAGTTAAAAATTGCACCATTATTTGGATATAACATGAATGGACATAGTTTTGGAAAACTCATAAGATTTATTGAGATATGGATGAAAATATATCATCAATGGGAGATTAATCATAAATAATCTCATTAAATGGTGAGATTATAGTTATAAATCATTATCTTCATTTTTAACATTATTTCATGATGAAAATAATAACAATAAATAAATCATAAAATATCATAAAATTAATTATATAAATGATATAACATTTCAAAATTAATTTCATACACATCATAAGAAAAATATAGGTGCATAACATGTTAGGTTTCTCAAAGAAGGAAAATTGAGATGAAGTTACATTTCTGATTTGGTAACATTTGAAACATAGAAACCATGAAATAAATATCATAAAATAGATATTTAAATAACTATAAATTTAACGTTAATAATAATATAATACATCCATGGGTATTATACACACCACAAAAAGGAAATGGTGGTGAATAAATCATATATCTCACAGAAATATGAAACAAGTGAGATGAAATTCCCTTACCTTGTGTCTTGAATATCACCATACCTGTTCAAACATACTGTATAATTTTTTTATTATTATAAATATATAAATGAACCATATTATTATATCTATTACATTATATGGTTTGATTATTACTTTATAGTATCCTCGTGTTAACAATTTCATGTTAAGGTTACACTTCAAGTAATATTCACTTTTTGTTTTCGCACGTATTAATTTGTTATATATTTGGTCCTTATACATATATCATGATTTATAGTATGTAAAAAATGATATAAATATAGTTTATATTCATTGTATATGTATTATAATAATCTATATAATATATAAGTATGAAATGGAATACACCATTCATGGAGATGGTAGGTCGTACGTACACATGAACGTTGTTTCCATTTTTATTTGTAATATTGATAGTAAAAAATATTATGTGACATATATTTATATATAATATAGTTAAATTAGAATTATTATGTCATATTTAACAAATAATTTCACTAAAACCATCCGTAATATATTCCATGTATTCTGTGAATGAATCATATCGCTTTGAGGGGGCGGTAGTCCACACTTCTTCAAATGAACATATTTACGTAAAATGGAATGTATAAAGATATGTGTATTAAAATAATTAAATAGTATTAAAAAAATAATAAGTATAATATATATATTATATAAATAGTGTTCCCATCAGAATTCCCAACCATAAAAGTTATTAAAGTAAAATAAACAATCGTCGTTTTGTGAGGTGAAAGTTTGTTGTACACAAAAACACTATGTTCATTACCCATTATATGGAATTGTGCGAAAGTGTATGTTTAAACCATAGAATAAAAAAATATAAGTTTACATAGGATAATTGTTTGGTATATTAATGGAATAAAGATATGTGAGGGGTGGAAAATGAAAATAATATAAAGGGTCTTTAGGAAGGACGTTACCTCTTCTTTGGGTAACTCCTTTTGGTTTTTACCAAAGTGCTTCATTGGATTACTTTCATCCCAAAGGGATTATTCAAGTAGTAAGGGATGAATTTTTTGAAGCAAATTGTGAATATACTTTCTGAACCTAAGTGGTTTGAGAGGTTTGAGGAAGGGAGAGAGGTGGCGGCCTTTTATAGGGGAGGGAAAGGACTCACATGGTATTTTCTTAATAAAGTTAGGTGTACACACATTTTTACCTAACCAAATTCATACAAAACCAACAAAACACTATAATGGAATTTTTATTGCTAATTATGGACATTATATGGGTTCTTGATATGTGTATAGGTCATTTAGGCCCTTAAGAGTTAGGTTCATTCCCTAATTAAGAATAATTTTACTTTAATCATTATTAATATAATTTTAATTTCATTCACCAATATATTTCAACAAAAACTAGGATTAAATTAATATAAATTTTAAATTATTATGATTAAAGATATTTAATACATTTTTCCAAATTCTAATCCCAAAATTTGTTGAAATCAATTTAAAATTAATCCCACAGATGGGATGACATTGTAGGTTTTTAAAGTAAAACGGTCAAAAATTTGCTATGTTTTTATATCGAATTTCCATGTGAAATTGGATCCATTTACCCAAATTAGATTAATTTGTGTATATTTTATATAATTATACTTTTAAAAATCTAAAATATAATACAAATATATGAATAAATTAGATGAAAAAGCGGTTTTGATTTAAAATACAGTATTTTCACTATTCATTAAAATAATATTATTATTTTTATATATTAAATTTATCAAATTTCCAAAAATTTTATTTAAAATAGGTTCTCTATTAAAAGGAAGTAACACTACTTTTATAAAAATATTGATTTTTATGTGAAATATTGAGTTTATTCTTATCTTATTCTTGTCAAATAAATTGGATGAAAATAAAACAAAATTATTGAATATATAAAATATATATATCATTAATATCATTCACCAATATTAGTTAATTTAGTTTTTTAGGATAAAATCACTTTGTGATCAAAAAAGTAGTTTTTATAAAAAAACATTCCCATTATATTCAATTAGTTCTTATATTCATTTCTAATTAATTTTTAACAAATTATTTATACCATTTATTTTTATAATTTAGTCAATCATATTAATAATCATAAACTTAATTCCAGGGTTTTATATTATTCTGTTAATGAAAGACATTTTTAATAATATATTATTGTTTTGTGAAACTATGTCTTCTGTGTTATTCAAGCCATTGAGGAAATTCAATACTGCATGTAATGTATTCTAACCTCAGTGTTCTGTGTAGAGAATGAAAAACATTATGTTGTGTGTATTTCATGATTAACTTGGTGTAATGTATAATAAAATCAAAACATAATGCTTTAAAATGGAAAAACTATTTTTAGTGTTGTGTGAAATGCTAAACATCAAAAAGATTAAAATTATTTTGACAATAAATAATTCAAAAAATCTCTAGCTATTACATTCTACCCCCTTAAAATTAATTTATTCCTATAAATTTTTATGGGTTATTAAAGGTTTAAAAATTGAATGTTACTTTCAAAGAAACCCAAATCATAAAAACTAACATTAAATATTCTTTAAAAATGGAAAGTTTGAACCATAACTGTTAACCAAAGTAACTCATAGTAGGGTTTATATGTAGGAGAACATTGATGGAAAGTGAAAACATTGATATGTAAGAGAAATAAAACTCTAATGTTCTATTGTAGAGTGATAGAAACAAGATTAGGATAAAGTTAAAAGTCACAAATCCCTAAATCAACGATGATCTATGGGGCCATTTGATTCATCAAAAACAAAGGTAATATGATAAAAGTTTCTATTTCAAGATCATTTTTCATTTATTTTAATAATTTCCCTGAAAAGATATAATTTCACGATTTTATGAAAACCTCACCCTTTTTTGTTCTTTAATCCACTTTACCTATTTCCTTAAAAAGGAAGGTTAATTTTTCATTCCTGATGTACTAAAAGATTATGAGATCCAAGATAATTCATCCCTTTTTTCCTTAGTTATCATCAGCACAAATTTTTTCAAACATGTTATCCAATATGCATAAATCCACATGTGGGGAGATAATACTTTAATCTCTCAAACATTGTCATAAATGTAACTTAATATTTCCATAAATGGTTGTCCTTATAACCCTCCTAAAAGATGAAAATTGAAAACGTTAGAAATAAAGTCATGAAATTAGATTAATATCGACCCCCCATATATCAAAAAGTATATCTTGGTTGTCATATTCCAAAAAAGTGAATAATCTCATCGAATATTCTATTTAAATTCAGTAATAACCCGAATCATCATAAATCCTTTTTGAAAAAAATGGAGTTTTCCATATTCTAATGGTTACTGGATATATTCCTTAAATCCAAGAAGTTATAAGATTTATTCATGATTACATATAACACTTTTTCAAAAAATAAATAAATGTTTTATGGCCATTGAAACTATCCAATTTACTTTATCCAAAACAGTCATATCATTATCAAAGCTAAAAACAATTTTCTCTGTATCTTGAACAAATTAAGGGTTACCTTCCCTTAATCAAAATATCACCTTTCCAGAAAATTACTTTTATATGTATTTATCACCATTCAATATATCCTTTTAAATCCTTAATGAAAACTTATACTAAAAATAATTATATATTTCATGATTCATATAACATAACCATTGAATTCAAAATTATAAATACTTCATTCATCCAATGTTATTCTTAAACCATTACTCAGGCTTCATCAACTTATTCCTTAATACCTTTTCCCTAGAATATGAAGTATGAATCATGCTTTAACATTATTCAACCTCAATATAATCATTCTTCTTGTGTTTAATTTAAAACTATTGTAAGAACGTCACATAAATTTCACATGTTGTTTGCGGTCTCTTTATCTTCAAAATTATAACCAATACTCATAACACCTTGCTCATTCTCTTTATGAAATTTCCAATTGGGAAAACAAATTTCATAATACCCATAATTTCAAAATATGAAATATTTAATGTTAACCATGTCACTTATAGATTTTTTTATTTACTAAGACCAAAAAATAATAGGGTTTGAAATGCATATCATATAAGAAAACCATATAATCCGGAAAAATTAGTTATATTATATCTAAATCATGGGACCTAATTTTTAATCGATGACACCATAGGTATATCCTAGGTTATGAATAGAAAAATTCCATTTAAATACTTAATGATGGTTCATAAATATTTTTTGAATTTCAAAATCTTATCCTCTGAGATTTCCAAACTAGGTGCGAAGTGAGGCTAATTGTTGTGTATCAGGTTATGTCGATTTATGCATGACACACCATGTTAGAGATCTTAATCCTAGGTACATATAACATGAGGATGGTTTTATAAAATATTTAATTTTAATAATTTTAATTCTTTAGTATCTTGATTTTCACTCAATCGTCAGTTTAAACAAACTGCAAGATGCCCTTAATATAAAATTACCCTTATCTTCAATCTCTTAGGTTAGCAGGAATAATTATAACTAACCTATGAAAATGCATTATAAATTAACTGGCTATCAGTTATTTATGAAAAAATATAAATCAATTAGATATTTTTATTTTGATTGAATTAAATTTGGTAATGAAATTAATGAGATTTATTTGTTTTATATAAATAAAAAAATATTTTTGATATTCATTTAATGGATATTTATGTCATAGGGTATGAATAAAACACTATTTGATGTATAGAAGCCTATTTTTTAAGAAGGTTAATTTTATACCATTTAACGGAGAATCCATTTTAAATTGATATTTTAACACATTATTAATTTTTATATGATAAAATAAAAATTTTATTTTGAATTAGTATATAAAAATTTACTTTTAATAAATTTACGATATTTTTCTAATAACTTTCATGATTTGATGAATAATAAAAATATGCTAAATTTTAATTTAATAAAACTTTTTTTACCTAGATAATTTATATGGTTAAATTATAATATTGAATGGATTTAGACTATAAATAGAATATTTTTTAATCATTAAATATAATTTATGTCATTATAATTAATTTTACATTGAATTAATAGGTAAAAACATTTCATTCTTTTAAAATGTTTTATCTTTTAAAACTCGTTTTCTCATTTCAACAACCTGATTGATTTTAACTTCATTACTGAAACTTCTATGTTTTGGATTTTCGAAAATAGATTCCATATTTGGAATCCATAGGTACAAATTCGTTTAATCGACTAATTTTATTTATGGGAATTATGAATATTAACTTTGTTAATTATTTTTATTATAATGGTTAAAGGTAGATCGGGTAATTAATGGTAAAAATAATATTATAAAATTACCTTAACACCTGTAGAAATCCTATTGTATGGCCAAATATGACCCTTATCATCTATTGTTCAGAATTTAATCACTTTATGGCTACTTACCTATGAATATGAAATGAATGTAATAAAAACTAATGAGTGAGACAAAATGTCACAATCTCATTTTATATAGGTATATTAATTTTAATATATGGATATCTAAGATATAATATAGAAAATAGATATTATATAGAAAGATAAAATAATTACCTACATCATAGTAATTTATTTATAATTTTTAGAGATTAAATAATTACCATTGATGATGACACGATAGTGATGTAAAAATTATTTTATTAATAGAAATATCAAATAAATGGTTTTAAAATATGTAAATAAATATCATATTAATTAATTAATATGATCCTCGAATTTTCTAGGTTACTATTACATAATATGAGTGTATTTAATATTTTTTTTGAGTTAATATTCTATTTGTATTTTTCTTATGTCAAATAAATGAATAGTGTTAAAATTGACACTATTGATGTTTTATGAAAATAATGTTTTATTAAATTATTTAAAAATGATAAAAATATTTAAATATTACAAAGTTAAAATTATAAGAACTAAAATTTTATAAAATATCCATTTATGGTCAATTAACACCATATAAGTAAATATTTATAACCATTAAATATTTAGAATGTCCTCACCACAATTACAATTAAATAGATTAACTAAGTATCAATTAAAAATATATGGTTTGAATTGACAAAATAACTTGTAAAAAATTTATTGGTTGATGATATTACAACCCTATCACATCTCATATTCTAATTGGGTCGTTTTGGAGGTTTTTTGGGTAGGTTTTGATTTTATTATATATTATTATTTATGGAGTTCCAAAAGTGCCTCTCACCTAAATTATAAAAGGGAACCTCCTCCATCACCTATTCACTCCATTTTGAGCATTCAATCTCTTCCATACCCTGACCTTTTCATTATCAACTTCACTATTTTCATTCTAGAGTTTCTTGTCATCTTCAAAGACCAACTCTAGTGCTCTAAGAGGATATTTAGAGGAGGGACATCAAAGAAGAGGTAATATCATTTACCGACTCTTTCATACTTTTTCCTTCATCTACTTCCTCTTAATTAGTTATTTAATTATAATTTTATAACATTAGTATCACTCATATAATGATATTTTATTATAAACATGAAATAACCATATTCCACCTTCAACCCATGTTATGAAAAATGAAATCATCACGTGTGTGTACATACGGCTTAACGCCTCCACATCATGGTGTAATCTGTTTTCACCACCACCATACATGGATGGATATAATGATGGAATTAATATATATATATATTAATTATATAAAATTATTTTTATTATGAGATACTATACAACACTCACTTTAATACCATTCAATAATTATGGAAACGATATCGTCGCTCATGCGTACGTACGACTTACCGTCTCCATAGTGCGTTAGGATTCATTATACACAATCTTCATTAATACGTGATTATAAAAATTAATTGAATGAATAAATATGATATATATTATAATAATACCATAATTTAAATTATATAACTATACCCTAAAAATAATAATAAGAACTTATCCAAAAAAACATGCATAAGAACATAAAGCAGTTAATACTTGAATAAAGAGTAATAGTGAAATGTTACTAACAAACTAATGAAAATATGATCATAAATGTTATAATAAAAATTATTATGATTCTGGAAGAAATTATTAACATTATTTAAACCATTATACATGAGTTTCGGATATATACAAATCATATTGGACCTAAGGTAAGGGATAACATTGAAAATCTAGTTTTTATCCGAGATTGTTTATTTGTAAGTAATTACTTGGGTATAATTATCATCCACATCCATTTTTCCTAAATATATATTTCAATATATTATTTATATCAATATATAATTGTTAAAAGTAAATTTTACCCATTGGTAAATTTTTACAAAATGGTATGAATGGAATCTTTTGTTGTTTTTAGTATGAGGTACTTTTTGACTTTTCCGGAAAAGGTACAGGATGAATGTTTTTTCTACTTGTAAAACATGAAAATATTTTTATGCTTTCATAGTGTATTATTTCCTTGAATATTTCCTTAAATTATTACAAGGTTATTTTCACATAAAATTATTTCTCCTAAAATTGTGTGTCATTTTGAGGATGGAAAAAATCTTTTGAAGAATAAAGAATATTTTCCTAAAGAATTAATTTCAATTGTTTTTTAAAAATTATTTTCCATCTAAGATGAAATTATTTAAATTGTTTTAAATTAATACCCTTGTTATTACTATCATTCTATGGTTTTTATGATGAAATTCTATTTAGGAAGTCCATTTTTTATATCAATTATGATGGAAATATGTTAAAGAAACCCATTTTATTTCATTGGTTATGTTATGGTAAATGTTTTTATGTTTTTCTGGAACACATAAGAATGGTTTCATTATAATATGGGTGGGAACTAAATATACCTCCAATTCATTGGGTAAAGATCTATATCTCATGAGATATACATTACTGGAACAGAAAGTAAATCTAGTTCAAAAATACAGGGCTAGATCGAGGAGTGAACTTGGTTCAGTAATAGAATTTGTATGCTATGATGGACTTGACAATGATTATTGAATAATATTAAATGATTTTCTATACTTATATGTGTATGCCAAAAAATTTCATGTCTTATGTTATGACTATTGTGATTACATTTCACTAATATGATTTATCCCTTGACATGATATTACAATCTTTTATATTCGTGATAATATTTTCATATGTTATGTTATTATGATTATGATATGATTGATATTTCCCATGTTTACCCTTATTGAGAATTTGGGCTCACCATTTCATATATTTCTTTTACCCAGGACATGAATAAGGGTATTAAGTAAGATATGTCAAAAAGCATTCTAGTCATAAAGAAATAAGCAGTAGACATTGTGGATGTTTTATGAACCAGTTGTTTTTGTTTCTAGTTTTTAAATACACTAAACCTATATGATCTTGGCATGGTTTTGTTATGTCTTAAAATAAATATTGTTAAATTTGTAAGTAATATCTTCATGTAAATTATAGTCTATTATAGTTGGTATCAAAGAAAATGTATAGTTATCCTTTGGAAACTAGGATGATAGAACCTTAGTAAGAACCCTAAGGATATGACTAAGTATAGGTTACAGTCCTATCCTAGTGTTTTAGAGATGTTCATGAATAATCATGGATAAAACCTAAAGTGTCTTAAATTGATATTTTATTCTTTATTATGTGGTTTTCCAGTTATGATTAATGTTTCTCACACAATGATTCTAGGTTTTAGTCACTGGCTAGAACACAAAGGAATTGCGTTATTGTTAAATGCAATGAGAAATTCAATGATTGTCCCCCTATGTGACCAAAAGTTAAGGGAGATGGAATGAAAGATCTTGTAACCATGCTCACAAAACATTATCAATATATGAATCATTCAATAATTTCAAATGAGAAAAGGAGGCAGCAACTTTATGTTGAATCCTTCATGAGACAACGTCCACCTTCATTCAATGGGTCTTCTGATGCATTTTTGGATGAAAAATGGATAAGTACCATTGAATAGTTTTTTAAGTTCTACAATGTTTTGAACATGATAAATGCATCTTATTAGTCCATATTTTTGAAGGATAATCTAATAAATTGTGGAAACATATCAATAATTTGAGTAAAAGAGATGAAATTGAGTCCATGGAATGTGATGAGTTAAAGAACTTATTTTTCAAATAAGTACTTTCCTTGAACTCTTCTAACAAAGATAGAGAATGAGTTACTTGGACTTAAAAAATGTATTATTAATCTGTTGGTACCTATGAAGAAAATTTTACAAGACTTTCAAGGTACACTTCTGGAATTATTATCCAACCTGAGATTAAAATTGATCAATTATTGTGTGGCTTAAAAATAAGCCTCAAAAAGGAATTAGACAAAAGGGACTTCAATGGCTATGAAGAGATTGTTTGATGCTCCCCAAATGTTGAGATAGAGATTGGAGTACCCCATCCATCATAATGGTTTGATAAGAAGAGAAAAATGGAATTAAAAGTAAAATCTAAACACTACACTGAAAATAAGATGGGTTTCCCCTTATTCTCAAAATGTTGAAAGAAACATAGATGGAATTGTGTCAAAGGGACTAGTAAATGTTTTAAGTGTTGAAAAGAAGGTCATCAGGTAGTTTAATTCCTAATTGATGTGAAAATCCGTCTAATTATGTGAACAATCAAAAGGCATCACAAAATGAACCTCCTACACTTCAATGTTACATGTGTAAGGAAATGGGGAATTATTCCAATCAATGCCTTAATCCAAGGGTTATTGATGATGATCAGTGTACAGAAACTCTTAAATCCAAATATAATGTAAATTTACATGCAATCACTATCAGTGATGTGGAGTACGATAATGAAGTGGTGAAAGGTAAAAATACTATCCAATCTAAATTATAAAATGTTTTATTTGATTCTGGATCCACCTAGTCTTTTATTTTTGAAGAACTTTCTAAGGGTATCATTGTATTACCTCAAAAATTAGATGTTGAGTTAGCTATGGAAACCCCTAATGACACAAAATTCACAGCAAAAGTTTACAATTCTTCTCTGATTGATGTTGGTGTGAAAGATCTTCCTAAAAATCTTGTGATCCTTTCTATAGTGTAATTTTTTGTGATTCGTGGAATGGATTGGATTTCACTATATGGTCCTCATATCAATTTCCAAGGAAGGAAGTCACTTATCATTTTATAGATCAATCTATGATCATCTATCGATACAAGGATGAATATAACCATCTAGTATAAATTTCATCCATTATATGGGTTTTGATTCCAATAAATGAAGGTTATTTATCTCAAATGGTTGTCAAGAAACTCACATTTAAGAATACGACCATTGTATGGGATTTTGATGATTTCTTTCAGGAGTAATTTCCAGGTCTTCCACCAAATAGGGATGTTGCTTTTACAGTAGAACTCATACCTGGTGTTATGCCTCTTTCAATGACAGCCTATAGAATGGCCCCAATTGGGTTGTAGGAATTGAAGAAGCAACTCCAATAGAATCTTGATAAGTCATTCATATTCCGCAGTGTGCCACCTTAGGTAGCACCTACTCTATTTGTTAAGAATAAAGATGGATCAATTAGACTATGCTTTGATTATCGAGAACATAATAATATCACTAGAAAGAAAAAATATCATCTTACCCTCATTGATGATTTATTTGACCAACTATGCAGAGCTCAATACTATTTCAGAATTCATCTTTGTTCAGGATATCATCAATTAAGGGTCAAAAAGGAGGATATACCAAAGATGGCATTCTGTACAAGGTGTGGAAACTATGAATTTTTTGTTATTCCTTTTGATCTTACTAATTCCCATGTTATCTTCATGGATATAATGAATATAGTCTTTAAAGAATATCTTGATAAGTTTTTGGTAATCATTTTAGATTATATTCTTGTCTATTAAAAGTGAAAGTAAGAACATGAAGATCACTTGATAATTTTACTGAATACCCTGAGAAAGGATAAGTTTTATTCCAAATTTACTAAGTGTGAATTTTGGATTCACAATGTTTTATTTTTGGGTCACATAATATCAAGAGATGGGATATCTAAGTATCTAGAAACAATAGTGGTTATTTAAAGATGGTTGAGACCAACAATGATAACTTAGATCCGAAGTTTTCTTGATTTGGATGGATATTATCAAAATTTTGTAAAATTTTTTTCATGATTATCTAATCCACTAATCATGTTTAATAGGAAAGGAGATAACTTCATTTAGATAGAGGAATGTGAATTTAATTTCAAAGAGTTAAAAAGAAGGTTACCCAGTGCACCTATGCTCACACATTCTTATAGTGGAGAATGGTTTGTGATCTACAGTGATGCATACAAGAAGGGTCTGGGATGTGTTCTCATGAAAAATGATATGGTGGCTGCTTATGCCTCATGGTAGTTTGAAATTCAATTTAAAAATTACCCAAATCATGATTTGGAGATAGTTATAGTAATTTTTGAACTAAAGATATGGAGGCATTATCTTTATGGTGAAATTTGTGATATTTATACGAACCATAAATATTTAAAGTATATTTTAACACAAAATGAGTTGAATATGTGCCAAATAATATGGTTAGAGTTGATTAGAGATTATGAATTCTCAATACATTACCACCCTGGGAAAGCGAACAAGGTGGAAGATGCTTTGAGTCGAAAAGACCATGTTATCCTATCCATGATGAGGATCACAAAATATCCAATATTTATGGATTTAAAAAGGATGGATCATGAAATTTTAATGTAAGGGAAGAAATATTATTTTTCTCAAAAAAATATTCATTCATCTATACAAGTTATGATTAAATAGAAACCAAAAGAAGATGTAGAGTTACAAAATAAGGTGAGAAATGTTCCTGAATTCAACCTTGATTATGATTAAATAATAAGGCTTAGGAACCAGGAATGTAATCCTCCCATTCCAGAATTAAAGGATTTATTAGATGAGGCTCGTAGTTATTCAATATATATTCACTTGGGAAGCACAAAGATGTAAAGGGACCTAAAAGAGTACTTATGGTGGAGTTTCATGAAAAGAGATGTCGCCGAATATGTCTCTTGATGGTTGGTTTGTTAGCAAGTTAAGGCTGAGAGACAGATGTCTAAGGGGATGTTTCAACCATTACCCATGCCAGAATGGAAATGGGAAAACATCACTATAAATTCCTAACCCTAGTTACCCAGAGTCCGTGCATTATTACATAACATTGGAATTATTACAAGGGATCAAGTCCCGAAAGACCGATAATTTTATATGTCGTGGAATTACTAGATACAAACATAAGTTTTACATTACATCATGAGATAAAAACAAAAAAAAAATATTTTTCCCATATTAAAGCACCTATATCCCTTATCCTATCCTTTTAGTTCAACCATAAAATACTTCTTCACAGTCTGGAAAAAATAAAACATAAAAATGGGTGAGCTCAGATTGTCAGTGAGTATAACAATTTAGCAGAAACTTTCATAAATAAGAATAAACATTGAAGGAAATGTATAAGACTAAAACATAAGCCTTCTGAACATAAAATTAAGCATAATATGGAAAATATAAATCAAATAATTCCATTTACTTATTCACATGGATATCCTACTAGTCGAATAATCACATGCAATATCAATAGCCAATTTCATAATGATGGAATTCATAATACCAGACATCATAACCACATAGTCATGGCCCCGTGCCAAGGCTACAAATAATATTTTTTTCAAGGCCTTGTACCAAGACACTATAATGTATTATAAGATCTATCGATGCATTGAGGAGCTATAGCAGGATCCACCCATCACTTACTATGTCCAATGTATTCCTCATATGAAAATATTGAAACATAACATAAACATTTGTATTAAAACTAGCATACGATATGTTAATACTTTAACCATAAACCATGAATGGTATAAAAATTACACATCCACAGTAAAACATTTCACAAAAACATTAATAAAATATGGAAGATGTTATCATAATAAATCAACTTTAAACAAGTGTAAAATCCATCAAAGGAAGTTGAGATAGATGAAATCAAAACTATTTGAGAGGAATATCTCTTTATATTTTGTAATAATTTAAAAGTAACATAATTATAGAAGAAAAAATTTATTTTGGAAATATTTTTATAATCTTGTAAGGGAAGCTTCGAAGGTGTTACAATGGTAGAAAATATCCACACCCTCCGTGTAAGTTAAAAAACAATCTTTCCTTAATTTTGTCAAAAAGTTCATAAAGTACCTTTTTTGGAAAAAGACAGAAAGATTCCTTTATAAACATTTTATAAAAATTAAAAAAAGGGTATAAATGAAATTATCCCATAGTTTAAGAAATATTAAAATTGGTTTGAAATACATTTTTAAGAAATAAGGATGTGGATGATAAAGAGGTCCCAGTAGATACTCATGTATAAACAACCTTGGATAGTGAATTGATTGTATAATTAACCCTTACCTTGTACTTTTCCTCGATAAAGGGTATGTAATCCTCTTTTATAATAGTTAAATAATTGTTATTAAATTATACGAGAATCAAATACATAAATATGATATCATATATGATCTTCTAATATTGCTTTGTTAATAATATTTTAGTAGTACCATTGTTTTGGATGTTAACTAATTCATTTGCCTTTATATTTTTTTCTACATAAGTAACGTTCCTTATGGATAGGATGTTTTTTATTCATATAAATAATTGTATTATGATCTTAAACATTATTTTTAACCATAAAATAAAAATTATTCTTGAATAGTTACGATGGGGAACTAATTTCATTGTGTCCGTGGAGACGGTAATCCGTACGTACGCCCGAGCGACAATATCATTAAATTTAAGGTGAAATCATATTTAATTGGATGGTATATCATATATACATAATCCCTAACATGTTATATTTATTTTTTACATCATTTATACTCATTATTATACCCATCCAAATAATGAAGTGTTTGAATAACAAACTACAACCCAACATGGAGACGGTAAGTTGTACGTACCCACGTATGGTGATTTGTCATTCATAGGATGGATATAAAAATGAATATTGTTGTACCATATTTATAATAACATTAAATTATGTATAAGTTACTGGATTTATTATTTTTTAATAGGAATAAAAAATAAATATGAAGTGGGAGAAGAAAAGAACATTGAAAGAGGTGGTGAAATTATTACCTCTTCTCCAGGTGTTTCCTTTTGTGTTAATAAAAAGGGATCCTTAGGTTGGATTTTTGATAAAAATTAAGGACTCTAGGTCTATTTTAGGGTATTTGGGAGGATATTTGAGTAGTTTTTGGCTGATCCAAATAGATTTGGAGGTTTGATTTTGATAGAAGGGTATGTACCCATTTATAAGGGAGGTGAGGGTCACTTTAGTAAAAGTTTGAAATATTATTTTATTATACAATCATATTCAATTTATAATGGCCCAAAAATGATTCATTTCAATAACAAGGTAGTTATGGGTCAAAAAACTTTCAACCAATAGGTTTTAGATAGGTTTAGGTCACCATATTAACCATATCTTTTAGATTTAACTCTTAGTTAAATAGTTTAACTTTTACAATGTCTTCATGTATTATTACAATAAATGGCCAATAAACTTACTATAAAAATCCAATATAACCCAAAGTGGTTAATTATTGATATATATATAACCTTATATAAGTCCTTTGGTTGGACCATAGATTTTTTTGGAATATTATATCAATTAATAATATAGTATTTGTTTTAAAAACTTATTTATGTCAATTTAGACACTATTTGGTATTTGATTTTTGGATAAAGTCCTAAAAACTTGATTACATTGAATAAAATTTATTTCATCAACCCTATCATGTCATATTAACATATAAAATTATTTTTATTTATCATAACTCTCAATTATCAATTATTTGGATATTATAATATCAATAATTTTAATATTTCATTAATAAGGTAATTATTTCATCATCATTGTGTCATAATTAAATTTAATTATTTAATGTATAAAAATAATAAATAAAATACCATTATGTATTAAATATTTTAATCTTTCTAATTAATATTTATATTCTAATTTATCTTATGTATAACCCTATATTTAAAATGTTTTAGTTATTAAACGTTGAATTTAATACTTTTAACTCTTCTTTAAATAAAATAATAATAAATATTCAAATCTAATCCAAGTGGGTAAAAAGGATAATATTTTAATACTAAGGTTTATTTTGGTCTAAATACACATATTAAATAGAATTAAGACATGTTTTAGGGTAATAATAATATCATTTTTACTTTTAATTACCCTATTTACTTTTAACCGTAGTAAATAAAAGTCAAAAGTTACTATTAACCAAAAATTATTTTCATCTTATTGAACCAAATTTTACTTACTAATATCTTCCTTGTCTCTTAGATTTTGTAAATTAAAATCACAAAAGTGATAAAATTACATTTTATACAAATTTTCAAATGCTCCTAGAAGGTGGGTAAAAGAAGGTAAAAAGATCAATAAAATTATATATATATATATCTAATATTATTATAAAATGAATCTAATGAATTACATTAATAATATATAGGCATTATGTATCTATTTGTACTTAAAATAAATTTAAATAAAATAACTAATTATTTGAATAAAATGTTGGTTTTAAACAATAACGTAGTGTTTTTCACTATTCATCAAAAATTGAAAGTTTACAGAAGAATACCAAAAATTCACCCTAAGATAATTTTGATATTCCTAATCAAAAAATGGAATCTATTTTGAAAAATAAAATTTAAAAAATATAAAAAGTGGGTATTAGTATTAATAATGGCTAGTTTGATTGGTCATGGTGTGCTAAAACTCCATGTTACGTACACCACAAGATATAGCATTATTCAAAGGAAAACATATCGTGGAAGCTTGGGTTGTTACCATCACTATAGAATTTATCATTTGAGTTCCCAAAACATCCAAAGGGAAAAATTCTATCTGGGATATAGTTGATCACCATACAAAGTCAGCACACTTCATTGCTACTAGATAAGATTTCTCTCTTGATCATCTTGCCCGGATATATGTAAATGAAGTGGTAAGATTTCATGGAGTACCACTTTCCATTATATCTGATCGGGATCCCAATTTTACCTCTCGGTTATGGAGAAGTCTTTAGCATCATTTTTATACAGAGTTATGTTTTAGCACTACTTATCACCCTCATACAGACGGTCACTCGGAGGGGACAATTCAAACATTGGAATACATGTTGAGAGATTGCTATATTTATTTCAAAGGTTTTTGGGATAAACACCTACCACTGGTGAATTTTTATTACAAAATATCTTTCACTCTTGTATTCAGATAGATCCTTATGAATCCCTCTATGGAAAGAAGTTCACAACTCCAACTTGTTGTGATCAATTTGGGGAAAGAATTTTATTAGGACTATATCTTGTTAATGAAATGGCAGAAAAGGTCAAATATATTCAACAACACATAAGAGCTGCTCAAAGTCAACCAAAAAAGTTATGATGAAAACTGAAGAAATTACCTAGAGTTTGAAGTGGGTGATAAGGTGTTCTTATGAATATCTCCCTGAAATAGTGTAATGATATTTGGAAAGGAGTTCAAGCTAATACCTAGGTATATTGGTCCTTTTGAAATTCTGTATCATGTTGGAAAGGTAGCTTACTGATTGGTGCTTCCACTGAATCTATCCCAAGTTCATGATAACATCCATGTATCTCTCCTGAGAAAGTACATAGCTGATCCATTACATGTACTATGCTTAGAAGTCATACCACGAGAGCAATATCTTTCTTATAAAGAAAAACTTAGAGATATTCCAGATCGTAGCGAAAAAAGTTATATGAACCAAGAAAACTCACTTGGTTAAAGTTTTATAGAGGCACCACTATTTTGAAGAATATACATGGGAATATGAGGATATTATGATGAATAGGAATCCTTATATATTTGTTACCAAGTTACTAATTTCATGGGAAAAATTTAGTTTAAGGTGGGTAAAATAAAACACCTAGATGTTTTTATGAAATATTTTCTTTAAATAATTTTTATTCTCCAGTATCTTGTTTTGCATGCAATCATGAGTTTAAATGAACCTGAACTTGAAAATAACCATTATAGCCTATAAATTATGTTATCAAGAATGATTATAACTAATATATGAAAATACATTATGAATTCATTGGCTATCAATTATTTATGAAAAATATAAATCAAATAGATATTTTTATTTTGAGTGAATTCCTTTTGGTAATTAAATTAATGAGATATATGTGTGTTATATACATAATAAAATATTTTTTATATTCATCAAATGGATATTTTAGTCCTAGGGTATGAATAAAACCCTATTTGATGTATAAAAACCTATTTTTTAAAAGGTCAATTTTACACCTTGGAATGGAGAAACCATTTTAAACTAAAATTTTGAAACATTAATAATTTTTATATGACAACATAAAAATTTTATTTTGATGTAGGATATAAAAATTTAATTTGGACAAATTTCTGATTTTTTTTTTGAAAACATTCCTGATTTGATGAAAAGTAAAAATACACTAAATTTTAATTAAAAACAACCTTTTTCATTGAGATAATTTATATAGTTAAATTATAATATTAAATTATTTTACATTATAAATATAATATATTTTTATCATTAAATATAATTTATGTCATTAGAATTAATTTTACATTGAATTCATAGGTAAAAACATTTCAATCTTTTGCAATGTTTTAACTTTTAAAACTCGTTTTCTCATTTCAACAATGGGATTAATTTTAAATTAATTACTATAACTTCTGTGTTTTTAGTTATGAAAAATGGATTAAATATTTAGAATCATTGGGTCCAAATTATGTTAATAGGATACTTTTATTTTTTTTCATTATCAATAGTAACTTTGGTAATTCTTTTTATTTCCATGCTTAAAGGTAAATCGGGTAATTAAGGGTAAAAAGACTATTATCAAATTACCTTAACACATGTAAAAATCTTATTGTATGACTACATTAGACCCTTATCATCTATGTATCTAAATTTAAAAACTTTATAGACACTTACTTATGTATATGATATGAATGCAATAAATACTAAGGAATGCAAAAAAATGTCAAAATCTCATTTTATATATGTATATTAATTGTAATATGTGGATAACCATGAGTTAATATAGACTATATATAGTATTTAGAAATCTAAAATAATTAACTATATATAAGGAATTTATTTATAATTTTTAGATATAAAATAATTACCATTAATTATGACACAATGGTGATAAAAAAAATTATTTTATTAAAAGAAATATCAAATAAATGGTTTTAAAAATATCACAAAATATGTCATATGAACTTATAAATGTGATCTACAAATTTTATAAGTGCATATAACAAGTTATTATTGTATTGAATTTTTTTTCTAATTTATCTTCTTTTTAGATTTTTTTAAAGTCAAATAAATGAATAGTGTCAAAATTGACACTATTGATATTTTAGGAAAATGACATTTTATTAAGTTATTTAAAAATTTTAAAAATTTTAAAAAATTAAAAAGTAATTATTATAAGATCTATAATTTCATACCATCTCCATGTATGGCCAATTAACACCACATAAATAAATATTTTAACCATTACATATTTAGAATGTTATTACCACAATTAAAATTAAATAGAATAACTAAGTTTCAATTAAAACTATATGGTTTAAATTGAAAAAATAACTTGTCCCAAATTTGTTATCTGATTCAATTAAAAATCTATCATATATCAACTTATAATTGGATCATTTTTTAGTTTTTTTGTGTAGGATTTTATTTTATTATAAATTATTATTTATAGAGTTTCCAAAAGTGCCCCTCACCTCAATTATAAAAGGGAACCTCCTCCCTCGCCTCTTCTCTCCATTTTGAGCCTTCATGATTGGAAATACCCAGAAATTTATCCTTATAAACATAAAAATTTTCAATCTAGAGGTTCTTGTCATCTTCAAAGTCCAACTCTAGTGTTCAATGAGGAGATTTAGAGGAGGTATATCGAAGAATATGTAATGTCATTTACCTATTCTTTCAAACTTCTTTCTTCATCTAATTCATATTCATTAGTTTTTTAATTATAAATTAATAAAATTAGTATCAATAATATACTGATATGTTATTATAACCATTAAAAACTCATATTACACCTTCTACCTATCCTATGAATAATGAAATCACAGTGCGTGCGTACGTACGACTTACCTTCTCCACGGCATGGTGTAATCTGTGTTTCAAAACCTCCTTGCGTGGATGAGTATAATGATGGAATTAATAAATATATATATGAATTATATAAAATTATTTTTATTCTGAGATACTATATAACATTCACTTCAATACCATTCATAAATTATGGGAACGATATCGTCGCTCGTGTGTGCGTACGGCTTACCGTCTCCATGGTGTGAGGTGATTCGTTCTACATAATATTCATTAAATCGTGATTATATAAATTAATTGTATGGATAAATATTATATATATTATACTAATACCATTATTTAAATTATATAACTATAACCTAAAAATTGGAAGAATAACTTATCCAACAAAACATGCATAAGAACATAAAGCAGTTAATACCCGAATAATAAGTAACAATGAAATGTTACTAAAAATGAATGAAAATATGATCATAAATGTTATCATAAAAATAATTATGATTATAGAATAAATAATTAAAATTATTTAGACCATGATACAAAATTTTAGGATACATATGAATCATATCATACATAAGGTAAGGCTTAACATTGTTAATCTCATTTTTTTCCAAGATTTTTTATTCGTAACTATTTACTGGGGTATAATTATCCTCCATGCCCATGTTTCCTAAATACATATTTCAAAATATTCTTTATATCCTTCTATAATTGTTAAAAGTCAATTTTCCCATTGGTAAATTTTTACTAAATGGTATGAAAGGAATCATTTATCATTTTCAGTATGAGGTACTTTTTTACTTTTCTGGAAAAAGTACGAGAAGAATGTTTTCCAACTTGTATGGCATGAACAGATTTTTATGATTTCATAATTCCTTATTTCCTTAAAGATTCCTCTACAACAATACATGTTTATTTTCACATAAAAGGTTTTCTTCTAAAATTTTGTCGTATTTTGAGGAAGGAAAATGTTTATGAAGAAGAATAGTTATTTTCCACTACAATTGAATTCATGTGTTTTCTCAAAATTACTTTCCATCTAAGATGAAACTCTTTAAATAGGGATATATTTATGTCCCTGTTATTATTATGATTTGACTGTGTTTATGATGGAATTTTATTTATGAAATCCATTTGTTTTATATCAATTACGATGGAATGATGTTTAAGAAACCCATTTTATTTCATGGGTTATGCAATGTTAAATGTTTTTATGTTTTTGTGGAAAAAGTAAGAATAGTTTCATTATGGGATGTTTTGGTACATATATATCCCTCCAATGCATTAGGTAAATATCTATAACTCATAATACAGACATGAATAGAAAGGAAAGTGAATCTGGATCGGTAGTACAGGGCTCGAATGAGGAGTGGAATCGGTTCAGTAATGGACTTTGTCTACAATGATGGTATCGACCATGAGCCTTGACTAATAAGAAATGATTTTATATGATTATGTGTGAATGAATTGAAATTTAATGTCTTATTTTATGACTATTGGGATTACATTTCACTTTTATGATTTATCCCATTACATTATATTATGATATTTTATATGAAACATAATATTTTCAAATGTTATGTTCAAATGATTATGAAATGATTGATATTTTTTTGTTTACCCCTACAGATAATTTGATATCACCCTTTCATATATTTCCTTTCCCTAGGACATGAAGAAGGGTATTAATTGAGATATTTCAAAAAGGAGTCTAGTTTCATCCAATGCTAATTTTTTTAAAACAAACACTTTTCAGGGGAAAGTGGGAACCCTCACAACTAAATATTTTCAGTATTAAATGATATGATAGATCTGTTATGGAAAAGAGTGAGTTTTTTTGAATCATTTTCCCTTAAATAAACTTAGGGAATATCATTTACCAGAGTGTCAGGGAAGTCATTCAAGGTTCCCTCTTATAGAAGAGCCAAGTTGTCCCTTGATTTCTTTTATTCCTCCTTGATAATCTTCCCCATGATGAATCCTCTAAATAGAATGCAAGATGACTTATCATCCCACTTTCCTAGTGGGTGTTTTATGAACTAGTTGTTTATGATTCCTAGTTTCTAAATACACTAAACCTATATGGACCTAAAAATGTTTTGTAATGTTATGTAATAAATATTCTTAAATGTTGAAGTGATATCTATATGTAAAGTATGGGCCATTATTGTATATTTGTGCTATAACAATGTCCACTTATAGTATCCATAAAAAGATTTATTTCTAGGAAACTAATCACTCTATCATTTACGAAAATTCTAGGAATTTTTCCTAAATGTTAACTCATAATTATACATATCTTTAGAGATATCTCTCAAAAAATACTTAGAAATATCCATAGGGATATCACTAAAGTTTTATCATCCAAGTTTCCAAAGGTTGACTAAACCTTTGATCTAATACCACTATACAGACACTCACTTTTCATAAACATACATTATGGCTCTTTTGAAGAATTTTTAATACATTATAAAGATATACGCCCAAATACTGTATTAGTTTAGTGAATTTGGAAACATAGAAACATAAACACCAGTACATATGTTTCGGACACTTTCGTCGGGGTGCACACGTCCATCACGTTCGGGGGACGTCGGTGCGGTTCTATTACCCCGCATTCCCGTTCTCCAAATGCATGTGGCATTCTCTCCATATTCGGTGGCGTTTTCTCCTTGATCGAACCGAGATGATGGGATTTTGGTTCTTCCTTCCGTGGATTCCTCGAAAAATCGTCACCTAGTTCGGGTCTCCTTTATAGATTAAGACATAGTTTGTGAAACTCTTCCTGGTGCCATGTTTTCATGGACAATGGTTAATTACACTACTTCTTTCAGGACATTCCAAGGGGTTCGGTCAAGGCAGCAACCTTCAGTTAGGGGAGTAGTCACGTTGAGGCATCGACGGCGTGTCTGGACACTGGGGAATTGGTGTGTCTATCATTTGTCCCTTAATATAGGGCTTCTCGAGGGCATGGAAGCCCGAGGCATCCCACATCAAACGCAGGTAATCCTATGCTAGAGGCATGTATCTGAGGTTTTCCTCAGCTTCCCATGTTTAAAATAGGGTATTCCACATGTTTAATGTCCATCGAAGATGGATCAGACTGATCAGAACACTAGCCAGAGTGGATTAGATTGAAGAACTCCCTTGAGGGGACACCGATTATGGGGTCACCACATGGGAGGCTTCTTGAATGCTGTGGAGGGGAATGGGGTGGAATGATCTCACTAGGATGTGGTGGCCTGGGTAAGAGTCGGGATGGACGATGGTTTTGGCCTCGAGCCTCGAAAAGACTCCATACGTATCCCCATAGTAGGGAATCAAAGTCTGCGTAGTTCGGTGGGATTATGGGACAACTGAGGAGGCAGCCCATGAAAATGGATGCATGGATGGGACCTGAAAGAATTGGAACCTTTGGGTTGGGGCATGGCCTTCCCGAGACACATAGGCTCGAGGGAGAGACCAGGATGAGACATGAATAATGGGCTTGAGCCTCAGGGAGGCTTCCTACATATCCCCGTGGCAGGGAATCAAAGACTATGTAGTTCATCTAACGACAGCTTACTGACGAATAAGGTTGAAAACGGCTTACTTATGAATGAGGTCACAACGGCTTACCCCTGTATGGGCTTGAACCTCGTGGAGGCTTCCTACATACCGTCCCTTGACATGGATCAAAGTCCACGTAGTTCTGGTATGGAAAGGGGTTGTCGAACCGACGTGTAGGGGTGTCGGAACAACTGAATGGTGGTCATAAACTTTGTGGAGGCCTCTTAAATACCTTGCTTTAACAAGTATTAAATTTCCTATAGTTCATGTTGGGGCGTGTTGGCGAACCGACATGAATTAGGACCTTGATCCGATGGATATTGGTCTTGAACCCCGTGAGGCTTCCTACGTACCATGCCTTTACATGGATCAAAGACTACGTAGTTCAGAATGGTGTGGGGCTTACACTCTAGGCTGCCCAAGTATTGGTGAACCGACATGGTCAGAACGACAGGGTTGTGGGATTAAACCTCGTGGAGGCTTCCTACGTACCATGCCTTGACATGGATCAAATACCTTGTAGTTCGGGAGGTGGCAGTGTTGTCAGCGAACCGATGTGAATATAGACCTGGGGATCCACTGGTGGTGGGATTGAACCTCAGGGAGGCTTCCTACGTACCATGCCTTGACATGGATTAAATTCCCCATAGTTTGGGTGTACAGTTTAACATCATGCGGGATGGGCGCATTTGGGGTCTCACGTCGTGAAGGGTGTATCAGTGGGAAACGAAGAGGGGCTTACGCGTTGGGCGGCCCATGGTGTTGGGACTTACTCCAGGATGGAGACCCGAGGGTGAAAAAGCACAGTGGGAGAGGGGGATTGGGACTTACTCCATGGTGGAGGCCCGGTCCCCTATCACACCCTCCGCTGGACATTGCACTGAGGATGTGAAGAGGAGAAAGGGTTCCGCCTCTGGCAAAGAAATCTAGGGGCTTACGCCAAGGTGGTATCCCTTCCCTGTGGACAAACGCCACTCCAAAAAGGAGGATATCATACCCTGTGGAGACCAATGGGCATGGAGAATGTCCAAGGTGGGCGTACCCCACATGAGAGGCACGTGGAGATGTCATAGTTTAACGTCATGTGTTGAGGATGAGGGTGCTTGGAATTTTAACGTCCTGCAGCTCGAACAAGGTGGGTTTACTCCACACCCCTAGGACTTAAATAACTGGTACCCTCTGCTCCTTTTGGGAGGGAAGGTACCAGAAATTCCATATTGAAGGGCGGTCACAGTGCGAACCATTGATGGGTCCACATTAGCATGGTTATGAGAAGGATCAACATCCATTAGCGTGCCTATGCAAAGAAGCATTAGGCGAAACAACGTAATGGGAGGTATCATCCAGGGGACTTTGAAATCACATCATACAAACCTGGAGGGTCTCACGAGAAAAGGAAGTGTCAACTATAGGGGTCCATAGGCAGGGGCTTTGTGGAGCTCGGTTGCTCTGCGTGGTGGAGGGCACTTGCGAAGGGGTGTGCTTCAAAAAGTGGGGTTCCTTAGCCTTAGCATGGGGTGGAGGTGCAAGTGGGAGGTACTTCGTGAAGTGGAAAGTTGTTCGCGGAGCACAGCCTCAAGGAGCAAAGGCGCCTCACGAAGCAAAGTGTCATGAAGAAAGGTGTTTCACGAATTATAGTGATCCATCCATGGAATTTAGATCACGTGTACATGAGGAGTACTTCACGAAGTGTAAATGTGTTCACGGAGCATAGCCTCGCGGAGCCTAGGCACCTCGCGAAGCGAAGTGTCATGAAGCAAGGTGCTTCGCGAAGTACAGTGATCCTGCCTTGGCATGTAGATCACATGTACAAGAGGGGTAGTTCGTGAAGCATAAATGCTATGTTATAACCGAGGTCCCCTTGGGAATCCCCTTCCTTCGTGAAGACCCTGAGGATTTTTGAAAGGCATCCCTCTCAGAAGAGGGGATCAAAACAAGACAATGTGAAGACACCTCATGAAGCAAAAATACCTCGTGTAGCTCATGATTCATAGAGAAAGGGGTGCTTTGTGATTTGGGAGCTCGGAAGTTGAAAGGTCGGATTGTCCGTCCTGAGGGCTTAGGGGGATCTCGGTATTTATAGTCAATAGTCTTCATGTAGCAGAGCTTACGTGGTGCGAAGAGGGATTGGGTTGCTTCACGGAGGGCTTACAAACATCAGGGGTGTTCGTGCAGGGTACCACCTCCTTTTCTTCGCAGCGGGATCGCAAATATCAGGGGCGTTCACGGAGGGTACCACCTCCTTTGCTTCACAGAGGGCTCGCGAACATTAGGGGAGTTCGCATAGGGTACCTCCTCCTTTGCTTCACGGTGGGCTCGTGAACGTCAGGGGAATTCGTAGAGGGTACCACCTCCTTTGCTTCATGGCGGGCTCAGATTTCTTGGGGGGACTCCACGAAGTGGCTTCGCGAAGCCAGCCATGGGGCCCCTTTCTCTGCTTTCTTTTCTTTCAATCATTTTGGCACCAATAAATTCCCCCCCTCAAAAATGGAACCGCAGAGAAATTAAGGGTTGAATTATGAGGGAAATCGCCAAGATCTTCGGTCGTTCGCGAAGATGGATCACGGAGATGGCTCGCGAGGGGGACAGGGGCCGCGCGGGCCAAGCGGGCCATGATTCTCCACGCGGACTGGACGCACCACGAAGCTCTGAAGGCCACCGCCTATAAATAGGGGGAAAACCATATCTTTTTTCCTTTCCTTTCTCCGAGATTTTTTCCTTTTGCGCTCTCAATTCGCGAGGTTCCTAGTACTCCGCACCTGCTCTCTGCGGATCGGGCTTTGCGGTGAACCGCGAGTCTCTGACTCCACGACAACGCCATGCGAACTTGCACCTGTAGGCCTAGGCTATGCTCTGTGACTCAGCTTTGCGAACGAGATTTCTGAATGAGCTCTTTAAATAGGCTCTGCAACCCGACCTGAAATTTGTCCGAGTTCCGAAACCTAATGGACCATCAAGAAGCGGTGCTGGGGGTGCTCGTAGATGTCGCCCGGAGGGACGAGATGGCGAATTGTCTAGGCCATGGAGAGTTGATCCATAGAAAATCGGACCACAATTCATTGATGGAGCTGCTATTAGAGAGTTAGAAGAACTATCCACTCTGCAGGAAGCTTCCCTTGTATGGATTGAGGCTGAGGGATGACGTCTTCATCCCTGAGGTGAGTAGGGATGAAGCAGCTTTCTGGTTCAGGAGCACGCTGTGTCAGTGCCAATGGTTCAGGGCAGCTGATGGCCATGCGCGGGAAGACTTCACACCTGTCACCGCTGACTGCCTATACAAACACCTGAACAATGTCAACGGGAAGCCATTGCAGCCGGAGACATCTCCTCCTCTGTACCAGACAATATTGAAGGCAGCCATTAGGGATTCGAAGAAATGGTGGTGCAAGGAGTGGTACCTGTGCCAGGTCAGCAACTTCACAAACGATTGGGCATGGCACTACTAGGTTGGCGCCTCATGCAAGGAGTTTGGAGTCGATCTGAGGAGAGTGGGTTTGTATGAGGTGGCATGGGCCTCCCAATTTCACATATACCAACCAAAATAGATAATTCTAGAGTTGTTGAAAAAGTGGTCATCTAGGACCAACACTTTCCACCTACACCATGAGGAGGTCGGCATTATTCTGTGGGATGTCCATCAGATTTCAGGGGTCTCAATCTTGGGGACTATGTATGATAAGTTATTCCCCGTCATGAGTGTGTGGTAGGATCTGGAGCTGATGTCACGGCTGGCGCTTGCACTGATGGGGCTGGTCCTCGGAGAAGATAAAGAAGCAGTGATGGATTTCCACTTCAAGAAGTGGTTCAGGCAGTTCTTGAACTTCTTGAAGGATCGATAGTTTCCCTCAAGGCCTTGAACATTCCCTAAGGGGGATGAACGGGGCAAGGAGCATTCGTATTGGCGGCTCTTGGAGGACAACCAATGGAAGACCTGGAGTTTCAGTGTCAATATCAAACATCTGTCGATAGTCAGAATGACGACATTTATCGTGGTCCTTATCTATGGTTGGATCCTACCAGTGAGGGATACCAACATGGGGGTGCGGACCAACTCATTCATCATGGAATCCATGCTAGCCATAGGAGGGCGGGTCAATCTGGGGATTCTGATGCTCTCCAGATTGTACAAGATGCTACGGCATGTTAGCAAGGGAAAAATACCACAGAGGATATGTGGGCCCTTCCATATTCTATATGGGTGGATCACGACGCACATTTGGGGGATTTACGAATATCCAAACCCCATCTCGCCTCCAGGGTCAAACTTCCGCCCATCCATTCTGAATGCTGTCGGGAGCTTTCCAGCCAAATTAACCATACCGTTGGTGCTAAACTGGGTGTGGAAGGCGGACGAGTTTATTTTCCACCCATTTCCATTACCGACGGGGGTACTCACCGATGACGGTCAGGGGATAGAAGATCATCGGGCCTATATCCTATCCTTTCGAGGTGGAGTATTGGTGGAGAGGGTGGACTGTGAGCCTCTCTGCGAGCTGTACACCCCTCACTGGTTTGCAAGGAAATTCTGGTGCCTGCAGCAGCTAACCCCACATGTCTACTAGGAGGTGTTCCATGAGGAGCACCCATTTGTGATGAGGAAATTTTGGCTCATGTTTACATGGGAATACGTGAAAATGAGAAATGAATTGCCTCCGCCCAATGTCGCCCTTGGACTGGTGATGGAGTATTCCATAAGCTGGGAGGCATCTCACCCGGGGGAAATGCTGAAGTAGACGACTCTTCGAGTTGGTGATGGAGGGCCTTCCCTATCCCGAGGTTGGGGTCGGAGGGCGGAAAGCGCCTCTCATGGTGGCAGGGCTGACGTGGCGGCGAGACCTGCACCGGCTGAGTGTGAGGCAGTGGCGTCGGAGCCAACAGCGGCAACGGATCCGATGGTCCCAGGAGAGCAGATCTACCTAGAGGGTCAGCCGCTGAGGGGATTCCACAGGATATATACTCAGGCCTCGGGGAAGTGGCTGTGCCATTTTGACATGCCAAAGGATATTGTTTTCCCGGAGGCCTCATACATTTGGGATGTTAACCTGCAATTCCTCAGCCCACCCGAGATGTGGCAATAGTTGAACCGTCTTGGGATGGATTTACCGGGTATAGGCCCTGTCCGGGAGGGTTTTGTATTATCCCCGGTAGAGGTGGAGAAATATCTGGATGAGTTGGAGGACTCCGTGCACTCCAGGGGTGCCCCGCATCCAATGACAGAATGGGTGAGGGTACTACTGGATCAGACAGTTCCCCCATAGCTTTCAACTGCCGAGCTGGTAGAGCGCTTCCCCCTATCGGAAGAATCCGGAAAATCCTCTTGGGGGATGAGGCAGTTGGTGGGAGCCTGTTGGAGGAAGGCAAAGTTGGCGATCAAGACTCGGGTCTCGATGATTTCACAGAGGCTCTCGAGGTAAATTCCCAGGATTCTTTCCTTGGGGTCTGCTATTGGGTCATTAGGGATTTCTTACCAACATCTGAACCACGTAGGTGTTGGGTTCGAGACTGCGCAGCGGAAGCCAATGGGCCAGGATTTTTAAATTTTTCTGCATCATCGGAGTGACATAACCCTGTCGACTCCGGTGATCTCGTCCCAGCTTGGTCCGAGGATCTCGCAAGGTGTATAAGGAGCACAAAATAAAATTGAACGTTTACCTTTGTTCAGAATTGACGTGTAAGGCACCGGCGATCGTTGCTCGAAGACTCCGATGTCGAAGCCCTCTAGATCGTCCACACACGCCTTGCAAATCTGCACGTGCGCCGTTCGTCAAGATCCGGGTGCTAGCGCGGATCTACGACGCACACTTCAGCGTAGCGATGATCACCGCAAGGGAGGATGCTTCGATCAGGGATGGATAAGCTTGAAGATCCTCCTTGCTTGAGAGACTCTCTCTCTAAATTCCAGGAGGAGAGAGATGCTCTCAAAATTGGCACATGAATAGTTCTGGTGGGAGATCATCTCTCTCACTTATATAGGGAGTATTAAAACACGCGGTGTAGGTTCCCGGCCCCCGTGTATCAGACGTCCGCTATATAAGTGATGTAAATAATTATTTATGGAAAATAAAAATTATGCCATAAATAAAATTTACAATTTATCACTTGCTTGTAATATATAAATATATTACGTGATAAATTTGAGTCTTTAACTCGACTCATACCTCCTACTAATATTAAACGAACCTAGGATATTTAAATCCAGTCGAATAATATTAATACGTGTATTTACCATACAACTTGTAAATACATGTTATAAATAAATTCAACTAATTATTCTAAACTCAAATAATTAATGAACTTATTTATTATTTGGTGATCAATAGAACTTGTATAGTACTCGGACCCTTTGGCGGGGCCCACCAAGTTCTAAATTCCTACTCTCAGAATAGGGCAGATTTTCAAGGCGCTATCGTGTGTGACCCTCTAGGCCCTTATCTCAATAGCAGTGAATAATATCACAGACCTAGAGCGGGGTCTAGCAACCCATCGAGGCCCCTATAGAGATAAGGCAAAGTCAAAGCAACGACTGCCTTCCTATGAACATGGTCCGTGTAATATAATCTCTTCGTCAAACGATATCTCAATAAAGCATAATGCATACTAGTGTCATCATTCTTTATTTGCTTTATCTTTGTTTGTCGATTTGTCCGGACGGTCTTACCTTCGTCTACCATGGCCATGGATTTAATGAAGGTGCAACCATCCTAATCAACCAGGCCCGAGATATCTCTTCCTAAACTTGGAAGCGACAAATCCTTTCTCGATCATTCAATCAATGCCATGCCATTAATGACGTACCCAATACAAACTACCTCGCCACGACTTTGTCGCCATGGTTTTCGCCTTATATCAAATGTACGTAATTAAATGACATTCATTGATAATGATCTCAAGTCAGGAGACCATTACACATGCCCATAGATAGGAACGACCAATGACACCAGAAACATGTGGTGTTCCTATTAAGCGGGTCTGTCCTCATGATCTCGTTAGCTAGAGATCAT
The DNA here is from genome assembly GCA_963277665.1 of Viscum album. Lineage (NCBI taxonomy): Eukaryota > Viridiplantae > Streptophyta > Magnoliopsida > Santalales > Viscaceae > Viscum > Viscum album. The sequence goes on along the minus strand of OY728148.1, from coordinate 1,653,402,027 downwards.
CAAGTGCGAACTTCATGAGATGAAGTCTCAATGCTTATGAGCCCCCAGCACCTGATGGTCACACATCATCTGTGTCCTTTCAGAATGATGTAACTGGACCATAGGACGTTACTTTAAGATTACTGTCATGGCATCTCAGGGTTCTCATTATAGCCTGGGAACTGCTATAACCATTTGATGCGACAGGTAATCTAAGGACATTGCCATTGATGAAGTGGATGCAGAAGTATCTATACTATCATGGAAAGATAAACACATGCAAAAAACCATACTGAATACATGTAACAGTAATCAAAGTACAAGACAAGTTGGGTCTAGAGCACCCACTTTCAACACTCCCACTTGCACTAGAGCCAACTGCTAACAGGTTTCAATCCGCTAGCTCTCACATGTGAATCATGCTTCTGCTGAGAAATGGCTTTAGTTAGGGGGTATGCCACGTTGTCCTCTGTGGCTACTCTGCTAACTGTTACTTCACCTATCTGAGTAAAATCCCTCAAGAGATGGAACTTCCGAAGAATATGCTTTGTCCTCTGGTGAGACCTGGGCTCCTTGGCAAGCACCACTGCAGCAGTATTGTCACAATATACTGGAACAGGGTCTGCACTACTAGGTATAACACCAATGTCTGAGATAAATCTACGTATCCAGACTGCTTCCTTTGCTGCATCGGAAGCTGCAATATATTCGGACTCTGCTGTAGAATCAGCAACCACAGCTTGCTTTGAGCTTCTCCAACTCACTGCACCACCATTCAGGCAAAAGATGTAGCCTGACTGCGATTTCATATCATCATGATCTGTCTGGAAACTAGCATCAGTGTATCCCCTCACTACTAGTTCCTCATCTCCTCCATACACCAGGAACATATCCTTAGTACGCCTCAAGTACTTAAGGATAGTTTTAACAGCTGACCAGTGCAGCTCTCCTGGATTAGCTTGATATCTACCCACCATGCTTAAAGCAAAGGCAACATCAAACCTAGTACATAGCATGGCATACATGATAGAACCCACTGCTGAAGCATAAGGGACTCTACTCATTCTGTCAATCTCCTCCTGTGTTTGTGGACACATTTTCTTGGAGAGATTAATACCATGTGACATAGGTAACAATCCTCTCTTGGATTGTTCCATATTGTACCTTTTGAGTACCTTGTCAATATATGTACTCTGACTTAGGCCAAGCATCCTATGAGATCTATCTCGATAGATCTTGATCCCTAGAATGTAGGCCGCTTCACCTAAGTCTTTCATGGAGAAGCATTCATTCAACCAAGTCTTAACTGACTGTAAGACTTGCACCTCGTTTCCCATGATTAATATGTCATCAACATATAAAACTAGGAAAACAATAGCATTCCCTTCAACCTTTTTATAGACACAAGGCTCGCTTTCATTTTTGACAAAACCAAAATCTCTTATGGCCTCATCAAAACGTACATTCCATGATCTTGATGCCTGCTTCAATCCATAAATGGATCTCTGCAACTTGCATACTTTATTGACACTCTTTGACTTTACAAACCCTTCGGGTTGTGTCATATAGACGTCTTCAACCAACTTCCCATTTAGAAAAGCAGTTTTGACATCCATTTGCCAAATTTCATAATCATGAAAGGCTGCTATTGCAAGCAATATTCTGATGGATTTAAGCATTGCCACTGGTGAGAAGGTTTCATCATATTCAATGCCTTGACGTTGTCTGAAACCCTTTGCAACCAGTCTTGCTTTAAAGGTATTAACCTTACCATCCATGTCCAGTTTTTTCTTGAATACCCATTTACAACCAATGGGCTTCACATCAGCTGGAGGGTCTACCAAAATCCAAACTTGATTTTGGTACATGGATTCCATCTCAGAATTCATGGCTTGTTGCCATGTAGCAGCTTCTTTGCCTTCTACTGCTTCCTTGTAGGTCAGAGGTTCATCATCCTCAAGGATTATTGTGTCACCTGACTCGGTGACAAGAAAACCATAACGTTCCGGTTCTCTAACCTCTCGCGTAGACCTACGCAGTATCTGTGTCTCAGGAACAATTTCTTCTTCCACATGTTCTTGTAGAGATTGTTCCTCTACCAACTCTTGTGCATCTGGAGCATTGACTTCATCGAAGTCAATCTTGCTCCCACTATTTCCAGTAGAAATGTGATCCCTTTCTAGAAATGTGGCGTATCTTGCCACAATGACTTTTCTATCTAAAGGGTTATATAGGTTGTATCCTCTAGTTTCCTTAGGATAACCTACAAAGATGCACTTAGTGCTTATGGATGCTAATTTGTCACTTGGTAAAGTCTTGACAAATGCCTCGCACCCCCACACACGCATGTGTGTCAGATTGGGTTTCTTTCCAAACCATAACTGATATGGAATCCCATCTGTGGCTTTAGTTGGTACTCGGTTAATGGTATATGCTGCTGTCTGTAAGGCGTATCCCCAAAAGGATAATGGAAGAGTTGTATGACTCATCATTGATCTGACCATGTCAAGCAAGGTCCTATTCCTCCTTTCACTAACACCATTCCATTGTGGTGTATAAGGAGGAGTGAGTTGAGATACTATTCCAGACTCCTTCAAATGATCAATGAAAGCTTGGTTAAGATATTCTCCACCTCGGTCTGAGCGAAGTGCTTTTATCTTCTTACCAAGTTGGTTTTCTACTTCATTTTGATATTCCTTAAAGAAACGAAAGGAATCTGACTTATGCCGCATTAAGTAGATATAGCCATACCTACTATAATCATCGGTAAAAGTGATGAAGTATAGAAAACCACCCCTTGCCACTACTGGAAATGGACCACATACATCGGTATGTATTAATTCCAGTACTTCATTGGCCCTCTCTCCCTTTCCTGAGAAAGGTGCTTTGGTCATCTTTCCTTGTAAACAAGCTTGACATACATCTAAGGGTTCTAACTGTACCGAGTCTAGATACCCTTCTTGATGTAATTTTTGTAATCGCTTTTCGTTTACATGACCAAGCCTAAAGTGCCATAGGCGGGTGTTATTTGAGTCATGTTGGTTATTTTTGTCATTGATGGCCATTACTGAGTTTTCTAGTTCTAGTATATATAAACCATTGTTAAGATGTGCCATACCATAACATATGTTATCCCTATAAAAGAGACAACTTTTATTTCCAAACTTGAAATAAAAACCCATAGTGTCTAAACATGACACAGAGATGATGTTTCTGGTAACAGACGGTACATAATAGCAATTGTTTAAAACAAGAACCAAACCAGTTGGTAAAGTCAAGTGGTAGTCTCCCACTGCCAAGGCCGCCAGACTTGCACCATTTGCAGCTCGGAGATCCACTTGACCTTTTGCAATCTTCTTGAACCTACTTGGTTCCTGTATATGAATACAAATGTGTGAGCCACATGCTGTATCCAATACCCAACTTGTAGATAATGATAGATTGCATTCAATGACAAAAATACCTGAAGCAGAAGCGTCAGCTTGCTTCTTCTTCCCAGCTCTGCAATTCTTTTTCCAGTGGCCTTTCTTGCCACATCCAAAACAGACAGCTTCCTGCTCATTACTCTGCCTCTGAATCTTTGGCTTCTTGGCAGGACGATGCATTGGTGTCTTTGGCCTTGACTTGGCCTTAGACGCCTTTTCCTTGCCCTTGTTTTTCTTGTTCACCATAAGGACAGATGTATTGGTGTTTTTCATGTCCTTATCAGCTTGGCGAACTAAAGCCAAAAGATCTGGGAGCGACTTTTTCATATCATTCATATTATAATTGACAATGAAAGTCGAGAAGCTTGACGGTAAAGAGGCAAGAATGAGATCCACTGCTAGTTCTTGGTTCAGTTTGAACCCAAGGGCTTCAAGCCTCTCAATATACCCAATCATCTTGAGTACGTGAGGACCGGCTTGGTGCCCTTCTGCCAGCCTGCACTTATAAAGTGCACTTGAGATCTCATACCTTTCTTGCCTAGCCCTCTCCTCATACAGTTCTTGGAGGTGTGAAAGCATCTTGTAGGCATCCTCTTCCTCATGCATTTTTTGCAATTGGCTGGACATGGATGACAACATGATGCATTGTACATCAAGTGCATCATCTACATGCTTTTTCCACTTATCTTTTTCCGTCTTGCTTGCTCCCTGAGGAGGCTCAGAAGGAATTGGGGATTCCAGCACATATAACTTCCTTTCTTGGCGTAGTACTATGCGCAAGCGCCTGTACCACTCCTGGAAGTTATTGCCGGTCAGGATATTTTCTTTATCCAAGATTGATCGCAGTGATAAAGTACTAGTGGTGTTGGTGATTGCCATTTTAAATCTACATCAGATAAACATTTAGCAGTTAGTACTTTGTCTTGATTACCTTTTGACATTTTATGATTAATAAATTATTATATCATTTAATGTCTCCCACTATTTTAACGAACCTTAATGGCCCTCACCATTAGATTCGGAATACTCTATCGCTTGAGCATTCTAGTGGCAAGGATCCTCGAAACCTCCCTCGTAGTCTACAAGCTAGGGCTACGACACTACTTAAAGGGTTTCAAGGTAGGCGCTATGCTGGCCAACCACCTGTTCTTGTGGTTCCTTGTGTAGTTGAGTAAAGTCCCAGCTTTTGGAATCTATACTTAATTCCCTCAACCTCTTGCCTCTAAATTGATAATAAGTTAGCTAAGGCTAAACCTTGATTACTCACTTTAGTTAAGTCGACCCATTCCTCACATGGAAACGCCCCGGTAGTAAGAGGTACTCTCAACTGAGGCTGATGAGCACCCAAACAGCCGGTTTTGTTTAGATATGAGAAATGGAAGGCACTATGACTTAATATATCTTTGAGGGATTTTTAAATTATTAATTGACGAATATAATCCCTTTTCTATTTATTATGTTCAAACTAGGTTGTCTCGCTCACAACTGAACATTCAAAAGAGTATTTATTCGTCATAACTTTATGCATTTTTCTCTTGTTTACTATCCTATGTGATCATGCAATAATCATGCAGTCGCATAAAAAATAATAAACTATGCATAAAGTAAATCAAGCATTCCGACTGGTCTTGAGCATTCTATAATGATTGATCATTAACTGATCAATCATTACCTAGGGGCACACGTACCTGAGTAAACACAAGGCTCGTGTCGCTGCTGGCCCCAGTGCAAAGCCCAACTCATGTCTGGACTACCGCCTCATCTTGGCGGGGTCTGCCTCTCGGATCGTCACGAAATATTATAAATATACTCGCACGCAGGCGAGGGGGTCTGTGGTACAATATACATATAGTGCAATGGACGCGCAGGCCCTTATACATATTTGAATTAAAAGATGATTCGCAGACCGTCATTTATCTAATTAATTATTACAAACATCGCACGCATTGAATAAATAATTAAATAAATACATACATCCCAAACATGCAAAGGTCGGTCAAAAGCTCAAGACCAGTCGGGGTAAAAGTGCAATAAAATTAAACTGCAATAAATTTAAATTATGCGAGGGTGTTTTAATAAATTAAATGAATTTGATAAAATTCAAATAATTTATTTTTATCGGTTCCATTTGTTTAATTTAATTTTAATTCTAAAATTAAATTAAACCATTAATTTAATTCTAAACTTAAATTAAATTAATATTATTGGATTAAAATAATCTAAACCCCTAAATTAATTTTAATTAATTTAATTTAAAATAAATTAATTAAAATTAATTCAGTGCAGGTTACCTCTAACCGGAGAGAAGTCCGACGGGTCCGCGTATCGCTACGGGATGTTGTCCTGAACCGCGACGTGACCGCGGCGTGACCGCGGCGTGACCGCGGCGTGACCGCGGCGTGACCGCTTCCCGCAACGGTTGCATCTCCCGGCAGCCCGCAACTCCGGCGATGGTTCGGGGCGGCCGGATGGAGCTGGTCCGACGCGGACCGAGGTCGGCAGGGGTGGTCCGGTAGGGTTTCGCGTCCGGCGAGGGCGGCGTCCGGCGAGGCAGGCCGAAGCGAAGCTGTCCGGCAGGGGGGGAGGCCGGAGTGGCCGGCGGCTGCCGGCAGGGGCCGGTCCGGCGAGGGCGGGCCGCGTCCGGCGAGCCGAGCCACGTCCGGCGAGGGGAGGCCACGTCCGGTGACGGCGGGCCGCGTCCGGCACGTCCGGCGAGAGCCGCGTCCGACGAGGGCCGGCCGCGTCCGAGGTCTGGTCCGCCGCGGGGAGGCCGGCGCCGGTGCGCCGTGATGCTGGACCGCCGGAGGAGAGGAGGCCGGCGCGAGGAGGGGACGGCGCGGGAGGTCCGGCGCGGGGAGGTCCGGCGCGCCGCGGAGGAGGAGGGCCGGTCCGAGAGGAGGCCGTGGCGCGGAGGAGGAGGTCCGGCGCGCCGTGGTGCTGGACCGCCGGAGGAGGAGGGCCGGTCCGGCGAGGGGGTTGCGGTCCGGGAGGAAGCCGCGGCCGGCAACCCTAGGGTTTGCCGGCCCTTGGCTGCGCGAGGGAGAAGACCCTACGGGTCTTCCCCTTTTTTTTAATTTTTTTTTAATTTTTTTTTTTTTGCTTTGCCACAAAAATCCAGCCGCCCCACCCCTCCTTTTTTTTTTAAAAGGAAGACCCCATCTTGGGTCTTTGATTCCTCCCCTTTTTTATTTTTAAATAAAAAGGAGGAAGACCCCAAGTCTTGGTCTCCTCCAATTATTTTAAATTTTATATATTTTATTATTATAATATAATTTATTTATAATAAAATATATATTTTTGATGTTTATCTCAATTTGAGAAATAACATCAAACGATCACAAATTTGCGACGTCGATCCGATTAAAATTTTTCAAATGATCGTATCTTGATCATTTGAAATCGAAACGACGCGCGGTCGAGTCCGAATGAACCGTCTTAACACCCCGCAATTAAATTTAATGCAATTTAATATTTTTGACTCAGAAAAAACCTTGCGCTCGCTCTGATACCACTGTTGGGTTCGAGACTGCGCAGCGGAAGCCAATGGGCCGGGATTTTTAAATTTTTCTGCATCATCGGAGTGACATAACCCTGTCGACTCCGGTGATCTCGTCCCAGCTTGGTCCGAGGATCTCGCAAGGTGTATAAGGAGCACAAAATAAAATTGAACGTTTACCTTTGTTCAGAATTGACGTGTAAGGCACCGGCGATCGTTGCTCGAAGACTCCGATGTCGAAGCCCTCTAGATCGTCCACACACGCCTTGCAAATCTGCACGCGCGCCGTTCGTCAAGATCCGGGTGCTAGCGCGGATCTACGACGCACACTTCAGCGCAGCGATGATCACCGCAAGGGAGGATGCTTCGATCCGGGATGGATAAGCTTGAAGATCCTCCTTGCTTGAGAGACTCTCTCTCTAAATTCCAGGAGGAGAGAGATGCTCTCAAAATTGGCACATGAATAGTTCTGGTGGGAGAGCATCTCTCTCACTTATATAGGGAGTATTAAAACACGCGGTGTAGGTTCCCGGCCCCCGTGTATCAGACGTCCGCTATATAAGTGATGTAAATAATTATTTATGGAAAATAAAAATTATGCCATAAATAAAATTTACAATTTATCACTTGCTTGTAATATATAAATATATTACGTGATAAATTTGAGTCATTAACTCGACTCATACCTCCTACTAATATTAAACGAACCTAGGATATTTAAATCCAGTCGAATAATATTAATACGTGTATTTACCATACAACTTGTAAATACATGTTATAAATAAATTCAACTAATTATTCTAAACTCAAATAATTAATGAACTTATTTATTATTTGGTGATCAATAGAACTTGGATAGTACTCGGACCCTTTGGCGGGGCCCACCAAGTTCTAAATTCCTACTCTCAGAATAGGGCAGATTTTCAAGGCGCTATCGTGTGTGACCCTCTAGGCCCTTATCTCAATAGCAGTGAATAATATCACAGACCTAGAGCGGGGTCTAGCAACCCATCGAGGCCCCTATAGAGATAAGGCAAAGTCAAAGCAACGACTGCCTTCCTATGAACATGGTCCGTGTAATATAATCTCTTCGTCAAACGATATCTCAATAAAGCAGAATGCATACTAGTGTCATCATTCTTTATTTGCTTTATCTTTGTTTGTCGATTTGTCCGGACGGTCTTACCTTCGTCTACCATGGCCATGGATTTAATGAAGGTGCAACCATCCTAATCAACCAGGCCCGAGATATCTCTTCCTAAACTTGGAAGCGACAAATCCTTTCTCGATCATTCAATCAATGCCATGCCATTAATGACATACCCAATACAAACTACCTCGCCACGACTTTGTCGCCATGGTTTTCGCCTTATATCAAATGTACGTAATTAAATGACATTCATTGATAATGATCTCAAGTCAGGAGACCATTACACATGCCCATAGATAGGAACGACCAATGACACCAGAAACATGTGGTGTTCCTATTAAGCGGGTCTGTCCTCATGATCTCGTTAGCTAGAGATCATCAAGTGCGAACTTCATGAGATGAAGTCTCAATGCTTATGAGCCCCCAGCACCTGATGGTCACACATCATCTGTGTCCTTTCAGAATGATGTAACTGGACCATAGGACGTTACTTTAAGATTACTGTCATGGCATCTCAGGGTTCTCATTATAGCCTGGGAACTGCTATAACCATTTGATGCGACAGGTAATCTAAGGACATTGCCATTGATGAAGTGGATGCAGAAGTATCTATACTATCATGGCAAGATAAACACATGCAAAAAACCATACTGAATACATGTAACAGTAATCAAAGTACAAGACAAGTTGGGTCTAGAGCACCCACTTTCAACAGTAGGAGGACCTTTTGCATAGAACTCGTTCCCACCCCTCGGTGGGTGATGATGCAGGACCCTCGAAACCCGCACCCATGGCTGCATCCAGTTCTCTGTTGGGCAGAGCTAGGACATTCGAGGTGGCTCCTCCGAAATCTCCATACCTTCCGAGAATATTTGTAGGGCCACCTTCGGGGTCCCATCAATATCAAATCAGGAGCGGTACCAGGAGTTCGATCTCTATAAGTCCTCCCTACTGAATTCATTACTGCCACACGTTGATCATGCCAACTGACATCCATGCCCTTCTTTGTCACATACAGTTCTTCGACTGGAATGGGATGCTATGGTGAGGTTGGTCGGGATTTCTAGTGGTGCCCCTACTAGGGGCATGCTAGTAATCGTGGATATAGTTACCCATCCCACCTGAACTGCATCGCTCTCTATCATTTGTAGGACCACCAGCGGGGTTGTACCCGAGGTCATTGAGGTGGGGTCCAACAATGAGGATCGAATGGTCAACCCAAACCCCACCACGCCTGATCCGACGCCAAATGCCACTCCCAACACAACTCCAGATGTAGATCCCACTGAAGATTTCTTAAGGTTGTACCCCGCATATGATCCCACCAACCATGTGGACTGGGACGAGACGACCTATAATGAAGAGAACAACGATATAGTCCACCGCCGATCGTGGAAGCTGATCATGAGCATTATCGAAAAGACACACCAGGCATTATGGCTGGATGAGATGGACAAACTTCACTCGCGACGACGCGAACTGTGTGCTGGGGAGTGGATGCTCAGCGCCCTCATCTGCTCATCCAAGATCTCATGGCATTGAAGATCCGGGAGTATGATCACGACCTCAGTATAGGCTGGTATCGGAGGAAGGTGACAAACATCAAGAAGCTCCAGGAGGCTGAAAATGAGGTCCAGCGATTACAGATTTGAGTGGAAGAGCACTCAACCTCCCTTAACAAACAGTCGGATCTGATATCATGATTAAAGGCCTAGTTGGCATAGGTAGAAGAGCGTATGAGGAAAGCTTCCGAAGAAATGGTCTTCATTCAGGCTGACATAGAGCGGGCTCGAACTGAGGCTGATTAACTGCACCCCATTGCTGCTGAGGAGTAGGAGTTGAGCTGGCGGCAGCAACTCCTGGACCCCACAAGTCGGAGGGTGGGGGAACTGCAACTCTCTTTTGATGGGGTCAACCCGTCCATGGGAGGGATAAACCCCCAAGTGCTGTTTGGATCACAAACTCCCAAACTTACTTTCATGTTTTAATTTATTCTATTTCATAACATGCATGACTTTCGTTATCGGGGATGGCTTTATACGCGTCTGTTATATTCATGAAATGTCTGGTGGTCAGTCCCTAAGCACACACGGGTCGATCCCAATGTGAGAAACAAGGGGTGATTACCATGCTATTCAACCTGAATATAATGCGTCAACCAAGCTTCGGGTATCCGGGGTTTATGTATCCAATCCGGATCTTTTGAGAAGACATAGGAGAGGCCCGATCAAAGGATTAGGCCCTCAGAACAATTGAAGAACCATTCTTCCGATCTGCTCTGGCGCATGAGCGGGGTAACGCCAGGGGCGTTGGGATTAGTCCGAACATAGTGAAATGAAAGGTCTAAATCACAATATGAAAAAATTTGGAATTCTATTGGGGGGTGGCATGACAATGAAGGATAAATATTGACCATGTTCGAAACATAGTATCCTTATTGCGTTAGCCTGAAATGGGGATAACAAATGAGGGCTGACCGTTGACCATGTTCGAAACACGGGGCCTAACTCACAATGTCATCCATTATTCTTCCAGAACGTCAGCCCAGAATAGTAGGCGGGCCATAGGCTGAGAATCCATACTATTAGGGGGTCCCTCCAGACATGAAAGAGGATGAGTATCCAAATAATGGGGACGCAAAGTGTGGAATGTGGAGTGAGGGTTTGTTCGAACAGAATCCAACACTCTTGAAATTATGCCACTGTGGCGGAAGCACGCAGGATGGGCGCATCGGTTTGATCATGGATCACTCCTTCTTTCAGACAGGACCTCTCTGGTGAGGGATCTGTCGCTTCCCAATGTCATCTTGGGGCATCCCGGACTTATTCAGGGTACAGTTTCAATTACATAGTCTCCCACGAGGGGTCAGTCCATGGGATAGAAATGGGGAGAAACATGATCTTACGATTCTAGAGACTGGACCCGAGGTGAAATGCTTGGGTGTCCCTACATATCCAATGAGAATGGGAATCAAGCGGTACATTGTTCTGGATGCGCAGTGTAGTCATAGACCAACACTGATAGGTGAAATCCTCTCTATCAGAGGCTCTAGTGCATCCCATGATCAACATGGGTCATCCTGAACTTGTTCAGGTTAGAGCCGCAGTTTAGTGTCATGCGTTGAGGATATATGGCCTCCGGCATTTTAACATCATACGATAGGATGTGAAAGGAAAATCCCATGGAGCATGTGGTGCAGTAGATATGAAAACGATTTGAATGGGGACATGACCCCACATCACACCACGTACCCTCGGAGGAAACTCTTCAGGTCGAGGGACCAAGAGTGAGAATTTGACTGGGCCTGAAGTAGAGTGGACGAGCGTTCCTTTGTACCCCATAAGGATGGGAGTCAATCCATATATAGTTCTGAGAGCGCAGTTTAACGTCAAGTGGGATGATGAGAAGCCTGTCCGTGTTGGTACACATCCTACCAAAACTACTAAGCCCACGTGAGTCATGCTCGGTGTGGGAAACAAGAAGTAATGGTGGGACTTTCTTGAAATAGGAAGGGGCATGTTAGAACGAAGAGACACTTGGTTAATATTGGCCCAATGATGCTAACCCGTCTATGAAGCGCACCTAGATGCTTGAAGAGATAGAGCTGAGTATGTTGGAATACCACTTGAACATGAGAGAGTGGAAATGTGTGGATCATGAAACTCTAAATATGGACCACAATGATGGTGGTGTGGCGATGGAGGATAACTGTTGATCGTGGCGGAAACACATCATCCTTATCGCGTTATCCTAGAATGAGGATAGACAAATGAGGGTCGACCGTTGACCATGTTCGAAACATGGGACCTGTCGCAAATGTTGTCCGGGATCCTTAGGGACGTTGGCCTGAAACGATGGGAGAGCCCTTAGGCCTTGCATCCATGTTGTCTGAGGGTCATTTTGGATGTGGAAGAGGATGAGGATCCAAATAGAGAGCCTACGAAGCTTAGATGTGGAACGAGGGTAATGTCTCCTTAAAAATTTTACACTTCGGGATCTCCATCAAAATGAATCTTAATACGACAGCGAGACGTATTAGATGGAGGGAGTAGAGTCCCTTCAAACAGGGAGATCATAGTTTAGGGTCGTAGAACCCGGACCATGGATTGTTGGAAATACGGGAGACTCATGGTGAGTAATTACAAAAACCCTACGTGTATGGGAACTGGGGGTTCTGACCATCACGTGTTCCTTGGAGAGGTTTTAGGTCACGAGACCAAAAATGAGAGTTGAGCTAGGCCTGATGAAAAGTGAAATGGTTTTCCTACATACCCCATAAGGATGGGGATCAAGCTGCACATAGTTCTTGAAAAGGGGGAACAATGATGTATTAGTGCCAGGGATAAAAGAGGTGTGTGGGCATGGCCTATGCACCAAAATAAGCGGTATTTAATAAATATTGTTTTTCCTTTAAGGTGAATGGTTTTTTTTTGTGAAGCGATAGGCCTATGGTAGAAACCCCTGGCATCACCACAAGAATCAAGAAATATCAGGCATTGACAAATGGCATGTCATATGACCGATACGCAACATGACGTACTCTAATATGAGGTCATGAAAATGCAGTTTCGTTTTTCTTCCTGTGGCCAGGATGATAATATCACAGTTTAAGGTCATCTGATAAGACCAGGCATGCATTTTAATGTTAAGCAGCGCAAACGTAGCAGAGACGATGCTAGGTGGGGAATGTGTATGGTGTAATAAAACATTCCCGTCATTAATGGGGAAGTGGTCCTGTATCACACCATATGCAATTCAGAGAGGGGTACATTAGGCCAAGGGGCCTACATAGATGTAAGTGAAAGGGGCCGGAGAAACTAGCTCCCAGTTGAGTTGGACTCGAAAATGAGACGTTCGGGTTGTCTTATGTATCACATAATGATGGGAATCAAGATATACGTAGTTATAGAGGGTTCCTTTTAATGTCGTGTGGGGCAGGATAGGGCTAATCCTTTGAACGGGGTAAGTTTGGTAAACCTATTGCAAAACCCGACGTGAATGAGGACATTATCCTACACCATATCACGCAGTCCCGTAGTCAAAGTCCCGAAGGCGGGACAGACAAGACAAATTAGCAAAACTTAGGCTAGACCCAAAGACAAGAGGTCTGGGTGTTCCTACATATCCCATTAGGATGGAAATCAAGCCGTACGTAGTTTTGAGGAGATCTTGGTTTATGGTCTTAGATCTTGGACCATGGATGGATGGCAGCTTTCCGAGTAAGCGTAGACCTCGAACTGATCCGTAAGCCCATGTGAGTCAAAATCGGTGCGGGAAACAAGGGAGGAAGATGTCTATTGTAATACATGGAACACACACTAAAGGTAAATCAGTGCAAAGCTCTTATCGTGGATCTGGTCCCCCTAATGTGCGGATGTGCACTGAGAATAGTACCAAGAGTTTCGAAGTTATACATGGACATGATGAGGTGGAGAAGGATGTGAATCATGTAACCGAAATTTTGGGCTTAATGGGGTCGGAATGGTGATGGAGGATAATTGTTGACCATGGAGGGAATGCAGTATCTATATCGCGTTAGCCTGAAATGGGAACAATAAATGAGCATCGACCACTGACCATATTCGTAACATGGGATTTGTATCGATTTGTTGTCTACGACCATCGGGGGTGTTGGCCCGCAATGGTAGGAGAGCCCTTAGGCCTAGAATACATGCCACTCAGGGTTCCCTTTGGGTGTGAAAGGTGATGGAATCCCTAATGAAGAGAAACAAAAAGCCTGAAAAGTGGGTGGAGGCATGTCCGAGGAGAGTCCGACATTCCAGATACTAAACCAGTGTACCCTTGGTCACATTGGTTAATCACCAAAGAGGGTCGAAGAAGGTGTACAGGAAGAAGAGGGTAGGACAAGGGGACAAGGTGACATGGAGATTTCCGGGAGATGGGTCTGGACCCGATGTCTAGAAATTCGGGTGGTCCTATGTATCCCATAAGGACAGGAATCAAGCCACATGTAGTTCTCAAAGATATCCGGGGGGCAGGGTACCCTAACGATGAAGTGTATGGTGTGGTGAGTAACCCAACGTGAATGAGGACATATTCCTGTACCACACCGCACAATCCCATGAGAGAGAACTTGGGACAGGGGCCTGAAATGGACAAGGGGCCTGAGGATGGTCCTCGGTCAGGAAGGCCCGAAAAGCCCAGAGTTTATTGTCTTGCAGTGAGGATGAGGGTTGGGGGCTCGAGAAGGCCAAGGGGCCTGAGGCTGGGCCTCAGTCAGGGAGGCCTGGCCAGCTTGTAGTTTAACGTCATGCAGTGAGGATGAGGAAGAGGATAAGGTGTCCCATCAGGGGATGTGTACGGCACGGTCAGAAACACGACGTGAAGGAGGACATAATCCCATGCTATATGGTACAATCCCATAAGAGAGAACCTGGACCGGGGCCCGAAAAGGCCAAGCGGCCTGAGGATGGAATTTCCCAGAGGAATTTCATCGCTTGGAGATACAACGTGGAAGAATGAGCCACTACACTCGATGTTTAGGACATCTTGGGGTGGACCTAACTATCCAGGATAGCTGTTGACCATGTTTGAAACACAGCGTCCCTAGAGTGACCATTCAGGAGCAACAAATTAGCATCGATCGCTGACCATATTCAAAATGCGAGACTTGTATCGATTTTTTGCTTGACATACTCGAGGGCGCTGGACTGAATGCGGTAAGAGAGAGCCCATAGGCCTAGCATTCATACCATTCATGGGTTCTTCCGGATGGGGAAGGTGACGAAATCCTAGTCAAGGAGCGGGTGAAGAATATCTGTACCCATCTCTCAAAGAGGTGAACTTCTCCAGGGAGTGGTACGTACGGCCGGATCAAGGTTAGCTTGAGACGAAGTGGGGAAAAATTTCACCCTCGCCATACATCATAACTCGGGGGGAAGATTCTGGTGTTTGGGCTTGGCCAACGGACGAAATGTCTGGGCGTTCCTACGTATCCCATAAGGATGGGAATCAAGCCACATGTAGTTATGGAAGGACTTCCATTTTAACGTCGTGCGGTGAAGACGTGGGAGGATAGAAGAACAAGAGTAGTCATGTGGTGTGATCCTTATAATCCTTGTATGAGTGGGGCTAAGGAATCCTACACCATATCATGCGAGGATACTCCGAGAAAACCATACCCAGGGGGGATAGTCGAAGGGAAGAGTTTGGGGATGGACTCAAAACAAATCATCTAAGCATTCCTACGTATCCCATGAGGATGGGAATCAAGACATACACATTTTAATGTCATGCAGGACGATGCACAGTTTAAAGTCATGCAGGACTGTTAGGTTTAAGGTCATGCAGGACCGTACAGTTTAAGGTCGTGTCGGACCGTCGTGTAGTTTAGGGTCATGCAGGACTGTCGTGTAGTTTAGGGTCATGCGGGACCATCGTGTAGTTTAGGTTCATGCAGGACTGTTCAGTTTAAGGTCATGACAGATCATCGTGTAGTTTAGGGTCATGCGGGACTGTTCAGTTTAAGGTTGTGCCGGACCATTCAGTTTAAGTTCGTGTCGGACCGTCGTGTTCAGGAAAAGTATTGCTTGAGGAATTTGGAATTGGTGGGAGTCGTTATGCGCTCACCATCCATGGTCACCAAGGAGTATGCTCCATTGGGTTAAACATTATGAATGATGTATGGTCCTTCCCATTTGGGCTTCAACTTGGATGATTTCCTACTAGGGATCATTAGCGCTCGGAAGGTCAATACCAGGTCTCCTTGCAGGGAAGAGCAGAGGCGAATCATCTTGTTGAAGGCTCTAGATATCTTATTTTGATTCCTTTCTATATTTTGTAGGGTAAAGATCCTACTCTAATAGAGTTCTTCCAATTCATCTAGATGGATTTCAGCCACCTTATCTGGCGCCTACTGGTCATAAACTGTAGTGCGTAACGATGGCAGCTAGATCTCGATGGGCAAGACGACCTCAGCCCCATACACCAGGGAATATGGGGTCACCTGGGTGGAATTGTGAGTCGTCATCTGGTAAGCCCAGAGGGCGTTGGGAAGCTTGTTTTTCCAAATATTCTTGATCTGGCCAACCATTTTCTGCAAAATGGTAGAGAGGTTTTTGTTTAACGCCTCGATCTTCCCATTTTCCTGGGTTTGGTAGTGGGAGGTATGGTTGGACCGAATGTTGTACTTGGCATAAAATTTCTTCAGCTTAGCTTCTCAAAAGGTGGTGTCGTTATCGGTGAGGATAGCATGAGGGACTCCAAATCAGTAGATGATGTTGGAGCTCACAAAATCGAAAATAGACAGATCCTTGACTTCCTTGAGTGGGACTGCTTCTTCCCATTTGAAGAAGAAATCCTATCAGTCAGGATAAACCTACATTGGTGAGATTTCGCCGGTGGATAGGGTCCCATGACATCGAGTCCCCATAACACAAATGGCCAACAGTACTTGGTGGAGTGGAGAGGTTATGGCGGATGATGCAGGAAAATAGCATGAACTTGGCACGCATAACATCTCTTGGAAAACTCAATACAATCATAGATCATAGAGGTCCAGAAGTATCCCAGTCTCCAGATCTGATGGGAAAACTTCGGCCCAACCTAGTGGGCCCCGCAATAACTAGAATGAACCTCTTGCATGACCCGAGAGATCTCAACTCCTTGAATATGGCATATAATAACACCATTGAAACTACACTTATAGAGGATTTGCTCAAGGCTAGGATCACTCATGAGGGTAAACCATAGTGCGTGGCATCGGATTCACTCGTGATCAGATCGATCATCTGAGAGGAAACCATTTTGGAGATACTCGACAAAAGGAGCTCTCCAGTCATGAGTCGGTTTGATCACTGGATCCGATGAACATGGGGATCCTAACGTGGAGGGTTTAGTGGTAAGATGGATTATTCACAGGCCATCGTCAACCTTTTTTGTGATGGGAGAAATGACTCTCTAGTGTGCCACAAGTATAAACAGATCATCCTGCTCGGGTTCTGCAAGTGACGTAGCTAAGCTGGCCAAAGCATTCCCTCGACCATTCTGTGACTGAGGGACATTGGTAACCTCTAGTCGAGAAAGGAACTGGGCCATTAGATGGAGTTTGAACTCCAACAATGGCACGAGCTCTGGATTCCTGACAAAATAGTTTCCATTGACTTGCTTGATGACTATCTTAGAATCCCCTTTCACATGAAAATGGGGTGCATCGATCTCGAGGGCCAGCTCGAGGCTAGTGATGAGAGCCTGATACTCTGCTTCGTTGTTGGTGCAGTCTTCTGACAATAGGAACGAGTAAGGAAGAATGTCTTGTGCCAGGGTAATGAAGACGATACCCAGGCCCACTCTATTGATCCTCGGATCATTGAGCCTCCAACCGGTGGGACTTCGTGAGGCACCGTCGAAGTGTATTTTCCAACACGGGATGGCATGGTCGACTCAGAGAATTGTATCATCAGGAAAATCTAGGTCCAGGGATTGATCTGTGGGGGTTGTATGGGCGGATAGAAATTCTTCCAATGTCTTCCCCTTGATGCCCTTCTGGGGTACAAACCTGATGTAAAACTGCTAGAGAATTACCACCCACCACGCTAGTCGGCCAGTCAACATGGGGCAGTTCAGGATGTACTTCAGCTGGTCTATCTGGGAGACCAACTGTACCTCGTGGTGTTGTAGGTAATGTCGCAACTTTTGTACAGCAAATACAACCACAAGGCAGCTCTTCATGATAGGGGAGTATCTGGTCTCCATATCTAGGAGCATGCAACTGAGGTAGTAGCGGCTATTCTCTGTCCCCTCATTTTTCTTCTGGGCGAGAAGGGACCTGAGAGACTGATCTAGGGCAGTGACATAGAGAATTAGTGGCTTTCTGGAGACAGGTGGCATCAAGACCAGAGGCTGGAGTAGATACTGCTTGACTTCCTTGAATGCGGTCTGACACTCTTCATCCCATTCATAGGCGCTTCCCTTATTCATGAGCTGAGAAAGGGGCTTACACTTGTCGGTCAAGTTCGTGATGAATCGGCGTATGTTAGCTAAGTGGCCTCGAAATATTCGAAGCTCCTGAATATTTCTCGGGGGGGGACATCTGGGTAGTGTATTTGATCTTATTTGGGTCAATCTCGATGCCCCAATATCTGACAACGAGGCCGAGAAACGTTTTGGAGATGACCCGAAGGCACATTTAAGTGGGTTCATCTTCAGGTGGTGGGAACGGAGGAAACTGAACACTTTATCAAGGACCTTGAGACGGTCCTGGTGCTGGAGATATTTGACCACCAGATCATCCACATAGCATTCTACCAATGTTCACAGGATCATCTTGAATATGCGATGCATGGACCGCTGATAGGTGGCACCTGCATTTTTCATGCCGAAGGGCATAACCTAGTAATAGAAAGTACCTTGGGGGTCCTAAACGTGGTGGAATCCTTATCTTCGAGAGCCATCCGGATCTGGTTGTACCCAAAGTAACTATCCATTAAGAAGAGGGCTTGGAATCCGACCATAGCATCAATCAGCAATTATGTCACTGGAAGGGGAAAATCGTCCTTCGGATAGTGGCGATTGAGATAACGGAAGTCGATACAGACTCTGATCTACCCGTTCTTCTTCTTGAATGGAATGTTGTTGGCCAACCACTTGGGGTACTAGACTTCTTTGATGAAGTTGGATCTGCTGAGCTTTTCAACATCGACCTCAACCATGGCACCGTGAGAATGGTGCATCTTTCTCGGAGGCTGCTTGTACCAGCGATGGTTTGTCGGGAGACCAGGGTGGTGGAAGACTACCAGAGGATCAAGCCCTGGAATCTCCCCGTAACTCCAGGAAAACACATCACAGTGCTGCTTAAGGATGTCCACGTACCGCTGCTGCTCCTCGAGGGATATGGTGGCACTGATCAATGTGGGTCTCGGATCTGCCTCGCTACCAAGGTTCACCTGTACCAATTCAATGACCATGGTAGAGACTCCTTTTTCAAAGGCAGGGGAGCATCTTCTAGATCCTCTTCTCCACTTGTGGAGGGATCTTCCATGGGTGGATTTTCTTTCAAGCCAGGAGACATCGATGGGAGGCTGATGCCAGCTTGAGTGGTAGTGGTCAGCACATCAGGAGATTCATGCACCACTGAGACCATGGAGATGAAGGCAGTTGATCCAATCCCATCTGGAATTTGGCTCAGAGGGCCACGCTTGATGATATAAAAGCAATAGTGGTGCGTTGGATTGAGCCGGTTAATCCCATCCTGAAGAAACAGACATGTATAATGTATTTCCATTGTCATGGGGCGGACATCTCGATATCGTATAGGGGTAGGAGGTTCCAGGATCTCTAGAGCCTGGTTGGTGTAGGAGTATGAGGTGATTATTTTCCGTCACTTGGACTTGGGAATACGCCTTCATCTTGTACCCGAAACAACAAATCATTGCCCCATGTTGGGGGTTGTGGCCTCCAATCGATGGATTGGGAAGACATAGGCATCATCCGGACCTGACCAGGGGTCACTTGTGACTAGGGCGGGCTCAATCTCACTTGCTAGAATATTCTTATCCTTGCTCTTGTAATAGTCAGCGTCCAGATAAAGAGATTCACAAGAGGATAAAGGAGAAACATCACCTTGGAGCATTCCTACTCGACCATTAAGGGAGTATTTGAGGCATTAGTGATATGATGAAGGGACCGCAACATGCAGGTGGAACCATGGCCTTCCCATTAATGCATTGTATGCCTTGTCCTGGGAGACAACCATGAATTCAGAATTAGAAACTAGGCCACTGAACTAGGTCTTCAAGAGGATCTTGCCTATAGGAGTCTGCTCAGTCCTATCATACCCCTGTATTCTTAGGTCAGAGGGAGTTAAATAATCCTCATACAACCCGAGCTTCCGCAGTGTCTCAGTCGGGATTAAGTTAATCTCAGAGCCCGTGTCGACAAGACAGCGGTGGACTTCCACGCCATTGACCTGGCCAGTGATGTACAATGGATGAATGTTCCTCTGTATGGGAGGGTCTTCTTCTTCACCAGAGAACGAGATAACTGCCTGGAATTCGGCGTTCTCAATTGCCTCAGCGTGGAAGGCTTCTACAACTGCTACCTCTGTCTCAAACTGGAGGGGGCTTCTTAAGGCCTCGGCAAGAGCCTCACGCATGCCTGATGACAGGAGAAGAGCCTCAGGGAGAGAGAGCCCCACTATAATTCTGGCGGTATGTTTGAGGATATCGTACTTCTAGGCCAAGCGCGAACTTCCACTTACTGGAGGTAGCTCTATGATTGGAGGTGCGACGGGCCCTACCGGCTGGACCGGCAGCTGGCTGGTGTTAGGAACGTCCCATTGCTCACTAGTCGAGGCCTAAAGAGTAGCTGCCGAATGAGAGCTAGACAACTGAGATTGGCCTGTAGCAGGGTGAGACTGGCCGCGGTGCAGACGACGCAGCTCTACTTAATCTAGTGGCACGAACGGTGGTGGAGGTAGATCTGAGGACACCAGATGAGGAGGTTATGCGTGCTGAGATCTGCGTTGGGTCTGCTGTCTGGTTTTAGTGGCATGCACATCTTGGATGAAAGCACCAACCGACGTGCCATGATGACTCATATGGCTGCATCTCCGCTGACGTTGGTGTCGGCTGGGGACGTTGGGGAGGTTCGCCTGGCATTCCCCTTCGTCAGGAGTCATAGAGGGATTTACCAACTCCATGGTGTTAACTGAAGCATACCCTTGCATGTCACATGACGAATTATCCACCACTGAATAGATTCTGGTATGGATCTCCATCTTATGGGACATGAAGTCACCGAGAGTGCGGGATGACGATAAAATTGGTGGCGCATGCTGCTTCTTACGCCACCGATGCTTACTCTTCTAGGAAGAGACTGTCTAAGATGATGACACAGAGGCGCTAGTTGCAACTTCTAAAGGCTCCGTCTGATTCAGGGGTGCCTGAATAATACCATGGGTGTGGGAGACTGTTTTACGAGCCATCTAGTCATAGTACTTCTGGGATCTGCGGCTGGGAACCTGCTGCCACTCACCTTCTTCATCGCTACCACTTTCCAACCTCACGAAGACACCTGCCACTTGTGTTAGGGTCGGGCCCAGCCTGACTATGTTGTTATTGATCTGTTCTTGGAGCCAGTCATTAAAAACATATCACTGATTAAGGGTGTTCCCTAGAATCTGATGATAGGGCCAGTAGTTGGGGCGATCAGTGAGATTCGCCTCTTCTGGACTTCTGCACTCAGGCAGTCGCACGATCCCTTGCTCCAGGGCGCTACGTAAATAACCCGGGACCTGATCCTTGTTGAATGAGTACGTATGATTACTTCTATTCGGGAAGGGGGATCTATGAGCCTGGACCTGACGAGGGGCCAGAGGAGCCTGCCGGGGAGGCGGAACCTGATTATCTCGCCTAGACGACGGTGGCGCGTTACGCGGGGGAACCTTCCGATTCTGAGGCGGTCGCTACTGGGAAGGAGCTTGTCCCTGAGGTGGAGGGCCTCTGCAAGGTTGCGGAGCTGGTGCTACTGGCAGCAATTCTAGATGTCTGGGGGCTTCTATTTGGGCCACCACGGCAGGCTTGGCTCTGGCAGCCCTCCTTGCTGGGATCATAGGGGGCAGCGGAGGCACCTGACTAGCCTATTTTAGAGCTTCTTCGAGGCGCTGGGCCTTATCTGAGAAGTCTCTGAACCCTCCTGGGTAGTTCTGAGTGACCAGGGAAGGAACTAGTTCTATTTTGACATTACCCATGAACATTGTCAGTAATTTCTCTTGAGTCAGTGGCATGTCGAGGGAGTATGTGAGCCCCTTCCACCGGGCGATGATGTCCGCGACTCGCTCATCGAGTCTTTGTTTGCACTTGAAGAGATATGTGATGCTGGTCTTTCACTCGGTGGAGCTGAATTGGTACAGAAATTTCCAGAAAAGATCCTCCCAGCTGATCACCAATCCAATAGAGAGCTGACTATACCAGAAAAACACAGGGCCTTCCAGTGTTTGCACAAAACATCGGAGTTTGGCGGCTTCCTGCTATGATGTAATCCCTAACATGGGGCCACACCTGGAGGAGAAGTGGACCAGGTGTTGTGGCGGGTCCCCTATCCCATTAAAGGGAAAGAAAGTGGGATTTCCAAAACCCGGGCGTACAGGCATATCATCCACCCATGCCGGGTATGGCTTTCCATCTGGTGGGACGGCCACCTGTCACATTTCGAATGCCTCGAGGCGGGCGATGAGTGCCACCATTAGATTGTCCGGATGGGGGTCACTGTCTTGATGGGGATCCCTACCCACAAGTGCATTGTCGGTCTCTTCGACACTGTAGATGAGTCCAGTAGATCATGAAGTGACTGGAAGGGCGACCAATGGGGCCTCTGGGGGAACCCGGCCTGATTCCTCAGATTTCCGCATCATACGGGAGGGTCTGGTGAGAAGTATTGCGCCCTCTTTCCGTGAGTTCCAGCTTCAACCTTGTTCACGGGAGCAGTTTGATCAAGGTTTCCCGGAGGCATCTCGCTGTGGGGGGGGGGTTGTTCATTCCCCTACTTCCTCGACGAAGGATTGCCATAGTTGGGTCATCTCTCTATAGCGTGGTCAGCCAGGAATTCGTCGACCATCCTCTTCTGCTCAACAAGTTGTTGGCACAACACGACCTTCTCGGGGTCTTCCTCCATCTTCTGCACTAAGGCGGATGGGTCAGGGTGCTTGACAGCCCCGACATACTCTTTACCCTTGTCGGCGTTCGGACTAAGTACCAATGACACGGTGGGAACAGGGAGACCTAGTAGGTTCCTTTTCTGGCATGTAATCCTCCATGATGGGTCCAATATTGGTGGCACATCCTCAGGGGGTATGTCTCCATCAATAAATTCCAAGTTTTCCTCCTTGTCCACGACATCGGCCATGTGGACCATGACCCTTCTGGGGGGCATGTATTCAATGTCGCATATCAAGTCGGTTTTCTGTCGAATAGGGCTGAAGAGGAGGGCAGCATACTTTCCCCATCCATGGACGTGCACATGAGGGGTAGCCTCCCGAATGATTTTGCGGAGTACCCTGAAACCCTGAACACATTTTTGTTGGAGGTTCCTCTGGATACATGGTGACTTAGGGCACTGGGCCATCGGGAGTGCGGCTGAATCGAAAAGACGACATTGTTTGCTGATTTCCTCAATGTGCACTTGGCTCATGGGGTACCCCACCCGATGATAACAAAGACGGAAGTGCATCGCCCATAGGGTTTTATGCAAGCACTCAACTCCCTATGGGGTGAGGGATTCTGGTGCACAGAAGATTGATACTACCACCGGCCAGAACTTCTCCGGGAAGTGATCCGCCGCAAGAATGTTACAGAAGCTCCTGGGATCGGATTCAGGGTCTAGACCCATATTGCCCCACTCATCAACCGGAGGCGGCTGAGGAACCTGTAGTAGCACTGAGGTGGACTACTGAGATAGTAAACTGGGCAGTGGAGATTATGGCGAATGATCTGACTGAATTCCAAATTCCGGGCCATTCTCCAAGGAGTGCGGTGACCTGACCATGACGTTACGATACAATGGGATGACAACCACAGTTTTTGGTGCAGGGATCACGGTTACCGGTGATGGGTCACGCTGTCGCTAAACCACAATCGGCCCCCAAAATAGCTCTCCATGATCTCTGATCGAGGTGGAGGGAATTTCTAGTGACATTGGTGGTGACTTCATGGTCAGAACCTGTGGGACTCCCAAAATTTCCTTCTCTTGGATGTACGTGGGATGAGAGGCGGGAATCCGGGGGACCTCACACTCTAGATGGATGAGGCTAATACGCCTTGTTCCTTCCCTAGTTCTTGACACCGAGGACCGAGGGGAGGGTTACACCGCTAAGTCATACTCTACTTCTGAATCCGAGAAATATAATGGTTTGATCTTAGTCCGAAGCCTTTTGGTGTTCTTCTTACGGCAGTGATGACCCGCCTTCCAACCCCAGGGTGGATCTTCGGGGAAGGGAAAATTCTCGGCATGGGGAGGACCTTCAGCCGCACCAATGTCGGGGCGGGGTGCACTTCCACTCGAGTAGGCCGAGGTATGAGGAGCACCATGGCAGATTTCAAAGGGGACACAGGGAGGACCTTCTTTTTGGGTGTTGGTGCGGGTAGGACCCCCGCTGGAGCTGACGGGAACACGGGTAGGACCTCCATGACTAGTTCCCTTCGTGACGTCAGTGTGAGGTAGGTCCCTGTACTGATTAGACCAAACACTGGTAGGACCTCTGTACTGAGTGCTGGTGAAGTGAAGTTTATCTCCACACCTCTAGTTTCCAGGACTAGGAGGACCTTCCTCGGCTACTATGAGGATGTGAGGAAGGTCCTCGCATCATAGAGTGACTGGATGTGCAACGTTCCCACCCCGGAGGTTTGTGACAGAAGGGACAACTCTGTATCCAGTGTAATAAGCACGAGAGAGGATCTTAAATGGGGTGTTTCTACCATGGATAAGGCCCTCATTCAAGCCGAAGGTAGCACGAGGCACACCTCCGAGCCGGGCCTTAGAGTGGGAAAGACATGAATCCTCAATGGTGGTTTCACGGGGAGGGACCTCGTAGTGGGTGCCATTGCTGTGGGTTAATCTGCGGTGACCACTGCCTATGGCTACAACCAGGAGAGTCGACCCAGCCTACCTGTGGGGTGGTTGGGGCCTTGATTCGGGTTGGGAATATAGCTACCCATGCTCAACGTATGCAGGGGTTGATGATGCACGTTGGTGGTGGCTCAGGCCATAGTAGCCACTGATGTTGACGCCCCTTGATGGGCATACTCCTTGGCATGTGCCCGACGCTAGCGTCAAGTCAGTTGGGCCGGTACCTGTGGTGAAGGTAGGTAGTCCACTTGCTCTTCAGCTTGGGGAACAGGGTGGTGGCACTGGCACGGCCTGGTGGGGGCCCTCACTAGGAACCCCTGAGACGGAACTCTGTCTGAGCTGGCCTGAACATCCCCTACCTCATCGGAGTAGGGTATGGAGTCGTTGAGGCATTCTAGGGACAGGCTCATGAAACGATTGAAGGCTATAGTGGGGAGAAGCGGCTCCTTGTGCGGCCTTCGGGGGCAACGTTGACGATGAGGCGCAGATGCCTCTAAATCCCGGCAGGCCATGTCCCTCATAGGGATGACCCCCTCCTCCTCGTACATATGTACAAGGTCATTGATTACCCTTTGTTGGATAATCTTTGATGGGAAGAGGGTGCGTGGGCGCCCAGTATTTTCCGCAGTCGAGGCCATTGTAGAAAAGGCAGAACCACATAGGGTAGATGCATTGACATTTCCCCTTCCACTGCACCTGTGGGCAGGAGGTGATCGGGTCCTGGATGCAGCAACTGGGTTCCTAAAGGCAGGGAGTTCAGCTCATTAGTACTGATAGAAAAAGAAATCAATGCCCAGTTCCCCAGTTCTATTCCATCTTCTGTGACCGGTAAGAGGGATCCATGTTGACAACGTCGCAGACTGAGATGCCCAACATTTTGTCTACCCCAACTTTTGGTGAGTTTCATGCCAAGCCCACTATTTGCTTGGAGGGACCCAGCACCAAATATCTGGATCTAGTGACATGTCACTCTACTGATGTCTCGAGCGCTACTAATCTCCATTTAGAGGAGAAGATCTTCACATTGGGTTCACCATTTCTGTTTCTGACACTTTTATCAGTTCACGCGTGTCTGACATATTCAAGGGACGTCGACATGGTTATGATGCCTAGCATTACTGCTTTCCAAAGGTGGGCGGTATTCACTCCCTATTCGGGGGCATTTTCTCCTTGATCGAAATGGGATGATGGGATGTCGGTTCTTCCTTCCGTGAATTCCTCCTCGAAAAATCATCACCTAGTCTGAGTATCCTTTATATATTAAGACATAGTTCGTGAAACTCTTCCCTATGCCTTGTTTTCATGGCACTGATTAATTACACTACTTAGGTCAGGACATTCCAAGGGGTCTGGTTAGGGAATAAACCTTTAGTTGGGGGAGTAGTCACGTTGAGCCATCACTGGCGTGTTTGGACGCTGGGGAATTGGTGTGTCTGTCATTTGTCTCTTATTATAGGGCTTCTCAAGCGTGCGGAAGCCTGAGGAATCCCACATCGAATGCGGGGAATCCTATGTCAGAGGCATGTATCTGAGGTTTTCCTCAGCTTCCCATGTTTAACATAGGGTATGCCTCAAGTTTAACTTCCAATGGAGACGAATCAGACTAATCAGAACACTATCCAGAGTGTAGCATATTGAAGAAACCCCTTGAGGGGACACCGATATTGGTTCCGGCACATGGGCGGCTTCCCAAATTCTGTGGATGGGAATGGGGTGGCATGATCTCACTGGGATGTGGTGGCCCGGGTAAGAGTCAGTATGGACAATGGTTTTGGTCTTGATCCTCAAAGAGACTTCCTACGTATCCCCGTATAAGGGAATCAAAGTCCTCGTAGTTTGGTGGGACGATGGGACACCTAAGGAGGTGGCCCATGAAAATGGATGCATGGATGGGACCTGAAGAAATTGGAACCTCCGTGTTGGGTCATGACCTTCCCGAGACACATAGTCTCGAGGGAGAGACTAGGATGAGACATGAGTAATGGGCTTGACCCTCAGAGAGGCTTCCTACGTATCCCCGTGGCAGGGAATCAAAGACCAAATAGTTTATCTGATGACGGCTTACCACCGAATAAGGTTGACAATGGATTACAATTGAAGGAGTTCGAAACGTCTTACCGATGGATGGGCTTGAACCTCGTGGAGTCTTCGTACGTACCATGCCTTGACATGGATCAAATACCACCTACTTCGGGTATGGAAAGGGGATATTGAACCGATGTGAAGGGGTGTCAGAACAACTGGATGGTGGTCTTGAACCTCATGGAGGCTTCCTACGTACCTTGCCATAACAAGGATCAATGTCCTCATAGTTCAGGTTGGGGCGTGTTGGCGAACCGACGTGAATTAGGACCTTGATCCGATGGATGTTGGGCTTGAACCTCATGAGGCTTCCTACGTACTATGCTTTGAAATGGATCAAAGACCACGTAGTTCAAAATGGTGTGGGGCTTACACTATAGGCTTCCCATGTTTTGGTGAACCGACATGGTTGGAACGACCGGGTGGTGGGATTGAACCTCGTGGAGGCTTCCTACGTACCATGCCTTGACATGGATCAAAGACCTCGTAGTTTGGGAGGTGGCAGTGTTGTCAGTGAACCGACGTGAATGTGGACCTGGGGATCCACTGGTGGTGGAATTGAACCTCAGGGAGGCTTCCTACGTACCATGACATGACATGGATCAAAGTCCTCGTAGTTTGGGTGTACAGTTTAACACCATGCGAGACAGGGGAATTTGGGGGCTTCTGCTCTGAGGCGGCCCGAGGTGTGTCATGGTCGGTTCTCACTCTAAGCTCATGGGAGTCATGCTCAGTGTGAGAAACAAGAGGTTGCAGGGACTTGACGATCACATCGCGAAGGGTGCGTCTGTGGGAAACGAAGAGGGTCTTACGCGTTGGGCAGCCCATGGTGATGGGACTTACACCAGGATTGAGGCCTGAGGTAGACAAAGCACAGCGAGAGGGGGGGATTAGATCTTACTACATGATGGAGGCTTGGTTCTCTATCACACCCTCCGTTGGACTTGGCACCGAGGAAGTGAGGAGGAGCAAGGGTGCCGCCTCCTGAAAGTAAATCTAGGGTCTTATGCCAAGGTGGATTCCCTTCCCCGTGGACAAACTCCACTCCAAGAAAGAGGATATCATCCCCTGTGGATACCAAGGGTCGTGGAGAATGTACAATGTGGGGGCACCCCGCGTGAGAGGCACATGGCGATGTCACAGTTTAACGTCATGTGTTGAGGATGAGGGTGCTTGGCAGTTTAACATCCTGTATCTCGGACGAGGTGGGTTTACTCTGCACCCCTAGGACATACATAACTGGTACCCTCTGCTCATTATGGGAGGGAAGGTACCGAAAATGTCGTATTGAAGGGGGGTCACAGAGCGAACCATCGAGGGGTCCAAGTTAGCAGAGCTATTTGAAGGAGAAATATCCATTAGCGTGCCTATGCGAAGAACCATTAGGTGAAGCAACACAATGGGTGGTATTGTCCAGGGGACTTTGAAATCACATCGTGCAAACCTGGAGGGTCTCACGAGAAAAGGAATTTCCAAGCAGAGGGGTCCATAGGTAGGGGCCTTGCGGAGCTTGGTTTCTCTGCGTGGTAGAGGGAACATGCGAAGGGGTTTGCTTCACAAAGTTGGGTGCCTTAGCCTTAGCATGGGGTGTAGGTGCAAGTGGGAGTTACTTCACGAAGTGGAAAGGTGTTTGCGGAGCATAGGTGCCTCGTGAAGAGAAGTGTCATGAAGCAAGGTGCTTTGCAAAGTATAGTGATCCTACCTTGGCATGTAGATCACGTGTACATGAGGGGTACTTCGTGAAGTGTAAAGTTCTTCATGAAGCATAGCCTCGGGGATCACAGGCACCTCGCGAAGTGATGTGTCATGAAGCAAGGTGCTTTGCGAAGTACAGTGATCCTGCCTTGGAATGAAGATCACATGTAAATGAGGGGTACTTCGCGAAGCGTAAACGCTCTGTGACGAATCGACTCCCCTTGGGAATCCCCTTCCTTTGGTAAGGCCCTGAGTCTTCGCAAAAGGCATCCCTCTCGGAAGAGGGGATCAAAACGAGGCAATGTAGAGGCACCTCGTGAAGTAAAAATACCTCGTGTAGCTCATGATTTGTAGAGCAAAGGGTGCTTCGTGATTTGGGAGCTCGGATGTTGAAAGGTTAGATTGTCCATCCCAAGGGCTCAGGGGGAGCTTAGTATTTATAGGCAAGAGAAACTACGAAGTAGAGCTTAGACGGCGCGAAGATGGATTAGGTTGCTTCGCGGTGGATTCGTGAACATCATGGGCGTTTACGAGGGGTACCACCTCCTTTTCTTCGCGGTGGTCTCACGAACATCAGGGGAATTAACGGAGGGTACCGCCTCCTTTTCTTCATGGCGGGCTCATGAACATCAAGGGCGTTTGAGGTGCATACCGCCACCTTTGCTTCGTGGCTGGCTCACGAATGTCAGGGGCGCTCACGGAGGGTACCGCCTCCTTTGCTTTGCGGTGGGCTCACGTTGCTTAGGGGGACTCCACGAAGTGTCTTCGTGAAGCTCGTCGTGGGGTTTCTTTATTTGTTTTTTTTTTCTTCCAATCATTTTGGCGCCAACAACATATGTGAGATACATTATCTCCCACTATTTTCGTTTTTACTATAACCCATATTAGACAAATCAAACATGATTTATAAGTTTATAACTTGGGGAAAGAAATATAGAAAGGGGAGAGCTATGATTCTTAGTGAGGGTAAAAAAGGGAGACATGAAAGCATAAACATGAGAAAATGGTATGATAATGTGATCATAACATCAGAAGATCATACCCTACATATCATAAAAATGAATCATAGAATAAATTTTAGTTTTTCATAAGTCATGAATCATAATGGAATCAATATCATAATTCATGAAAACATATCATAGGAGTAAGAATTGGAATTTTTGGCATACACGAAAACATAGAAAATAATATGTCAAGGATACCTACCTAGGCCATTACAACATGTTAATCCTGAGATAATAACATGTGTACCTACTTCGACCATAGGATTCCCTGCCATGTACCCTCTTTTTTCAGGCTTGAAATATCCACCTGTGTAACCTATTGTTTTAGGCTCAAAATTTCCTCCAATTTTAGGCTTGGGATGTACACCCATGTACCCTCTTGTTTTGATCTTAAGATGTTGTCTTATTTTATTATTGGGATCCCCCCTCATGTACCCTCTTTTTTTGGGCATGGGATTCCCTCATGTGTACCCTATAAAGATCATAAAACATTTATATTTACCCAATGCATTGAAGAGAGATATATGTACCACCCGTCAAATAATAAAATCATGCATACATCTGTCACAAGATAATAAAACATGCATTATATCCTGACCCATAAAAAGAGATGGGTTTCAGACAAATCATATCATAACCTAAGAAATTAAATGGGTATCAAAACATTCTATCTTATCATTAACTATAGAAAATAAATAGGCCTCATTTAATTAAATAATAACTTATGAAAATAAACGGGTTTCAAAAGCATGTAACCCGTGGAAGAAAAACTAGTGTCACAAACATCATTTAATAAAAACATAAACCATTTAATAAAAAATATAAATGGTATTCATGGATCATATCCCAATAAAGTATAAAATATCAACAATTATGACATAATAAATGGAGAATGATTTTTAAATATCTTATAGAACATTTCTTAAGATATATTTCAATTAATATAAAATAATTTACATAAAACCATTTCAAAAATACTTTTCTTATAAATAATTCTTTACCATTTCAGGTAAAAAATTTATTAAACAATTTCTTGCGGGAAATATCCTTAATTATTTGAGATATTATTTTAAAAATATAAAACCTTTTGAAAACAAATTTATTTGAAAATAATTTAAAATATTTGAAAGGAGGCTTGAAATCAATTAAAAAATATTTTTTTCTTGAAAACCTATAAAATAATCTTAAAATCTTTTTAAATAACTTTTTCTTTGAAAACACTTTGAAAACATATAAATAAATATTGAAAAAAATTTGAAAACCAGCCCTTTTAAAATAAATTAAATATTTATAAAGAAATATTAAAAGCATTTTGAAAACCATCCATTTGAAAATACATTGAAAATATATAAAGAAAGCATGAGAATTTTTTGAAACCCATTTCTTTGAAAATATTTCTAAAACATTTATAAGAAGTTTTGATAGTCATTTTAAACAATAAAACATTTCTTTGAAACATATTTTATAGTAAATAACATTAAAACAATGAATTTAAAGAATACTAGGAAGATATATAATTATTAAAAAAATAAATTTGTAATCTTGTATATTAATCTTAAAGGGAATGACAGTTAAAATGGTGCGTAAATCTATATGTTCTGAACATTCCTTTTGTATCATTAAATGTTTTGAAAAGTTAACCAACCAGAAAATGATAAGAATATGACTTTTTAAGAACCTTTTTTTATAAAATGGTAAAACATGGGTAAAAATGTCTTTCAAATATCATAGAATAATAGTATAATATTTTTGGAAACGTTTTTAGAAAACATAGTTTGGAATGAACATATATTTCTGGCCCAATAGTGAGGTAAATTTCGACTTTATTAAAAACAATTTATTTATAATATTATGTACCAAAGATTGAAAAAATAGTAAAATTACTTGG
This sequence comes from Viscum album, assembly GCA_963277665.1. NCBI lineage: Eukaryota > Viridiplantae > Streptophyta > Magnoliopsida > Santalales > Viscaceae > Viscum > Viscum album. The sequence continues at coordinate 1,653,370,727 of OY728148.1, read as the reverse complement.
ATATAACATGAATATCCATAGGATAGGAAACTAGATGAGTGTTCTTGATATATGAATCAAAATATTTTATCAATGGGATCATATTATAAATAATATTAATAAATGGTGAGGTTGTAGCTATAAACTATCACCTACTTTTATAACATTAAGTCATGATGAAAAGAATAAAACTACATTAAGCTTAAAATATAATGTAAATAAGGATATTCATGATATATCATGTCAAAAGTATGTATATAAAACTCATATAAAAATATAGGTGCATAACATGTCATGTGTCTCAGAGGAAAATTGAGACAAAGTTACTTTACCGATTTGGTAACTATTGAAACATATATCCCATGAATAATGATCTTAAAATAGATATTTAAATACCAATAAATTTATTTATAAGAATCATATAATAAATACATGGTAACTATACACACATCACAAAGAGAATGGGTGGTTATTAAACCATGTATCTCACAAAAATAAAAAAAGTGTGATGGAATTCCCTTACCTTGTGTCTTGACTCTCATCATACTGGTTAAAACCTCCTATATAATAAATAAAATTTTATTTTATATCTATAATAGAACAATATTATTATATATGATACTATATATTGTTTGATTATGACTTTATATTACCCTCTTGTTAACAATTTCATGTTAAGGTTATGCTTCAGGTAATGTTCTCTTTATTTTTCGCATGTGTCTTAATTTGTTAAATATTTGGTCATTATACATATATTATGATTTCCATAATTTAAACAATGATATAAATATAATTCATATTCATTATATATTTACTATAATAATCTATATAATATATAATTATTAAATGAAAAAACCATTCTTGGAGACGGTACGTCGTTCGTACGCATGACCATTATTTCTATTTTTGTTTACAGTATTTAAAGTAAAAAATATAAATGACATATAGGTATATATAATATCATTATAGTAGCATTATTATTTCATATATATTATAATATTTCACTAAAACCATACTTAATACATTCTAGGTAGTTTATGAATGAATCACATCACTTTGAGGGGGTGGTAGGTCACAGTTCCTCAAATAAAATTATCGTATTTACATAACATGGAAAGAATAAAGATATGTGTTATAAAATAATTAAAAAATATTAAATACATAAAAATTATCAAATATATCATTTATAAACATTGTTTCCATTATAATTCACAACCATTAAATGTTTAAAGTAAAATGAATAATTGTCGTTTCGTGAGGCAGTAGTTCGTCGTTCAAATAAATAGTATGTTCGTTACCCATTATATGAAATTATGTGAAATTTTAGGAAAAAACCATAGAATAAAAATATATAAGTATAATTATGGTACTGGTTTTGTTGTATAATCATGTAATTATGAGAGAAGATGTGGTGGACAGTGAAAACAAGATAATGGAGCTTTAGGAAGGATGTTACATCTTCTAGGGGTAACTCCTTTTGGTTTACACCGAAGGGATTCCTTGGATTTCTCTCATCCAAAAGGTACTATTCAAGGAGTAATAGAGTTATTTTGGTAATTTAATTGTGAATATATTTTCCAAACCTATTTGGTTTGAGAGGTGTGATGAATGGGGAGAGGCGGTGTCCTTTTATAGGGGAGGGAAAGGACTCACTATGTATTTTTGAAAACAAGTTAGGTATACACATATTTTTACCTAACAATTCATCCAAAACCAACAAAAATAATGTATGGAAGTTTTATCTTCAAATTATGTCCATAAAATGAGTTCTGGACAAGTGGATATGTCATTTGGGTCCTTAAACTTATGGTTTATTCCCATGTTATGCTTAATTTCACTTTAATCATTATAATTAATTTTAATTACATTCGCCAATATTTTTATTCAATAACTAATTTTACCTTATTAGAAATTATAAATTATTATTATTAAAAATATTTAATACATTTTTTCAAATTATAATCATAGAATTTGAAAAAATCAATTTAAAATTAATCTCACAGACATAACGATAATGCAGGTTTTATAAGTAAAATGTTCAAAACTTTGGTAGGTTTTTAAATCAAATTTCATTGTAAAATTAGATAAAAAATCCTAAATTGATTAATTAATTTATATTGGATATAATTATACTTGAAAACAAAATTAAAATATAATTTAACTATATAAATAAATTAGATGAAAATGTAGTTTTTTATTAAAATAAAGTATTTTTACTATTTATTAAAAAATGAATCTTCACAGAAAAATACCAAAAATTTCCCCTGACCTAATATTTTTGTTTATATACAAAATATTAAGTTTATACTGAAATATAAAATTTATAACAGTTCCAAAAATAGGATTTAAAATTGGTTCTCTATTAAAAGTAGATAAAACTACCATTAAAAAAATATTTATTTTTATGCGAGATATTGGGTTTGTTTTTATCTTATGCTTATCAAATATATTCTGTGAACATAAAAAATATTTTCTTTAATATATAAAATATATATTTTATTAATATCATTCACCAATAGTAATTAATTTAATTAATTAGGATAAAATACCTTTGTGATAATATAAGTAGTTTTTATAAAAACATTCCCTCTATATTCAATTGGGTGTTATATTAATTTCTAATTAATTATTAACCAATTATTTGAACCAATTATTTTGATAAGTTAGTTAATATTATCCATAATATCCAAAATAATGAATATTTTATAAATTATTATATTAATTAATTATATTTTTAATAATATATTATTGTTTGGTAAAATATGTCTTGTTTGTTGTGAAAACCATCGAGGAAAGTCAATGTTGTGTGTAATGTACACTAATCTAGGTGTTCTGTATAGAAAATGATAAATTTTATGTTTCATGTGGTTCTTGATTAACTTGGTGTTACGTATAACACAATCCAAACTCAATGCTTTAATATAAAAACTATACTTAGTATTGTGTGAAATTCAAAATATCAAAAAGATTAATATAATTAGAAAATTAATAATTCAAAAAATCTCGGGGTCTTACGAGGAATAAAATTAAAAATTAGTGATAGGTGGGACTTATAATTATATTTCCCCTCAATACATCAATGGGTCTCATTAGACAAATAAGTTGGCTAAGTTAAATGGGTATTTACCCATAGTTTTAAAATTTCATTACACACGGCCTCAATGATAAAGATACAATGATTTCTGATATCATGGAATACAATATTAATCATTTCCATAATTGATAATTATGTAATTATTATAATTCCGGTTATTATTGCATTGATATTATCTAGAGATTTATTTTGTGATCAAGTTATTGATTAAATGGAATGTGTTTTATATTATTTACCTTTCCATATTAATTATTTATTATTTACTTATGATAGATTCTTTTGTATGTAACCCTTACTGATTATTTTAGCTCACCCTTATTTTACTTCCTTTCCCTATGTTATGAAGAATAAATTTTTTATTTAATTTCAATGATGCATAACTTTTAAATTTGTTATATTTATATTTTATAATTAAAATTTAATAAGGGAATCATATATGTATCTAGCATACCAAAACTTCTAAAATGTTTTATCATTTATGGTGATATATCTTATATCTATTCCAATATGATAAATTATTCACCATATATGGGTTACTGTATTTAGGGTTGTTTCAAAAAATAATTCATATTAATTTAATATGTTAAATAAATAAAAGATTATCCTCCATTATATTATAAATAGAAACACATCCTTTATCCTATTAACACCACCTTAAGAATTATATCTCAATAATACCCTTCAAAAATCCATTATTGACTTCCTTAGACACATTATAGAGGTTTTGGTCTTTTAAAAATACTAACCCTAGGTCCCATGATATGATATATAAATGAGTTATTTCAAGGAAGAGGTAATCACCTTAATTGAATACTTCCTTTTTAATTATTATTTTACCTCTTATTAATCTATTATATTATCCATAAAACAATAAAATATTCATCCTAAATATACATAAATGTTATTATTATCATGAAACAACCTTAATTCATCCTCTTTCCATCAAGTGGAATGTGAGAATATCGCTCATGCATATATAAGACTTACCATCTCCATGTAGCGATAAAATTAATTTAACACAAACATATTTTATTGATGAATATTTTGATGGTTTAAATGTTTATATATGATACTTATGAAATAAGTAAACTTTTTTAATGATAATATTATACCTACCTTCTTACCTTCCAAATTTCAGGAAAATGATAATGTCGATCATGCAGACATGTGGACTACTACCTCTATGAAACGATGTAATTTTTTTTATTATTGATTTACATGGATGATACTATGGTTGTATTTTATTAATATATATGATATATATGATATAATAATTATTTTTAATAGTGATTTATTATTTACATTTCTTTCGTGACATATTTCTAAATATTTTAATAGTGTCCTTGCATACGTATAACCTATCATCTCTATGAATGATGTAATCCATTTTTCTATCTATATATTTTATGAATGAATTCATAAATATATATAATGAATATATATGATATTTATATAATTATTAAAATTATAGAGATTATGTAACCCTAATCGAATTTTTTTTTTTGAAAACTATTGAACCAAAACTTTCATGAAAAATGTAGTAGATATTAGCTCAAACAGTGATATTAATAAAGAATTATAAACAAACTAGTGATTAAATGTTTTGAATAAATAATATAAGGTATGATAAATTTTATTTTTTATATAATATAATTATAATTTATCTATGCTTATTATAAAAGAAGTTCCAAAGTGTATAATGGAATTTGGACCTAAGGTTAGGGATTTCTTATCTCAGTTATATTTCTAGGAGACTTATGTCAAATTCATCACCCATTTATTTTTTGTGGTGTATATAATAACCCTTTGAAATTTAATATCATTAATATACATATTTTAATTATATTTAATGTTTTGTTTTTTTATTATTTCATGTTTTTACTCTTTAAAAGTTTAAAATATGGTAAGGGATTTACCGCCTCACTTTTATTTCAATGATAGTTAGGACAAATTCATCACTAATTTATTTTCTGTTGCAAATATACTACCACATTGAAATGTTATATCCTGAATAAAATTATTATTATTTATTTAATTTCTCTATTTATGTTATCTTTTCAAGGGTTTTATTATTCCAAAGATATCATAGTAGGAAGGGATTTTTGTATCACTTTTATTTTTGTGGGACACAAGCCATATACACTACTTGTTCCTTTAAAATGTTGTATATACCTCACATGAATGTATTTTATGATTATTATTAGGATATATGTTTGGATATAAATATAAATATATGGATATTTATTTCAGCATACTTATGATTCATAAATTACCAAATAGGTAAGGGTTTCATGTTACAATATCATTGTTTATTATTATTTTTTATGATGAAGTTATTGATGATGAAATATTATTATCTAAAAATCAATAAACGTATTAATTTTCTTATCCTATTTTTATTTCTTGAAAATAAATTTTTTTCTTTCTTTTTCCTCACCTTAAGTGGTCAAGAATCTTAAAATATTTTTTTAATATAAAGCAATTTTATTTCTCTCTTTGGTCAAAATTTTAATTTCTTCTATATCAATGTTTTCTTAAAATGGTTTTTAATTAAAGGTTTATAAATTCTTATATGGTTCATTAAATTCATTTTTTTAAATGTTTTACTTTTTTAAAAAAATATAAAGGAATATTCCTATCATTTTTTGAATGACCTACTTGTTCATTTTTTTAAAAAGTGTAAAAGGAATATTTCCTTTTAATTTAAATGACATGAACATAATTTTTCACTGTCATGACTACTCAATGATATGATGATTCATTTAAAAGTTTCTATGGTTATGTTAAAAGAAATTATTTTCCAGGATATTTTATAAAATTTTCAATTTAAGATAATTAATTTAAAAATTGGAAGCTTATTTTTCTCAAGAATGGTTTAATGATCTATTTATGGTATATCTATTCACAAAAGACCTCAAACCTTGATTTTTCTTGTGATTTAATGGGGATATTATCCAAGTATAACATCCTTATTATTTCTCTAGTTGTTTTGTGTTTATGATGATAATATGGTTATGAAACTTTTTCCTTTTACATGTGTTATGCTATGATGAATGATGAAATGTTTATGAAACCCATTCCCTTTCCACAGGTTATGTTATGATGACTTGTTTATGAAACCCATTTCTTTTCATGAGTAATAATATGATTAATATTTTTTGATCTTTTGGCACACATATGTATGATTTTCATTATGGGATATTGGTTATATTATAACCAAGGACAATGGTCATGTTATAACAAAGGATGGTGATTATGTTATAACCACAAAAGATGATCATATTATAACCAAGGATATGTGAGACCTATATATCCCTCCAATGTATTGGGTAATTATTGATGTCTATTGAGTTCAACATGGATGAAATGGGGAGTAAAACCTATAAAAACAAAACTTTACATACATAAATATTACATCTTAATAGAAACTGGTTCATTACATAACATAACAATCCATTATAGAATCATTTTGGTCTAGTTTCTTCGGAAACTTATACACATTAACAGCTAGTCCGTAAATGAGCTACATCATCTCTCATTATGTTTTTCATAACTATCACCCTTCTTAGATATATCATACATAATAACATTCATCATAACCTGGGGAAAGGAAACATGATAAAGATTGATCTTAGATGCTCTGTAAGGGAAATCAAGTGATATATAAACATATCATGAGAATAATGGTATGCGAACATGAGAACAAAATTTTAAAACCATACCCTGTATATCATATATCATAAAATTGAGTCTTAGAAATAATCTTAAAAGTTCATAATACATTAATCTAAATGAAATCAACGAATATAAACCATGAGAAAGTTACATTGTCATAAGTAATAGATTTATGGAATACACATAAGCTTAAAAACCCATTTCCTTAGTACTTCAAGGATCATTACTAAGACTAACATAGTTGATTGTATTCACTCCTCAAACTATCATGATATATAAGTTTCACTCCAAACAATATCATAGATGATAAATTCTCCTATTTAATTGGGTTCAATACCGTTTCTAGTTCTGTTTATCTCATGATATTTCAATTTCTACCCAATACATTAGGGTGAGATGATCGTACCTCCCATCACATAATAAAAATAATACATATATGTGACATAAGATCATAAAACATTAATCATATCTTATTCAATGAAAATAAATGGGTTTCACAAAAATTTCATCATATAATAAACTATGGAAAATAAATAAGTTTCATAATTATTTCAACATTCCATCATAGTATTACCTGTGAAAAATGAAGTGGGTTTAATATGAATTTTATCATGGTATGACCGATGGAAGAGAAATGGGTTTCATAATATTTTTTTCATCATAAGGAAAATAATTTAGAGAAATAATAAGAATGGTATCCTTGGATAATATCTCTATAAAATCATAAGTAACATAAAAGGATTTGATCTTATATGGAAAAATTGTTATGAAAGAAAAATCACATTCAATTATTATAGAGAAAAATATCATTTCTTTGAAAATCAATTTTTTTTAAAAAAAATCATAAAAATTTTCAAAAATACCTTTCTCTAAAAATATCCATGAAATCATATAAAGTAATATTGAATGAAAATTATGGTCATGGCGGTATGAAATTTAATTTATGTTGTACATGTTAAAACAAATATTCCGTTAACATTTTTAGTAAAATCCAAATGAGTATTTTTCAGAAAACAACATGAATATTACTTAAAAAACATAATAGTAAATCATGGGAAAAATTTAATTAATAAATAATTTTGATAATATTAAAACATTTTTTTGAAATATATTTATACAACATGGTTTTGGAAGAAAAGGGTTTTCGACTGAAGATAGAAATAAAGATGATTTTTTTCTTAGAAACATTTTTTTGTAATATTGAGTACATAATGAGAGGAAAATGATGGAAAACATATAATCTCACGATATAACCAGAGGATAAGAAACACCATATATTTCATGGTAGATATATTGTTGACACTACTTGAGAAAGTAACCCAAAATATTATTAAGATGAACTCTGGATGTTTTAAATTTCAAAGCAATATTATAAGAGTACAAAAGAAAATCAACAATACTCTCAAAGTGCTTCATGACGGAGTTGATCCACGGATCTGTAAGGACGACCTACATGGCCGACCTACGCGGCTGACCTACACGCCGACCTATGCGGCCGACCTACGCGGTCGACCTACATGGCCGACCTCTGCACCGGAAGATGGTTTATGTCCCTACACGGAGCACCTTCACGGTAGAGCTATGTGAAGTACCTGCGCAGGAAACATCTCTTCTATTAGGCCCATCCATGCGTAAAAATAGAGCCCTTGGGATCCCCATTTCCATACTGAAAAAATTTGAAAGACTCTCTAAAGCTCCCATTTTGTAGCTCTCTCACCTAGATCTCTCAATTTTCTCACGTATCTCTCTAAACCATGAGAGAAGATATAATTAAATGAGATAGTAATGTTTTTAAGTTCATCACAATCTTAACTCAACATTCATAACTGTGTGGTATACCTACGCTCCATACCAATGCGGTATACCTGCGCGGAGAAACTACATGGAACACTTGCACAAGGGACCTATGAGACCAACTCAAGTACCCTTTTTAAAAGCCATTCATGGAAGGGTATCGCCTTCCTTGGTTCCATTATCTGAAAGGGGATAAGTTGAAGCCTCCACCAAAACCTCATGACTTCTCAAACCTTTGGGTAAGGTACATCAGTGTGTCTCCTATTTGGGTTTGTATTTCCACAGTCAGAGGTTTCCCACATTCATTTCACAATGTGGTTAGGATTCATGGGATGTTTGTGGGTTTGTATATCCATAGTCACATGGACCTTTCTCCCATAAACAATGTTGGGATGTTCCTGGTTTAGAGGTGGGTTTGTAAAGACCCCTAAATTCCAAGGAATTTTTTTCATAAATTAATGGGATTTTTACGAGCCTGTGAAAATTTACGACACTTGATTTCGAGGCCCAGTGTGCCTAGAATCAATTTTGGAAGTTTTGTTCGGGTACGTTCAGTAAACGTACGAGAGGGATTTTATAACTTTTGAACCAGTGCTCGGAATTGAAATCTGAGGGCACCGTTGAACTCACAGCGTCGGTGACTATTTTGTGAGACCTTCACCACAGTTGCGTTCTATTGAGAATGGAAGTTAGTTTTTGGAGTTTCTAAGAATTAAGTTAAATAAAAATAAGTTTAGCTTATTTTTTATTTAAGTGGTTGTTAAAACCTCTAAGAAGAGGTTAGAGTTGGGGGCCACCACACCATAACCTCCCATGATAGGTTATGGTGGTGGGGTCCACCTGTGCATAATCTCCCTTGGGAGGATATTCTTGGTGGGGTCCACACAGGCTTTAAACGCCCTCTAACCCTCTTTTACGTGGGATGAAAACTCTTTACCTACCCCAATTATTTTAATGTGCCAACTCCCACAAATTTATTAATTTAAGCCTTGCAAATTAATTATTTGAATCCTTTTGAATTCATTCCCACAATTAAATAATAGAAAAGATATTATTTTATTTTTGTTAGCATAATCTTTTGGTGGAGCTAGAGGGAGGAGGAGAACTCACCAACAAAGAACACGAAGAATGCCATCTTCGACTTCATCATCTCTGAACACTTTGAGACACATGAGCGTGATAATTAGGAGTGCATGACGAATGTGGCGAATGATGAATCGATGTCCGCCTTTTCCCATGACTTCGTCAACAATCATCATCATACGAGGTAGGGGTTTTGAATTGTTTTTGTACCCATTCTTCGTCGTTTGAATTATGAAATGTGAATCGCCGATTTATATCACTGTAATGAGGAGGGATCGGACCGAACGAACACATCCCAACCCTCCCCATTTGATTGTTCTCAATTGATGATGACCGAGGTGGACCAATGTGACCGGCGCCGGACCAGCCACAAAGAAACCGACGGAGCAAGGCCGTCGGGTCGCCAAGAGGGCACGACACCATCGTGTCGCGTGGAAAAGACAGTTGCGACCAGGGTGGGCAGTGGTAGAGGCGCGCAGCGCGTCGCACCACGTGGAGGGTAGTTGGAGGTCGTGGCCATACCAAGCCGCCATGGAGGGGACACGACACCATCACGCCACGCGGAGGAGCTGGAGTCCGCGACCAGGTCGGGCCGCGGTGGAGGAGGCGCAGTGTCGTTGTGCCGTGCGGAGCAGGGGAGCCCCGACCAGGGTGGGCCACGGCAGAGCAAGTGCAGCGGCTGGCACCTCGGCTAGTCGGGAGAAGCGAGACCCCGTTAGGTCCCGCATGTTCTGGACTGGCACCACCTGGTGTCGGTTTTGTCTCACACCCAAACAGAAAATCTATTTGGGTAGCTAGGGGGTGCGTGGTTTCCCCCTGGCCGCAGCTAAGGAGGTACCCTGTCGGGCCGTCGAGTCGCCAGGCTGACCGGGCTGCTGGGCCACTGGGCCGCGGGCTGCTGGGTCGCTAGGCTGCTGGGCCAACTGGGCCGATGGGCCGCCCTTAGTCCAGGCCTACCCCTCAGGCTGAGCCGCCATCGGGTCGGGCCACCCATTCAGGTCGGGCTGCCCACTCGGGTTGGTCCGACCACTCGGTTTGGCCCGCCCCCTCAGACTGAGTCAGACTCGCGGACCGGGTTGAACCATGTTGGTCCAACTGGGTTGAACTGAACCTGGACCTGTTTGGTCAGTTACACCTTTTTGCCCATATCCTGATCTACGGGTGTCTGATCGACGAACCTTCTCCAGGGACTGAAATCTTAGAGTGAGACGGTTCTTTTAGAATATCCCACTTGAGATTTGGACATAGTTGGAGTATAGTAGGGTTTGTTTGAACCTAAAAACCAATCGGGACCCTGGAACGAAAATTTCAATAACTCACAGACCGGGCGTCTGATTGACATGTTGTCTATTGCGTTGAGACCCCTATGACAAGGCAGACCATTGAGATACTTCTACTTGGGTCTTCGTTGCAGTTGGAGTACCGACCAGTAGCTCATGGAGCGAATCCTCCCAGAGACTAACGTGCGGAGTTCGAAGACCTAGTAGTTGGCTGAGACCTGACAACTGCTGACTATTCGACATGGAGTGTTTCGACTAGCCTAGTGGGAAATGCCTCTGTGTGGCGCGGAAAGCCCATAGTGGGGAGTGCCTCTGTGTGACACAGAAGACCGACGGTACTCAATAGGAGGAGTACCTCAGTAGGCTACAATGGGGAGCGCCTCTGTGTGGGCACAACAGACCCATGGCAGGGAGCACCTCTGTGTGATGTAGCAGACCCACAGTACTCAATAGGAAAAGTACCTCAGTAGTCAAAGGATAGTGGGAAGCACCTCTGTGTGATGCGGCAGGCCCACTATACTCGATAGAGGAGGAGTACACCATCAGGTGAGTTTCCCACAGAGTGACTGGGATTGTTACCTAATATTACCCCTAGAATAAAATCTTGGTTTGAGCTGAGTCAATTACTTTTCTGTTTCCTTGTGATTGAGATGGGTTACGAGATAACTTAGCTATATGTATGGGCATATACCTAAGTAAGGGCTATCTGTTGATTCTTTACTTTTTGGATATCCTTATTGGATATTGTGAGACCTTGAGGGTCTCGAGCTCCCTTATGAGTGTCATTATACTCACACCTGCATGGGATATACTCACACCTTGATGTGTTGGTTGCAGACGACGAACAACGCTGATTGAGGCAGAGAGTAGTAGGACTGGACGCTACCCAGAGGTGGACCACTCGGATTGATGGTTCATGGAGCAGACGGATGGACGTGGATTGCAAAGGAGGCCAACTGTACCTACCCTTCAGGTAGGAACCCCAGAGGACGACCCAGTAGCTACTTTACTTGATTCTAGTTGTACTTTTACGCTTCCTTGTACTTTACTATTGGGCTTGTATTTTTGGCCCCCTTTACTTTCAGCACACTCTTTTGTATACAGTTTACTTAGTGTTTTACATTCTATTGTTTACTCTGTTGTGTGTGTTTCAGTTTATAAATTCAATGCCTTTATAGTTTAGGGATTTAAGCCTTTGGTGCTAGTCACCATCCCCTGGCCTATGGAAGACAGTCTTGGGGTAGTCATGATACGGGCCCTGAGGGACGGTTCGTGATAAATTGGTATCATAGAAGATGGTTCTACTGTAGAACATAGGACTCTGATATTTCTTTTCTATGAAGCAATAGTGTTAAGGTTACTAAGTGTGGTTTTTAGTTTAGGGAGTCTAGTGTTGGTGTGGGCGGCCGACGTATCCATACACCAGGACCCTGACTACTAATTTCTAACTTAGTGCATGAAAAAATTGATTCCTCAACTAGGTCAGCTCACCAAGTAAAATCTTTTGACTGTGTCACATCTGTTTCTTTCAGGATGCCTCCCTGTGGATAACCAGTTATAGCCCCGAGAGTCATACACTCTGACAACCCACCGAGCGACGAGGCATCGGTATAGGGCCCTTTACCAACAGAGGCACCAGCAGTACCATTTCCTGTTAGTCCACTGATGCCACCAGCCCTAGAACCAGACGATGCACACCACATGAGTGCATTGCATGAGTTCCAGCACCAGAGGCCACATAGGTTCCAGGGAGAGATGGACCCACAGGCGGGTGAGGATTGGCTGGAGGCTGTATTGAGAGTTTTCATGCTAGTAGTGACACCAAAAGACTACATGGTGATTCTTATTATGAGTCTTCTTCAAGCAGCAGCATGCATATGGTGGGGCCTGATGCTCTAGGTCCCCGACGAGGAGAAACTTCTATGGGAAGTCATCGAGAGCCTGTTCCAGGCAGAGTTTGTACCATCCACCTTCGTGAAGTGTGGATACAAGAGATACTTCATCTACAGCAGGGAAACATGAAAATAGAATAGTACTCAGCGAGGTTCACCGACCTCTATCGCTACTCCACAGATATGGTGAAGGACCCATTCTTCAGGGCCCAGACCTTCGAGAAGGGGATCAGGAGAGAGATCAGGGGATCGATGATCTCCCTCAGCATCCTGAGTTAGGCAGAGGTGTTAAAGAGAGCCCTCCTAGTAAATATTTTCCTTGCTAAGCAGTCTCCAGCAGCGAGACCCACCACTAGCCGACATGCATCTGAGTCTTCTACAGCTCGTAGTAGACAGATGACTTAGAGGTCCAAGAGGCCCATACACACATGGGGTGAACCGCATGACTCAGAATCAGTTGTGCGGGGCACACAGAGCATAAATACATATTTCAGGAGAAGATAGTGTTACTCATGTGGTGGGAAGGGTCACATGGCTCGTGACTGTCCAACCCACTGTTTAGATGATCAGCAGACAGTTGAGGGACCTTCCAGGTAGAGGCTGAGGTTCGATCGAGGCGGTCCGTAGGGCGTAGGAGAATGTGGCATAGGATCTAGTCGAGAGGCTAATGGTGGACGACGTTATGAGGTGTTACCACCACCACCACTAGGAGGTCCACCCCGACTGCATGGAGCTGGTGGAATGGGTAGATCTCAGCTTCAGGAAGTTGAGGCATACAACCATGACACTCTGGAGATTATTTGAGGTACCATTTTGTCTACTCCACCTTAGCTGTATTTCTTATAGACACAGGTGTCCGTCAATCTTTTATTTCCACTGCCCTCGTTCGGAGCTCGTAGATTCTGACAGAGTCGTTGGCTCGATCTTTACAGCTAGAGACTCCTACGAGAGCAGAATTGACAATTAGACATTGGTTCCGGCAGTGTGAGATTACTCTAGTAGGCGACAGATTCGGATGGTATCTCCTCATAGCGGCATCGAGGCCTTACGACGTCATCTTGGGTATGGACTAGTTATCTACAGTCCATGCTCAGATTGATTGTATTAGGCACAAAGTGCTGTGTGCCCGCACGTATGGGACTAGGTTCACCTTCATCAGCAAGAAGGGAACCTTTACAGCACAGGATGGACTTACTCAGAGGAGGGTGAAGCCGATCACTCAGTAGTTGTCTTTCCATAACCTCAGAGTAGTTGATGTGGAGAGTCATACTTATCCTGTAGTGGTGTACTAGTACACAGATGATTTCCTTGACGATGTTCCAGGACTATCTCCTCATAGAGAGGTGGACTTCTACATTGATCCGTACCACCTAGATGACACCGATATCTACTCCAGCATATTTTATGGCTCCCACTGAGCTTCGTGAGCTACGGGTACAGCTTGAGGACTTGCAGGGGAAGGGATTCATCTAGCCCAGTGTTTCTCCCTGGGCAGCCCCGAATATGTTCGCCAAGAAGGCAGATGGGAGCTTGAGGATCTTTTTCGACTACCATCGCATGAACCAGGTGACTGTGAAGAACAAGTACCCACATCCGAGGATTGACGACCTCTTTGACCAGATCAAGAGAGCTTGATGGTTCTCGAAGATAGTCCTCTGATCAAGAAATCACTAGCTCAGAGTTCAAGACAAGTATGTGCAGAAGATGGACTTCAGGTGTCGGTAGGGCCACTACAAGTTCTTGGTTATGCCCTTCGGCGTAACCAATTCTCCAGCAGTGTTCATGTGTCTCATGAACCGGATCTTCCATCCATACCTCGATCGCTTTGTCGTAGTCTTCATTGATGACATTTTGATCTACTAAACTATTTAGGAGAAGCATGCCTTCCATTTGCAGGTAGTACTGGACAAACTCCAAGAGCACCGGCTTTATGGTAAGCTCTAAAAGTGCCAGTTTTGGATTCGATAGGTTCACTTCTTGGGAAACGTCATCTCGGAGGATGAGTTGCAGTGGATCCAGTGAAGATTGAGGTTGTACTTGCTTGGGAGCCACCCAGGAGTGTGACGGAAGTATGGAGTTTCATGGGTTTGGATGGATACGATCAAAGGTTCATTCCAGAATTCTCCAAGGTTACAGCACCACTATCATCCTTGATAATGAAGGTCAACCCTTCGTGTGGTCGGAGAGATGCCAACAGAGCTTTATAGAGTTGAGGTAGAAGCTGACTCGTGCCCCTATCTTTAGACTTACAGAAGAAGGTGTAAGGTATGTAGTCTACTGCAACGCATCAGAGACCGGACTCGAGTGTGTCCTGATGCAGGAGAGATCTGTGATTGTGTATGGTTATCGGCAGCTGAGACAACATGAGCAGAACTACACTACCCATGAACTAGAGTTAGCAACAATGGTATTCACCTTGAATATGTGGAGGAAATATCTTATGAGCAAATGTTTTACTATGTACTCTGATCACAAGAGTCTCAAGAATATCATCTCTCAGAAGGACGTGAACCTGAGACAGCGGTGATGGATTGAGCTCCTCTAGGACTATAACATCAATACAGTCTATACTCCTAGGAAAGAAAACATTGTTGTGGATGCACTCAGTAGAAGACCTTGTATATAGCTGCTAGGAGAGGAGATAGAGCGGTTGGCTGCCTTGCAGATATCCTTTGTGGATAGGGATAGAGAAACCTATCTACAATCTCTTAAGGTCACTCCTCCACTTCATAAATGAGTCAAGGAGGCACAACGTGGGGATGCTGACTGCGAGTCGCGACGTGCTCAGATATCCACAGGGCAGGCACCTGATGGATTCCCTGAATGTGGGGAGCACATCATCCTATTCAAAGAATGTACCTTAGTACCAGTTGAACTTCAGGAGGAAGTGTTGAGGGAGTTCCACATATACCCTTTGGCGGTACATCCAGGAGTGGAGAAGATGTATCAGGACTTCAGATGACAGCACTGGTGGCCAGGTATGAAGAAGGAAGTAGTAGAGTTTGTCCCACAATGCCTCATTTGTCAGCAAGTGAAGGTGGAGCACCAGGTACCAGCAGGCTTGGTCCATCCGTTAGAGGTCCCATAGTGGATGTGGGATGGGATATCCATAGACCTCGTGAAGGGTATTACACGTACATCTAGGGGGAATGATTTTATATGGGTGATTGTTGACCGACTCACCAAGTCAGCCCACTTCTTACCGATTAGAGAGCAGGGATCAGTACAGAGCTTAGGACGCCTATATGTACAAGATGTAATGCATTTTGATGGAGTAACTTCTTCTATTTTCTCTGACTATGATGCAAAGTTTACTTCCAAATTATGGAAGGGGTTTCAGGAGGCTTTCGGGACACAGCTTCACTTGAGCACTGCCATCCATCCTCAGACAGATGGTCAGACTGAGTAGACCATCTAGACCCTCGAGGACATGTTCCATGCTTGTGTTGTTGACTTCGGTCACAACTGGGAGGATCAATTACCTTTGGTGGAGTTTTCCTACAATAATAGCTATCAATCCACCATCGTTATGGAACCTTTTGAGGCCTTGTATGGTCGACCTTGCAGATCACCACTGTGCTAGACATACCTAGGGGAGTCAGCACTAGTGGGACCAGAGATGGTACGGGCTACCACGAAGAAGGTTCAGATCATCCACAAGCGGATGAAGACATTAAAGAGTAGATAGAAGTCTTATACTGATAGGAGATGGAGACCTCTGTAGTTCGAGAATAGCGAGAAAATATTTCTATAGGTCTCAAATCGATGAGGTCTACGGAGATTTGGACGAGGTGTCAAGTTATCTCCACGATTCATTGGGCCTTTCCAGGTCCTCAACAGAGTAGGCGAGGTGCCTTACCACCTAAATCTTCCACCTCAGTTGCACTGGGAGCATGATGTATTCCACGTATCTTAGATGAGGAGATACGTGCACGACCCTTCACACATCATCTACCACAAGGATATGGACATCGATGACGGGGAAATATTCACGGAGGTTCTAGTAGAGATTGAGGATCAAGAGGAGTGGGTCCTATGTGGATGGTTGATACCTCTGGTGCGCGTTCTCTGGCAGCGCGGGAAACTCTAGGAGAGAACATTAGAGCAAGAGGCCCAGATGTGTGCTCAATACCCCCATTTGTTCTCTTAGTTCGAGTTATAGCTTATGGGGATGTAAAGCCCTGAGGTGGGGAGAATATAAAGATTCAGAAATTCTGTGGAAATTTTTTTCTTAAATACATGGGATTTTTATGAGCCAGCAAAAATTTATAATGCTTGATTCTGAGGCCCGGTGTGCCCGGAATCAATTTCTGATGTTTTGTTCAGGTACGTTCAATAAACGTATGAGCAGGATTTTATAAATTTTGAACCACTGCTCGAAATTGAAATCCAAGGGCACCGTTGAACTCTCAATGTCGATGATTAGTTAGTGATACCTTCACCGCAGTTGCGTTCTTACGAGACTGGAAGTTAGGTTTTGGAGTTTTTAATAATTAAGTTAAATAAAAATAAGTGTATATTATTTTTTACTTAAGTGGTGGTTAAAACCACCACGAGGAGGTTATAGGTGGGGGAAACCACACCATAACCTTTCATGAGAGGTTATGGTGGTGGGTCCCACCCGCGCATAACCTCTCTTGGGAGGATATTCTTGGTGGGGCCCACATGATCTTTAAACTCCCTCTAACCCCCATTTTATGTGGGATGAAAACTCTTCACCTTCCCCCATTATTGTAATGTGCCAACTCTACAAAATTAATTAATTTAAGCCTTGTAATGAATTAATTGAATCCTTTGGAATTCATGCCAACAATTAAATAATAAACAATCTATTATTTTATTTTTTGTTGGCATAATCTTTTGGTGGAGCCGGAGGGAGGAGGAGAACTCACCAATGAAGAATGCAAAGAACGCCATCTTCCACTTCATCACCTCCAAACACTTTCTGATGCACGAGCGTGAGAATTGGGAGTGTGTGACGAACACGGAAAATGACAAATTGACGCCCGCCTTTTTCTATGACTTCATCAACGATCATTGTCATACGAGGTAGGGGTTTTGAATTTTATTTATACCTGTTCTTCATATTTCGAATTATGGAATGTGAATCGCTGATTTATATCACCGTAACGAGGAGGGATCAGACCACATGAACACGGCCCGACCCTCCCCTTTTGATTATTCTCATTTGATGATGATGGAGGTGGAGCAATGCGACTGGCGTCAGACCGGCCGTGAAGAAACCGACAACGCACGGCCACCAGGTCGCCAAAAGGGCACAACACCGTCATGCCATGCAGAAAGGAGAGCCACGACTAGTGCGGGCTGGAGCATAGGTGCGCGGAACCGTCCCGTCGTGAAGAGGGTAGTAGAAGACCATGGCCATGCCGGGCTGCGGCGCTGTCGTGCCGCACGGAGGAGCTGGAAGCCGCGGCCAGGCCGGACTGCGGTGGAGGAGGCATGGCGTCGTCGCACCGCGTGGAGAAGGGGAGTCGCGGCCAGGGCGGGCCGCGACGGAGCAGGAGGAGCAGCTGGCTGCTCGGCTAGCTGGGAGGATTGGGACCCTGTCAGGTCCCGCGTGTGCTGGATCGGCACCACCTGGCGCGGGTTTCGTCTCACACTCGAATGAAAAAGTCATTCGGGTTGCCAGGGGGCACACGGTTTCCCCCTGTTAGTGGCTAAGGTGGACCCTCTCTGGGCCGCCTGGTCGCCAGGCCGACCAGGCCGCCGGGCCAATCGAGCCGCCGAGTCTCCAGGTCGACCGGGCCGCTAGGCCAACCGGGCTGTTGGGATGCCCTTAGGCCGGACCGCCCCCTCGGGTCGGGCCGCCATCGGGTCGGGCCGCCAACTCGGGTCGGACCGACCACTCAGGTCAGGCTGCCCCCTCGGACCTGGTCGGACCCGCGGACCGGGTCGGACGGGGTCAGTCCGACGGGGTCAGAACGGACCCGGACCCGTTTGGTCAATTACACCTTTTAGCCCATATTCAGACCTACGGGTGTCCAATCGACGAACCGTATGTGGCGACAGAAAGATTAGATCAAGAAGGTTTGTTTGGCATATCCCACTTGAGATTTGGACACAGTTGAAGCATGGTCGGGTTGGTTTGAACCTAAAAATCAACCGGGCCCCTGGAACGGAAATACCAATAATTCATAGACCGGGCGTCTGATTGACGTTCCGTCTGTTGCGTTGAAACCCCTATGACGAGGAAGAACTTTGAGATAATTCTACTTGGGACATAGTGACAGTTGGAGTATTGACCAGTAGCTCATGGAGTAGATCCTCTCGGAGACGATCGTGTGGAGTTCGAAGACCTAGTAGTTGGCTGAGACCTGACGACTGTTGACCATTCGACACAGAGTGTTTTGACTAGGCCAGTGTGAAGCGCCTCTATGTGACGCGACTTTCTCGCAGTGGGGAGAGCCTATATGAGAAGTGTAAGACCCATGATACTCGACAGGAGGAGTACCTCAGTAGGCTACGAGGGGGAGCACCTCTGTGTGAGCGTGGCAGACCCGTGGTGGGGAGCACCTCTGTGTGACGCAGCAGACCCACGATACTCGACAGGAGGAGTATCTCAGCAGTCCAAGGATAGTGGGAAGAACCTATGTGTGACGTGACAGACCCACTGTACTCGATAGAGGAGTATTACACTATCATCAGGTGTTCTGATAGAGTGACTAGGGTTGTTACATGATACTACCCCCTAGAATAAAATCCTGGTTTGAGGTTGAGTCAATGAATTTTGTGTTTCCTCATGATTGAGATGGGTTACTTGATAACTTAGGTATATGTATGGGCATATAACTATGTAAGGGATATCCGTTGATTCTTTAAATTGTATTTATCCTTGTTGGATATTGTGAGACTTTGAGGGTCTCCGGTTCTATACTGAGTATCATTATACTCATACCTGCACAGGATATGCCCACACCTCTATGTGTTGGTTGCAGATGATGGACAGCGCTGACTATGGCAAAGAGTTGCAGGACTGGACAGTACCTGGAGGTGGACCACTCGGAGTGACAGTGCATGGAGCGGATAGACGGACATGGAGTGCAGAGGAGGCCAACTATACCTACCCTTCAGGTAGGAACCCCGTAGGACAACCCAATAGCTGCTTTACTTGCTTCTAGTTGAACTTTTATGCTTCCTTTTACTTTACTATTGGGCTTGTATTTCCGGCCCCTTTTACCTTTTGCACACTCTTTTGTATACAGTTTACTTAGTGTTTTACATCCTATTGTGTACTCTGTTGTGTGTGTTTCAGTTTATAAAGGCAATGTCATCCCATTTTAGGGATTTACGCCTTTGGTTCTAGTCTCCAGCCCCTGTCCTATGGAAGGCGGGCTTGGGGTAGTCACGATACGGGCCCTGGGGGAAGGGTCATAGTAAGGTTGGTTACCGATCTCACCCTTTTCTAATAGGAGACCGGAACCTCAGGTCTCTGGTAGAGAAGGTTCACGTCACAGTTGGTGTTCCATGCAATCATAGAGAAGTCTTCCTCCCCTACTAGAACCAATTTCAGGGCAGCCATCCTAGTATAAGCCCCTCACCTTCACCCCTTCTTCCTTACATTGGACCCTTGTACAATGTAAATAGAACAGAGGGAAGGTTCATCACCTCACCCTCTTCCATGGTGGATGTGACCTCTTCCATAAGCCGGGAGGAAAAAATTGAAAGTGTGAATGACTTTTTTGAATCTTTTACATTCACTTGTTTCTCATACTGAGCAGTACTCACATGAGCTTAGATATTTTTCATGATCACAACATTTTCACAACAGAAGGAACTATGAGAACTCTGATTCCTGTTCAAACTAGGATACGTAGGAAGCTCTTTCAGGGCCCGAGCTCACTGGATATCCTCCTTAGGAATCCAACCCTAATTCCCCCAATATGGTCATCATCCTTAGGAAATAATCCCCAAATTCAATCCTCAAATCATCAAGTCATCCTTTTCAAGAATTAATCCCAAAATCATCTCTCTCAGAGGACTATACTCTCCTATGATATTTATCGAACTACATGGTCTTTGATTATCATCTATATGGGATACGTAGGAATACTCCTTGAGGTTCAAACCCAACACTTCAAATCAACCCTGTTCTCCTTGGGAAATATTCCCAATAGGGTCTGATCCTACTTGGAAACATGTATCCCTTCAAAAGTTCCATGGGATGCTTCTGCATAAGTCCCACACTAAGTTTTGACTAAGCATCATTCACTTAGAGGTCCTTATTACATGACCTTAAAAGGTATGATGTGTCCTATTAAGTGGCACCGAACTATGAGGGTTATGATTCCTTTTACAAGGATATTTAGGTAGCTTATTTTATGAGCATGATCCCAAGGATAAAACAAACCTTCGTCTCCCAGAATGACAATAAAAATACAGAGTGCCCCACTGAGTGGATTAAAAGATAGTATCATTATAACGATGATTAAAATAATCTCTAGTTGGTATATTATAGGATACCATTAATGGAAGGCCTCGAATACATACATATGTTTCCATTGATGAAGAACCCTGAATGCCTACGGATGATTCTAAATTTTACCCATGTTAATAACTGATTATAAATTCCATGGGATACTTATGATATAATTGGTGAATTAATAAGGATTCATGAAAATATTTTAATCTCACAAAGAGAGTCCTATAGAAGAAAATAATTCCCCCCAAAAGGGTGTGATGAGTTCGACCTCCCATCCTCTCGACCAATGAACATTCTTATGTATCATAAAGTTAAAAACGTAATGAACGTCTGCCTTTGGAAAGTAGGTCCTCTTTGCATAAATAAATGTTGGAAGTTTCCATTTCTATGAATAAATCCAATGGAAACCACATTGAAATAGTGATTCTTAAATCTAGAACACACATTTCAAGGAACTACGAAAAAAATGGTTATCCCGACGTGAATCCTTAACTAAGTTAATAATGTTACCCACTTGTTTGGACTTTATAAATTGATAAAAGAAGGCCAAACAAAGGAATCAATCATTCTTGTATCCATATAAAAAGATGTTTCTTTAAAGGAGTTTGATTTGTCTCAGTTTTCCACATAAATACCTTCAAACCAAAGAATGGCTTTCTCCAAGACAACAGTTGTGAACTTCTCGAACACTGTTTAAGCTGGATCTCCGTCATCAGGAAGGAAATTATCACCAAACTAGTGTCTTCAAAGTTGGGTCTCTAATGTGATGGTAAAATAATATCTCCAGTATGGTACAATCTAGACTTTGAAGGCTGATCGATAGGCCCTCTAGGTCAACAATAATCCTCAATAATTTGGACAATGATGACCAATGATCAAGAAGAAGAGGGTGTAAACCACCGTCTCCAACTATTTCAGGTCCTTATCCCTGGAATTCAATAACTAGTACCTCTCCTACTATAGGGAGGTGGATCAAGGGGTCACTCAAGGCCTCAATTCAAGAATGTTGGAGTCCTTCCTGAGGACTCCCACCAGCAATCGCCACTAGATTCATGTGGTAGTGTACCCCCAACATGATGGGGGTGTTGCCTCGGGACATTCAGCCTAGGAAACTTAGACTCGGGCATGCAAGACAAACCACCAGGGACAATGTCAGCTCAACAGGGAGAAGGTTCTCACATCTGCCTCTTCCAGAAAAGTACATCGACCAAATGTGATGGAAAACAACGAACGGGAACGTACACCAGTCCGTCCTAATTTTGTTACTCATCAGTCTCGTCTGATAGAAACCCACCAATCCCACCAGAGACACTCGGTGTAGTAAGGTGAACAGGCATATACACCTGCACATAAGTTATCATCAAATTAGCAGGCTCATCTGACAGCATTTAAAGAGGCCCGCCAATCTAATATGGTAAAAACTAGAAAACAAAAAAATACACCAATCTATAATCACCAATTATGTCAGCAGTCTCTTCTTCCAGTATTGAAAGAAGTTTATCAACCATACTTTATGGGAAATAATCTGTAGGCACATATACCTTCCAATGTTCATCAAGCTACCAACAGTCTCGTTTGGTAGCACCTGGAGAAGTAGGTCAAAAATCTCCGACGACAAATTTGGTGCAGACCCAACTCTATACCCACATGAATTAGTATTGTCAATACCCATTGACAAGAAAAGGAGTACAGGATTCGGAACATACACCTACTCCCGATATGTAATGGAAATATATTCCCATTCCCATCGCTGATGTCACCAAACACATCTTATCAATGGTGAAAGGGAAGAGCCATATTCCTTCCCATATTCTGGAAGCATGCCGAGATATTTTAACAACTCCTTTAGTAGTATTAGGGGAAAACAAATAAATCTATCCCCACACATGGGTTTAAAAATCGGCATGCCATACCAGAGCAGATACACACCTCTGTTCCAGTCCATGAGGGTAATGGGGCATATTCCCCCATATCATGCAGACAACAGGATCGGGAACATACACCCTTTCCAATTGGAGTTAATCGGTCTGTTCTAGTAACTACTCCAAGGTAGGCACATACACCTTCCCATTATAACCACTTATCCCAGTTGGTTTCCCCAACTAAGTATAAGAGAGTATTCAAAAATAAGTCTTTCCAAATACCATTGGAAAATGAAGAGTCAAGTTGTGATTTTGTTTCTCTTAATACTATAGTTCTTGAAGCCCTCATACATTTATCTGTAGATGGTCAAGATCCTACACTCTTGTTACCAAATTTTGGGATTGGTAGTTGTAATTCTAATGTTTCTCATTAGACACTTCATCATGAAGGCTTTATTCATGAAAATTTGGTCAATCCAGAGTTCTTATCTCCAGATGAGAGCCACGACAACCCTATGTGTGGCCAGAAGACCAAGGAGCAATAAGATTTATATCTTTTTTTAATCCATCATGGTGATCCTCCCAATGATGGCATTCACTTTGAAATTATTCTCTGCATTAGTATTTCACATTGTCAATACAATTCCATAATTGAAAATGTAGTGATGAGAAAGCCTTCCTATCTCAAGGCACTTGAAAACCCAAGGCCAGTCATGTTTGATGCCTTGTCATTTATAGGTGAAACACTTTCCCAACCAAAATACATATTAAGGGAACAATCATTCTCCAATAGTCCCTTGGGTCATTTGTATTCTAATATAGAGCATCCAATTTGGTTAGACCAAGTGGAGAAACCTCTAGTGAAAGATGATGAATATGTGTTAAACATGATAAAACAATTGGCTAAAAGAGAAATACCAGTCATGTACTGGCCTTTGGAAAATCTCATTATGATATTTCAAAATTGTTGACAGAAGATTTCATTCATGACATTCGTCTCAACTTATGGAAAACTCTTCGTCATTTGAAAACCAAAGTATTACCATATGATGAATATCAAAATCATGTAAATGTAATAGAAGGGCTACAGTGCCAAATTGACTTGGCATCTCTTTCAGTTTCCCAACATCCAAGGGTTGAAAAACAACAGAGAATCCTTCAGCACGCATGTCTCAATGCTCTAAAGAGGCTATGCCAATTAATTTCGGATTCCCCATCTAAGTTCATTTCAGAGGATGAGGTACATATGGAGCATTGCATTTCACTGCACTCCAAAATCAGAAAATTCTGCCAATAGTGGTCTCATGCAATGTTATTGCCCACGGCCGACCCCAATCAATAGGTTTTTTATGTAATCAAATGTACGCTCAAGAACAGGCCCTAACCAGTTCTCATCAAAATCAGGCCCAATGAAAAGAAGTTGTTGAGATACTTTTACATCAAGCCTCTGAGAATATTGAGAAGGAGATCGATTTAGAAGATGTCAGGCATCAGAGGATGAAAATGTCTGAAATGTCATAGAGATCTTCTAAAACAGATGATTTGAGTGATTTTTGGATGATGCGCCAAGCTAATGTCCAAACCAAAATCCACAAAATCAGAAGTGTAGTTGCATGAATTTCATCTGTAGTAGTTCAAGAATCACCCTAGTTTTCCAGGATGGGGGATCATTTAATTCAACCATTAAATTCATTAAAAAATGTTCAAATATTTGAAGACGAATATCAGGATCAACCCCAGCCTGTATGGCTAGGGGCATTTTCACATCTATAATCCTCTCTTCAATAGAAGTCAGTTTTCCCCTGATTAGTGAAGAAGCCACAAGGAAAGCATACAACTGAACTATCCAATGATTCCCTTAATGTTACTATCCGCGAAACAGATCCATGGAATTCTTCATATAAGAGAAAGGAGTCTCGTGAAAGTAAAAAAGGGAGACGATATAGCAGAAACACTGACAGAATTCCATCAATGCATTATGTGTCAGGGAAAGTTATTAACACCATTACAAAAGATCCTCCAGAAAATAAGTCCAGTTCAGAGGAATCATAAGATGAAGTTCTTGTTCGTAATACGGTACACACCGTGGGAAATGAAGAAGTTGTATGTACCCAAAATCATAGGCTTACACAGAATCTATGTATTCCTTCAAATAACCAAACCCCCCCCCCTCTGAAAGAAATCTAACAAGGGGAAAGGAAGAAAAGTCCAATTGCATCTCACTTTTCCACTGGAGAAGGTCAATCACATTCACTTGAAGAGATATTTGCATAGCAAGAAGAGGAAATTAAGTAGTTGAAAAGGCACAACACATAGTTACTTCAAAACAACATTTCTGCTAGATAGTATACCCAGGAAAGTCCTCACCTTCCAAATCCTATAGGAGCTCTTCAGAAAATATGATTTGTAGTAACTAAAAACACGGATAATGAATTCCCTCCATTGGGTATACAACCAAGGCAGGTATCAGCACCACCATCAGTGGTTTTACCAGTTGTTGCATCATCTCAAGTTCCAGTTTCTATACCTGCACAGAATCCATCTCATATGGATATTCCCCAAATTCTTATGACCAAAATTGAATCATTAATGACTCGGTTAGAAGCTATGAAGGAACAACGTGCACCAGTTTAGCCGGAAAATATAGCTTACCCTGAATGGGTGGATACAGTTCCTTCCCCAACAAATTTTGTGAATACCACATTCCCAATTTTTAATGGTTCGAGAGATCTAGAAAAAACACTTAACACATTTTGTTTCTCATTGTGATCTTATGATGGGAACTTCTCAACAACAAGAAGTAGTTAAGATTAGGTTTTTTGTGCAGTAATTACAAGGACCAAGTTTTTTCGGGTATACATATTTGCAATATCAATCAATTAATGGATGGGAATATCTCCGTTAGAAATTCCTTCTTCAATTTAGCTCAACACTACCAAAGAGGATAGTTTTTTATCTTACCAATTGTAAACAAAGGGAGAATGAAAGAGTTTCAGATTTCATTTCTCGAAGGAATGGATTAACATATTTCTTATGTTTAGCACTCCCTCAAGAAGAGTTTCTTCCAATAATTGTGGCAAATCTACGTGATGAATTATGCACACCATTAATCCCTGTGAAATAAAAAGGAGGGTTTTGAGACCATACTTCAATTTCTCAGCAGATAGAAGACTCTATTATAAAAACTAAGGCTACAACTCTTGTAATTCCATCAGATCCAAGAAGGATAATAGGAAAGGTATAAGCTGCTATAGTCACACTCAAATAGGAACCTGTACCTGCTTCTACTTCTAGACCTCCATCATACCGAAGGTCTTCACTTCCTTAGAATCATCAACAAGGACCACCTTGTCAATATGATCAAAGAGATCAAAGGAAGAAATAGTTTGAGGAATTAAAGAACAAAGTTTATTCTTTCAGAAATGAGCAAGTTCCTGGTTATTTCATCTTAGCCTTAGAAAACAATTTGGTTTAGTTGTCAAGGCTGAAGAAGCCAAATAAAGATGGATATGAAGATCGTCCGAATTATTGCACCTTTCATCAGATTTTGGGACACCCCAATTAGGAGTGATTTGTTTTCAAAGACCTTATTCAAAAGATGGTAGACTATGGAAAAGTGAAATTGAAAAGTTCATCAACTCAAGTAGCATGTGTTACTGCTACCAATACAGAGGAAGAGGGAGAATGGAAAGAGGTTAAAATTAAAAGTGTACAAAAATATGATGATTAGATGATCATGAAAACGATCAACCAGGCTCAAAATAATTAATGAACACATTTGAAACAACCAATTGTGTCTCCTACTACTCCTACCAGAGAAAAATAATCTTCACCAAAAGGCCATTCCTTAAATAATAAAAGTGATCATAAAGACAAAGAGCAGTCAGAAGAAGACGAGCTCGTGTCATAGCCAAAATTATCCTTAACCCTAGAAGATTTTATTCCATCTATTTCAAAATCACGTGCACTGCCCCACCAAACGGTACAACCAGGAATAACTTGTCAAGAGGAATATTCTTCAGAAGAATAATTGATCTTTGGTTCTATTAATGTTATCAATTTAATAGAGCCTTATTCCAATGGTGATTTTGTTTGTAGTGATTCAGAATTCATTGTTCCTAATTGGGGAAATAGAGGAAGAGGCCAAAGTTGAGGATACAGGGGAAGAAGTGGGAATTTCAGAAACCACCATTTTAACTCTACCCCTGCTCGAACCATATATGTGGCAGAAGCTTGTAGAAGGGCCCTTTAACGGGCTCAATAGGAGAAAGGAGTTTCTTTTATGAAAGACAGTCTTGGCTCTAACACATTTATTTTAGAGGACCAATTAGAAGTAATTCCATATTCCTCTCAGCAATTGAATATACCTAGTCAGTCTAATATTCTAAATTCAGAAATATCCCCCACTTCTTTTTCAACACAAAATACGAATACATCAGACACATAAACTTCTAAAGAACCTGCAAAACTGCATTTATATGCTAGGAAATGAAAACCTTTGGACCAAATGTATGATGATTTGAAACAATTAGACCAAGTACCAGCCAAGTTATAAATTTTGGATGCTTTGAATCTATCCAAAAATCTTCAAGCGGCACTCATTGAGGCTTTATCAAGTCCTCAAGAGTTTGAAACCTAAGTTGCTGCTGCTGAGGTTTACCATATATAGAATGATTCTGCAGAATGTCATGTTGTCGTATATTTTACAAATTAAGATGAATACCATGTGGTACATGGTCATATCAGACCATTGTATATATCTGTCAAGGTCAATGAGATAGATATCCGACGATCCTTCTTTGATAATGGATTTGGGGTCAACCTCATTCTCATTCTTACACTTTGTCAATTGGGCCTGAATGAATCTGAATTATCCCCTTTGACATTAATATTTCAAGGATATGATAAGAATGAAAAAGAACATCTGGGAAAAATTACCCTCAGAACTGATTTTGGAGATCTTGTGTCTAATTCATATTTCATGGTTGTTCGTCCGGACATGGCCTTCCATATTCTTCTTGGAAGGCCTTGGTTACATCAACATGCAGCCATACCTTCATCATACCACCAATGTCTAAAATACCTTTTCAATGGTCAAATAGGAACATTGTATGGTGAAAATCCTCCATTAAAAACATGTTAATCCCAATACATTAAGGCAAAGATTTATCACTCAAAAGAAACGAAGACCATGATGAAGGAAATAACCAGAGTTAATGCTTCAAATGGACTGGAAAAGATTCTAGAAAATCCATTCATGCATTTGACTGTAGATTATGTGATACCCATCAATGAAATTGAAATGTTAAAACCAAATCCATGCACTTATCCAGTAATTTCAATAATTTCAATTGCGGCAATTGAGCATGACAACCTGAGAGAAATTATTGATACACCAATAAATAATAGAAGCCTAAATAGAGATGTTTTAATTTCATCTTCTGAACTATAAAAAGCCTCTACTTCATCAATCAGAGTAGAAGAAATTGTATCAATGTTAGGGGAAGACAATGATGTTGATTATCAATCCATGAATCCCTCATTACTACCACAAGAAGACCCTACATCATCAGTAGGGTCAGATATGGTGGCCTCTTCTTCAAAATGTTAGAATACTGACTCCTCCCCTATCTCTGGGAGTTTTTCCTTGTCATATACTATGCTAGTGAAAAGAGAAGCGGTAAAACATAATGAGGAAGAAATGAAAGATCTTAGGGATTCTCCTCTACCATTTGAAGAATGTGTCTCTACCACTGTGGATGAACTTAGAGAAAAATAAATCTGGGTACAGAAGAAGATCCACGCCCCACTCTAATTAGTACGGCCATGACCTCTGAAGAATAAGAGGTTTATACTTCCTTTATAAAGTAACATCAAGAAATATTTGTTTGAAATTATTAAGAAATTCTAGGTCTTAACCCGGATATGGGCTCCCATCATTTGGGGTTTCTAGAAGAATATCGTGGATTTAAGCAAGCAGGGAGGACACACCCGACTCATGCCTCTAAAATTGAAAATGAAGTTGATCAACTTATAAAAGATAACATTATTAGGGAAGTTCAGTATCTCAAATGGCTGGCCAATATTTTCCCATTGAAAAGGAAGAATGGTAAAATTAGAGTCATTATTGATTTCAATGATCTTAATTGGCATTGTCTTAAAGATGATTTTACAGTCTCGATTTCAGAACTTCTACTTAATGCAACAGCTGACTATAAAGCTCTTTCCTTCATGGATGGATATTCTGGGTATAATCAAATCTTTATTTCCTTAGAAGATGAAGAATCTACAGCCTTTAGAGACCCTCAAGGTGTGTTTTTCTATCGGGTAATGCCATTTGGATTAAAGAATGGAGGTGCAACACACCAACGTGCCATGCACCATATCTTCAAACCCTTCTTAGTTAAATTTTTTGAATGTTATGTGGATGATTTGGTAGTCAAATCAAGACAACGTTTCAATCACATGGTTGATTTGGAAACCATGTTCAATAAACTTTGGCAACATAGTTTGAAGATGAAACCCTTGAAATGTGATTTCAGGTTTACCTTTGGAAAATTACTTAGCTTCGTTGTATGCCATTGTGGTATCAAAGTTGATCCTGAGAAAATAAAATCATTCCATGGTATGTCACCTACTCTAAATTTAAAAAAATTAAGAGGACTTCAAGGACACTTGGGTTATATTCATTTCTTTATCACTAATTTGGCAGGCAAGTGTTTACACTTCACCAGATTAATGAAGAAGGGAGTCACTTAAAAATAGACTGAAGATTTTCAAGAAGCATTTAATACCCTCAAGAAATATCTCTTGAGTCCACCAGTATTGATTCCACCTGTTGAAGGAAGACCACTTATTATCTACGTGATAGCCTTAGAGTAATCACTAGGTGCCTTTATCACCCAAAGAATGATGTTGGGAATGAAAACAACCATTACTATCTTAGTCAAACTATGCTTGATGTAAAAATTCGATATTCAAGTATTGAGAAGTGCTGAATGGCATTAATATTTGCAGTTCAAAAATTGAGGCACTACTTGAAACATCATGTGGTCCAATTGGTATCTCGTAATAACCCACTCAAATTTATCCACAGTCGTCTTATGCTTATAGGGTATCTGGTAGAGTGGGAGGTTATTTTTCAATAGTTTGATATCTAGTTTTTTCCTCCAAAGTCAATAAAAGGCCAAGCTCTGGCTGATTTCCTTGCTGAGCATCCATCTACGGAAGATACAATGTTTAATATCGAACTTCTTGATAAAGAGGTCTTCTCTATTCAAGATAATTCCCAAACATGGGAAATGTATTTTGATGGTGCTTCTAGAAGTCCAACAGGGAAGAGACTGGAAAATCCTAAACTCAACAAGTTTGGATTGGTAATTGTCTTTATTTCCCAAGAAAAGGCAGTATTGTCTTATTCTTTCCTATTATCGAAAGGTGTTACCAACAATGAAGAAAAGTATGAAGCTCTAATAGTAGGTTTGGAATTGGACCTTTAGGAGCAAATGGATCATTTAAAGGTAAAAGGTGATTCAAAATTTGTAATCAAACAAATCAATGGGGAATATACTATCAGAAAAGAAGATTTAATCTCTTTGTGTGAGTATGTCAGAGAGTTAATGACAGAATTTCCCTTAGAGCCAACATTTTCCTATGTCTCGCGATCACAGAATTCCCAAGAAATGCACTGGCTAATGCAGTTACATCCTTGGCAGATCCAAATCGGGATGAGACAGTTATCAACATAACCCATCGTCGTGTGGTTTCACCTTTTGTTCAAACCAGAATGAAAGAAAGTAATGAAATTTTCCCTATTTCTTAACCATATAGTCATACCATGGGATGGAGAACATCCATCATGGAATATATTCAAAATTGGATACTTCCACCAAATAGGGATGAGAAGGAACAAATCCAGCGACAATCATCCAATTTTACTCTTTATGATAGTCCATACCACCAAAATATTATTTACAAGAGAGGCTTCCATGGAATTATCTTCATATGTATTGATGGAGAAGAGACCGCAACCATCATTATTGAAGTACATTCCGGAGCTTGTGGTGCCCACCAATATGGGCCCAAACTCTCCGATCAGATCTGAAGGCTTGGATACGTTTGGCCTTCAATGACACAATATTGTACAGAATTCACTAAAAAATGTCATCCATGTCATGTGCATGCCAACATCATTAATCAATCCCTAGAGTTTCTATGTACAGATAAATACTCCAGGCTATTTGCCACATGGGAAATGGAAGTAGTACGACCTTTTCCTCTAGCCACAGCTAAGCAGTTCAAGTATATTCTCACTGGTACTGACTTCTTCTCTAAATGTGCTGAGGCAATACCTCTCAAAGAAGCCAGGTCCAAAAGCATTGTTAGTTTTTTCAAAACTAATATCATCACCATATTCGGTGTCCCTCATACTATTTTGAAGGACAATGGAACCAGTTTTTTTTTGCTGAAGTAAAAAAATTTATATCAGGAATATAATATCAAGTCCAATCATTCATATTGCTATCTTGTAGTGGCCAATAGATAGATAGAGGCCTTTAATAAGACCCTATCAAATATACTCCAGAAGATGGTGGATAAAGATAACAAATCATGGCCTGATAAACTTTTGAATGATTTATGGGCTTATCGAACAACTACCCATACTGATTCCCAAGAAACTCCTTATTCATTGGTATATGGAACTAAAGTAGTTTTTTCAATTGAAATACAATTGCCTTCACTTAGATTTGAAATATGTGATCAGTTTTCTATAGATGAAAGATCTAAGAAACGATTTAATGAGTTGGAATGATTAGATGAGAAAAGATTGCATACATTGCATCATCATGAAGTCTTTCAGAACAGAATAGTGCGATCATTTTATAAGAAAGTTCCCCTTAGTTAATTCCTTCAAGGAGAATTGGTATTGGTCCTTAGGACTCTAATGATACCAGGAAATAAACCGCAAAAACTTTAACCAAAGTGGGAATGACCTTATTCTATACATAAGGTCTATTCAAATGGAGCATATGCCTTAATCTCAATGGATGGGGAGTTTATCCCAACTATAACCAATGTGAGATTTTTGAAGAAATACATTGTGTAGTTTCTCCATTAGTCCTCACTGCAAGACTTTAAACTGCACAGTACCTTAGTCATCACTGCAATACTTAAATATGCACAACCCCTATGTCCTAGTTGCAAGACATTAAACTGCATAACAACCAGATTAGTCATCACTGCAAGACTTAAAACTGCACAACCCCCATGTCCTAGTTGCAAGAGATTAAACTGCGCATCCCCCATGTCCTAGTTGCAAGTCATTAAACAGCATAACAACCATAAGTATCCATGTTTCATGACGTTAAAGTTCGTAGCATCTTCTTCCTTGTTGTGTGATGTTAAACTAAATGACATCATTTGTATGACTAACGTTCTCTCTATTTGACGTTAGGATCTTCCAAAAGAAAATATCATTGACATCATCACTACTCTTTAGTAGTACATGAGTCCTTCTCATTCCTATGTCTGAGTCAGATCGGCATAGAAACCATGTTTCAAGAACTATGTATGGCTTGATTATCATTTTCAATAAGATACGTAGAGACTCCTTGTAATGACCTGAAATTTTGAATAAATTTTGTTTCCTAACTTTGTGTGTTATTTTATTTTATACTCAACAAAACTATTTCATTTAATAAAATGAGTATAATTAAAATAAGATCGTTGTGTTTTGACTGTTATATAACCATTGGTCAATATGACTGTTGGAAACTAAATTTTGTGATTATTGTCTATAAATACAAGTGATATTGATTAATTAATATAGAAAGAAGATTTGATGGCCCCATCCAGTAGTATCGGGCCGATCGAAGCCCATTTTACGGAACTCGGGAAGGAGGTAACACCTTTGGCCTTTGCTCTAGACCAAACCCAAGCCGAAATTCATCGTGTGAAGCTAGAACGAAATCTCCTTCATGAGAAGTTGAAACTGATAGAAATCACTACTCGAGCAATGCTGGCCGAGACACCCCAAGATTCTATTACCCTAGAACACCTTACTCTTAGGTTCTATGTTGGTGTTATAAGGGGCTATGTAACGAGACTGTAACTACCTTGTGTAATCCTTTGATTTAAATAAAAATTGTGATTTATTCTTATGGTGAAGTTTGTGAATTTTCAAATGTCCTGATAAATATATTATGCATATTTTTGATGAATTTTGTAAAATGGGGATATTTTAAAATATTTATGTAAACCTTAAATAATTAATGATGTGTAATGATTTTCAAAAAATGGTCTTCTGGAAATGTTTTCAGTATAAAATTTAGAATCTAATAAGATCAACTTATTTTTTGTGAATAGTAAATTATGAATAGTGATTTTATGCTTAGGATTAGTAATGTGACCAAATGGATTAGCAATATCACTTAAAGAAAGTATTAATATACATTAGGCACCATGATTAAGTAATGTGCTTCAATAAAATAGGCAAAAAGCAGTTTCAGAAATTATTGGTTAACTATTAGTTTTTTCAAGTGAATAGTTTATTTATATAAAAATTAAATTAAAAATATTTACAAAATTATTTTCACAAAATGGAGTTCATTTTTGAAATCAGAGCATCGATACTTGGTTAAGGTGGATTTTTGGGATTTTTCTGAAACAGTTGAATTTTCAGTAAATAGTGTTTTTATTTAAAAATTAAATTAAAAATATTTATAAAATTATTTTCATAATATGGAGCTAATTTTTGAAATCAGAGAATTGATATTTGTTTTAGGTGAAATTTTGGTATTTTTCTGAGAAAGTTGAATTTTCAGTGAATAGTGAAATTGCAGTTTTTGAGTTTCAAGTGTTTAATGACATCATTAAGGATATAATAATTATGAAATAATTTTGGTCGACTTATGAATAGTAAGATAAGGTATGAGGTGTCCCATGTGGCCAATAACATGGGAATATACCATGGGAAAGCCCATGGTTTTTTCAATACCACTGATGAGGTGTCCCTTGGCAATTAATGCTTTGTCCCCTCACTTCTCCAACAAATACCAAGAATTTCCCCCATTTATTTCACTCCCAAATCTCCATAAACGAAGAACAGGTCTCATCACATACCAAATAGTCCTCCAAAGGTTCCCTAAATCCTCCAAGGTTCTGACCTTTGAGTTTTAGGACTTACGTTTTAAGGTAAGGGATCCTACCTCTCTCTTTCATTTCAAGTACTCTTTTGTATGTCATTTCATTTAAGCCCCATGTTCTTATTTTGGAGGATGTTATTTTATATTCCTATCACTTCCCTTTTCATTATCATATGATGATAGATCCCCTATTACTCTCATCATTTAGTTTTATGAATGTTTAAGTGGCGTCGTTAGGCTGCCAAATTTTTTGTAAGGGATTCTTCCACCCTTCTCATTTTTCAAGTTCTATTTTCATGTCATTTATTTCAAGTTACTTTTCATATTTTGAGGTATGATCTTCTATATCTATCATAATATCCTTTTTATGTTCATATTATTAGGGAACCTATTTTATCTCATCAATTAATTTTTTGATGTTTTAAGTAATGCCGTTAGGCTGCCGAATTTTCATAAGAGAAATCTTATTTTTTGTCTTCCTTTCAAGTTCTTCATTTCATATGGTATATCATTAAAATTTCATTACCATGTTCTTAAATCCTTTATATTATGTCCCCCTACTTTTTTATGGATAATTTATGAGTGGGTGACCCATGTCCCCTCTCTTTTCCATATTTTATAAAACCCTGTAACATAGCTGTTATGCTGCAGAATTTTGGTTTCAAAATGTCTCTCTCTTTTTTTCAAATTATTTTATTTTATTAAGTGAATACTCAAAGATATTTCTTCTATAGGGGTATTCACATATATATCAGAATTTTCTATTTTAATTTTGGGATTTACATAGATGAAACCCTCTTTCCTTTTCTGTGGGTTTAAAGTGACATAAAGATCATGTCTTTAAAGCAGTTTTTTAAACGTTATGATTATGAAATGAAACCCATTTATTTTATGATATATGGGTTATTTATGAAATTTTTGATGATGATATATGTGGATCACATGATAATAATACAAAATAAGGGTTCTCCCTGATAGAGATCCAGTGCATTGGGTAAAGACTTAATCTCTAGAGATAACCATTTTAACGATACCTTGGTGAATATCCTTGGTAATTTTTTTTAATGACACCTTGGGGATGGACCTTGGTGATACGGAAATGATTGTCTAAGTTAAACTTTTTATCCACATATTCAAGTTATTAAACATGTTATTTTTATTATTATATGCCTCATGATCTCTTTCTCATGCCTTAAAGTTATTTATCATGACTTTATTGAGGTATCTCAAGTTCACATGTAAAATGTTTCTCTTGTTTCCCTTACTAGGACTTCTGCTCACCCTTTCCTTTGATATATGCTCCTAGGTTATGAGATGATTTAATGAACATAGGATGAATAATTAAGAATCCTTACAAGTGGTTTAGAATAATTTTTTATGTTGTTCTCATGTTTTATGCTCCTGATTTCCAGGACACTAGACTTTAAAGATCCTCTATTTGTAAAATGTAATGAAATGTTATGTAATAAAAGGCGGGCTACTATAGTTAGTATCAAATGATAGTTTAGTTATTTATGGAAATTAGGCTGTGAAAACTTTAGGAAGAACCCTATAGAAAAGTTTAAATATAGGAAAACTTCTTGGTATTTTGGTGAGTATAGAGTTAGTGGTTTATCAAACAAATACATCCATGTATGGATACAAGCAGGTAGAGGTGGATCAGCACATATGTACAAAGGGGTAATGTAACACCCGAGACTTTTATGTTATATAAATCATCAAAGGAATCTTTTTCTACACAACACTTTCTTGGCTTGCTTTACACGCAATCGCGACCTTCCTCGATAGCTTGTGTCGTACGCAATACCGAGTTTCGCTAAACAACAATATGCTATTAAAACTAGCCGTTATGAATAGTAATAACCACTTTTTTAAATTTTATAAATTTTATTTTTCAAAATGGACTTCATTTTTGGACTCAGAATATCGAAATTAGCCTAGGGTAAAATTTTGGTATTTTTCTGAAAACTTTCAATTTTTGATGAATAGTGAAACCACTAAGTGGTAGGTTAAAAACTGAATATATGCATAAAACTTAATTTTACCGCTTCTGTGAATGGAATTTCGAAAATCCGACAGACACGGTTGATATCAGTAAGTAAAATGTGGTTCAATGAGATAAAAATAATTTTTTGGTGAATAGTAACTTTTTACTTTTTTTTACCGCGGTTAATAGTAAATAGGGTAACTAAGGGTAAATATGATATTACTATTACCCTAACACATGTCCTAATTCTATTGGATAAGTGTAATTCGACCAAAAACAACCTTATGAATAAAATATGACCATTTAGGCCCACTTGGATTAGATTAGGACATTTATTATTAATTTATTTAAAGAAGGGTTAAAATAGTTAAAATCAAAGTTTAATAAGTAAATCATTTTTAATATGGGGTTATACATAAGCTAAATTCGATTGTAAATATTCATTAGAAAGCTAAACAGATTTCCTACATGATGGTATTTTATTTGTAATTTTTAGACATTAAATAATTTAATTTAATTATGACACAATGATGATGCAGTAATTATCTTATTTATGAAATGTTGACATAATTGATGTTATAAACACCAAAATAAATGTAATTTGAGACTTTTTATGAATTCCAATAATTTTCTAGGTTACTATGATATATTATTGTTGATTTAATCAACTTGGTTCGAACATATAATTCTGTTATGACTTTCACAAAAAATCATATATCAAATAGTGTCAAAATTGTCACAAAATAGTTTTTAAATCAAATATTATATTATTAATTGTTATTTTATTCATAAAAATCTATGGTTCGGCCAAATTACATAGATACGGATATATATATTAATAATAAACAATTTGGGGTTCGTTTGGCATGTTATAGTAAGTGTATTAACCATATAGTGAAAGAAAACAAAAAGACATGGTAAAAGTTAAATTATTTAAAGTTAAATCTAATTGATAAGGTTAAAATAATACCCTAAACTTGTCTAAATCCTATTGGTTGATAGGATTTCGACCCTTCCCCACTTTAGCTTCGAAATAAGACCCTTTGGAACAATTATAAACCGATTTTGACTTTAATATAAAATAATATTTTGAGATATTCCTAAGGTGCCCCTCTCCTCCCTTATAAAAGGGCACCTCCTCCCCCTCCTCCTCACACCAAATTGAGCACTAATTCTCGGCCAACCCCTGCCATTTTCTCCTATCCACTTCTCTATATTAATCCTAGAGGTCCTGGACTTCTTCAAAGACCAATCTTAGTTCCCTGAGTGGAGGATTCAAAGAGGCGTTCCAACGAAGAGGTAATATCTGTTACCGATCTTTTCAATTTCTTTCTTCTTCAACTTCTTCTCCTTTAGTTGTTTCATGATAAAGTAATAATATCAGTATTACTTACATACTGATATGTTATTATAAATATGAAACAACCCTAGTTCACCTTCTATCCATCCTACGGAAAAATGAAATCACGGCGCGTGCGTACGTACGGAATACCGTCTCCACGCTGTGGTGTAATCTATTTTCCACCACCACCTTAAAAGGATGGGTATAATGGTGTAATGAGTAACTATTTATGATTATTATTAAGTAATATTGATACTGAAATAATATATATATATACTCCAATACAATTCCACTATCATAGGAACGATATCATCACTCGTGCGTACGTACGGAATACCGTCTCCACGATGTGATGCGACTCGTTCTACATGATCATCATTACATAGTAATTATATAAATTAATTGAATGAATGAATATGATATATGTTACACTAATACCATTCTGGATATAAGGTATCTATAACCTTAAAAGAAGAATAAGAATTTATTCGGCAAAACATGCATAAGAACAAAAGGCAATAAAGACCCGAGTAACAAGTAACAATGAAATATTACTAACAAGAATCTAAGAATATGACCATATATGATATCATATCAATATGTATGATTCTGGAATAATTCAATAACATTATTTAAACCATTATACAGGAGCTTCGGACACGTACAAAGAAAATCGGACCTAAGGTAAGGGAAATATCACAATCTCATTTTTATCCGAGATTGTTTATTCGTAAGTATTTACTAGGGTGTATTTTATCATCCACATCCATGTTTCATCAATATGTAATATTATTTCCATCCACCTACAATTTTTCAAATCCATTTTTACCCTTCGGAGAGTTTTTAGTATGAAAGGAATCTTTTGTCGTTTTTCGTACGAGGTACTTTTTTTGAATTTTCCGACCAAAAGTGCGAAGAATTTTTTTTAACTTATACGGAAAGAATGGATTTTTAAAACAGTATTTCCAAGAAGCTTCCTTTACAAGTTTTCAAGTTTATTTTTAATCAACTTCTTTTAGTTTAAAATTGTATGACATGTTAAGAAAGGAAAAGTATTTTTGAAGTAGAAAGGATATTTTCCTCAAGAATGAAGTTCAAGTATTTTATCAAAATTATTTTCCATATAAGATAATAAAAGGGTTCTGTTTTTATCCCTATTATTACATGGATTTTATTATGTTGTGATGGAAACATTTTTATGAATTCCTTTATCTTATATGAATTGTTTTATGATGTCATGTTGTTTAAGAATCCCATTTTTATTACATGGGTTATGCGATGATGTATGATTTATGATTATGTGGCACACATAAGAAAGGATTCATTATAAGATGGGTGGGACCTATATCTCCCTCCAATGCATTGGGTAAAGATTTTATATCTCATGAGATAGACATGGCTGGAACGGTAGGTTATACAGGTTCAGTAAAACAGGACTGGAACGAGGGTGACTCGGTTTAGAAAGGGACTTTGTCCACTAAGATAGTCTTGGAAATGAGTCATGACTAACAAGAAATGATTTTCCATGATTATGTGTGCATGCCACAAAGTTTCAAGTTTTATGTTATGATTATGGGGATCTCATTTTCACTTCTATGA
This sequence comes from Viscum album, assembly GCA_963277665.1. Classification (NCBI taxonomy): domain Eukaryota; kingdom Viridiplantae; phylum Streptophyta; class Magnoliopsida; order Santalales; family Viscaceae; genus Viscum; species Viscum album. The sequence goes on along the minus strand of OY728148.1, from coordinate 1,653,331,556 downwards.
TTTATTCCATGTTAAGATATTATGATCTCTTTTGCAGGTTTTGATTTTCAAAAAGATATGATATGATTTTTATTTCCATTATTTGCCCTTGCTGAGCATTTGAGCTCACCCTTTTATGTTTTCTTTTCCCCAGGTCAGGAAGATGGATATTAAGTAGAATATGCTAAAAGGGACCCTAGATATGATGAAATAAATGGGAGACACTGTAGAAGATTTATGAACCAGTTTTTTATGTTTCTCAGTTTCTAAAGACACTATACTTATACGGTCCTTTGTGGTTTTGTCATATGTTGTAATAAGTGTGCTTCAATTTTGAAGTATTAACAATGTATGTAAAGTATGGGTCATTATAGTTGGTATCAGAGGAAAGGTATAGTCAACCTTTGGAAACTAGGATGTGAAAGCCTTAGTAAGAACCCTAAGGATAAGTCTAAGCATAGAACACAATCTTAGTGTTTTAGAAATGGCCATGAATACCCTAGGATAAAACATTAAGTGAGAAATTTTATCCTTGATTATGTGGTTTTCCTATTATAATTAGTGTTGCTCACACTATTCTTCTTGGTTTTAGTCAATGGCTGGAACCCGAAGGAACCGTGTTAATGAGGAATGCGATGGGCAATGCAATGATTGTCCCCCTGAGCAACCAAACGATATGGGAGATGGAATGCAAAATCTTGTAGCCATGCTCACACAAATTTCTCAAGCTATGAATCATGCAGGAATTCCAAACGAGCAAAGGAAGGAGAAACATTCTGTTGAATCCTTCATGAGGCAACATCCACCTTCTTTCAGTGGGTCTATTGATCCATTAGTTGCTGAACAATGGATTAGTACTATTGAAAAGATATTTTCAGTTCTTCAATGTTCTGAACATGAAAAAGTCATCCTAGCAGTGTATCGTTTGGAAGGAGATACTGATCAATGGTGGAATATTATTAAGAATACGAGGCAAAGGGATGAAATTGAGTCTATGGAATGGGACGAGTTCAAGAACTTATTTTTCAATAAGTACTTCCCTCGTATTCTCCGAACAAAGATGGAGAAAGAGTTTCTTGAACTGAAGCAAAGGGATGATGAATCTGTTGGTACCTATGAAGCAAATTTTACAAGACTTGCAAGGTACGCTTCTGGTATCCAACCTGAGAGTAAGATCTATCGATTCTTTAGTGGCTTAAAACCAAGTCTTCGAAGGGCGTTAGCCATAAGGGACTTCAATAGCTATGAGGAAATCGTTCGATGTGCTCTCAAAGTCGAGATGGAGATTGGAGTAACCCATCAGTCACATGGGTTTGATAAGAAGAGGAATATGGAATTCAAAGGAAAATATAAAGAGCACACTGAAAAGAAGATGAACTTTCCCTTATGCTCAAAGTGTGGAAAGAAACATGGAGGGAGTTGTCTTAAAGGGACAAGTGAATGTTTTAAATGTGGAAAGGAAGGTCATCGGGCATTTGAATGCCGCGATAATGGGAAGAAGATGTCTAATGATGCAAACAAAGGAAGGGATACAAAGAATGAACCTACTACACTTCAATGTTTCAAGTGCAAGGAGATGGGGCATTATGCCAATCAATGCCCAAATACAAGGGTTGATGATGATGGTCGACGTCAACAAAATCTTAAGGCTAAAGACAAAGGAAAGTCACATGCAATTTCTATCAGCGATGTGGAGTACGATAACGAAGTGGTGAAAGGTACACTTACCATCCACTCTAAAGTAGAAAATGTTTTATTTGATTCTGGATCCACCCACTCTTTTATTTCTGAAAAATTTTCTAAGGGTATCACCGTACTACCTCAACAATTAGATGTTGAGTTAGCTGTGACAACACCTAGTGGCACAACAGTCGCATCAAAAGTTTATAATTCTTCTCCGATCGAAGTTTGTGGGAAAGTGCTTCCTGCAAATATTGTGATCCTTCCTTTAGTGGAATTTGATGTGATTCTTGGAATGGATTGGCTTTCTCTACATGGAGCTCATGTCAATTACCAAAGAAGGGAAGTCACATTTCATATTCCAGATCAATCTACGATCGTCTATCAATGCAAGGATGAACATAACCTTCCAGTGGAAATTTCTTCCATCTTATGGGTATTGATTCCACTAAATGAAGGTTATTTATCTCAATTGGTTGCTGAGAATCTCAAGATTAAGAATATGCCCATTGTACGGGAGTTTGATGATGTCTTTTTGGAGGAATTACTGGGTCTTCCACCAAATCTTGAAGTTGAGTTTTCAATAGAACTCGTACCGGGTGCTTTGCCTATTTCAAAGACACCTTATAGAATGGCCCCAACTGAGTTGCAGGAATTGAAGAAGCAACTCCAAGAGAATCTTGATAAGGAATTGATACGCCCTAGTGCATCACCTTGGGGAGCACCTATTCTATTTGTTAAGAAGAAAGATGGATCAATGAGAATCTGCATTGATTATCGAGAACTTAACAAGATCACTATCAAGAACAAATATCCTCTCCCATGCATTGATGACTTATTTGACCAACTACGCGGAGCTCAATACTTTTCCAAGATTGATCTTCGTTCAGGGTATCATCAATTAAGGGTCAAAAGGGAGGATATACCAAAGACGACTTTCCGTACAAGGTATGGACACTATGAATTTATAGTGATGCCATTTGGTCTTACTAATGCCCCTGCTATCTTCATGGATCTAATGAATAGAGTCTTTAGAGACTATCTTGATCAATTTGTGGTAGTCTTTATAGATGATATTCTTGTATATTCAAAGAGCAAGGAAGAGCATGAAGATCACTTGAGAATTATATTGAAGACCCTGAGAAAGGAGAATCTTTATGCCAAATTTACCAAGTGTGAATTTTGGCTTCAAAAAGTTGCATTTTTGGGTCACATAATCTCAAAAGAGGGGATATCTGTGGATCCAGCAAAAACAGAGGTTTTCGAAAGATGGTCAAGACCAACAACAGTAACTGAGATCCGAATTTTTCTTGGTTTGTCTGGATATTATCGACGTTTTGTAAAGGATTTTTCACGATTATCTAATCCACTCACCAAGTTGACTCGGAAAGGAGTTAAGTTTGTCTGGATGGAAGAATGTGAAGAGAATTTCAAGGAGTTGAAAAGAAGGTTATCCAGTGCACCTGTGCTCACACTACCTTGTAGTGGAGAAAGGTTTGTGATCTACAGTGATGAATCTAAGAAGGGATTGGGGTGTGTTATTATGCAAAATGATATGGTGATAGCTTATGCCTCACGACAGTTGAAAATCCATGAGCAAAATTACCCAACACATGATTTGGAGTTGGCTGCGGTAATATTTGCATTAAAGATTTGGAGGCATTACCTTTATAGTGAAAGGTGTGATATTTATAATGATCATAAAAGTTTAAAGTATATTTTCACACAAAAGGAGTTGAATATGCATCAAAGAAGATGGTTGGAGCTGATTAAGGATTACGACTGCTCAATCCATTACCACCCTGGGAAAGCAAACAAGGTGGAAGATGCATTAAGTCGACAAGACCATGCTAGTTTATCCATGATGAGGATCACAAATGATCCAATATTTATGGATTTACAAAGGATGGATCTTGAAATTATAATGGAAGGGGGAAAATCTTATCTTTCTCAAATGAATGTTCAACCATCTATACATGCGAAGATTAAGGAGGCACAGAAAGAAGATGTCGAGTTACAAAAGAAGGTGAGAAATGTTCCTGAATTCAACCTTGATTGTGATGGGATAATAAAGTTCAGGAATTGGGTTTGTGTTCCTCCCATCCCCTAATTAAAGAAGGAGCTGCTGGATGAGGCTCATAGTTCTTCATTCTCTATTCATCCTGGAAGCACGAAGATGTATAGGGACCTGAATGAGTACTTCTGGTGGGATGGCATGAAAAGAGATGTTGCTAAATATGTCTCTTGGTGCTTGGTTTGTCAACAAGTTAAAGCTAAGAGACAGAAGTCTAAGGGGATGTTACAAACATTACCTATACCCGAATGGAAATGGAAAAACATCACTATGGACTTTGTCACAGGACTTCCTAAAACATCCAAAGGCAATAATGCTATTTGGGTCATAGTTGATCGTCTTACAAAGTCTGCACACTTCATTGCTATTAGAGAAGATTTCTCTCTAGATCAGCTTGCCAGGATATATGTAAAGGAAGTGGTAAGATTGCATGGAGTACCACTTTCTATTATATCTGATCGGGATCCGAGATTTACCTCGAAGTTCTGGCGAAGTCTTCAGCATACTCTGGATACAGAGTTGAGTTTCAGCACTGCTTATCATCCCCAGACAGACGGCCAGTCTGATAGAACAATTCAAACCCTAGAATATATGTTGAGAGCTTGCTCTATGGATTTCAAAGGAGGTTGGGATCAACACCTACCTTTGGTGGAATTTTCTTATAATAATAGCTTTCACTCCAGTATTCAGATGGCTCCTTATGAAGCTCTCTATGGAAAGAAATGCAGGACTCCAACTTGCTGGGATGAAGTTGGGGAAAGAAAGCTGTTAAGACCTGATCTCGTTGATGAAATGGAAGAAAATGTTAGATCTATTCAACAACACATAAGAGCAGCTCAGAGTCGACAGAAAAGTTATGCCGACAACCGAAAAAAAGACCTAGAGTTTGAAGTGGGTGATAAAGTGTTCTTACGAATATCTCCCTGGAAGAGGGTTATGAGATTTGGAAAGAAGGGGAAGTTGAGCCCTAGATATATCGGTCCTTTCGAAATACTGGATCGTGTTGGGAAGGTAGCTTACTGATTGGCACTTCCACCGAATCTCTCTCAAGTTCACAATGTGTTCCATGTATCTCTCCTGAGAAAGTACATACCAGATCCTTCACATGTACTCAGCTCAAAAGTTGTACCGCTGGAGCAAGATCTTTATTATGAAGAACAGCCGATAGAGATTCTGGATCGTAGCGAAAAAGTCCTACGAAAAAATACCACTCGATTGGTGAAAGTTTTATGGAGGAACCACCAACTTGAAGAAGCTACATGGGAGCTTGAGGATATGATGAGGGAGAAGTATCCTCATCTGTTTGTTATAAGTGGCGAATTTCGAGGGCAAAATTCTTTTTAAGGGGGGTAGAATGTAACACCCGAGACTTTTATGTTATATAAATCATCAAAGGAATCTTTTTCTACACAACACTTTCTTGGCTTGCTTTACACGCAATCGCGACCTTCCTCGATAGCTTGCGCCGTACGCAATACCGAGTTTCACTAAACAACAATATGCTATTAAAACTAGTCGTTATGAATAGTAATAACCACTTTTTGAAATTTTATAAATTTTATTTTTCAAAATGGACTTCATTTTTGGACTCAGAATATCGAAATTAGCCTAGGGTGAAATTTTGGTATTTTTCTGAAAACTTTCAATTTTTGATGAATAGTGAAACCACTAAGTGGTAGGTTAAAAGCTGAATTTATGCATAAAACTTAATTTTACCGCTTCTGTGAATGGAATTTCGAAAATCCGATAGACACGGTTGATATCAGTAAGTAAAATGTGGTTCAATGAGATAAAAATAATTTTTTGGTGAATAGTAACTTTTTACTTTTTTTTACCGCGGTTAATAGTAAATAGGGTAACTAAGGGTAAATATGATATTAATATTACCCTAACACATTTCCTAATTCTATTGGATAAGTGTAATTCGACCAAAAACAACCTTATGAATAAAATATGACCATTTAGGCCCACTTGGATTAGATTAGGACATTTATTATTAATTTATTTAAAGAAGGGTTAAAATAGTTAAAATCAAAGTTTAATAAGTAAATCATTTTTAATATGGGGTTATACATAAGATAAATTCGATTGTAAATATTCATTAGAAAGCTAAAACGATGTCCTACATGATGGTATTTTATTTGTAATTTTTAGTCATTATATAATTTAATTTAATTATGACACAACGATGATGCAGTAATTATATTATTTATGAAATATTGACATAATTGATGTTATAAACACCAAAATAAATGTAATTTGAGACTTTTTATGAATTCCACTAATTTTCTAGGTTACTATGATATATTAGTGTTGATTGAATCAACTTGGTTCGAACATATAATTCTTTTATGACTTTCAAAAAAAATCATATATCAAATAGTGTCAAAATTGTCACAAAATAGTTTTTAAATCAAATATTATATTATTAATTGATATTTTATTCCTAAAAATCTAAGGTTCGGCCAAATTACTTAGATAAGGATATATATATTAATAATAAACAATTTGGGGTTCGTTTGGCATGTTATAGTAAGTGTATTAACCATATAGTGAAAGAAAACAAAAAGACATGGTAAAAGTTAAATTATTTAACTTAGAGTTAAATCTAATTGATAAGGTTAAAATAATACCCTAAACTTGTCTAAATCCTATTGGTTGATAGTATTTCGACCCTTCCCCACTTTAGGTTCGAAATAAGACCCTTTGGAACCATCATAAACCGATTTTGACTTTAATATAAAATAATATTTTGAGATATTCCTAAGGTGCCCCTCTCCTCCCTTATAAAAGGGCGCCTCCTCCCCCTCCTCCTCACACCAAATTGAGCACTCAAGCTCGGCCAAACCCTGCCATTTTCTCCCCTCCACTTCCCTAGAATAATCCTAGAGGTCCTGGTCTTCTTAAAAGACCAATCATAGTTCCCTAAGTGGAGGATTCAAAGAGGCGTTCCAAAGAAGAGGTAATATCCGTTACCGATCTTTTCAATTTCATTCTTCTCCAACTTCTTCTCCTTTAGTTGTTTCATGATAAAGTAATAATATCAGTATTAATTACATATTGATTTGTTATTATAAATATTAAACAACCCTAATTCACCTTCTATCCATCCTACGGAAAAATGAAATCACCGCGCGTGCGTATGTACGGAATACGGTCTCCACGCCGTGGTGTAATCTATTTTCCACCACCACCTTACAAGGATGGGTATAATTGTGTAATGAGTAACTATTTATGATTATTATTAAGTAATATTGATACTGAAATAATATATATATACTCCAATACAATTCCACGATCATAGGAATGATATCATCACTCGTGCGTACGTACGGAATACCGTCTCCACGATGTGATGCGACTCGTTCTACATGATCATCATTACATAGTAATTATATAAATGAATTGAATGAATAAATATGATATATGTTACACTAATACCATTCTGTATATAAGGTATCTATAACCTTAAAATAAGAATAAGAATTTATTCGGCAAAACACGCATAAGAACAAAAGGCAATAAAGACTCGAGTAACAAGTAACAATGAAATATTACTAACAAGAATCTAAGAATATGACCATATATGATATCATATCAATATGTATGATTCTGGAATAAGTCAATAACATTATTTAAACCATTATACAGGAGCTTCGGACACGTACAAAGCAAATCGGACCTAAGGTAAGGGAAATATCACAATCTCATTTTTATCCGAGATTGTTTATTCGTAAGTATTTACTGGGGTGTATTTTATCATCCACATCCATGTTTCATCAATATGTAATATTATTTCCATCCACCTACAATTGTTCAAATCCATTTTTACCCTTCGGAGAGTTTTTAGTATGAAAGGAATCTTTTGTCATTTTTCGTACGGGGTACTTTTTTTGAATTTTCCGACAAAAGTACGAAGAATGTTTTTGTTAACTTATACGGAAAGAATGGATTTTTAAAACAGTATTTCCAAGAAGCTTACTTTACAAGTTTTCAAGTTTATTTTTAATCAACATCTTTTAGTTTAAAATTGTATGACATGTTAAGAAAGGAAAAGTATTTTTGAAGTAGAAAGGATATTTTCCTCAAGAATGAAGTTCAAGTATTTTATCAAAATTATTTTCCATCTAAGATAATAAAAGGGTTCTGTTTTTATCCCTATTATTACATGGATTTGATTATGTTGTGATGGAAACATTTTTATGAATTCCTTTATCTTATATGAATTGTTTTATGATGTCATGTTGTTTAAGAATACCATTTTTATTACATGGGTTATGCGATGATGTATGATTTATGATTATGTGGCACACATAAGAAAGGATTCATTATAAGATGGGTGGGACCTATATCTCCCTCCAATGCATTGGGTAAAGATTTTATATCTCATGAGATAGACATCGATGGAACGGTAGGTTATACCGGTTCAGTAAAACAGGACTGGAACGAGGGTGACTCGGTTCAGAAAGGGACTTTATCCACTAAGATAGTCTTGGCAATGAGTCATGACTAACAAGAAATGATTTTCCATGATTATATGTGCATGACACAAAGTTTCAAGTTTTATGTTATGATTATGGGGATCTCATTTTCACTTCTATGATTTATTCCATGTTAAGATATTATGATCTCTTTTGTAGGTTTTGATTTTCAAAAAGATATGATATGATTTTTATTTCCTTTATTTTCCCTTGCTGAGAATTTGAGCTCACCCTTTTATGTTTTCTTTTCCCCAGGTTAGGAAGATGGATATTATGTAGAATATGCTAAAAGGGACCCTAGATATGATGAAATAAATGGGAGACACTGTAGAAGATTTATGAACCAGTTGTTTATGTTTCCCAGTTTCTAAAGACACTATACCTATACGGTCCTTTGTGGTTTTGTCATATGTTGTAATAAGTGTGATTCAATTTTGAAGTATTAAAAATGTATGTAAAGTATGGGTCGTTATAGGTAAAACCAGAAAACACCACTTTGAGCTAGACTCGAATGGGAACTAGTACACGACAATGGGCCTTGCTACAGTCTTGGTTACGACACTCCCGGGGGATATGTTTGGTTAATCGAAAGATTTTTATGAATCATTATGAAGAAATTATAGAAAAAATTTAATTATCTAAGCATGAAGTTTTAAGACATAAAATAAATTTTAGTTAAAAGATTCATAAATTAAATAAGTTTCTCACGAAGGATTTATTCTTTTAGAAAATTTCTCCATAGTCTAGGAATACGTTGACGTGTTTCCGGAGGAGTTACCCGGAACTTCCCCAGAAAGAGAGGTAAAGTTATCCATTGAACTCGTACTTGGATCTCACCCGATGTAAAATACCCCCTATAGGATGGAAAATGGGGAGCTAGATGAATTAAGGAAACAACTCCAAGATCTTTTGGATAATTGTTTTATCCAACCAAGTGTGTCTCCTTGGGGAGAACCAGATCTCTTTGAGAAGGAGAAGGATAGATCGATGCAGCTATGAAGTGATTATAGAGAACTGAATGGGATCACAGTGAAGAACAAATACTCTCTTCCAAGAATTTATTACTTATTTGACCAACTTAATGGTTCTCAATTCTTCTCTAAGATTGATATTCATTTTGGTTATCATCAATTGTGGGTGAAGAATGATGATATTCCAAAAACCACCTTTCGATCAAGATATGGGCATTATCAGTTTGTTTTTATGACCTTCAGACTTACTAATTCTCCATCTATTTTTATAGATCAAGAATAAGTTGATTTTGGAAACTTATGTTTTATCAAATGGATATCCTTTGTATAGAAAAATGATTTGGTGATTAAATGATAAAGGTTGTTTTGTACGATTTTTTCTATTTTGGAGTACTATATGCCTAAGGGAAATAAAATACTACAAGATTTAAATTGAGGAGGAATGGTTGATTTTTTTTTGTAATTATTTATGTATTTATTGTGGAAATATGGTGATTTGGGTGATTTATGGAAAATGATGAACCTAGCATAAGGAATATGTGAATAGGTTAATTACACTTTAGTATGAGACTTTAATAGTATTCGATGTTATTTGGAGATAAATGTTAATATTTATTGGGGAATACTATGTGATTAAATCCTTATGAGTTTCGGGTTCCAATCATAGTTTAGATTATTCTGAAGAATTTTAAGGATGGTTGGGTTTTGAATGGTCTTTCTGGAACTTTGGGTACTTTTTTTGAATTTTTGAGATTAATAGTCATTTTTCTTTTTATAAAAGATTATCATTTTGGGGGATTATATGATCTCGTACTAACCTTTTTAGTTTTTGTTGATGACTAAAGAAAAGGGAAAAATATAGTTATTCTTTTCTGTATTATGTGATTCTCTAGAAGATGATTCTTGTGCTGAGACCAAGTCTTTTGGAATGCTCATTGTTTGGAGAAAAGATTAGTCTTGGTGGAAACATATTAAGGGATGAAACACTAATTAAAGGTAATTATATTTCATTATGTTTTTATTCTATGTAGTAAATGAATCCGCAAAATTATTAAAAGGAATGTAAAAGAAAAATACTATTGGTTTACGTTTCCTACTCGATAATCAAAGACCGTTTAACACATCTAAAGTTTGTGATCCTCTTGTGCCTAATTTTCTCCTAATCAGGTTTTCTATCACTCTCCATCAGAACTTGACCCTTTTTTTCTCTTCCATATCCATGTTTTCTTACATGGAATCCTAGTATGGGTTAACTCGGGTGACCCTTGTACTTCCCTTCCTTTCATTTAAAGTAATAGTTTTACTGACTCTTTTTTCGATGTGGGACTTTCAACAAAATTTCCAAGCCCAATTTTAAAATTACGAGGATGGAATTTCTAAAGGGGAAAAGATTGTAACAACCCGAAATTTTGAATAAATTTTGTTTCCTATCTTTGTGTGTTATTTTATTTTATACTCCAAAAAACTATTTCTTTTAATAAAATGAGTATAATTTAAATAAGACCATTGGGTTTCGACTCTTATATGATTGTTGGTCAATATGACTCTTGGAAACTAAATGTTTCTCTTATTGTCTATAAATACAAGTGATCTTGATTAATTAATATAGAAATAAGATTCAATGGCCCCATCCAGCAGTCTCGGGCCGATCGAAGCCCATTTGACGGAACTCGGGAAGGAGGTAGCACCTTTGGGCTTTGCTCTGGACCAAACCCAAGTCGAACATCATTGTGTAAAGCTGGAACAGAATCACCTTCACAAGAAGTTCAAGCTTATAGAAATCACTACTCGGGAAATGTTGGTCGAGCCGCCCCATGATTCTATAACCCTAGCACGCCTTACTCTTAGGTCCTATGCTGGTGTTATAAGGGGCTATGTAATGAGACCGTAACTGCCTTGTTTAATCCTTTGATTTAAATAAAAATTGTGATTTCTTCTTATGGTGAAGTTTGTGAATTATCAAATGTCTGGATAAATATATTATGCATATTAGTGATGAATTATGGAAAAAGGGGATATTTTAAAATAGTTATGTAAACCTTAAATAATTAATGATGTGTAATGATTTTCAAAAAATGGTCTTCTAGAAATGTGTTCGGTATGAAATTTAGAATCTAATAAGATCAACTTATTTTTTTTTGTGAAAAGTAAATTATGAATAGTGATTTTATGCTTAGGATTAGTAATGTGACCAAATGGATTAGTAATATCAATTAAAGAAGGTATTAATATAATTTAGGCACCTTGATTAAGTAATGTGATTTAATAAAATAAGAAAATAAATGTTTCAGAAATTATTGGTTAAGTATTAGTTTTTTCAGGTGAATAGTGTTTTTTATTTAAAAATTAAATTAAAAATATTTAGAAAATTATTTTCATAAAATGTAGTCCATTTTTGAAATCAGATCATCGATATTTGGTTAAGGTGAATTTTTGGGATTTTTCTGAAATAGTTGAATTTTCAGTAAATAGTGTTTTTATTTAAAACTTAAATTAAAAATATTTTGAAAATTATTTTCATAAAATGGAGTTCATTTTTGAAATCAGAGCATCAATATAGGGTTAAGGTGAAATTTTTGGATTTTTCTGAGAAAGTTGAATTTTCAGTGAATAGTGAAATTACAGTTTTTGAGTTTCGGGAGTTTAATGACATCGTTAAGGATGTAATAATATTCAATAATTCTGGTCTACTTATGAATAGTAATATAAGGTATGATGTTCCCCAATTGGACAATACCATGGGCAAATACCATGGGCAAGCCCACGGTTTTGCCAATACCACTGACGAGGTGTCCCTTGACAATTAATGCTTTGTCCCCTCACTTCTCCTATAAATACCAAGCCTTTCCCTCATTAATTTCACTCCGAACTCTACCTAAAAAACTTTCTTGTCTCATTACCTCCCATGTATTCCTCCCAAGATTCCCTCAAGACTCCAAGGTTCCAAACTTTTAGTATTAGGACTTACGTTTTAAGGTAAGGGATCCTACCTCTCTTTTTCTTTTCAAGTACTCTTTTGTATGTCATTTCATTTAATCCCCATGTTCTTATTTTGGGAGATTTTCTTTTATATTCCTATTACTTCCCTTTTCATTATCATATTATGAGAGATCCCCTCTTACTCTCATCATTTCATTTTATGAATTTTTAAGTGGTGCCGTTAGGCTGCCGAATTTTTGTAAGGGATTCTTCCTCCCTTCTCATTTTTCAAGTTCTATTTTCATGTCATTTATTTGATGTTCCTTTCCATATGGTGGGGTATGATGTTATATATATATAATACTGTCCTTTTTATGTTCATATTATGAGAGAACCTATTTGATCTCATCAATTCATTTTTTAAAGTTTTAAGTAACACCGTTAGGCTGCCGAATTTTTATAAGAGAAATCTTATTTTTTTCTTCCCTTCATGTTCTTCATTTCATATGGTATTTTATTCAAATTTCATTACCATGTTCTTAAATCCTTTATATTATGTCCTCCTACTGTTTTATTGATCATTTATTAGTGGGTGACCCATGTCCTGTATCTTTTCAAAATTTTCTAAAACCCTGTAACATAGTCGTTATGCTGCAGAATTTTCATGTCAAAATGTCTCTCTCTTTTTCTCAAATTCTTTTATTTTATTAAGTTAATACTAAAATATCTTTCTTCTATAGGGGTATTCACATATATATCAAAATTTTCTATTTTAATTCTGGGATTTACATACTTGAAACCCGCTTTCGTTTTCCGTGGGTTTAAAGTGACATAAAGATCATGTCTTTAAAGAAGTTTTTAAAACGTTATGATTATAAATTGAAGCCCATTTATTTTATGCTATATGGGTTATTTATGAAATGTTTGACGATGATATATGTGGCTCACATGATAATAAATAAAAATTAAGGGTGCTCCCTAATAGCGCTCCAATGCATTGGGTAAAGACTTAATCTCTAGAGATGACCATTTTAACGATACCTTGGTGAATAACATTGGTAATTTTTTTTAATGACACCTTTGTGATGGACCTTGGTGATACGAAAATGATTGTCTAAGTTAAATGTTGTAGCCACATATTCAAGTAATTAAAAACATTATTTTTATTATGATATGCCTCATGATCTCTTTCTCATTCCTTAAAGTTATTTATAATGACTTTATTGAGGTGTCTCAAGTTCACATGTAAAATGTTTCTCTTGTTTCCCTTACCGGGACTTCTCCTCACCCTTTCCTTTTATGTATGCTCCCAGGTTATGAGATACTGTAATGAACTTAGGATGAACAATTAAGATGCCTTAAAAGTGGTTGATAAGAATTTTTTATGTTGTTATCATGTTTTATTTTCCTGATTTCCAGGACACAAGACTTTAAAGATCCTTTGTTTGTAAAATGTAATGAAATGTTATGTAATAAAAAGGCGGGATGTTATATGCCTAAATCTCTAATTTTGGGCCCAACCACAATAAAAAAATCTTCTTATTTTATTTTATCCTTTTTAATATGAATAGGATCTATACAAAGTGTTTCCTTAAGATATATGATTTGTTCCTTATTCCATTTTATATTTTAAGATTTATCATTCTCTCTGAATGTGTAAAAAAAGCCACCATTCTTCATGTCAAACTCCATTAGCAAGATGAATTATTGTTTAAATAAATATTTGTGGATTTATTATCATATATTTTGAGATATATAGAGATGACTATAACTCCAATCTTGGGCCCAACCGCAATAAAAAAAACCTCCTTTATTTCTTGTATAAGAATCAAATCTGCATAGAGAATGTTTTATGAACTATGTATGACTTGATTCTTTCCCCCAACAAGACATATAGTGACACTTGGGTTTGATCCCTTAATCCAGTTACAATATGTCTTTCCTTTCATATCGGTTCATTTTCGTCCTTATGGCACGACGTTAAACTGCATGGAAATCTAACACCCCATTCTTCATTTGTGTCACCTTTGTATTATAAAAGAGACCCTTACTGCTCCTTGTTTTTCACACCGAGCATAGCTCGTGTGAGATTAGGAATTGGGTAATAGTTTTCTTTATATAAGTAAGGTGTTTCAATTCCTTATGGGGGTGAAAATGTCTTCACTGCATGACTTAAAATAGCATAGTATAATGTCTTCACTACATGACTTAAAACTGCACATTACCATATTCATTCAAAAGAAACAAATAAAGTCTCTATTTTACATATGAGTTAGATCTATATAAGGGACATCAAATTCATGGCCAATATTGATTAAAATATTTCTTATATACATTGGGAATAACCCCCTTCCATATTTCACACTCATAATCTTGAATATTTTCATATTTTTATAATCTTTTATATGGTTTCTAGTGACAAGGTTTCCAATATCGTAGCGCTCTTTTTCTTGACAATGCAGCACATACACATATGCGGCCGTGAATAAGTTGCCTACATAACAGTATTGTTAGCCAAAAGATGCCACTATTTGGCTATGCAGTATATTCCCTTGTTTTCCCTGCATAATACAGCCCCAATAATAGGTTTTTCAAATAATGGTAACATCGTTCTTGGTTATAGTATCTTTTTCCCCTTTAATCTTTGATGAAAATATATGAGAATATGTATTTTAAAATAGTCATTCAAGTATACGTGTCCCATTATCTTTCTCATAATATGAAAGTCTCCAAGACCATGGTTTACACATTTCCCTCACCATGTGTTCGATACACTATGAAATAAACATAAAATCACTTGGCCACATGTTATATATTGTTTCTATTTATGTTCCTAGTTGTATGAACTAAAACTACAGACACCATATCATTTACCTTTGGGTAAGACATTCATAAAAGTCTTATTCCTCAAATTCTTTGGATATCTTGATTGGAAATACCCTTTTCATATTCAGGTACCTATCTCCATAAACCAAACTCTATGCTTTGGAAAATCTGAATCTCCATAAACTTTCTTCGAATTTTAGCAATAGAACGTTAAACATATGAGATCTCTTTTGTCTGGATATGTAGCACGTGCCCTTAGGCATCCTTGCATAAGTTGCCTACATAATAGTCCTGTCAGTCAAAAGATTCCACTATTTGGATATGCACCATATGCCTTACTTGGCCCTGCATAATACAACCCCCTTAACGGGTTTGTCAAGTAATGGTAACTTCGTTCTTATAAAATATTTCCTATAATTCTTTTAGACCTTTTTTCATATCATTCCTCAGTTCCAGAAATTCCTAAGTCAGATTTTACAGTTTTCCCTTCCATAACTGAATATTATAGTATGTTTTCAAACAAATTATCATGAAATTGGGAGAGTTTTCTCACACCTCTGGTCAGAGCTAAAGTCTTTAAATTAAAGCCACACAACGTTTTCACTGCATGACATAAAACTGCACGGTACCAATGTCCTCACTGCATGACTTAAAACTGCACAGTACCAACATCCTTAATGCATGACATAAAACTGCACAGTACCATATCATAAATATCCCCTTTTTTGATAAATTTTTAACCATTACTCAACAATTTTTTTTTATAAAAATGGTTTTCCTATTCCTGGCTTATGTTGGTCTAAAATAGCCCTTTTTAATTCTTAAAATTCATTTCCATGGTAAAACCACCTACTGTGGTCTTATGTCACCCAAATCTTATTTCCCCAAATCTATTGGTGGAAAATGTTAAATTCCTAAAGAACTCTATTGCTTGACAATGTAGCACGTGCCCTTAGGTGGCCTTGCATAAGTTTCCTACATAATAGGAATGTTAGTAAAAATATACCACTATTCAGCTATACAGCATATGCCCCAGTTGGCCCCATATAACGCGGCCCCCATAACGGGTTTGTTAAATAATGGTAAAGTAGTTCCTGGAAAAGACACCTCTTATGTTGATACAGGTTTTAGATTTGGTGTCCATAAAAATCATGACTCAAGATTCCCCTTGGAAATGTTTAAAGAATATTAAAGAAATTCTTATCCACTGATTCTTTTTTGGAATCTAATTCAAAGTTTATGGTCAAATCCATTTTCAACCATAAAATATTATCACTTTATAGTTCAACATGCATCACTCTAAACATCCAATAACAAAAGACTTGGTGCTCATTAGATTGAGAACCCGTGAAGGGAACTCTGAACAAAAGTCGAGTCCCATCTCACTAAATGTACACTTTTTATGATTTATGTAATATAGAACAATAAATTTATAGAAAATTCAAAAGACACAATTTATGTAGGGTTGTCCATATGACCCTATAAACAGTCAAATTATGCTCATCAGGTCCCTCAAATTAATAAGAAAATTTTGAGAACTTCATTCTTATTATTTTAATAATGATCGTTTAACATAAAGGTATCATTATCATCATTTACTTTTTATATTTCAATCATGAAAATAGGAATGAAGATTTTTATGATTGAAAACAAAATTTATTTAATTCATATGAAAATAGAGGGCCATCCACAAAATAGAGCCTCTCTGTCAGGTTTTAGAATAAACTCTCAACATGAATTTTCATTTTTTGAACTGCTTCATTAGCCCAATCAGCTTCTTGTTGAAGTTGAGATAGCTGAGCAACTCCAATTTCCTCTGCCTGACGAAGTTCTTCCTTAGCAGTTGAAATGGAAGTTATACCCTCTAATTGGGTTTCTCCTAATGTATGATTCAACTGCTCAAGTTTTTTATAAATATAATCTAGTTGTTGTTGAAGATATAACAACTCTGTCATGGTTTCATTGATTTGTTGGTGAATTTATAGTAATTTCATGTCATGATTTGCCTTCGCCTCAACTATTTCAGCTTGAAATCTCTCAATATTAATGAGTTGTTTAGCCTCTTCAAAATCTTTTCACAGCTTATTCTCTTGATCCCATCAGAGAATAGTCTCCTTCATGGCATCATAAACTGGCCGATAATTAAATCCACCAAATCCCAATATTCAAGAATAATGTTGGGAGTTTTGAAAAATGGGACAACAATTCATTTAAATATGTTTCAGCAATTATTCTCCAGATATGCCGCCA
Source organism: Viscum album (assembly GCA_963277665.1). Taxonomy (NCBI): domain Eukaryota; kingdom Viridiplantae; phylum Streptophyta; class Magnoliopsida; order Santalales; family Viscaceae; genus Viscum; species Viscum album. The sequence continues at coordinate 1,653,314,376 of OY728148.1, read as the reverse complement.
TGTATTCTTACGTGCCATACCAAGATCATATTGCATCTTTAAGTCTGAATCTGAGTCGCTACCATGGGTTAAAATGAACTTTGGAAATAGGTCACTTAAAGTGCTACCTTGTTCTACTTCTCTTGGGACAGTAGAAGCTTCACCTTATGATCTAGGAGAAGATAACCCTAAATGATAAATCAAGGTCATTATTAGTTTCAAATGGGGAAAGAAAATACGATTTGGATAGCTGATTATATTTACCCAATTATAAGTCAGCTACTTGATTAGATTCATCCCCTGTATTCTCAGCTCCAGTGTTTCGAGCAGATATTTCTTGAGAAGGGGCATTTCCTTGAATTTACTCAGTTATGACATTTGAAGGCTCTGTAACATCTCCTAATGAAGGATCCTATCTATGTATTTCCCTAGCTCCAGTAGAAGGATAAAGTGGAATACCTCATTCTTGAAGAGTCTTTACGACATTTTATATAGATAAAGCTGCATAAGGTGAACTTTGATGTAAAGAATCAAGTTAAAGAACAAATTATGTATGAAAAATGTAAGAATAGGGACTTATGACCTTGAAATTCCTCATGAAAATCCCAAAACGCTTTGATGGAACTTGGAATATCAATATTTGGATTAAGGGTGTCCATCATTTCAATTTATACATCCTAGAATATTAAAGAATCCACACTATTTAAGGTATCCAACAAACATTGGTTGATGCCCAAATTGGCTCCTCTAACAGTTTGTTTTGTTGGTTCTTCTATTGGTATACCATCATCAGGTATTTCCAGGTTTGGGTCAACATCAGCATTGGTCTTACATTGCCCTGGTTCTTCATTCCTTTCTTCTGAAGAAATAGGAATATCAATGTTGACTATTTCAGGATCCTTTGACAAAAGAAACTGAGGAATGTATTTATTCTTACCATGGATTTTCTCTCTCTCAGTATATCCAGGGGCAGGTATAGATGAATATTTTATGATTTATCTACTAAAATTGCAGATTCATCATCATGACCCTGGGTTTTCCTTGGGGATTCTTTTTCTAGTCTTGAAGAATCAGCTCTTAATCCCTTGAGAGAGAAGAGATACATAGATCCTACAAGAGGATAAAACGTGGTTACCAGAATATATAGAGAAATTTGTATGACCTAATGATCATATAAATACTTACTCCTTCGGAGAACACTTTGAATCAATCTCATTTATCTCTTTCATATTTTTTCAAAATCTTGGGGAGAGATTGAAACACTCATCTTAGTAGGGGAATCTTGAGGAAATGGTTGAGAAATATCTGTCTCCATTACCCCTATCATGATTCTTTCTCATATATAATGTTCTGGTGACCTGGGAGGATCATTTTTTACGTTAATAGGAGAGCATGTTGAACCATACTTAGGTTATTCGAGAATTGGTCTGGAGCTTCTTTCTCTATATACAAGATGCACAAATACATTTTCATCATGATTAACGATGATAAATGGTAAAGAAGAGTTGAGACAAAAGAAAAAGGTAAATACATTCTTAGTATTAACATAAATATCCCACCCCTCCTCAGAGTCTATAATTACCCCTTCATGGACTCCAAAGTCCAGCATACGAGATACTCATTTAGAGGATGGGATTTGTTCATCAGTTGCATATATAAAATCCTCCAACTACGTAATATACTTCTATAATTCAACCAGGTTATTATCTAGATTGAAATCAGAAGGTGCCTTGATATCACCAATATCTGGTATTCTAATTCAATGCGGAAGAAATGCCCATGCGTCCCTAAGATCACGGGATACACCCTCCCAATGATGAATGGTTTAAGGTCTCACATAATTTAATCTTGGTATGGTTGATTGTGGAGGAGATTCAACACCTTCTGATTGGAGAGCTTATTCAGGCCTCTCTTCCTCATAATGTTCAACAGATGGAATTGGAATCTCAGTTTGATGGCGGCAACTAGATCACCTTGGCATTAGAGGTATTTCTTCTCAAGCCTTGGTCTTCCTGGTATACCTAATGCGAAGACATTTTGAGGTCTCTAAAACCTCTAAAATATCTGTATCATCTCTGACCTTGGACTTCTTACCACGATTTCTACGTGCAACAGTCATTGTAGCTACCACTCAATATATTCCTTTTGTCAAATCCCCTTAAGGATATGAATAAATCTAAGATTTGGCGTACCCAGCTTCCAATACAAACGATGCATCTGATGGAGGTAATGTAATCGACAATTTGGATACCTCTAAAGCTGTTAGAATCCATAATTGTCGTGCTACCATTAGTTGCTTCTCATGTATGACATATGTGGGTGGAAAATTGCATGATTTTTGAAGACATATGAACTGACGAGCAAACCTATATGAGACATAAGCCTTATAGATAATTTCACCATCAATCCTGGTTGATAATACATTATCCCTGAATTCCATAATATAAGATCGGAGCTCATAATTCTTTTCTTTACCATCATTAATAAATGTCCCAACAAGTGGGTTACTAAAAGGAAAGAAGATGAATTCTCCTGAGACATTCAACACATTCAGCACCTCGTCAGGTCTCAAGTTCAGATGCTTAATACCAGAAACTTTCTGTAAATATTGGGTGAATCAACCATTGGGAACTCTGACTGAATTCAACACAGAGTATGAAGAAACATGTGCTGCAATCCAGCCCCACAATACATGGAATGGCCCTGCAATCCTAAATGGAGCCTTCCCATTGTATAAATTCTATAGGAGATGGTTAATTATTTCTAATACAGGGGTTTGAAGCCCAATATACTTCCCCTCTACTAATTTATCTACAATGATGAAAGTCCCTGATCTTACACCGACTCTAGATTCACAGACTGGAAGTAAATAAACACTTGGACACATAACAAGGAAGGTATCTAAGCGTACTTTTGCATCTATATTAGGGTTGAATTTATAGCCCCAGTGCTTATAATCACCTCTTTCCAATGTAGGCCAATATGTGCCTGAACTTCCTTGGTTATCTGCAGAAGGTCAAATAGTAGGACGTCCACAGGTTGGACCTTCCTCTGTTGTTGGTTCTAAGAAGGCTTCCATCCACACTCTTGCATGAATATCTTTCTTTTCCTTAGGTAAATTCTTCCTTATCTTAAATAATTCATGAGCTAGCGGTGGTGTTCTAGAAGCATTACACCATGTTGTAGTAGGAGGAATGAATTCATCAAATATTTCCCCAGGAATGGGAACTCCAGCTATTTGGTAAATGTCCTATAGACTAATACCAACATCATCATGCATCAAATGAAAGGAATTCATTTGTGGACTCCATCAGCTCAGTAATTCAGGAATGAATTCATTTTTGTAAACATAATTTTTCCCCATCTATACAGCTTCTTAGATATGAATGTCTGATAACTCTTTTCTGAATTCTGCACAAGTTCAATGTACCCAGATGCCCACATCCACTTGGGTTTTACACCCCCTCCAGAACAAAGGTCCCAATCTCATTTCCACCCATTATATTGATCTGTTTTAGAAGCCCGGAAAGTGGAATCATAACAATTTGGTCTTGGATCTACAACATGATCTTTCATATCGGGAGTGCAACCACTGTGATGAATGATGCAGATAATAGGGACTATTCCTTCTTGTATTTGAACCCCCTTGCACTAATATTCATGCAGTTACAGTTAGAGTTTAAAATAAACTAATTCATTGGAAAGTAATTTTTAACAGACAGAACATGGGAATCTCGCAAAATCCTCTACCCGTACAAGGTTAAATAAGGACTTTCTGCATAGTCACATTGGTACAGAATTAGACCATTCCATAGACCAATAAGAGTACTCTCAACAATATCATAATAATCTGGTCTGATGATCTTTATCATTTTATTTTGCAAAGCCTTAGCTCCTTCATTATGAGTCATCAAATGAGTCATTCTTTCTACAAAAGAATTACCAAACTTCCAGGTCAGAAATAAAAATAAGAAAGTGAAACAAAATTGGCAAAGGAAACTGTTCACATAGGTTCTTCGACAAGGTAGTTCGACAAGGTCCTTCGACATGGTCCTTTGATGAGGTCTGTTGTGTAGAACCTTCACCAAGAAACCTAGCGCAACCCAATTAGTGAAGTCCTTTGGCGTATCTCCATCGCGTAATTCATTTTACCTTGAAGAAGTTTCAAATAAGTTACGCGAGTGCACAATGCAATAAAATTTGGGCAAAGGAGATACGCAATGAGAGATTCAATGTTTGGAAGAAAGCACAGATGAAGAAAAAAATCATGAAAGGTGATACCTATTTATATGAAAATGAAGGCCTGTGCTTTCGGTCTATGCACATCCTCTTCGGGTCATACCTCCTCGAAGCAGCTGTGTGGTACACCTTCGCGGTAAACCTATGCTGTTCGGAAACATTCACCTCAGAACTCGATCCTCTTTGTACGTTTCGGATCCAATACTGGTGGGGGGATTTTGTTGAAACTACTTGATAAAGTAAGCAAAAATATTATTAAGAATAACTATGGATGTTTCGTATCCCAAAGAAAGATTCAAAGAGTAAAAATTAAAATAAACAGTACTCACAAAGCGCTTCGCGAAGGAGTGGCTTCACGGATCTGTGCGGCCAACCTATGCAGTTGACCTATGTAGCCAACCTACGCAGCCAACATACGCAGACGACCTTCGCACAAAAACATGTTTTATGTCCCTAAGTGGATCACCTTCATTGTGGAGCTAAATGAAGCACCTACGCGGGTAATATCTCTTCGACCAGGCCCATATGTGCCTATAAATAAAGCCCTTGGGATCCCCATTTCCAGACTGAAAAAATTTGAAAGACTCTATGGAGCTCCCATTATGTAGCTCTCTCGCCTAAATCTATCAATTGACTCAGGTAGCTCTCTAAACCACAAGTGAAGAGATAATTAACTGGGATAGTCATGTTTTAAAGTTCATCACATTCTTCAGTCATCATCCATACCTGCTCGGTATACCTACGCGCCAAACCTGTGCGGTATACCTACGCGGAGCACCTACGTGGCACACATACATGAGGGACCTACGCAATCAACTCATGTACTCTTCATAAAATCCATTCATGGTAGGGTATCTCTTTCCTTGGTTCCCTTATCTGAAAGGGGCTAAGTTGAATCCTCCACCCAAACCTCATGACTTCTCAAACCTTTGGTTAAGGCATAATAGAGTGTCCCCTATTTGGGTTTGTATTTCCATAGTTAGAGGTTTCCCACATTCATTTTACAATGATGATAGGATTCATGGGATTTTTTTTGAGTTTGTATATCCACATTCACATGGAACGTTCTCGCAAAAATAGTGTTGGGAAGTTCCCGGATTGGAGGAGGGTTGGTTACCAGCCTCTCCCTTTTCAAATAGGCGACCCGGAACCTCAGGTCTCTCATAGAGAAGGTACACTTCACACTTGTTGTTCTATGCAAGCATATGAGAAGACTCCATCCCTTACGAGAACCAATTTCAGGGCAGCCATCCTGGTATAATCCCCTCACCTTCACCCCTTCTTCCTTACATTGGACCCTTGTCCAATGTAAATAGAACATAGGGAAGGTTCGTCACCTTGCCTTATTCCATGGTCGATGCACCCTCTTCTATCAGCATAAAGGAAAAAATTGGAAGTGTGAATGTCTTTGTGGAATCTTTTACATTCTCTTGTTTCTCATACTGAGCATGACTCACGTGGGCTTAGAGATTTGTCATGATCCAACATTTTCACAACATAAGGAACTGCGAGAACATTGATTCCTGTTCAAACCAGGATACGTAGGAAGCTCTTTCAGGGCCCGAGCTCACTTGATATCCTCCTTAGGAATCCAACCCTAATTACCCCAATTTGGGCATCCTCCTTAGGAAATAATCCCCAAATTGAATCCTCAAATCATCAAGGAATCATTTTTAGGAAGTAAGCCCAAACACATCTCTCTCAAAGGACCATACTCTCCTATGAGATTTATCGAACTACATGGGATTTGACTCCCATCTATATGTGATACGTAAGAAGCCTCCTTGAGGTTAAAACCCAACACTTCAAATCAACCATATTATCCTTGGACCATATTCCCAATAGGGTCTGATCCTACATGGAAACCTTTATCCCTTCCAAAGTTCATTGGGCTACTTTAGCATAACTCCCACACTAAGTTTTGACTAAGAATCTTTCGCTTAGAGGTCCTTATCACATGACCTTAAAAGGTATGATGTGTCCTATTAAGAAGCCCCAAACTAAAAAGGTTCTGATTCCTCTCACAAGGATACGTAGGTAACTCTTTTTATGAGTAGAATCCCAAGGTTAAAACAAACCATTGTCTCCCTGGATGATAATAAATTCCAGATTGCCCCACTGAGTGGCTCAAAAACCAGTATCATTATAATGATGATTAAAAGAATCTATAATCAGTATATTAGAGGATACCATTGATGTAAAACCTCCAATACATACAGTTTTTTCCATTGGTCAAGAACCTTGAATGCATACGGATGATTCTAAATTTTACACATGTTAATAAGTGATTTTAAATTCCAAGGGATACTTATGATATAATTGGTGAATTAATAAGGATTCATGAAAATATTTTAATCTTACAATGAGAGTCCCGGAGTAGAAAATAATTCCCCCTAAAATGGTGTGATGAGTATGACCTCCTATCCTATCGACCAATGCAAATTCCTAAGTATTGTGAAGTTCAAAACATAACGAACACCTACCTTTGGAAAACAGGTCCTCTTTAAATAAAGAACTCTTGGAAGATTCTTGTTCCATGAATAAATCCAATGGAAAGCGCTTGGAAATAGAGAATATTAAATCTAGAACACACGTTTTAAGAAACTACAAAACATAGATCATAATATTTCATCATCAAAATCATGTTCATCAAAAACCCTGATAAATAATGAGATTATAACATCAACCCTTCTCCACTTTGGTATCTTTTGAATCGTAGGAACCATTAAATAATAACACAAAATTAAACATTAAATATCATGAAAATAATAAAATTAATGATATATAATTTTAAATTCATGTATATACACCTCATAAAATAAGATAGGTTCATAACATATCTTCTGTCACAAATAAGGCAATTTGAGACAAAAATCTCTTACATTAAGTCTTATCTTCCTTCAAACATGTATAAACATACTATATAATAAATATAAGTTTACTATATATATATATTAATTAACCATAATTGTATATATCATACCATATTTTATTTACTTATGACTTTTTATTACCTGGTTAATAACAATTCCATTTTAGAGTCACGTTTTGGGAAATAACTGCTTTATTTTTCATGTATGTTTTGATTTGTTATTTTTGGTCCAATGAAATTGATCATGGTTTCATAGTTTCCTTAATTTTAAAAATTATGTAATTAATATATATATTTATTAAAAATTTATTTATATTAATCCATAAAACATAGAGATAGAAAATGAAATACACCATTCATGGACACAGCAGGTTGTATGTATGCATGAATATTGTTTCCATTTTCTATATGGATTTAAAATAATATGGGTAAATAATATATTAATATTACATAATAACTTTTATTTCATATATATCAAAAAAAAATTTAAATTTCCCTTTATTTCCTTCCATATAAAGCATGAATGAATCACATCACTTTGTGAGGTGGTAATCTATCGTACACATGAGTGACATTATTGTATTCCCACAGAATAGAAATTAAGATGGACTATGTTATATAATAATTAAATAAGTATAATAATATAGAAATATCTTATAAAATCATTCAATATATCATTATATCCTTCCATGAGAAGTGGTGATGAAAAATGATTAACATCGGTTTGCGAGGCAGTAATCTTCTATACACATGAATGATGACTTCGTATCCTATTTTTTGAAATAAGAGATTTATATAGGTTATTAAATTAACAAAATAAAATATCAGTATATTATAAATAATTGGATTACTATATTATCATAATTTAATAAAATTTTAAAGAGTTAGAAGAAGTCAAACAAAAATGCAAATTAAAAAAAATTACCTCTTCTTCAGACAATCTATTTTGGTTGAACATAAAGCCTTCCTAGATTAGATTTATATTATCAAAAATTCCTATAGTATGTGGGTATGTTTCTAAGGAATATATTTGTATAGGTATTGTCTGAAACATAGGGTTTTGGAATTTCTAAGTGGATAGAAGAAGGGGTGTCCTTTTATAAGTGAGGTGTGCGGCACAATTGTAAATTTGAAAAGAGAAAGGGGTAACCACATTTTTTATATGAAAAAAGGATAAAAATGTACCATTATGTAAATTTATACAATTATATATAGTAATATTTCAATAAACTTTATTTTAGAAAAGTTTTTAGGTCATTCTAACTATTATCTTTTTAATTTAACCCCTGATTACCCCATTTTCAACATAACCGTAGAAATTATTTTTTTTGTTCTCCCTATTTATTATAGTAAAAAATTAATTTGATATTATTATATATTATAAATTATTTTTATCCCAATTATGGAATTTATATTTAAAAATTCCTTTCATATAATTGTAAATTTTAATTTAAAATTAAACTCGTTGAAGTGATGAGAATGCATGTTTCTGAAGATAAAAATTTCAGATGTCTAAAAAGTTTTTTATATAAATATTAAACATAAAAATGATTCCAATAAACTAAATTAGATTAATAGATATATATTTTCACTATTTTTAAGTTTAGACACATTTTAAAACAAAAATTAACCTTATAAAATATTTAAACGCAAATGCAATTTTCTATAAAAACTTGTATTTTTACTATTGATTGAAAGTAGATTTTTTTCAAAATCCCAAAAATGCACCCTGATATAATTTTTACAAGATGATTTCAAAAATTAATTTTATTTTATTAAATTAATGTTCCAAAATTTTTAAAAATTAATTTTAATATTCTTCCCAAAAATAAATAAATAACATTTTTTTAGGAAATAGTATTTTAAAAACACATAAAGACTTCACAAAAAATTATGTATCCTTTAATCGATATGTTTTATTTACATGAAACCATTATACTTAATATTTAAATAGTATTTATTATTAACCATATCAAAATTATTAATTTATAGATTATAATTTTTATTTTTAAATAATAATAATAATATATGTTCAGTTTTTAAAAATTTAGTTTCATTCATAACTCAAGCTAAAATCAATTTATTTTGAAACTCAATCTAAAATTAGTATTGTGTAAAAAAATATCTAAAATAAATTTAATTTATTCAAAAAAATATCAATTCATAAAATATAGGGGTTTTACAGTCTACCCCCCTTAAAATGAATTCCACCTGTGAATTTTGTCACTCTGATTCAAACAGATGACTGTACTTCTGCCTCATCGTATCCTTATGTTTCCACGTAGCTTCCTCAAACTTGACGTTTCACCAAAAAAACATGATGATGTGACTAGTATTGTTTCATAGAACATTCTCTCTATAATCTATAATATCTACTGGTTGTTCCTTATAGTTAATATCATTCTCCAGCATTATGACCCTTGAGTTCAATACATGTGAGGGATTAGGTATGTACTTCCTTAGGAGAGATAAATGGAACACATCATGAACATGATATATATTTCGTGGTTGTAAAAAACTAGAATCCACCATCCTGATATAATCCTAAATTTTAAAGTAAAAAATATAACTAGGAATTTGTTTTACCTTATTTCCAAATCTCATTCCCATCTTCCATAGCGAAATTCATAGAAACACCATGTTACTAAATTCAAAATCTAGACCACATCGATGATTATCAGCAAAAATATTCTATCAAATTTTATCCACTTTATGTGTTGTTTAATATATCTATCCTTATCTTTCTTTTATTCATTTATCTCACATCCAAATATATTTCTTTCTCTAACTTCATTCTAGCATGTTGTATCTATACACTTATTTCCATAGAGAGATTCATAAGGATCCATTTGAACACTTGAGTGAAAGATATTGTTTTATGAAAACTCAACAAGAGGAAGGTGTTGATCAGAGACACATTTAAAATTCATATAATATGATCTCTACATATCCTATAGGGTTTTAATTGTTCTATTAGACTGAATATATGAATGGGGATGATATTAAATGTTGAAACACAACTCCATATCAAGACCTTGTTGAATACTTTTCCATAATTTTGAGGTAAACCTTAGATCATAATATTATATAATGGAATGTGTTACTCGATGTAATATTACCACTTCATTAATGTATATCCTGGAAGTCTAATCTTGAGATAAATATTCTCTGATATAAATGAATTGTTTAACTTTATAAGGTATTAAACTACAACCCATATTTAATTATTATCCTTATACATTTTTGGGAGTCCAATGAAATAATATATGGTGATTTATTCCATTTTCAATATTGTATAGGTAATATATTTAACATCCCATTATTATTTTTTCTCTCATTCTTAACTTACTAACATACCAAGTACCAATAAAAAAACTCAATGAAATCTCGCTTCATTACATCCAACTATAAGAACTTTTTAAAATCTCTATACGTATTCACACTTAAAATTTTGAAAGAAATTGAAGAAATATTATCTTACCCTACAAATCCTTCATTAAATCTTGTATGTATAAATCACATATATAGTTCTTAAAACTTATCATTCCATCTTGATCAAGGTAAAACTTTGGAACATTTCTAACCATCTTTTTCATCTCTACATATTCCTTTTGTACATCATTAATGGTCACTTGGATAGATGGTTGAACATTAAATTAGAAAAGATAATATTTCTCCCATTCCTTTATTATTTCTTTATCTATTATTTTCAAATCCATAAATATTGGATATTTTTTAATCCTCCCCATGTATAATATGGAAAGATATTTTCGATTTAAATCCTTATCCACCATGTTTTCTTTCCCAATGTGTAAATGTATTGAGTAATCGTAACATTTAATCAGCTCTGACCATATTCTATTGCACATATTAATCTTCTTGTATGTGAATATATAATTTGAATTTTTTATTAATATATATATATATATATCAAAATTTTCTCCATAAAGATAATTCCTTCACATCTTTATGGAAAAAATTAAAACAACAATCTTTAAATCATGAGTTATAAAATTTTGCTCATGAACCTTCAATTCTCATGAGGCATAGTCTATAACTATTTCATTATACATATAATGAATATAATTAACTTCTTGGATGTATCACTACAAATTACCAACCCTTATTTACTTTAGGGTAATGTAAGAAAGGGTGCATTGACTAATCTTCTCTTCAGTCACTTAGAATATTCCACATATTTATCTATCCAGAGGAACTTGGATCCCTTTCGAGTTATCTTGGTGAGTAAATTAGATAGTCATATGAATATCTCCACAAAACCTTGATAATATCCAATTAAACCAAGAAAAAATGTATCTTAATTACCATAGTTGGTATTGGCTAACATTTAATGGACACCATATTTTATAGATCTACATATAAACCATATCTTGAGATAATATGACCCAAATATTAAACCTTTTCCTCCCAAAATTCACACTTTTTAAAATTTTTATATAGTTTCTCCTTCCATATGGTATTTAGTAAAAATACCAATTGATCTTTATTCTCTTAATTTCTCTTTGAATTGATAAGAATATCTTCTAAAAATACTACCTTAAATTGACCAAGGTAATCTCTAAAGACTCAATTTATTAAATCCATTAAGATGACATGGGAATTAGTAAGACTGAATGGAATAACTATATATTAATAGTGCCCATACCTTATATAGAATGTTTTATGGGTATATCCCCCATCTTGAAACTAAATTTATGATATCTCGAATGAAGTTCAATCGTGTAAAAGTATTAACCTCCATGAATATTATAAAATAGGTCATCAATATGGGGTAAAGGATAATTTTTCATGATTGTGATATTATTAAGATCTATAAATCCAATGTAGAGTAAGATCTATCCATATTTATATTTAAAAAGAAGAATAGGTGAACCCCAAGGGGACCAAATTAGCCTAATGAATCCCTTATCAAGGTTCTCATATTTTTTTTTCAATTCCTAAAACTCAATCAGGACAATTCTATAAGGAGTCTTTGAAATAGGTGTGGTACTAGATATGAGTACTATTGGGAACTCAACTTCACATTTTAAAAAATTTATTTTAAACACTTCAAGAAATACATAAAAACATCCACAAAATAGATATATAATCAATGTTGAGTTTCTCTACAGCCATCATCGATAAACACCCCTCTTGAATAGGAATCAAAACCCACACAATGGATTTGATTTCCATGGGATGTTCATATTTATCATTTCATTGATTGGAGATCATATGTTTTATTGGAATTTAAAATGTAACATCCTGATGTTCTAAATTATCGAATAAAAACTGAGAAGGGGGGTTGAATTAGTTGTTAAATTTTTATAAATTTCAAAACTTTTAGAATCTTAACCCTTTCAACATGCTAATATTTCTTTCCTTATTAACTATTAGTAAATATTAATGCATGAAAAAGTAGGAATGAATGTAAGGAACACAAGATTTATAAGTCTCGACGTTAGTTTGAGAACATACATGATTTCCATAGGCACTCCTATGGGTTTATAGAAATCCACTATGATGAAGAAGTTAATATAGCTAATACCAAATCCTATTATACACCTTCTATATCACAATAAGAATGATTAAAATGACTCCCATTAGTTTATAATTATTTATTAGAAAAAATTTTACCAAACAAAGAAATAAATATTTTTTTGAAACTTCTCCATAATTTCTCAGTCTGAATCCTCAATCTGATCTTGATTGATCCGATTTTATCAATACAATGAGTCTGGATCTGATTCTCTCAATACAATTATTCTAGATATGATTCTCTCAATATGAAAGATTAAACGTGATAAAACCATTCTCAATAGAAAAAAACTCAAAGCCTTTTCAAATTCTCAAAAATATATTCTTCAGCTCTATTGACTCAATCTGATTGATTGAATAAGAACTTTTCAATACGATTTGGCTCGATCTAGTAAACAGACATTTAGCTGTAAGGTCCTCTTCATGATATCTATGGTGGGAAATTACTTTCACTCAATTTCTTAAATTCCCTTAAATTTCATCTTTTGTGAAAAATTACTTATGAATAAATGTTCTAAGTATGAATTTACAGGAGGCTCATAAAGAAAAAGTGAGAAACTTAAAAAGTTTCCCAGAATCCTCAAATTACAAAATCTCTAAAAATATTTTCCATTTAAAAATCAAATTTAACTTCTTAAAACCTCCTTATATTTATCAGATATTTATGAAAATTTTAATTTCATGTTTTACCTCTTAAACTCTTCACAAAACTTCTAAATGTTTTTCTTGAGTCTTCTTCATACTTAGCGATTACGAATTCAATTTCCTTCTCAGTGATAAAAAAATTTATTTCCCTCTCAAAAATTATGAATTATTTTCCTTTCTCATCTCATTATTATTTATATTTCCTTATTGAAATCATTACAATTTATGTTTCCTTCTTCATCTCATTATTATTTTTTTCTTTATTTAGCTCATTTAAATTTCTTTTTTCCTTTTTCAGATCATTACAATATCTATTTTCTATTCATATCATTACTAATTCTATTTCCACTTCAGATCATTACAAATTATGTTTTCCTTTGAGCCCAGTCTAATAGAATACTTATTATGATGTGAATTTTATACTATAACTTGTAAATTGTTCAAACCTCTCTACCATTTCTTCGAAATATTTTATCATGAGAGTTTTCATGATTTGTGAGAACTTTCAGAAAAGAAAAAAATCGTCTGATTTGTTTTTGAAAGTATTAAAACATTCTTACTCTTGACTTAAAATTCATATTTAAAAACTCTTCAAAAACAATAAAACATATTTACTCAGAAAATTACTTATTAATATAATTATGATAGTGGAAAAATTCAAAGAAACATTTTTTTTCCTTCAATTCTTTTGGATCAAATGATTTGAATATGGTGTAGATGGATATGATTCTTTCAACAACTTTTGAGTTTCTTAAAAAATCTCATTATGATGGCCTGGATAAGATTCCAAATAAGAAAATTTATACAAAAAATGGTTGTTGTCAGAAAAAAACAATTTAACTATAAAGGTTATTTATTCTCCCCTTTGTATTTTTTGGAAACCCTTGTTAAAAACATTTCCAACTATCATAATTTTTTCAAAACTCAAATTTTGTAAATAACTAATTGTTTTTTGAATTTTATAAAACCATTTAGTTTATCAAAAGAGATTATATTAACACCATACTTCAAGATAATGTAATTTTTTGAAGGAATTATATCCCTTGGTGGAAAGAAAATTTTTCGAGAATGAAAAGATAATCCTTCCTCACTTTTATTTTCTCCTCTCAATTTTATTTTTCTCTCCCCAATTTCATGATAACCAGAGATTCGGATTCATAAAATAAATATAAGTAAAAACATCTTACAATGTACAAATTTTTTACTTTTTATCCCTCTTTATCAACATAATCTAAAGCACGGTGTGGGTAGTTCCATATGAGGTTTTGGATGACTAGGTAGAAGGATGACCATGAAGTTGTAGTCTCAATTCAACAAACCATTATATCAAAAATACAGTTATATTGATATCAGAAATATGATATTTTTTTAAAAGTTATTCTATAAAAACAAATCCAGAATCAACTTTCTCTTTTATAATGTGAAAATTTATATCAATGTGTTTGGATCATGAATGTTGGACATGATTCATGGAAAGATCAATTGCACTCTGATTATCACAAAGTTCAATGGTTTAAAAAATTTTACATTCAAATCTTCCATCTAAACATTAATTCACAAAATATGATTACAAGGATGAATAGATTCAACATATTTAGATTCAGTTGTGCTCAAAGTTACTGAACTTTGTTTCTTCCAATGTTAACTCGTATAATATTAACCTCAGCAAAATGTTCCTCCTAAGGTTTATTTTCTATCATTACAATCTCCATCCCAATCAGTATCAGTATAACCATTAAGCATAATCAATCTATTTCTTTTTTGTAACAACCCACATGAATTTTTTCCTTTTAAATATCCCAGAATCCTCTTTTATTCCAACATGTGTGATTGTTTTCAGATTACTTTGATACCTATAACAAATAATTACAATTACATTTCTGGAGTAAAAATATTTCACATAAAAGTTTCTATAAACTTTTCCTTTAGAAATTTTCAATATTATCAAAAAAATTAAGTTTATAATAAAATGAATCTAGAGTTTATTTCATACCATACAAACATTTTTTCAATTTAAAAACATTTTTTTCATCCTCATTAAGTAGAAACCTACAATATTTTTTAATGTAAACATATTCCTCAATCTCACCATTTAAGAAATCTGATTTTACATCCATATAATAAACTTTTAAATTATAATGTGGGGCCGCTAAAAGAAAAATTCTAATATGTTATAATCTTGTAACTTGGTAAAAAGTTTCATCAAAATACACACCTTCCACCTGTGCATAACCTTTACAATCAACCCTTGATTTGTTTCTTGAAACTTCTCATTGTTCATTCAAATTGTTTCTATAATACCACATGGTTCCCATAATATTTTTATTTGATGGCCATGAAACAAGTTCCCATGTTTCATTATTCTAAATCTGATCCAACTCCACATTCATAGAATCCTCCCATTCGTTGTGTTCAATAGCTTTTGAAACTGATTCTGATTCAACTTTTTAGATAAATGAAGTCTGATTATCTAATATCAACTTTATTCTTATCTAAAATGGTGCCTTATAATTTCCAATATTTTTTCAAATTCAATACATTTTTATAAGGTATTAAATTTCAATGTTTCATTACGATCTTAAATTTCCTCATCAGATGATTCTTCGGAATATTGATAAGGATGTTTTGAATTTATTTCACTATTTTTGGAATTATCCATTTTATCCTCCTCAACATTCTCAACAACTTTTTTTAAGGAACTTTAATTTTAAATTACCTTCACATCATATTATCCCACAAACATTTTTAAACATTTGTTCCAAGATTTTTAACTTCTTATATTTCGAAAATATCCCATAAATGTTCCTCCCTCATCTTTTAAATCATACTTTACCAAATATAGATTTCGATTTTGAGAAAACATGGACATCCAAAAACATTAAATTATTTCAATGATGGTTTTTTTGTTATAACACATTTCATAAGGACTCGTGCTAGTTTCCAGTCTCAAAAAGAATTTATTTTGAACATGTACAACTGTACTAACAACTTCCCTCTAATATAATTTTAAAGGTTTTTATTCTTTTAACATAATTATTCCCAATCCCACAAATCATATATCCTCTCCTTATTCTACTCCATTTTTTAGTGTATCTGGATCACTATAATAATGTTTGATACCACGATTTCTCAAATAAGTTTACAAATTATTTCTTGTGAATTCAGTACCATTTCTTATTCTAAAAATCTTTATAGAAACCCCCATTTCTTTCTCAACATATTTTATGAAGAATTTGAATATTTCAATATCCTCTAAATTGTCCTTCATAAACATCTTGTTTCTCATATGAGTGAAATCATCAATGAAAGTGATAAAGTATAAATATTATTTTCTTTATTAATGTCTCATTGGCCCACATAAATCAAGCTAAAATAGCTCAAGTGGTCTAATAGATTGAATCACAACTCTTTTATGTATTTTTTAGTCACATTACCTTTTTGAAAAGTTACACAAACATATTACCCTCTTCTGTTCAATTATGGAATGTTTTGAATGACATCAACTTTAGAAAGATTATTCATGTTTTCATTCCAAAGGTGGTCATGTCTTCGGTGCCATAATTTGTTTTCATCATCAGCACTCAAGTAATATGAGTTATTTAATTTTTATATTTGAATGAGATTCCCACTGGTTCTTTTTAATTTTGTAATAACTTTTCTATATTTCACACTTTTGATGTTACAAAATTATTTTCTAAAAAAAAATAATTTTCCATCATCAAAAATCAATCTTACACTAAGTAAGTTATGTTTTAGCCCATCAATAAATAAAAATTCCTTATATTTCAAATTTTCGGTTTCAATCTCAGATGTTTCAATTCATTTAATTTTTAATGAACTATCATTACCAAAGGTATCTTCTCATCCATCATTAATTTCCACATGTTTTAAGATTTTTATATCACCTGTCATATGTAATGAACAACCACTATCAAGTATCCATGGTTTTTTCCCTTACTGGCATTGAAAGCTATATCAACAACAAAATATCTTCTCTTAACTTTTTCTTTTAAGCCTCCTTTTCTTTTCTATCATATCAAATTTTTTCCAAAATGAGTTTCATAAATATTTTAGTATGATGACCATCCTAATAAATTCTTACACAAAATTCTTACAAGAATTCATATTGATTATTTTGGATTGTTTCCAACATCTTGATAATTCACATTTTCAAATTTATGTAAGTTAAGAATGTTACTCATTCTATTTTCAATATTTCTTCTACTTTGCTCAAACCTTCTTCTACGTAGAGATACATTTATATAACATTTATAATTTTTATGCCTATGGGTTCTTCAACACCAACAATCACCATTAAAAATTGATTTTATATTGAAATAATATTTTTCTCTATGGAAACTTTGTTGAGTATGGTAACTTCTTTCATCTCTAACATACTCAAGAATTGGACCATCTTTTCTTTTGAGTGAGTTCTCTACTTTTGTAGATTTCATGGGTTTCATGCATCCTTTCTCAACCTATGAATTCCCAGTAGTTTTTCTAGAATGTATAATGTTAAAAGAATTAGTTGAAACATTATTTTTGGTAAGACAAGATTTCACCCAATTATCGTATTGAGCCTTCTCAGCATCTTTAGAAGTCTCAGCTTTTACTTAAAAAGATTTGTTAAAGTTTTCATTCATCTTCTTCAAGGTAATTTCAGAATTAATATTTTCTTTATTGAATCTTTTTAACTTCTTATTCCTTATCTTCAAGCTTCTTACTAAGATCTTTAATCATCTTTCCATGTTACGAAATTATGTGTTTGTAACATAAAATCTTCAGAATATATTCATCCTCCTACTTAATGACACATTTTCTTCCATCAACAACTTATTCACAATATTTCTTAATTAATCTAATTTTTTTCATAATAGTGTTTTTATCATCACATAAAACGTGTTTTGTTTTGAGCTGATACTCTCTATAATATTCTTCACCACCTTCATCACTCTCTAAGGAATCGTTTTTTTTTCTCAACTTTTTTAATGAAGGTTCTGAATTTTTCTACAATTTAATCTTCATAGGAATTGATTTCTATTGAGTCTGATTCTACTTTCTTACTCAACATAATTATTTTTTTCATTAAACTTATTATTTTATTTTTTTAATACTTTTCTTCTTTATAATTTTTCTCCACTTCATCCATTGATGTTTTTCATCAGAATCTTCTCAATATTCTCCAACATTATTCTTGGTAAAATTTATACAAAATTTTCGGATTACACCACACTAAAAACATTTGAGAGGAATTTTACCTCCATAATTTCCTCATCATCATTGATAATTCTTGGATATAAAGGACAGGGTTTTTTTATTAAACTCTGCATCCTCTTTATCTTAAAACTCATAAGGACTGACTTCTTTAACATCTTGGATTTTAATCTTTCTCATAGATTCAAAATCCATTTTGTCTTTACTCTTATTTCTAAACATTGGAGAATTCCTAATTTCATAAGAAACTAGAAATTTTGAAAATTTATAAAGAGATAAATCATCCTTACCTTGTAAAGAGAAAATTTTAGAATCAAACATTTCCAGAAAGTTTCTCATGAGTTTCATCACAATTGTAGAATCTTTCAGGACATATCTAAATCCTCTGATACTGAAAACAATTTCATTTACTCTGATGAAGTATTCATCAATTTTTACTTCATCTCTCTTTATGATGTCTCTAAAATTACTAAGCTAGATTTGTTGCTTTGTGTATATAAATTTTGTATACCCTTTGAAAACACATTACAATTGGTACAACATATTTTTTGATGTTTTGAGACCCTCATATTATGATAAACATTTTTTGATAAGGACATGAGAATATAATTTCTTTCCTTTACATCAAATTATATGTTTATCTGACTAGAAAAGGTTATTGGGTTATCTTTCTCAATAGGTGGAAACCCAATAGTGGCAGTATCAACAACTTCCAACCTGAGAGATAAGAGATAAGAAATCACCCTATTTTTTCTTCCATAATAATTTTTTACATAAAATGTAGGAATTACTCTACTATTTATAGAATTAATATTATCCATGATAAGGATTCAAAAAGGTAATATCCCTCTGATACCAATTAAAGTTCCAAAGTACATTATAACAACTAAGAAGTGGGGTTGAATTAGTTTTTCACATTTTATAAGTTTCAAAACATTTAAAACATAACCCCTAAAACCTTTTATAATTTATTTCCTAGTCCAAATTTTGTAAATAATAAGGAATTAAAAATTAAGAAAGAAAGTAAAGAACAAAAGAATTACAAGGTTCAGCTACAGTGTGAGAAATAATATCATTTCCATAGCCACTCTCGTGTGTCAATGAAAATCCACTTTTATGAATAATTGAATGCAAATTTTTCCAAATACCATTAGATACCTTTTATCATAAAATAATAATGATTATAGTTACTCCCATTAGTTTAAGATTATTTCTTATAAAAAAAATATTGAGACAAATAAAATAATGAATACTTTGTTGAAACTTCTCCACAATTTCTCAGTCTGAATACTCAGCCCAATTTTTCTAGATATGATTTTCTCAATCTGATGAGTCTAGATTTGAATCTCTCAATACTACGATTCTGGATTTGATTCTATCAATACAATTATTCTAGATATTATTCTCTAAATATGATACATTTAATATGATAAACCCATTATCAATCTACAAAAGTCAATCTCTACTCAAATTCTCAATATTATCTTCTTTAGTTCGATTGATTCAATCTGATTGAATTAATATGATATTTTCAATATAGTCTTGCTCAATCTAGTAAAAAAAAATTTAGTTGTCTAATCCTCTTCATGATATCTCAAACTAGAAAGGACATTCACTTGATTTCCCCAGCACTCTACCTTTTCTAATTGCATGAAAAAACACTTATAAACCAATGACATGATAAATTGTTTATAAGAAAAATCAAAAATAAATCTGGGAAACTTGAAAAAATTCCCATCTTCCTCAAATTTTAAAATCTATAAAAATATATCACATTTAAACTTCAATTTTTACTTTTTCAAATCTCCTCATATTTCTTAAAGTTTTATCAAAAAATTAATTTCATTTTTGACATCATCAACTCTTCACAAAACATATGGATTTTTTAAGGGTAATCTTCATAATTATATCATTTCATATCTATTACATTCTCATGAATTATGATTTTTTTTCATTCTCACTGATTATGAATTTTGTTCCATTCTCGTCTCATTATGATTTATGTTTCCTTCTTCAACTCATTCTGATTTCTGTTTCCTTCTTCATCTCATTATGATTTTTGTTTCCTTCTTCAACTCATTATGATTTCGGATTCCTTCTTTAGATCATTGTTATTTTTTCTCCTCTTCACCTCATTTTTAGTTTGTTTTCCTCTTTAAATCATTACTAATTATGTTTCCTTTTCATATTTGTCTGATGGAATCCTTTTTATGATCTAATTTCAATAATATAAATTTAAAATTATTCAAAAATCTCTACCATTTCCTCAAAAACATTATCATGATAGTTTTCATGATTTATGAGGACATTAATACCGAAAAGCATCTTTTTATTTGTTTTAGAAAGTATGAAAACTTTCTAACTCATGAATTCATAGTATTCTATCAAAACTATTCAGTAACAATACAACTTCTTCACTTAGCAACTTCTTTCTTTCTATTGTTGCGAAAAAATAAAATTTAAAGAAAAAAATAATTTCTTCCTCTAATTATTTTAGATCTGATGACTTGAATATAACGTAGATGGATTTTATTATTTTAGAAACTCTTGAATTTCTTAAAAATTCTCATTATGATGGACATGATCTCATTCCTAGATAAAAACATTCTTATAAAAAAATTATGTTCTTCAAAAAATACAAAAACATTTTTTAAAAAAAATTAACAATAAAGGTGTTTCACATCCATTACTTGAAAATAAATGTTGGATTTATATAGATAAATAAAATATATTCCATATATAACATCAAATTAAACTATAGGAAGAATAAAAATATTTTTAGGAAGCACATTCTCAAAAACATCAACCATAGAGGAATCATATAATTGAGATGTGATCATCATACAATTAGGTGTTTTCACTACTAATTATATATCTAATCATTTGGGTAGCATCTTGATACGCTTAAAAAGTCTTCAAATATGAATGAATGGGTAGATCCAGAGTCAAATAATACATCAGTAGTTATAGGGTGGATGGTAAGTGTAACTTTCACCGCAAAATTTTCGCACACCTAATTAGAAATAGTGATCACATAAAAAAATCCCATTTTCCCTTATCTTAAAATATTTCTGACATCGATCATTTTCATTAATCCTCATATTTTATGATCAAATAGTATATAAATGGTCATAAGAGGGGGTGACTTTGAGTTTAAAAACATAATATAACAAAAAAAATAAACCTATTAATTATGATTTTTTGAAAACAGATATCATCCATTATTTAGAGTTTATTAATCAAACACACATGTCATTCGAAATATAAAATTTTATTAAAGTAACAAGATGTAAAAGATTCTAAAAATTCATACCGAAATTAAGAAATGTATAGAATGATGCAAAATAAAATATTAAAAAAAATAACTACTTAAAAATATATATTAAATAATTGTACTCTCTAACCTTAAAAGTTATGGAATTAAAAACCATGGCTTTGGGTATCCGTAGTTTTCAACCTGGCCAGAAGGTTTATCTTTCTATAGTAATAAATTCATTCATCATAAAGGTTGGAATCTCTATCTTCTAGCCCTTAAATCCATTGATCAACCAAATTAGAATCACCAGTCTTCCTATCTCTATAATCCCTCAATCTAAACCTAGATCAGAATCAGTAGTTTTTCTATTCTAGGAATCCCTCTATCTAAACCCAGATCAGAAAAAATGAGTAAAAATTCCAAAGGTTCTGGGGAATTCAATTTCCTTACTCTAATTACATAGAACTGAAACTCTTTAAATATTTATAAATCGTAAGTATCGGTAAGTTACAGAAGACTAATCTTTAGACAGATTGAGTCGCAAAATCATCTATTCGTATATCCTAAAATGTGCCTCTATTTATAGGAACACATCCAATGGTCATATTTCATAATTCTCATAGTTGGTTTTGACCAAATCAAATGACATCTATCTTGGTAGCTCAACATGTTCAATATATCTTTATCTGATATCATTTTGATAACAACATTATAATATTGAAAAATTATTTTTTTAATTGAAATAATTTTGACCTTAAAATTATAAACATTATTTTTCTAATGGGATATATTATTTTTAGTCTAATGGAAAAAAAACTATGCTATTCTAATGGAATAGAATTAGTTAGAACAATAGTCTAAAATCAGTCAGTCTAATGGATTAATCTTAGTCATTCTGATGGAATAAACTCAGTATGTATGATGGTCAGGACTTCATCATTCTATTTGTCTAAAATTTGTTAACCATATGGATTAGACTTCATATATCTGATGGATAATAATTAGACAGTCTGATGTACCATGCATAATCAGTCTGATGGATTAGAATTAGTCATTCTGATAAACAAGACTTAATCAGTCTGATGGAAAAGACTTAGTTGGTCTAATGAGATAAGCTTAGTCAGTCCAATGGACCATACGTATTATTTCTGATGGAATAGAATTAGTTAGTCCAATAGACCAGACATACTCATTCTGATAAAATTAGTGTAAAATTTTTTATTCATCTGTATAGAATAATTTATATATCTGGTAGGATAAAAAATTTCTACTGAAACATTATAAAATATTTTGGAAATATAAAGTTAGTTAAACAAAGTTTATAGGAAAGGGTGTTGTGATATTAAAAATGAAGGATAGAAAGTGTAGAATGTAAAAATTTCAAATCAATATGGATTTTGTCATAGGTTATAATAATACCCACACTCTTTCCATTTGAAACACTAGATTGTGGGTTGCGCATTCTGTGTAATGTTCTCTCTATTTTCTTTATTACCTAAATTCTTCCCATCACATTTTCATTCGATTTCCCGATGACATTCCTTTTCACACTTAAAAAATTTACCATTACCCATTAGAAAATTTTTTCTATCCTTACTTCAACATTTTGATCATGAAGGAATTCTCATCTTATTCTTTCAATGGAATTAGTGTTTTCTTTTAACTCTATCTTCCTTTTATTTTCAAAACCATGATATTGATGGGTAACTCTTATAACTATTTCCACCTTGAGAGAATATAAAACTATTTATTAATAGATATTGAAGTCTCTTAGGGATAATATCCTTCATATAATTGTTTTTAAGACAATAAAAATTATATCAACCTTACATTCAGGGTGGATAATAATTCGAGAAGCATACCACATAATTCTTGTAAGATTTTCCTCATATGTACTAATATATTCATCATCTTACTACTTTATATCAAATAATTCCTTCTCCATTTTTGTATAAAAAAATAAAAAGGATGTAGTTATTGAAAAATAAGTTCTTAAACTCATCCCACTCTATAGATTCAATTTCATTGTGTTTTATTACATTCTTGGTGAGATTCAACCATTGATCTGCTTCTCCTTCCAAATTTTAGATAACCAAAATGACATTATCATGTTCCAAACACTGGAGAGTAGAAAATACATTTTATTGGTATTGATCCATTTCATAGAAACTATAATATCAGTGAAACCATTGAAAAAAGGTGGATTCTACCACATGAAGGACTCGATAAAACCATGTTCCATCTTTTGCTCATTTAGAAGTTCATCATGATTCATGGAATGATAAAGTTGTGTGATCATATAAATGATATTTTCCATTCCATATCCCAAAACATTTGGATTCTTGGGAGTATAATCCTTTCATTATCTAACACACTCAGCATTAACATGGTTTCTCTGGGTTCCATCCCTGAAAAAAAACCAAATATCATATTCTAAGAAAAAATAATCATAGTGGTGTTCCAGATAATCATGAAAAAATACTTATAGGATGTCTAAATCATGAAACCTTATTTTTAATATATTATAACTTAGTTTTATCATAGGTTTTTCATATTTATCATATATTTAAATCCTTTATGATGGTTTATAAAAAAATTCCAAAGAATATCCACTGATAGTGTCAAAATAGGTGTATAATAGGGATCATTGTCATGCACTAGGTGATGATCAAGTCCACCACAACAAGCCTTTTCATAGTTATTACCCCTTGGTAACTCTATATCATATCCAGGTCTAATTATATTATCCAAAAATGGATGTAATTTCTTAGAAACTACTCACTCTATACTTTAACTTAATTCTGGGACATTTTCTTACACCTTGACTCATCCTTTGACTTATCCTTAGATATCTAACTAAATTTTTATCATCCTATTTTACAATGGTTAACTAAATATTTATCTAATATAAACTATACATACCCAAAATTCCCAAAAATAAATTTTACATATTAATAGATGAATATTCATGACATGATATAATGATCCACACCAGAATTTTTTAGTTCTAGTACCTTTGGAAACATGGACACATGAGAAACCAGTCCATAAGTGTGTTATGTCATCTCCCACTATGTTCTTCAAAACACTAACCCTTATTATTCATATCATATATAATACCTTTCGTCATAACCTTGGGATAGGAAACATAAGAAATGGTGATCATAAATTCTCAATAAATGTAACCAAAGGAGATATCAACATATCATGAGAATAAGGGTAGGAGAACATTAGAAAAACATTTGAATACCATACCCTACATTTCATAGATCATAAACATGAGTAAAGTAATTAATTTTGGAAGATGATAAGACTATAATCATAGTGAAATCAAATAACATGAACTATGAGAACATAACAATGGAATAAGGAATATATTTTTCGAATACTCCTAAGTATAAAAAAGGATTTCCTTAGTATCCAAGGATCTTTACTAAGACTATATTAATGGAATGGTTTGACTCCACAAACTATCCTAGTATTCAAGGTTCACTCCCAATGATATCATAGTGTACATATACCCTAACTAAACTTGTTTCACTCTCCACTCCAGTCTAGTTTATCTCATGAGATATCAATCTTTAACCAATTCATTGGAGGGGGATATTGATCTCATGAGTAACATAATTAAAATCATTCATTTTTGTGTCTCAAGATGATAAAATAATAATTATATAAGAAACCATGAAAATAAATTTATTTAGCATTTTATCATTGAATAACCTATGGAAAAGAAATAGGTTTCATAATAATTTCATCATTTTATCACAGCACACCCTATGGAAAAAAATTAGGTTTAATAAGAATTTGTTTCTGGAAAAAACCATTGAAGACAAATAGGTTGCATAAAAATCATATCATCATAAGTATAAACCATTTTGATAAAGAATAATAATGGTATCCTTGGATCATATGTCTTGTAAATATTAGGTAACATCATAAGATGTCAACATAGATATAAAATTATTTTGAAATAAAAATCACTTGGAATTTTTATTGATAAAAAATATCATTTATTTCAAAATAAAAGTTTTAAACCATTAAATTAATAAAACATTTCAAAAATATGATTCTTTAATAATAGCCTTGAAAAAATATAATGTAATTTTCAATAAAAATAATGGTCATGAAGGTGGGAAATTATTTTCTTTTTATACACGTTAAAATAAGGATTCAATTCACATCTTCAACAAAATACAAAAAGGGACTCGTTTGGAAAAATACAAGAATATTCCTCTAAATTGTTTTTGTAAAAATTCAAATAGGGGTAAAATCTATTTCAACTAATGGGAGAAATAAACATGATTTTGTTTATTAAAAACATTATTTTGAACAATTGAGTACATAAAAAGAGGAAAGTAAATTTAAAAAACGTATTCTCATGATATAACTTGTGGAGAACAAAATTCAGGAGTTTATTGAGAGATAGATTATAATATTTTATCATCAGGGGTATAATCATAAACACTCTTGATAAATAATGTGATTTTAACATCAAAACATTACTATATTGGTATCTTTTGAATCATAGGAACAGTTAATGAATAACATAAATTGAATCATTAAATTTCATAAAAATATGTATATTTATGATATAACATGATAAAGGGAAGTATATAAGTATCATAAAAGAATATAGGTTCAAAACATATCTTATGTCCCAAAGAAGTCAATTTGAGACAAAAATTTCTTACCTTAAGTATCGACATCCTTTGTAAACATTCAAACCTCCTATATAATAAGTATAAGTTTATTATACATCTATTTCAGAATGATAATTGAATATTTAATACCATAATGTATTTACTTATGACATTTCAGTACCTGTTTATTAATAATTGCATGTTAAAGTCATGTTTCAGGAAATAACAGCTTTGTTTTTCATGTATGTTTTGATTTTTTATGTTTTTGTTCTATTTCATTGATTATGGTAAAATAAAATAAAATAAAATTAACATGATATAAATATCATATATAATAATTATATTTTTTTAGATTAATCATACAAAGTTGGATATGGAAAATGAAATACATCATTCTTGGATAGGGAGGTCATATATAGGAATAAACATTGTTTCCAATTTCTCAATGGATTTAAGGAACAAAAGGTAAAAAATTATATTACAATTAAAGGATCATTTTTATGTCATATATATCACATATTTTCATTATACCCATCCATATTAATATCCATGTAAAGTATGAATGAATCAAAATGATTTGCGAGGTTGTATTCCACCATACACATGAGAGACATTATCGTATTCCCACAAAATGGAATGTAAGATGGTATGTATGATATTATAATTACATAAGTTTAATAATATCAGAAATATAATATAAATACATTTAATATATATTTATATTCATCCATGATAGGTGGTCAGGATCCAATAGAAGAGGAGATAGATATACATTATTCTATTAACATAATAATATCTCATTATATTAGATATATAGTTTTTGTTATATCATAATAATTTAAGAAAATTTTAATGAGTTATTATAATAAGTAAAAAAAACTCATAATTAAAAACATTACACCTTCTTTGGAAAAAATCAACAGGTTTAAAGTAAATCCTTTATTGATTATATTTTTTATCTAACCAAAGACTCTACAATTTTAGGATAGATGTAAGGGATATATATTTTTAGTTATTTTATGAACTAAATGGGTTTTTATGTTTTAAGGGGAGAGGATAAGGGATGACCTTTTATAAGTGAGGTGAGTGGAATAATTGTAATTTTTGAAAAGAAATAGGTTTACCCATTTTATTCATATGCCCCAAGGCACAAAAATAGGCCATTAATAATAATTAGACATGATTAGGTAGATATATGGCCATATAATATATTTAGGAAAATTTAATAGATCATTTTAATCAAGATATTTTTAGTTTAACCAATGGTAAATCAGTTTTCACCTTAACCACAGTAATTAATTTTTACTATTTTCACTATTTATTATGTTCAAAAATTATATTATCATTATTGGGTAATAAAAATTATTTTGAATCCAATTATTTAATTCATTTTTTAAAATTAATTTCACAAAAGTTCCAAAATTTAAATTAAAATTAAACCCGCATATGCAATGAGTAATGTGTTTATGAAGGAAAAAATATACAAAATGTTCAAATGTTTTATGTGGAAGTTAAATATAAAAATTATTTAAATGACTTAAATTGTATTAACTAATATAAATTTTACTACATTTTAAATTTAAACCCATTCTAAAATAAAAAAACTTATAATTTTTTTAAATGAAAAGATTGTTTTCAATAAAATCCATCATATTTATTATTCATTGAAAAATTAATGTTTTTGAAAACAAACAAATAATTCACCTTAAGATAATTTTATGTTGATAATTTCAAAAATAAATTTTATATTATAATATTATTTTCTAAAATTTTCAAAAACTAATTTTATTATTATTCACATAAAGAAATAAAAAACATTTTTGTGAGAAAATAGCATTTTTAAAACATATATAGACTTAAAAGAGAATTAAGTACCTTTAATCAATATATTTTCATTATATAAAATCATTATTCTTAATATTTAAAAATTATTTATTTCTATTTGTATTGTTAATTTTAAGAAAGATTTTATAATGGTCACTTTTAAATAATAATATTTACTATATTATTGTTGCTTGATAAAACTCAATGTCACACATAATGTAAGATAAACATGGTGTTGTGTATAATGAAATATAAACCCATTGTTTAATGTAATATAAGATATTAAATAATTTTAATTTATTCAAAAATAATAATTAAAAAAATATTGCAGTGTTAAAAACCTGGTTCATTAATGGACTTTTTCTACTATGATAGTATTATGAATGAACCTTGACTACTATGACGGTTTAGGGAGTAAACCCATTATAATATGATAGTCTTGGAAATGATCCATGACAACTATGAAAATCATTTTATATGATTAAATTAATGACATAAACTTATGTATTATGACAATGTTATTCTCTTATGGATCATGTTCTGTTATTCCTTTATGATTCATATTTTATAAAATTCCATGATTGATTCCACTACTCAATATTATGATCTATGGTATACAGGGTATGATTTTAAAATTCCATTTCCTTGTTATCTTAAACTTATGTTCACATTAAGATCAAGTGATCATTGATATCTCCCTTTTTTACCCTTATTGGGAATTTGAGCTCACCCTTTCTTTTGATTCCATTCCTTGGTTAATGATTAAATATACCAAGTATGATATGACTATGAAAAATTATATTTATAAAGAACTTAGTGGGATATAATGTAGATCTTTTATGTACCAGTTTTTTATGTGTCCATGTTTCCAAAGGAATTATACCTTTATGATTATGGAATGGATCAGTATTTTTTACAACAAATACTCATTTATTAAGATTTGATATCTATGTATGTAAATTATTGTTCAGAATATTAATTCTATTATATTATTATAATTCCCCTTGAATATTTTTCCATAACCTTATGGTAATAGTTTGATCACCGATGATATTAAATTGTTAATACCTATGTTTACACTTAATTTGCATTTGATCTATGCCTTCTTACATTTATTTTCCATAGGTTTTGAATAATGATGTTAAAATAATTATTTTTAGAAAGGTTTCATGTGAGGAGAATTTTATAGGAGATGTCGAATACTTAATTTGGAATAATAAAATCTATGTATAGTAGGAAAAATTATCACTTGATCATACGTGTATTGTTATGTGAGAGTCTTTCCTAATTTTATAAAACTCTAAACATAAAATTCCCTTGGGTATGTTTGTGATAAAATATTATTTTTTGATGTTTTATATTTTGTACGGATACAATTGGGTTTCATTTATTGATATCAAATCTAGAAATATAATTATTATGTTTTTAGTAACAAATTTGGTAATGAAGGTTTGGGCTATTTTATTTTGTACGAGAGGAGGGTTCAGAAAATTATGGAGACTCTGATGTTTTTACAACAAATTATCTTAATAGTTATGGATTCCATCACCAGTTTATAATTTTAAGGTTGATAATATGTTCAAAGGAATAGAAATACCTTTTAAGATTTTAAGTGATGGAATTTTAAAGTGATTAATGTCATTGTGGGAGATTTTTTATTTGGTTGTGGTATATGTTACCCTTAGGTTTAACGTGAAGAATTATTTCTTAAGAATGCTATTATATTTTTAGTAATGTAAGATGAATAGTATTAGATAATATTTGAGGTCAAAACATTTGTTAATGTTTTTGTTATTGAGGTTAATTGAGTTATATAGATCAATCATTTATGGAATAATATAATTTTTTCTTTGGGTGTTGTTTTGGATATTAAATAGTTTAATTTATTATTTATTCATATAAAGGTTTATTAATGTTTTTGTATTATCTTATTTTGTACCATCCATTATGTTGATATTAATGAAAGTAGGATTATATTATCATTTTTATCTATATCATTTTATATATTAAAGTTTTAAGCGTTAGTAATAAGAAATATTCAATGATGATACTCATTTCGTGGAATACAGGGTGAAATAGTGGTTGAAACTTTTTAAAACACACAACTATATGATGAAATATCTTTTATGGATGTCAATAAAAGCAAGTAAGTATATTTTTTCATGATATCTGTTAGTATCCATAATTATCTGGAAATTTCATTTCTCCTCCAGGTCTATATTTTCTCATTCCACTAATTTTATCCTATTTGGGAACCGAGTTATGTTTTATTCTAGGTGACCTTTATATTTATTATTACCTCTATTCAAAAGGAAGTATTATTCACCCTTTTTTTGTTGTAGATTTTCAACATAGGGATTTTCAAATAA
The DNA here is from genome assembly GCA_963277665.1 of Viscum album. Lineage (NCBI taxonomy): Eukaryota > Viridiplantae > Streptophyta > Magnoliopsida > Santalales > Viscaceae > Viscum > Viscum album. The sequence goes on along the minus strand of OY728148.1, from coordinate 1,653,283,797 downwards.
TATACCATTGAATTTCCAAAAATCAAGATAAAATTATGAGGAAGTAATTTATTTAAGGGGTATTAAATATAATAGAATGATATTTTAAAATATTACATTGTTAAATAGTTTATATGTCATTCAACACCAAGCTTAAAAGAACCACGATCTAATATTATTTCAAATATGATCATTATAACCTATTTTTAGATTTAAATAATATGAATAAGAGTAACCATATTATATAATATATGTATAATGGTTCTAATCAATAAAAATATATTTATTAATTCTTAGGAAATAAACATTCTATTTTTCATAAAGTCATTTTATGTTTCAAAAATAATTTTTATTCAAAAATTCTATTTAATAATTTTTGTGGGAAATTATTATAATTACATTCTATCACTTCTAGAAATTTTATTTTATATTTTTTTTTTGAAATCACCATATTAATATTTATATAAGGTGAAATTTTAGATTTTTTCTAAAAATATTAATTTTTAAGAGAATAATTAAAAAATGATAATTTTTATATCAAATTCTATTTCCATTTATGTATTTAAATAGATACATATTTCATTTAATAATTTATAAAATATAATTTGTCCCTTTTTATTAAAAATTATCTAATTATTTAATTGAAATCAATATTTTTCTAAATTTTAGTATAAAATAATTTTTTTAATTAAAAATGAAATTTTCTAGAAAATTTACTTCCATAATGTTTTTTGGGATTATTTTAAATGTAATTTCTACCACTTATTGGAACTAAATTTAATAAAATTCATTCAATATTTAGAATTAAAATTTTAAAATTAGTTAAATAAGTGAACTATATTTTTGGTCAAAATAAATAGTAATTGTGGTAAATTTTTATCCCTACAATAAAGGGTAAATTTGTTTAAATAACTTAATAAATAATTTTAGAAGGATTTATAATCACTATAATAGTTGTGGTGATTTTTCATAAAAATTTTCACATCATTTTTGATAAGTAAGTTTCTCATCTTGTGTTTAGTTGGGTCTTTTAATGGTTAATTATAGTGTTAATATTTATTTATTGTAAAATAATAAATTGTTGATTAATTTTTTATAAATTTTTAATTTAATGATTGTCTTATTCCTTGGTTATTTAGTTTTTTATTCATTTAATAATTTTTATTTTTAAAATGTTAATTTCAAGATCTATAATTTAATTTGTGTGATTAATTATTTCATTTATTTCTCTTGATAACAATTAAATTATTAATTTTTTTTGTTTAGTATAATTTATCGTATGTATCTTGTTTGTAGAATTTTAATTTGTGTGGTTAAATTGATTGAGTTTTTACATTATTTTCAGTGTATTTGGTCCACTGAAGATAAGTTTTTCAGTCTGTTGTCTTGCACATAATAGGATCTTGAGTTGCCTTTGCATAAAAATTAGGTTGAGTTTTGTGTAATATAATAATATTTTTTCCATTATGTATTAGTAAGGTGATTTGGGAAGTCTTTTTATGATAATTTTTCTTTGTAATTGATGTCTCTTTAGATAAATGTGCTCATTCCACAGAAGATTAGTTCTCTAGTGTAAAAAAATAGAACCCATGAGATAATTTTATTACTCAAGTTTGGGGGATTTAATAAGGGGTCTGAAGCTGAGCTCATCCTTCCATGGGTGATGATTGCTGGAAATGCCCGGCCAATCAACATGAAAAAAAAGTTAAAAAACATAGAAGGATGAAGGAAAATTCTTGAACATAAAGGGTGTTTTCTGAACAACTAAATTGGAATTCTTTTCTAGAGAGGTTTCCATTGATTTATATACAAAAAAAAGTTGTATTTACAACATAATTAAAACCATGTGGAAACTTTAATGTGGACAAACCGCATTGACTCGTCAAAGAGGGATAAGAATAAGGGGGACGAAAAATAACAGTAAAATAAATCCTATTAATAAAATTATTCAATAATCACCCCCTAATTTCTATCTCATTTACTAGACCTCAATGATGCCAATCTTCACACGCAGATCCTGAAACCTAATGCGGCCAAATGAAATTATGAGAAAGTATACAAGCTTCTCCTCTATACAAGTATGCTCAACAATGATGTTTCCTCCATCAACATACTCTAAAATAAAATGGAATCAGGTTTCAATGTGTTTGCTCCGGTCATGGAGGATGGGGTTCTTTTTTAAGGTAATCTTGGACTTGTTTTCCACATTGAGCACCAGTGAACTGAGGTCTAAGTAGAGATATTTTTCTAAGAGTAAAGCCAACTAGATGCCTTGAAACGATGTGGTTATCAAATCAATGTACTCTTCTTCGTATGAACATAATGCCACCACATTTTTCTTATTTGATTTTCAAGTGATGGGATTGTCTTCAAGGGATAAGAACACCTTAGTGGTGCTCTTATAGTCGTCAATGTCACCGGCCATGTTGCTATCACTAAAGTCCAATAGGATCGACTGATTATTTACCTTCCTTGCATAGCGGACACTATAGTTGTGTGTCCTAGAGATCTACCATAATAGGTGCTTGACTACAGCCAAGTGTTCTTTATGAGGCTCCTCCATGAACTAGATGACATAAATTTCCAGGTAGTTAATGTCTCGCCATTTATGTACTAGGTACAAAAGGATGTCGAAGATTCTATGAAACTGAGTGACATCGACCAATGGAAAGGTTCTAGACTTCCTCATCATCAGGAGGGCCTTCATCAGCACTTGATAGGGGTTGAAATCTCTCATTCCACTCATCTCCAGAAATTTAGCCACATAGTTATATTGATATATGTAAATTCGACTGGCCCCGGATCACTTCGATGTTGAGGTAGTAGTAGAGAAATCCCAAGTCACTCATATGAAATAGCTTCATCTCAAGAGATGACCAGAAAGGGGTTGTTGAGTTTTAAGTGGCATGTGGTACATGATGATGATGATGTGATTATATTGTATGTGTGGATTTCTTTTGGGAAAGATGTTCGGCATTTCATCCACATAGAGAAAGAAGGGGGAAACCACGTTGGTGGTATTATGTGCAGTATGTCTGTATTTAACATTGTGCAGTAGAAAAGAATAAGGAGAGGCTCATTGCAAAAGGAAACTTCCAACAGTATGGGATCGACTTTGAAGAGGTCTTTTCCCCTATCGCATGTATGTAATCAATGTGTCTCCTCATCGTGGTGGCACCACAAGAAGGGTGGAAGGTCCATCACATTGATGTTAAATTGGAATTTCAAAATGGAAATATTCAAGAGGATGTATACATTGAGAAACCACCTGGATTCATCATCAACAATCATGAGCACAAGGTTCTCTGGCTCAAGAAATGATTCTATAGCCTCTTCTAAGAACTAAGAGAATAATATTCCAAGTTTGACGCTAGCCTTCTGCCGCTTGGGTTTCACAAGAGCGGCTTTGAACATGATGATGTTGGTGATGTCAGTTCTGGTGATGATGAAGTCATTTATATACAACCCAATGATCATATGAGAAATTTCATTACCATGAGTGTACACATCTTGCATAGAGTCTCTCTTATGGAACCCAAACGTCAGAAGGTTAGCATCAAGATTGAATTTCCATGCTCCTTATGCTTGGCAGAGTACATATAGTGATTTCTGGAGTTGGTACACCTTGTGCTCATGGTTATTGATGATGAAGCTAGGTGGTTGCTTGACGTATACCTCCTCTTAGAGTTCACCATTCATGAATGATGATTTCACATACATGTGATAGACCTCCCACCCTTATAGTGCCACCAACATAATGAGTATCTACACAGATTCCATACATGAGACAGTGGTACTGACCTCCTCAAGGTCGATCTCCTACTGCCGGATGTACCCTTTTTCAACGAGACTCTCCTTGTTCATTGCTACCATACCATGATAATCGCGCTTCACCATGAATACCCACACAAACCCAATTTTATTATGGGAAATTGGGAGATCGATGGTATCCCAAGCTTAATTGTCCTTAATTGACTTTATCTATTAAATCATCACCTTGTGCCAAAACTAGTTTTTCCTTATTCACCAAAATATGTTGGCTCGTCAGCCATAGTGAAATTTATATCACTAGGGATGAGCTCACATAATGAAAACATAGGCGGTATTGTGGCCCTAAGCATATTGTCAATAGTACAAAACTGAAGTGGGGAATTTTAATTCTCTATATCTAGTGATTTCACTAAGTTGGATAGAGGCGATACAGACTCCACTCCGGCTAATGGCACGAGCATCACCTTGACCACATCTAGTGTTGCATCATATGAAGAACATGTTCAAGTGGGTGTGAGTGAATATCTCTATTCTCTGATAGTGTTGTCGGTCTCTTCCTTCCTTAGCCTAAATTCTATTTTGTGTTCTACGGTGAATGAATCCTCACAACTCAATAGACCTTGTTCATCATTAGCACTCTAATCCCACTGTTCCACCTCATCAAAGATGACATCAGGTGTTACATGCACCTGGTTTATAATAGGGTCATACATATAGTATTCCTTAGACCTTGATGAATCCAGTGATAATTTGGAGAATCCAAATCTGATCTGTAGATGCATGTCAACTAAACATGATGGTGTGTGACCTTGATGAATCCAATGATAATTTGAATAAATTCACATCACGTATGATTGTTTCGGTATTTTTCCAATAATGAAGAGAATGAAAGGATTTCTATAGAATATATAGGCATGTTATTCAAGATTCATGTGCCGAATGAATATTATATTACTGAAAAATATAAATTTGATGAATTTTATCAAATCGCTTGAGGTTGAAGGTTGTATTGAGGTATCTAGAACCAAGAGACCAAATGTGAGAAAATCGAATCTAGGGTTTAACTCTATTTCTTCATTGGTTCTACCGATATTGATCATGAATTGATGAATCCACTATAATGAATCTAAGATGGTGGATATATGGATGATTTTCCCTTTTTCCTTTACTTGATGATGATTACCCACCATTGAGGGTTCTAGATTCGAGGATTCCTTGGATGAAGATGACAAAAAACTAAACCTGCCGATTTCTATCTCAACATCACCCATTGTGACTAGTTGAGGACAATTCGACTGATTTTGGTCACCTTAACAGTGTTGTGCCATAAAAGATGCATCATTGATCCATGTTTGGATATCACTGACGATTTGGTATGATGATTATAAGTTTGATGGTATCGTCTGATGTTGATTTCTAAATTTTTGGTCTGCAAATAACATGGTTATTGTTTGAGAAGATGGTTCAGAGCTTGGAGGTCTCCAAAAATATTTTGTTTGTTGGAGTTTTGTTTTAAATAGCCGAAATCATAATCTGAGTCAAGTTTTAACATTACTGATTAGAATTTAGGGCTTCACCGAATGTTGATTATGTTTTTTTAAGATTATAAAATGTTTTTAAGATCTTCATGATATATTTTTTTATTCTATAAGAAAGTTTGATTGTATAATTTGATTAAGTAGGTTCTCATCTCTTTATTATTGTGATTGTTTGACTTTTAGAGGATCCCTGCAGGTGCTTGATGATTTTTTTAACTAGAATTATTTTATTGATCATAAATTCTAAATTATTTTAATAATGAGGCCATGATACATAACATCACATGCTGATTGAATGATAATGGAGGTGATGACTTTAGTATAGATTTCTATATGTCATATATTTTTTCAGAGTATCATAGGAATTGATGCACTTTATTTTTATTGTCACTTAATTTTGAAATTGGCTAGTGTTCAGTGCAAGTGGCGACGAACATGTGATTTTAGTGAGTTAGTTTGGTGATTGTTTTGAGATATTAAAGGATTTACCAACACAAATTTAGGGTACTCCATCATAATCTTAGACACACACACCTTCAAAGTTAGACTCTCCAAAGACAATGGTAGATGAATTTTTTCCGTAGCATGATTAATCTCTTCATCATTTTAGAGTTGGTGTCTTGGACCAACTGATTGTACTTTGATTACATGTATATTTTATGTATTGAATATTAAATTAATATCTTATTATATATTGTTTATTATTTCTAAATGGATTTAATGTAATAATATCTTAGAGTATTTCTATCATTGATAAGTTCATAGTACTTCCCCACTATGATGAGAACCTTGAAATGATATGACAATATTCTTAATATACTTATGCAATTAGATAACATACTATGGAGGTAAACAAAGTACTTAAACCATAAGTTACGATTTCTCATAAATGGATGACTTTTCTTCACATAAAATTTTCACTTGGTAATCTTAAAGATGGGGGATTGTCATAATAGACCAGACTGTAGGAATATACATGCTTTTGTGTCATCAGATATTCCTATTTTCAAGCATGTGTAATTGTCCTCAGAATTTAAGATTATCATTACAATATGTTATAACTCACACACTTAGATTAACTAACCAAAACCATAATTCCATATATTAGAGTGAATTAGGGTATGTTGGGTGAAACACGATCCACATGTCATTAATGGATAAGTTGAGGAATGATTTTTCCATTATGTATTTAGGGAGACTCACATATTGGACATTTTATTGGAATAGAAATACCAGATTAAACTCTATTTTAATGGTGTAATGACATATTTATTTCAGATAGTCAATGAAATATGGATAGATTAAATAGGATTATAACACCTTCAAATAATCTTCTTGATGATATTTTTTGATTAAGGGGTTATGTTAAATATTGAGTGATTGTATTTCATTGTCAATATTGCAATGTTAATTTCTTTCTCTTGGTTACTTGACCCATTGTTAGACTGTAATATTAGACATCAGGAAAGACCACCTAATATTAATGATAAATAATTATATAGTTTTACACATTAGGTGTCTTTTTATCTTGATTAAATTCTATTTGAGTTTAATTAATGGAATAAATATTATTCTCACAGCCAAAGAAAAATTTTATTCATGTTAAATTTATCACATAAATTAAATAAATATTTATTCTCTGGTATGTGAATAAAAAAATATTTTTTATTTTATTGAGTATTTAATAAATATTTATTCACCAGTTGTGAATGAAATATTTATTTATGAATAAAATTTTTATCTGGGTGTTCAATAATACAAAAGGAGTGTCAATGGACCAAGACCATGTTCTGTGACAACTATTAATTAACAAGCTGGGTAAATAATATTTCATATTAAAAAAGTTGGTGCACAACAGAAAATAATAATATTATTATTATTATTAGTATATAGAGTGGGGTTTATTAAAGGTAATAAATGTTATTTAATATTTGAAATTCAATTAAATAATATTTTAACCTAAATCCAAACTCTATAAATAGAGGGGTATCTCTATTGGGTAAAGCATAAAAAATTGAGAACATTGAGTTGTTGTGAACAATGAACTCTCTGTCAACTACATCATCTCTCTCACTCTCGAGAATGATAAGTTCAACAGATATTTCTTCGGGACTGAAGAACAAGCGATCAAGAACGGACAATTCAAGACATTTGACTAACCATTATAGAACCCAAACAATGAGTGGTCTTTCTTAGAGATCATAGGAGCATGTTTGGATCTCCCCAAGATGGATTCTATCCTTGGATCCTGAGAATTCAATAATGGTAATCTGAAAGGGTCTTTTTAGACAATCAACATTCACCAAAGAAGAAATTTCTTAAGCATCGGTATTTATTTCTTCAAATAGTAAATAAATTAATTATAAATTTGATGTTCAACATATTTTCCCTTGGTTTTGAGAAATGATTATTAAAAAAATTAATATATTTTTCACCAATACAAGCTTCCGCAATTCCTTGAACCTACAAGTGTTATCATAGAGATCAATATTATATTTATAATTTTTTATTTGATTTTTGTTCAATGTTAAATTATGGTTAGATTTTAATTTAATGTTATTAATTATTTAATCTGATTTAAAATAACATGTTATCGACATGTTAATTATGTTTGTTCAGTGTTTCATTTTCATAAATTAATAAAAATAGATAATTAAAACCCAAATATTCCATCAGGAACTGTCAAATATTTGGCCGATAAAACTGGGTTACATGGCGTGTAGCTGAAGAACATTTTACGTACCCATGTGCATTGTACCTGGATGCTTCAAGAAGGTAATTACACATGGTTAATTTATTTCACACCATGTATTGACCAAGCCAATCTAGTAACCGGAAAGTGGATACATTGTATGTATCTTTCAGGTACATGGCATGTAATCAAGCTGAGTTGACATGCTGAATCCTCAGGCATGTGACTTGGATAGATGGAAATCGAGGTACACAACATCTAGCCAGATTGTACATTCCGTGTTGTATCCCATTAAATGATAGAATTAAAAAATACATTAAATTGAAAATTTGAGCATTAAAACATTATTTTAATAATTGAAACAACAATATGTGTTTGGGAATTTAATATTTTTTTAAATAATATTAATTTTAAAATTATTATTTTTAATTAATATTTCATTATTTTTTCTTCCGTTTATTTTTCAGAAATGCAATAAGTGATGGGTATCTCCAATTAAGTTTAGATGGTCATTAAGATTAATGGGAATTAATTAATTAATTAAATAAAGAAAACTCAATCATCTAGATTAATAAAAAAATAAAAACTAAATGAATTTTATCTTGTTGCTTTTATGTATTAATTGTATGTATGACTGTTCATGAGATTGACCAAGACCTGTGTATGTTTTGGCTTTTTTAATTTAATGTATTGTTAGATTTTGTAATTATTTATTATTAAATTAAATATGGTGGTTTTGTGTCATCCAATCCTCTAGTATTATATAGGAACTATCTTTCTAATGATATTTATGTCATCCTCTTTTAACCAATACTTTTGTTCCCCTCACATGTGTTTGAATCATAAATATGTATAATTACTAGAGTATCCCATGGCACATAGATGAAGTTCAAGATGTAACCATTAATATTTCAACTCAGGTGATACACATGTAGATAGGTGGAATGCTGTAACTCATGCCAAGACCAACAAAAAAGTTATTTCCCCTAGTTCATAGGTTTATTTAATGTCCACTCATTAAAACAGTTGTTGGATAAATCTAATGAAAATATCATTTAATTATTTATTCATTTCTGTCTATTAAATTATTTATTTAAAAAATACAAGGTTGTGGTAACATAAACCAATGGATTAACGTAAAATTATGTAATTTGAATAAATTTTTTATGTGTAAATTTTTTATCCATCATGGTTAATTAATTAAGTAACATCCACTTAATAATTGAAATACATGAAAAGGGTAAAAAAAGATAAAATTTATGCATAATAAATTAAATATATGAATTATGCATAAATTTTTTATCCAACATGTTTAATTAATTATTTAACATTCACTTAATATTAAAAATACATATAAACGATAAACCAATATAAAATTTTTGTATAATTAATTAAAATATATCAACCTAATATTAATTCACCCTAAGCATTCCATTACTTGATTAGGAACAAAACTCAACAGAACTAAGTGTTTAACCAACCCTTATAGGTAAAAAATAACATAATAAGTGAAGTTATTATTGAGGTCTTGGGTTGACTTAACCATTTTACATCTTGAGGGGTAGTCCTTTCTAGACTTGGTGTAATTTTTATACAAGTGTTGAAGAAATACGAGTCAATATTTCAAAATTTTGGAATTCATTCAATAAATCTAGGATCTGTAAGACCATTTTTGGAAAAGACTTTCCTACCTAAATACATTCAAGTATATTAACCAACCCTTTTAGGGTTTTTAAAAGGGGAATATGGATCCTTTCAACTATAATGTTAAAGGATTTATTAATTCCAAGTTAAATGGTGAGAGATATTAAGACATTATAAATTATATAGAGATTTAATAAAATCAATTCATTGACTATTTCACACATAATTTTTAATCATGAAAATTAATAATAATATACTCTTTTAAATGTAGAAAAAAATTACAAGATCATCATCCAAATTAGCCCTGTGATTAATATTCAATAAAGATAACCACCTAACTGGTAGTAACATCTAGGAATGATAGATATTCATTCAGGTTGTCCTACACAATGAACATAAATCTTATGTTCAAGAATTCACATTTCATTATCCACCTACTAAGGTGGTGGGTGATGAAGAGTTACTAGTATATGGGAAACATATGAATGATGTGGTCAACATTCAATGTGTGATGCTTTTCCCTATGTCAAATGAACTCATGAAGTCTCATGAAAACATAGATGTGTATAGAATGCTTGATAAACACTATGGTCTTTACCAGGAGAGATATAGATAGGAATTATTTGATATTTCCATGATTCTCTTTCATAGAAAACTTACATAGGGTTCCCTATTTTGGTTTCATGTAGTCAATATCAATTGATACATTGAGCAGCTAGTGGTTCTATGGTTTAAACTTCCCAAAGAACTAGACATTGATCACATTCTAGAATCAATCCACCATATCTTCTCAAGTTTTGTTTTGAATTTTAATATGAAGAACACTGAGTTGTCTCTATCGGATCTTCCCACTATTCTTCACAATCTAGATATGTATATAGAGAAAAATAATCCTTCTCTCCTTACAGAAAAAAACGAAAAGGGAAAATAATGAGATTTAAGGGAAAAGATTCTTCAAACCCTTACAAGAAGAGGAAGAACAAGTGAAAATAAAGGTAATAGGATTATATCTATTTCACATGTGGTAAAAGGGGAAAATGGATGAGAATTTATACCCTTTAAAAGAAGAAAGGGAAAGCTTTAGGCACTTTTTTTATCGAGTTAAATTTATCTGTTTCTAAAAATTGGGTAATAGATACAGCATGTGGTTCTCATATCTGTATTCAAATATAGAAACCAAGTAGATTCAAGAAGATTGGTTGAGGGGAGGTAGATCTATGAGATTCCAATGGAGAAAAACTTTCTATTGCAGCTATTGGGGATTACCACCTCATTTTTTCAATTAGAATTATCTTGGTTTTGAATGGATGTTATTGTGTTTCATTTAATACAAAAAAAACATTATTTCAATATCCATACTTGATACAGATGGATTTATTTTCAAATTTTTAGAATAAATGTTCCATATTTTACAAAGATACATTTTTATGGTAAGGAACAATTAAATAACAGTCTCTATGTGTTGGATTACACAAACCAATTAATAGGAATCGATAAATATTTTACATCACTTGAATCATACCACACCCAAATTTAGCGTCATTGGATAGGTTGTGTAAATGAAAATCGATTTAATAAATTGCATCAAGATGGGTATTTAAATTCTTTTGAAATAAAACCTCTTGGTGTCAATCACACATGTTTACAAGGAAAAATGAATAAATACCCATTTAGTGGGAATGTTTAAAGGGACAAATAGGTTCATGAATTAGTTCATATCGATGTGTGGGGACCATTTATTATTGAAATAAGGGTTGGGTGCTCGTACATCATTACTTTTACTGATGATTTTAGTAGATATGGATATGTCTTATTAATGAGGTATAAGTTAGGTTCCTTTGATAAATTCAAGGAATGCCAGAATGAAATTAAGAACCATTTGGTAAGAATATTATGAAACTCTTCTCAGATTGTGATGGAGAATATCTTAATCAATTCTTCATTGATTACTTACAGGTGTTCAGGATCCTATTGCAACTCACTCCTCCTTACACACCTCAATGGAATGATGTAATAAAAAGGAGGAACCACACCTTGTTAGACATGGTGAGATCAATGTTGTGTCATGTGAGTCTTCCATTATCCATTTGAGAATACGTGTTTCAAAAAATAACACATTTGCTAAACAAATTTCCAACTTAATTGATAAATTGTATTCCATATGAATTTTAGATTGGAATAAAAACCATGTTATCGAATTTAAAAGTGTGGGGAACAGAAGAATTTGTTAATACCTCTTTAGTTAACAAAATTTCACCCCGAGGCACAATGTGTACCTTTATATAATACCCTAATGAAACAACGGAATATTACTTATACAACCCCTCAAAAAAAGGTTATAGTTGAAATACATTCCATATTCCTTGAGAGATATCCCATATTTAAAAGAGATAGTGGGATCAAGATAGAATTCGATGAAGTTGTGGGTCATGGTTCCCAAGAGTTGGTATAGGAAAATTTCCATACTTCCCCATGAGAGACGAAACTATTTCTGTGACACAAGTACAATATAGGAGTACAAGGGAGGTTAGATATATAAAACATTATAGTTTTCTAGTCACTGAGGATAGTGAATAATTATTAGTTGATAATATTGATTCTCTAACCTATAAGGAAACAGTAAGTGGCAAAAAATTTGTAAAGTGTCAAGAAGACATAAATTATGAAATGGATTCCATGTACCAAAACTAAGTCTATATTTTGTAAGAACCTTCACTATAAGTAAATATCATTGTTTTCAAATTAGTATTCAAGAAAAAACTGTACATGGAAGGATAATTCATTACCTATAATGCATGAATAGTTTCAAAAGTGTTTAAAAATTATTAAGGCATTGACTACAATAAAAAATTTTCTCTAGTTTAAATACTAAAATCCATCATAATTCAATTTTCCATTGTGTCTTACCATGAGTATTAGATTTGGTAAATCAAATTCAAAATAGCCTTCCTTAATGAGAAAATTTAAGAAGTTTTTTATATGACACAACCTGATGGTTTTGTGACTCCATAGGATGCTAATAAGATATAAAAATTGTGAAACCCCATTTATAGATTAATAAAATAATATTGGTCATGGAATATTCATGTTGATGAATCCATAACATAATTTAGGTTCATAATTATTGAGTGTGATACTTGAGTCTTTGAACAGTTTACTGGGAGAGAAATCATTTTATTATTAGTATATATTGATGACATATTACTCATTGGAAACAAAATACCAGTCTTCAAATTAGTTAATCCTTTGTGGAATAAATTGTTCTCTAGTAAGCACTTGGGTGAGGTAGCATATATTCTTGGGATCAAGATTCATCAATATATATCCAAGAGGTTTCTCAGCCTATGTCAAAGTATATACATTGACAATATACTAAAGAGATTCAGTATGGAACAATCCAAGAGGGGATTATTTCTAACATAACATGGAATTCATCATTCCATAAAAATGTGACCTCAGATACATGAGGAAATAAATTGAATAGAAAAGATACCATATGTATCAATAATTAGGTGATTCATGTACACAATGTTATGTACGCTTATGTATTAAGCATAGTAGTAAGATACCAAGCTAAACTCAGTGACTTCCAATGGATGGAATTCAATACTATCTTTATGTATCTGAGGTGTCCTAAGGATATTTTCCTATTTTATAGAGGAAATGAGGAAATAGTAATCATAGGAGATGTAGATTATAGTTTTCAAACTGATTGAGATGACACGAATTCACAAATGGGATAAATATTCACTTTGAATAGAGGTATTGTGAGCTAGAAAAGCACAATAAAGGTTATGTTCATAGATTTATATTAGAGTCTCAGTATATTGTGTCTTCTAAGGAATCTATATAATAAGTATGGATGCTTGACTTCATTAAATAACTTGGTATGTTACCTAGAATTAAAGATCTTATCATACTGTATTTTGATAATATTGCAGTGGTGGCTCTTGAAAAAGTGCCAAGGTCGCATCAATTAATGAAGCACGTACTTCAAAATTATAATCTATTGACATATATTTCTTAGTTATGTGAGGTTTTAGTGAGTTTTATTTACCTGGAAGACAATATGGAAGACCCCTTGACTAAAGGCTTGACTCAGTAGATACACGTTTACCATTTGAGGTCTATCGGCCTAAATTTCATAGGTAGTATTCTCTAGTCCAAGTGGAATTTTGTTATAGTTGGAGTCCTAGGACCAACTGATATTACTTTTATTACATGTATATTAAATGTATTGAATATTAATTTAACATATTTTTCATTATTTTTCATTATTTTTTCCTGGATTTAAAGTAATAATGTCTTAGATTATTTTTCATGTTGATAAGGTCACAACAGTTCTATTTTATGATGAGAACATTGAAGTTCAATGATAATATTATTAATATATTTATATGGTTAGATAACTCGCTATGATGGGTCAAATAGTATTTAGAACATTAGTTGTGAGTTCTCATAGGTGGATAAGGATTCTTCTCAGGAATTTTTCAATTGGAAATCTTCAATATGATAGATAATCAGAATTGTTCTTCCAGTATGAGTTATGCATGTTTTAGTTTCAACAGATATTCATATCTCCAAGCATGTGTAATGGTCATTATACTATAACATTATAATTAATGTATTTCATGACTCATTCACATAGATTTAATAACCAAAAAATTCATGCAATATGTTGGTGGGAAGTAGGGTACATTGGGTGCATCATGATTGATATGTCATTAATGGATAACTAAAGGAGGGATTTCCCACTTTTATATTTATGGAAGATGATATATTATCTCTCTTTTGGAATATATCTATCACATTAATTCCCATGGCCATGTTGTAACAACTTTTTTATTTTAGATAGTTAAAAAAGACTTATTGAGTAAGTAAGTTGATGTCATCATCGTGAAACCTAATTGATAGGATATTTTGAAAAGGATCTTATAATACACTATGATCGTTCGTGTGTGGTTGTATACATTGAAAAATAAAGTTCTTTCCCTTTTATTCCATATCCCATTTATAGATAGTAATATTGGAAATTATGAAAGACTACAAGATACCAATTATAAAGAATCCTATATGTTCAATAATTTTCCAAAGGATTGAATAAAATCTAATGGGGGGTTGAATCGGTTTTTTACTATTTAAATATTCAAAACTTTTAGAAACATAACCCATTAATCCAGTTAAGATTTATTTAATTATCATCATCTTGTAAATAATCATACATTAAAATGTAGGAAAGAATGTAAGCAAACAAAATTTACAATGGTCAGTCTCAGTGTGAGAACCCATATCCTTTCTTTAGCCACTCCTGTGGGTCTATAGAAATACACTATTTCGAGGAAGTGAATGCAAATTGTTATATCTTCTATTAGACACCTTATATATCTCGATGTGAATTTTAATAATAAATGTTGTTAGTTTACAGTTTTTCTTATTAAAAACTAGTCTACACAAAATAATAAATACTTTTTTGAAACTTCTCCATGATTGATCAGTACGAATCCTCATTCTGATTTGACTAGATCAAGTTTTCTCAATCTGATTAGTTTTGATCTAATTCTCTCAATATGATGAGTCTATATCTGATTCGATGAATATGATGAGTTTGGATATGGTTCTCTCAATATGATGAGGTTGGATCCGATGAACTCGGTATGATGAACCCATTCTTAATCTGTATTACTCAACCTCTACTCAAATACTCAATATGACCTTTATTAGTTTGGTCAACTTAATGTGATATTCTCAATACAATATTTTTTAATATGATCTTTCTCAATATAGTAAAAAAAATTAGTTGTATTATATTTATCATGTGATCTCTTTCCAAAAAAACATTAACTTTAATTATTTAGTGCTCTTCCATTTCCACTTACATGAATGTCACTAATGAACAAATGTTATAAGAAAGTATTTATAGGAGAATCAGGAAAAAAAAGTGGAAAACAAGAAATTTTTCTCTAGTTCTTAAAATTTTAAAAAATCTTAGAAACACTCATATTAAAACTTCAAATTTTACATTTTTAATCCTCCTTAGATTTCTCCTAGATTTCTGAAAAATTGAATTTTATGTTTGACCACTTCAACTCTTCTAGAAACCTCTTTCTGAGTATTTTACTAATAAAATAATTATAAATATATTTCCTTGTCAACTCATTATGAATCTATTTCATTCTCATCGCATTATGAATATATTTTCTTTCTCGTCTCATTACTATTTTTATTTATTTCTCAACACATTATGATTTATACTTCTTTCTCATCTCATTAAGATTTTTGTTTCTTTAACAGATCATTACAATTTTTGTTTCTTTATTACCACATTCTGATGAAAACCTTAGTATGATGGAATTCGAATTATTATGGAATTCCCATTATGATGGAATTCCCGTTATTATGGAATATTCACACTACAACTCTAAAATTCTTCAAACCTCTCTGAAATTTATTCAAAATATTTTTTCGTGAGAGTTTTGATGATTTGTGAGAACTTTTTTATCATAAAATCATCATCAAATTTATATTATAAGGTATGAAAACTTTCTAAATCCTAACATCACATTCTTATTTTAAAACTCGTTAGAAACAATATGACTTCTTTAAATAAAAACTTATTTCTCAATAACTTATTTCTTTGTAACTAAGAAACATTATTCTTTCTCTGATTAAATCATTGAAAAACTTCCAACAAAAAATAATTTCTTCTTATGATTCTTTTGAATTTAATGATCTTCAATGTCATGTCAACGGACCTTAATACGATAAAGTGTCTGATAAATAACTTCATATTCCTGACTGCTTCTATGTTCGGTGCAACTCAATCCAAAAACCTATGTTTGGAAACTTTTGTCTAGAAAACAACTGAATTACAATAATCTGGGTCTTATTCATGAATAACAAAAATATTCTTCCAAAAATGGTTAGTTTTATGTAAATAAATTTTCTTTCATAAAAAGATTTATCCCAAAGGTTCTTCAGTCTCTCCATTTGGATTTGTTGGAAACCCTTGTTAACCACTTTTCAAACCCTTATAGTTTTTCGAAATCATATTTTGTACAAAATTGAAGTTTTTTTAGACATTTATCAAAATAAATCCTATATAAAAAGAGAGTGTCTTGACACCAAACTAATAGATATGGAAATATTTTTGAAGGAATTTCATCCATAGGTGGTAATAAAAAATTCTATTTAAAGATAAACTCCCCCATTACTTTTATCTTTTCCTCTCCCGCTTTTCTTTTTTTATCCCCCATTATATGATAACCACAGCTTTAGATTCATAAAATAAAGATAAGTAAAAACATCTTACAAAGTAAAAAAATTATAATTTCCCTCCCCCTTTTTCAACATAATACAGAGCACGGTGTGGGTATTTTATTATGAGTATTAGGAGGTTATTGAAGAAGGTTTCACATGATGTTGCAACCTCAATTCCAAAAAACATTTTTTCAGAATTTATTTTGTAAATATATCTATAATATGATACTTTGTTGAAATTTATTCCACTAAAACATCTCCAGGAGAAACTTTTTCTTTTATAAACTGAAAATTTATATTAAAGTGTTTTGATCTTGAATGTTGAAGAGGATTTTTAGAAATATCAATCACACTCTTATTGTCACAAATTATCTTCAATGGTCTAGAAACATTTTCATTCAAATCATCCAACTATACCTTCATCTACAAAATTTGAGTACAATCTTGAGTAGCTGCAACATATTCAGATTTCATGGTGGTCAAAGTTATTGAACATTGTTTCTAACTCTGCAAACTTCCAAAACATTCACGCATGAAAAATTTTCCTCCTTAGGTTTATTTTCTATCATTAATATCTTCAGCCCAATTGGTATTAGTATAACTATGAAAAATAATCTCCCAATTTATTTTTCATAATAACCCATGTGATTTTATTCCGTTGAAATATCTCAAAAAAAATTCTTCCGACATATTTGATTCATTTGGATTGCATTAAAACCTAGAAGATAAAGTCACAACATAAACAATATCAGTTCTTGAGGCTATAAGGTAAAGTATACTTCCTATCAACTTCCAAAAATCTCTCTGATTCACACTTTTTCCAAACTCATCTTTACTCAACTTTGTGCTTACAGATATTGAATTAGTATCTTCTTTGGATTCTATCTTTCCAAACTTATTCGATAATTCCCTAGAATAAGTTTATTGAGAAAAGAAAATAAAAATTTCTTTTTTTAATATATCTAAGGAATAATGTTAATTCTCCCAATATAGAAATTTCAAAATTCTTCTTCATTTATTAAAAAATATATTTACAAACTTTTTCTTCATCACCCACAAAAATTATATCATACACATAAGCAATTACAATTAGAGTTCTAGATTAGACATATTTAACATATATATTTCTATAAATTTTTTCATTAGAAAGTTTCAAAATTCTTAAATATGTGTCAAGATTGGAATACCAAGAACGTGGAGCCTATTTCATACCATACAATGTTTTATTTAATTTACAAAAACATTTATCATCATCAAGTAGAAACTGACAAGGTTTTTCATTATAAACATATTCCTAAGTCTCACCATTTTAGATAGATGACTTTATATCCATTTATAAAATTGATAATTCCATTGAGAAACCACTGAAAGTACATTTTAATAGTTTCTATTCGTGCAATAGGGGAAAATATTTCAGGAGATTCCACACCTTCCACCTATGTATATCCTTTAAAAAACAAGCATGACATTGTTTCTTTAAACATATCCATGTTCATTCAACTTGTTTCTGTAAACACAATTCATTCCCATAACATTTTTATTTGTTATTCTTGGAACAAGTTCCCTTGTTTTATTTTTCTTAATTTTATTTTACTCTTTAATCATAGAATTCAAGCATTCTTTGTGTTTAATAGCTTATGTAACTGATTCTGGTTTAACTTTTGAGATAAGTGGGGTTTGGTTTTCTAATCTCAACTTCCTTCTAGTCTGAATTGGAGCCTTCTGATTTCCAATAATGTTTTCAAACTCAACATTTTTTTCAATGTAGGAAATTTCAATGTTTCTTTCCCAACTAAACATTCCTCATCACATGAATTTTTTGAATATTGAGAAGGATGTTTTGAATTACTTTCACTATTTTTTGAAATCTCTTGTTTATCCTCCTCAACATTCTCAAAAAAAACTTTAAGTATTTTTTATTTTCAATTAATTTCACATCATATGAGTCCACCAACTTTTGTAACTATTTGTTCAAACATTTTTAACTTATTATATTTGATGTGTAACCTATAAAAATTCCTTCTTCATATTTCTCATCAAACTTTCTGAAATCAGAATTTTTTATTATGAAAAAATTTGGACTTATAAAAAATTAAATTATTTAAATGAAGGATTTTTGTTATACCACATTTAATAAGAATTAATTTCGGTTTATGGTATCAAAAAGCATCTATTTTCAACATTTACAATATTAATAACAACTTATTTCATATAGAACTTTGAAATTTTGTATTATTCTAACATGAATATTCCCATTTCCAACAATATTATATTATTTCTTTATGTTACTCAATTTCTTTGTGAAGTATATGGAGAACTATACTGATGTTTTATACCATATTTTCTTAGATAGATTTCAAAATTATTTCTTGTGAATTCGGGACCATTATATATTCTCAAATTCTTTATGGAAACCCCCATTTCTTTCTCAAAATATTTTCTGTAGAAATTGAACATTTCAATAGCCTATGAATTGTGATTTATAAACATGATGTTTTTCAACCAAGTGAAATCATTAATAAAAGTGATAATGTCTAATTATTTTTTTGATTGATGTCTCATTGGTCCCCATAAATCAGAATGAATAATCTCAACTCATCTGAAAGATTGAATCTCAACTCTTTTATGACTTTTTTAGTAATCTTTTATTTTTGAAAAGTTAAACACACATCTTATTCATTAATTTTCAATTATGGAAGGTTTGAAATGACATAAAATTTAGAATGTTTTCTTATAATTTTCTATCCAAGTTACCCAAGTGTACGGTGAAACAATTTATTTTCATGTTCAACACTCAAGTAATAAGATTTGTTGAATTCTCTTATTTGGAAGATATTCCCCTTAGTTCTTTCTCATTTTGTAATGACTTTTCCATCTTTCACACTTTTGATGATACAAGAATAATTTATAAAGATTACTTATTTTCCATTATCACGACGATGAATTCACTAAGTAAGTTATGTTTTAGCCCATAAACAAATAAAACATCCTTAGATTTCAATTTCTCTACTTCAATCTCTTTCATTACAACTCTTATGATTTTAAGGAACTATCATTACCAAAATTAACTACTCCTATATCAGGACTTTCAACATGTTTCAAGATTTTTACATCACCTATCATATTTGAAGAACAATCACTATCAAGTATCCATGGTTTTATCCTTTTACTTTCATTGAAATCTATCTCAACAATAAAAGATATTACTTCGAATTTTTTCTTTCCAACTTCATTTTCTATTCTATTATAAGACACTAGTTTAGGAAGGAGGGTCATAAATTTTTCTTCACGATGAAAAGTCTTATGACATTTTCCAAAAACTTTTTCTCGACATTCAAATGGATTTTTTGTTGGAATGTTTCTAACATCATGAGAATTCACTAATTCAACTTTATCTAAGTTTGAAAAGTCACTCATTATACTTTCACTATTTCTTCCATTTTGATCAAACATTCTTCCAAGTAGAGATAAGTTGTGCCAAAAATTATAAGCTCTATACGAATAGATTCCACAACACCACTAATAGCAATAAATTCTTGATTTTTTATTTAAGAAAGAAAATTCTCTATAGAAACTTTGTTCAGGTTGGTCACTTATTTCATTATTAACAATCTTCGGTAATGGACTATCTTTCCACTTAGGTTATTTTCTCGAATTCTGTACATGTGATAGGTTTATAACATCTTTTTTCCATCAAATATGTCCAAAAACCTTTTACAGAACTTAAAATATTAAAACAATCTGATAAAACATTATTTTTATGAGTGAAGAATTCACATAATTCTTGTATTAGGCCTTCTCAACTACTTTAAGAAGTCTCATATTTTACTTCTAAAGCTTTTTTTAAGTTTTCATTCATATTCCTCAAGGTATTATCGAAATCAATAAGTTTTTATTGACTCTTTTTAACTTCTTATTTTTTAGCTTCCATATTCTTACTAAGATCTTTAACCATCTTTCTGTGTTCATAAATTCTATGTTTGAAACTTAAGATATCTTGAATGTTTTATTAATCCTTCTTGACAACATATTTTCATTCATTAGCAACCTCTTCACAATATTTATTCATAACTTTGATTTATTTCTTGAGTTATTTTTTTTATCAAGACATGCAATAAGTTTTGTTATGAGCTAATACTCTCTATAATATTCTTCCCCACCTTCTTCACTATCTAAGGAATCTTCTATTTACACAACATTTTCAATGAAGGATCTGAATTTATCTAAACATTCATCTTCAATAGAATTTTTGTCAGTTGAGTTTAATTCAAAATTCTTACTCAGAATACTTATTTTGTTTCTAGTAAACATATTCATGAATTTGTTAGATGACTTTTCTTTTTTATTATTTACCCTCTACTTCCATTGATGTTTTTCATTGGAATCATCTCAATATTCTCAAAATTTCTTCTAAGGTAAATTCATAGAAAAGATTATAATTCCACCACACTTGAAAAATTTGAGATTAATTTTACCTTCATATGTTCTTATTCCATTCTAATAGTTTTTAGAGATAAGAGATATAATCTTATCATTCGACTCACCATCTTTCTTATCTTCAAAATCACAAGGATTGGATTCTTCAAAATCTTGGACTTTCATATTTGTCATAGCTTTAAAATCCATTTAATATTTCATCTTATTGTTAAAGATTAGAGATTTCCTTATTTCATAAGCAATAAGAATGTTATGAAATTAATCAAGAGATCAATCATCCATCTATTCTAAAGAGGAAAGTTCAGAATCAAACCTCACTAGAAAGTTTCTCATAAGATTCTTCACAATTGTAGTATCTTCCAAGACATATCTAAATACTTTGATGTTGCAAAAAAATTCATTTACCCTGGTGAAGTACTCATCAGTATTTTATTCATATCTAATGACTTCATACATACTTTGCTAGATTTTTTATTTTTCATCTTTCACTTTAGTATTGCCTTGTACGATAGTCTCCATATTGTCCCATATACTCTATGGTGTTTTGATACCCATCACCTTCTGATAAATGTTTTCTAATAAGGACAAAAATAATAGTATTTATATCCTTTCCATACAATTCTATATTTCTATTATCAGCAATGTTCATCTGGGTATCATTCTCAATAGGTGGAAACCTAATTATAGTAATATCATCAACATCTAGGCCAAGAGATAGGATATAGGGAATCATCCTATTTTTTCATTCATAATAATTTTTCCATAAAATATAGGAATTATTATACTCTTGAATGAATTGATGTTATCCATGATAAGGATTTAACCAGGGTACCTTCACTTCGATACCAATTTAAGTTCCAAAGGATTGAATAACATCTAATATGGTGGGGGTTGAATTAATTGTTCACGTCTTATATGTTTCAAAAAATTTAGAAACATAACCCCTCCAAATTATTAATATTTATTTCCTTTTCAACTTTTAGTAAATAATCATGCATGAAAAGGTCGGTGTAGCGCCCCAACCCCAGCTAACCAGAGTCGGTACATTTCTTCGTAACATTGGCATGATCACAAAAGATCAAGTCTCGAAAGACCGATTAGTTTAGTAGCCTTGGAAACACTAGATATTCGTAAACGTTACATTACATCATAAAGTGAAAAAATACAATAACAAAGTCTCCATAGTCCACTCTCATATCCTCTTCTGACAATCCCTGCAGGTCATTCATAAAATACTTCTTCACATCCTGGAAAATATTAAAACATTGAAAGGGGTGAGCTCAGATGCTCAGTAAGGATAACAATATTGCGGAAACTTTCATAAATAAACATAAAAATTTAAGGCAATTTATAACTAAAAAAAGCCTTTTAAACATGAACTTCAACATAATATGGAAAAAGTAAAATGAGATAATGTCATTCACTTCTTTACATGGATATTCTACTGGTCGAATAATCACATGCAATATCAATAACCACTTTCATAATGAGGGAATGTATAATGCCAGACATTCTGAAACATTTTTCAAGGCCTCGGCCAAGACGTCTAAAATGATTAAGGCCTCGGCCAAAACCATAAATCAAATTGGGAAAGGGCCTCGGCCAATTCCACGTCTAGTTGACTCATGAGATCTATCGATGCATCGAGGAGCTATAGCGGGCTCCACCCGTCACTTATTAAGTCCAATACATTCCTCATATGAATAGGTTTAAACATATCATAAACCATAACATAATCGTATCACATAAAACATGCATAAAGGAAACATAACATTTCCACATTTCAATCACAAGATATCAATACAACACATTGATATAATAAAAACGCTTTCAAAACCATTTTCAATACCAAAATAAAATAAAGTTAAAACTTTGTATTTATTTTTCATTAAAAAAAGATGGCTTGTAGAGGAAGCCGAAACTCAAATAATGGTCACAACGGCGGAGAAGTCGTTGTCGCCACATAAGTACGGAAAGAAAAACATTCCCTTTTGTGGTTTAGCAAATCGCTTCGTATAAAATGATTCCTTTTGAATAAACGTAAAAGTCAAAGGGGTTTATACACCGTATAAAAGAAAGTTGTGTATAAAACCAAATATGCCTCAATGAAAGGAGATTGAGACGAAGTCCTTAAAAAGGTAATTTTTAAAATAAAATAGATCTATTATTTGTATTCACTATAGTTACACATAAAGAAAATAAAAATACTAAATAGGACATAATAATATCAAGACATAATATGAAAGTAGGAGATTAACCCAAAGAATGGATGTTGGGTTATGAAATTCCCTTACCTTGCGTCTTATCCTGACTCGACCGTTCTTTAACCTCGTGAATAATAAACTAGAGTTAATTTCTATTTACTTAAGAACCTTTTTCATGTTCATTATTCCTTTTATATCCCCTACTACCATGTTATGAACATTATGTAATTATTAAAGTTTATAACGGTCATTTTGTCGATCTTAGGTACTTGAGCCAAAAATAAAATTCTTATAATTACAAGTTGTTCATGTGGTGATATATCCATTATATCCAAAATTATATTCATGATTTAGATATCATATATCTAATATATATCTAGTATATACATGCATTTATAATATTCCATAACGTTTAGAGGTAAGAAATGAAATGCACCATTCATGGAGACGGTAAGCTGTACATACGCATGAACACTACTTTCATTTCTATTTCGTATTTAATGAAATCATAATGATATAAAGGTATATTATAATTCCAGTATAACATCATATATAATATAATTTACTCCATCCTTTATACATCCCACATATGGTATTAACGATTCAAATCACTTTGAGGGGGCGGTAGTCCGCACTTCCTAAAATGAAATTATCGCGTTTTACCCATAATGGAAATCATAAAGGTATGCCATAAATGAAAAATACATAATCTTAAGTAAAACATAAAAATATTATATATCATATATAAATATAGTGACATCTTAATGGCCACCTTTGAATGTGTTATATGAGTGTTGAACAATCATCGTTTCGTGAGGCAGAAATTCGCCATCCACAGAAATAGTATGTTCTTTAACCATTAGATGTAGGTGTGTTTAAGTGTAGCTCAAATACTTATTATAAAAACATCCTAGTATATTGAGGATACTGGTTTTGTTACAAAAGAAATGAATATAAAGTGTTTAGGGGGTTGGAGAAGAAAAATAAAACAAAACAACATTAGAGAAGACATTACCTTAAAATCGGGTAACTCTTTTTGATTTGAGACAAAGGCTTTCTTGGAAAGAGTTCTTCCCATAGTGAGGATTCTAGGAGTAAGAGGGAGAAGTTGGGAGAGTATTTGGGTAGAGTTTGGCCGATCCAAATGGCTTGAAAGTGTGAATGATGTGGTAGAGGTGGGGGCCTTTTATAAGTGGAGAGGAGGGGCACTCTTGCAAAGTAAAGAAAAGTCACTTTATCATAAAATGAGTTTCGGATTTTAGAGGTCCCACACTTATATAATTCGAGGATAAGGTTATAAGGGTTCGAAATATCCTCATCCAATAGGCTTTGGACAAGTTTAAGCCTTGGATTTTACATTATCTTCTCATTTTATTTAAATCGTTAAATAATGAGGTCATCGCTGCATCATCATTATGTCATAAATAATTTAATTTATTTAATGTATAAAATTATAAAAAAAATTACTATGATGTAGGAAATCTTTTTATCTTTCCAATTATTATTTATAGTAAAAAATATGACTTGTATAACCCCATGTAAAAATTGTTTTAGTAAAACATGTCATGTTTGTGTCATTTTTTACTTTAACATTAAATAAAAGGTATTTATGTCATTTTCCAACTAAAGTGGCTCCATGGGGTCCCCAAGTTGACCCATGGATTGTCTTGGTCGGCGATGGCACATCCAATGAGGGTAGGACATGTGTCAAGCTCATCTCATATTATTAAAACAGTATTTTTACCTTAAACTACACTAATTACCTCTAATCGTGATTAAGAACATAAAAGTTACTATTCACCAAAAATTATTTTAATCTCATTGAACCACATTTTACTTATTAATGACAACCATGTATGTCATATTTTTGAAAATCAAACCACAGAAGTGGTAATATTTCATTTAAACGAAAAATCAGTTATTTAACTACCACTTAGTGGTTTCACTATTCATCAAAAATTGATGTTTTTCAGAATAATGCCAAAATTTCACCCTAAGCTATAATTGATATTCCGAATTCAAAAATTATGTCTATTTTACAAAATTACAAAAATATAAGTAGCGTTAATTAATTTTATGGTTAATTCTCGCTGTCACAACAAATAGCGTGTTTTTAAAAAACAATTTATATCAAAAGATTGACAATTGTTTATGTCCAATTTCAAAGTGAAATTAATTCTAATGAACACCATTGGATAAAATGGTAAAAATATATTCTAATTATACTTTAAAACCACTCAATAATATAACTTATTACTATAAATTATTTTGATTAAAAAAGTTGTTTTAAGTATTTTTCACTATTCATAAAAATTTGGAAGTTCTCAGAAAATTACAAAAAATTCAACATAGGCTAATTTCAATATTAGGAATACAAAAATGAAATCCATTTTGAAATATAAAATTTCTATAAATTTAAAAAGTGGTTATTACTATTCATAACGGCTACTTTGATTAGTCGCGGTGTTTTAGAACTCGAAATTGCGTACAATGCAAGCTATTGCATTATTGAATGAGAAGCGTATTGTGGAAGCTTGGGGTGTTACATTCTCCCCTCCTTCAATAAATTGCGTCCTTGCAATTTGAAATTTTTCTTAGAAAATAAAAGGTTGAAAATAGAAAATACCTTTGAGGAAAACCCACATCGGAAATAAGATTAATAAAATTTAGCCTTAATAAGAGGGAAAGGGAAATGAAAAAGTCACCACCCAATTATGATCTCGATTAGGAGAACATTGGTGGAAATTAGAGACATATAATTGGAGGAAAAACGTAAATATTTGTAGGGAGTGATTGTGGTCATCAATCACAATCAACTGTCAAATTGAGGGCCTCAAAGCCTTCAATCTATGTTGATTTAAAATATCATCAGTTTAACAAGACATAAGGTATTAGGATAACACATTTTTTTGTTTTAATATCCCTTTACTAAAGTTTAAGAATTAATTTATTCATTGAATAAGAGATAGGTATATATATTTTTATGCTTGACAATTATAGTTTCAACCTTCAACTCATCTTTCACTCAAAAAGATAATAGAACTCAAAAATATTATACTTATCCTAATTGTATAAGGTTCCAAATGTTGACACATTCCATTTAGATTAGTAAAATTATTTTTTAATAACCAGGGACTTCCTGTAGGCTAGTG
The DNA here is from genome assembly GCA_963277665.1 of Viscum album. Lineage (NCBI taxonomy): Eukaryota > Viridiplantae > Streptophyta > Magnoliopsida > Santalales > Viscaceae > Viscum > Viscum album. The sequence goes on along the minus strand of OY728148.1, from coordinate 1,653,257,123 downwards.
GTAGGAAATAAAGGCCTGTCGCACTATGATTGTGGGTTCGATTCCTGTAGCTTTGTCCGACGCGACGGGTTATGCCCCACCCTGCAGGTTTTCCTTTTCCTAAAACTATAGTATCATAATATTCCAAAAATAATCTTCATAAATTTTTTAACCTTAAACAATACTATCCAAAGAATACCTCTGTCCAGACTTTCTCTAAAAGGTCTCTTAATTCCAAAATAAATTTATCAGATTCCCCAAACAAAGTAAAGTTTCTCTTATTGTCACATACTAAAAAATATAATTACCTTCATCATATTAAAACATTACTGAAATCAACAAGTACTTCAGTACAATCCTTATATATATATCACATTATTCTAATAACCAGAATATAATCCATGAGTCTAAAAGCACCAATACATTAGTTATTCTGCTTCAACTGTAATAACAGCATAAGATTGTCCTTGATCCCTTGGCCTTTTCTGAGGTAAGTTTCCCTGACGCTTAGGACATTCATTTGCATAATGACCCATTTCTCTACAATTGTAGCATTCAACTTTGATAGCCTCTTTCTTTCCCTTGCAATCACGAGCCTGGTGACCCTTTTCTCCGCATTTATAACAAACTCCCATTCCTTTTAGGCAAGTACCAGGGTGATTATTCCCACAATTATCACATAATGTAAAATCCTTCTTTCCCTTTTTCCCATTATCTGTCTCTTGTTCCACCGTTCTCTTCTTCTCTTGCTTTACTTTGTTGTCATAAGACTTAGAGAATTCCTTTTTTGTCTTGATAGCACACGAGACAATATCTTCGTATGATGAGAAGGATTGTGATACTAAAGCTCGACGGAGAAATGGTTTTAACCCATCAAAGAAATGATCAATCTTACTCCTTGGGTTACGTATATAATCGGCAGCATGCCTCACTAACCATGTAAAGTTAGCTTCATACTTTGAGACATTCTCATCCTCCTTCTGCCTCAGACTCAGAAATTGCCTTTCCATATTTGCTAGATGGTCATGAGGAAAGTATTTTTCTAAGAAAAGCTCTTTGGACTCCCTCCATTCCATATTCGATACGTCATCATCTTACTTTGTGTTTTGAATCAGCGACCACCACTGATCGGCAACTCCAGTGAGGCGGTAAACTGCCATGACAACCTTCTCCCTTTCGCTACTCCCCAAGGCATGGAATATTTTCTCTAAGAAGTTTATCCATTGCTCAGATACTAACGGATTTGTACCCCCATTAAATGTTGGTGGTTGTTGCCTCATGAAGCGGTCTAACAGTGATCCTCCACATTGCGGATCAGAGTGCTCCATACGAGTAAGGTTATTATTCATAACCTGAGTGAGTTGTCCTAGTATGGTAATAAGTTGATCAGCACCAGTTGTATCTCCAGATCCACAATAATTATCTTGAGCAGGAGGGAAATCCCTACACGGAGTGCGAGCATTGATATGGTTTCTGTTCCTTCCACTAGGCGCCATTTCTAAACAATGGCATAAACTAGATTAGTTTATGAATCAAAATACATAATTCCATACTTGTAAAATACTTAACATAAATTGAACTATTTATGGATATAATCCATAATCATAAAAAGGTTTTATTTGAAGAAGTATATACTCATAACCGTTCATAGTGGTTTGTAAAGAAAACGAGAATTATCCTAAGCATATCCCCCAGGAGTGTCATAACCAAGAGTGCAGCAAGGCCCGTTGTCGTGCACCAGTTCCCGTTCGAGTCTAGCTCAAAGCGGTGTTTTCGGGTTTTACCCCTAGGTACATCTGTGCCAGAGACGCCTCTACCTGCTCGTATCCAGATAGGGATGTATTGCTCGGAAAACTCACAACATCTCTACAATACCAAAATTCTAGGAAGTTATTCTATACTAATCCTCAAAGTCTATCTTCGGGCTATGTGCTCTAATCAGAGTTTATCTAAATCTAGCTTCCAAGGTTAGTACTAAACTGCCTCTGATACCAACTGTAACGCCCCGACCCCAGCTACCCCGATCTGGTGCGTTACTTCGTAACATTGGCATGATCACAAAAGATCAAGTCTCGAAAGACCGATTAGTTTAGTAGCCTTGGAAACACTAGATACATTCGTAAACGTTACATTACATCATAAAGTGAAAAACTACAATAACAAAGTCTCCATAGTCCACTCTCATATCCTCTTCTGACAATCCCTGCAGGTCATTCATAAAATACTTCTTCACATCCTGGAAAATATTAAAACATTGAAAGGGGTGAGCTCAGATGCTCAGTAAGGATAACAATATTGCGGAAGCTTTCATAAATAAACATAAAAATTTAAGGCAATGTATAACTAAAACAAAAGCCTTTTAAACATGAAATTCAACATAATATGGCAAAAGTAAAATGAGATAATTCCATTCACTTCTTCACATGGATATTCTACTGGTCGAATAATCACATGAAATATCAATAACCGCTTTCATAATGAGGGAATGTATAATGCCAGACATTCTGAAACATTTTTTCAAGGCCTCGGCCAAGACGTCTAAAATGATTAAGGCCTCGGCCAAAACCATAAATCAAATTGGGAAAGGGCCTCGGCCAATTCCACATCTAGTTGTCTCATGAGACCTACCGATGCATCGAGGAGCTATAGCGGGCTCCACCTGTCACTTATTAAGTCCAATACATTCCTCATATGAATAGGTTTAAACATATCATAAACCATAACATAATCGTATCACATAAAACATGCATAAATGAAACATAACATTTCCACATTTCAATCACAAGATATCAATACAACACATTGATATAATAAAAACGCTTTCAAAACCATTTTAAATACCAAAATAAAAGAAAGTTAAAACATTGTATTTATTTTTCATTAAAAAAAGATGGCTTGTAGAGGAAGCTGAAACTCAAATAATGGTCACGGCAGCGGAGAAGTCGTTGTCGCCGCATAAGTACGGAAATAAAAACATTCCCTTTTTTCATTTAGCAAAACGCTTCGTATAAAAAGATTCCTTTTGAATAAACGTAAAATTCAAAGGGGTTTATACACCGTATAAAAGAATGTTGGGTATAAAACCAAATATGCCTCAATGAAAGGAGATTGAGACGAAGTCCTTAAAAAGATGATTTTTAAAATAAAATAGATCTATTATGTGTATTCACTATCGGTACACATAAAGAAAGTAAAAATACAAAATAGGACATAATAATATCATGACATAATTTGAAAGTAGGAGATTAACCCAAAGAATGGAAGTTGGGTTATGAAATTCCCTTTCCTTGCGTCTTTTCCTGACTCGGCCGTTCTTTAACCTCCTGAATAATAAACTAGAGTTAATTTCTATTTACTTAAGAACCTTTTTCATGTTCATTATTCCTTTTATATCCCCTACTACCATGTTATGAACATTATGTAATTATTAAAGTTTATAACGGTCATTTTGTCGATCTTAGGTACTTGAGTCAAAAATAAAATTCTTATAATTACAAGTTGTTCATGTGGTGATATATCCATTATATCCAGAATTATATTCATGATTTAGATATCATATATCTCATATATATCCAGTATATACATGCATTTATAATATTCCATAACGTTTAGAGGTAAGAAATGAAATGCACCATTCATGGATACGGTAAGCCGTACGTACGCATGAACGCTACATTCATTTATATTTCGTATTTAATGAAATAATAATGATATAAAGGTATATTATAACTCCAGTATAAAATCATATATAATATCATTTACTCCATCCTTTATACATCCCACATATGGTATTAACGATTCAAATCACTTTTAGGGGGCGGTAGTCCGCACTTCCTAAAATGAAATTATCGCGTTTTACCCATAATGGAAATCATAAAGGTATGCCATAAATGAAAAATACAGAATCATAAGTAAAACATAAAAATATTATATATCATATATAAATATAGTGACATCTTAATGGCCACCTTTGAAGATGTTATATGAGTGTTGAACAATCATCGTTTCGTGAGGCAGAAATTCGCCATCCACAGAAATAGTAAGTTCTTTAACCATTAGATGTAGGTGTGTGTAAGTGTAGCTCAAATAATTCTTATAACAACATCCTAGTATATTTAGGATACTGGTGTTGTTACAAAAGAAATTAATAGAAAGTGTTTAGGGGGTTGGAGAAAAAAAATAAAACAAAACAACATTAGAGAAGACATTACCTTAAAATCAGGTAACTCTTTTTGATTTGAGCCAAAGGCTTCCTTGGGAAGAGTTCTGCCCAAAGTGAGGCTTCTAGGAGTAAGATGGAGAAGTTGGGAGGGTATTTGGGTAGAGTTTGGCAGAGCCAAATGGCTTGAAATTGTGAATGATGTGGTAGAGGTGTGGGCCTTTTATAAGTGGAGAGGAGGGGCACTCTTGGAAAGTAAAGAAAAGTCACTTTATCATAAAATGAGTTTCGGATTTTAGAGGTCCCGCACTTATATAATTCGAGGATAAGGTGATAAGGGTTTGGAATCTCCTCATCCAATAGTCTTTGGACAAGTTTAAGCCTTGGATTTTACATTATCTTCTCATTTTATTTAAATCGTTAAATAATGAGGTCATCGCTGCATCATCATTATGTCATAAATAATTTAATTTATTTAATGTATAAATATTATAAAAAATACTATGATGTAGGAAATCTTTTTAGATTTCTAATGATTATTTATAGTCAAAAATATGACTTGTATAACCCCATGTAAAAATTGTTTTAGTAAAACATTTCATGTTTGTGTCATTTTTTACTTTAACATTAAATAAAAGGTATTTATGTCATTTTCCAACTAAAGTGGCTCCATGGGGTCCCCAAGTTGACCCATGGATTGTCTTGATCGGACATGGAACATCCAATGAGGGTTAGACACGTGTCAAGCTCATCTCATATTATTAAAACATTATTTTTACCTTAAACTACAATAATTACCTCTAATCGCTATTAAGAACTTAAAAGTTACTATTCACCAAAAATTATTTTAATCTCATTGAACCACATTTTACTTCTTAATGACAACCATTTATGTCAGATTTTTGAAAATCAAACCACAGAAGTGGTAATATTTCATTTAAACGAAAAATCAGTTATTTAACTACCACTTAGTGGTTTCACTATTCATCAAAAATTGATGTTTTTCAGAATAATGCCAAAATTTCACCCTAAGATATAATTGATATTCCGAATTCAAAAATTATGTCTATTTTAAAAAATTCCAAACATATAATTAGCATTAATTAATTTTATGGTTAATTCCCAATGTCACAACAAATAGCGTGTTTTTAAGAAACAATTTATATCAAAAGATTGACAATTGTTTATGTCCAATTTCAAAGTGAAATTAATTATAATGAACACCATTGGATAAAATGGTAAAAATATATTCTAATTATACTTTAAAACCACTAAATAATATAACTTATTACTATAAATTATTTTGATTAAAAAATTTGTTTTAAGTATTTTTCACTATTCATAAAAATTTGGAAGTTCTCAGAAAATTACAAAAAATTCAACATAGGCTAATTTCAATATTAGGAATACAAAAATGAAGTCCATTTTGAAATATAAAATTTCTATAAATTTAAAAAGTGGTTATTACTATTCATAATGGCTACTTTGATTAGTCGCGGTGTTTTAGAACTCGAAGTTGCGTACAATGCAAGCTATTCCATTATTGAATGAGAAGCGTATTGTAGAAGCTCGGGGTGTTACATTCTCCCCTCCTTCAATAAATTGCGTCCTCAAAATTTGAAATTTTTCTTGGAAAATAAAAGGTTGAAAAGAGAAAATACCTTTGAGGAAAACCCACATCAGAAATAAGATTAATAAAATTTAGCCTTAATAAGGGGGGAAAGGGAAATGAAAAAGTCACCACCCGATTATGATCTCGATTAGGAGAACATTGGTGGCAATTAGAGACATATAATTGGAGGAAAAATGTAAATATTTGTAGGGAGTGATTGAGGTCATCAATCACAATCAACTGTCAAATTGAGGGCCTCAAAGCCTTCAATCTATGTTGATTTAAAATTTCATCAGTTCAACAAGACATAAGGTATTAGGATAACACATTTTTTTGTTTTAATATCCCTTTACTAAAGTTTAAGAATTAATTTATTCATTGAATAAGAGATAGGTATATATATTTTTATGCTTGACAATTAGAGTTTCAACCTTCAACTCATCTTTCACTCAAAAATATAATAGAACTCAAAAATATTATACTTATCCTAATTGTATAAGGTTACAAATGTTAACACATACCATTTAGATTAGTAAAATTATTTTGTAATAACCAGGGACTTCCTGTAGGCTAGTGGTAGGAAATAAAGGCCTGTCGCACTATGATTGTGGGTTCGATTCCTGCAGCTTTGTCCGACGCGACGGGTTATTCCCCACCCTGCAGGTTGTCCTTTTCCTAAAACTATAGTATCATAATATTCCAAAAATAATCTTCATAAATTGTTTAACCTTAAACAATACTATCCAAAGAATACCTCTGTCCAGACTTTCTTTAAAAGGTCTCTTAATTCCAAAATCAATTTATCAGATTCCCCAAACAAAGTAAAGTTTCTCTTATTGTCACATACTAAAAATATAATTACCTTCATCATATTAAAACATTACTGAAATCAACAAGTACTGTAGTACAATCCTTATATATATATCACATTATTCTAATAACCAGAATATAATCCATGAATCCAAAAGCACCAATACATTAGTTATTCTGCTTCAACTGTAGTAACAGTATAAGATTGTTCTTGATCCCTTGGCCTTTTCTGAGGTAAGTTTCCCTGACGCTTAGGACATTCATTTGCATAATGACCCATTTCTCTACAATTGTAGCATTCAACTTTGATAGCCTGTTTCTTTCCCTTGCAATCACGAGCCTGGTGACCCTTTTCTCTGCATTTATAACAAACTCTCATTCCTTTTAGGCAAGTACCAGGGTGATTCTTCCCACAATTATCACATAATGGAAAATCCTTCTTTCCCTTTTTCCCTTTATCTGTCTCTTGTTCCACCGTTCTCTTCTTCTCTTTCTTTACTTTTTTGTCATAAGACTTAGATAATTCCTTTTCTGTCTTGATACCACACGAGACAATATCTTCGTATGATGAGAAGGATTGTGATACTAAAGCATGATGGAGAAATGGTTTTAACCCATCAAAGAAACGATCAATCTTACTCCTTGGGTTACGTATATAATCGGCAGCACGCCTCGCTAACCTTGTAAAGTTAGCCTCATACTTTGCGGCATTCTCATCCTCCTTCTGCCTCAGACTCAGAAATTGCATTTCCATATCTTCTTGATGGTCATGAGGAAAGTATTTTTCTAAGAAAAGCTCTTTGAACTCCCTCCATTCCATATTTGATACGTCATCATCTTCCTCTGTGTTTTGAATCAGTGACCACCACTGATTGGCATCTCCAGTGAGGCGGTAAACTTCCATGACAACCTTCTCCCTTTTGCTACTCCCCAAGGCATGGAATATTTTCTCTAAGGAGTTTATCCATTGCTCAGCTACTAACGGATTTGTACCCCCATTAAATGTTGGTGGTTTTTGCCTCATGAAGCGGTCTAACATTGATCCTCCACGTTGCGGATCAGGGTGCTCCATACGAGTAAGGTTATTATTCATAACCTGAGTGAGTTGTCCCAGTATGGTAATAAGTTGATCAGCACCAGTTGTATCTCCAGATCCACAATAATTATCTTGAGCAGGAGGGAAATCCCTACACGGAGTGCGTGCATTGATACGGTTTCTGTTCCTTCCACTAGGCGCCATTTCTAAACAATGGCATAAACTAGATTAGTTTATGAATCAAAATATATAATTCCATACTTGTAAAATACTTAACATAAATTGAGCTATTTATGGATATAATCCATAATCATAAAAAGGTTTTATTTGAGGAAGTATATACTCATAACCGTTCATAGTGGTTTGTAAATAAAACGAGAATTATCCTAAACATATCCCCCAGGAGTGTCGTAACCAAGAGTGAGCAAGGCCCGTTGTCGTGCACCAGTTCCCATTCGAGTCTAGCTCAAAGCGGTGTTTTCGGGTTTTACCCCTAGGTACATCTATGCCAGAGACGCCTCTACCTGCTCGTATCCAGACAGGGATGTATTGCTCGAAAAACTCACAACATCTCTACAATACCAAAATTATAGGAAGTTCTTCTATACTAATCCTCAAAGTCTATCTTCGGGCTATGTGCTCTAATCAGAGTTTATCTAAATATAGCTTCCAAGGTTAGTACTAAACTGCCTCTGATACCAACTGTAACGCCCCGACCCCAGCTACCCCGAGCCGGTGCGTTACTTCGTAAAATTGGCATGATCACAAAAGGTCAAGTCTCGAAAGACCGATTAGTTTAGTAGCCTTGGAAACACTAGATACATTCGTAAACGTTACATTACATCATAAAGTGAAAAACTAAAATAACAAAGTCTCCATAGTCCACTCTCATATCCTCTTCTGACAATCCCTGCAAGTCATTCATAAAATACTTCTTCACATCCTGGAAAATATTAAAACATTGAAAGGGGTGAGCTCAGATGCTCAGTATGGATAACAATATTGCAGAAGCTTTCATAAATAAACATAAAAATTTAAGGCAATGTATAACTAAAACAAAAGCCTTTTAAACATGAACTTCAACATAATATGGCAAAAGTAAAATGAGATAATTCCATTCACTTCTTCACATGGATATTCTACTGGTCGGATAATCACATGCAATATCAATAACCACTTTCATAATGAGGGAATGTATAATGCCAGACATTCTGAAACATTTTGTCAAGGCCACGGCCAAGACGTCTAAAATGATTAAGGCCTCGGCCAAAACCATAAATCAAATTGGGAAAGGGCCTCGGCCAATTCCACGTCTAGTTGTCTCATGAGACCTACCGATGCATCGAGGAGCTATAGCGGGCTCCATCCGTCACTTATTAAGTCCAATACATTCCTCATATGAATAGGTTTAAACATATCATAAACCATAACATAATCGTATCACATAAAACATGCATAAAGGAAACATAACATTTCCACATTTCAATCACAAGATATCAATACAACACATTGATATAATAAAAACGCTTTCAAAACCATTTTCAATACCAAAATAAAAGAATGTTAAAACATTGTATTTATTTTTCATTAAAAAAAATATGGCTTGTAGAGGAAGCCGAAACTCAAATAATGGTCACGACAGCGGAGAAGTCGTTGTCGCCACATAAGTACGGAAAGAAAAACATTCCCTTTTGTCGTTTAGCAAAACGCTTCGTATAAATAGATTCCTTTTGAATAAACATAAAAGTCAAAGGGGTTTATACACCGTATAAAAGAAAGTTGTGTATAAAACCAAATATGCCTCAATGAAAGGAGATTGAGAAGAAGTCCTTAAAAAGATCATTTTTAAAATAAAATAGATCTATTATGTGTATTCACTATAGGTACACATAAAGAAAGTAAAAATACAAAATAGGACATAATAATATCATGACAAAATTTGAAAGTAGGAGATTAACCCAAAGAATGGAAGTTGGGTTATGAAATTCCCTTACCTTGCGTCTTGTCCTGACTCGACCGTTCTTTAACCTCCTGAATAATAAACTAGAGTTAATTTCTATTTACTTAAGAACCTTTTTCATGTTCATTATTCCTTTTATATCCCCAACTACCATGTTATGAACATTATGTAATTATTAATGTTTATAATGGTCATTTTGTCGATCTTAGGTACTTGAGTCAAAAATAAAATTCTTATAATTACAAGTTGTTCATGTGGTGATATATCCATTATATACAGAATTATATTCATGATTTAGATATCATATATCTCATATATATCCAGTATATACATGCATTTATATTATTACATAACATTTAGAGGTAAGAAATGAAATGCACCATTCATGGAGACGGTAAGCCGTACGTACGCATGAACGCTACTTTCATTTCTATTTCGTATTTAATGAAATCATAATGATATAAAGGTATATTATAATTCCAGTATAACATCATATATAATATCATTTACTCCATCCTTTATACATCCCACATATGGTATTAACGATTCAAATCACTTTGAGGGGCAGTAGTCCGCACTTCCTAAAATGAAATTATCGCGTTTTACCCATAATGGAAATCATAAAGGTATGTCATAAATGAAAAATACAGAATCTTAAGTAAAACATAAAAATATTATATATCATATATAAATATATTTACATCTTAATGTCCACCTTTGAAGGTGTTATATGAGTTTTGAACAATCATCATTTCGTGAGGCAGAAATTCGCCATCCACAGAAATAGTATGTTCTTTAACCATTAAATGTAGGTGTGTGTAAGTGTAGCTCAAATACTTCTTATAACAACATCCTAGTATATTGAGGATACTGGTGTTGTTACAAAAGAAATGAATAGAAAGTGTTTAGGGGGTTGGAGAATAAAAATAAAACAAAACAACATTAGAGAAGACATTACCTTAAAATCGGGTAACTCTTTTTGATTTGAGCCAAAGGCTTCCTTGGGAAGAGTTCTGCCCAATGTGAGGCTTCTAGTAGTAAGAGGGAGAAGTTGGGAGAGTATTTGGGTAGATTTTGGATGAGCCAAATGGATTGAAAGTGTGAATGATGTGGTAGAGGTGGGGGCCTTTTATAAGTGGAGAGGAGGGGCACTCTTGGAAAGTAAAGAAAAGTCACTTTATCATAAAATGAGTTTCGGATTTTAGAGGTCCCACACTTATATAATTCGAGGATAAGGTGATAAGGGTTCTAAATCTCCTCATCCAATATGATTTGGACAAGTGTAAGCCTTGGATTTTACATTATCTTCTCATTTTATTTAAATCGTTAAATAATGAGGTCATCGCTGCATCATCATTATGTCATAAATAATTTAATTTATTTAATGTATAAAAATTATAAAAAAATACTTTGATGTAGGAAATCTTTTTATCTTTACAATGATTATTTATAGTCAAAAATATGACTTGTATAACCCCATTTAAAATGTTTTTTAGTAAAACATTTCATGTTTCTGTCATTTTTTATTTTAACATTAAATAAAAGGTAATTGTGTCATTTTCCAACTAAAGTGGCTCCATGGGGTACCCAAGTTGACCCATGGATTGTAGTGGTCAGCCATGGCACATCCAATGAGGGTAGGACATGTGTTAAGCTCATCTCATATTATTAAAACATTATTTTTACCTTAAACTACACTAATTACCTCTAATCGCGATTAAGAACTTAAAAGTTACTATTCACCAAAAATAATTTTAATCTCATTGAACCACATTTTACTTCTTAATGACAACCATGTATGTCGGATTTTTGAAAATCAAACCACAGAAGTGGTAATATTTCATTTAAACGAAAAATCAGTTATTTAACTACCACTTAGTGGTTTCACTATTCATCAAAAATTGATGTTTTTCAGAATAATGCCAAAATTTCACCCTAAGCTATAATTGATATTCCAAATTAAAAAATTATGTCTATTTTACAAAATTCCAAACATATAAGTATCATTAATTAATTTTATGGTTAATTCCCGCTGTCACAACAAATAGCATGTTTTTAAGAAACAATTTATATCAAAAGATTGACAATTGTTTATGTCCAATTTCAAAGTGAAATTAATTCTAATGAACACCATTGGATAAAATGGTAAAAATATATTCTAATTATACTTTAAAACCACTCAATAATATAACTTATTACTATAAATTATTTTGATTAAAAAAGTTGTTTTAAGTATTTTTCACTATTCATAAAAATTTGGAAGTTCTCAGAAAATTACAAAAAATTCAACATAGGCTAATTTCAATATTAGGAATACAAAAATAAAGTCCATTTTGAAATATAAAATTTCTATAAATTTAAAAAGTGGTTATTACTATTCATAACGGCTACTTTGATTAGTCGCGGTGTTTTAGAACTCGAAGTTGCGTACAATGCAAGCTATTGCATTATTGAATGAGAAGCGTATTGTGGAAGCTCGGGGTGTTACAGTAGGTATGAAAGTAAATTACAAAATATTTACACAGTTCATCCTCAGTGTGAGAACCAACATCCTTACCATTGCCACTCTTGTGGGTCTATTGAAATACACTATTATTAAGAAGTGAATGAAACTTTTTCAAACTCTCATTAGACATATTTTATATCTTGATAGTAAATATTATACTAAATCCCATCAGTTTATAATTTTTGGTTATAAAAAACTGATCCAAAAATAATAATAAAGGTATTGTTTAAACAGCTCCACAATTTCATAGTCTAAATCTGCAGTCTGATTTGGATAGATCAGAATTTATCACTCCAATGAGTCTAGATCTGATTCTCTCAATAAAATGAGTTTGGATCTTATTCTCTCAATACGACGAGGATAGATTTGATTCTCTCAATATGATGAGGATGGATACAATGAACATAGTATGATGAACTCATTCTCAAACTATATTACTCAAACTCTACTAAAAAAATCAACATGATCTTTCTCAGTTTGGTCGAATCAACATGATCTTCTCAATATTATCTTTATAAATACAATATTTCTCACTATAGTAAACAAAAATTATGTTGTTTGATCCTCCTCCTGAGATATCTATCCAGAAAGTACTTTCACTTTATTTCTTTAGTGCTCTGCCATTTCGGCTTAGGTGAAAGTAACCAATGAAAAAAAGATCTAAGCAAATTTTTATAGGTGACTCATAAAATAGAAATGGGAAACGTTAAAATAATCCCCACATCCTAAAATTTCAAAAACTCTAAGAAAAAATCATATTAAAACTTTAACTTTGACTTATTCATCACTCTATATATTTCTCCATGATTTATAGAAAATTGACTTTCACGTTTTACCTCTTCAAATATTTTAGAAACATATTTTTGAGTATTCTTCATAATTTTCACATGAGCCTCAACCCAATTGGTGAGGTCTCTCTAAGTGCATCCATGAGACCCAGGTTCCATACCAGGTAGATGCATAATTTTGGGGGGTACTATAGCAGTCATTGTAGTAGTAACTATAGCAGTTAATGTAACTGTTACTGTAGCAGCTATAACTATTCACCTTGGGCCACCGGTTTGGGCTTGGAGTCCTTAAGGCCTTAGGGCCACCCAAGGCCTTTAGGTCAGTAATGATTTTGGGGCACCTCATAGCCTTTGTGCCACCTTAGGGCCCTCAGGGCTACCTGATTTTCAGTTGCACAGACAGATTCTACAAGGAACCACTCTAGAGGAGGAAAGAGCAGGGAGCATCCACCATAACAGGGTTAAACGGAATTTGGAATAATGAGAGGGTATGGAATTTTCCATCGGCACCACGCATGTGCACCCCTACACATGGACATTCTAGCCGAACAGTCGTGCAAAGGTGGAGAGCTGATCACGATGCAGATGCTGGGGAGGAGCAGTTTCAAGTAGTCATAGTTTGTATGGTTTCCTTAAGACATAGAGGTCATGTAATGTCTCTAAGACTATGGGAAATGTAATTACTAAGAATATGGGCCTTGTAAGGGTTCCCCCTCATCCCTTGAAATTGGGGTTATCAGAAAATATATAAAAAAGAAGTCCTTCAGACCATTCAGTCAGTATTCTTTATAATCAACTAATTATGAATCTATTTCCTTCTCAACTCATTATGAATTGGTTTTATTTTTAACTCATTATGAATAAGATTCCTTTCATGTCTCATTATGTTTTTTGTTTCTTTCATAGCTCATTGTGATTTTAGTTTCTTTCTCATCTCATTCTGATTTTTATTTCTTTCTCATTGCGATTTTTGTTTCTTTCTCATCACATTCTGATGTAAACTTAATTATGATGGAATTTCCATTATGATGTAATTATCATTATAATGGAATTTCTATTATGATGGAATCTCCATTCTGTGACTCTTAAATTATTTAAACATGTCCTCCATTTCTTCAAAAGTTGTTATCATGAGAGTTTTCATAATTTTTGAGAACTTTATGATTATAAAATGATCATATGATTTATATTAGAAAGGATTATAACATTATAACTCTTTAATTCACGTTCTTCTTTTAAAATCCTTTATCAAAAATACAATTTCTTTAAACAAAAACTTTAATCTCAGTAACTTATTTTCTTTTTACATAACAACTACATTATTTATCTAATTATGAAAATGATAAACTTTCAAAAAACAATAATTTATACCTCCTATTATTTTGAATCAGTTGATCTTCAATGTCATGTTGATGGATCTGAATAAAATAATGTGTCTGATCAATAACTTTATCTTTCTGAACGCTTCGACGTCCGATGCAACTCAATCTGAAAACCTGGGTCTGGAAAATTTTGTTTGGAAAACAACCTCATTATAATGGACTGAGTCTGATTCCTAAATTACAAAAAATTTCTTTAACAAAAATTTTATTTTTCAACAAATATAAAAATATTGTTAAAAAATTTATCAGAAAGGTTCTTCAGTCCCACACTAAGTGTTTGAATCGATCTTGACTAAATAATTTTTCTGTTTAATTAATAGAATAAATATTATTCTCAATTATGAGAAATAATTTTATTAAATTTATTTTAATTGCATAAATTAAATAAATATTTACTCACTGACATGTGAATAAATATTTATTTATTTATTTTATTCAACATTTAATAAATATTTATTTTCCGCAATGTGAATAAAATATTTATTTATGAATAAAATTATTATTTTTGTGTTCAATAAATGAAAGAGGAGTTTCAATTGAACAAGATAATTTATAATGAAAAATGTTATTTAAAAATATAGATAAATAATATTTGTTATTTCAAAATTTGACGCACACCACATAATAATAATATTATTATTATTATTTTGTGGAATGGAGTATATTAATGGAAATAAATGTTATTTAATGGATAGTATAGAATTAAATAATATTTTAACCTAAATCCTAACTTGATAAGTAGACAACAATGTATATTGTGTAAAGCTTCCAAAAATTGAGAATAGATAATTTTGGTACACGATGAATTCTCTCTCAACTTCTCTTTTACTCTCCCTCTCTTGAATGAAAAGCACAAGAGATATTTCATCATGACTGAGGAATAAATGATCAGGAATGAATAAAGTAAGACATTTGACTCACCACACCAGCACCTAGTGATCAAGTGGTGTTTCTTGGGGATCATATGATCATGTGTGTGTCACCACTAGAGGGATTCTATTCTTGGATCCTCACATAACAACAAAGGTAATATGAAAGGATCTTTTCAAATGATCAATATTCACCAACAAATAAATTTCCTACGAGTAGGTATTTATTTCTTCAAATACTAAATAAATTAATAATAAATTTGACGTGAAAGGTCCTCACTCTTGTATATGGTGAATGATTATTAAAAACCAATATTAATATATCTCCCGCCACTGCATGATTCTATAGCTTCTAGAACCAACACATTGAATGTGAGAGATAAAGCTAATGAAAATATAGACTGACTTGGACTTAACCGATGAGATTTATTCTCTCTTTTTATTTTCCATATGTTTTACCCCAATTTTATGTGCTTTTGTTTGACATTTGTAAAACATGCACTATGTTTAATTAAGTGGGGATATTTTGTTTTTTGAATTCAATTCATAATCTTAATTTCTATGGTTCTTTTTAAATTGATTTTTGTAACAACCCAAACTATTTAATTATATTTTTTCCTAATTTTGTGTGTTATTTTATTTTATACTCAACAAACCTATATCCTTTAATTAATAAAGTGTGTATAAGTAAAATGAGATCATTGGGGTTTGACTGTTATATGATCGTTGGTCAATATGACCGCTGGTTAATATGACCGTTCGTCAATATGACCATTGTAAACTATAATATTAACATTCTATTTTTATAAATACAGTTATCTTGGTTAATTAATATATAAATAAGTTGGAATGGCCACATCCAGTAGACTCGATCCATATGAATCCCATCTGTCGGAGCATGGGAAAGAGGTAGAATCGCTAGGCTTTGCTCTGGACCAAGCCCAATCCGAACTTCAATGTATGAATCTAGAACAGAATTGCCTAAGCGAGAAGTTCAAGCTGATAGAAATCACCACTTAGGAAATGTTGTCCGAGCCACCCCAAGATTCTATCACCAGAGCACACCTTACACTTAGGTCCTATGGTGGTGTTATAAAGGGCTATGTAATGATACCTTAGTTGCTTTGCGTAATTTTTTATATAAATAAAATTTGTTATTTCTTCTTAGGGAAAATTTTGTGAATTTCAAATATCCGGATAAATATAGGATGTGTATTATTGATGAATTTTGGAAAAAAGGGGTATTTTAAAATGTTTTTGTATTCATTAAATAATTAATAATGTGAAATGATTTTCAAGAAATGGTCTTCTACAATTGTGTTCAGTAATAAATTTAGATTCTAATAAGTTCAACTTGGTTTTTAGTGAATAGTAAAGTAGGAATAGTAACATACCCATATGAATAGTAATGAATAGTAATGAATGGTAATTTGACAAAAAAAACATCACCCATGAATGTGTAAATACATTTTAGAAATATTCAAAGTGAAAAAACGATCATATTTTAAGTTTTGGTATTTTTGTATGTCATTAATACTTTATTTTCAATTTTATAATTAATTTAATAATTTAAAATGGAAATTTATTTTCATGAAATTTAATCATAAATGGTTAATTTATTGTCTTATAGTTACTCGATGATTTTATGGGACCTTGATTTCTCTTTTAAGGTGTTACAAAATGAGTTAGAGTTTAAAAGTTGTATTTTTGGGATAAATAATGATTTTATTTAAAAAATAAATTAAAATTATTTAGAAAATTGTTTTCATAAAATTGAATTCACCATTGAATTCATATCGTCAATATTTAGTTAGAGTGAATTTTAGGGATTTTTCTGAAATAGTTGAATTTTCGGTGATTAGTAAAAATGCAGTTTTGAGTTTCGTGTGTTTAATAAAATCATTAATGATGTAATAATGATGTTAAATTTCTGTTAAACTTATGAATAGTTAGATATTCTATTATGTGTCCCAAGTGTCTGATACCATGGTAAAATACCATTTTCAAGCCCATGGTTTTGTAAATACCACCATTGAGGTGTCCCTTGGAAATGAATAATTTATTCACTCACTTTTCCTATAAATAACAATCCATTTCCCTCATTATTTTCATTCCAAAAATAATCCTCAATAAATTTCTGGTCTCCTTACCTCCCAAGGTTCCCTCAAGCCTCCCAAGGTCCTGACCTTCAAGCTTTTTAAGTTACACTTCAAGGTAAGGGATCCTTTCACCCTCCTCTTTTTTGTCATGAATTCATTTACATTGTTTCTTCTAGTTTCCATCTGTTTATGTTGAGGGTATGTTCTTATATTTTATCTTTACAATCCATTTAATGTATAATGGTTTAGATACTCTTTCTTCTCTCATCAATTTTTTTCTGCATTTTAAGTGATGCCATTAGGCTCCCGAATTTCTCGTAAAAGAAATCGCATCTTCTCCTACCTTTCAAGTTTCCTTTTATTATGATATGTCATTCAAATATCCATACCATGTTCTTATATACATGTTATTATGTATTTATATTGTAATATGAGTTATTTATGAGTGTTTTACTCTTGTACCCTCTCTTTTTATTATTTTATAAAACCATGTTATATAGCTGTTATGCTGCAGAAATTTTGTCTCAAAATTTCTACCTCTTTCTCTCAAGAAATTATCTTGGTTATTTATGTGAATAATCATACCTATTTCATTTATATGATTTTTATTAAATATATAAAAAGGATATTTTTTTCTGTTATGGACATACATATAACCCTCACTCCCTTTCCATGGGTTATAAATGATATAATGATCTTATTGTTAGAACTTTTCAAACGTCACGATTTTGAAATAAAACCCATTTATTTTATTCTATACGGGTTATTTATGAAATATTGGATTATGATCTATGTGGATCACATTAAATTAAATACATATTAATGGTACACCCTGATAGCGCTTCAATTCATTGGGTAAAGAATTAATATCTAAATATGTCAAGTTTCACGATACCTTGGTGAATAACCTTGGTAATTTTTATGACGCCTCAGGGATAAACCTTGGTGATATGTTCGTGGATTTCTTAATTAAATGTTGTAGCCACATATTCATGTTATGATTCATGTTCTTTTCATTATTATATTCCTATTATTTCATTTCTCATGTCCTTATGTTTTTATTCAAGTTCTTATTGACGTCACATGTAAACTGGTTCCCTTGTTTGCCCTTACTGGGCCTTCTGCTCACCCTTTCCTTTGAATGTATGTCTCTAGGTTATGAGATGTAGTAATTGTACTTAGGAAGAACTTATGATGAAGCCTTACAAGTGGTTTAGAAGAATTTTATATGTTGTATTCAAGTTTTATTGTTCCTGATTTCCAAGACACTATACTTTAAAGATCCTCTGTTTGTAAAATTTAATGAAAAGTTAAGTAATAAAAAGGCGGGATTCTATAGTTAGTATCAAAGGATAGTTTAGTTATTTATGTAAATTAGGCTAAGAAATATTTAGTAATAACCCTATATAAAAGTTTAAATATAGGAAAACTTCTTGGTATTTTGGTGAAAATTGAGTAAATGGTTTATCAAACAAATACATTTATGTCTGGATACGAGCAGGTAGAGGCGAATCTGGCACATATGTACATAGGGGAAATTTAAGAACCCGGGTTTTTCTACGAAAGACTTTGGAATATTCTAGATGATAATCTAGAGCAGCGCCTTCAGACGGCGTGCGATTCCGAGCCCCGGAGTGGCCGGAATTAAATTTTCAGTGCGTTCACACTGGAAATGCTAAATAAATAATATAACTCCTAAACGGAGTTCCGGATCGGGGATCTGAGTGTACGGATGGGTCCGGAATGGGGTTTTTAACCTAGAAATGACATAAACATTGTCGGTGCGGGATGTTTGGACCCCTCGCCTCTTTCTGGAACGTTAAACGGATTAATTAATTAATTAATTAATTCATTTAATGGAGAAACGCTAGTATCTCTTAAACGGTGGCTCGGATTGGAAAACCGAGGGCACCGTTGAGTTCGGAGCATGTCGTTTATCCTAGGAGGGGTGTAAGTTTCGCGGGTGCGGGCCGTTTGTGAAAAATGGCCCCAGGGGCGTTTCCGTAATTTAGCGGCCTCGGACGTAAAATTTTTTAACATTTGAACGGGGTCTCGGATTAAAATTCCGAGACCGCCGTTGTGCTCGGGAGGTCGTGTTTACCCCAAGGGAGGCTTAACCTCGACCCTGCTGAGGGTTCGGGTTCGGGCCGACGGGCGGGTAGTTAAGCGTTTTCTATTTAAACGCTTAACACACCCCCACTCCCTCTTCTTCTTCCTCAAACCCTCCTCCCCCTCCTTCACCTCAGGCGAGGAGAGCTCCGGCAAGGCGAGCTCCTGCGAGGCACTCCGGCAAGGGCGGTGGTGCCGGCGGATCGACGCGAAGCTCCGGGTGAAGCCCATCGAGGTAGGTGGCGTCGTTTGAGTTTAAATCCCGAGCCCCCTTTTGAACCCCAATTTTAGCGTCGAATTGTTGTTGGATCTTCGAGCGAACCACATATTTGCGTAGTATATTTATTCCTCTTTCCGACGCTTGTTTTGAATTTGATATCGAAGGTCGGAGGCATCCGCAATCGCTCGCCGAAGTTTGCGGAAAATTCGGGAGGTTCTGGGGGTTTCTGGCGGTTTCCGGCGGTCTGGCGGCTTAGGCGGCGGCGGTCCGAGGCTGAGGTGGCGGTGGTGGGGTCGACGCAGGGTGGCGCGGTGGCTCGGTCGAGCGAGCGCGACGGAGGGCCGCGGCGGCTTGCCGGGGCGCGCGGTCGGCGAGCGGGGTCGTCGGCCTTCGGCGGCGACGCGAGGGGAGCAAGGACCCACGTCTTGCAGGTCCTGTTGGCGCGACGCGGAGACCGGCGCTGGCCGGTCTTCTGGGAATAAACCGGACCCGAGGCGGGTCCGGTTCAGCTGGAGTGGGCCGCGTCCAGCCGTCCGCGGTGGTTCGGACCGGGCCGGCCGGGGTGGACCGGCCCGGTTGGCCCCCTTGTTTTCGGGAGGCCGTAACTTCCAAACGGCGCGTCCGTTTGACGCGCCGTCTGCGGCAGTATATCCGTATTGACGAGGCGGATTTTTTTAGATGGTTTCGGGAATTTTTAATTCCCGAAATGAGGGGCCGCTGAGGCGCGACGCGTCCTTAAGTGGACAAGCGTTTTTCCGGGATTCTTGTTTTGGACGGCGCGGACGCGTCCGACGTCCGATTTAAGCGCCGTCAGTGGCGTTGGAACCCGGGCGTCGAGACGGAGGTTTCCAGAGTGGTTCCGGGCGTTGAGGCTGGAGTTGAGGCGCGGGCCCCATGGCCCGTCTTTTGAGCTATGTGCAGCTTCTAGCGACTTTTTCCTCGGTCGTCCGTTCGGGGCGTGCGAGCAGACGTTGTTGGGTGTTTTTCCGAGGGCGTCGCGTAGGCGCAGTCTGCCCGCCCTAGTTCGGCACGATGGTGCTTGGCCCACGAGGGCCGTTTCGGGAGTTGATGGTGATTTCCAGTTTTATCACCGAGCGATCGTTTTGGACGAATGAGTAGTCCATCTTGTGTGCTTTTTTCGAGAGGATCGCAACGGTGTGATCCGTTCGTGGAGTTTCGGGACCGGGTTGCGGGTCCCACGTGGAGCCGCTCGTGTGCGGTGTGCTGGAACACATCTTTTTCTCTGGATACCCGTTCTACTCAAGCGAGTAGTGCTTTCGACGTGTTTTTCCGAGAGCACAACGATGGCGCAGTCCGGCCGACCTCTTTCGGAGATGTGGTGTGGGTCCCACCCGACCGGGCTACGGTGAAGAGTACCTTTTTCACCGGGTGGCCGTTTTGGGTGATTGAGTAGTCAATCCCATGTTTTTTTCCGAGGGGATCACAGTGGCGTGATCCGTTGGTTCAGTTTCGGGATCTTGGGGTGGGCCCCACGCGGGTTGGTCATTGTGAATAGTACCGTTTCCACCTGTTGACCGTTTCGGGCGAGTGAGTAGTCTAACTCGCGTGTTTTTTCGCAAGGATTACAACGGTGTGATCTGTTTGGCTGTACGGAGCCTCTTGCGTGATCTTGAGAAATGTGGAAGCACAGAAGGTGCTCTAGTGGTGGTTCACCCTACTTTGCTTGTAGCGGACCTTTGGCGAGTGATCGCGTGCACTCTCGTGTGAGTGATGTAAATGCTTGAGGTGACGTGGTTGGCCGTGTATGGGCCTTTGAGGTGGAGTTGTTACATCATGCCTTCGCGTTGACGCTGGGTTCCATGTGCACGATAGCCTTTGGGTTGGAACAAGGTATACTCTGGGAGTATACAGGAGCGCTTGGAGGTACGTGTGGATTGTACCTGAGATGTTCGTGCGCTTGGTTGTGGTTGACCTGGGGCCACACGTCGTGTGGGACCCACGTGTGTTCCGTGTTCTGCTTTGCGTACTTTGAGCTCTCGCGACGTAGAGGATCCCTCTGTGCTCGTTGTTTGACCAGCAGGGTGGAGTTTTCCCCTGGCTCGGTGCTCGGTTATTGACCAGCAGGGTTGAGTGGCCTCCCCCTGGTTTCATTCTCGATGGATTGGTCGGTAGCGGGGCCAGTGGCACCTAGTGATGGAACAGGTGTTGAACCACTTTGGGTGAGTTGTGCTGGAGTTGGGTGGTCGCGTGATGCCCGCTCCGTGTTTAGTGGGCCAGTGTTGTAACCTCCAGTGGATGTGGCCAGAGCAGTTTTGAGTTTTACCCTCCAGCGGGGCTGGGCAGTGGGTTACTCATTGGATTCTAGGGTCTACCCTCCGGCAGAGACTGGGCAGTGGGTCACCCGACACTTTTAGGGTCTACCCTCCAGTAGAGACTGGGCAGTGGGTCGCTCGATGCACTTATGGTCTACCCTCCAGCAGAGACTGGGCAGTGGGTCACCCGACGCTACTAGGGTCTACCCTCCAGCAGAGACTGGGCAGTGGGTCACCCGACGACCTCTCAGGGTCTACCCTCCAGTGGGGCTGGGCAGTGGGTCTCCTGTCAACTTATTCTAGGTCTACCCACCAGCGGGGCTGGGTAGTGGGTCACCGGTCGATGTATTAGGGTTTACCCTCCAGCAGGGCTGGGCAGTGGGTCACCCGATATCTGAAAATGGTTTACCCTCCAGCGGGGCTGGGTAGTGGTTCTCCTGACGATGTATTAAGGTTTACCCTCTAGCGGGGCTGGGCAGTGGGTCACCTAATATTTGGTTATGAATTACCCTCCAGTAGGGCTGGGCAGTGGGGACACCGGTTGGCATTCCAGACTCAGTCCTCTCGACTAGGCTAGTCTGTGGCTTACCTCTTTGATTACAGGAGCGGGACCCTTGGTTGTACGGGTCAGTGATGTGACGGATTGAACTTGAGGAAACCTCTCGACTGCAGGGCAGTGACGAGGTGTGGTTGGAATTTCCCTAGGACTCTCAAGTTCGAGGGGCACTTTCCCCACAGAGACGCGTTCTTGTGACACGATCTAAAACCATGCGGGCAAGTCAGTGTCACCCAAAGCGGATAGTATCAAGGTGCGGTGACTGAGCCCCTTGGCTTGCGGTTCAGGGCAGATGTGCGGGATGCTAGGAATCAGTGATGGGGTTACACTGGGAATGTTGGCGACACATTTTCTTAGGCTGAGCTACAGGACAGAGATCCCCTTACGAGTTTGTTCGGGCTTCTTGGCAGAGCATAAGGATGTATATACCTTGTTTCTGGTACCCACTCCTTGGGTTTTGGCTACTCTCCTTCCAGGAGAGGCGAAGACGCGTGGGGTATGCCACGTGCATTCCGCGTCTAGCTTCTCGTGGTTGGATGAGTCTACTCTCCTGCTATAGGTAGTGAAGACTCGACGGGAAGTTCGCCTTCTAACCGTTTCCAGCTCCTTGTGTCTGGACGAGTCTATCTCCTTTCTCTTGTTGGGTTGAGCTGGACTCTTACTGAACTTTTGATTGTACTCCCTTACTTGTTCCTTGTTTGCTCTAATGCTCGCCCTTCGGAACCTCCTTTTGTTGCTCCCTCGAGCCTTCGGTGTATCCTAGTGAGTATTTTTATACTCACCCCTGCTTGGACTTTTCCCGCACTTGGTGTGCCCTTACAGACGACGGACAGGTGGAGCGTGACTTCGGTGGAGTGTAGGAGCATGGGAGCTTGGACCGCGTGCGGTGGTCATGGCCAGGATCCAGGTGGGAGATCTGCCAGCTGTTTCTCTTTTTGTTTACCTGTTTCCGGGTTGTGGCACTTTTCGGTTGGGCGCGTGTTTTGCCCCTTTTCTTTTCAGTTTGTACTTTTTACTTGTAGTGGTCAATGCACTCTGTGGTTTATTTATAGCAGTTGTTCTTTTTACTCTGCTTGTCTCTTCTTTTACTCTGCACTTTTGCATTGAGTTTTCTGCGTGTGCGTGAGTACAGGTGCTTAGGCAAAGGCCTCCCCGAGTTTTTGTGCCTTCGGCGCTGGTCGCCAGGCCCTAGCCTTTGGAGGCGGGCCTGGGGTAGTTGTGGCTCGAGCCCGGGTAGGGTCGGTTCGTGACAAAGTGGTATCAAAGGTGGTTCGTTCCTTGGGATGTTGTGCGGACGTCCCTAAAAGAGGAATTGGTTGGGATATAGGGCAATAGTGTTAACGTGTCTCGAGAGCAGCTCTCAGGCCAGGGAGTCCAGTGATGGTGCGGCGGCCGACGTATCCATTCACCAGGACCTTGATAACCCGCTTGTTGACTTGGCATACTGACACACTTGTTGCTGGGAAATTTTTTTGTGCATCACATAGGACTGAGTCTTGACTGTCCTTCTTGAGTCAGCTCCCCATCGTTGTTGTTGTGGTATATACATTTATGCTCATCTGACCGTGGAACTCCTTGATAATATTCAGGATGTCTCCGCGAGGACAGCCAGCCAGGATACTAGCTTTGGTTCATGACGAAGACCCTATGAGCTACGAGGCCACAGTCCAGGACCCATCATGCGAGCCCTTTCTCTGGGTGGGCCGGTAGAAGCACCCCCACTTGTTGAGTAGCAGACAGTTTCAGCAGAGCAGGCTGAGCATGAGCGCAGGTTGAGCACGCTCCGTGAGTTCCAGCGGCAGAGACCGCTGAGCTTCAGTGGTGAGCCAGACCCTCAGGCAGTAGAGGGTTGGCTAGAGGCAGTGGTTCGCCTTTTCAGGCTTGTGCAGACACCGACAGATCAGAGAGTGGCTTTGGAAGCCAGCCTTTTTCTTGAATCAGCTTGGCGTTGGTGGAGTCTGGTGACTCGGTTTCTTGACGAGTCATCGCTTTCATTGGGGCGACTTTCAGTTGTTGCTCCGTGAGGAGTTTTTCCCCTCCTGCATGCGCTCTGTTTGGATTCGGGAGCTCTTGCAGTTTCAGCAGGGAGGGATGACAGTGGCTGAGTATGCGGCTAGTTTTGCAGACTGTGCACTCTTTTACCCGGACTTGGTCTGTGACGATAACCTCCAAGCGCGGAAGTTTGAGCAGGGTCTCCGCTGAGAGATTCGTGCTGTGAGAGTACCCTTGGGCATTTCCACATGTACTGGGGTGCTAGAGCAGGCGCTAGTGACAGAGGGCTTCCTGTAATGTTTTGCGGTTGGTAGTGGCAGTTGGCACGATGGAGCCGGGACGTCTGCCGTAGCTAGTAGGCGCCGGAGGACAGGGCCTCGATGCAGGTGGCCTTCCCACTGCCTGTTCCGGAGACGTGGTCGTATGCAACTGTGGCGAAAAGGCGCAGGGCCTCATTCGAGGATTCCCTTCCGTGAGTGGATCTCGGTCCGTGGTCTAACACCACAGTGGCACCGGAGGGCACCAGTGTAGCCCAGAGAGGGTCGGTGCTATGCTTGTGACGGGCGAGGACACTTGGCATGAGACTGCCCGGCCCGAGTTGCTGAGAGCTTCGGGCAGGCAGCAGGCGCACCACCACGGTAGAGGCAGCGCCGTGATCGGAGTAGTACCCAGAGAGGTGGTGCTAGAAGAGGAGCGGGAGGAGCTGGTAGTGGGGAACGACGTTACGAGGTCTTCTCGTCACCACTAAGTAGTCCACGTCAGGCTCCAGGAGCAGATGGTTGGGACCGCGGGTAGCCGCGAGCTTTGGATGTCTACGATCCTGCAGAGCACGGGATGGTGAGAGGATACTCCTTGCGACCATTCTACTGCTTGCAGTAGAATTGATAGGCTCTGCGTGTGAAATGCTTCTCTCCCAGCTCCTTGTTTGAGGTGTTACTAGGGTGACGCAGGGCGTCGGGTGTAACCCTGTGGTGGTAAGGAGAAAGGCGCGAGAACTTTGAGCGTGTGAGAGAGCATCGACTGTGGAGCCTCTAGCGTGACCAGATATCCTTGGGTGTTTCACCATATGGGTATTCTGAAGGAGGGAATCACCGGGCCTTGTTCCAGGTGCGGGCAATGATTCCAGTCGCGACGTGCGACGTAGAGGTTTGACCGGGGAGGTGAGCTACCCCTGAGGGCCTTCGGGCCGTTTGAGACCGTGCAGAGGGATGGCGAGGCTCTCTACCGCCTTTCCCTAACCCCAAGGTCTGGAGTGGGTGCACGACGTCGGAAAGGGCCCACCCCGCGTGAACGGATCAATCCTTTGGTCTGTGTGCAGTGACGCAGAGCTGTGCGTGGGTTCTTTTGGGTATGGGAAAGCAAGGTGTGGGCTTCATACCCTGTATTGCTCCCAAGTTTTTCTTTTCAAGGACGAAAAGCTTGAAGGAGGGAATGATTTAAGAACCCGGGATTTGCTACGAAAGACTTTGGAATATTCTAAATGATATTCCAGAGCAGCGCCTTCAGACGGCGTGCGATTCCGAGCCCCGGAGTGGCCGGAATTAAATTTTCAGTGCGTTCACACTGGAAACGCTAAATAAATGAGATAACTCCTAAATGGAGTTTTGGATCGGGGATCCAAGTGTACGGATGG
Organism: Viscum album; assembly: GCA_963277665.1. NCBI lineage: Eukaryota > Viridiplantae > Streptophyta > Magnoliopsida > Santalales > Viscaceae > Viscum > Viscum album. The sequence continues at coordinate 1,653,231,140 of OY728148.1, read as the reverse complement.
GTCCGGAATGGGGTTTTTATCCTATAAACGACATAAAACATGTTGGCGCGGGGTGTTTGGACCCCTCGCCCGCTTCTGGAACGTTAAACGGATTAATTAATTAATTAATTAATTCGTTTAATGTTGAAATGCTAGTATCTCTTAAATGGTGGCTTGGATTGGAAAATCGAGGGCACTGTTGAGTTCGGAGCGTGCCATTTACCCTAGGAGGGGTGTAAGATTCGCGGGCGCGGGCTGTTTGTGAAAAATGGCCCCAGGGGCGTTTTCGTAATTTAGCGGCTTCGGACGTAAAAATTTTTAACATTTGAATGGGGTCTCGGATTAAAATTCCGAGAACACCGTTGTGCTCGGGAGGTCGTGCTTACCCCCGGGGAGGCTTAACCTCGACCCTGCTGAGGGTTCGGGTTCGGGCCGACGGGCGGGTAGTTAAGCGTTTTCTATTTAAACGCTTAACACACCCCCACTCCCTCTTCTTCTTCCTCAAACCCTCCTCCCCCTCCTTCACCTCCGGCAAGGTGAGCTCCAGTGAGGCAACTCCGGCAAGGGCGGTGGTGCCGGCGGATCGATGCGAAGCTCCGGGCGATGCCCAGCAAGGTAGGTGGCGTCGTTTGAGTTTAAATCTCGAGCCCCCTTTTGAACCCCAATTTTAGCGTCGAATTGTTGTTGGATCTTTGAGAGAACCCCATATTTTCATAGTATGGTTTTTCCTCTTTCGTACTCTTGTTTTGAATTTGAAATCGGAGGTCGGAGGCATCCGCAATCGCTCGCCGAAGTTTGCGGGAAATTCGGGAGGTTCTTGGGGTTTCCGGCGGTTTCCGACGGTCCGGCGGCTTAGGCGGCGGCGGTCCGAGGCTGAGGTGGCGGCGGCGGCGTCGACGCAGGGTGGTGCGGTGGCTTGGTCGGGCGAGCGTGACGGAGGGCCGCGGCGGCATGCCGGGGCGCGCGGTCGGCGAGCGGGGTCGTCGGCCTTCGGCGGCGACGCGAGGGGAGCAAGGACCCGCGTCTTGCGGGTCCTGTTGGGGCGACCCGGAGACCGGCGCTGGCCGGTCTTCTGGAAATAAACCGGACCCAAGGCGGGTCTGGTTCAGCTGGAGTGGGCTGCAGCCAGCCGGCCGCGGCGGTTCGGACCGGGCCAACCGGGGTGGATCGGCCCGGTTGGCCCCCTTGTTTTCGGGAGGCTGTAACTTCCAAACGGCATGTCCGTTTGACGCGCCGTCTACGGCAGTAGATCGGTATTGACGAGTCGGAGTTTTTGAGATGGTTTTGGGAATTTTTAATTCCCGAAACGAGGGGCCGCTGATGCGCGACGCGTCCTTAAGTGGACGAGCGTTTTTCCGGGATTTTTGTTTTGGACGGCGCGGACGCGTCCGATGTCCGATTTAAGCGCCGTCAGTGGCGTTGGAACCCTGGCGTCGAGGCGGAGGTTTCCAGGGTGGTTCTGGGCATTGAGGCTGGAGTTGAGGTGCGGGCCCCACGGCCCGTCTTTTGAGCTACGTGCAGCTTCTAACGACTTTTTCCTCAGTCGTCCGTTCGGGGCGTGCGAGCAAACTTTGATGGGTGTTTTTCCGAGGGCGTCGCGTAGGCGCAGTCTGCCCGCCCTAATTCGGCACGATGGTGTGGGGCCCACGAGGGCCGTTTCGAGAGTTAACGGTGATTTCCAGTTTTATCACCGGGCGATCGTTTTGGACGAATGAGTAGTCCATCTTGTGTGCTTTTTTCGAGAGGATCGCAACGGTGCGATCCATTCGGGGAGTTTCGGGACTGGGTTGTGGGTCCCACGTGGAGCCGCTCGTGTGCGGTGTGCCGGAACGCATCTTTTTCTCCGGATACCCGTTCTACTCAAGAGAGTAGTGCTTTCGACATGTTTTTCCGAGAGCACTGCGATGGCGTAGTCCGCCCGACCTCTTTCGGAGATGTGGTGTGGGTTCCACCCGACCGAGCTACAGTGAATAGTACCTTTTTCACCGGGTGGCCGTTTTGGGTGATTGAGTAGTCAATCCCATGTGTTTTTCCGAGGGGATCACAGTGGCCTGATCCGTTGGTTCAGTTTCAGGATCCTGGTGTGGGCCCCACGCGGGTTGGTCACTATGAATAGTGCCTTTTCCACCTGTTGACCGTTTCGAGCGAGTGAGTAGTCTAACTCGCGTGTTTTTTCGCAAGGATTACAACAGTGTGATCCGTTTGGCTGTACGGAGCCTCTTGCGTGATCTTGAGAAATGTGGAAGCACGGAAGGTGCTCTAGTGGTGGTTTGCCCTACTTTGCTTGTAGCGGACCTTTGGCGAGTGATCGCGTGCACTCCCGTGTGAGTGATGTAAGTGCTTGAGGTGACCTGGTTGGTCGTGTCTGGGCCTTTGAGGTGGAGTTGTTACCTCACGCCTTCGCGTTGACGCTGGGTGTCATGTGCACGATAGCCTTTGGGCTGGAACGATGTATACTCTAGGAGTATACGGGAGCGCTTGGAGGTACGTGTGGTTTGTACTTGAGATGTTCGTGTGCTTGGTTGGGGTTGACCTGGGGCCACACGTCGTGTGGGCCCCACATGCGTTCTGTGTTCTGATTTGCATACTTTGAGCTCTCGCGACGTAGAGGATCCCTCTGTGCTCGTTGTTTGACCAGCATGGGTGGAGTTTTCCCCTGGCTCAGTGCTCGGTTGTTGACCAGCAGGGTTGAGTGGCCTCCCCCTGGTTTCGTTCTCGATGGATTGGCCGGTAGCGGGGCCAGTGGCACCTAGTGATGGAACATGTGTTGAACCCCTTTGGGTGAGTTGTGCTGGAGTTGGGTGGTCGCGCGATGCCTGCTCCGTGTTCAGCGGGCCAGTGTTGTACCCTCCAGTGGACATGGCCAGAGCAGTTATGAGTTTTACCCTCCTGCGGGGCTGGGCAGTGGGTTACTCATCGGATTCTAGGGTCTACCCTCCGGCAGAGACTGGGCAGTGGGTCACCCGACACTTTTAGGGTCTACCCTCCAGCAGAGACTGGGCAGTGGGTCTCCCGATGCACTTAGGGTCTACCCTCCAGCAGAGACTGGGCAGTGGGTCACCCGATGCTACTAGGGTCTACCCTCCAGCAGAGACTGGGCAGTGGGTCACCCGACGACCTCTCAGGGTCTACCCTCCAGCGGGGCTGGGCAGTGGGTCGCCTATCAACTTATTCCAGGTCTACCCTCCAGCGGGGCTAGGCAGTGGGTCACCGGTTGATGTATTAGGGTTTACCCTCCAGCAGGGCTGGGCAGTGGGTCACCCGATATCTGAAAATGGTTTAACCTCCAGTGGGGCTGGGTAGTGGGTCGCCTGACGATGTATTAAGGATTACCCTCCAGCAGTGCTGGGCAGTGGGTCACCTGATATTTGGTTATGAATTACCCTCCAGCAGGGCTGGGTAGTGGGGACACCGGTTGGAATTCCAGACTCAGTCCTCTTGACTAGGCTAGTTTTTGGCTTACCTCCGTGATTACCGGAGCGGGACCCTTCGTTGTACGGGTCAGTGTTGTGACGGCTTGACCTTGAGGAAACCTCTCGACTGTGGGGCAGTGACGAGGTGTGGTTGGACTTTCCCTAGGACTCTCAAGTTCGAGGGGCACTTTCCCCACCGAGACGCGTTCTTGTGATGCGACCTAAAACCGTGCGGGCGAGTCAGTACCGCCCAAAGTGGATAGTATCAAGGTGCGGTGACTGTGCCCCTTGGCTTGCGGTTCAGGGCAGACGTGCGGGATGCTGGGCATCAGTGATGGGGTTACACTGGGACTGTTGGCGACACATTTTCTTGGGCTGATCTACGAGACAGAGATCCCCTTACGAGTTTGTTCGGGCTTCTTGGCAGAGCATAAGGATGTATATACCTTGTTTCTGGTACCCACTCCTTGGGTTTTGGCTACTCTCCTTCCAGGAGAGGCGAAGACGTGCGGGGTATGCCACGTGCCTTCCACGTCTAGCTTCTCGTGGTTGGATGAGTCTACTCTCCTGCTATAGGTAGCGAAGACTCGACGGGAAGTTCGTCTTCTCACCGTTTCCAGCTCATTGTGTCTGGACGAGTCTATCTCCTTTCTCTTGTTGGGTTGAGCTGGACTCTTACTATACTTTCGATTGTACTCCCTTACTTGTTCCTTTTTTTCTCTACTGCTCACCCTTTGGTACCTCCTTTTGTTGCTCCCTAGAGCCTTTGGGGTATCCTACTGAGTATTTTTATACTCACCCCTGCTTGGGCTTTGCCCGCACTTGGTGTTCCCTTGCAGACGACAGACAGGTGGAGCGTGACTTCGGTGGAGCGTAGGAGCTTGGGATCTTAGACCGCGTGCGGTGGTCGTGGCCGAGATCCAGGTGGGAGATCTACCAGTTGTTTCTCTTTTTGTTTACCTATTGCCGGGTTGTGGAACTTTTCGGTTGGGCGCGTGTTTTGCCCCTTTTCTTTTCAGTTTGAACTTTGTACTTGTAGTGGTCGATGCAATATGTGGTTTATTTATAGCAGTTGTTCTTTTTACTCTGCTTGTCTCTTCGTTTACTCTGCACTTTTGCATTGAGTTTGGTGTGTGTGTGTGTGTACAGGTGCTTAGGCAAAGGCCTCCCCGAGTTGTTGTGCCTTCGGCGCTGGTCGCCAGCCCCTAGCCTATGGAGGCGGGCCTGGGGTAGTTGCGGCTCGAGCCCGAGTAGGGTCGAGTCATGACAGTAAAAACCTAAAAACACCGCTTTGATCAAGACTTGAATGGGAACTGGTGCACGAAAATGGTCATTTCTTCACTCTTGGTTACGACACTCCCGGGGGATATGTTTGGTTAATCATAAGCTTGTTATGAATCATCATGAAGGATTTATAGAGAAATTTAATTGTCGAAGCATGATATTTTAAGACATAAAACCCTTATTAGTTAAAAGATTCGTAAATGAAATAAGTTTCTCACCAAGGTTTTTTTATTTTAGAAAATGGAGGGCAATAGGAGGAATCATGAAAATGGTGACCACAATGGACCATGTGTTGATGGCCCTCAAATGGATGCCGGAATGGAAACATTCATGCGAATGATAAACCAACTAACTCAAGTTATGGGAAATAACTTAAATCAAGCTAAGAGACCAATCTCATCGTGAAGGGAACAAAATTCTGTTGAGTCCTTTATGTGCCAATGACCACCAAGCTTTAGTGGATCGACTGACCCATTGATTGCTGAGCAGTGGATTAGATCTATCAAAAAATATTTTATGTGCTCCACTAATCAGAGCAAGAGAAGGTCACCCAGGCTGTCTATCGCTTAGAAGGAGAAGCTGGTTAGTGGTGGTATGTGATTAAAAACACAAGTCAAAGAGTGTAAGTTGAAGCTATAGAGTGGGAAGAGTATAGAGGGATCTTCTTCAGTAAGTATTTCCCTCGATCTATGAGAACAAGAATGGAGAAGAAGTTTCTCAAGCTGAAGCAGAAGGAGAATGAATCTGTGGGAATCTACAAGATGATATTCACAAGGATTTCATGATATACCTATAGCTTTGTCATGCATCCAAGTGGCAAGGTTTGTAGATTCTTCGGTGGACTAAGACCTCATCTGCGGAAAAATCTAGCCAACCGAGACTATGACAGTTATGAGGAGATTGTGCGAAGTGCGATGAAAGTCGAACTGAAGTTTGGTGAGATGTAGTGGTCTCATAAATCCAACGACAAAAAGAGATCGATGGAGCCAAGCTTAGATAGAATCTTTGATCAAGGAAGAGGAGGCAATCAAGTGCAACATCCCACGTGAAATAAATGTGAGAAGAAACATTCGAGGAACTGCATTCTTGGGAGCGGGAAATGCTACAAGTGTGTAAGAGATGGCCATATTGTGAGGAATTTTCATAGTGAGGTGAAACCTAAACTTCCAAACACTAAAGACAGGGGGAAGATGGTGCAGGACCTACCTGATGTCCAGTGATTTAAGTGTGGACAACTTGGTCACTTTTCCAATCACTGTCCAAATCCGATGGCAGTTGAGGGAAACAACCATCAGCCTCAACAAAGGCCAAGGGAGGAAGGTCGTGGTTTTTTCTATCATGACAAATTATGTTGAAGCTCCAAATGATGTGTTAGCAGGTACTCTAATTGTTCTCTCAATGCTAGGAAGTAATTTTTTTGATTCTAGTTCTACACATTCCTTTATTTTCTCTAAGTTTGCAAAGAATTTAGAATCAACTCCAGATTTTATAAAAGTAAAGATATAAGTCAAAACTCCTGGTGGGATTATCCAAGCATCATCAGTGTTTAGAAAATCTAGTATCTACTTTTGTGAGCACAATATTATCGCAAGTCTAGTAGTAATTCCCATGCTGGAATTCGACATTATACTAGGGATGGATTGGCTCTCAATGTATAATGATAAGATCAAATGTAGAAGTAAGGAAATCTTAGTAGTCTTGAATGGAAAACCTACAGTTATCTTCCATGGAGAGATATCTCAACCTGATCTTTGTTTAGAAGAACCTCCTATATCCTTCTTTATAGAATTAATCGGTGAAGAAGATGAACAGAATGAGTGTTTGAGGATAGAAAATGTACCCATAATCCAGGAATACATTGACGTATTTCGTGAGGAGTTGCATGGAACTCCCCCATAAAGAGAGAGAGAGTTCTCCATTGATCTCTTACCTGGATCTCATCCAATATCAAAAACCCCATATAGGATGGAAAATCTGGAGTTGGAGGAATTAAAGAAACAACTCCAAGATCTTTTAGACAAGGGGTTTATTCTCCCAAGTGTTTCTCCTTGGGGAGAACCTGTGCTCTTTGTGAATAAGAAGGATGGATTGATGCAGCTATGCATTGATTATAGAGAACTAAATGGGATCACAGTAAAGAACAAATACCCTCTTCCAAGAATCGAGGAATTATTTGACCAACTTCGTGGGGCTCAATTCTTCTCTAAGATTGATCTTCGATCTAGTTATCATCAATTGAGGTTGAAGAAAGAAGATATTCCAAAAACTACATTTCGATAAAGATATGGGAATTATGATTTTTTTGTTATTCCCTTCGGACTGAATAATGCACCATCTATTTTTATGGGTTTTATGAATAGTGTCTTTAAGGACTACCTTGATCACTTTTTAATAGTTTTTATTGATGATATTATGATATATTCCAAAAGTCCTGAGGAGCATGAGGATCATCTAAGGGTAATTTTGAAAACTCTATGGAAGGAGAGACTTTATGAAAATTTCAGTAAATGTGAATTCTGGTTACAACAAGTTTCTTTCTTGGGGCACATTGTTACCAATGAAAGAATCACAGTTGATCCTACAAAGACAAAATTTTTAGAGGAGTGGCCTCAACCTACAAAAATAACTAAGATTATTAGTTTCCTTGGATTACCAGGATATTATAGGAGGTTTGTGAAAAACTTTTCATGACTTTCTAATCAATTAACCAGGTTAACTCAAAAAGGGGTCAAGTTCATATGGACAAAAAAGTGTGAGGAATGTTTCCAAGAGCTGAAGAAGAGATTGGTTACTGCACCTGTGTTTACTATACCCTCAAGTGGAGAATGATTTGTTTTTTTAGAGATGCATCTCTAAAAGGGTTTGGGTGTGTCTTAATGAAAATTTACAATGTAATTGCTTATGCATCTCGACAGTTGAAGACTCATGAGCAGAACTATCCTACACATGATCTAGAGCTGGCTACGATCATTTTTTTTCTGAAGATATGGAGGCACTATCTTTATGGGGAGAAATGTGATATATACACAGACCATCAAAGTTTGAATTATATTTTCACAAAAAAGGAATTGAACAAGTGGCAAAGGAGATGGCTGGAACTCCTCAAATACTATGATTGTTCAATTAATTATCATCCCGGAAGAGCAAACAAAGTCGCTAATGCATTATGCAGGAAAGACCTAGTTGTTCCGTCCATGATGATGATTCAATGATATCCTTTGATCAATGACCTAGTAAAGATGGACATGGGAATTATAAGGGAAGGGGCATAATCAACCCTAACCCAAATGATTTCTCAACAGTCACTACTAGAGAAGATCAAAAAAGCTCAGAAAGAATATCCTTTGTTACAGAAGAAGTTTGAGGCTGTGAAGGATGGGATGTTTCGTGAGTTCAATACTGATCAAGAAGGTTCACTAAAATTTCATACCAGACTATGTGTTCTATCTATTCCATAAATAAAGAAGGAGCTGATGGATGAAGATCATAGATCTACTATCTCTATACATCCTGGTAGCATGAAAATGTATAGGAACCTTCATGGTCATTATTGGTGGGATAATATGAAAAGGGAGATTTTTGACTACACATCAAGGTGCCTAGTATGTCAGCAAGTGAAGGCAGAGTGAAAACTTCTAAAGGGGTATTGCAACCACTACCCATACCAGCATGGAAGTGGGGCAATATTACTATGGACTTCTTCACTGGTCTCCCAAGAAATTCCAAAGGAAATAATGAGATATGGGTTATTGTAGACCGTCTCACCAAGACTACCCATTTTATCTTCATTCGGTAAGATTTATCTCTTGATCAACTTACCAGGATTTACGTGAAGGAAGTGGTAAGGCTACATGGAGTTCCACTTTCTATCGTATCTGGTCGTGATCTATGGTTCACATCAAAATTCTAGAAAAGTCTTCAACAATCTCTTAGCACTGAATTGAATTTCAGTACGGCCTATTACCCCCAAACTGATGGACAGTTTTAAATGACTATTAAAACATTAAAGGACATGCTGATAACTTTCTCAAGGGAATTTAATGGTTGATGGGATCAACATCTCGCTTTAGTTGAGTTATCTTACAACAACAGCTTCCACTCAATAATTCAAATGGCACCCTATGAAGATCTTTATGGGAAGCGATGTAGAACTCATACTTTTTGGGATGAAGCTAGTGAGAGAAATCTTCTTGGACCTGATCTTGTGTAAGAGATGATAGAAAAGGTCCATGCCATCCAACAACACATTAAGGCTGCTTAGATTCGGAAAAAGAGCTATGACGACAACCGTTGAAGGGACCTGGAGTTTTATTTTGGTGAAAAAATTCTTTCTTCGGATTCCACCTTGGAAGAGAGTCATGAGGTTTGGGAAGAAAGGGAAGCTCAGCCCTAGGTACATTGTCCAATATGAAATCCTTGATCATGTGGGAGCAGTGTCATATCGACTTGCACTTCCTCAAAATCTATCCCAAGTTCATGATTTCTTCCACATATCCCTCTTGAGGAAGTACATACCTGACCCTTCACATGTACTAAATCCAGAGGTGGTACAACTGAAACATGACCTCTCTTATAAGGAGCATCTGGTGGAGACCTTGGATCGTAGAGACAAGGTTCAACACAATAAGACTTCCCACATTGCTAAGGTGTTGTGGAGGGACCACAAATATGAAGAATCCATGTGGGAACCAGATGAGTCTATGAGGTACAAGTACCCACACCTTTTCTTATTATAGGGTACAAGTTAATAATTTCGGGGATGAAATTTCTTAAGGGGGGAAGAATGTAACGACTTGAACTTTTTAATAATATTTTTTCCTAATTTTTTATGTTATTTTACTTTATACTAAACAAAACCATATACTTTAATTGATAAAGTGGGTATAATTAAAATGATACCGTTGGGTTTCAACTGTTATATAACCATTAGTCAATATGATCGTTGGTCAATACGACTGTTGGAAACTATAATCTTAACGTTGTGTTCTTATAAATTCAGTTATCTTGGTTAATTAATACAGAAAGAAGTTTTAATGTCCTCATCCAGTAGACTCGATCCATATGAAGCCCATCTGTTAGAGCTTGGGAAGGAGGTAGCATCACTGGGCTTTGCTCTGGACCAAGCCCAAGACGAACATCAACATATGAATCTTGAATGGAATTTCCTAAGGGAGAAGTTAAAGATGATAGAAATCACCACTCGGGCAATGTTGTCTGAGCCACCCCATGATTCTATCACCATAGCACACCTTACACTTAGTTCATATGCTGGTGTTATAAGGGGCTATGTAACGAAACCTTAGCTTCTTTGTGTAATTTTTTATATAAATAAATTTTTTATTTATTCTCATAGAAAAGTTTGTGAATTTCAAATATTCAGATAAATATAGGATATGTATTATTGATGAATTTAGGAAAAAAAGGTATTTTAAAATGTTTTTTTATTTATTAAATAATTAATAATGCGAAATGATTTTCAAGAAATTGTCTTCTACAGCTGTGTTCAGTATGAAATTTAGAGTCTAATAAGTTCAACTTGGTTTTTAGTGAATAGTAAAGTAGGAATAGTAACATAACCATATGAATAGTAATGAATTGTAATTTGACAAAAAAATAGAAACATCACCCATGAATGTGTAAATACATTTTAGACATCTTCAAAGTGAAAAAACAATCATAGTTTGAGTTTTGGTATTTTTGTATGTCATAAATATTTTATTTGCAATTTTATAATTAGTTTAAAAATTTAAAATAGAAATTTATTTTCATAAAATTAAATCATAAATGGTTACTTAATTGACTTATAGTTATTCAATAATTTTATGGGACCTTCATTACTCTTTTAAGGTGTTACAAAATGAGTTATAGTTTTAAAGTTGTATTTTTTGGATAAATATTGATTTTATTTAAAATTAAATTAACAATATTCAGAAAATTATTTTCATAAAATTGAATTCATTTTTGAATTTAGAGCATTAATGTTTGGTTAGGGTTAATTTTAGGGATTTTTCTGAAACAGTTGAATTTTCAATGATTGGTAAAAATGCAGTTTTGAGTTTCATGTGTTTAATAACATCATTAATGATGTAATAATGATGTTAAATTTCTAGTCGAATTGTGAATAGTTATATATTCTATGATGTGTCCTATGTGTCCAATACCATGGGAAAATACCATGGTCAAGACCATGGTTTTTCAAATACCACCGATGAGGTGTCCCTTGGAAATTAATAATTTATTCACTCACTTTTCCTATAAATACCAATCCATTTACCTCATTAATTTCATCCCAAAAATAATCCTCAACAATGTTATGGTATCCTTACTACTGAATTTGTCCTCCCAAGGTTACCTCAAGCCTCCCAAGGTCCCGACCTTCAATCTTTCAAAGTTACACTTCAAGGTAAGGGATCTTTTCACTCTCCTCTTTTAAGTCATGACTTACTTTACATTGTGTCTTCTAGTTTCCATCTCTTTATGTTGAGGGTATGTTATTATATGTTATATTTACTATACATTTCATGTATAACTATTGAAAGACCCTTTCCTCCCTCATAAATTTGTTTTCTGTTTTTTTAAGTGACTTCGTCAGGCTGCTGAATTTCTCGTAAAAGAAATTGCATCTTTTACCTTTCATGTTTCTTTTTCTTGTGGTATGTCATTAAAATATCAATCTCATGTTATTACCTCCATTTTATTATGTATTTATATTTTAATATGATTTATTTATTAGTGGTTTACACTTGAACCATCTCTTTTTATTATTTTCTAAAACCATGTTATATAGTCGTTATGCTACAGAAATTTTATCTCAAAATTTCTACCTCTTTCTCTCAAGAAATTATCTAGTTTACATATGTGAATACCCAGACCTATTTCATTTCTATGGGTGTTCATAAATATATAAAAAGGATATATTTGTTTTCTGTAATGGACATACATATAACCCTCACTCCCATTCTATGGGTTATAAATGATATAATTATCTTATTTTTAAGAACATTTAAAATGTTATGATTTTGAAATGAAACCCATTTCTTTTATTCTATATGAGTTATTTATAAAATGTTTGATTATTATCTATGTGGATAACATGAATTTAAAGACATATTAAGGGTGCACCCTGATAGTTCTTCAATGCATTGGGTAAATAATTAATCTCTAGAGATGACAAGTTTCAAGATACCTTGGTGAATAACCTTGGTAATTCTTACGACACCTCGGGGATAAACCTTGGTGATATATTCATGACTGTGTAAAGGAAATTTTGTAGCCACATATTCAAGTTATGATTCACGTTCTTTTTATTATGATATTCCTATTATTTCATTTCCCATGTCTTTATGTTTTTATTCAAGTTCTTATTGATGTCACAAGTAAACTGATTCCCTTGTTTACCCTTACTGCGCCTTCTGCTCACCCTTTCCATTGAATGTATGTCTTCAGGTTATGAGATGCAGTAATTGTAATTAGTAAGAACTTACGATGAAGCCTTAAAAGTGGTTTAGAAGAATTTTTTATGCTGTATTTAAGTTTTATTGTTCCTGATTTCCAAAACATTATACTTTAAAGATCCTCTGTTTGTAAAATGTAATAAAAAGTTATGTAATAAAAAGGTGGGATGCTATAATTTCAACATCATGATCTTAATAATCAAATGATATTTGTATGTGAGGATTGTAAAATCATTATTTTTTTGGTTAATCTACTCTACGAATATTTTTATCAAATCTTTTTTAATTTTAATTTTGATTATCACATTGAAATTGAGAGAATACATTTACAGAACAATCAATTTTCTATGAGTAGTATTTTCTCATGTTTTTACTCTTTAAAATAGGTAGTTTTTAAACAAAATAACATTGTATTATTCATCTACATCATTTTTCACACATGTTCAAAAATCAACATCATCAATTTCATTTTATGTTTTTAGTAGTCTTGGTAAAAAAATAAATTCCTTGGATATACACATCAGCTTTCCTTGTGGTTCAACCTTATTTTCTATTATCAAGTAACGATTACGAAAATATAAATTTTTAATTTGGCTAGCACACCAATGACCAAAATGAAATCAAATTTTGGCACCATTTCTAGGTAAGTCTTGCACAGAGTTTCTTAGGGTAACAAAATATATAAAAAAACAAATAAATATAAAAAACAATTTATAAAATATTGCTAGAAAAATATGTTGCTTGTATTGTTTTTCTATTTCTATTGCCTTTTGGGAATGTGTTGAGTTTTTTAATCATAAATGTTATACAATGCTATTATTTTATGTGATTTTAATTGTTCAGTGATTTTAATTTTTTGTTTTGTGTTGATGGTGAAAAAAAATTATTTTTATTTTTTGTAATTTTTGTAAAAATAAAGAAACATTAAAGGGGTTTGGTTCAAAAAAACTATTTTTACTTTGATTGTTGTGTCCATTATGGGCACACTTCCTAGAAGTGTGTCTATAATATGCCACAATTCCCTTGTCAATATGAATAAAACTAGGGTTTTTATGAACCTCAACCTTATGATCAATAAGTTTGGAAAAAATGTTATAAAATAATAAATAAATTTGATGAATTTGTTAAAGAAAACAATGACAGAATGAAAAGATACAAGATGAGTCATGGAAAACACAAGAAAAGATTATATATTAAAAAACATTAATTTTTTATGAAGAAAATTAATTCAAAGAAAATGAAGGGGAAATTGTGGAGGAGAGTGAGGATGAAACTAAGAAACACACATTTTATTGGGAAGAATATGAATATGATGAAGTACAATGTATAGAAATAACTAACACTCTAAATGATGAAAGTAATTCTGAAGTGTTTTTCATGAACATAAAGGGAATTGAGTTGGAAAATTTTCAAAAACAATTTAAAGAGATTTAAGGAGAACACCACATTCTCAACATGATTTCTAGTATTGGGAATGTTTATTGTTTTAGGAGTTTTTAAAGTATGCTTTCTTAGGTTGAGGAGAATTTTAATAATAAAAACATTAATGTAAAAAAATCATCACTCTTTTTCTCTAAAATTCTGATGAATGATCATTTACATGTAATGGGGGATAATTTTGAGGAGAACAAAAACCTAAAATTTAATTATTCTAAAAAATTTCAATACGATTTAAAAAAATTTCAACCTTTATTTTTAATTGTAATCCCAAATATCATTGAAATTGTATTTTATGAAAAGGATGAGGAAATTTTCTCTGAATAAAGTTTGATCTATGGATTTTCACTCCATTGTCCAATCACTTCTGAATCCTCTAAATATTAGTGTAATGGAATGAAAAACAGTGTGGACCGAATGAGGGAAAATGGTTTAAAACTAAAATTAATTAAATTTGATTTTATTAAAAATGAATTGATCAATTATTCACCTAAAATTAAATTAGAACACTCGACAGACCTTACTTTTAGGGATGAAATCATGTAATTAGATCTTCATGAAAATTTTGAGCATATTCTAGATGGTCCAAGAATAAATAATTTTTCAAAAGTATTGGTAGATGTTTTTCTGTCTTCAGATAAGAAACTTTTGGAATAGATTTATAATATGGTGAAACCTAGTTTTTTTGGATGGTTAAAAAATTTTTCTTCCCTATTTTTCACATAATTCCAAAATTGAATCGGGTGTCTAGTATCATTTTAAGGTTGATAGTAGTTTGAAAGAGAAATATTTAATGATTGTTAATTTAAAAACTATTCAGTTGACTTTTGAAAATAATATTATTTAATTTTTTTCGATAAAATCAACAATTTTACCCATATTTTAAATAATTTTTAGGTTAATTTTGAATAAATATGTTTTGAGGATAATGTATTTCCTCTAAAAGCACCAATTACACAACATTACAGTCACAAAAATTCAAATATTTTCGAATCTGAAGCTAATACAGAAGTAGAAAACACTTCTGAATGACCCTGATAATACTTTCATTGATTATGAGCTTAAAAACTTATTGGAAAATCATTAAGTAGTTCCTTACTTTACACTTAAGTATAAATAACTTATAACCACTAAAATCTGATCTTGGGTGATGAATTTTCTTCTCCACTTAAAGAAACTTTTCAGTAGTCTCTTTATGTGTTTGGGTGTTTCCTAGGGAAATTGTTAGTTGTTAAGAGAGTGGAGAGTGGTTTTGGAAGTCATTATACACTTCAAATTCAAATAAAAATTAAAAATGTGTGGGTAAAACACATATGGGGGTTCCTATTATGGAAACCACATCCTCCTAGTGAATACATTTAGTTTCTAGGAAAGACCATATGTGGGTAATAAATATAGAACGTCATGGGAGTAAACCCATGATTTAATAAAAAAAATTCTTCAGTTATTAGAAATAAAAATTCTCATCAATATGGATAGTGAACTATCACATTGTTATCCTGGTAACCTAGTCTAGTATCCATTGTCACACTCTCACCATTATCTTGGTCTCATCTTTTTAATTTTCAATGTATGGACTTAATGTTTTTTTTTTCTATTTACCTTTGAACATACCTTAATGGAAGATTCCAAGTATCGAGTTAAATTATTAAGGAGGGTGATTTTTGATCTATTTTGTGAAGAAACATACAAAAAAATTATGGAATTTATTTTTCTCATTTTCCAATTATTAATTATTTAAAACATTGAATTATTACTTCAAAAGTGATTTTAATATGATTTTTTAATTTTTCCCTGATTGATAAATAAATATGGGAGGAATGTTTTCAACTAGGAAATTATTTTTTGATTTTTTTAAAAAATGATATGTGTTTAGATTTCTGTAATATACATTACTGAAATTCAAATTGAAATTTTTTCTTAAAATATTGATTGGAAACCTTAAAATAACTTTAGTCACTATTATTTTATTGATGTGAAATCACTGACCGGAATACTACATTTTTTAGTTTAATAGAAAATATTTAATCTATTACAATGTTAATGCATGTAATTTTATTATTATATTATGTATAATTATGGGAATTATCTAAAGTAGATGCTTCTTGAATATTATTGTGACCATTTAATGTCTTTTTACTATTTAATTAAAAAAATTATTTTGAACTCTAAAATGATTAATTATGTTATTTCACCTTAAGATACAACTTTGAGGGAAAATTTGAGTTTTATGTCTAGTTGATAAGGTCTTCTTAAAAAAGATAAATTATGGTTTAATGTGAATCCTATCAGGATCCCTTAAAAACATTCAAATTGTTCATTTATAAAGATTTTCATTACATTTTTAGTCAGTCAAAAATTTTCTAGAGTTTGAAGATTGTGATTCCACTTTGAGGAAGTTAATTCCAATTACTCCATGGATTTAATTGAGCACATCATTTTTATTTCCATTTTGAAAAAAATTATTTTTGGTAAAATGGTGGTGGAATGTTTTACAATTTTCACTAGAATAGAACTTTTTGGTTGAAATTAAACTTATAAGATATTCATTTGAATGTGTTATGAAATAAAATTCCAAAACTAAGTTGAGTCCAAAATTATTTCATTCTTTAATTTTTTATGATGAAGTATGGGTTATTTATTATGTTTGTAATTATTAAACTTTCCCATCATAGCACAATGACTATTTATATTTCCTTTTAGTTATTTTCATCAGATCACTAGGAGTTAAAGAGAAGTTCTAACTTCGATTTGTATGAAACGTTAAAGTTGTTTAATTATCCAAAAATAAATCAATTTCAATCCTTTTTATAAAATAGAACACTAACTTTGAACTGATTTTTTTTATTTAAATGGGGAAATTACTTTTTCAACATGATAGATTCCATGGAGAAATATTCATTTGAAATCAAATTCTTTGTGGAATTCTATTTCTTCACTCCAATGATTTTTTAAAATCCACTAAACATGATTAAGTAATTGGTTGAGGAAAAGAAATTCTAAAGTGTGGGGAAATTTGATGTGGTAATTTTTCATGCATTTTACCATATCGTTTTTTATAAATAAATTGTGAATTTTGAGATTAATTTTTTCTTGTTAGTGGTTAATTAAAATGTTAATATTTATTTATTTTCAAATAGTAATTTTTTATTTAATTTGTTATATGTTTTTGATATAATGTCTGTTTTATTCTTTTATTATTTTATTTGTTTATTCCATTATTAGTATTTTTTTCTAAATATTATTTTATGTTTTATAATTTAATCCCCATGATTAATTTATTTTGTTTTTTTTTATCTTGTTAAAAATTAAATTATTAATGTTTTTATATTTTGTCTAATTTATAGTATGTATCTTGTTAGTGAAATTTTAATTTTCACTATTAAATTGTTTTAGTTTTTACTTTATTTGCAGTGTAGGTGGTCCGCAGAAGTTAAATTTATCATTTGGTTGTCTTGTGTGTGGTAGGATATTCAGTTCCCTTTGCATAAGAAATTGGTTTGATTGATGTGTAAGATAAAAATATTTTTATCCATTAAGTATCTGAAAGATGATTTAGGAAATCCTCATATGATATTTTTTCTTTAGAATTGATTTTGAATTATATAAATGTTCTCAGGCCACATAAGATGAATTTTCTAGTATAATAAAAATTAAACCTATAAGATAATTTTCTTACTCAGAATTAGGGGAATTAATAAGGAATTTATGTCCAAGATCATCCTTATGTGGGTGATGATAACTAGTTAGGGTTCAAAAGTGGGTTAGAATCTGAGTTGGAGGAATGTATGAATTGGAAGGGTTGAACAAGATTTCCACACCCGAGCATGAAGAAGACAATATTGATCCATCGAGAAAGACATTGAATACATAGTTTGATGTTAATAATTCTTCACTTTTTCAATTAGAATACCGATTTGGGATCAAGTAAGATTAACTAGGAATATGATGTGTCATGCCACTGAATCAGTCCTGATCCTGAATCTCTGATGTTGAAGAATCAAAACTAGATCCGTTGATGCATGCCATCCAGCTATGAAGGTGTGTGACCCTGATGAATCCAAAGGGAATTTGTATAAATCTACATTATATATGACTATTTTTTATTCCCAATGATATATTCAATGTAGGGATTGTGGTAGAAGATAGAAGTGTATCATTGAAGCTTCATGTGAATATTTTTTTAATGGGTTTTTAATTTTTTTAACAGGATACCGTTCTTGGTATTTTAAAAAAATGGTCCCGAGAATCAAGAACCCCATTCATGATTCTTCTCTCGCAAAGAAACATGAATTGGGTTCATGGTTCCTGTGTAAATTTTTAAAGTGTGAACAGGGTTCACGCTTCCTCCATAATTTTTAATTAAAAAAATGATCAATATTTTTAAATGATAATTTAATATAAATACATATTAATTAAAAAATTATCAATATGCATAAAATATCAATAAATATAAATAAATCTTAATAAATCTTAATTAAATAATCAAAAAAAATAGTGTTGATGTCCATTTTGATTAACTGGTTTGATTCTTGGTTCACCACTCGATCAGCAGTTACGTTTTTTCATCAATTTTTTGCAGTAAAACCATACATCTAAATTTTTTTCCAACTTAATATCTTAATATGATATTGTCTCCACATTATTTTACAAAAAATGCATTACACTTCCTCTCATATATTAATTAGAATTAAAAAGTTCAAGGGAATAGGGTATCATTTCATTCTTAAGAAATGTGTCATCCATTATTTCACTCTAAGTCTATGTGAGACGTAAATGGTGTAGAAAAAAATATGATTTGATTTGGGAAGAAATTATTTCCTCTACCAACTGATCATGATACCTCATGAAATGAGAACTCGTGTACTTTTCATCATGGGTAATCCATTTTTATTTCAGGATTAAGATATTAAATAAGATATGAAACTTTTATTAGAACAATCAACCTAAAACTCATGCACTCACTTTAGCAAATAGAACAAAACATTAAAGTGAAATAATAAGGATAAGATGCTTTTCAGCACATCCATACTTCAAATTTTCTTATATTACTAGTTAATCCAATTTCAACCCCTTTCGATTGAGTTTTTTTTGTGAACAAAGGAAGAGACATTAATAAAAATATACCTCATTCAATAACCTGATCTTCATGAAAATTATACAATAATTAGATTTGATTCTAATTGATATACTAATTCAGGAAGTAACTTCATATTTATTTATTAACCTCCCCCTCAAGGGAAACACTCATAAAAATATTTATAATGGTTGATCTCTTCAATAATGGTTTTCAAGATGTTCCAATAGAGAGAATACACCGGAATTCATCTTCGACTTATGACTTCATAGATTTAAAAACTTATATAACTTCACCAAGGTTGATCTTATTTAATACTTATTCTTTAGGATACTAGAATTATGATCAAACCATGATTATATATTCTTTATACTTATTTTTTTATATTCTAGCACATTCATAAAATTCATCAATGATGAACGTCATTTTTATTTGTATTTGAAAACCAATTGAGGATCATACAAGGATGATAACTTCTTCATATTTGTGATCAATAATTGATATTACTCACTGCTTATCATGTTCTCCCTCTATGAAATTGTTTTTCCATCAATTACTTACATAATAATAATAGTTAAAATAAACAATGATTAAGTAAATATGCTGGATCTTCCTTACTTATTAGTGTGAATAGGAAGGTTGAGTTTTTTTCTCAATGAAGTTGGTCTAATTACTCTAGTATTAAAGATTGAATATCTAAATATCTATTCTGATTTATATTAGTGTATCATAGATCTCTTCAAATTATATTCTGATTTTTGTAGAGATTTTTTCCTTATTAGACTTCAGGTATGATTCAATATTAACCATATTTAGTGTTTTTTTATAATTCTCGTATAATATCAAATCAATATTTTTCATAATGTATATAATTTTATCAGATGGTGGTGGTATTTTAACCTTAAAATACTCTAGTGTATATTGTGTACCAGTAGAAACTGTACCATTCTTTTATAAAGTATGACTATTTTTCTTCTAAAAATTTTCAAAATGTACTTTAAATTCCATACATCTCATATTTCTATTTTTCTGATCTTCTATCATAATCACCTAATATTAACAAATATCCATTATTAATTCAAATTATTCTTCATAAAACATTTTTTAAAAAGATTCATGTTTCACGATATTTTAGGAATTTATATCCAATTTAAAATCATTGAGATCAATAATATTTTTCAATATTTCTTCAAGTTCATATTTCTTTTCATCCATAGTCTTTATGAATTCAAAATAATTAATATTGTCAATATTTATTAATTAATTTAAGAATATTATTTATTATCAATATATAGATAATAATACTAAGTATTAATATAAATAAAAAATAGTAATTATTTATTTTAGTAGATAATTTGATAAGAGTAAGGCACTTATTGAAAAAAAGAAAAAAACTCCATAAATGATAATATTAAGGCACATACAACATGTGTCATAAATATAGTATCATTCTAATCTACTCTTGTGACCTGGATTCTCCTGTGTCCCATAGCCAGGCATATATAGGATGTGTCTATGTAGTGTCTATCTACGTCTCTACTCTGGCATATGCTACTCCTATATTTCATCATCATCATCCACCTCCGCATCCTCCTGTGTGATAGGCATTGGATGTAGAGTCTCAAAATCTATACCATGACCTTCCTCATAACATAGTGGATGTTGTTTGGACTCTCCACAACATATGAAGAAAATGTTTGATGTGTTTCAATTGTATACAAATCAGGGCATAATAAAGCATCCAGCTCAGACCAGTCAACGTCTATACCTACCTCAAGCTGTGACTGAGAAGCTAGAGGATCATCTGGATGATCATGATGAACACCCTCATCTGGTGTAACATCAGTACCCATAATAGGGTCATTACCCACTAGTACATCAATATCAGGCTCTACAGCCTCAACATCTTGTGGTGGATCAAAGTAAATGTCGTGATAAAGCTCATCCATGGAAGGAATCAACTCTACCAAAACACTGTAAAAATATTCCTAGTCAAATGCACCTCCCTCAACTAGATTATATATATAGGAGAGATGAGTGATATGAGCATCCTGCAAAAAAAATTACGTTGTTAAGTAATTTTAATTAAAAATATTTTCAACAGTTGAAGGAAGAATGAATACTCACTCCTGAAAGCCCCATCGGTGTCATGATAGAAATATGACTGGGAACCTATAGTACCGGGACACATAATCCAGATGATCCAATATAATCAAATGTATTATCCCCACCCCCTTTAACTGATACTCCTATCACCTATCTCATAGATCAATATAGGTGGCATGATATCTCCTAGAATCAAATTCTCTATTACCTAACATCTTTAGGTAATAAAGTGAAGGTAACTGACTGGGTGGGTCAATAACAAGTTGAACGAATATGAACTACCTCATAACTCTATTATTCTAATTCTACTCAACAATAAGACAATGAATCAATGGAACCAAGAAGGATACGATAATAAGCATCACTGTAAAACACTATGGGAGACTCTTGATGATATAATAAGTATATATAATCTATGTAATATGATGAAAAAATTGAATAATCAATTAATAAATGAAAATATTTATTGTAAAGAATATATATTTAATCATATAAATACTAATCACTTACCTTTTCTAGTCGAAGTCTATCCAGCATAAGTATGTAGGCATGGGGATCATGTCTGTCTATATCTGAATGTTGATGTTCCTGAATACACATGTAGATAACATTACTATAGTTACATTTCATAATATAAAGTTATACAAATAAGTCAGACATTAGAAGGAAGGAATAACATACCATCATCCATGCAGAGACACTTCTACAATATCTGCAGGCAATGGTTCACGAGCATGTGGAGCTAAGTGAGGGGTGGGAATCCATACCCACATCTCTAGAAGAATAATGTGTCCTATGATCTACATTTTATCGATGAAACATGAAATTCATAGCTCTATGTATGTATATACAAGATAAGAAAACCCCCATATATACTAGTCTACCTACTCCAAATCCTCCTGTAAATGTAAATACATTAGATGTAAAAATTTATTGGATTGATCAATGAAAATCATGCTACCGATCAGCCTCAAAATATAAGCACATGAAAATTTCAGTACGATGATCTCGCCGGCATCCTCTACTAGATGTGTTACGTAATGGCATCACCAGGGCATGCATAATCTACTACTAATGATGGAAATTCCATCATCATGGGCCTCTATGCCCAGTAATATTTTAAAAATATTAACCCAACCTTCTCTGACTCCGCTTGTCACAACTGCATCATCAATTGGGAGACTCAATATAATGGAAACATCCTGCAGTGTAATAGTCATATCCCCCTCTATAAAATATAACATATGTGATTTTTTCCTCTATATCTCTATGAGAGAAACAATGAGTTGATGGTTAAAAAATATGAATTTTCACATCACTACATTCAAAATCCCAGAGTGATGAAGATAGGGGATGATAGTGGGAGGTGGTGCAACATGATGGAAATGATGAGATCTTTGTACACTCAAATTAGGCACTGGACATCCCTCTAAAACTAGTCATTAAACATGAGTATCCTGGGATGTGAGCAATGGAGGACATGCCATCTTCAAAAATGATATCATCGTTAATTTTTTATATTGAATTCAATAAAAATGGTAAAAAAATTTAAAAAACTAAAACAAACAAAATAAGGTAGGTAGATATATGTGGGCAGTGTTATTGGTTTAGTTTGTGAATTTATAATTTTATTGATCTCCAATGAAGTTTAATTTATTCTATTTTTTATATATATAAATCAGAAGTGATGAGAAACCCACAATGAACATGTGGATTCAAGATATGTTTATTTTGGATTAATGTTTACTTTTTTAATAGTTATATTATCACAATATTATTTCTAATAGAATCTATTAATGAAACAAAGAAAAATTGAAAAAGGATAGAAATGGAGAAATTAATAAATAAAAAGATTCATTACTAAAACATCCACATAAGAAACAAAATATATAAATTCTTGATAAAATACATCGAATAGATCATGTATTATGGGAATTGGAGCTCTATCCTACCACATGGTGACATCTCTTATGAGTTTGTCCTTTTTCACGACAAATACTTCATCCTAGTCCCCCTAATTGTTACCGAGGATAATTCATATCATTTCAAATTCAAATAGACTTTGGTCTTCCTTAGGGGAGAAACCTGGTAGTATATAGAAATTAATTTAAAAAATGACACATTGAAAAAAAAACATAAATGAAAAAAACCAACTTATAATACCTGGAAATATCATGGATGATAAATGGTTGATCAGTAGGCAATGAGATATAATGAATATTCCCAACATGCATCCTAGATGTACTATAAGCAACGTTATCATTTGATACACTAGGTCAACATATGACTCCCATGATATATTTACCGAAGTGCAAGCTGCAACAACATGTGCACAGGGATATCTCAATGTCTAAAAGTTGTTGCAATCACAGTACCTGTTATCCAACATGACCACAAGCACTCAAACACCAGTGCATGTATCCTATTCATAGAAATATCTTACCTAATATCTCCTCTTTTCCCTATAAATGGTTAGAATACTACCTCTTGAAGCCTCATGTAGTATCTGATCAATGTCACTTTGAAAATGCTGAGTAAAACAAATTCCATTTTCCGTCCTCCGATTGGCCTTTTGGAACCATTCAACAAATTAGTTCACACATCTATAAAATTTATCTTACACTAACCCTATGATTGTGAGTTTTCACACACCTTTGAGGACCCAATTTATTCACTTCACAATATTAGTGGTCATATGGACATATCTCATGTAACCATCATATGCTAATGAAAATATTTCCTTTGAAATACGAATCATATATTAATACACATCCTCATTATCCCTTTGAATCCCTTCAAGATATCAATAAAACCATTCTTATTGGGACTTATATGTTGAATCCATTTGAGAATAATTTATTAAAAAGGATATTAAATTTTCATTTCCTAAAAAATAAACTTTAGAAAAACATACCCATCTTGAGGATCGCCTTCTTTATTTCCTCATCTCTGAAAGGCTTATACACATTACTTGCAATATGTCTAATGCAATATCGATGATAAGAATTAAGATCTATCCATTAAACCCCATCACTATTAACATCCACTATAATTTCTCTATGACGATCAAATATCAGAGACACTCCCTAGTTTTGTGTGACATGAATGCACACACATGCCAAAAATCAGCTCCATGATTCAAAATCTCCTTTTCAACAAAAGAGAATGCGAGTGGTAGTGGATCATGATTACTATCCCATATGGGAATAATGAGTAGAACACCTATAAACTTTCCATAAAGTAAATTTCCATCAACCTGAATGAATTGTTTACAATAGGGAAAACAACGATACACTGACTAAATACCCAAAAAAATCCTATTGAACTTAACCTTTTATCGATCAACTCTATGATTAAATGACACGTACTCAATAGTGTCCAACTGATAAATAATATTATTTTTGAGAGACAAGAATTCCATAAGTTATATAAACATTGGATTAGATTCATCCCAACCACTATACACATTTACAATTATATTATTTTTTCATTCAAATCTTTGTTGTAGGATATCTTATAGTAAAACAACTATTGAATAATACCATGAAAAAGGTCAATAGGAACATCCTAACATGTTTGTATTATTTCAATAATGATATTTGGTATAAATTGTGCATCAAGTGAAGTGTGATCGTGTGACAAGCTTGGATGCACACAAGTGTGTGGGAATTCTAATTTTGTTATCTTCCAAACTGAAAAAACAATTATCATATATTTCCCTTAATAATAATTTACATTCTGCCAAAAAATTTCACATCGAATGAGATCTTTTTTCTTCATTGACTCATCAACCAAAAATGTGATATTTGACTCTATGTGGTGTTATTTTATCAAATTTTTCATGGAAAAGTTAATTTTAATTTCCCACCTATTCTAGATGGCATTATAATTTGATTTAGATATATTATCAATAAATAAGTGGAATTTAGAAACCAGTGTAATGACATCCTAATCAAAATGTTGTTCATACGAAATTACTTCAACTAAGGAATTCGAAACTGAATGATGATTACCACTAACTGGTGGATTTCATGGATGCATATATCTCATAGGAAACTCAGAAGGTTCATTCCCCACATCACCCTATCATGGATTCCGGTCTCTCATAGGAACCTTAGAAGGTTCATTCACCACATCACTATCACCCACAACATCTCTTGATCCCTTAGCAGATACTTAATAGTTAGATAATATTTGATCCACTATATCAGTTGTACACAAATGGATGTCCCCTAAATTTCCTTCCAAATTCTAATAATCTTCTTTATAATTTGGTTCTATCATTGGATTCGTGTGAGGAGGCAATGAATAAGAGTGTTGTGACAGAATGACTTCTAGAGAGCTCAAAAAACATAATTTTATAGTAGAAGTATACACCACATCAATATCACATATCACCACAAACAATTCCATAAAACCATTACTACACTATTTCCTAAATAATAAATATGTATCCATCCAATCCACATCATCAACCAGAGGGTACTCAGTGTTCTATAAAAATTTAATATATTGAACATGTCAATATGTTATTGAAGTAATTGATTGACCAACCATTAGTTTTAACTGACTATAAATCTTAATTTGAACTTCATCAAATTTCAAAAAATCCAAAATATTTTCCACTCTTTTTGGTGGAAAACTATAGTTAAACCCATGCTCGGTATAAATTACCTCACTGTTGAAATATATCTGTGCAGAAATGATTACCTAGAAAAAAATAATTAATAAAATATTATATACTATATGAAAATATTAAATTATTTAAATTTGTTATGATGGAATAATTGACTTGGTCTTGAGTATTTTTCTATTGATTGGTTTATCAATATTGAGATAAAGTGATGTTGATATTATTACCAAATAAAATTTAATAAAATGTTATATATTTTTATACCACATCATCAAATGTTCCATAAATTTTAATTACTTATGAATAAATAACAACGACTTGATCTTGAGACTTACTATGGATTAGTTTATCATTATCTGATAAAAAACCAAACCCTATGGGTGAAATTATAAAGTCTCTAATATCAAATATTTTAGAAATCATCAGTCTCCTTTCAAATAGCAATGCCTCTTGTCGAATGCCTCTTATGAAACATCTTTTCTCGATCACCTCTTCAGGAACGCCTCTTATAGATTGCAGTTTTATTATAAATATACTCACATGCATGTGAGGGGGTCTAGGTGTATGAAATACATAACACTTTTAAAGAGGAAACAAAGGTCCTTACATATTTAGTAAGGGATGACTCGCAATTCATCAATACGGAAAAGATAATGCAATTATTTCAAATTATATAACCACATACACAAAAAAAAATTCAATTTCAATTATGAATTGGTCATTCATCTCAATATTAGTCATCACACAGTACTCTTAACATGTTCTTAGGTATTCTTATTGTGTTCTACATATTATATAGCTTTACCTATTACAATATGAAATATATATGAAATGTCTACACATATTTGCAAAATAAATAACTTGTAAATGTGTATGTGTATATATATATATTATAATATTTATAATAAATGTAATTAAAAGTAATATAATTTACACTTACATTACAACCAATACAATACGGAACATTTATGTTACCTTCCATTTTATTAAATCGTATATGTATATATAATATTTTTTTATCATTCTTCTACCTTAAAAAATATAAGTACTTATATTTTATACATTATTTTATTAAATAATAATTATTTATACTTAATATAGTTTAAATTTATTGATTAAAATTATTATTAGTATTAAATAAAATTAATGTAATTTACACTTACACAAAAACCATTTAAATAATATAAACTTATGTTTTTTCAATTTAATAAAATTATATATATATATAATTTTTTTTCATTTTCTACTTTAAAATATTTAATTAATTATATTACATAATTTATTACTTCAAATAATAATTATTTACCCTTAATATAATTTAAATTTATTATTTAGAGAAAAGATTTTTTATACCATTAAAAATATAATTTAATATTTATTTAATAAATTTCAATATGATACTTAATATAACTAATATATTTTTAATAAATTGTATAGATATTATATAGAATATTATAATTTTAATTTATATTAATTTAAAAATATTATATTTTATATCCAAATATATTTATTCAACTCAACATTTAAACTAAAAATATATACATTTTTTAAAATGATTTTATTTCCTTAAATATAAATTAAATTTTAGACAGAAAATATTTAAATTTCCTAAAAATTTAATATAAATTATATCATAAAACAAACAATAACTCATTTAGAAATTAAATCTTACAAAAGACACAAATTTATACGTTCATACATGCACCGATAAATATTAAATAAATAAACCATACACACAAACACTGATTTCTACATCCATACAGTTATACATCACATATTAAATAAATAAAGAATACAAAAAAAATAAACAAAATTAAACAATTAAAATTTTAAATATAAACTTTACCATTTAAAAGATGCAAATATATCTTGATACTTATTTTTTGTAGGAATTTGCAATGAAAACCAGAGGAGAGAAATGAAATTTGGGGCTCCTTTTATAAATTTCAGTTAGGTAGAGGTGTGAACCCTTTCACACCTCCTTCATGACCTTTGAGAACAAAGAATTAATAGGTTTGACGCTTCCTCCTCCATACCTAGGAATCTTAAATGATGTTCATGCTTCTCTAGAGGAAAAAAGAGAAGAGTGAAATCCATTCACACTTCTTCCTCAGATCATAGAAGTGTCAATGGGGTTCATGCTTCTTAGGAACATTTTTTAAAAATACCATGAACCCCATCCATTTTTAAAAAAAAACTAAAAACCCATTAAAAATCCTTCTTGCACCAACCGAGGAAGCAATTAATGAAAAATATAAAGCTGAAAAATCTACTTGAATCACTTGAGTATGGAGTTTGTATCGAGGTAGCCCAAACCGGGAGACTGAATATGAGCTAATTGAATCTAGAGTTTATCCATGGTTCTTTTTTGTTCCTACCAAGGCCAATCATGCATTGACATGTCCACTATTTTGAATTTAATGAGGATGATATCGAGATGATTTCACTTTTTGAACAAGACTTGATGATATAACCTATCACCAAGCATTCAAATTTCGAGGATTTTTTGTGGAAGACGACCCCAAACCCAATGTATTAATTTCTATCTCAACATCTCCCATTGTGACAAGTTGATCGCTAGTCAACATATTTTTGCCACTATAATAGTGATTTACCAAATAAGATGCACCATTGATCTAAGTCTTTCCATTACTAGTGATTCAGTATGATATTTTTAATTTTAGTGACATCATTTGATGTTGATTTGGTAATTTCTTGGCTACTGCAAACGTGGATGTTATTGAAGAAGATGATTCAGATCTTGAGGGCCATCCAAGAAGGTTCGTCTGTGAGAGTATTGTATTATTTATCCCAAATCATAATCTAATTCCTGAGATTTATTGTTGATTTGGGTTTGATATTATCTTATCAGAATAGAGGGTCTCACCACATGCTTATTTTGATGTTTCAAAGAAATTCTGATATTTTAAAGACTCTCATGCTATATTTTTCGATCTATTTACATGTTTCACTATAGAATTTTGATGAAGAGGGTTAGAATATTTTTATTATTCTTATTTTTTTACTTGGAGATAGTTCCTGTAGTTGTTTGAAGATTTTCCACATTGAAATTCTTCCATTGATCCCAAATTGAGAATTAGATTCATAATGATGCCAAGATCCAGACCATCATAGGTCGATTGAGTGTCAAGGTTGGTGATGAGTTGAGTATTTCTTGTTACATGTCAGATATTTTTTCAGAGTATCATATAAATAGATGCATATTATTATTACTATATTTTATTTTAAAAAATGGCCGGTGTTTATTATAAGTGAAGACCCACAGGTGAGTTTGGAGAATTAAGTCAGTGATAGTTTGGGAAATAAAAGGAGTGACCAACAGAAATTAAGGGGACTCCACTATATTCTCAGACACAATTTTTGAGATAGAATCTCTTGAGCTAAGGGTATAGTACTTTCTTTAGGATTGTAACGCCTCAACATTTTGTGAAATATTTTTTTTCAAATAAATTTACCTTTTTGATATTTTCATTTCTTGTGAAACTGTAAGTAATTATATATATATATATATATATTAAAACACTAATTACACCATTCCTTTCACATGACACCAACTTGGATTGTGCTACACACAACACTGACATGGCTCGTGCTACACGCAACACTGACTTGTCATATGTTACACATAACACTGAGTTTCTCTGAAACATCATTTTATTGTTATAATTATTTGAAAGAGTTAGTTATAACATATACGTTAAAACATAGTAATATTAATTGTGATAAGTAATTTTAAAATAATTTTATATTGGTTTTATATAAAAAACATATTGATAATGAAAAAGATAATTTTTTGTAAAGTATTTTTATATTTAAAAATACTATTTTCTCGAATGAACTGGTTTTCATGTCTTTCTATGAATAACAAAAACATTACTTTTATACACATCTAAAAATTTAATTTGATAAAATAAAATTTATTTTTTATTTTATAATTCTGAAATTATCCTAGGGTGAATTTTTTGTTTTTTTAGAAAAATCAGTTTTTAATGAATAGTGAAAAAAACTGCATTTTATTTAATAACTTCCATTTCGTTTAAATAATTATTAATGTTAAATTATATATTAAATTTATTTTAAGGTCACATAAGATAAATTTTACATCTATTAATACAATTTATGTCAATATATTCAATTTCACCTTTAAGTTGAATATAAATACATAGGAAAGTTTTGAACATTTTTCTACATTAAAAAATCGTTATTTCATCCCATCTGTGGGATTTATATCAATATTAATTTCTCCACTTATATGAATTGAAATTAAAAAAATGAAAATACACTATTTAAATCATTATAATATTTATATTATAATTATATCATGTTAGTCTTTGACAAAAAATATTAGTAAAAGTGATTAAAATTAATCACATCGATTAAGGTCAAATTAAGCTTAATTTGGGAATAAACCTTTATCTTATGGGAAAAAATTATCTATAAAGTAGTATAAAACAAATTTTATATCCATATTTTGACCATTAACCATCCATTATTTTTTTCAGATTTTTTTGTATGACTTATTTTAGGTAATAACATGTCCACACCACACTTGTTTTCAAAATTTCTAAGTGAGTCCTTTTCATTCCCTATAAAAGTCCACCACCTATACCTCTACGTCACACCTCTAAAAAAATTTAGGTTTGTCAAAGATGAACCCAATACACTTATAAAAATCCCTAAATTCCTCCTAGAATCCTATCCTTTGGATGATAGCAATCCAAGGAAGCCTTTTGGCACAAACTAAATGGAGTCAGGCGATTAAGAGGTAACATCTTCTCTCAAGATCCATTCTTTTATTTTCCTTCTCCACCCCATAAACTCACATTATTCTATTATTGTATGATAAAAAAGTATCTTAAATATACTATGATTTTTTATTATAATATTTCTACCTACACATACACACACATCCATCTAATGTGTAATAAACATATTTTTTATGCATACGGTGAACAACCGCCACACTAAACGATGATTATTAATTTTTCATTTACTTCCTATCATGGTAGAAATTATAATAAAAACTCTATTTATATATGTAACATATTATATTTATTATTTTTTTAAGCTTATTTATTTATTTTACAATATATATCTTTTTACTTTCCATTTGGTGTAAATACGATAATTTAGTCTGTGAAAATGTGCACTATCGCCCCCTCAAAGTGATGTGATTCGTTCACACAATACAAAAAAATTATTAAGAATAGTTTAATGAAATTATATGATATTTATGATATAATAATTCTACTATAATAATGAAATATATACATACATATATATATATATATATTTCATGTGCTTTGTTTCATTCAATACAATAATAAAAGAACAGAAACAGTATTCATGCATACGTATGGCTTACCATCTCTATCAACAGTGTATTCCATTTCAAGATTTTATTTTTTTTATATTACTATAATATGATTATAATGAATATAAATTATATTTATATCATTTTTTACATTCTTTAAATCAGGATATAAGTATAAGGACCAGAAATATAACAAAAATTAAGACACAAGCGAAAAACAAAGCGAATATTACTCAAAGCATAACCTTAACATGAAATTGCTAATAAGAGGATAATATAAATTCATAATAAGTCTATATGTGGTACTATATATAAGAATATTATTCATAAAAATATTTATAACAAATTTATATTTATTTTATAGGATGTTTGAATGAGTACGACTAGAGTAAAGACACAAGGTAAGGGAACTTCATCTCACATTTTATTTCTGTGAGATGCATTCTTTATTTTCCACCCATTCCTTTTTTGAAGTGTGTATACTACCCATGGATGTATTGTATTATCATTATAATTAAATTTATTGGTATTTAAATATCCATTTTATTATATTTATTTCATGGGTACTATGTTTCAAAATTTACCAAATCGGTAAAAATAATTTTGTCTCAATTTTCCTTCTTTGAGACACATGCCATGATATGAACCTATATTTTTCCTTGTGGTGTATATACTAACTTTGAAATGGTATATCACAAATATCATTATTTTCATGATTTTTTAAGATTCATGTAATTTCATTTTAATACATGGATAGTATGGCTCAATGTACCAAATGGTAAGTATTTATTGAAACAATCTCATCGCTTATTAAGAATCTTTATGTTTATGCATACTTTAATGAAATAATATCATCCATATCTCAAGAAAATTAATTAATTTTACTCACCTATATATATCCATTATATATTTATTTATTTGTACCATTATTCAACTCTTTGGTGTATAAGACATTTAATGAAGTGTTTTTAAGATAGTCTGAAACTACCTCTCCCTTTGTTTGAAAATATATGTTCATGTTTTCAAAAAAGGGTTTCCAATAATATTCTACTCTTCTCCTATAATCATTAAAATAAATTTTTACCCTTTTCTAATTTACCAATTTTTCAAAGTAATATTCTAGTAAATTTTCAAACAAGTGATTTTTCAGTCCTTTTTACCTTGCAAAAGGAATATTCGTTTTACCTCATATGGAATTTATGGATTTACCTGTCGTAATTTAATTGAATCTTCCTTTACATGTTTAAAAGGTTAATTTTTAAGAATTTTTTTAAAATTTATTTTCAAGAAAATGTTTTTCAAAATGTTTTAAATCTTATCTATTTAAATTTTCAAGGGAAAATGGGGTTTTCAAAATGTTTTCAAGCTTATTTCATAATTTTTCAAGTAAAAAGGATTTAAAAAAAATTTAAAACTCTATTTATAAGTTTTAAATTTATTTTTAATGAAATTTTATTCAAAAAAATTTCAGTATTTCTTTATAAGTTTTCAATTTATTTTCAATGAAATGGTTTTTGAAATGTTTTTAATATTTCATTAAAAGTCTTCAATGTGTTTTCAAAGAAAAATGTTTTTAAAATGATTTGAATCTTATTTTATAAGTTTTCATTGAAAAAAGTTTTCAAAATGATTTCAAGTCGTCTATATATTTTTTCAAGGCATTTTATAATAAAATTATTTTGAAATGGTTTTATGTATTAAAAATTATTTTTTAAAAATATAAAGGATTCAATCCTCAAGAAATATTTTGGAAAATATTTCAAAATTATTTTCCATATAAGATGAAATTCGTTGATGTTACTTATGTATTACTAGGAAATGATCTAAAGGTTTCATTCATATTATTTCTTTGAATATATTATGATTAATTTCATGGTCTTTATGAAACCCATTTCTTTTTCATGGGTTATATGTTTATGAATCCTACTTCTCTTTCATGGATTATATGTTTATGAAATCTTTTTCTCTTACACGGGTTATGATTTTGATGAAATTATTATGAAACCTGTATCTTTTTTCATAGGTTATGACATAATTACATGTTTATGATACCCATTTCATTTTATGGGTTATGATTTGATGTTTATAAAAATCTATCTCTTTTTATGTGTCATGATATGATAAATGTTTTACTATTTTGTGGAACATGTATGTATGATTTTATTATGAGATAGGTGGAGCATATATATCCCTCCAATTAATTTGTTAATCTTAAATATTTTATGAGATCAAAGGGTAAATGGGAGGGCACCCCAAGACTAAAACAAGAGGGTACACAGGAGGAAATCCTAATCCAGAATGAAGAGGGTATACAAGAGTACATCCCAAGCCTAAAACAAGTGGGTATAAGAGAGGATATCCAAAGCCCAAAACAACAGGGTATACAGGAGGAAATCCCAAGAACAAAAAAATCAGGTACATGGGAGTACATACCAAGCCTGGAATAAGAGGTTACGCGGGAGGGAATCCCAATATTTAAGTAGGTACTAGGGTGATTAACCAAAGCCTAACATGTTATAAAGGACATGGAAGGATTCCTGGACCTAGAATTATTATATTCTTATTTTTTTACCACAATTCCATGTTTTATTCCTATGTTATGTTTTCATGGATAATGTTCTCTATTTTCTTATTATTCATGTCTTATGAACTGCCAATATTTATTATAATCTCTAATATTTAGAGTATGATATTCTAATGTTATAATCATGTTCCATACCCTTTTTTCCATGTTTTGCTTATGCACTTCCTTTATTTACCCTTAGTGAGAATTTGAGCCCACCCATTTCTTATGTTTCCTTTCCCCAGGTTTTGAAGAAAGGTTTTAGGTAAAATTACTAAAGGTGGAGGTCGTTATGTGATATGTTGAAGATCTGTCACCGAGATAAAATATATTATTTCCATGTTTCCAAAGGCAGTAAACTATTATAGTCCTTAGGCTTGTATCTTTGTAATTTAAAAACTTTTCATCTAAAATGATGTAATATCCATGTATGTTAAGAATTTTTTACTATAGTTTCTATCAAATGAAACGTTTAGTTGACCTTTAGAAACTAGGATTATAAAATTTTAGTGAGATCCCAATGTATATTTCTAAGGATATGTCTAGGTATGTCTCTAAGGATAAGTATAAAGATGAGTTAATGTTTATGAAAATATCCTATAATTTTGGTATAGGATGGTGTAAGTGGTTTCCTAGAAATACATCATCGTATGTATACAACAAGTGGATTTGGATCTGTCATAGATGTACCTAGAAATAAAAACTCTGACAAGATATCTCGGGCCTGACTTGGGGTAATCTGGTTCATGATAATGGTCCTTGCTGAACACATGATTTGATACTCCAAGGGTGTATACATTCAGAATTAAGGATTTAAATAGAAGTTGGATATGAGTAAATTTGGATAAACATTAGGATTCAGAGTTTAATAAAGGAGTCATGATTTAGACAACATATAAGTGGTTTTCATGATTATGTGGTTCCTCACTCTCATAACTATTTCTTACTCTATGATTTTGTTTTTAGTCAATTGTTGGAAACTGAAGAAACCACATTTATAGAGATTGAAATGGAAAATGTAGTGATTTTCCTCCTGATCAACCAAATTCTATAGGAGTAGGAATGAAAATTCTAATTGTTTTACTCACCCAAATTTCTCAAGCTATGAACCATGATGGATTCCCAAATGAGAAAATGAGGAACAACATTTTTTTGAGTCATTTATGAGGAAACACCAGCCTTATTTCAAGGGTTATCTTGATCAACTTGTTGTTTAAAAGTGGATAAGTACCACAAACACTATATTTTTCATTCTCCAATGTTTGTAATATGATTAATTAATTCTAACTATATATCAGTTAGATAGTAAAGTGGATCAATGGTGGACTCAAATCAAGAATATGAGGTGGAAAGATGAAATTGAATCAATGGATTAGGACGAGTTCAAAAAAATATTTTTTAATATATACTTTTCTAGTATTATTCATAAAAATATAGAAACGGAATTCATAAATATTAAAAATAAGGTTGATGAATCTATTCATTCTTATGAATAAAATATTACAAGACTTGTAAGGTACTAATTGGGTATTATAATTCAAACTGAAAGAAAAATTTATTGATTCTTTGGAGGTATGAAACCTGGTATTTGAAAGGCATTGTCTATAAGAGCCTTTATTAGCTATGAAGATGTGGTTAAATGTGCTATAAGGGTGGAAATGGAGATTTTATTTGTGAACCAATCACAAGATTTTGACCAGAAAAGGAATATGTATTTCAAAATAAAATATAACAACCATGGAAAAAAGAAAATGATACTTTTGTTATGCACAAATTTTGGGAAGAAACATGGAGGTAATTGTATTAAGAGGACTAATAAATGTTTTAAGTGTGTAAGGGAAGTTTATCAAGTAGATGAATTTCGAATTGATGGGAAAAAGTAAGATAAAGATTAAAATAATGGGAAATCCCTATAAAATGAACCACCCACACTTCAGTGTTTCTATTTCATGGAGTTTGTCCATTGGGCTAACAAGGGCCCCAATATAAGGACTAATGTAAATGATAATCCAAAAAAACCTTAGATGGAAAATGAAATAAGAGAAAACTTATGAGATAATAATGGATGAAGTGAACCAAGATAATTAAGAACTAAAAATCCTTCCATCCTTAGTTGGGAATTTCATGTTTGATTTTGTATTAATAATCCCTCTAAATATCATATTATTCATCATTTGTTAAGATTTCGTGTTATTAGATTTCCCTAAATGGATTATGGAATAATAAAATCACATTTTATATTCTATCAGTACTATTATGGACTCATGTTTCTAATAAAAATGTATTTGGCTTATGATAAGAACTTAATTATGGAATGAAGGTTGGATTATATTTTGGAAGGGTTATAAGGATATCCATTTATGGAATGTTTAAGTAAAACATCAAATTAATTCAGTAAGATTAAAGTTTTAAAATTTCCATATGAGGATTTATGCCTATTGGATATACTGTTCAAACTACTTTTTGTTGATGATAATTGATGGGATGACATATCATGGGTCTCATGATCTATTAGTACTTAAGGAATCCAAAAGTCAACTACCTTTTTAATGAAAGAGGTTAAGTGGATCAAAAAAATACCAATAGGTGACATTGTCCTAAAATCATGAATGTATATTTTTTCATTAAAATTAGTTAAGTTTATGAAAAATGAGATTCAAGCCAAAATTGTTGTCCTAGTACTTTCATTTTTGATAAATCAGAAGTCCCTTAGGTCATCACAGATTTATGGATTTGTGATTTTTTACATTACCATGAACATTTTCTCTATAACTCTCTATCATAACTTTAGGGTAATATTTATCTTTCATTTCCATGTTTTCATATCCAACCTATGTTCTCTTATGTGAAAACCTAGTTATATATTACATTGGGTAACCATTTTGGTTCCAACTTTCCATTTTTAAAGGAAGTTTTATTATTCATTTTTATGATGTGGGTTTCTATGAAATGAAAATTAAAGTATTAAACCTTTTATTACTCAGATTAATCTCAAGGTAAAATCATTTTAAAGGGGTTACAATGTAACAACCCAATATTTTGTGAAATATTTTTTCGAATTAGTTTATCTTTTGGATATTTATCATTTCACATGACATTGGAAATAGTTATATATATATATATTAAAACACTCGCTCAGACATTCATTTCACATGGAACCAAATATTATTGTGCTACACACAACACTGACTTGTCTTTTACTACACGCATCATCGAATTAGTGTATGTTACATGAAATACCGAGTTTCTAGGAAACATCATTTTGTTGTTATAATTACTTAAACAAGTTAGTTATAACCTACCTATTAAAACATAGTTAAATAAATAGAGATAAATAATTAGAAAATATTTTTATAATGGTTATATATATATATATAACATATTTTAATGAAACATATAATTTTTTGTAAATTCTATATATGTTTAAAAATATTATTTTCTTGAGTGAATTGCTTTTCATGTACTTCTATGAAGAAAAAAATAATTAATTTTCAAAACATATAGAAATTGAATTAGATAAAATAAAATTTATTTTTTAATTTATATTACAAAAATTATCCTAGGGTAAATTTTTTGGGGTTTTTCTGAGAAACTTAATTTGTTGATGAATAGTGCAAAATATAATATTTTAGTTAATAACTATACTGTCATTTAAATAATTATTAATCATAAATTATAATTTAATTTCTTTTAAGGTCACATATGATAAATTAAAATACATTAATAGAATATATTTCATTATAATCAATTTTACTTTGAAGATGAATATAAAAACTTAACACAGTTTTGAACATTTTTCTACTTTAAAACCCCATTATTTCGTCCCGTCTGCAGGATTAGCATTAATCTTAAATTTTTTACTTCTGTTAATTAAATTGTGAAAAATGGAAATAATTTTTTTTAATAATTATAATATTTATAGTCTAATTATATCATGTTAATTTTTGACCAAAAATAATTGTAATAGTGATTAAAATTAATCATAGTGATTAAGGTTAAATTAAGCAACATTACGAACTAAACCTTAATCTTAGGGGACCAAATGACCTAGAAACATTTCCAACACCAATTTTATGGCCATATTTAGGCCATAAACATTCGATTATTTATTTTCTTTGGTTTTTATGACTTTTATTTTGTATGAACATGTGTACACCTAACTTGTTTTCAAATATTTCAAGTGAGTCCTTTTCCATCCCTATAAAAGGCCACCACAACTACTTCTTCTTCACACATATCAAACCTCTTATATTTGGAAATTATTTTCCCAGTATAGTTATAAACATACCTAACTTCATCTTATAAGCATATCCTTGGAAATAATTAAATCCAAGGAAGACTTATGGCACAACCCAAAAGGAGTTACCTGGTTAAGAGGTAACATCTTCTCTCAAGCTCCTTCCTTTTATTTCCCTTATACTCCCCTCCTCTCTATTTATTCTATGATTATATAACAAAACAATTATATTAAGTATACTAGTATGTTTTTATTCTAAGATTTTTACCTACACTTACACACGCATCCATCTAATGGGTAACAAATATATTGTTCATGTGTATTGTGAACTACCACCTCACTAAATGATGATAGTTCATTTTTTACTTTATCGCCACTCATGGTGGAATTTATGATAGAGAATATATTTAAATATTTAATATATTATATTTATTATTTATTTGTTCTTATTTATTATTTTTATAACACATATATTTTTTACTTTCCATTTGGTGTAAGTATGATAATTTCATTTGAGGAAGTGTGGACTATTGTCCCCTCAAAGCGATGTGATTCGTTCACACACTACATGGAATGTATTAAGGATGGGATTATTGGAATTATATGATATTTATGATATAATAATTCTAATTTTTTAATTATATAGATATATACATATATTTCATGTAATTTCTTTCTTATAATATGAGAATAAAAAACATAAACAACCTTCATGTGTACGTGCGACTTACCATCTCCATGAATAGTGTATTCCCTTTCAAAATTCTATATTATATAGATTATTATAATAAAAATATAATGAATATAAATTATATTTATATCATGTATTAAATTATGTAAATTATGATATGTGTATATGTACCAATTATATTACAAATTAAGACACAAGCGAAAAAACAAAGTGAATATTATCTAATGCATAACCTTAATATGAAATTGCTAACAATAAAATAATATAAAGTCATAATTAATCCATATATGGTATTAGATATAATAATATGTTTATATAAAATACTTAAAATAAATTTATGTACATGATAATGTAGTTTTGAATGAGTAAAATGACAATAAAGACACAAGTTAAGCGAATTTCATCTCACTTTTTATTTCTGTGGGATACATGCTTTATTCACCACCAATTCCTTTTGTGTTGTGTGCATAATACTTATTAATGTATTATATTATTCTTATAATTAAATTTATGGTTATTTAAATATATATTTGATTATATTTCTTTCATGGGGACTATATTTCGAATGTCACCAAATCGGTTAAAATGATTTTATCTCAATTTTCCTTAATTGAGACACATGCCATGATATGCACTTATATTTTTCCATGAGATGTATATACTGCTTCAACATGTCATATCATGAATATCATTATTTTATTGATATTTTAAGCTTAATTTACTTTCATTTTCTTACATGGGTAGTATGGTTCAAATTTATCAAGTAGTATGGGTTTATTGAAACAATCTCATCACTTATCAAGACTGTTTATGTTTATGCCTCCTTTGATGAAATCTTATGATCCATATCTCAATAACATTCATTAATTTTATTATCATTTGTATATACGTGATATATTCATGTATTTGTACCATTATTTCACTCTTTGGTACATAATATAGTCAAGGAAGTGTTTTAAAGAAATTTCTAATTTACCTCTCTCTTAAGTCAGAAATTTGTGTCCATGTTTTCTAAAAAGGGTTTCTAAGAATATTCTACTCTTCTCCTATAATATTAAAAATAAATTTCTACCCTTTTTTCTTTTAAAAAAATTTCAAATAAATATTATTGTCACTTTCTAAATTAGTAATTTTTTTATCCTTTTTACCATGCAAAAGAAATATTCATTTTACCTCATATGAAATGTATGGATTTACCCACTATGATTTCTATAAAGTTTCCTTCAATTTTTTAAAAGGTAAATTTTTAAGAATTTTATTTTAAAATTATTTTTAAGAAAGTGGTTTTCAAAATGTTTTCTGGATTATATTTTTAATCTTTCAAGGTAAAAGAGTGTTTTCAAAATGTTTTCAAGATTCTTTCCAACGTTTTCAATTAAAAAGGTTTTCGAAACATTTACAAGCATTATTTATAAGTTTTCAAAGTATTCTAAATGAAATATTTTTAAAAAAAATCAAGATTTATTTAGAAGTTTTCAAAATATTTTCAATAAAATTTTATTCAAAACATTTACAATCATTCTTTTAAATTTTAAAACAAAATTCAAGGAAAAATATTTTTAAAATGATTTGATGCTTATTTTATAAGTTTTAAAGGGAAAAGGTTTTCAAAATGATTTCAAGTATTCTTTATAATATTTCATTTTATTTTATATGAATTTTATTTTCAAATGGTTTTATGTATTAAAAATCATTTTTTAAAGAAGAAAGTGTACTTTCCTCAAGAATCATTTTTAAAAGATATTTCAAAATTATTTTCTATCTAAGATGACATCCATTTATTTTACTCATGCCTCTATAGGAAATGATCTAAAGGTTCTATTCATATTCTTTATCTGAATGGGTTATGATCAATGTCATGGTATTTATAAAAATCGTTCTCTTTCATGGGTTATATTTTTATGAAATCTAGTTCTCCTTCACTGGGTATAAGTTTACGAAATCTGTTTCAATTACATGAGTTTTTATTTTGATGAAATGATTATGAAAACTATGTCTTTTTTCATATGTTATGATATGATTTCATGTTTATGATACCTCTTTAATTTTATGGGTTATGATTTTACATTTATAAAACCTATCACTTTTTATGGGTCAAGATATGATGAAATATTTATTAATTTGTAGAACATGTATGTATGATTTCATTATGAGATGGGTGGGACCTATATCTCCTTCCAATTCATTGGGTAATGATAAATGTTTTACTACCTCAAAGGGTACATTGGAGGGAATCCCAAGCCTAAAACAAGAGGGTATGTAGGAGGACATCCCAAGCCCAAAACAAGATGGTATACTGGAGTACATCCGACGATCGAAACAAGAGGGTATATAGGAGGACATCCCACGCCCGAAATAAGAGGGTAAATGGGAGGAATTCCCAAGACCAAAATAAGAGAGTACATAGGATGACATCCCAAGACCAAAATAATAGGGTACATAGAATGGATTCCCAATCCCGAAGCACATACAAGGTGGATTAACCCAAGCCTAACATGTTATAAAGGCCTTGGTAGGCATACTTGACATAGGGTTATTATATGCTTATGTGGTTGCCACAATTACATATTTTATTCCTATGTTATGATGTCATGGATTATGTTCTCTATTTCCATATGATTCATTTCTTATTAACTTCTAATAATTACTATGATCTCAAATATTTATGGTATGATCTTCAAATTTTATTCTTATTTTCCATACATTTTGTTCATGTTATTATTACACACTTCCATTATTTACCCTTACTTAGCATCTGATATCACCCATTTCTTATGTTTCCTTTCCCTAGGTTATGATGAATGGTATTTTTTAGAAGTAGTAAAGGTATAAATCTTTATGGGAGATATTTAAGATCTTTAACTATGATATAAAATTTTGCTTCCATGTTTCAAAAAAACCTAAACTATTTTGGTCCTCAGGAATATATTTTTGTTATGTACTGAATATTAATCTAAAAATTATGTAACATCCATGAATGTTAATCCTGGGTCATTATAGAGAGCATTAGTAGGCACTTCATCGAACAGAAGAGACAGAACTTAAGCAAAGAGAAATCAACTTTAACTTAACTGATGATATTTATTCTCTCTTTATCTTTTCCTTATACTGTATACTAATTTACTATTCTTTTTTTTATCAATAAAACACAAACTATATTTAATTGAGTGTGCATCTCTGATTTTTTCAATTAATTTCCTAATATTCATTTGTGGAATCTT
This sequence comes from Viscum album, assembly GCA_963277665.1. Classification (NCBI taxonomy): domain Eukaryota; kingdom Viridiplantae; phylum Streptophyta; class Magnoliopsida; order Santalales; family Viscaceae; genus Viscum; species Viscum album. The sequence goes on along the minus strand of OY728148.1, from coordinate 1,653,189,710 downwards.
TTTGAAATTGATTTTGACTTCTTGAACTTAACAATCAAATGAGTTTTGTATGTGAGGATGAAAAAATATACTTTTTTGTTATATATGATTGATTAAGATCAAGAACACATTTTTTTAAATGTTAATTTAAATTATATATTTGAAAATAATGGAATACATTTACCAAATAATCTATTTTTTCTTGATAGTATTTTTACATGTTTTTACTCTTTAACGTAGTTTGTTTTTAACCAAATTATCACTTCATTATACATCTCTATTATTTTTCACACATGTTCACAAATAAAAATCATCAATTTCATTATTTTTTATAAGTAGTTTAGGAAACAAATCCCTTGGATATACTCTCCATATTTCCCTATGTTTCGCCCCTACTTGTCACTATATAGTTTTGAGTAAAAAAATATAAATTTTTAATTTGACCAGCACACCAACAACCTCGCTGCAATCTCTAATATTATCCTCTAGTATATTATATGAGTATAATTGGACCACCCCATAATATATAATAAAATTATTCATTTTTTATTTTAATTTGATAAAAACACCAATATTATTTTAAGTAAAGTAAAATTACAAAATGCCTCTTTCCTTCTATTAATATCTATAATATTTTGGGACTGGGATAGAAAAAAGTAATAAAAATTTATAACGAAGATGAATAATTTTTTATGTTGATAGTTTATTTTTAATTTTTAATAAAAAAATGATTGTATTAAATTGTTACACAACATTGACACAATGCTTGTGCATGTAGTGGAAAATCCAAGAAGTTTTTTAAAAACATACAAAGTAATATTAATTATGGTGTGTTACAGTGTTAAATGAATTTTTTAGATAAAAATAATATTTTGGTTGTGTTTTAAAATATTATAATTGATCTACATTAATATCATGATATTTATTAATGAAAAATTTTGTGCATTGTCTCAAAAATGTCATTAATGGTATTTATTTTAAATAATATTTTATTATATAGTTCAAAATTCATAAAAATATTGTATTTTCCTATAAGAATAGGATATGGTTGAGATATTAACCAATTTACACTTATATATCACTTTTTGTTTTATTGTAACCTTCAAAACCCCTAATTTGTAAATTTTTTATTATCACAGTAATCGTTAAATAGGGTTAAGATGGGGTTAAAACTAAGTGATATCTGTTAAGAAATCACATACACACATATAAATTTATTGGATTAGTTTATTTAGAATCATACTAATCCTATATTTGAAATATATCAAATTTTTTCTACTTTACTGTGAAAATTAATTTTTAATATTTTAATACTTTAAGTAATCTTAAGGATGTCCATCCTCTCACTTATAAAAGGAAACCACCCCTACTCTATTAATCCCACTTATTGAGAGAGTTATCTAAATATACCACAAACAAAAAAATTTATTAAATTATATAAATTATATACGTGTTGTTATTCTTAAAAGACCATCCCTAAGGTTTATAAGGATATATCTATTGGTGTTTTTCTAAAGAGGAGGTAATAGACTCAGTTGAGTTTTTTCATTTTAATTATTCTTATATATCCTTCAAATATTATAATACCATGATGATATGATAACATCAGTACCTATACTACACTAAAATGTTATTATGAATATGGTAATCCCCTTTATCATCTCATTTGCTATCCTATGAGGAATGAAAACATTGATTATGTGTGTGGACTACCAACCCCAAGAAGTGATGTCATTTTTTTTCCATAAACGCATCTTATAGCTATTTATAATGATATATTTAATGTATATAGATTTAATATTAATTAAAAATTTATCATTTAGGAATGATAAGATATCATCTTTTTTTACCCTTCCATCCATTGGAAAATTATAACGTTGTTTGTGTGCATGTGTGGATTTCCACATCCACGAAGTGAAAGATTCATTTTTTCATGTATGAATTTAATTGATGGTTATAAAATATTATTTAATATATAAAAATAATAATTCTTTCATGATTAATATTCTGGGTATGATGGAACAACTATCCCTTTGACTATGGTCAACCTACCAATTTCATTTTGCAATTATGAACCAAAGGACATAAAAACAACGGATGTGAACTTAACTGATTAAGTAATTAAATATCTCATTAAAATAAATGAAATAAATTGTTTGATGATAATTTAATAAACCTATTAATGTTATCGAATAATTAAATAATTAATATATGTTTATTATACAGTTGTTAAAGGAGATACATTTCAAGTTTGGACTCAGGGTAAGGAGTTTCTTAAATCAATGTACATTTATTGGTTTATACTTCTACTTCATTGACTATATTATTCCCTAATGGTGAGTAAACTGACATATAATTATATTATATTTTTTTCCAATTGTTTATGTGGTTTTACATTTGTTACACATAATCACTCCAATGAGTAATTCTCACTTTAGTGATAAGATCCTTGTAATGACTATTCATATCAATATTGTTTATTTGATATAGATGTCATATTATGAACCTAAATACTTTTATAATGCATATATACTAACTATTGAAATATTTAATCATTAATTATCATTTATCATGATATTTAATTTCCCTTTGATTTTCTCTCTTTCATGATATTTTCATCCAAATGTTTTTAAAGTTGAAAAGTTTTTCATGTTCTTAATTTCAATTCATTATAACATAATTCATGTTATACACGATGTTTTTATTTATATGGTGTACTTAATACCCCATGAACATGGATTCACATATTCATTCATAAAAATTATGGGTTTTATAGAATCATTATAAGTTCCTCCATTCAATGGTTTTTTTATTCAAGCATTACTTATGTTTTAAGGGTTTCTTTTATCAAACTTCCTTCATTATGATAGATTTTATTGATTAAAATATAATTATTTATGTATTTTATATACTATCATGAATCCATTTATATTGAAGGTATTTTATGATCCTTTTTATATTCATTATTTCAAAGTATTTTTTTGTTTTTATAGACTATGAATGGGTTTCTATAAAAAATACTTATTTGATGGTTTTATATGATATTTTCCAAAAACTCCCCCAATGTTAATTATATAATTTAAATAATGTTATTTTATATTGATAAATTATTTATCAAGGTTATTTTCCATGATCTTTTACCTTCTTTTAAATTAGTGGTTTTAAAGGAAAATTTCTTTTTTTCTACATGGGTCACTTTTGACTCTCATTAAACATGATTCAAAATAATGATTATTTTTAATGTCTACAACGTGAATATATTTTCCTTCTATTGTAACACTTATTTTGTTTGAGTATTACATTATATGTTTTCATGATGGTTTTCAATTAAAATTCCTTTATTAATTGTTTAATAATTTTTAGTTTTTTTGGTTACGTAAAGAAATGGTTATTTTCCCCTATTTTTTAAGAAATGTTCTAATTATTATTATAATGATATGTTCATCTATGTCAGCATCCATTAATTACTATAATGCCTCACTAAGGATATGATCTTATGATTCTATTCACTTCATTACTATAAATTTTTTATGATGATGTTTTATCATGAAACATGATTCATTTCCATGGGTTAATCAAATTAAAATTGATGATGGTTATTTTAAAGGGTTTAATATTGAAACTTTTAATCTTATAAATATTCCTTTCATTATATGGTACTTGTAAAGATTTTTTTTATGATTGAGATGTGGTTCTATTTGAAATCATTAATGGTTGGTTATGTTGTAAACAATTAATGGGTGGTAACACTATAAAACAATATGGGTGGGTCTATTGTAGACCTATAATTCATTGAATAAAGTGATGGAGTTGAGTATTGTAAGTGAATAAAAATATATGATGATGTTAACTATTATAATTTACTCTAAAATTATTATAGAGTTTGTAAAATATGATTATCTCTTAATTAATGACAAATTTAACTCCTTTAGGTTACTCCAAATAGAATGATTGAATTATCTAGTTAAGTGATTTCATGAATAATGTATGGTGTTCCATGATATTTAAAAAGTTTTTAAATTCTTGTAATTAATTTAAAGGGAACATTTTCTCAAGAATAATTTTAACATGGCATATGATTTTTAACTCATATGAATCTTATTTTTACAAAGTTTATCTTCCACACCTCAGGATTTATGATCCTAATTTTTATAGGTATCAATTATCTTGATTTATTATCATACACTTTAAATATATTTTCATAACATTGTTATCATAATATCATCAATGATGATATTTAATTTCTCATTCCAATGTTTACTCATACTAAGTATTTGATCTCACTCATATTATGTTAATTTTTCCTTAGTTATAAAAAAATAAATGATTAATTTATAACAAGTTTTTAGAGGTGAATAATTTTGTAAGAGATGATGAATACGTAATGTGAAGTATGAAAATCTTGGTATTGTGGAAAAAATACCTCATTAAGATATATATATTATTATATAAGAGTTTTTCCTGATTATCTAAATCTATAAATCTAAACTGTCATTAGGTTTATAGGAAATATAATATTTCAATTTGATGTTGTATTTTTTGGATGGTTCAAATTGGGTCACATTTATCATTAACAAATACATAAATGTAAAAATTATGTTTTTTGAATTGGATCTAGAAGTGCATGTTAGGGGTTGTTATTCAATATGTATGATCTTCTACTATATCTTGTTTCTAATTCCAAGTATGACTCGCATGATTATAAATGTCTACAATGATCATATTGTCGTAATTGTGTTATGGGTGTCCTTATTATGTGTAATTTTTGAATAAATTTTATTTCTCTTCAAAGGGATATTTTCCCAATAAATCACCTTAGGTTATCCTCCTAAGTTTAATCCCTTCTCAATCCTCTATTGTCAAACCTTTTACAACATTGATTCCCATAATTTAATAACTACATGGACTCTAATTTATATCTTCATAAATATAAGTAGAATTCATCTCCAATGATCTAGACACATGCATCGCATATTCATGTTCACCTACATACTTTATATTCGCATGCCATTAAAATATATGACATCATCTTTACCATATGACATCATCCTTACTGAATGACATTAAACTGAACATTATACTCCTACCACATGACCTCAAAATGTGTCACTTGAACTATGGGTGGTTTTATTCTTGTCTCAATGGGATATATATAATTCCTCCCTATGGTTCTAACCCAACATCATTTATATTCAATCACCATACTCATTGGTCTATATTTCTCATGATATTATTTACATCCTCTCTTTACCTAGACATACTACAGTGAGTCTAGAGGTCTCATCGATTTGATCCATATTCCCATGGACCATATTTTATTGAGCCATCTTCATGAATTGAATCATTCCCCCACCATGAGGGCTATATTCCATTCATGAACAACCATACCATACTCATTATTCCACATTTCTGATGGGATCCATCTCTATAGGGTTATACTCATAGTTACTTAAATCCATCCTCATTGTGATGTCAACAAGACAAAGAAAATCATTCATAATTCACATTAAAATAATTATTAGACTTCTTTCACATTGACACCCCTAGTAGAGGATGTAAAATATAATGGATATATATTTATTATAATAACTTAAAAGGTTTGACATGTCCCATTTAGTGGCATGGAATTATATGGGTTCTGATTCCTAATATAAAGATATTGGGAAATCCCATTTATAATCATGATCCCAACACCATAAACACCTACCACCTCACTTGATAATGATAAACACTAGATCACCCAACTGTATGGCTTTAAAACATCACAATTCACAAACCAACATCATTAATTAATAATGGGAAACATGAAAGAGAACCTTAGTTACATAATTGGTATCATTGATGGTGAATTTATAATACATAAATATGTTCACATTTATGGGATTCCTATGATATGTATATGTATTTATATCATCACATTTCAATGAAAAATTATAAATGTTAGGTTAACTAGTTCTATACCAGGATTTGAAAAATATTCGTGAACATGACTTAATAAGGGAGTCTCAAAGTATGTAATAACTCTCCCCCAAATAGGCTAGATAATCCCCAAATTCCATCATCATGACCAATGTGAGTCCCTAATAATGATTAGTATGGATCCCCAATAATTGCCTACCTTTGGAAAATGTCTTGGGGATCATTAAATTTGTGGTAACCATTGGGTGTTTCTATTTCAATGAATAAGACCATTTAGAAATGATCTGAAATAGGATTACTGAACTGATGTGATGATTGTGTGGTCATGTACAACCCCCCACAAAACTAAACATTAATCCAACCAATCCTCAGTTAAAAAAAATTCTATGGCTTAGGTGGTAAAGAAAATGTGGGTCTATTTTTTTGGGAACAAAACTGACTAACAATCAGACATCTCAACCATGTGGCTACATAGATGGTGTGGAGAGAGTTTAAACAGTTAGAAACTTATGGTATCTTGAGATGATTGATGATCCAAAATATTTTAGAGAACTGTTTTGAAAGATACTGATTATGATAATTTTATGACCTTGAGTCTTGGAGTGGTCGTATTAGGTCATATGTGGTGGATGTAAACCCAGCTTAGGTTAGTGGTGTAGGGTTTTACCTTATAGTTATAGGAGATAGAAGTGTAAGAGGCTCACTGTTACTTTTATTCCTTGAAGTGTATGGCATTAGTGTGCACACTGGTTATTTGTTAATGGGAATAAAAAACTTTATGGGCCATTGTAATGTGTCATTATTCTCTTATAGAGGAATCAAATAGTGGTGTTTTATATGGTTGGATTATCTTAGTATAAAATAATTTGGGTCATCATTTTATAAAGTGGGATGCATGATTCATCCATGGGGAATGCCTTTAAATATGGGTTTTACCTATGAGATACCAATATCTCATGGTATTGATTTTTTCTAGTGGTGAGGGACACCACACTATTGGAAGAAAAGGCTTCAATGAAAATCCTTTATAGGATTCATGAAAAGAGAGATGTGATTGTTTTAGGAGATTCCCCTATGTAAATATCATTTTATTTAATGTTTGTGGAGGAAGTATAATATTGAATTTTATTTCTCTGATTTTCATGATAAAGAAAGGATACATTCCAAAAATGGATTGTATCTAGAATCTTGTGGATGTATGGACCATCAAAGGCTGGAAGATGTCATATGCAAGCATGTAATCTCCCTATTTATGGGAGACTGACGGGTTTCTTGGCCATCAATTTGAGATTATTTCTTTTCAATGATGAAAATTATTAATGGTGGGGATGATATAGTGATCATTCATTTCCCGTGTAGGTTAATTGGATCATTTCAAAAAACAATTACCCCCAAGACTTTAAAAAAGGGCAAAATGGTAATTTTCTCTCTAAAACGTTTTCTAATGGTTTCACTGACTCTGGATTGTTCATTTTACCCCTTCATTATCCAACATGAAATGGTGGTTGTGGTAGGACCATGATAACAAATTATATACTTTTAATATAAATAAATATAGTTTTATCTTGAATTTTTGGTGTTTCGATAAAATATATAAATTATCAAAACAGGTTCTTGAATTGGAAAACTGGGATCAAGATTGGTTTTGGAGTACTAGTTTTTCCCTTGGAATGCAATGATCTATGTTTTCAACAGAGTTCTTAGGGTAAACCCATAGTGGGTGGCTTTAATAATTAATTTATTTACATATTTTTATTTTCTAAAATTATCACCCACTACCAATATCTTCCATCATGTATAAGGGGTATGAGTGAAAACCACTCAAGAACATCCATGGTGGATAGTGGGTGGTGTAGGAGCATCAATAGGTAGGCTAATCTATGTTGATGATGAATGGTGGATTAGCTATGTAAAACCAGCATCGATAGGCAAGGATCAAGAAACCTCAATGTTGGGTTTCCCCTGCTACCATCCATATATACATATATAATAATTTATTATCCTAATAAAAATAATAATAATAATAATAATATCATTGTTCAAAATCATTATTTGAATTATATCTTATTCTATTGTAGTTGGAATTAGGATTTTTCTAGGGTATCATGGTCATAATATTAAGTAAAATGATTCAAGACTAATAAGTGACATAATATTTTGAATTGTGACATATTCCTAATATCACATCACATAACATCTTTTTCGTGTATTGTGTTGAGACATATATATTTCATTAGTTGTCCCATTTAGACAAATCAATTTCCCATCTTAAGTATTCTTAAATGTAAAATGCAATAGTATAGTCTATTTTTTCATCTAAGGTTGTTTACATGAGGATAAATGTGTATTTTGTGTTTAAAATCCTTGAAATGATGATAGAGTTTAGGTTTGTCCTAGTAGTTAGCTTTTTGAGTCATTGTATCATTAAAAAGTCTATGGATTGTTAGGTAACATGGAGATAATTCCATCCTTCCCATTCAACAATGAAATTGATTTAGCACATATAGTCTAGACTAGAGGATGGGATGTTTGGTGTTTGGTCTCATTCATATATCCTTTGATACTAGCAATTTTATAGACAGTTGTAGTGGAGAGTGGAAATCAAAGATCATTCTCGGTGACCCATTTATTTAGACTACCAATTCTGATAGCATTGGGTGATAGAAATATGGTAGTGTATTGTTTTCCCCACAATTAGCCCATCCATGCAGATGAGGCATAGATTCATCATTTCAATCATTAGCGGCAACATGATGTTTGTGGTGACCGAGTGATGGAAATGTATTGGTTGTTCAAGGATGGTAATCCCCTCTGGGCTAGTCGGTGTCCCTTATTGAGGTGAAAAAAGGTATTTAGATCAAGAAAATGACTTTGGTGGTAATTATATTGTGTGGCTTGGGATTAGGTGCATGAGGACTATTGTATGTAGGGTCACCATGTTCCCCCATGGTACCTCACTCCCTTGGATATGGGTTGTGTAGGTGAGGAACTGCCTAACAGTTGGTTTATCACTACCCTTTGAGTATACTTAGGATAAGAGGGTTCCTCAAGACCTATCATGATTGAGGATGGGTGCTTTAACTCTTATATAATATAATGTGGTGTATGTCAACTTATTATATTGTGTTTGTTTCCCCTTAGATTTTGTATCATTATTGAGGGTATAGGCTCTCTACACCAATAATTGGATATTCTAGAATTTAAACAGGGGGTTCTTAGATTGTTCTTATGGCATAAAGTGTTTTACAAACTATATTTTCAGTAAAGAGTTTGGTTGTTCAATACACATGACTGGAGAATGATAACTTGACTATATGATGAGTGGTTTGGGGTTGATAATTCCCTTCATAATAGATCTTCTTATCATGAAGGATCATAGTTTTTACCCACTTAGGAATCTATTGTATCATGTATGGATGAGAATAGTGGTGTATTCCCCTAAGGTTTTTGGGTAAATATATGTTTACCCATGAAGAATGTGTTTTGTTCATGGAGTCCTCATCACATGGAATAAGATGATATTTTGGTTTATCCCATGATTTTTTCCTATCTGTTTCTATTGAGGTTATACTAGGAAGTGGATCTGAATCTTCTTCCATGTTTCATTATTTCCCACTTTATTTATTTGGGCAGCTGAACATATGGTTCCATTGTTGCATATTAACTTGTAATCCTATCTCCCATTTTTTTAGTGAATCATAAATGGTATATTTAACACATTATTTGTGGCCAAACATGTTGTGTTTATAAATATGTAATATTGGTCAATGATATTATTAGTGATTGAGGAACTGATGGAGCTAGTGGTGCTAGATTTTTTGTAGAGGAAGGGGGATTTTTATCTAGCATTTCCCAGATGGAGTTTGCGTGACATGGTGATCCCTTATTCCTATTCCACAAGGTCGGTTATTTTCTGTGTTTTATGCCTTTTATATTACCAATTTTTTACTAGACTTTGTGTTTTAAACCCTACTATGTTTAATGGATTTATTCATGTATATTTTATATTTTGATAATTTTATTCATGGTTGTTGTTATGATGGTTGGATGCTGATGTTTGTTGTTGCATGTTTCATAGGATAAGGCCTCCCATATATGATTTATGCCTTATCAGTTCCATTATATATCCCATAGAATATTGGAGTTAATCATGGGGTGGGACACAGAGTACATTTCTGAATTTGTTGAGTTCCTGGTGGGATGAGTCCTATCATCTTGTTATCAGAGGAGGTTGTTCTTGAGACAGTGTTTGTGTAGTCCCCCAGGCCGGATTGACCACTGAGAGGAGAGGGTGAATTAGTGGTTTAATTTTTAAAAATTATTTCTTTTGAATTAAACCTCTTGAACTTGTTAAGGTTCCTAATACACTTAGTGATATCTCACTGTCTCACTTTGTATGAAGATTTAATAAGAGAGAGCATAGAACATAGTATTTATAAGGTTTGATACAAAGACATACTCCTTATCATGTTGGTAATTTTCCCAAACACAGATTCTCCACTATAATATTATAATCAATTACAATGGTCAATACAGAATCACAATTTATCTCTCCTGAATCTACATAAAAGGCTATTTATACTTCACCCAATAGTGTTACTCGAATCCATACTGGCCCTCTCTAGAATCCACACAAGAAACTTCTTCTCCTGAGTCACACAAGTAACTTCTGCTCCTGAATCCACATGAGAGACTTCATCCTTTATTCAAGAATTGATCCATTATAGTTTGATCTATTGATTTTCCTCTATGATCTTTCTGGATAAAACTTCCTCGTTTACTTCTTTAGGTACCTTTTGAAAGCTTTCGGGTCTTTATCATAAATGTATGTTCACTTGTATTTGATCAGTGTCCTTAGTGATACAATTGATTAGGCAATGCTTCCTTCTTATGATGAAGTCATGACATCACTTGATGTATTCAAGTGATGAACAAAATTTATTCAATATTATTTTAAGCAAGATTAAACTTGAAAATATTAGAATAATAGTTATTTTCAATCTCAACTCAAATACTTCATACAATCATGAGTATTTCATAAACTTCTCAATAATTCCATCTGGACTTGATTTGATTATCCACAATGTAAACTTCAACAATAATGATAAATTTATATGTTAGTCCACTTTATAGATTTTTTTCATACCGATGCTTCAAATAGATATTTGGTTATTTTTCAAGTATTTGACACTCTATGTATGAAATTACAACAAAGTGTAACATTCATAGCATTGCATCTGCAAATCATTTAGCATAGGATTTCACTTCATGGAATTTACTCTTTCACTAAAAGAACAATGGTCTTTGTGGAACTCAACGGGAGAAATATAAAATCTTTTTTCACAATGATAGTCTTCTCCAAAATTCTTTATTATATTTTAGTCGAGCAGTAACCATGTATTTATAGAAAACAAATAAGTAGTTAACAAGTGGTTTAACATGTGATCATCCTGAAAAATATTTTTAACCACTTAACACTTCACCTATCTCTGAAAATTACATGGTCATAATATACTTCATGTCTTCAAAACATTTTCATAAATAGTATCTACAAATCATTCCTTTCAAATCATCATCATCAGAAACACTCGTCAGAGAGCCACATATCCTCTTATCATTTTTATTCATGTCTACATAAAAATTACTCACATAGAAAATTTCATATTCAGTTATACCAAGCTATTCCACATATCATTTTTATATACATACTAAACTTATCATTCACATATAAAACCTTATGTATTGTATATTGGTACATCATGTACTGTATACTCAAATAGTATACTCTCTATATATTGTAATTCTCAAAAAAACCCAATTGATTCATCTATAAGGGAGAATCACCAGTATCTCACTAAAAATAATTTTTATTGTTATTGATCATGGGATAATTTATTCATCCTCAAACTAGGTTATCATATGGCAGATCCAATATAATGAATGCATGAACTTTTCTACATAGTATTAGGTTCTCATGTAGTTCAGAAACTCTACTGATTCACCCATGAACACCAAAAATTACTCATCTCTATCCGTAAATTATTTCACCTCCTTTGAAAAGAATCTTATATCCAATGTTCATTCTCATAGGATCTTCACTGTGAACTGAAAAACAGTCTGCAAACACCTCCTCATGAATCACTCTTCCCCACAAGCTTCATCATCACAGATAATTTTTACTACTTTGCATAAATCCATACTCAGTCGATTTTTATTCACCCTAATATCCTTGGATGATGCCTCAGGGAAATTGAGATCCTATGAAATTATTCATTCTATAACACTCATCCAATAAGGGTTTGTACGTGAAGGTCTCATATGTGGGAGGATGAAGATAATCTCTCGTGTTGATCGGGTATCTCACATTCAATCAATAAAAAAGATCAGATAACCACTGTTATTTTTTTATATTTTAAGATGTAGGAACAATACCTTCATCCTTGTATCCAAAAATTATTTATCCATGAAACTTGACACCACTTCATTAGCTAACTATTATTTCAATCCATTACATTGGATACTGTATAGTAGCATCACATGCACACACAACCCATCTTCAGCCCATCATCTACTATCCCAACTTCTAAATGCCTGTGAGTGCACACTCAGGGGGACCTCCATGGAATTATACACATCCCACCTGAAATCATGCATCTATGCCCACCCCTGCCACAGATGGGCTTTCCCAGGATGGTTCCTTAGGCATGGTTAACCCTTGGGTCCCATATGATCTCGAGTTGAGATGTCCTTGGCAGGTCATTGGGATGGTCTAATTTTTTAATAAGGCCAACATAAAATATACTTATATAAATTCGAAGTATAAAATATTAATTCTGAGTCCTTCCTTAGATAATATGTCAACCCAAAACTCCTCATCTTATATTTTTCCACATGCACATAGAAACTTACATGTTATTCCTCTAATTGAAGGAATATTAAAACTCATTAGTATATGAATTGTATAATTAACATCAACACAAAAAATCATCATATTTTTCAAGGATAATTTTCCAAGGGTGACAACCAATTCCATTATAAGAAGAATTTTCCAAGAGTGACATCCAATTCCAAAAGATGGATCCATAACAATTCTCTAGAAATCACCACTTTATCCACCAACATATATTGACATATTGATAAAAAATTCCACTTGGGCTCAAAAATCTCCACCTTTTTTTTTTTGTCAGTATTAGAACATATCATAAGTTAATATGTGTTGCTAAATTTTCTACCCCTTATTGAAAATAAATATGCAAAGGTTAAGTGGTGGGTATTCTCATCTCATCTTTTTCTAAAAATACGATCCTATCCCATATATGAAAATTTATTTTTCACTTCTAATATATGGATAATATCACATGGTTTTCTTTGAAAAGATCCTTTTTTTAATCAAATATATGTATGTGTGGTAAAAAAAATTAGAAAACAATAGGGATACAACTAAGGTTGTCTAATGTCTCTATAAAATACCATACATGTGAAATCATGCTTATAAATTCTCAATTATCATTAAAGGTATTGAGAAAAATCAGATTCATCAATGTGATGTTAAATCCTACACATACTTCAACAAACACATTTAGAATGTTCAAGTGAAAATGATATATCTCCCTCTTTTTTCTTATCTTGACATAAATCTATCACTCCCTCTTAATTGATATAATTAATACAATTAATAACAAGGGTTGAAAGTGTGATTGACATTCCTAAACTTAACATTTTATAAATATGTTTAGAATATTAACAATCACTATGAAGAGAGGATTTTACAGCTGCATCTCATCAATGCTTCCCCTCAAGGGATGTATCCATTTCCTTCCATTATCTGTATGTTAATACAAAAGCCTGTATATATATATATAAGGGAATAAAGAGGTACCCTCTTATTCATTACGAGTAACACTAAAACTATGATATATCTCTCAACCAGTTACATTTTGTTCTCCCAATCTCAATATTTTAATTTTTTGAAGTCTCATTTTCCATTATAGTCATTTGAGTACATGAGGTCTCTGGTGCTTTAATTTTAACTGTTAATAGATCCCACTAATTAGAGAAAATCTACATACAGTTGTGTGGAGAATGTCCAGATTCATCACACCTTACAAAAAAGTAACCATATTTGTGTAAAATTTTATTTTCCAGATCAATTTCTATAAACACTTGATTTTCTATCGATTCAATATGTTTTTCAGCTTCCTCTAATTTTTTATCCAATTTCATTTGAATTGGATATACAACTAGTGACTCTTTCTTTTCATTCTATATCTTCTTAGAATCATTACATGACTCGCCACTATTTTATATTGTAGAATCTTCCCTTTATTATCATAGGTAATATATCTTGGCAGTCTTGTCATGAATTTATCCACTTGGTGATCCTTCTATTTATATACTCTATGAACTTATTTTAAGCCTTCATATCTATTTTTTCTTGGTAGATTAGATGAAATTTTTGTCACATCATTTTTCTCTGAGATTCTATTCTCATGTGTTCACCATGAATCCGCATTAATTAAGGTCTTATTTATGGAAATTATATGTTATACTAGGAGTAGGATTTTTCCCATATGTTCCATAGTACCAGTAAAAACCATTGAACATAGATATTCCACCTTGATACGTATTCTATCTAGACACCTACTGTTGTTGTAGTTCTTCAATCTAATCCTTATTTTTTATAATAGGTAGTAATTTTCATGAATCAATTAATTCTCAATTTCATATAGGATAGGATACATCATTTTTCTTCCTAGTGATAATTAGTTTAACAATCTTCTTATTTTTTCACATCTTAAGACTGAATTGTCACCCTCTTTTATTACTTTAATTTCCTTTTTGTGGTCTTCTCTTCACATCATATAATGATTTGTGAATTATAGGTACATACCAACACTAATCATAATAGTGACCACTCCTATTACAACACTCACAAAAACTTAAAATCATTCAAATCTATTATTTGTAGAGAGATTCATTTTATATGAATGTTTCTTCTCTAATGCAGGTTTTTTCTATTCTACAAATTTACTCCACCTAAATGTATGCCTTCTCTTAATTTCATGAATTTTAATTTTATGACAAAATTCCAAAGCATCATGCCCAATTTTACAAAAATACTTACAATATCCAATCATCCTTCTTCTTTTCCTTTTTGGTGTAATCTATTTAGTTTTCATAGATTGAAAACCTTGATTATTTTGAGTGACATCACCATTCTTTGGGAGGATTCTAGGGGAACATTTCTTCATGATTAATTTCACATCCTTCCTTTATGTGGTGTATTTAATATCATTTTTCATTATCCATACTTTCCCATCACTTGAAACATAATTACTATATAAAATATTTTCTGGGATATTAGGTCCCTTATTCTTGGGGAATGATTCCATTTGATTAAAAGATGATCTCATGTTTTTATAGAATCACAATCCTCAATACAAAATTATGTGTTAGAATCTATTCTTTATGTTATTTTGTATGATCCATATTGTGGTGATACCTGATTTTTTATTCTCCCCTCTACCTCTAAACACTTCATGTTGGGGAATTTCTCAATATCAACTCATCTTATCTTGGCATCCCAATACTCCTTCAACTTTTATAGTTGGTCTTCTTTAATGATTCATGATTCTTGAAAAGAATTTTCAAGCTCATTTAACATATTATCTCTATCCTCCAATGGATAAAATTTTACAACCATAGAAACTTTTTTTATATTTTCAAATTCATGGAAAGATTATAAAAATACAATTTCAAATAATTCTTTCTCACCAAAACGTCCTTGTGATTCTTTTTAGAACCACGGCCTTTATTTGAAGGAAACGGAGTATGGTTTGTATTTTTTGTCAACCCTCAATGGAAGTTTAGAATGTTTAAGGAAAGGGATCATTCAGTTCACGTAGACAATAATATTGAAGGTGGCGCTGTTTTCCAGTGTTTGCCAAATTTCTGGGCCTGAAAATTGTAAAATAAAGATATGGGGTGTTGGAAAAAAGAGATGTGCGCAAAGAGGAAGTGGTGCGTGAAATAGGTGAATTTTTCACAAAAAAGAATGTGGTGTGTAAAAAAGAGCATGGTGCGGGAAATAGGGGACTGAGGTTTTTCGTGCAAGAGGTGTTTTGAGGTCAAAAGCTCAAAAATTGGAAATAGGCATAAGGTTCATGAAAAATCTAGAGATATGTACGAAAAAATGGTTCCTGCGCGAAAAAGGATTGCGCGCAGAATGAGAGTTTTTCGTGACACGGTGGGTTTTACGCATAGGGATACGTGAGGTCTATAAATAAGAGGTGACCCCCATAATTAGAGAAAGCTGAAGACTTAGAGAAGATCCGGGTGGTGATGCGCGTAAAAGGTTCGTGTAAAGGGAGATGCGTGAAAAGTTCAGAGTTGCGTGAAAAATTCCAGGATGCACAAAAAAGGATATGTTTCATATTAAACTTGAAGTTGCGCGTAAAACATGAGGTTGCACATAAAAGTTTATGGTGCACAGTAAAAGTGGAGGTTGCGTGTAAAAGTGTAGGTTGCGCATAAAAGTGAAATTTGCACATAAAGAGGATTTCCGTGCAAAATATTTTTCGTGCCAAAAGAAAATATTGCGCGCAAAAGTAAGATCTTTCACATAAAGAGTAGGTTTTACGCACAATCGTCAATGTAACCCGTTTGCACATTTTGAATATCTGGTTCAGTGATTCAGTGCTTTCAAGTGCATCTTTTTTGGACTTTGATGCAAGTAGAGTCTTGTGCTGAGTAGAGGCAGTCTTCAATGCAAATCTGTTGAAGATACCTTCACGTATATAAATTGAGTGGGACTACACCAAAGGTAGTGACCCAGGGGTAGTCAATGGCAGTGACTCGAGGGACACGGTGAGCTATCCATGATCTTTTTTAAAGACATTGGTCCTGGGAAAGAGTGATTGTACCTGAACATTGTAATCCATAACTAGTGAAGTTTAGTGGAATTAGGAATGACTGGCAACCTGTCGGCGTATGCTCCTTGGACGTAGCCCTTTGTGGTGAACCAAGTAAAAGTGTTGTGGCAATATTCTTTCTTTTATTTGTTTGACAGGTTTAACAAGTTCCTATCAATGTGGGAACAAGATCCATAAATTTAAAAAGAAAAAATTGACACCCTGATTCACCCCTCCCCTCTCAGGGTGTTCTAGGGTCCTTCAATTCTTCCATAGTTCCAACACATCCTTAATTACAAAGTGAAATTAATTATTCCTTTTAGTTCACAATTTTTATAAGATTGTTGGATGACTCAACTCTTTTATCCAATGACTCTTCCATAGAATTTGATTCACCTTCTAGATATAATTTTTCATCTTGAAGACCCTTGACACCTTAAACAATATTCATTACAACTTCTTTGGGAACTTTCTTCTGATGTTCATTGATTTCAATGAGTAGACCACTAAGTTATATATAATCATTAAAAATTGAATAAGATTCATTATAAGAATAATAATTAGAATAATCATTACAACATATACCATTTTTATTATCTTTACATTGTGGTTTCTTTGTCTGTACTACAAGATTCTTCTTCGGCTTTCTTTGTCGCCTCTTCTTTCTATTCTTCCATGTCTTGGTAGAAAATTCCATATCATTATTCTCATGAGTAAATTCATTTTTCTCCATCTAAGATAGCTCACTGATTTCATTAAATCCTTACTTTATAAAAAACTCTCTTGGATATTTAGTGGTTACCAATGCTCTGAAACCAGTTGTAGAGTCCCAGGCCAGATTGACCACTAAGGGTGGGGGTGAATCAGTGGTTTAATTTTTAAAAATTATTTCTTTTCAACTAAAACTCTTTAAATTTTTATGGTTTTTGATCCACTCAATGACATCTCACAGTCTCACTTTGTATATAAAACTAATAATAGAGTGTACATAACATGTTATTTATAAGTTTTGGTACAAAGACCTACTATTTATCGTGTTTCTTATTTCCCCCAACATTGATTATCCACTATAATCTTATAATCATTTACAATGGAAAATAAAAAAAATAATTGTATCTATACTAAATCCACATAGGAGGTTATTTATACAACATCCCCCAGTGTTACTAGAATCCACACTAGCCTACACCAGAATCCTCACTAGAGACTTCTACTCCTAAGTCCCACAAGAGACTTGTACTCTTGAATCCAAATAAAATAATTCATCCTTATTTAATGTATTTGACTACTATTGGTTGATATATTGATCTTAATTAATGATATTTGTGGATCACACTTTCCAGTGTACTAGGTCAAGTACCTTTTCAATGTTTTTAGGTTTTCCACATAAATCTATGATCACTAGTATTAGATCAGTTTAATCAGTGAAACAATTTCTCGGGCTATTCATCCTTCTGATGATTGAGTCCTAAACCCACTTGATGTGTACAAGTGATGAAAAAAATTATTCAATATTGTTTTAATGATGATTAAACATGAAAATATTAAAATAATCTATCTTAATCTCAACTCAAATACTTCATGAAAT
The DNA here is from genome assembly GCA_963277665.1 of Viscum album. Lineage (NCBI taxonomy): Eukaryota > Viridiplantae > Streptophyta > Magnoliopsida > Santalales > Viscaceae > Viscum > Viscum album. The sequence continues at coordinate 1,653,171,314 of OY728148.1, read as the reverse complement.
CATGAGTATTGAATGGACATCTCATTAATTTAAGGTGGATTTTATTTTATTATCCTCTATGTTATATTAAACTTTTATGATAAAATGATTTTATGGTCCAATTTCTTACCTCTTTTTATATCGATTATTCAACAAAAAAAAATTATTTTTCAAGTACTCAGAATTCACTTTATGTAATTACAATAAAGTATAATTATCATATCATTCCATATAAAAATCATTAAACATAGGATTTCTCTTCATGGAATTTCCTCCTTTACTAAAATTAAAATTTTATTTTTAGAACTCGATTGTAGTAATATAAAAGATTCCACACATGATAATAGAATTCTGCAAAATTCTTTATTATCTTTTAGCTCGGTGTCGACCATGTATTTATAGGCAAAAAAGAAATGGTTAACAAGTGGTTGAACACATGATCATCATGAAAAATATTTTTAACCATTCTGCATGTCTCCTCTCTCTAAAAATGTCAAGGTCATCACATAATTCATGTACACATAAAATTTTCAATAATATTTTCCATGTATCATTTCTCACAATGAATCCTCATCGCAAACACTTATTGTAGAGCTACATGTATGCTTAGCAATTTTTTCATATCCATATAGAAATTATTCGCATGGAAAATTTCATATTCCATTATTCCAAGAAATTCTAAAAATCATTTTTATCCATACACTAAAATTATCCTTTGCATATAAAACCTAATGTACTGCAAGGTGGTCTATCAAGTACTGTAAACTAAAAATTATTATATCTACATATTATAAATCACACTGCACGCCCAACTGATTCATCTAAAAAGAAGCGACATCGGTAGCTCACTGCAAATCATGCCATTTTTGGTTGATCATGGGACCATTTATACACATGAAACCCATGTTCTCTCATAGTGACTTCATCGAAAAAGAAAGTATGACCTAGTCTGCATAGTAGTAGGTTCTCATGCGGTTCACAAACTCTACTAGTTCATCCATGAACACTAAAAATTACTCATCACTATCTGCAAACGACTTCACCTACTTCACCAAGAATCTAATATCATATGTGGATTTTAAACGGATATTCACCGAAAACTAAAAAATAGTTCACAAATATATCATCGTGAAGCACTATTCCTTGAAAGCTTCATTGTCGAGAATATTTTTTTTAATTTATGAAAATATATACTTAGATAATTATTAAGAACCCAAAGATCCTTGGAAGATCCCATATAAAAATCATGTTCCTCTATTGTTCTTCATCCCAAAACACTCATCCACGATGGTTTCTCCATCAAGAGTTGATATGCGGGAGGAATAAGATAATATCCCATTATGATCAGGTGACTCACAATCAAAAGATCAAAAAGATCATACGACCACAATTATTACTATGTTTTTTAAGAAGTGGGAATACTACTCACATCCCAACATCCCACATCGATTTCTCAAAGAAGATTATTTCTAACTTATTATCTAATTGTTTCCATAACCCTTCAGATTGGCTACTGGAGATTATCATCACACGCACACACAACTAGGATTCATCCCACGGGTTACTGGCCCAACTTCTATGTGCTTGTGAGTGCGTTCTCCATGGCCCATCTATGGTCTTATACACATCACCATGCGGGCATGCTCTTACAGCCACCTATTCCACCCATGGGCTTTACTTGGATGATTCCTTACATGTGGTTGACACTTGGGTCCCACATGAGCCCAAGCCAAGCTGGCCTTGGCAGGTCTTTGGGATAGTACAATTTTTTAAGTAAGGTCACCATAAAATAGACTTACATAAATTATAATTACAAAAGTTTAATTTCAAATACTTCATTAGAAAATATTCCAATCCAAAAATTCTCATCTTATACTCTTCCTCATGCACATAGATACTTTCATGGAATTCCTCTTATTGAAGCAATGTGAAAACTCCTTAGCACATGATTTTGAAAATTTAGATACGTACAAACAATCATCACATTTTTCAAGGATAATTGTTCAAACATGAAATCCAATTCTTTTACAAGAATAATTTTCTAATTGTCACATCCAATTCCATAAGATGAATCCATAAAAATTCTTCAGGCATCACCACTTCATCCACAAATACATATTGACATATTGAAAACAAATGAAACCTGGGATCAATAATATGGATATATGTGTCTCATGAGTCTGGTTTAGAAAATGTGCAGTAATAATACTAGAAGGTGCTTAGGATTGGTTAATATAACATGGAAAATAGATATGATGAGGAAGTAAATACATTCCTATTGAAGTACTATCATGCCCCGACCCAACGGATCTCAAGACACAACTTCCCCAAGCCCGCCTCTATAGTCTAGGTGTAATCAAAAAGTGCCAAAATGCATATCTAATATGGGATACTTTTGTCTAATGTAACTATATGCACACACACAACCATATCTATAAATAATTTTAGAGGAATAATAATAAAAGATACAACATCTAGAAAATAATCCATCCATGTAAAACCACTAGTTAGTATAAGAGTTAGACAATGAAATTTGAAAAGAAAATGGGGAAAATTACATGCCCTACAAAAAAATATGTCCCAACATAAAAAAAACTAGAAAGGTAAATGTTGAGAGAGATCATATCGGAATCTCCAAGATCTTACCACCATACATGGTCAAATGCACCAGGATATCCCTATTCTCTTTTTTAATCTCCATCGACCTGTCCTTCTTCTTCTAATACACAACACATCCAAGAAAAACCCATGCAGGGGTGTTTATATACTTACACAATAAGATGCCCCCAGAGATGAAGGGGGGAAATAAGAGACACAATTGGAATATACATCTCAACCCATAGTAAGAGAGTAACAATATCCAAGAATATGGATATATATATATATATATGATCAATAAAAGAATCCTAAATGAGAGAGAAGGGGGATCTCTATATCACCACCCAGACTAGGAAAAGAGTCTACCATCAGTTCCATAGATCCATCAATGATGCCCAAAATCTCACGTGTCTTCTGAAAGAGACATCCATGTCAATAAATACCACATATTTGTGTTCTATAGTTGAGGGTACATAATCTTGAGGTATAGTTCCCATTCCATAGTATAACAGGAGGGTGCAATATAATAGATTTATTGAGGACCCATTCCCTTACCTGACAATAGGGTGCCACTCTAATGGTCGAGGAACCATGCCCTAACTCCATATGCGGGTGAAACTCGATAGATAGATATAAGATCCATGTCTTGTCCTGGTAGGTGGGTTCCACTATAATGGTCGAGGACTCATACCCTGACCCAGCAAGAGGATTCTACTCTGATGGATAGATAGAGGACTCATGCTAGGTCCCTACATGAGGGTGCCACTATAGTTTTCTCTATAGTAGTAGGAGGGTTCCACTCTAGTGGTTGATAGAGGAACCATTCCTTATCCCAATATGAGGGTGGAACTCTAGTGTCTCTGATGATCTTACCTAGTCACTATTGTCATTGAGCGTCACCTAAAAACTCATCACACTCATAATATTTTTCATCATAACTCAAAATCCATCATGAAGGACACCATCATGTTCTACATGTAAAAACACAAAAGATAGTCTACTCACGATCCAAAATATGATTCCAAATGAAGGAGATATGAGATGTATAAGTTTCCTAAAAAAGTTGGTCACACTGCATGTAAGGGGACCCACACGATGTGTAAGGGGACTACCTGGTGTGCTTCATCCACTCGGGGCCCTACCCATGCTCCTAGTCGTGTCCTTCTAACTTGGTTATGTATGTGTACGTTGGTCATGTACTCTAGCTATGTTATTTGGTCATGTACGTGTACATTGGTTGTGTGCCTGGCTAGGCACGTGTTTTTGTATTCCCAGACTACATTTAGTCTCACCAGCACTGAGTTACATGGTGTGTGGGGACCCCACACAACATGTGATATTTAACTCACCTAGAAACCCTGGATTCCATAGCTAAGGGCCTACATTCCATGTGTTCTTCAGACTACATGGTGTGTAGTTTGGTTTTCATAAAAACATTAGATCTACATAGTAATTTCAAATTCATATCCAATGTCATGAATCACACTTGTTTCTTTACCTAAATCAAAGGGGGAAGCCACTATTCGTCGATTTTGTCCCTCCGGTGGCTGGAAACCAAATTACCATCAGTCTATGGTGGTTCGTCACACGCCTCAAGCATCTCCCATCATATCCATCCATTCCCAAATCCTAGATCCATAATAATATTCACTTGAATCCCACAAAACATCCTAATTCATCCCCAAACCATCGATCTGATCACATCTCGTTAATCTTTCGTGTATCCAGGGGTCCAATTGCACTCGACCCCACTCGAAAACAATCGAATCGTGACCCCATTGTCCAATGATGAAGAACATGAAGAATAGTGGGGGGAAACACATAAAAAAGTTGAAATTATTTTTGGACAATAATTCTTTCCTACTAAATATGAATTAGAGATAACGAGGGTGAGAAACCTGGAATAATAGGGATTAGTTGAATAAAATAAATAAATTTGATACCTAGGTTCATGAAAAGGTTCAGAATAAACACAAATCAAAGGAAAGAAATTGATTTTGATAAATAATATTATCATAAGGGGTAAATCAAAAAATTATGATTTCTATCTTAATTTAGATCATTTTTTAATGAAAAATGTGTTTTCCAATGAAAGAGGAAGATTTTTTTTATTCGTTGTGTCTCGATTCTCCTTGATCAAGAGTCTCTTCATCGTCTGACCTCAATTCTCCAATGATGGAAAGTGGTGGAACCTACCCTCAATGATCTTAGGGTTATGCGGCTAATCATGGATATATTCCTTAATATTATACATACAGTGGTTTTAAGATTATGTCATTTAAATTAAATAATTAATGTAATCAATTATTTTAATTTAAACGCACCTGTTAATGATCGCTCTATCTGAATGTCCCACACAAAACTACTTTAGGTCATGCCTAGGGTAAACCATTGATTTCAGACTCTACCATGATCTCATATTTTTTATTTAAGACATCATTTAAGATTTATCCCATTTTTCTAGAAAAACATGCACGCGTAATAAAATATATTTTTTATATTTCTATAAAATGAATTCTAGGAACATTAGGACTCAGAATTTCACACTATCTCATCACCTAGCTCAAAAAAATATTACTTTATATATTTAAAATTCTTACAAGAAAACAAAAAGGTCTATACATTATTCCATCCTTCAAGATTTTTTTTCTTAATAAACAAAAACTATGAAAAATGTTCAGAATACAGATCCCACATATGGATCTCTTTCTCTCATGAGCTCTCCATAATGATTTAATACTACAAAAACACACAGAACAAGGAGATAATATTTCTATGTAGGATCCTATTCTAACATTCCTCGATCACTATTGGGTGCTCAACAATAGTATCCCCATCCTTGATGTCAAGATCAATCCATTAAATAATGTGTGTAGGATCATGCATGTATCTCCACAGTTGTGAGACTTGGATGATGTCATGCACCCGCTCCAACTATGGATGTAGGGTGAGGTGGTAAGAAACATTTATAATCCTATGCAAGATCACAAATGACCAGATGAACCCCATAGATAACTTGTCTCCCCAACTGAATCTTCACAATCTCCATCATGGGGAGTCTCTCAGGAAAACATTTCCTCCCTACTCAAACTACAAGGTTTTAAAATATCTATTTGCATAAGATTTCTGCCTGCTCAAGGATATTCTCATCCACTCATAGATCACCTAGACCTTATCCATCATCACCTACACCATCTTTGGCCCAACAATAGATTCCTCAACGATCTCAATCCATCAAAAGGCTGGCTTGTAGGGTCTCCTGTATAGGGAATCAAAAGGTGTCATGCCCATAGTAGAGTGGTAGATTTATTGTACACAAACTCTATTGAGGGTAATTGATCCTCTTAAAATTGGAAAAAGTCTAACTTGAAAGCCCTCAGCATATCCTCCATCAACCGGATAGTGTTCTCATTCTTCCCATCTGTCTGGGGGTGAATGGTTGTACTCATTCTCATCTAGGTATCAAATGCCTCTTACAGGCCTCTCCAAAACCGTGAAATGAACCGTGAATCATGGTTGGAGGCAATATTCAAGGTCACCCCATGAAGGCTAATGGTATCTCATACGTACAACTACCCCAAAATCTCTATTGAACTCTGCTCCCTCATAGTAAGGAAGTGTTCTAAATTCATATGTGAGACTACTATCAACCGGATAATATTGTGTAATATCACTATACACGGAAGCCCTATCATGAAGCCTATGGATATGATATTTTATTTTCATTCAATGATCTCAAGATTATATAGCAAACCTATCATAATGTGGTCCTCAGCCTTCACCTGCTGACAAGTGATGCACTGAGAGATGAACTAGGCCATGCTCCACCTCATTCCATCCCACTAAAATTTCCACCAAAGGTATCTAAACGTATTCCATACACTAGTATGTATAGTCAAAGGAGATATGTAAAAATATCTCATCACCTCCTCTCGCATCTTGACAGGGACCATTGTCTAGCCCTGGAAAAGGATGACGTGACTCCCTCCTTCAAAAAATTCAGTAGGTGAATGTTTTGAGGTTATCTAGTCACATAAGACAACATAGTTGGTGTCCCCCAATTGGGACTCTCTCATGAACTGTAGGAGTAGAGAAGTCAACACCATCGACTAAAGAAAACTTTCACCTTCCTTATGAATTAGGTTCACCTACAAGGAATCCAATTGTTCAAATTCCTCCTCCACCAAGTGATCATGGGACTTCATACTAAGGGAATCTACCACCATGTTTCCTTTCCTAGGAGTATACACTATCTATAAATACCTTTTTTCATTTTTTGAATAAAAACACTTTTATAGTTGAGTGGTAACCTCACAACTTCTACCATACAAAAATCACTTACACCGTACCAAAATAAAAAAAGTGGAAAACATCACCAGTACACAACCATAATATTCAAATTCAGAAAAAGAAAATCAAAATCAGTGCATATCATCATCACCACAATCTATGATCCACCTTGAGTTGTACACCCTATACAAAAGTTACCATAATCATCATCATTAATTCCCCATCACCAGTGAATATCTAAAATAATATATACGACATCACTTCAGAGAACCAGAAACACATTGAAAGTCATCCACCGAAAACCACAATCATTATCATGAATAAAGTATCCAACATCAGATTACCCCATCCATCTAGAATCACCAATAGTAGGCATAGACCATTAAAATTGGAACTGACTATGATGTCTTGGGTGAAAATAGGATTCAAGAAACCAAAACAAACATAATCATTGTCTTCATGGTCAGACCTCCTGAAATGTCGACCATTGTTCAAACAACACCATCCCAAAACCACAACAAGAACCATCACACCATGCTGACCTAGCTTGGTGAAAAATTACATGATGGAATAGCATAGTTTAGAGAGTTCAAGCCTTAACAGGGAGTTGTGACCTTCAACTGGACAACAAACCACTTTCTTCAGAACCACCAACAGAAAAATTGAGACCATCGGGCCAAAATAGCATAAAAAAGAAAAAATTATTGAAGAACCACCAAGAATGTCCACTAACTACTAGAAAATGTTTTTAATGAGGATGGAACACAATAACACTGCTAGATCATTTGATTCTGCCAGCAACCATAATGATGGACAACACCAGTCGAAACGAACCCTCAACACTGAAATAATCCTAGAACACCATTCCAAGCCACCAAAAACACCTTTATACCAACCTAATAAGTGCTCCAACACAAATAAATGGGTAGAAAGAGTAAAGGATGAAAAACATTCCCATAAGGAAGAGACGCCAAGAAAAGCTACCACCAAAAACCCAAACCACCAGATCATATTTGTGACCAAAAAAGAAGGAGTTTTATCACAAAGATTCATTTGATAAGAGAGCTCTTACAGTGGTCAGGGAAAATTAAATGATTGGGAACATCCAAACAATAGGGAACCAAAAAAAACCAAATAGCCCCATTAACAATCATGAGAGAAAAATAGAGAGGAAAAGAAGTAGTGTCTCAGATATAGGAGAAGGAAAAGGTGATAAGGAGAGGACCTAATCATCCTAAGAGATTAAAATAGAGAGGAAGTTTAGGGTAATTACATATGGTGAAGATGAATAAAATAATAGGGAATATAGTTCCTCCAAATCCTCATAGTGAAAACTAATGCTATCGGCTCTAGGTCATGAGTCGCATAGTTCATCTCATGATCTCTCAACTAACACGACCCATACATGATAATTGTTTTCTTCTACATCAACACACATCCGATACCATCTCCATAGAGAAATAAATATATTATGTACCTCATTACCTCCTCTGGTAGTCTCAAAATATGATCACTTATCAGCCTCAACCTAAACTCCCCAAAGGCTCTCTGGCACTACTCAGTCTAGGTAAATGAATTTCCTTTCCACATCAAGATGGCCAAATGGGTTTCAATCCTAAAGAATTATTATATAAACCTTCTATAGTACCCTTCCAAGCTAGGAAATTCTAAATCTCTAACCTGATTTTGTGTGGATCCCAATAAATCATTGTGTCGATTTTCATCTGGTTCATAACTAATCCTTACTCAAAAATTACATTCCATAGAAATTGAACCTCATAGATCTAGAATGGGAACATTGAGAGATTACCATAATTTTGATTCTCCTGAAGTAATTCTAGGACCATCCTTATGTTTTATGCATGGTCCTTATCTGACATAGATTATAGGAGTATGTCAAAAATAAAACAACAACAAATTGATCCAATTATGGATAGAAGATATGATCTATCAAATCCATAAGTATAGAAGAAGAATTCATCACACCTTAAGGAATCACAAGGAACTCATAGTGTCTATAGAGACATCAAAATTAAATCATCAAAATATCATCCTCGCAAACAATCAACTGGTGGTAGATGGACCTGATATTGATCTTCAAGAACCATCTCTCACCTCATGAATAATTAGATATGTCTTAAATCCATAAAGGGGTAATTTTTCTTTACCATTTTCTATATCAGCTAATAATATTTCAAACAAGTCTGAAAGCTCTCATCTACTTTTTTCATGAACAAAACTCTAGTTGCCCATGGAGACACATTGGGTATGATAAAACCCTTCATTTTAATATCCTTAAAATGAAACCATAGCTTGGGAAGCTTGGTAGGGGTCATCTAATATGACACATAAGATATAAAAGTATTACTAGGATTAAATTTGATGTAAAACTCCATCTACCAACTCATAGATAGTTCTAGAATGTCCACAGGGAAGACATCCATATAATCCTCCATGACTGAAGGAATACAAATTTCTGAATAGCCTACTCCAATAAAAGATATACTCGCCAACTAATGGGTGATGAGTTTGTCCTCTTCATAGAAACCTCTTGTTATTCCATGAGATCTCTCTTACCCATAAAAGAAAATCTCATCCCATTATTATGATGGAATCAGACTCATCAGTGGTGATAGTCAATCTAGGCTTGGACTTTGGAATATTAGTTCATACAGAAGATGAAATCATAAGGTTTAATCATGACGACTAAAGGTTTCCATGCAAAACGTTCTCCACCAAGTGATGGATTTCACTACTAGTAGATAAGAGATATAGATTAATTGTTCCACTTAGGAACCTCAAGACAGAGTTGTTGGGATAAATCCACAACTGGGAGCTCTAGGTCTTCTACCAGGAGTAAAGAGATGAAGTAATGACTCACACCTATGTCTTATAGTAAAAAATAAAAATTAGGAAAAACATATATTGTATCTTTAATAATCTCGTGTGCTGATGAGTTATATCCATCCATAGACTACAGTTTATCACAACCCCGACCGCCAGCTCCCTAAGAATGATGTGGGCCACCTGGTGGTGGTGGTGGAAGTAGATCATAATTTCATCCACCACCCACATCTCCTCTTCTAAATCCACCACCCTAGGGGCCTCCCAAACCTCTCCTAGGATACCCTTGACCACGATGTTACCTCTTATGTAGTGGTATATCTACTATATGTCTTCCTTCCTCAGTAAGTCAGGTTTAGAAATCACTTTCCATGTGACCTCACCAATCACATGTATATTGCCACCCCTCAGTGGGATTCCCCAGTCCCATGTGTGGTCCATGTGCCGCATGACCATGTGCCCAAGTCTGGTCCTAGGAAGATCTCATTCGTTGTGATCCTATCGACCAACATCTATAGACTGTTGTAGATGACTCGGCCCAATAATGCTCACTTCCAGCTCTAGATTTCTGGAATCCCTTTGAAAGGAATCTCTCTATCACCAGAGAGCACTCTGAAACTCTAGTATATGTGGGAAGGCATAAGGGTACCACACTAGCATAGATGTCTCTATGGATACCCCGCTCAAACTTTCACGCTCGAAAGTATCCATCATGAATCATGTCGAGGGAGTACCATGTAAGATCAGTGAACCAAACTTAATACTCAAAAATGGTCATCCATCCCCATTGTTTCTCAAAAATATGATAAATATAAAATGTGAGCATGTTATGAGGGGTATTACTCTTCATGAAACAACTTCTATAAGTTAGTACATGAGAGAATCGACCCATCATGCATCTGCGTAACTAGGCTCCACCAGCACCCAGGTGCTCGATGGAAAATTCTAGCACTTAGAGCAACCACCTGATCATTTAATGTTAGGATAATCCTGAAAACTCAAATCACTAACACTATCCAATCCTCTGCTGCATGGGGATCTGGATCACCACAGAACCTTAGCGGCCTCTAGTGGTGGAACTCGTGGAGTGCGCAAATCCTACATGCATCCTCATCTTCCTCTGTTGGTACTATCTAATTCTCAACATTTAGGGGTGTTTATACCTATCCACATAGAGAAAGAATCTTGTGTGGTGGCCCCTAAACTGAGGACTCGTCACTCATCTGATCATCATCACATTCTAAAATTGGTAACATGGATAGCTTTCTTCACAGAGGTATCCTAAAAATTTAATCAAGACACACCATAGTTAGATGAATATATAAATATATATATGTAGAGATGAATCAATAAAGTCATTGGAAGACTAAATCCTATATAATGGATGTACCATTGATCCCTGCAACCACTTTCTTGGTATTCTGAGTTGACAAGAAGGTAGTAAGAGTCCCAGTGAATGGATATGTTAGTCACTGTACCAACACTGTGTTATCCACCCTGAAATCCGTACTCGAGAAATATAAAAACTATTAACCTAAATCCCAACCAAATCCTCATAAGGGGACAACTCTAAACATCGTCCCAAGGAATGAACTGCTCTGATACCAATATGTCATGACCCGGCTCAGCGGGGCTCGAGCTGCAACTACCCCAAGCCCACCTCCATAGTCCAGGGGTTGGAAAAAAGTTCCTAAAGAAATATATAATATGTGTGGCATTTTCATAATTTAACTTTATTCATACACACAACCATCTCTATGTAGAAGTTCATGGAAATGATAATAAAAAAATGAAACATCTATATAATAAACCTTGCATGTAAAACATATCAGGAGTATAATAGTACTAAAATGTAATTTGAAAATAAAAAGTTGAAAAATACATGCCCAACTAGAAGAATTTTCCAACCTAAAAAAACTGGAAAGTTAAATAATGAAAGATCCATGATAAAAATCTATAAGATCCGACCACCATATATGGTCAAAATGCCCCAAGGTATCCCTATGATCCTCTATAATCTCCACCGACATGTCTATCATTTACATAAGACATGACACATGTGGGAAAAACCTATATAGGGGTGAGTATATACATACCCAGTAGGACACTTCAAAAGATGAAGAGGGAGTAGTAAGAGACACAATAGGGATCGAAATATCAACCCATAGTAAGAGAGTAACAAAACCCAAAAATTTGGATACATACATACATATATATATATATATATATATATATATATTCCCAATAAAAAAGCCCAAACAATAGAGAAAGGGGATCTCCATCTCACAATCCCGCCTAGGAAAAGAGTATGTCATTAGTTCTTGAGATCCATCAATGATTTCAAACATCTTGTGTGTCTTATTGAAGAGAAATTCATGTCTTGACACACCTCATCACTATTTTCACAATCAAAGGGACATAATCACTAGGTAGAAGACTCATTATTTAATGCAATAGAAGGGTGCCACTCAATAGATAGCTAGAGGACCCATGACTTGTCTAGGTAGGAGGGTGTCATTATAATGGTCTAGGACCCATGCCCTGAATCCACATGAGATTTTCACTTGGTAGATAGATAGTGGAATCATGCCCTATACTGACAGGAGGGTGTCACTCTGATGGTTGAGGACCCATGCCCTAAACTCTGCGGGAGGGTGCCACTCAGATGGATAGCTAGAGGACTCATTCCTTGGACCCACCTAAGGGTGCCACTCTAGTGGTTTATAGAGGACCTATTCCATGTACCAAAAACAGAGCATCACTATTGTGGTCGATATAGGACTCATACCATGTCCCGGTATGAGGGTGCCACTCTAGTGTCTTTGATGATCCTGCTCGATCATTGTCATCATTAAGGTTCACCTAAAGAAGAATTACACTCAGAATATCTCAAACCCTTTATCCAAATCCACCATGAAGGAAACAGTTTTGTTATAAGTGGAAAAACACTTAGGATAGGCTACTCACTGGCCAAAATTTGAGTTTAAACGAAGGAAATATGAGAAGTAAAAGTTTCATAAAAAGGAGGTTGCACGGAATGTAAGAGGAACCACATGACATGTGGTCCCACTCTTCTTCCAGTCTATGTCCTAACCAGTTCATGATTCACTACCCATGTATCCCTACATGAAATGTAGGAGTGGACTACACAATGTGCTTTAGCAACTTGGGGCCTTTCCCGTGATCCTGGATGTGTTCATGTACCTTGGTCGTGTTTGTGTACCTTGGTCGTGTACTCTAGGAGGTGTTCTCTGGCCAGGTCAATGTACACTAGTTGTGTGTCTGGACATGAGCGTGTCCATGTACTCCCATAGTACACGTTGGGTCTCTAGCACCAGGTCACACGGTATTTGATATTTAACTCACACTTACGCAGTCAAGGGCCTACATGTTGTGTGTTATTCAGAATAAATGACATGTAGTTGGGTTTTTTTGGAGAAAACCCAGATCCACTCAGACAATTTAGATCCATCTCCCCTTGGTGAATCTCACTTTTTTCTTTCTAGATATCAATAGCGGAGGCCTCTATTCATCAATTCCAGCCCTCTGTTGGTCGAAAACTAGATTTCCATCAATCTATAATAGTTCATATCATGACTCACGCACCTCCAGTCATCTTCGGTCGGTCCTAGATCCTGAATCCTTAGTAATCATCACCCAAATCCCACAACACATCCTGATCCATCCCCAAATCATTGATCTTCTCACTGCCCATGAATCTGCTTTGTATATAGGGTTTGATCACACATGGTCCCACCCAAAAATAGTCAAATTCTGACCCTGTGGTCCAATGATGAAGAATGAAAATAAAGGTGTGGAAAATAGATAAAAAATGGAAAAACAGTCATTGTTCATTCATTCATGGATAATGAATTCGAATCGGGGATAGTCGGGGTGAGAAACATGACACAAGAGGGATTAATTTAATAAAATAAACAAATATTATATGTGGGTGTATGCAAAGGCTCGAAATGAATGTAGATCAAAAGAAATAAATAAATCATGCTCAATAATTTAATCATAAGGATGGAAATCCACAAATGATGATTCAAGTCTTGATTTGGATCATTAATTGATCAAGAACGTGCTTGCCAATGAAGGAGGAAGATTAGTTGTGTTCATTGCATCTCGATTCGCATTGATCCAGAGGCTTTTCATCATCTAATCTCAATTCACCAATGATGGAGAGTGGTGGAACCTCCTCTCAACAATCTCAGGATTATGTATCTAACCTTGATGATCTTCCATAACACTATACAAATAGAGGTTTTAAGATTAGGTCACTAAAATTAAAAAATTAAATTAAAAAATTAATTTAATTTAAATGCACCTACTATTGGTGGCTCTATCTAAATGTCTCACCCTCTACCACATATTTGGGGAAGGGATACATTGGGTTTTATTAACACTAAATAGAAATCACTAATAAAAGGGGGTCCTTTATTAGTGCTAGAAAAAATCCCTGATAAAACCACTCTTTATCATCGCTAAAAAATTGATGATAAAGGTGTACCCTTTATCAGTGTTTTTTTAGCAATGATAATGGGTAGGTTTATCATCATTTTTTTAGTGCTGATAAAAAAATTTAATAAAAAATATTATATTTTATATAAAATTATTATATATTATATTCAAAAATAATGTTATTTTGTATACATTAAATAAAAAATCGCATGTTTATTATCAGTATATATTTTTTAATAATTCAAATATATATAAAACATTTCATTAAATAATAAATATATTTTTTTAATTTTTTTTATTATATATTTATGTATTTATATATTTATATATTTTTAATTATATATTCATATATTTGTAATTATATATTTATATATTTGTAATTATATATTTATAATTATATATAAATACTTTTTAAATACGTATATTTATAATTATAATTATAAATAAATATATGTTTCCAATGAATTTATTCAATTGATGCGTGAATATAATTGACACTCATATGTTATGTATTCATCGTGAATTTTAATTCATACATTACACCCTCATTACTATTAATGTTGTCTATATATATGATGACTCGTTTATGATCTATACTTTACTCAGTATATATGATTCATTTAGGTTCCCATGAAGCTATTATGTTCTCATCAATACTTAAAATCATGATAAATATACTTAAATAACAAATATATTTATTATATTCATAATTATAAATATTTAGTTATTTATAAATACTTTTTAAAATATACTTATATAACTATAATTATATATAACTAAATATATATATATATATATATCTTTAAATAATTATAAAATTACAATAATTTTTCTAAATGAAGAAAGTAATTGTTATATTTATAATTATTTATAAATACTTTTTAAATATATTTATTTATAATTATAATTATATATATATATAATTTTATTTAAATAAAGATATGTATTTAATGAATATATATATATATATATTCATTAAAGACATATAATTTTTTTAAATGATAAATATATTTATTATATTTATAATTATATATAACCACTTTTTATAAATTTACAATAAATAAATTTATTATTATTTTAAAAATTTATATATTTATATATTAATATACAAATATATTTACATATAAATATAATTATAATTATATACAAATATTTGTAAATATTTTTATTTATAATTACAATTATAAATAAGTATATATATATATATAGTTAGAAAATTATAATAAATATATTTATACTAATTATAATTTTATAAATATATATAATTATATAAATATATTTATAAATATATGAAAATATTTATATATATATATACAAATATTTAAAGTTATAATTATAAGTACTATATATATATAAATAATTATAAAATTATAATAAATATATTTTTTATATTTATAATTATAATTATCAATAAATATATTTTTTATTTTGAGTCATAAATATAAATATATTTTTATTTATTTATTTATTTGAATACTTATGAAATAAAGATAAATATATTAATTATATATATTTTTTATAATTTCATAATTATTTAAATAAATAAATTTATTTATTTTAATTTAATAATTATTAAAATTTATTTATTTATTTGTTTATTTATTTAATTAATTATATGTATAACTATATATAATTAATATATTTATTTTAATTTAATAAGTATTGAAATATATGTATAAATTCATTTATATTTATGACTATAATTAAAATATATATGAAATAAACATATATTTATAATAAATATATATTTATTTCATAAGTATTTATTAATCATTTAAATAATTATATATTTATATTTAAATAATTATAAAATTAAAATAAATATATTAATTAAATATATATATATATAATTAAATAAATATATTTATAAATATATACAAATATTTATAAATAAATTCAAATATTTATAATTATAATTCTAAATAATATAGATATATTTAAATAATTATTAAATTATAATAAATATATTAATTATATATATTTATAAAATTATAAATGTAATAAATATATTTTTATAGTTTAATAATTATTGATATATATATTTGATTATAACTATAAATAAATATTTATTTATTATAACTATAAATAAAAATATGTAAATTTATATTTATTAAATAATTATAAATTTAGCATAAAAATTTATAAATATTTAAAATTATAGTTCTAAATAAATATGGATATATGTAAATAATTATAAAATTATAATAAATACATTAATTATATATAATTATAAATATAATAAATTTATTTATAATACATTTATAATTATAAATTAATATTTATTTATTATATCTATAAATATAAATAATTATTTATTTATTTATTTATAGTTATTATTATAAATATTTATTTATTTATTTATTATTGATTTAATATTATAAATATATATACAGATAAAAATAATTTATTATCATTATAGTTTTATCAGTGCTTTTTTAGTGCTGATAAAGGAATGTTTTATCAGCGCTTTCTATTTTAGCACTGATAAAACATACCTTTATCAGTGCTTTTTAGCTATCGCTGATAAAATATTTACCCACTTTTATAAATAAAGCCTAATAGTCTCCTCCTTCTCTTGCATGCCTCAATCTCTCACTGAAGCTGAACCTTAACACTGAATCCTCCTCCGGCTCCTCCTCCTCCTCCTCCTCTGCGGCTGTTGACTCCTCCTCCTTCGTTACCTCCGCTGTAAACATCCTCTCTGTCACCAAACCCCATCTACTGAAAACCCACCTCCTTCGTGTACTCTGTTGTCGAAGCCCACCTATTCTACAAAGCCCTTCTCCTCTGCAAACCCACCTTCGCAGTGAACCCATCTCCTCAGGTGATACCACTATGAGTCTTATAATTCTTCTCATCTCCATGCTTATATTTACAGTCTTTTAATTTGTTACTTAGAAATTGTTATCCATTTTTTGGATGTTACCTTTATGGTTTGGTTATTTTGAGATGTATTGTAATGTGGATGTTTGATGTGATAATGTGATTGTTCTTATCTTATCACGTGTCTGTTGAAAATGAATGACAATAGTTCAAATAATTTCATTCTAGGGGTTTCCAATCTAAGGATTTTTCAATGGTAAATAGGATTTTTAGGGGAATTCAATACATATTAAGAAAATTTATTATAGAAGACAAAATAAAAGCATTCAAATGTAATGCCCTGACCCCAGAATCCAAGAGCTGCTACATTATTACAAAACATTGGCTTGATTATAAGGAATCAAGTCTCAAAGGACTGATCGGTTTAGTAGTCTTGGAAAAAAGATACATACATAAGTTCAAAACTACATCTTGAAAATAAAAACAACACTAATTTATTCCAATAGAAACATCCAAGCTTCCAAGATTATTCCTGAAAGTCACTCATAAGTAAATTATTCCTATCCTGGGAAAATGAAACATGAGAAATGGGTGAGCTCAAATGACCAGTAAGATTAATCAATACAACAGAAGATAACATAAACATTAGACATGGTGAATAATTGAAAACACTTGACTTTACAAATAATAAACATGAACACTTTATGGCAGGAATATGAGCTGAGTAAATAATGTCATAATAAAACATAGTCATTTGTACTCTACGAGTTGAATAACCACATGAAATATCAATATCTAATCTCATAATTATGGAATGCATAATTCCAGACATCATAACCACATAGTAAAGGCCTTGTGCCAAGACTACAAATAATATTTTTTCAAGGCCTTATGCCAAGACACTAGTTTGTTTCATGAGACTTACCGATGCATCAAGGAGCTATAGCGGGCTCCACCTGTCACTTACTAAGTCCAATGAATTCCTCATATGAAAATTTTGAAATATAATATAAATATTCATATAAAAACTAGCATACAAAATGTCAATACTTTATCCACAAACCATGAATGGTAAACAAAATAGCACATCCACAGTCAAACATAACTCATTCAATACAATATAGAAGATTGTACTGTAACAGATTGACCTCAATTGAGAATAATGAAGGATATTTACATAGATGAAAATAATCATCAGAACTATTTGAGAGAATATCCCCCTTTTTCTTGAAAACATTTAAAAGTCGCACTATTTGTCAAAAAGTCGTTTGTAAATAGATTTTTGAATCAAAGTGTCCCATACCACTTTGAAACATTTAAAATTAATTTTAATTTTAAATCATTAATGTCCATATAAATAAATCTTTAAAACCATTTTTAAAACATGGACATTAATGAGAAATATTTATAAGAATAAATTTTTAAAACATTTAAAATTATATTTTAGTTAGAGTTCCTAACCAAATGAGAGATGCTTCATTACAAATAATTGAGGTAATAAAACTTTATAATATATTGAGAATAAAGTATTTCATTGTATAATATGTCAAAGGATAGTATATACACTATATAAAAGTGAATTGGTGCATAACAACAAATAAGTCTCAAAGGAATGTAAATTGAGATAAAATCCCTTATAAAGACAGTATCCTTAGGTAAAGGATAAATCAATTACATAATTATGTGTGACAAATATAAATACACTAATTATGATTGGATATTAAGTGTAAATAAATCAGAGGACATTCACCCATATTTTTATAAAAACAATACCAATGACTTGGATATTTAACTCAATGAATGGAAATTGAGTTAAGATCAAGTTTATATCAATGACTTGAGAAATTATAAATGGAGTGATTATGTGTATCAAAACTATATCCACAAAAAGGGTAGTGGAAATTACCACATAAATAATAAATAGTGATTCCACAAATAATCTTGGAGTAAAATAATCAATGAAGTGTGCGTAAAGCCCACTGAGTGGAAATTGAAATTTGAAATTCCCTTACCGATTTGGTAACATATGAAACATACAATCCATGAAATAAGGATCATAAAATGAAGTTGTAAATAACCATAAATTAAATTATATTACACAAATAATAAAATCATGGGCAGTACATACACCACACAAAAGGAAATAGTGGCCAATATTGCATGAATCTCACAGGAATAAAAAGTGAGATGAAAACCCCTTACTTCATTGTAATCAATCGAGTCGTATGACCAAAAGTTAATAACCACCAAATTAATCACAGAATAAAATGAATATAAATATAATCATGATAATATATATCAAATTTAAGTAGCAATACACCACATCCAATAAATAAGTAGAGAACGATGGAAATCTCACAGAATTAAAAGTGAGATAAGAAACCCCTTACCTCAAGTATGACTTGCCTTGTATGTTCCTTGATCTTCCCGAATAATAAACTTAAGGTAATTTCTACTTGATTAAGAAAATTTTAAATTTTATTATTCTTTTTATATAACTTATTACCTAGATATAAGAATCAGTTAATTATTTGAGTTCATATTGGATATTTTATCGATGTTCAGAACTTGAGTAAAAAATGAACTTGTTATAATTACAATTTTTCCATGTGGTCAAAAGTACATTATCTCCAGAATGATATAGACGATTTAGATATCATATATATATATCCATTATATATATATATATATTTATAACATTACATAACATTTAAAGATAAGAAATGAAATGTACCATTCATGGAGACGGTAAGTTGTACGTACGCATGAATGCTACTTTCATTTCTATTTTGTATTTTAATGGAATTAAAACATAATGATACATAGGTATATTATAATTCCAGTATAATATAATATATAATATCATTAATTCCATCTTTTATACATCCAACATAAGGCATTAATGATTTATATCATTTTTGAGGTGGCGGTAGTCCGCACTTCCTCAAATGAAATTATCGTGTTTTACCCATAATGGAAACCATAAAATAATTATATAAATGGAAAATACAGATGCATAAATAAAAAATAAACATAATATATATATATATATATATAATATAAATATAGTTCCTTCTTAACGGCCACCATGAGAGGCAGTATGAGATAATCGAACAATCATCGTTTCGTGAGTTGTTAGTTTTCCATCCATAGAAACAGTATGTTCTTCACCCATTTGATGGAGGTGTGTTTAAGTGTAGTTGGAATACTTCTCATAAAAACATACTAGTATATTGAGTATACTAGTTTTTTTATAAAAGAAATTAATAAAATGTGTTTAGGAGGTCGTAGAAGTAAAATAAAACAAAATAAAACAAAAGAATTTAAGAGAAAGTGTTACCTTTAATTTGGGTAACTTCCTTTGGTTTGAACCAAAAGGACTTCTTGAAGTGCCTTATGCCTAAGGTAAGGATTCTAGGAGGAAATGTGGATCATGAGAGATTATGTTGTTAGGGGTTGGATGAGCCAAGGGGCTTGAGAGGTGTGTGGAATGGGTTAGAAGTGGTGTCCTTTTATAAGGGGGAGGAGGGGCTCTTTAGGAAAGTGTGAAAATATTATTTTATTATATAGTGAAATTCGGTTTCAAAAGGTCCAAAACTAATTAAAGTCGAGGATAAGATGACTCATGGTATAAATAAAATTATCCAATAATATTTGGACTGGTTTTGGATATTATTTTAATATTAATAATCATATTTATTTTAATCATTTATTAATGAGGTAAATACTACATCATTATTGTGTCATAAATAATTTATTTTTTTTGATATCTAAAAATTATTAAAAAAATTACCATAATGTATTAAATAGTTTTATCTTTCCAAATATTAATTATATTTGAAACGATGACTTATATAACTCCATGTAAAAATTGATATACTAAACGATATTTGTTAGTATCATTTTTATCTTTACATTAAGTTAATTAAAATAAAGTGTCATTATCACAATTAAGTGGATACATGGAGTCCCAAAGTCCTCCCAAGGATGACCCTGGTCGTCCATGACTCATCCAATAAGTTTAGGACAAGTGTTAAGGTAATTTGTTATTATTATAATATTCTTTTTACCTTGAATTATCCTATTTACCTTTAATCGCGGTAAATAAAAGTCAAAAGGTACTATTCCCCAAATATTATTTTCATCTTATTGAACAAAATTTTACTTACTAATAACAACAATGTATCTTGTATTTTCATAATTCAATTCAAAGAAGTGGTAAAATTTCATTTAAATGAAAAATTCAGATTTTTAACTCCTACTTAGTGGTTTCAGTATTCATCAAAACTTGAAGTTTTTCAAAAAAAATCCAAAAAATATGCCTAAGCTATATTTGATATTCCGAATTCAAAAATGATGTCTATTTTTCCAAATTAAAAACATAGAAGTTGGATTAATTAATTTAAAATTAATTCCCATTGTCAAAACAAATAGTGTGTTTTTAAGAAACAATAACTATCAAAAGATTGACACTTGTTTATGTATAATTTCAAAGTGAAATTAATTACAATGACCAAAATTGGATTAAATGGTAAAAATATAATCTAATTACACATAAAAACCAATTTAAAATATAATTTAACCATATAAATGAATTAGATTAAAAGATATTTTTGAATTAAAATACATTATTTATCACTATTCATAAAAATGAATATTATTAGAAAAACACAATATTTCATCCAAAGTAAATTTTGATTTCTATATTCCAATGAAGAATTTTATTTTGTCAAAATAAATATGTAAAGGGGTCAAATATTGGATTTAAAAATGTTTAGCCATTAAAAGGTGGTAAAATTATTTTTTTTGAAAAAAAACATTTTTTATCTGCAAAATTGAATTTGTTCTTATAATATGTCTAAGAAACACATAATATATAAGTTGAAATTATCTGGAGTATAAAAAAAATCAAAATCCTGTTAATATTATTCATAACCGTTTTTTGAATAGCTAGTTTGGTAAGTCATGGTGCACTCTAACTCGGTGTTGCGTGTAGCGCAAGCTATTGAATTTAAAGAAAATAACTTACTATGAAATCTTGGGGTGTTACAAAAAAATCCCATATGTCAATGAACTGGATAGTAATACATGTGATGCATTTTATTCAAACATTAATGGATGCCTCCACCAACCTGTTGTAATGTATTTCATAAGTACGAGGAGAGGTCAATATATACAAAGACTCAAACTATTGAGAATGATGGTTATGCTTCCTTTTATGTGACCCATCCATTCCCTACTCACCTCTGGTCATGTATGATTTGATTTAAGGTATTGGGTAAATACAAGAGGGAGGTAACAATTTTAGATATATACAAAATGGGTGCATAAAATTTATCACAACTATTTGACATTTTTACCTTTAAACTCATTAGTTCCTACTTAATATAGACACAAAAATGGAAAGGGATGGTTCTTGTGACATGAAAACTATGAGTCTAGTTTGTGACTACAATTAAAACCCCCCATTTTGTGATGTATCTACTATATCAATTTTTTCATCTATGGTTGGAATTATATTTTTTTAGGGTGATGATTATGTATATATTGGAGAGATGGATATGAAAACTAGTTATGTAGGACCTATATTTCTATAGCCAGGTAGAATTTATAAGGCCCCGGCCTTAAACATTACTTATTATTGAATTAAATGAATAATTCAAATTTAGGATCTTTTCAGGTTTAGAGATTTATAGAATTAGGACATAACTATTACATCTCAAAAGATTACAAAGTAGAAACATCTACTCAATTTCCATTTTTTTCATAAAATAAAAAACTCTTAAAAAGAAACATGTCTAGTTCCATGTTTTTAGATAGCATGTCTTTCCTTGATCCCATCCTTGATCCTATTCATCTTTAAGTCATGTGGAAAACATTTCAAAAACTTGGGATGAGCATAAAAAGCTCAGTAAGAGATACACAAAAAGGGAAAACTGTTAGTTTTTCAAAACAATAAGTAAATCATGATTACTTTATCATAAGTAATACTTTTCACCTTGTATGAAGTAGTAAATACTCTTCACTAAATAAAAGATCATTTCTTACCTTTTTTTAACCAAAATTATTACCATAAAACCCATGTAAATAACACATAACATATAAAGGTAACTTGGGACATAAACATACTTAAATGGAATAACCATATGGTCGACTTCCACACATACTTAATGGAATAGCCATACGGCCGACATCCACACATACTTAATGGAATAGCCATACGGATGACTTCCATACCCAATGCATTGGAGGTTATAACGTAACCTCCCATCCTGGTATTCACGGCACCACTCGTCATATGTTTTATCATGTAACCACCCGTCAAATGTCCAAGTGCAATTATAAAATCATAAGACATAAAACAAATATAATGGAAAGAAAACATTTCCACACTTTGATCACAATATATCACTTAAATATATTGACATAACAAATCCATTATAAAAACCATTTTCAATACCAAAATACATAAAAGATTATATGGTATTTATTTAATTTTAAAAACATTACAACTTGTTGAGGAAGCCAAAGACAAAATAATACTCGCGGCGGCGTAAAAGGTCGTTGTGACCGCATACATTAAAAGAAACATTCATTTTTGTCGTTTTGTAAAATGCTTCATAGAAAAAAGATTCCTTTTGTATAAAAGTAAAAGTAAAAGGGGTTTATACACCGTATAAAAGAAAGTTGTGTATAAAACTAAATATGTCTCAATGAAAGGATATTGAGACGAAGTCCCTTACAAATACGGTATCCTTGGATTAATTATAAATCAATGACATAATTATGTGTGACAAACTAATTCACAAAATATAAGTGTATATTAAGTGTAAAACAATCATATTTCATTCACACATATTCATAGAACGACATATTCATAGAGTACAAGTTTATCCCAAAGAATCAAAATTGTGTTAAGAAGTTCCCTTGCAAAAATTCGACAGCCTAACGGTGTCACTTCAAAATTAAGAAAAAGGGTTGATGAGAGAGAAAATGGTATCTCATCACTTGGACATAAAATTTACATCAATAAGGATATATAAGAACATATACCAACATAATAGTATGTTAATTAAAAGACATATCAAAAGAAGTCTTTTAAAAAAAGGAGGGTGAAAGGTTCCCTTACCGACTTGGGTAACTTTCGAAACGTACACCCCATTGAAGAAGGGTCTTACAATCAATATGTAAATACCCATAAATTAAATTATATTACACAAAGAGTATAATAATGGTAAGTACATACACCACTCAAAGGAAATGGTTCCAAATGTAGCATAAATTTTGTGGGACTAAAAGTGAGATGAAAAATCCCTTACAAAAACTCGGGCGCCTAACGACGCCACTTAAAACTTCAAAAAATGGATTGATGATATCAAATAGGGTCTCTCATCATATTACAATAAAATGTACAGAAAAAGGAATATAAAATAACATCCCCCATCATAACTAATAGGAGCTTAAAATAAGTGACATAAAGGAGAGTACTTAAAAAGAAAGAGAGAGGTTAGATCTCTTACGAAAATTCAGCAGCCTAACGACGCCACTCAAAACATCCAAAATGAATTGGTGATATAAAATATGTTCTCTCATAATATGAACATAAAATTTACAGTATTAGTAATATAAAATAACATCCCAATCATAAGAAATATGAGCTTAAAAGGAATGACATAAAAGAGTGTACTTAAAAAGAAAGAGAGGGGTAGGATCCCTTACCTCAAGTCTGACTTGTCTTGTTCATTTATTTGTACTCCTGAATAATAAACTTTGGTAAATTTATAATTTCTTAAGGACATATTTTAAATATTATTATTCAGTTCATATCACATATTATAATGTTATAATAATTGGTTAATAATGTGAGTTCATATCGGACGTTTTCGTCGATGTTTGGTACATGAGTCAAAAATAAACTTGTTTGAAAATGATTGTCCATGTAGTTATAAGTAAATCATCTCAAGAATAGTATTGATGATTTAAATATCATATATATCCAGTACATATTCAATTTATACTACTCCATAACATTTGGAGATAAAAATAAATGGAATGCACCGTTCATGGAGAGGGTAGGTCGTACGTACGCATGAATGCTACTTTCATTTCTTTGTCATATTAATGGAATTAAAAATAATTGAGAGATATATATATTATAATTACAGTATAATATATATGTTATATAGGTAACATATGTTCATTAATTTCATTCTTTATACATTCCATGTATTTCATGAACGAGTCACATCACTTGAGAGGGCGATAGTCCACACTTTCTCTATGAAATTATCGCATTTACACAACATGAAAAGCATAAAGGCATGTTTTACATATAAAATTAAGAAGAATATAGAAAAAATAAATACCATATATATCATATATAAAATATATTGACATCATAATGTCCACCATGAATGGTGTTAAGAGATGATTGAACAATCATCGTTTCGTGAGGCAGAAATTCGCTATCCAGAAAAACAGTATGTTCTTTAACCATTAGACGAAGGTGTGTGTAAGTGTAGATAGAATCCTTCACATAAAAACATACTAGTATATTTAATATACTGGTTTTGTTACAAAATAAAGGAATAAAAAGAGTTTATAGGGTTGGATAAGAAAAATAAAACAAAAGAACACAAGGGAAGACATTACCTTTAAATCGGGTAACTCTTTTTTATTTGAGCTCAAAGGCTTCCTTGGAAAAGATTATGCCCAAAGGTGAGGCTTCAATGATGAATATAGGGATGTGGAGATATGAAATGGGTAGGGGTTTGATGAGCCAAAGGCTTGAGAGGTGTGGTTAAGGAGGAAGAGGTGGGGGCCTTTTATAAGAGGAGAGGAGGGGCACTCTTGGAAAGTCAAAAAAAGGTTACATTATTTTCAAATGAGTTTCTGATTTTAAAGGACCCAAATTGATATATTCAGAGGATAAGGTGATAAGGGTTCTAAATACACCCATACAATAGGTTTTATACCTGTTTAGGTATTATATTTTACATTATCCTATCATTTTATTTAAATCGTTAAATAATGAGGTAATCGATGTATCATCAAGATGTCATAAATAAATTAATTTATTTAATGTCTAAAAATTATAAAAACATATTACGATGTAGGAAATAGTTTTATCTTTCCAATGACTATTTATAGTCAAAAATATTACTTGTATAACCCCATGTAAAAATTTTTTTAGTAAAACAATACATGTTTGTGCCATTTTTACTTTTACTTTAAATAAAAGGCATTAATGTCATTATCTTACCCAAGTAGATCCATTGGGTCCCAAAAATAGACCCAGGGGTTGTCTTGGTCGGAAATGACTCATCCAATAGGGTCAGGACAAGTGTCAAGATAATTTCATTTTATTATAATATCATTTTTACCTTAAATCACACTCATTACCTTTAATCGCGATTAATAAAACATAAAAGTTACTATTCACCAAAAATTATTTTAATCTCATTGAACCACATTTTACTTCCTAATGACAACCATGTATGTCGGATTTTTTAAAATCAAATCACAGAAGTGGTAATGTTTTACTTAAATGAAAAATTAGTTTCTTTAACTACCACTTAGTGGTTTCACTATTCATCAAAAATTGAAGTTTTTTAGAAAAATACAAAAAAATCACCCAAAGCTATATTTGATACTCCAAATTCAAAAATGATTTATATTTTACAAAATTCAAAACATATATGTTGCATTAATTAATTTAATAATTAATTCCCGCTGTCAAAACAAATAGCGTGTTTTTAAGAAACAATATATTTTAAAAGATTAACACTAGTTTAAGTCCAATTTCAAAGTGAAATTAATTCCAATGACCCCCATTGTATTAAATGGTAAAAATATATTATAAATAGACTTTAATCTCAATTAAAAATATAATCTATCCATATAAATAAATCAGATTAAAAGGAGGTTTTGAATTAAAATGCAACATTTTCACTAAAAATGATCTTTATCGGAAAAATAACAAAAATTTACACAAAGTAAATTTTGATGTCCAGATTCTAAAGAAGGATTTTATTTTGTCAAATAAAACATATAAAATTGTCAAAAGTATATTTGAAAAGGTTTCTCCATCAAAATGCAGTTAATCGACCTTTTAAGGAATATTAGAAGATTTATGCTTAAAATTGGATTCATTTTCATTTTACGCCTCTATCATTTATTGGATAAAAGTAAAAATATTTGAAAAACATATATAATCATTTTTTAGTTAGTTACGTTCTTTCCCGCCATTACAATGGCCCGGCATTAACTACCATTTAAAATAATATTATTTTATTATTAGAGTGCAACGTAAGATTTCAAAGGAACTTGTTGTCGCGTATTGGGTATGCCATCGAGCATAGCGTTCCCTTTAAAGTAACATTAACATTTTATTCACAAATATGGATAAATATAAAAAATTTCATATTCTTTATTTACCTGGGGTGTTACATCCTTCCCCCCTTTTGGGAATGTGTCCTCGCAATTTTAAAATTGGGCTCGGAAACTTCATTGAAAGCCCCATATCGGAAAAGGAGTAAATTAAACTATCACTTTAAAAGAAAGAAAGGTATGTACAAAGGTCACAAGAGTTAACCCATACTAGGATTCCAAGTATGAAAATGTGGATATGGAGGAAAAAACAATGGTTCATGTTCTAATGGAGAGTGATAGTAAACATGTCTAGGAGAATGTTAACCACAAGAAAATCACAAACTTGTGATGGGTTAAACGGTATTTGATTCCCCAGTAGGAAAAGTTAACAGACAAAATTTTTGTTTTAAGTTACTCTTCATTGAGGAATTTATTTTTGAGCTTCACTAAATCGTAATGAAACATACTTACGTGTCACGTAGACTTTCAACTTTTACAAGATTCCTTAATCAAACTCATATTCTCTCCAAAAGACGAGTTTTTAAGAAGACTTGTTCGCATTCAGTGTACTATAATCAACTTCTTGAGAATAACCTAATCCACAAAAGAGAACTATATATTTCCCATGTCTTTAGATCTCAACCAAAACCAAACCAAAAAGTTTAGTACGAGATCAGATAATACCCAAAAGATATTTTTTTTACAAAAAGAAAAACTACTCCTAATCTCCAAAATTTTTCAAACAAAACCCAAAGTTAAACAAAGACCATACAATAAACATCTATCCATAAAATTATTCAATTAAACCAAACTAATATTGAAACCCAAATCTCTGAAGGATTTAATCACATAGTCTTCCAAGATAAACCTTAACATTTATCTTCAAATAATATTAGTTACTCTTAAAGTATAATTCTGAAAAGTAATTAACCTAATGACATATCCTCTATGATAGGTTAATAATTTCCATAGATAACCCAAAGTCAATTTACTCTTAATTCATAAAATCATATAACTAAAAATAATAAGTCATACTAACCAGGGACATCACGTAGTCCAGTGGTAGGCGATAAATACCAGTTGCACTTTAGTTGTGGGTTCGATTCCGCAGCTTCGTCCGACGTGACGGGTTGTCACATGGTCTTTGTGTTGTCCCTTTTCCAAAACTATATAATTTTATAACATTCCTCAAAAATAGATAAATTCATCAAAATAACCATTACATATTTTAACCTCAAGTTTATCTCATGCCTTTCGTATTCCATCATATCAAGTAGTAACCCATAATTACCTCAAAGTAAGGATCATATAAACCCTAATGGTTACCGTTATAATTATTACCTGAACTTCCACATCGAGTTGGTTCTCTCGTACACGATGTATTAGAGTACTCAACAAAGTTTGAGTGGTTAATCATGACTCCTGGATAGTTGGTTTAGAATAACCACGAGATTCCTCATTGAATCCCCTATTTCATCCAGTCTCTTAATCAGAGAACCACTATAGTTTCCTTCATACCCATTTTCACTTTGGTTCCTACTAGATCCATCCATTTACTAAAACAAAACAAATGAAAGTGTGAGTATATCAACAAAATCATCATGTACCTAAGAGGAAGATAAAAACTATGATATACTTATCCAAGTTATCTCAAACTCATTCCAACCTTCAAAAACACAACAATGACTCCATCTAAAATACTAACCATTGTGTTTAAACACAACTTGTCACTTATGCTTAATGAATACCCTAACCTCTAAAGTTGTCTAAACCGACCTATGATACCAACTATAAGGCCCCGACCTTAAACATTACTTATTATTGAATTAAATGAATAATTCACATTGAGGATCTTTTCAGGTTTAGTGTTTTATAGAATTAGGACATAACTATTACATCTCAAAAGATTACAAAGTAGACACATCTACTCACTTTCCATTTTTTTCATAAAATAAAAAACTATTAAAAAGAAACATGTCTAGTTCCATGTTTTTAGATAGCATGTCTTTCCTTGATCCCATCCTTGATCCTATTCATCTTTAAGTCTTGTGGAAAACATTTCAAAAACATGGGATGAGCATAAAAAGCTCCGTAAGAGATACCAAAAAAGCAAAAAAAAATTAGTTTTTCAAAACAATAAGTAAATCATGATTACTTTATCATAAGTAATACTTTTCACCATGTATGAAGTAGTAAATACTCTTCACTAAATAAAAGATCATTTCTTACCTTTTTGTAACCAAAATGATTACCATAAAACCCATTTAAAGAACACATAACATATAAAGGTAACTTGGGACATAAACATACTTAAATGGAATAACCATACGGTCGACTTCCACACATACTTAATGGAATAGTCATACGGCCTACTTCCACACATACTTAATGGAATAGCCATTAGGCTGACTTTCATACCCAATGCATTAGAGGTTATAAAGTAACCACCCGTCATATGGTTTATCACGTAACCACCTATCAAATGTCCAAGTACCATTATCAAATCATAAGACATAAAACAAATATAATGGAAAGAGAACATTTCCACACATTGATCAAAATATATCACTTAAATATATTGACATAAAAAATACATTATAAAATCCATTTTCAATACCAAAATACATAAAAGAGTATATGGTATTTATTTCATTTTAAAAACATTACGGATTTTTGAGGAATCCAAATACCAAATAATACTCGCGGTGGCGGAAAAGGTCATTGTCACCGCGTACGTTAAAAGAAACATTCCTTTTTGTAATTTTGTAAAATGCTTCATAGAAAAAGATTCCTATTGTATAAAAGTAAAAGTGAAAGGGGTTTATACACCGTATAAAAGAAATTTTTGTATAAAACGAAATATGCCTCAATGAAAGGAGATTGAGACGAAGTCCCTTAAAAATACGGTATCCTTGGATTAAGGATAAATCAATGACATAATTATGTGTGACAAACGAATTCACAAAATATAAGTGGATATTAAGTGTAAAACAATCAGATTTCATTCACACATATTCATATAATGACATATTCAAGGAGTACAATTTTATCCCAAAGAATAAAAATTGGGTTAAGAAGTTCCCTTGCAAAAATTCGACAGCCTAACGGCGTCACTTCAAAATTCAGAAAAAGGGTTGATGAGAGAGACAATGGTATCTCATCATTTGGACATAAAATTTACATCAATAAGGATATAGAATAACATATCCCAACATAATAGTATGTGAATTAAAAGACATAACAAAAGAAGTAT
This sequence comes from Viscum album, assembly GCA_963277665.1. Taxonomy (NCBI): domain Eukaryota; kingdom Viridiplantae; phylum Streptophyta; class Magnoliopsida; order Santalales; family Viscaceae; genus Viscum; species Viscum album. The sequence continues at coordinate 1,653,140,692 of OY728148.1, read as the reverse complement.
TTTAAAAAAAGGAGGGTGAAAGGTTCCCTTACCAACTTGGGTAACTTTCGAAACGTACACCCCATTGAAGAAGGGTCATACAATGAATATGTAAATACCCATAAATGAAATTATATTACACAAAGAGTATAATAATGGTAAGTACATACACCACTCAAATGAAATGGTGGAAAATGTAGCATAAATCTCACGAGACTAAAAGTGAGATGAAAAAACCCTTACAAAAACTCGGTAGCCTAACGGCGCCACTTAAAACTTAAAAACATGGATTGATGAGATCAAATAGGGTATCTCATAATATTACAATAAAATGTAAAGAAAGAGGAATATAAAATAACATCCCCCATCATAACAAATAGGAGATTAAAATAAGTGACATAAAGGAGAGTATTTAAAAAGAAAGAGAGAGGTTAGATCTCTTACGAAAATTCGGTAGCCTAACGGCGCCACTCAAAACTTCCAAAATGGATTGGTGAGAGAAAATAGGGTCCCTCATCATTTGAAAATAAAAAGTACAATAGGAGTAATATAAAATAACATCCCAACCATAATAAATATGATCTTAAAATGATTGACATAAAAGAGTGTACTTAAAAAGAAAGAGAGGGGTAGGATCCCTTACCTCAAGTATGACTTGTCTTGTTCATTTATTTATACTCCTCAATAATAATCTTTGGTCAATTTAAAATTACTTAAGGAAATATTTTTAATATTATTATTCAGTTCATATCACATATTATAATGGTATAATAATTGGTTAATAATGTGAGTTCATATCAGACGTTTTCGTCGATGTTTGGTACTTGAGTCAAAAATGAACTTGTTTGAAAATGATTGTCCATGTATTTATAAGTAAATCATATCAAGAATAGTATTAATGATTTAAATATAATATATATCTATTAAATATTAATTTTATACTACTCCATAACATTTGGAGATAAAAATAAATGAAATGCACCGTTCATGGAGACGTTAGGCCATACGTACGCATGAACGCTACTTTCATTTCTTTGTCATATTAATAGAATTAAAAATAATTGAGAGATATATATATTATAATTACAGTATAATATATATGTTATATAGGTCACATATGTTCATTAATTTCATTCTTTATACATTCCATGTATTTCATGAACGAGTCACATCACTTGAGGGGGTGGTAGTCCACACTTCCTCGTATGAAATTATCGCATTTGCACAACATGAAAAGCATCAAGGCATGTTTTAAATATAAAATTCATAAGAATATAGAAAACATAAATACCATATATATCATATATAAAATATAGTGGCATCATAATTGACACCATGAAAGGTGTTAAGATAAGATTGAACAATCATCGTTTCGTGAGGCAGAAATTCGCCATCCACAGAAACAGTATGTTCTTTAACCATTAGACAAAGGTGTGTGTAAGTTTATCTTGAATACTTCACATAAAGACGTCAAATTATATTGAAGATACTGGTGTTTTTAAAAAATAATGGAATAAAAAGATTTTAGAGGGTTGGATAAGCAAAATAAAACAAAAGAACACAGGGGAAGACATTACCTTTAAATCGGGTAACTCTTTTTGATTTGAGCTTAAAGGCTTCCTTGGAAGGATTTTGCCCAAATTTGAGGCTTAAATGATGAATATAGGGATGTGGAGAGATGAAATGGGCAGGGGTTGGCAGATCCAAATGCATTAGAGGTGTGGGTAAGGAGGTAGAGGTGGGGGCCTTTTATAAGGGGAGAGGAGGGGCACTCTTGGAAAGTCAAAAAATGGTTACATTATTTTCAAATGAGTTTTTGATTTTAAAGGACCCAAATTGATATATTTATAGTATAAGGTGATAAGGGTTCGAAATACACCCATCCAATAGGTTTTTTACATGTGTAGGTCTTATATTTTTCATTATCTTTTTATTTTATTTAAATCGTTAAATAATGAGGTAATCATTGCATCATCAAGATGTCATAAATAAATTAATTTATTTAATGTCTAAAAATTATTAAGAAAAATACTATGATGTAGGAAATCTGTTTATCTTTCCAATTACTATTTATAGTCAAAAATCTGACTTGTATAACCCCATGTAAAATATTTTTTAGTAAAACAATACATGTTTGTGTCATTTTTACTTTAACTTTAAATAAAAGGCATTAATGTCATTATCTTACCCAAGTGGCTCCATGGAGTCCCAAAAATCGACCCATGGGTTTTCTTGGTCGGACATGACTCATCCAATAGGGTTAGGAAAAGTGTCAAGATATTTTCATTTTATTATAATATCATTTTTACCTTAAATCACACTAATTACCTTTAATTACGATTAATAAAACATAAAAGTTACAATTCATCAAAAATTATTTTAATCTCATTGAACCACATTTTACTTCCTAATGACAACCATGTATGCTGTATTTTTTAAAATCAAATCACAGAAGTGGTAAATATTCATTTAAATGAAAAATCAGTTTCTTTAACTACCACTTAGTGGTTTCACTATTCATCAAAAATTGAAGTTTTCAGAAAAATACAAAAAATTCACTCAAAGATATATTTGATAATACGAATTAAAAAATGATGTCTATTTTACAAAATTCAAAACATATATGTTGCACTAATCAATTTAATAATTAATTTCCGCTGTCAAAACAAATAGCATTTTTTTAAGAAACAATATCTATTAAAAGATTAACACTAGTTTAAGTCCAATTTCAAAGTGAAATTAATTCCAATGACCCTAATTGGATTAAATGGTAAAAATATATTATAAATACACTTTAATATCAATTAAAAATATAATCTATCCATATAAATAAATCATATTCAAAGGGGGTTTTGAATTAAAATGCCACATTTTCACTAAAAATGATCTTTATCGGAAAAAAAACAAAAATTTACACAAAGTAAATTTTTATGTCCAGATTCTAAAGAAGGATTTTATTTTTTCAAATACAACATATAAAATTGTCAAAAGTATATTTAAAAAGGTTTCTCCATCAAAAGGAAATTAATCAACCTTTTAAAGAATATTAGAAGATTTATGCTTAAAATTGGATTCATTTTCATTTTACGCCTCTATAAATTATTGGATAAAAGTAAAAATATTTGACAAACATATATAATAATTTTTTAGTTAGTTCCATTATTTCCCACCATTATAATGTCTCGACGTTAAATACCATTTAAAATAATATTATTTTATTATTAGAGTACAATGTAAGATTTCAAAGGAACTCATTGTCGCGTATTGGGTACGCCATTGTGCATAGCGTTACCTTTAAAGTAATATTAAAATTTTATTCACAAATATGGATTAATATAAAAAATGTCATATTCTTTATTTCCCTCGGGTGTTACAGAATCATATCCCATTTTTATAGAGTAATTTTGGATGATACAGAGAAACATTAGTCTATATGTCCTACTTTAATTGAAAAGTTCTTAGATGTTTTTCCCAAGGACATCTCTAGGTTACCACCCAAGGTATATGTTGAGTTTATAATTGTGTTCTTACAAGGTGTGGAGAAAATATATATTCCAACATAGAAGATGGATCCAGTAGAGCTATGAGAGAAGAAGGCTCAATTGAACGACTTCGAGGTGAAGGGGTTCATATGAATGATTATGTCCCCTTAGGGTGCCTTAGTTTCTTCCATAAAAATTCAAATTGATTATTGATAATATTTTTGTATTATTATTGGTTATTCTAACTGATATAAATGAACTTATATCTACGTATATGTATTGATGGACTATTTGATCAACATATAAGTGTTAAAGTGTTCTCTAAGATCAATTTTATATCAAATTACCATCAGTTTATTGGGAGGTATTTTGATATACCACATACTATATTTAGGACTATGTATTTACTATATGGGTATCTGGTGATGTCATTAAGCTTGAAAAAGACAATGGGAGTGTTCATGGCTGAGATGAATTGGGTCTTACATCCTTATTTAGATAATTTTTTAGCCATATTTTTCAATCATATCATCATTTATTCCTAGTTAAGGGAGGAACATGTTCGATATCTAGTGATCATTTTTAGAAAACTTAGGGAGAATCAACTATATGTCATGATCTCAAAGTGTATGTTTTGGATTGATAATGTAACCTTCATGGGGAAAATGATATTAGTGGGTAGCGTATTTTTAGAACATGAGAAGTTTGATGTTATAGTTTATTTATAGAGTCCAAAGAATATTGTTGAGATCCAAATATTTTTGGGAATTTCCAGTTATTTCCAGAGGGTCAAGCATGATTCTTTCTAATTGGAAGTGAAAAAAGGCCTTAACCAAGAATTTAGTATGGTTACTTTCCTTAGATGTTCATGAGAGATCCTTCTAAGATATTAATGGTAGAATGATTAAAACATCAATATTAACAATAAATGATAAGGTAATGAGTATGAATTTTATTTTGATGTATCAAAAATCAGGATTTGAATGGTTCTAGTAAATGATGGTCATGTGGTTTCTTATGGTTCTAGACTGTTAAAGACAGATAATAGAAACTTCCCAAATCCTTTCTTAAATTTAGAAATAGTGGTTCTTTCTATAAGGTTTTATTGATATTATCTTTAGTGTGAGTTATTTTTGAAATACACTAATTTTTTTTTGAAATATATTTAATTACAAAGTTAAATAAACCATTGATAGCATTGATGTTTTGACTACCTATAGTCCTTTAACTTTGACCGAATGTATACCCATAAGAAGGGGAAATTTTTTTCTAACGTACCATATTGGAAGGATCAAGTTTATGTAGTATATGATTCCAGCCTAAAGTGGAATATAGTTTCCCAAATTGAAGATATTTGACTTTATGTTCAAAAGTTTCATGGCCAAGTGACACTTATGTCCTTATTTAACACTTATTCACTCCTCAGTAGTATTATGTGAGTAAACTATAGGATTTATACTATTTATTCATGAGATACTTGATAAACCTTTTATAGATTTATATTTTATAAAATATTGGTTATTTTTAATTCAGTTATCTTTTACAAAGTGCCTCCCTTGGGATTTCTGTATTTTTGAAAATGCATAAGTGTTTATTTAAAAATTATTCAAGTGTTTTGAAATGTTTCTAAAAAAATATATGTGTTCAAAATACCCTTTTTTATTTTAAATAGCTTTAAAATGATTTAAACACTTGGAATGGACTTAGGTTTCATGCCAAGTGTTTGTAAACTCACATAATTGGATTTCATACCGGGATATGAATGTATTGAAAGTTTATATAATACTGGTTTCATTTTAACAAGGGGTGTGTGAAGTTTTAAATGAAAATTTGTAAAGTATAGAGGGTTGTCAGTCATTTTAAATTATAAATATTTTTGGGTTATGAAGTTTATGTGAATTATTTAAAAAAATGAATTGGGGTTTTGTGAAAGAGTGTTTGGAAATTATTGGCTTATTTTAAAAATGGCGTGTTGTTTTAAAGATGAATTTTTGTAAATGGTTAGTTTTTTAAATGGTACTTCTACTATGATTTTATAAATAGTTTTCAAAGGACATCTAATATTCAGTTTTTCCATAATCTTTTAAGTTTATATTTTTATAGAATTAGTAAACGATTACATTATATAGGGAATAAAATTATATAGATAATAACACCATGAAAAGGGTAAAGGTATTTCAATAATTAGAAGGATTAGATTTCAGTTATATTTTCTATCCTACTATAAAGAATATAATAATTCAGATGGTTCTTCATTTGGTTTCCATTGAAGGTTTATTTTCAGAACAAATAGATGTCATGATTATATTCCTTCATGGAGATTCAGAGGAAGATGTCTATATAGATCAATTGCAATGTTTCATGTTAAATGGAATAGAAGGTTCGGTTCTTGTCTCCAATGGATTTTTTTAGGCTTACGTAGGCACAAAGATAGTGTAACTAGAATTTCAATTCTTTCATGGTATAATTAATGTTCATACAAGGTAATTTAAATAATTTCTACTATATGAAGGTGTATTATGATGAGAGTTTTGTCATTTTACTTTTGTATACAGATGAATTTCTCTTAGATTGATCAATGATAGGAAGACTGGAAGAGGTTAACATAGATTTATCCGGAAGATCCCAAATAAAGGACCTTGGTTCTGGAAGGTGGATATTGGGGATAAATATTAAAGAAAACTTAAAGCATATAACTTTTCTTAGCCTTGGTTAATTTTTATATAAATGTTTTGCGTATTTATTTTCTTAAATCTTAATATTACTGAATCAAATAGGATGAATTGAATAAATAATGGATGGATTCCAATTTTTTGAAAAAATAGTATGATGATGGAGTGAAAAGTTCATAAAGTTTGCAAAACATCTTGCATATGACCCATCACAAATCCTTTGTTTGTGTTTAAGTTATTGTTTTTTCAAGAAACATTTGTCCAGATGAGTTGGAAGAACACTTAATATGTCAAGGAATAGATCGAAGTTATTAATGTTGGAATAAAAACATGGAAAAATAAATATAGCTAGTAGCTAGGATAGCATTGTATTTTATAAATCATATGATATAATTACAAGTGTGGAAAATTGATAAGATTGTGTCGATTATGTCATTATATATGTAAATGATGATGAAGATCATATTGAGGAAATGAATCGGGTAGTTGAAGATGAACTTCTTGATAGCCCAAAATTGTTCGAGAAGTTAAATAGTTGTGAAAAGACGCAATTGTATTGTGGTTGAACTAAATATATTGAATTTTCAGCCATAATAAAGCTATATAATCAGAAATTAGGAAACATATGGAGTGACTTTAGTTTTATAGAACTACTTTCTCTCTTGAATGACATGCTCCCTGGTTATAATGAGCTCCCAAGATGAAAATATGATGCCAAATGAATGATACACTCAATGGGTATGATATCTGAAAGAATACATGCCTTCTTAAATGATTGTATATTGTTTCTCATGGAAAAAATCACTTAGAGAATGCCCAAAGAGTAGTTATTATTGATACAAGAAAGGTGAATCTGGTTCAATGAATGTTGTATGGTACTTTCCATTCATTCCAATGTTTAGGATCATGTATGGAAGTGAGGATACTATAGATAAATTGACGTGGTGTGTAGATACAGGAAATAAACATGGGAAACTATGTCACCTAAAAGACTCACCTTACTGGAAGATAATTTATCATGACTATCCTGAATTTGGAAACTAGCCAAGGAACCATTATCTTGTGTTATATACAGATGGACTGAATCCTTTTGGTTTTCAAAGCAGCACTCACAATATCTGGATAGTTATGTTGGTAAATTATAACTTACCACCATATTTATGTACGAAATGAAATTACATAATGTTATATATGATTATATTAGGACCAAAACAATCAGGTATTGATATTTATGTTTATTTGGGTCCATTTATTGAGGATTTGAAATTATTATGGGATTCTGGTGTTACATTGTATGATGCTTATAGAAATGTAGATTTCACATTGAGATTCATGTTTTATGGGATGATAATTGACCTTCCAGCTTATCCGAATTTTTTAGGATAGAGAATTAAAAGAACTCAAGGGTATCCCATCTGTGAATAAGGTACACAATCAATTAGATTTAAATATTCATTAAAACACATGTTTCTATGACATCGCAGATTTCTAAAGTGACAGAATAAGTATCGATCTTCGATGAAATCATTTTATAGAAGTTAAAAAGAACATACAACACTATCTCCACTAATAGGTGATCAAATGTTTGAGAAATTAAAATATGTGCACACTACTTTTGGTAAATCGTTTTCGAAAAACCATTTGAAAACCATTTGAAAAAAGAGATCAGTTTTTTTTAATTACCATATTGGAATTGTCTGTATGTCATAAATTTTCTTGTTATTATACAAGTTGATAAAAATGTATGTGATAGTGCCATAGAAACATTTCTAAATGTACCTGAAAAAACAAAGGATGGAATTAAGGGTAGGTTAGACATGGTTGACATGGGAATATGAGAATATTTGGTGCCAATGAAGGGTTAAAAATGAACTTTTCTTCATCCAAATGCTTACAATCTTTCCAAACAGGGGAGATATCAGTTTTCCAACTTATTGAATGATGTAAAGGTTACAAAGGGATATTTATCAAATATCAAGAACATTGTTTCAATGAACGATTTAATGTTAAATGGTCTGAAATTACATTACTTCCATGTTTTTATGAAATATATAATGCGTGTAGATTTAAATTTCAATTTTACCAAGAATGTGTATCATATATTAACCAAGATACATTTCTTCTTAAAAGTTATATGAAACAAAGTTATAGACCTAGTGAAATTTTTTACTATGAAAAGAGAAATTTACATTATATTATGTGAATTGGAAATGTTCTTCCTAAAGGTTCAGGGCGAACCGGAAGCATGGTTGGTGCGGCACCCAATATTAATTTTTACGATGATTAATGATTATTATAGGATCAATACAATGATGAACACCAGTCTCCACAGAATAGAATCAATGATTTAGATAAATACGGATGAGACCCAATAACTCTAGAGAGGATCTTTCACATCATGTATATAATTAATTTAATTAATTTCATAAATAAAATAATACATGGATCTTCGGTATTTTCTTTTTTGATTATGTTGATCGTCCAGAATGACCATTCAGGGTTATCTTGATGTGCTTTCAAGGATCCAAACTAGAATCCCTCTAGTTGTGATCCACACATGCTATAATGGCCTCCGATCGACACCACTTGTTCTCCGGGTGCTAGTGAGGCGAAGGGAGTGTCTTGTGTCAGTTGTTCTTGATCACATTTTCTTCAGCCTTGAATAACATCAATAATTCTATAGAGGGGAAGGAAGAGGATTCAAGAGATAAATTTTTTACCTCAACAATTCTCAATTCACTGGGTGTCTGGTTCGTTACATGGTGCAATAGAGGTATGTGTCTATTTATTGACATGGGGATTTGGTTACAATATTTAATTTCATAACATAAATTAAATACATTAATAACCTTAGGGAAAACTCATTCTATTATTTATAATACCACATAATTATTTATTATGTGCCAACTTTCACAAAATATAATTATAAATAAAATTTGGTGTCACAAAATAATAGTAGCGTTATTTTAATTTGTGCCAACTAGTTAAATAATTATTCACCATCTTTCAAATAATTAGTTTACTAATAGAACAGCCTTGGTCCACTCGAACTCCACTTCCATTTACTGAACACTGGAATAAATAAATAAAAAATTTACTCTATTAAATAATTTTTTAAAAAAAATTAGTAAATAAATATTTATTAAATTTTCAGTAAAATAAATAAATATATTTTACCCACAATTTGGTGAATAAATATTTATTTAATTTAGGAAATAAATTTAACTTGAATAAAATTATTCCACTATCTTGAGAATAATATTTATTAATTAAATAAATATAATTTAACCGTGACCACCAGAAATACTTAGTGTGTGACCCTCTAGGATTATTTCTCATTGGTATTAGGTAGGATTTCCTAAAGTCCAAGAGTATTGTCTAGCAACAAGTCAAGTCACCCAAGAGAAAGAACATAAAGTCACAACAATGAAATCCATATATGAACCCTCACAGTGTAATATAATCCCTTTGTTGCAATATCTCATCAAGCATGTTTCATGATAGTTTTATCAACTTTTATGCTTGATACATCGTTCTTTGACTACCGGAAATAAACTCATCGTTACACCATTGACATAGAATTTCACAAAATGGTTCTATTTCAACCGAAGGGGTGAGATATCAACTTCCATAAATGGAATGGGAAAATCCTTCCTCGACTTATCCATTAATAACATGCCACTCATGACGCACCCAATGTACCCTAATTCCTGCCAACTGTCTTTGTGGCGGTTTTAATCAGTAAATCAAAGTGCATGAGTCGTGACACGTATTAATGATAATTTTAAAATCTGAAGAACATTACACATTCTCAAAGATAGAAATATCTGATGACACCAAAACATGAGAAATTCTTACCGGCATGTCTTTTCTCATAATATCTTGTCTTGGAGATTACCAAGTGTGAACTTCATGATAATAAGTCTCATTTTCTTATGAGTACTCACACCTTATGGTCTTCATGCTATGTGTCCCATCATAGTATGTGATCCAACTATAGAACTATATTAAAGAATAATTTTATATCATTTCTAGATTCTCATCATAGTTGGGAACTTACATAACCTTATCAATTCAACAAATACTCTAGGTAATTATTACATCATAGTCATTCAGAATAATGAACAATGTGTAATAAGATTTTTAAAATTTAAATACATTAATTAACCATGTAATCAAAGTAAAACTGGTTAGTTCTAGGAAAAAAACTCTTACAAAATCCAACTTGGACTAGATCCAACTACCTTTGACTTTTTGTACCCTAGACCTCACATTGTGATCATGTTTCTGCTGAGTCAAGACATTAGTCAATGAGTCCTCCATGTTGTATTTTGTGAAAATTGTTCTCACTGCAACTTTGCCTCTCTAAGAAAAATCTCTCAAGAGATTATACTTTCAAAGAATGTGCTTTGTCTGCTGATGTGACATTGGCTCTTTTGTGAGTGCCACTACTATAGTATTATCACATTACAGTGTGATGGGATCTTTACTTCTAAGTATCACATCCAGCTCCTGGATGAAGCTTCCCATTCAAACTACTTCTTTATCTATCTTAGAAGATGTTATATACTTGGAATCTACTATAGAATTTTCGACCATACTCTTATTTGTGCTCTTCCAGTTCATTGCACCTGCATTCAATGTGAATATTTATCTTGTTTATGACTTCATGTCATATTGATTAGTCTGGAAACTATAATCTGCGTATTCTCTAATTACTTGTTCATTATCTCATCCATAAATTAGGAACATATCTTTAGTATGCCTTAGATACTTTAGGATTGTCTTGACTTCCATCCAATGGTGGTCACCTGGGTTAGCTTGATATCTGCCTACTTAACTCAATGCGTAGGCAACATCCATCCTAGTACATAGCATAACATACATGACCAACCCAATTGCTGATGTGTATGGAGTCCTTTCCATTATCTTTCTTTCCTCATGTGTCTGAGGACACATTTTATTAGAATAATGAATTCCATGTGACACTGGAAAAAATCCCCTCTGGGATTTTTCCTTACTGAATATCTTCAGTATATTATCAATTTATGTAATTTGACATAGGCCCAACAATCTCTTGGATCTATCATGATGGATCTTGATCCCATGAATATATACTACATCACCCAATTCCTTCATGGAGAATCATTGATTCAACCATGTTGTAACATACTGTAAGACTAGTATCAATTTTCATATAAGTAATATGTCATCAACATATACTATTAGGAAAACGAATACACTACCACTAAACCATTTGTAGATTCAAAGATCAAATTTGTTATTCATAAAACCAAATTTCATTGTGGCTTTATCAAAATGAATTTTCTATGATGTAGATACTTTATTTAATCCATAAATATATTTCTGCAACTTTCATACCTTATTGGAATCCTTTGGAGTCATAAACTTTTGAGGTTGTTTCATGTAGACATCCTCTTGAAGGTTCCTATTATGGAAGGCTATTTTGAAATCCATTTTCCAAATCTCATAGTTAGGGTAGGCTTCAATGACCAATAGAATTCTGATGGATTTCAGCATTTCAACTGGTGAAAAGGTTTCATCGTAGTCAATTCCTTGATGTTGTTTAAACCCTTTTTCAACCATTCATATCTTATAGGTACTTGATTGTCCTTCCATGTCTAGTTTCTTCTTGAATACCCATTTGTAACCAATAAACTTTACATCAAATGGAGGATCTAACAAAATACATACTTGGTTTTGGTACATGGAATCCATTTTAGAATTCATGGCTTCTTTCCACTTTGCAACAAATGTGCCACTTACTGCTTCTTTGTAGGTTATGGAACCATTATTATCAATTAGTAATGATTCACCATCCTCGGTAGCTATAAAACTGTAAAATTACGTTTCCCTAACCTCTCTTGTACTCCTATGTAGTTCTTGTGCCTCTGTAATAGTTCTTTCTTCCATGTGGATTTGTGAAATCTTCTCTTGTACCAACTCTTGTGTACCTTGATCCTCAGCTTCATCGAAGTCTATCTTGTTCCCACAATCTATTTTGGATATGTTCTCCCTATCAAGGAATATGGCATGTCTTTCCACCATAACCTTTTTCTCGAAGGGGTTGTATAGGTAATATCCCCATGTTTTCTTGGGGTATCCTATAAAGGTACACTTTGTTCCTCGGGGTGCAAGTTTGTTACTTGAAGAGGCCTTAACAAAAACATCGCTTCCCCACACATGTAAATTCTATAACATAGATTTCATTCCTCTCCCTAACTCATATGGAATACCATTTATCATATTAGTTGGTACTTGGTTTAGTATGTATGCTGTTTTTTGTAACGGATATCCCCCAAAGTATAATAGAATACACACTTTACTCATCATTGATCTCACCATGTCCAACAAGGATCGGTTCCTCATTTCACTCACACCATTCCACTAGGGCTTGTAAGGAGGAGTGAGTTGGTATATATGGAAAACCTGATTTTTTATTACACACATAAACTAGATTTATTACATAAAACCTTCACTTGATACAACCTATTAGATCAAGAGGTCTAGTGTCTTTGAGGAATATGAACATTTCATAACAAATTAAAACATAAAACACAATATTTTATTGAAAACATTCCTTACATGACCACTACATTCCCTCGTACTTATCACTACATGGGATAACCTAAGGACATGCATAAGAAAAAGGGTGAGATATAAAGACAAGTAAGGGAATAAACATGGAATAACATGAGAAATATAATACATGTTATTCAATAGGCATATCAATGGATCACAAGAGAAACATGAACATAAAGTCATGATAAAGCATGATAATCATAACATGGAAATGTGGCAACAACACTTGACATGGAATTAGCATGAGTCAAGGCTCATTTCACATGGAGCATGAGTAAACCCTCATTGCACTTGAATTAGCATGATTAAATCCTCATTTCACTTGAATTATCATGATTAATTCCTCATTTCACTTGATGTATCATGATACTAATATTTACTCAATGTATTGGAGCGCTATTAGGGTGCACCCTTCTTAAACATTTCATTTCATGAATAAGTGTACCACATGGATCATATAAAATGGAATAAATCAATATCATATGTTTTTTCACGATTAAGGAATGTTGAAGAAATACATGAATGTATCATTAAATATGTATCTATTCATAAATGTGAATACCTTTTATAGAGATATAGGTATGGTATTCAATACACAATAATCTTGTCTTGGAAAAACGCGGTGCAATTTCGGTAACATAACGACATGAGATAAGAATTCATAAAAATGGTTGATGGGAGAGAAATCTGTGTCTCATCATATTTACACTAAATTTAAAGTAAGTAGGGTCATATAGAAACATTTCCCAACAAATTTAATGTAATTTAGATACATAGTACAAAATAATTGGTTGAATTTAAATGAAGAGATATAAATTCATTACGGAATTTCGGCATGGTAACAGGTGTAAATGGGAGGAATTAATGAGAGATAAAGGGGATCTCTCATTATTCAAAAATTAATAGGGAAGTACGGGGGAGGTGAAAAATCATACCCCAACATTTGTTATTGAAAATAAAAGTGCATAATAATATAAGGAAACTTGGACATAAATAAGGAAAGTGAGAATCCCTTATGAAAATTTGGAATAGTAATAACTTAGGTAAGGGTTAATATGAGGAAGGATAAATAGTTACTCATTGAAATAACATCACATGGAAATTAATAGAATTATTATTAAATAATTAAATTATATCCATTCAAAATTAAAAGAACTACGTTCAAATAAGATTCTTGAATTTGAAAGGAGAGGAAAGTGAGGATCCCTTACTTGGAAGTGTGATCCCAAAGGCTTGGGTGAGTCTTGAGAGTGACTTCTTGGGATATTGGGGAACCTTGGGAGAATTCTAGAGAGTGGAGGGCAGAATTTTTACGAACTCCAAAGGCTTTGAGTGAAGATGAAGTGGGAGCTTGGGTGGGTTTATATAGGAAAAGAGAGGGAATTATTTTTTATTTAGGTTTGGGACACCACACATTAAACTTATCAAAACCACAAACTATCCCTTGGTTTTTGCCAAAGGGGAGTGGGAAAAAATATTTTATAAGGCCAATGGACTAACTTCTTAAAATAATAGGGTTTCTTAGGTGGCGGTGAGTCTCACTCTCAAGGAAATCAATTTAAAAATCTAAAATGTTTTATAAGTCTTGAAAGGGTTCACTAAAGATTTCTAAAAATAATCAAATAAACCTAAAATAATATTATTTTAATGGTAAAATACATATTGGCCGAACATAATGTTTATTTTATTTTATTACATCACTATTGGCTCTTTATGATGTCATAAAACACATTATATATTTAAACGATATTTAATTTTTACCCAAAATTTCTACTCTCATAAAATTATGAAAAATTTACTTTTGGATAATTTAGATGCCCTGAATCAAAAAATAATATTCATTTTATCCAAATAATTTTCTAAATATGTGAATTTTCACTTTTAAAATAAAAAACCGACATTTATCGAAAATTCATGGGTTTTGACAAAATAGCTTTCAAACCTTAATAAAAATTACAATTGTATTCATAATAATTATATGATCATTTATAATTAATAAAAATTAATTTACTAATAATAATATTTTATTAAAATATTATTTAATTCAAAAATCCATTAATTTATCCAAATAGATTCTTTAATTGAACATTAACTAAAAAATACTATTTGTTCTTTAAAAACTATTTAAAAGGTAACAATAATAAAATGAATTTATATTCAATATTATATAAAAAAATAATGCACATAATAATAGTGCTAGGGTCATTTTACATAACCCCTTATAACACCTACATAAGACCGAAGGGTTAGGTTCGTGATAGTGACAGACTCTTTGCGTGGCTCGGATAACATTACTCGGGTGGTAATCTCTATCAACATCCACTTCTCTTGTAGGCGGTTCCGTTCGAGCTTAACATATTTAAGCTCATCTTGTGATTTGTTAAGAGAGAATCCCAATGAATCCACCTCCTTTCTGATCTCTGAAAAATGGGCTTCGTACGGGGAAAGTGTATTGGATGAGGCCACTACTTCCTTTGTCTGAGTAAATTGGATTTGTTAAAGACCTATATTTATACTAATCATGTGATCAATGTTCAATAGCTATATTAGAAATGTTCACAATTCTTAATGGTATTTTAAAATCCAAAACATAAAACCAAATAAGTCCATACCATAAGAAGACATTTAAATATACCAAGAGGAATTTCATTAATAAATTTTTGGGTCGTTACAATTTCCCCCTTAAAAAATTGTGTCCTCACAATTTGATTACATATAAAAAGAACTCAGAAATTTAAACACAACTTTAGGGTATCCTACCCACCTACATTAATCATTCCCCAACCCTGATTATCATGTTGATGACAGAGAGTGAGGGTCCACTCAATGCAACAATACTTCAATGCATATTCAAAGTCTTCCACTTCCTTAATCTAGACGCAGTCTGTGCAACATGGATCATACCTATGGAAAATGTGATGCACTTTTTGAAAAAAATTGTTTCTAAAATATAGTTTCAAAACATCACCATGTACTAGGTTTTTGTAAAATAGTCTGATAGAGTCAGATTTGATGTTTTTGAAATGTGGTTCTTCTAATATATTGTGTACATTTCTAAAAAAACTGGAAGAAAAGACTATATATATATATAGGCTGCTCGAAGGTCTACATCTTCGGTTGCAATTCTAAAATAAAATAGTGCATTATAATCTCTATATAGGGTGAAATATTTGAAAATACCCTGATAGTACATCCCTCGTCTTGAATGGTGGGAGAGTTGGGAGCTTAACATTTGATCATATGTGAGCCATGATCCCTGTTGATTCTGTGGTGTAGAGGAGGTGTTTGATATGTCATAGAGTGTCTTGAAAAAAATTTGGACCTTGGAAAAGGTTTTGATGATATGTGAGCTTTAATTATCAATAATTATAGCTACTAAGTCCTCATGACGGGACAAGAGTGTTTTATGACGTTCTTCCCCTTCCATCTCGAAACTATCCTTTATCCTGCTGATGAAACATATCAAATTTTGAGTTACCCTCTAGACATGATAAAATTGTGATATTAAACTACTTTAAGTCTAATGATTTATTATTCCATAATGAAATCAATGTTAGGGGTAACACATAAAGTGTAATCCAAGGACAAAACAGATGACTTATAAATAGATTTTGTTTCCTTAACTTATGAATATATAGGCTTCAGTCAATGTTATACCTGATCTAATATATTCTTAGGGGAATTTTTTTATTCCCTTAATAATGGTTCATAATAAGCTTGTGAATTTACCAAATAATATCCCCCAGGGGTGTTGTAATCAAGAGTGTAGCAAGACCCAATGTCGTGTACCAGGATTCCTAGGTTCAAGCTCGAAACTCCTTGTCAGAGTTTTCAACCCTAGGTACATCTGTGTCAGAGCCACCTCTACCTGCTTGTATGCAGACATGGATGTATTTTCTTGATAATATACTTACTCAATACTCACGAAAATTTAGTTATGTTTTTATTATACTTTTTATTATCCATAAGTCTTTCACTAGAGTTTTCTAATTATAATCCCAAAAATAACTAAACATGTCCTCTGATACCAACTATGACAACCCTACTTTTTTATTACACACTTAAACCGGATTTATTACATAAAACCTTCACTTGATACAACATATAAGATAGATAGGTATAGTTTCTTTGGGTCTTATGAGCATTACATAACAACTTAAAACAGAAAACTCAACATCTTATTGAAAACTTTCATTACATAACCACTACATTCCCTCGTACTTAGAATATCACGGGATAACCTGAGGAAATTCATAAGAAAAGGGTGAGCTATAATGATAGTAAAGGAATAAACATGGAATACAATGAGGAATGAAATACATGTTAGTAAATAGTAATATCAATGGATCACAAGAGAAACATGAACATAAAGTCATGATAAAGCATGATAATCATAACATGGAAATGCGGCAACAACACTTAACATGGAATTAGCATGAGCTAAGGCTCATTGTACATAGATAATGAGTAAACCCTCATTTAACTTGAATTATAATGAGTAAATACTCATTGAACATGAATTATCATGAGTAAATCTCCATTTCACTTGACATATCATGATACTAATCTTTACCCAATGCATTGGAGCGCTATCAATGAACACCCTTCTTAAACATTTCAATTCATGCATAAGTGCGTCGCATGGATCATATAAAATGGAATCAATAAACATGATAAGATTTTTAATGATTAAGGAATGTGGAATAAATACATAAAAGTACCATTCAATATGTATATGTACATAAAGTTGAATACCATTGATAGAGACATGGGTATGGTATTCACTACACAATGATATTGGCTTGGAAAAACACGGTGCAATTTCGGCAGCATAACGGTGTGACACAAGAATTCATAAAAATGGTTGATGAGAGAGAAATGGGAGTATCATCATATGTACCTGAAATGGAACGTAATGGTGGGTCATATAGATACATTTCCCAACAAATTTAATGGTATTCAGATACATAATACAAAATAATTGCTTGAATGTAAATAAGGAGATTTAAATTCCTTAGGGAATTTCGGCATGGTAACAGGTGTACGTGGGTGGTGTTAATAAGAGAGAAAGGGGATCTATCATTATTAAAAAATTAATAGGGAATAATGGGGGAGGTTAAAAATCATACCCCAACATTTATAATTGAAAATAAAAGGGCATAACAATATAAGGAAACTTGGACATAAATGAGAAAAGTGAAAAATCCTTTATGAAAATTCGGCATAGTAATAGCTTAGGTAAGGGTTCAAATGAGGGAGGGTAAATAATTACTAATTAAAATAAAAACACATGGACAGTAATAGAATTATTATAAAATAATGATATTATAACCATTCATAATTAAAAGAAATACTTTCAAATAAGGTTCTTGAATTTTAAAGGAGAGGAAAGTGAGGATCCATTACTTAGAAGTGTGATCCCAAAGGATTGGGATGGGATTGAGAGAGACTTATTGGGATATTGGGGAGCCTTGGTAGAATTATAGAGAGAGGAGGGAAGAAGTTTTATGAAATATAAAGGCTTTTAGTGAAGAGTAAGTGGGATCTTGTGTGGGTTTATATAGGAAAGGAGAGGGAATTCTTTTTTATTTATGTTTGGGACACCACACATTAAAGTAATCAAAACCACAAACCAAAACATGGCTTTTGCCCATGGTTTTTTTAAAAGGGGATTAGGAAAAAATATTTTATAAGTCCAATGGTAGAAATTATAAAAATAATAGGCTTGCTTATGTGGAGGTGAGTCACACTCTCAAGGAAATCAATTTGAAAAGAAAAAATGTTTTATAAGTCTAGAAGGGTTCACTAAAGCTTTTTAAAAAAAATAAGACAAATAAAAAATCACATTATTTTAATGTTAAAATATATTTATGCCTAACATAATGTTTATTTTATTTTATTACATCACTATTGGGTCTTTATGATGTCATAAAACACATTATATGTTAAAACGGTATTTAATTTTTACCCAAAAATTCAACTGTCTCAAAAAATTATGAAAAATTCACCATTGGATAATTTCGATGTCCTGATTAAAAAAATAATATTCATTTTTTTCCAAATAATTTTATAAATATGTGAATTTTCACTTTTAGAATAAGTATCGACATTTATCGAAAATTCATGGTTTTTGACAAAAATAGATTTCAAACCTTAATAACAATTACAATTGAATTCATAAAAATTATATGATCATTTATACTTAATAAAATGTAATTTAATAATAATAATATTTTATTAAAATATTATTTAATTCAAAAATCCATTAATTTATAAAAATAGATTCCTTAGTTGAACATTAACTAAAAAATACTATTTTTTCTTTAAAAACTATTTACAAAGTAACAATAATAAAATTAATGTATATTAATTCTTATATAAAAACATAATGCACATAATAATAGTGTTAGGGTCTTGTTACATAACCACTTATAAGACCTGCATAAGACTGAAGGGTAAGGTGTTTGATGGTGACAGACTCTTACAGTGGCTCGGATAACATTGCTCAGGTGATAATGTCTATTAACTTACACTTCTCCCAAAGGCGGTTCCGTTCAAGCTTAACATGTTGAAGCTCAAATTGGGCTTGGTCAATAGTGAAGCCCAATGACACCACCTCCTTTCTATGCTTTGAAAAATGGGAATTGTATGGGTCAAGTCAATTGGATGAGGCAATCTCTTCCCTTGTATAAGTAAATTGGAATTCTTAAAGCCCTATATTTATACTAATCATGTGATCACTATTAAACGGCTATATTATCAATGGTCAAAACCCTTAATGGTATTTTAAAATCCAAAACATAAAACCAAAATAGTGCATACTATAATAAGACATTTAAATATTCCAAGAGGAATTTTCATTAATGAAATATTTGGCCGTTACAATCTTCACCCATTAAAAAAATTACATCCTCGCAATTTGATTACATACAAAAAGAAATCTGAAATTTAAACATGACTTTAGGGTTTCTTACCCACCACCATTAATCATTACTTAATCGTAATTATCATGTCGATCATAGAGAGTGAGGGTCCACTCAGTGCAACAATACTTTAATGCACATTCAAAGTCTTCCACTTCCTTAGTCTAGATGCAGTCCGTGCAACATGGATCCTACCTATGGAAAATGTGATGCACTTTTTGAAAAAATTTGTTTCTAACCTATAGTTTCAAAACATCACCATGAACCAGGTTTTTTTAAAATAGTCTAATATAGTCATCTTTGATATTTTTGAAATGTGGTTCTTCTAATATAATGTCTATGTTTCCAAAAATACTAGAAAACAAGACTATATATATACATATAGGTTGCTCGACGGTCTCCTTGTTCAGTAGCTATTCTAAAAATCAAATAGTGCATCATGCTCTCTGGATAGGGTGAAATATTTGAAAATATCCGGATGGTACCTCCCTCGTCTGGAAAGGTGGAAGAGTTGGGAGCTTAATATTTGATCATAGGTGAGCCATGATCCCTGATGATTCTATGGTATGAAGGAGGCGTTTGATATGTCGTAGAGCGTATTGCAATAATGTTGTACATTGGAGAAGGATTCGATGCCAGGAGAGCTTGAATACACAATAATTATAGCTAGTAATTCCTTAGGAAGGGACAAGAGTGTTGTATGAGGTTCTTCCCCTTCTATCTCGAAACTATCCTTTATCATATTGATGAAATATATAAAATTTTGAGTAACCCTCTAGACATGATAAAATTGTGATATTAAACTATGTGAAGTATAACGATTTATTATTCCATAATGAAATGAAAGTTAAGGGTAACACATAAAGGGTAATCCAAGGATGAAATGGATGACTTATAAATAGCTTTTATTTCCTTAACTTATAAATATATAAGATTCAGTCTATGTTATCCATGATCTAATATATTCTTAGGGGCATTTTTTATTACATTAATAATGGTTCATACTATGATTTTAAATTTACCAAATCATATCCCACAGTAGTATCGTAACCAAGAGTGTAGAAAGGCCTGTTGTAGTATACCATGATACCCCAGGTCAAGCCCAAAACTCCTTGTCGGATTTTTCACCCCTAGGTACATCTATTCCAGAGCAACCTCTACCTGCTCATATCCCGACAGAGATGTATTTACTTGATAAACCACTTTCTCAATACTCACCAAAATTTAAGGATGTTATTATTATACTTAGTTGTATCCCTAAGGCTTTCTTTTGGGTTTTCCAATCCTAATCCCAAAAATAAACATGTCCTCTAATACCAACTATGACAACCCTTCTTTTTATTACACATCTAAACATGATTTATTACATAAAACCATTACTTGATATAACATATATGATAAAGATGTATAGTGTCATTGAGGATTAGAAACATTACATAAAACTTTAAATATAAAACACAACATCTTATTGAAACCTTCCTTAACATGACCACTACATTCCCTCGTACTTAGCATTTCATTGGATAACCTGAGGACATGCATAAGAAAATGGTGAGATGTAAAGCCTAGTAAGGGAATAAACATGGAATAACATGAGGAATACAATAAATTTTATTTAATAGTCATATCAATTGAGAAAAATAGAAACATGAATATAAAGGCATGATAAAACATGATAATCATAACATGGAAATGTGGCAATAACACTTAACATGGAATTATCATGAGCCAAGGCTCATTACACATGGAGCATGAGTAAACCCTCCTTGAACATGAATTTT
The DNA here is from genome assembly GCA_963277665.1 of Viscum album. Taxonomy (NCBI): domain Eukaryota; kingdom Viridiplantae; phylum Streptophyta; class Magnoliopsida; order Santalales; family Viscaceae; genus Viscum; species Viscum album. The sequence continues at coordinate 1,653,119,252 of OY728148.1, read as the reverse complement.
CATGAGTAAATCCTAATTTCACTTGAATTATCATGAGTAAATCCTCATTGCACTTGACATGTCATGATAATAATCTTTACCCAATGCATTGGAGTGCTATCAGGCCGAACCCTTCTTGAACATTTCATTTCATGCATATGTGTGCCACATGGATCATTTAAAATGGAATCAATCAACATCATAAGTTTTTCCACGATTAAAGAATGTGGAATAAATAAATCAAATTACCATTCAATATTTATATGTGCTTACATGTGAATAACCTTGTTAGAGAAATGGGTTTGGTATTCCCTACACAATGATCTTGGCTTGGAAAAACGCAGTGTAATTTCAACAATATAACAGTGTGACAAAAAAATTCATAAAAATGGTTGATCAGAGAGAAATGGGTGTCTCATAATATGTAAATAAAATGGACAGTAAGGGGGGTTATATAGACACATTTCCCAAAAAATTTAATGGAATTTAGAAACGTAATACAAAATAATTGCTTGAATTTAAATGAGGAGATAGAAATTCCTTACAGAATTTCGGTATGGTAACAGGTGTACATGGGAGGAATTAATGAGATAAAAGTGGATATCTCATTATTAAAACATGAAGAGGGAAGTATGGGGGTGATAAATCATACCCTAACATTTATAATTGAAAATAAAAGGGCATAATAATATAAGGAAACTTGGACATAATTAAGGAAACTGAGAATCCCTTATGAAAATTCAGCATAGTAACAGCTTAGGTAAGGGTTAAAATGAGGAAGGATAAATAATTACTCATTAAAATAACATCAAATGGAAATTAATAAAATGAATATAAAATAATGAAATTATAACCATTCAAAATTAAAATAAATAATTTCAAATAAGATGCTTGAATTTGAAAGGAGAGGAAAGTGAGGATCCCTTACTTGGAAGTGTGATTCCAAAGGCTTCAGAGGGGCTTGAGAGAGACTTATTGGGAGATTGGGGTGCCTTGTGAGAATTATAGAGAGACAAGGGTAGAATTATGAAGAACTCATAAGGCTTTCAGTGAAGATTAAGTGGGAGCTTGGGTGGGTTTATATAGTAAAGGAGAGGGAATTCTTTTTTATTTAGGTTTGGGACACCACACATTAAACTAATCAAAACCACAAACCAGACCATGGTTTTTTACCATGTTTTTTCCAAAAGGGGAGTAGGAAACAAAATTTTATAAGGCCAATGGTAGAAATTTTTAAAATAATAGGGTTGATTATATGGAGGTGAGTCACACTCTCAAGGAAATCAATTTAAAAAGCTAAAATGTTTTATAAGTCTTGAAGGGTCCACTAAATCATTGTAAAAAAAATAAAACAAACATAAAATCAAATTATTTTAATGGTAAAACATATATTATCCGAACATAATGTTAATTATATTTTATTACTTCACTATTGAGACTTTATGATGTCATAAAACACGTTATATATTTAAACGGTATTTAATTTTTACCCAAAAATTTGACTGTCTTAGAAAATTATAAAAAATTCATCATTAGATAATTTCAACATTCTGATTCAAACAATAATATTCATTTTAGCCAAATAATTTTCTAAATATTTGAATTTTTTACTTTTAAAATAAGAATCCACATTTATCGAAAATTTATGGGTTTTGACAAAAACTAAATTTCAAAACTTAATAAAAATTACAATTTTATTCATAAAAATTATATGATAATTTATACTTAATTAAAAGTAATTTACTAATAATAATATTTTATTAAAATATTATTTAATTCAAAAATCCATTAATATATCAAAATAGATTCCTTAGTTGAACATTGACTAAAAATTATATTTGTGCTTTACAAACTATTTACAAAGTAACAATAATAAAATAAATGTATATTCATTATTATATACAAAAATAATGCACATAATCATAGTGTTAGGTTCTTGTTACATAACCCCTTATAACACCTGCATAAGACCGAAGGGTAAGGTGTGCGATGGTGACAGACTCTTGGGGTGGCTCGGATAACATTGATCAGGTGGTAATCTCTATCAACTTCCACTTCTCCCATAGGTGGTTTCGTTTGAGCTTAACATTTTTAAGCTCATCTTGGGCTTGGTTAAAATTGAAGCTCAATGACGTCACCTCTTTTATGAGCTCCAACAAATGGGCTTCATAAGGGGAAAGTCTACTGGATGAGACCATCGCCTCCTTTGTCTGAGTAAATTAGATTTGTTAAATCCCTATATTTATACTAATCAAGTGATCACTGTTCAACGACTATATTAGAAACAGTCACATTTAACAACGGTATTTTAAATTCCAAAACATAAAACCAAATAAGTTCATACCATAAGAAGACATTTAAATATATGAAGAGGAATTTTCATTAATTAATTTTTGGGTCATTACAGGATAGGTTCCCAAACTCCAATAAGTAATCAAAGAAGACTTGATTAAGATATTCTCCACCTCAGTATGAATGGAATTTCTTAATCTTCTTACCAAGTTGGTTCTCAACTTCATTATTGTATTATTTGAACTTATCAAAATAATCTGACTTATACCTCATTAAGTATATATATCCATATCTACTAAAATAATGAGTAAAAGTTATGATGTATGGTTACCCTCCCCTTTCTTCAACTAGAAATGGTCCACACACATCAGTATTAACCAATTCAAGATGTTATTTATCCCTTTCACCTTTCCCACTAAATGGGGGTTTTGGTATTTTACCTTGTAAACATGTAAGATATACGCCAAGTGGTTTTAGTTCGAAAGAATCTAAATATCCATCTTAATGTAACTTTTTCAAGCATTTCTCATTTACATGACCTAGTCAGCGATGCCAATGTTTGGTGTGATATGAGTCATGTGAAGTATCTTTGTTATCTATTTCCATTACTTGGTTTTTGTAATCCAAAACGTAAAGACCTTTGTATAAATATTCCCTATGAAAAAAAATTCTATCTTTGTAAAAGAATAAACATTCATTTACAAACATGAAAACAAATCTATATGTATATAATATAGATAGTAAAATAATGCTTTTATTAATAGACGACACATAATAACAACCCTTTAACACCAAGATAATTCCAGTTAGCAATGTGAGGTGGTAGTCCCCAACAACTACCGTAGCAAGTTTGGCTCCATTGGTTTCTCGTAGATCTACCTCTCCTTAGTCAATCTTCATGATTCTACATGGTTCATATATTTGGATACATATGTGAGCACCACAAGATTTATCTAATACCCAATTTTTAGAAATAGATAGATTTCATTTGATAACAATTGCACCTGAATCTTCCCCTTGCTTCTTAGGCTAGGTACCATTATTTTTCCAGTGGCATTTCTTGCCACTTGTGAAACAAAAAACCTCTAGTTCCCTTGCCTCCCCTTTGATATTCCTTTTCATGGAAGGTCATGAAGAAGCTTTGGTCTTAAATACCTTCGCCTTCTCTTCCCTCTTATTCACCATAAGGATAAAAGGTTTTTCACGCCTCATATCTTTGTCCGCTTTGTAAATGAGGATAAGAAGATCAGATAGAGACTTCTCAATGTTTTTCATGTTGAAATTGACAATAATGTTGGAGAAGCTCTAAGATAGTGATGAGAGAATGAGATCAGTTCCCAGTTCATTGAGGATTTTAAATCCTATAACCACCAGGAACATAATGTAGCTAATAAGTGAGACTACCTGAGGCCTAGTTGGGGAACCCTTTCTAATATTACTCTGAAAGAGTGCCTTGGAAATCTCAAACCTTTATTGTCTTGATCTCTCCTAGTAAAGACCATGTTGGTGCTCGATCATGCTATAAGAATCCATGTTTTTGTGAGGTTTCATGATCTCACTAGATATTGATGATAGTATGAAACATTGAATGTTGACCACATCATTTATATGTTTCTCATATACCAGTAAATCTTCATCACTCTCCTATTTGGAAGGAAGATCAGGTAATGTTGACTCCAACATGTAATACTTCTGTTTGTGGCATAGGGTAACCCGAAAGTGTCTAAACCATTCCTATAAGTTACTTCCAGTGAGGATGTTGTCTTTATCTATAATTTATCATAGGGATAGTGTGGTCGACGAGCTTGTCAATTTTATTCAACAATTAAAAGAGCATATCATTAGTAATTTCTTGATTACATTTTTATGAGAAATAATAAATCAATTTTATTAAGTCTCCCACTATTTTATCAACTCCCAAAAGACCTCATCATTGAACTCAAAATGTCCATTTTTCATGACATACTAGTTCCAAGGATCCATATTCCCCTTAGAATAACCCCAAAAATGGTTGTTCAAGCTATTTGAAGGTATTTATGTAGGTAGGTCATTACCAACTGTGGGCTTGAAACTCCTTGATATTTTGAGTGGACTCCCCAATCCTGAAATCCTGACTTTGGATTTCCTAAACTCTTATATCCAATATTACACCAAGTCTAGCAAGGGTTACTCCTATTAATGTAATATGGTTAAGTCAATATGAAACCATTAATAATGGATTTCTGTATATAAGTAAGTGTCCCAACAAGGGTTGGTCAAACATTGTTTTATTCAGTTTTTCCTTAATCAAGTAATTGAAGGCTTGGTCTGACTTAATATTTTATTTGATGGATTTTTATCTCTTATACATTAATTTATTATTATCATTATCACATGATTGTTAATATTAACTAGAACTTACTTAAGTGATTAACCATGTATTGATAATAGTTACCCATAAGCCTCATTTATTTTAGTTCCATCTTGCATGCTTGTTTAATACCTTAATTATTATTATTATTTTATTTTTTTTAAAGGTTGGGGATGAAGCCTCATTTTATTATTAAAGAAAAGAAAATACCTCTTTAACTAGGTAGAGGGAGACCCATTACATAGCCCGAAGGCCCAGTGGGCATTTATCCCATTACATGACCCATAGGCCCATTTTTTGGCCCAAAGCCCATTCTGTGAATAGTACTGCTACAGTACCCGCGTTGCTACATTACTGCACAGTACCCGCTGCTGCTACAGTGTTCTGTCGTCGCTACAGTGACCTGCCGCCGCTACAGTGCCCATCGTTGCTACAGTGTCGCCGCTGCTACAGTTTTGTTATAGTATCTGCGCCCAATGGGTATTGAACCCCCATCTTTCATGTATATTTAAGGGGTTCTTACCACTAAGACAAACCCCAACTAAAATAATACATTAATTATTCGATCGTGAAAAACATCAATATTGATAAACCATGAAACTGACCGAAATAAAACAAAGAAAAGGGGATGATCATGAGATTTTCTAATGGATAGTTTATCTAGTGGTTGATAAACTAACTCTGACCTATGGGAGAAATACCTTGAACCTTTTGGGTTCATGTTTATAGCTTTCCACCTGTCCACCTCTGTATCAAATGGGATTGGTTTCATCTTGAATCCAGCTTGAATTGTCTCCTCTATCTTGGGAGTTCCATCCATTACATATGCTTTTAAACTCGCACATAGGTGAGGGGTAAAAAGGGGGGTTTACATAAAAGAAACCATGGGCACACATTCTCTATATATTAATGAGGAGAGATGGCTCATACGCCCACAATTAATTTAATAAATTAATTAAAAGGAAACCAATCACATAAAAAGGTATTGGTCTAGCTCATGATCAAACCACATACATGAAAAAAGTTACGCATTTAATAATAATAGTTTTCAATTATTTAATCGTTCTTATTAAGATGAATTGTGCTCAAATAGATTAATTATTATCTTTAATTAATCAATCCGTTTATCTTAATCCTTTATTTAATTTCCTTGAGATTCTAATCCATCATAATTTTAAACAAATAAATTCATTTAAAATTATCTTTGTACATAACTTGTACCTTAGAAGCAACCCGGTGAATTCCTGTTCATAACTACCCAATAAGGAGAAATGAACATTATGAAGATATTAAATTAAAAACATATGAATAAAGAACCTATCATGTGTTGTGCCTCAGATTTACGCCTGCACCATGGTACACATGGCAAGGGTTTGTATAATATAATAATAAATTTTAATAAATCTGCATAATTTTGATGAGTATGTGGTGTGTAGTTCCAACTACACATCGTGTAATATCATTCACTGTCTATCTTAAGTACACGCCTGGGGATATGGAATGTAAATGTATTTCAAAAATCTTCAGAGTACATGGCATGTCCAATGGTTCACACACCATGTAGTATCCACGTTACGCGGTCTCCATTCGGGAATGTCGTGTACATGGTCCAACCCTAACCCAAAGGGACTACACGCCGTGTCCAGTGGGCCACACTATGTGTAATCCGGAAACCATGTTTCACATATTCTAGGTCAACACACAGAGTCTTTATAACTTAGAAAAAATCCAATGACATGGCTTGGTTTGGCGGACCAGTATCAATGCATTGAACCTTGATACAAGGTGTGTGAATCCAACTACATACCGTGTATTCTGGTGTTGTATGGCCAGGAACCTTTGGTACCACCGGATGAGATCTTCTGTTTTATTTTAATCAAAATTAAAAGAAAATATTGTTTTTCTAGTTCTTGAAATCTATATTATAAGAATGATTAACCTTGAATTGAAAAACTAAATTATTAAACCATAAATCATCAAAAAATTATTTAAATAGTAATAAACTATGATGTAACCACTATGATACCACTTGAAGGTTTAGGGTGCAGTGGAAGTGTGGTTGGTGCAGCACCCAACTTTAATTTTTACCAAGATCAATGATTATTCTGGGATCAATACGACGATGAAATCCAGTCTCTGTAGACTAGAATCAAATATTTAGATAAATAATGAAGAGACTCGAAAACTTTAGAGAGGATCTTGCACATCATGGTTATAATTAATTTAATTAATTTCATAAAGATAATAATACATGGATCTTCAGTATTTTTATCATTGATGATGTTGATTGTTCGGAATGACCCTTCCGGATTATCTTGTTTCTCTTTCAACGATCCAAACTAGAATCCATCTAGTAGTGATCCACACGTGCTCCAATGGCCTCTAATCGACACCACTCATTCCCTAGATGCTATTGCGGTGAAGCTAGTGTCTTATGTCAGTAGTTCTTGATCTCTTGTTCTTCGGTATTAAAGAACGTCTCTCATTCTTGAAAGGTTTAGGAAGAGGATTCGAGAGAGATTTTGTTTATCTCAACAATTCTCAATTCACTTGGTGTGCGGTTCAGTACATGGAACAATACACATATGTGTCTATTTATTGACTTGGGGCTTCATTTACAATATTTAATTGTGTAACAGCAATTAAATGCATTCATAATTGTAGAGAAAACCCATACTGTTAAGAATAATACTGCATCATTATTTATGGTGTGACAACTTGTGCAAAGTGGAATTATAAATAATATTCTGTGTCATAAAATAATAGCAACGTTATTTTAATTTTTTCTAACTAGATAAATAATTATTCACCATCTTGAAAATAATTATTTTATTACCAGACCAGCCTTGGTCCACCTGAGATACGATTTCATTTATTTAACACCATAATAAATAAATCAATAATTTATTCTCTTAAATAAATATTTTATTTACAAACTAGTAAATAAATATTTTTTAAATGTTCAATAAAATAAATAAATAAATTTTACCCACAATCTAGTGAATAAATATTCATTTAATTTATGAAATAGTTTTAACTTGAATAAAATCATCCCATTGTCTTGAGAATATTATTTATTAATTAAATTCTAATAGAATTTAACCGAGACCACCAGAAACACATAGTTTTTGACCCTCTATAATTCTTTATCATTAGAATTAGGCGGGCTTGCCTAAAGTCCAAGAGTACTATCTAGTAAAGGGTCATGGAACACAAGAGAAAGAACTTAAAGTCTTAAGAACAACTTCCACATATAAACGCTCACTATGTATTATAATACCTTTGTCGTAATATCTCATGAAACAGGTTTCGTGATAGTGTCATCAAATTTTATGCTTGATACATCATTCTTTGACTATCTGAAATAAACTCATCATTACACCATGGCCATGGAATTTTTCACGATGGTTCTATTTCAATCAATGGTTTGAGATATAATCTTCCATAAATGGAAGATAAAAATCTTTCCTTTACTTATCCATTAATAACATGTCACTTGTGACACACCCAACGTACCCTACTTCCCACCAACTATCTACATGACTGTTTTTGTCAGTGAATCAAAGTGCGTGAGTCTTGACACATATAAATGATAATATTAAAGTCAAAGGATCATTACACATGCTCACAGATAGAAATACTTGATGACACCAAAACTTGTGGAATTCATACTGGTGGGTCTATTATCATAATTCCATGTCTTAGAGATTACCAAGTGTAAACTTCATTAGAGGAAGTCTCATCTTATTATGAGTACTCTCACCTGATGGTCTTCATGCTATGTGTACCATCATAGTATGTCATCCAACTATAGAACTATGTTAAAGAATATTGTTATAGAATTTCAAGGTTCTCATCACAGCGGGGAACTACCATGACATTATCAATTCAACAAATACTCTTAGAAATTATTACATCATAGTCATGCAGAACAATGAACAATATGTAAGAATATTTTTAATGTTTAAATACATTAAATATCCATGTAATCAAAGTACATCTAGTTGGTTCTAGGACAAAAAATATCACACTTCCCACCAACATTCTTTGATATGATAGTTCATTTGATTATTCACTTGGTGAGAGATATTCTACTATGTGGACTATACATTATATATGGATGTACCCCAAGGAAATCCACTAAATGAAGTAGAAATATTAATTTGGTTTACCAAGGGCATGGTGGATTTTAGTTTACTATATAATGAAAAAACTCATCAATAGTTTTTGGTATATACATATATAGATTGTGCCAGTTTAAAAGATGATAGAAAATTAGCATCATTTAGTGCATTATATCTTGGTGGATTGTGTATTTATTGGCTAATTAAGAAATAGTATTTCATTTTTTTGGCACCCTATAAGTAGAATATATTATTCCTACTCAAACATGCACTTAGTTTTTATGGATAAAGAATTATATCGATGATATGAGAGTTGAATTGAAGTCTTCGACTGGAATACATTATGATAATTCAAGTGCTATAAATCTAACCAAAAATAAAATCCATCAAGAATGTTAAAATTATATTGAAATCAACTATCATTTTACCAAGGAGAAGGTGGAGCATGGGATAGTGAAATTGGAATATGTGATTAAATAACAACATGTTTAAGATAGTATAATGAATTCCATACCCAAAGAAGAATTTGAATGGCATCGACTAGCTCTTAGAGTTCATTTGAATCCCCACATATAAAAAAGCATGTATATGGGATACCCTCTCCCCATGGTATGGTGTGTTTTTCATATGTGATGATAAGTGTTCTTTACTAGGTTTCATACCAAAAATGAAGTGGCCTTTGGGTTCATTGATGATTGGGGAAAATTTTTCTTAATTAAGAATGAAGAATGTGGAGAAACATATAAAGAGAGAAGTGAAGTATAGGGAGTTTTCAATATGAGGATGTTAAAGTAGTTCTTTTAATGAAGATAAATCACAAGTGATGTTCATGACGATAGAAGTTTATAATCTATGGATGAAGAATGGTGTAATATTATGTGCCACATTATATGTTACAATTGGTATCGTGAAATTTTCATAAAGTGTTATCAAGAATAAAGTGATTAATTAATGAACATTACATGATACTCTTGTTTCTCAAACCAATAATGGATCATGTGGTTTTGTGAAATATTTGAAACTTCAAAAAATTGAAGTTGCACAATATAGGGAGAGTTGTGCAAACCCACATAATAGAGTTGTAGTTATGAGAAGGTAGTGAGTTATGTGCTAAAGAAAATATCAAATCATTGAAGTTCATCACACAAGGTACTTTTCATGAACACTCACAGGTGCATAAGGTAGTTGCGTGAAGGATCGATCATGTCTATAAAAATGTGACTACCCACCACCCCACCCCACCCCCAATTTTAGTAGCTCTAAACTTATAGAATATCATGGATATGAATCGTGTAAGTGTTGGATGAGGTAATCACTCATATATCAGTTGTGCATAGAATATGAATTGTGTCTATAAGACCTGGTTACTTTCATGACAATCTAACTATTGCATGAAATATGATAGTTTCATAATGAACTCAATAGTTTCACAAAAGATAAATATTCACAAAAAAATATAAATGTTGTGTTATTGTTGATAGAGTTGTGTGCAAGTTATTAAAAGGTTATATGAAAGTTAAATTTGTGCGAACCTATAAGGGATTGCCTAATAATTCTATGGTAAAGTTGTGTTCATCTTGGAATGAAATTAGAGCTTAGTGATGCACTAAATGAGGCCTATAAACATTTATTCATGTGATCAAAAGAATAATATTCAGAAGGCGTTGTGAGAAAGCTTCATTTGAGAGAGTAGTGAGCTTTAAAATTGTGATTGGTTGTAAACCAGGAGGGGTAATGAGTCTACTCTAAACTTTTTCAATAGTACTGTGCGTTAGTGGAATTGGCACACAGTCTCATTGAATTTGTATCCTCCTTAGACATAACTCAGTGTGAGTAAACCCAGTAAAACTATTGTGTCTCATGCATGATTTCATTTATGCTTATACATTGCTATGGGAAAGGGAGAGAAGAGTGTTGTGTTTATTGATTAAATAATATCTGAAGGTCCAGTAGTCACAACTACAAAATTGGCCTTTAATAGCATTGGCCTATATCAGCACTAGAAAAAAATGTTGATAAATGTGCCCTTTATCAACTATAAAAACACTAATAAAGGGGACCTTTTATTAGTTCTTTTTTTTAATGCAGATAAAATCTACCCTTTATCAGTGCTTTTTTAGAACTGATAAAGGGTTTCCTTTATCATCACTCTTTTTTAGTACTAATAAAGGGTGACCTTTATTAGTGCTTTATTTTTAGCACTGATAAAGGGCACCCTTTATCAACACTTTATTTTTAACGATGATAAAGGGTTTCCTTTATCAATGATTTTTTAGCACTGATAAAGGTCTTGAATAAAATGAAATAATTAAATAAATGAAAAATATAAATGTGTATATTAAAAAAAGTATTAGAAAATTTATTTATTAAAAAAGTATTGATAAAAATGAATAAATTTAATATACATATATATAAATTATAAATACTAATAAATAGTGTATATTAAATATATAGATATATAAAATGAAGAAAATTAAATAATAAAAAATAAAAAATATAAATGAGTAAACTGAGAAAATTATTAAATATTTTATTAATTAAAAAATTATTGATAAAAATTAATAACATTAATATACATATATATAGATTATGAATATTAATAAATAGTATATATTAAATATAGATATATAAAATTAATAAATTCCAATAATTAAGAAAAATAAAAAAAATGAATAAATTTTAATAATTAAACAAAAAAATTAAAAATGAATAAATTAAAAAAAAATTAAAAAAATTAAAACTGAAATGGTTATTGATAAAATGAATAAGTTTAATATTTATATAAATTATAAATAACAATAAATAATATATATTAAATATTAATATAGAAAATAAATAAAATGTAATAGTTAAAAAATATTAATGTCATATTCATTTTTAATGGTTTTTATACATAGATATTTGTTAGTACATTTAATATAGAAATATATTCATTTGTATTCCTATATATATATATGTATATATAATACTTCCTAAAATATGATTTATATAATACAAAATAATTATGCTTTACATTTAATAAATTATAAATTCCATGCTGAATGATTTATAATTAAAAAAATAAAATTAATTAAAAATACTGACTAATTGCATCAAGTAATGGACAAAATTGAATGTCATTTTGTCTTTCAATTTAACATATATCAAACGCGTGTTAAATTTATTTCAAATACATATATTTAATTAATGAATTTTTATATACAACTCACACACAAAAATATTTACGTAATTAATGAAATATTATAAAGAAACACATACACCTAATATTTATGTAATTTATTCAAATTTTAGTATTCATTTTAGAATTTCATTATAACATAATATATTTAATATATTATATCAATAATTAGAAAATTTTGTTTATTTATTTTTAATATTATTAGAGTTTGGTATTAATTCATTTTTAATACTTTTTATTTTTTTATTTTTTTGGGAAATTAATCATTTTTATTATTTATTTATATATTTTTATTTACTATGTTTTAATATTTTAAATTTTTATTCATCTTAATTCAAAATATATCTATATTCCTTTAATAATTTATATTTAATTAATAAAAATTATCCATTTTTTCAATATTTTTTAAGTGTACTCAATTGTAATTATTCAATTTCAATAATTATTAATATGTGTGTTTTGAAGATTATATATTCATTAATAATATTAAAAATATTTTTGAAAATATTTTTATAAATGTATATTTATTATATTTGTAAATTTATATATTTATAATTATAAAAAAACAAATATTATTTTAAAAAAAATATTTATATAATTATAAATAAATAATTATATATATATTTAAATAATTATAAAATTATAATAATTTTACATAAATAATGAATATATTTTCTATATTTATATTAATATTTATATTTATATTTATTTATTAAATATATATATATATATAATTATAAAAATATATTTAACGATATAAATGTTTAAATATTTAAATAATATTATTTTTAGAAGTATTTATATATTTATAATTAATTAATTATATATTTAAATAACAATAAAATTAAAATTAAAATATTTAAATAATGAATATATTTACTATATTAATATTTCTATATATTTATTAAATATGTATATAATTATATATGCATATATATATTTACAAAAAAAATATTTATAAATATAAGTATAAATCTTTTATCATTGCTAATTTTTAAATGCTGATAAATATGTCATTTATCAATGCTTTTTTAGCACTGATAAAGCTCTATCTTTGTCATCGCAAAAAAATTCTCATAAATGGCATCTTTATCAGTGCTAAAAATTTAGCACTGATAAATAAGGCTTTTATCGGCGCTTCTTAATTTAATATTGATAAAATGTATCTTTATCACTGCTTTTTTGGAAGCACTAATAAAAGTGACTCAGATCTATTTAAAGAAACCTAACTAGTCGAGTAATAATCATGATATATGATGCTTTCTACAGAAGCCATCTGCTACTAGTTCTCCTCCTCATCGAATCCAAGCACGAATTAATGCTCGAGTCCAAGGTTCAAATGAATCAAGGATCAAACGAATCCAATCTTTGGAAATAACTCTACTTTCTCTTTGATGATTCAAATATTTTGTCAAAGGTATGTTATTCTTTCCTCATCCTCGCTCGTTGATTGTTTTTTTATGATATATTTTTACGTTTTTTTGTTCATTATCTATTTACATTCATTATTCATCATTTATTTCTCTTCTATAATTAATTTCTAATTATGGGTTTCTAGGATTTTGAGTTTTTATTGTCACATTAAGGGATTTTCTTGCTTCCTTGTATCATATTAAGACCTCGACACACCGATCTCATCCATTTCAGTAGGTAGCTCTATTCACTTTCCTTTAAACGTGGAACCGTGAATGAGTGCATCTTTTAAATCCATGTTTTTATCTGAAGTAAATTATTTTCTAATTATCCATGACGGGGTTATGGATTTTAGGTGTTTTTATTAACATCAACAGAGTTTTTATATTGTTTAAATGTTTTTAACTTCTTTATTTGGAAATAAAACACATAAATTGTTTGTTAAAATTTCCCCCATCTTTTTTATTGAATAAATACAAATTTATTTCATGTAATGATTTCTTATGATTTATAATTAATTTCCATTATATTTTGATCAAGGATTTCTGTGAATTATACTATGTTTTTGTATTTTTCAAGTTTCTTTTTACGTTATCAAATAACATGTAAGTATTGTTTCGTTTCATTATTTTAAATGTTTTGGATGGATTTTAATTGGAAATTTTGATCTCTTTTATCATATTTTCAAAGTTACTAAGTTACATTTGATATGTTTTCCCAATTAGATTAATATTTTGCATTATATACACAATTAAATTTAATCCCTTTGTTGATTCATAAGTGAAATTTTTTTTGTTATTCTAATATGTATTAATCATGGGTCATTGATTTCATTATATTATTTATGTAATTATGAAGTTGTTTTTTCATTAAACGGTGTTCAAAAGTGTGAGTGATTTCATGTTTGTTGAACTATTTTAATAATAATTTTTATTTTTTTTTGAGATGTATTATATTTTATTTTTCACCTCCACTTACATGTCATGGGAAATGTTGCGTATCTTTGTGAAATATCTAAGGATGAGTATTGCATAAGTGTATAATCACGCTTTGCACTAAATAGTTCTTTTTAAGGGTTTTATCCCAATATTTGTTAATTTGTTCATCAATATCATCTAATATATGTTTTAGAAATGGATCTGAAAGGTTCTAAAATGATTTTACATAAACATTTAATATGGCTCCATTTTACAATAATTGTATCACATATCATGTATAAAAGTAATATCTTTATACTTTAAATTATACAAGGAACTATAATCTTTTTTGACATTGTTGCTTAACTTCCATAATTAATAGAAATAATTGGCATTATAATATTACATAACATAAATTCCATTAATAAGTTTGTGATTAATTTTTTCGTTATACAAGTTCTTAAAGTATTAAATTATTACTCTGATGTTGAATATAAAATTCCCATTTATTTATTTCCCACCCTAGAAATGAAAAAAATATCTAAGAGAAAATATCCCTCCAAATTGGTATTGATAATATCCCATGATGGTATTTTAACTTGAATTAGTTCATACATAATGTTTTCACGTAATAATTATAAAATAAAATCGAATTTTTTATCCTTCTTAAATCCAAAGAAGATTCTAATTATACATTTCAAATGATCCACACTATCATCAATTGAAAATAAATTCATTTGACAAACCAAAAATGAGATATTGGGTTTATTGTATTATATCACATACATTAAAGAAAAAATTGGACTATAATGTTCATGATGTCATATATCTATAATAGTATTAATAAAAAAAATTAACACTATAGTCAAATGGAGTATTTTCATCTTTCAAACCAATAAGATAAAATGTTTCAATATATTCATAATATAATGAGACTAAAATAAATAATAACCCCCACTATGTATTCTAAATTTCATAATTAGTAAATTATCTATTATTCTAACTTTTTTCATTTTAAATAATTATTTTAATCACTGGTAAATGTAATAAAGTATTTTTTAACTCCACTAGTAAATATACCATTTAATTAAAATATATTAGAATGAAATAATTATAACATTTGTAAATTCTTCCAAAACTATGATTTTTTTCTTTTTTAGATTCTATCTATGCTTCATATTTATTTTATTTTCCTTTAAATTTATTTAAATTTAATTTCTTTATAACTTTTAGTAAATTAAAATTGTCATTGCAAAATGGTCATGTCATATATCATAACATGTCCCCACCAAGACCCCTTGAATCACAACAAGAATGTGTATGTCCCCCCAAATCTCACCTTCAATATGCCACAAGTTAATAACTAGTTCCAATGGTGTAATTCTCAAAAATGGGAGGCATTACCCCTTTTAGATAACACAATGGGGTACAATTTTTATCTTCATCTCCAAAATTATTTTTATTGCATTTTTTTCTTGATACACATCCCCCATCTCTTCTATGTTTCTTGAACTACTATGAGTAGTAGTCATCCAAAATGATCATTGTTACCCGGTATGGGATGACTACTTCTCATATTAGTTGAAGAAGCATAGGTGCATGTCCCTAAAAGATGGCAGATGAATCTCAAGAAATAAAATGAAATAATAACTGTTTGGGAGATGAAGCTGATTAGGATGATAGTTCTCTATAACTTTCACCTTTGGATGAATTCATAGGATTACACCTTCCATAATAGAGTAATTATTTTCTTAAATTAAATTACCTATTTCATTAAAATTGTACTAGATTTATTTAAAACAATAAAATTTGGGGTTCCCATTATTAGAATTATCTATAACTTTCACCTTTGATAATGAAGATATTATCTGTATTTATTTATTTATTATACAAAATGAATATTTTATGAACCTAATAGGGTGGATATAAATTGAAAATGTATTCACACTGATCATTTCATAAAATAGTTAGACGATAGATTTAAAGAGTTCATCAGGTTTTCAATAGAGCGTGCATACAAACCTTCTCAAATCCTTTTTTCATGTCTTCAATGTTTTTATTCAAGATAAATTAGTCCAGAATAGTTGGAATAAAATTAGATTTGTCATGTAATATATAAAATCTATAAATTTTTGACTAAACATGGGGAAAACTAAATGTTCACACTGAATGGGGTGATACTACAGTTTATAGATCATTTGATATGAATACCAGTGTAAATAATGATGGATATTGCATGGAAGAAATGAAATTAGAAATTGAAGATGAACTTCATGATTGTCCAAAGTTATTTGAGAAGTTAAATAACTATTCTAAGAGACTATTCTATAAAATTTTTACTAAATACACATCATTTTCAGTTGTATTGAAGTTATATAATTTGAAATTTGGTAGTGGATGGCACGACACTAGATTTACAGAACTACTTGGTCTCCTGATTGATATTTTAATGAAAGAAAATGAACTTACATGTAAACCATATGGTGCAAAAAGAGTTCTATGTTCAATGGGAATGATCTCTAAAAAATACATGCTTGTCCATCTAATTTCATATTGTTTTGCAAGGACCATGAATCACTCATAAAATCGATACAAGAAAAATGAATCAAGTTCCTCAAAATTTGTATGATACTTTCATAACATTCCATGGATTATAAGACTATATGGATGTTAGGAAACATCGAGATAGTTGACATGTAATGAAGATAAAATAATTAAATATGGGAACCTGCATCATCTAGTATATTCTCCTCAGTGGAAGAAAATTGATTACAAGTATCCTAAATTTGGAAATGAGATAAGAAAATTTCACATTGAATTATATATGGACGGAATAAATATTTTGGTGTATATATTAGTACTCATAGAACATGGCCCATCATGTTAGTAAATTATAAATTTATACCATGATTATGTATGAATTATAAATAATTTATTTTTCCTTTTCTTATATTTGGACCAAAGAATCCTGATAATGATATTGATGTTTATTTGGATCTGTTGATCTATGATCTAAAGTCGATATGGGATACATGTGCTATAATGTATGATGCTCATAAAAGTGAAGAATTCACATTGAGGGCCATGTTATACAGGATGATAAATGAATTTTTGACTTATGTAAATTTTTCAAGTTATAACATTAAAGGAATGTTGGGTTGTACCATTTGTGAATAATGAACACACTCAGTTCGGTTATAATATTCCTTGAAGAATGTGTTTTTAGGACATCAGAAATTTTTACCTTAGTAACATAAATATCGATCATGGATGAAAACATTCGATGGGAATACTGAATAAGGTACAACACCATCTAGACTAATTGGTGGTCAACTGATCAATAAAGTAAAAGATATTGACACTATTTTTGGTAAACTTTTTTTGAAAAATATTATGAAATTAGATTGTAAGAAGATATATTTTTTTTAATTACCATATTAGAATTGTTTGTATGTCACACATTTTCTGGATTTCATGCATATAGAAATAATTTAATTTGATAGTGTTATTTCCATGTTACTAAATGTTCCTGGAAAAAATGAAACATGGAATTAAGGGTAGGTTAGACATGATTTACATTAGGAAAAGGGAATATTTGGAACCATTTAAGGGTAAAGGGTGGTCATTTATTCCTCTAGAACCTTACACTCTATCCATACAAGAAAATGTTCAATTTTTCATTTTATATAATGGTGTAAAAGTTCTATAGGGTATTCATCAAATATCAATAATGTCTTGTCAATGAATAATTTTAAGTTATAGGGACTAAAATCACATGACTGTCATCTTTTGAAGTAAGATTTGATGCATTTTTCTTTTCATTGTATTCTTCTTAAAAATTTATAGCATACATTAACCATACTATGCTTTTTTTTCAAAGGCATATACAGTAAATTTATAGAGTCAATGAAGTTCTTAACCATGAATGAGGAAGTTCCATCCATATTATATGAATTATATATGTTATTACAACCATATTTAATTGATATATTGGTGCACCTAATGTTCACTTGGTTAGTGAGGTTCAACTTTTTATTCTTTTCCATTATAGATGGATATACCCCATTGAATGGTATGTGGAGATTTTTAAACGGTTTGTTAAGAATAAAATTCTATCAGAAAGTTGAATTTTAGAAAAATATATTATTTAAGATGTTGAATTTTGTACTGATTCCCTATTAGATGTTGACAACATTGATGTCGCAAAGTATCATCATAGTGGATTACTTATGGGTGAATGGATTTCCATAAGAGATGTTGTTTCAATTACCATCATGAAGTTCGATCAAGAGGACCTTTAAATTTTATAAAATAATGAAGATGTTGATCCATACATTGAAGCCCAAAAAATCATAGAGATATGAATCCATCAAGGACTAAAGTATGGATATCAAATACACAGAATCAATAATTTATAAGGTGGTTCTGAAATCAAATTTATAAGGAGTTATCTCAAAATATGAATTCCATTGTCAAACAAATTTGATGGATAGCCAGAGGACTGAATGAAAATTTTCTATATTATATTAATTTTGTAATCAATGGTTATATTTTCAATACAAAAGAATATGATGACTATAATACAATTCAAAATAGTGGAGTTACACTTATGGTGGAAGCAATGCACATATCTAGTTCCAAAAATAGAAATCCAGTGTATGAAAATATGTCATATTTTGTCATTATTGAACAAATAAATGAGTTTTATTATAAAACATTTCTTGTGTCAATTTTCCATTACAAATTGGTTGACAATAAGTTTGTAGTGAATTTTACCGATATGGGCTTCATGAAGGTGAATTTCATTGTGAAAGGGGAAAAAGATGATCCATTCTTAATGTAATCACAAGTAGGGAAAATATTTTTGGTATCAAATCTAGTAAACAATAATTGATTGATCATCTTGATGATGAATAAAAAAAATTGTAGGGTCAGATGAAAATTCAATTGAGGATGACCCTTTCATTGGTAGATCAAAATCAGCTCATTATAGTCTCAATGTAGACAATGTCTTTTATGTTAAAGGGGACTACAAAGAGGGTATTTTTATTCTTGGTAGAGAATAAAAATCCCTAAAACCTTTAAAAAATAGAGTTCAATGAGAATGTAAAAGTGTTTTTAATATACTATGATTTCATCATAATATTATCTATTCTCAACTGCATTAAAATAATCTAAATTAAATGTTTGAAAACTCATATAGACAATGTATCTTTCACATGATGATGTTACCAATCCTGTAAAATAATAGACTATAATGAAGGAAACACTTTGGAAATATGTAAAGGTAATGTTATGATGTAATTTCTCTATTTTACCAAATAAATATATTGAAATGTTAATTTAATTTTCATTATTCCTTATAGAGTTTGTTTATTTTAGAATATTTTCTCCACTTTTCATGCCTTTATACACCAAAACTTCCACAAACTTCTTCTCCCACAAAACCATTTCACCCCTACAGTGTTGGAATTTATCACTTTCCTTAAAGTTCCCTCCACTGCATTTACAAGAAGAGAAATGAAATTTTCTCTTCTCAATCAAAAGGGAAATATTGATGTTTTAACAGTGAAATAATTGTCCATATAAGTGATTTATTTTCTCATATTTATATTTACTTTATTTCTTTTTATAATTACTCACATTAGAATTTTTTTCTCATACAGGCAGATTCTTTTATTCGATTTGGGGTGGTTTGTTCAAATTTGTTCATTCTTGTGAGATATTGGAATTTTAGGATGAAACTGATATAATGAAAATAACTAAATGGGTCAATAATGTATATAGTCATCATGAAAAGGTGAATTCTAGCTACTTATTTAATTAATTTTGTTAATATTTTATCTAACATTTTTAAGTTAATTTTTTTATAATTTTTATATAATAATTATTTAGTTTTTTGACATATATTTTGGGAAGCCGTAATTTTCTTTCAACTACCTACAACAATTTAGAAAAAAAGTTAACATGTTCTTTTCTTATGGAAGAGGAAAGCCCATGATCCCGGAATAGTGAAGTGTTTTAGGAAGCATGGAGTTTCTCTTACATTATAATGGAACATGTTCTATATTGTTTTTGATTTTTTCAGATATTTTAAATCAAAACACATATCTTATACTCAATCAACCATATCTCAATATGATACACAATGTGCTTGGTATGAATGAAACTGTATGTTTTTAGTTTATAATTTATATTTTATTTCAAAACACACATCACACACTCAAAACCAATAAAATGAATTAATATTATTTTTATAATTTATGAAAACAATCCATAAATCATTTTTTATGTGTATGAATCATCTGTACCTTAATTCAATGCATAGTGTACCCTATATGACTCCAACTATGCCTTTTTATTCAAAATTTACTTTAATTTTTTGTAAAAAAGGAAAACGACATATTGAAAAATGGAAAAACATGCTCATATTGTTTTTTGATTTAGTAAAATGATTCATAAGTAATTTTTTATGTGTAGGAATCAGTGTCACAAAAAACCAACACAGGATGTGACTAATATAACTCAAAGTGCGTGTTTCCAGTTTAAAAATACATTTTAGTAAAAAAACATATGATGTACTCAAAACTAATAAAACATATTTTTATTGTTTTATACTTTATAAAAGTAATAAATATGTCATTTGGGATGTGTATGTATCATAAGCACCCCAATCTGATGAACGGTGTAACCGGCATGACTCAAAGTGTGTCTTTTTATTTAAAATTAACACTAATATTAGTAAGAACGAAAAGTTACCTACACAAAACTAATAAAATTCATTTGTATTATTTTGATACTTTAGTAAAATTATACATAAGTCATTTTTTATGGGTAGGAATCATCTGCACATCAATCTAGTACAATATGTGTCTAGTATCACTCAAAGTGTCCATTATCAGTTTAAAATTGACATTTTAGTTCAAAAATTGTCATTCACTGAATATCTAGAAAATATTATTTGATTACATTTATAATTTTTTAAAATGATTCATAATTCATTTTCTATGTGTAGGAATCAGTCTCATATCAAACCTACAGATGATGTGACGGGTATGACCCAAAGTGTGTGTTTCCAGTTTAAAATGAAATTTTAGTGAAAAAAACAAGTGAGGTACTCAAAACCAATAAAACAAATTTAAATTGTTTTGATAACATATAAAAAAAATTCATATTTGATTTGGTACATGTAAAAAAATTTCGCACTTCAATCTGACACACAATTTGGCCGGTACGACTCCATGTGCATCTTTTAATTTAAAGTTGACATTGATTATAGTATAAATGAAAACTGAAATGCTCATAATAGAAAAAATGTATTTGGATTGCTAATATAATTTAGTAAAATTATACATAAGTCATTTTTTACATTTAAAAATCAGTTACACCTCAATATGATACATGATGTACCCGGTATGACTCAAAGTGTTCATTATCAATTTAAAATTGTCATTATAGTTCAAAAAGTATCACTCGTTGAAAACTAATAAAATTAACTAATATTGCCTTGATAATTTAGTAAAATTATTCATAATTCCTTTTTTACATTTAAGAATTGGTCTCATTTTAAACCGACAGATTATGTGACCGATATGACTCATAGTTCATGTTTCGAGTTTAAAATGACATTTTAGTAAAAAAGACAAGTGACGTACTAAAAATAAATAAAACACATTCATATTGTTTTTTTACTTTAGTAAAGTGATCCAAAAGTCTTTTGAGTCATGTAGGAATCATCCACACCTCAATACAATGTACAGTGTGACCAGTATGACTCTAAGTGCATCTTTTTATTTAAAATTGATATTAATTTCAGTAAAAAAGACAACTAACCTACTCAAACCCAAGAAAAAAAATTTGAATTGTTTTGATACTCAATGAAAAAAATAATTAATTAATTTTTTCCATGTAGGAACTATGATCACCTAAATACAATACACTATGTTCCTAGTATGACTCAATGTGTCGTTATCAATTTAAAAATGTTATTTTAGTTCAAAAAGTTCCACTGACTGAAACTGATAAAAAAACATGGATTGTCTTGATAATTTTTGAAAAAGATTCATGAGTCATTTTTAATGTGTATGAATTATACTCATCTCAAATTGAAACATGATGTGACCAGTATAACTCCAAGTGTATGTTTCATGTTTAAAATGACATTTTAGTAAAAAAAGAAAGATGATTTAATCAAAACCGTGAAAATGCATTTGTATTATTTTGATAATTTAAGAAAATTATCCATAAGTAATTAAGGACATTTATAAATCATTGGATACTCAATCCAATGCATTTTGTGACCGGTGTGACTCCATGTGTGCCTTTTTATTTTTAATTGATATTAATTTTAGTAAAAAAAAGAAAAGCTTGTATACTGAAAGTTGAGAAAACACATTCAAATTATTTTGATACATTAATAAAATGATCCACAAGTTATTTTTGATATGTAGGAATAAACCTCACATCAATCAAATACATTATGTTTTCTCTAAGACTCAAAGTGTCTGTTATCAATATAAAATTGACATTTTAGTTCAACAAATTTTACTCCCAGAAAACTATGAAAAACTCTAAGATTGTCTTGATAATTTATAAAAATGATTCATAAGTCCTTTGTGATGTTTAGGAATCAGTCTCACGTCAATCTAACAGATGATGTGAGTGGTAAAACTCAATGTTCATGTTTCCAGTTTAAAATGACATTTCAGTAAAAAAGACATGTGATGTACTCCAAACTAAGAAAATACATTTTAATTGTTTTGATATTTTAGGAAAATGACCCATAAGTCATTTGGGAAATGTATGAATCAGCTTCACCTCAATCTGATGCATGGTGTGACCATTATGACCCTAAGGGATTCTTTTCAATATATAAGTTTCATTTTAGTTTAAAACATGCATTATATCGCTAAATTAAATAAAATGAGCCTAGATTGTTTTCTCATCATTATATATACTATTAATTAATTAATTTAATTATCATTTTTATCTTATAATTATATAGTTAAATTTCACAAAGATGAGTATTGAAGATAAAAAAGAAATAGTTTGATGTTCAAGAATCAACCATAACACAATCTGATACACAATGTTCCTGATAAGAATAAAATTTTAGATTAAAATTAACACATTATATTTAATTTATTTCTTTATATTATTACAAACATAATAATTTTTTTATAATACAGGTTCATTATTTTTCTCGAGTATGGGTGGTTTGTTTGGAAATAGCAAGAGTCAGGGTCTGGGAAAAAAGACAATGGAAGATTCATGATTATGAATGTCTATAATAATTTTTACTTATGTAATTTTATAAACCAATCATTTAAAATTCTATAATATAATTTATCTTGTATTTATGTTGTAAATTTTATTTTATTTAAATTCTGTATGTGTACTTCATTTTTCTGCTTTTTGGTGTTTTTTATGGTTCTGTTGTGTGATTTTAAAGTACACAACACTAATGTTGTAGTGTTCTATTATAGAATACTATATTATAGCCCATTATTAGAGCTTCTAAAAGCTATGATAAATGGGTTCTTTATCAGTTCTTTTTTTAGTGTTGATAATGGACCCATTTATCAGTGCTTTTCAATAAATGATAAATGCCTAGGGATTTTAATCATTCTCTAGTAGTCAGTACTTTTATAGCATTAATACAGGCCAATTTTAGCACTATTAAAGGGATATTTGGTAGTAGTGAGTTTTATTTTTCATGCCCTGATTCTCCCCTTCTCAGTGTATTTAACTTTTTTAAAGTAATAGTATACGTAGATAACTAACATTATTTTATTGATTGGGGACATAAATATTTGAAACCAACATTCCTTACCCATGGGATAAAATAATGTGTTCTTATGATCTTTTATTGATGTGGGTCACATAATGATAGACATATGATGGGTGCACTATGATAGTTCTCGAATGTAATTAGTAAATAATTAACCAATATAAATAACATGTTTATGATACCATAAAATCATACCTTTTTATTTTGTTATGACACTTTGGTGAATAACCTTGGTAATATAAAGGGATCACCTTGATAGTACTCCAATGCATCAAGTAATTAATCAATCTCTAGAGATGACATGTTTATGATACATTGGAAACATTCCTTGGTTATGTTTTATGATATATTGGTGGAAAACCATGGTAATTTGATTTTGAAACACCTTTGTGATTATCTTTCATGATATTATTATGATTTCTATTTTTTTATGTTTTATCCACATTTCTATATCGTTCTTAATGTAAAAATGATCGTATTATCTATCATGTACTTAAATTCATGTTATTATATTCATATTCTTATATTATGCCCCAAGTCTTACTAATGATATGTTCGAATTTCATTATTTATCCCTTATTGAGTATCTGATCTGACATCATTATTATATTTCTATTTCCCTAGGTTTTGAAGAAAATAAATATGTGCGGTGTTTTTAGAATTTTATCTTGTGTGGTGGGTTTGGGGAATATTTTTAAATCTTTTTATGTATTAAGTAGTTGAAAATATAGTAGAAAATTTCTATGATTTCAAAAAGATATTAGTTTTGTTCGTAAATGTTATTTCCTAATTTAATATTTCTATAAACAAACATATTCATGTGAATGTATAAATGGAATATTTTAATTAATTCATGTTATTGAGATGGTTACATCCATGGGGAATCATAATGGTTCCCCCATTGGAAATTTCATGATAGACTATCTATATATAAGGGAGAACACTAGATTATGGATGTTTTGTGTGTTGGAACTGGTGTATTCCGCATTGTTGAAAGATAAGTCATGGGTGTAAATCCTTGGAATGATTCACAAGAGGAGAGTCGTGATGGTTTAAGTTGATTCCCCCATGGTGTTTTGTGTCTTCTTAGCTTCCATGGTGGAATGAGAATCTCAGATGTGGTTTCCTTAATTTGGGTGATAAAGAAAGGATGTTTTTTTGGGTATGGTCTCATTTGGGTTATTACAGACATATGAACCTTCAGAGGGTGGAGAATAACTTTTATGAGTGTTTTATGTTCAAATATATTGTTGGTTTTTAGGTTTCTCAGTGAGAATTTTTGGAAGGTTTCTTTTCTATGATGAGGGGGCTCAAATATGAGTTTTATGTAGAAGCATTGGTTTTCTAACATAGAATACTTATCATGTTTCTAAATATGGGATTCTCAAACATTTAAAAATATTAAAATTATAAATTTACCCTATAAAATTCTCTCAATTTTTTTACAATGGTTCTATTGACTATGAGTGGTGTTATTCATCCTCGAGTTAAGCTAGAACGGGATGATTTTCACTAATGGGCCTTGAAAAAAAATTATAAAGTATACGAGTATAAATTTTTATCTAGAGTATGTGTTATTATGATAAACTGATTATATCTTCTTAGCAGGGTCCTGTATGGGAACACTGAGATTGTGGTTATGTCTAGAATGTTGATTTTACCCTATGAGGTTTGTGGTTTGAGTTTTCATTAGAGTAACCAGGACTGAACCTTCATGGGTGTCTTTGATAAGTATTTTATTTAATTTTATTTATTTTTTAAAATTGTCCCCACCACCATTATATTCCATCATTCACAATAGGAAGGATGAGAAACCTCCCATCTTGGATGACCATGGTTGGGGAGAGTTGGGGTTAGAGCTTTGACGGGGGGAATCCGATCCAGATTAAGACAAGGTGGCAAAAAATAATCAACATTTTTCCCTAAGGTAGGACTATATTTTTTATTTTTCCTCATTCTTAAGTTTTAGTTCCCATGAATTTTATTTTTAGGGTAGAATTTATCCCCTAATTTATTTTTTTGGTCAATAGAGGAGGATCTAGATAAACTATCCCAATACAAAGATATTTCTCCTATCCAGTAGTGATAACAAAGGTAAACTCAGGCATGACTACTATGGAAGTGTTGGTTTAGTCGAACAAGGGTGTGGGTTGATCGAGCAGTTGGGGTATTTGTATGGGGAATCAATACTATAGTTTTGGGTTTATTAAATTCTTTATTTTATCAATGACAGATAAAATTACTAAAAAAGGGTTACCTTTATCAGTTTATTTTCTAGTGCTGATAAATGTCATCTTTATCAGATCCAGTTAAGGAACTGATAAAACTAGCATGCGAGTACCAGATCAAAAATGTGGATGGTCAACTACTTGTTTTTATATCATTTTATGGAATCGTGACATTAGAATCCTACTACCGAGATAGGTTCCACATACACTCTCCCCACACACATAAATGGGATAATACCTACAAACACTAGCCCATGAAGACCTTGTCCAACTCTCTTCTCTCCTCGGTCCACTCTCCATGGGCCCCTTCAGGCGTCGTCCCACCTTCTTCTTAACATGGTCCATGTTAATAGTCCTTCCTTGAGGGTTAATTGAGTTATAAAATTTTTTATAATTAAATTATTAATTTATATATAAAAATATATATTGATATATATGAATATATTATATTTTAGTATATATATATATTAAATTTGTTTGTTTTTAATTTTTATTTGTTTAATATTTTTCAAAATTTTAATCATTTTTAATATTTATTTATGTTTATTCATTTTTTTATAATCAAATTCTTTTTTCGAATATAAAAATATATAATGATATATATAAAAATATATTGATATATATTAAATATTGATATGTATTAATATATATATATATATATTAATATTGCTCCTTGGAATAGGAAGACAGAGAAGGTTTGTGATGGTGGAGTGGGGGGAGGTGACAGGGGAAACCCTAGAGGCTCTGGTCTTGAATATTCTATGAAGACGGATGGTGGTTGGATCACTGAATCAGATCTGGTTACTGATCTGAATGTTTCACCATATATCGGGGTCAATTTGAGCCTTTGGGTTTTGGACCTACTATTGGATCAGGTTTTCGACATTCAGAGGGTTGGTTGAGATGATCCTCACCACTGCGATGTGGCCCCTGTTCTGGATATTCCACCTTTGGTCACGTGTGTTGTAGCACATGTGTACAAGGAGGGTTATGTTGTGTAGAATACAATAGCATACTCTCTTATTCTTCATACGCACAAGGTCATATCCTTTTATTAATCTCTTTCCAAAGGTAAAACTCAAGAATCTGATGTTTTATCTCATGATTCTTGTGAATCTCGAGTTTCCAGATATATTGGTGGGAGATTCACAGTCATTACTGATCCTGTAGCTTTTAAAGAGAGACTTGATGCTTGAAATTTCTCACTGATTGGGTGATTCACTCTTTCTAAAGGGGATAAACCGATGAACATAGATGTATTGAAATCCAAGATTTCTTAGGTCCGGGTCATTCCAAATTGGTGGATTTTCCCCATCAGTAGAGGCTATTTTCACCTTCCTTTTTCATCTACAGTTGATATATTGAAGGCATGGAGCGCTGGTTTCTTCTCACGGAATCCAGGTGTTTTTTGAATTTTTTCTTGGGAGTTTAAATTTAACCCCTACTCACATAATCATCTAAATTCATAGATATGGGTTAAAATCTATGGTCCTAGTTGGGTGCTTTGGAATCCTTTAATTTAGAATGACTTAGTTTCCTACATTGGTGCGCCTGTGAAGATGGACGATAACAGTGTTGATAGAAAATTTTGTTATTTCACTATAGTCTTAGTGGATGGGGATATGATGAATAGTCTACCTGATTTCCCCACTTTGGTGGTCAATAATGAGATCATAGAGGTTGATTTTGAATAAGAATCCATCCCAACATTTTTAAATTTCTGTAGGTTTGTTGGGCATGATGCCTCTGATTTTCAAAATGTTTAGAAAATATATTTGAAGCAGGTGGGGACTTCCTCACATACAATCCATGGAAAGCATCATGTCCCCTAAAATGTGGGAAATGATTATCTAATGAAACAATACATGTGGGAAATTTTTATAGGGAGATGACTCGGGAGGCAAACTCCATTGGGAATCTCATGCCTTTAGAGAAGCGGTCTCCTGTCATTGATATACATGAGAAGATTCAAAATGAACAGGCCTCCTTGAATGCTCATCACATCTTAGAGATGGATCCTATCTCTATAGAAAAATATAGTCAATATGAAAAAGTAGAGAGGAAATTATCTCCCATGCCAAAGGTAAGGGAGCACTCACTTAGTTATATTGTCATTCTTAATAGATCCAAGAGAAATGATGTTTTCTATGAGGAATTTGGCAATGTAAAAGACTCTTTTAGAGGCAAATAATCATATGTTAAGCCTATTATG
Source organism: Viscum album (assembly GCA_963277665.1). Taxonomy (NCBI): domain Eukaryota; kingdom Viridiplantae; phylum Streptophyta; class Magnoliopsida; order Santalales; family Viscaceae; genus Viscum; species Viscum album. The sequence goes on along the minus strand of OY728148.1, from coordinate 1,653,090,769 downwards.
TAAATTGTAATTAAGGATGGTGCAAATAAAGATGACATCTTAATTCAAAATTATGATCTCACTCGGGGAAATGAAACTCATAAAGAAGTATCCTCAAATAACCTTGATGAAACAACATATGCCCCTAAGCAGTGGAAGAGAGGCAGACATCCAAAAGGTCCGGGTAGCTCTCGAGAGAGGGGTGTCATAAATAAACGATGGTGATCATTGTTTTAACTTTTGTTTTCATAATGGCTTTTTCTGTGCCAGATTTCTACTCTGTTTCTCACAATCTCTCTTGCATTTTTACTTTTTTTTATAATAAATTTCTGGACCCATGGGTTTCAATCCATGGTTCACACCATTTCTTGTATATATATATTAATATTGATATATATTAATAAATAATATATTAATTAATTAATTTTTTATATATATAATAATGAATATTATATTAATTATTTAATTAAAAAATAATAAATTGTAAGAATATTATATATATAATTAAATAAGTAACACACTATTTATAATTAATAAAAATGAATAAATTTATCAAATACTTAATATAAAAATTAAATAATTAATATACTATTTATTACTATATATATATTAAATTTATTCTTTTTTATCAATAAACATTTAATTAATAATTTTTTTGACATTTAATGTTATTAATATAGATGTAATTCACCTAATTAAAATATATTCATATTTATATAATAATATATTCAAGCGGGTTAATGTGCAAGACCGGGCGAACCCCTAAATTTTTTAAAATTAAATAATTGATATATGATTTATAATTAATTTTTTTAATAGGTTAAGACAGAGGCCCCTTTTATTAATAAAATAAAATTCACTTTTAAATAGGGTTGAGAGGGGTAAAGACACGGAAATTTCAAGTAATTTTTTTTAAATACTCTGGAATTTTATGAGTCTGTGGCTTTTGACGACACTTGATTCTGAGGCCCGGTGTGCCCGGAATCAATTTCTGAAGTTTAGCTCAGGTACGTTCAGTGAACAAACGAGTGGGTTTTTCTATCTTTTGAATCGGTGCTTGGAATTAAAATTTGAGGGCACTGATGAATTTGCAACACCGGTAATTTCTTAATGTGATCCTTACCGTAGTTGCATTCTCAATGGAGGAGAAGATAATTATTGGGGGTTTATTTAAGAAGTAAATAAAAATTGTCCAAACAATTTTTATTTTATAAGGAGGTTATTCCCTCCCATGGGTAGTTAAGGGTGGGGCCCATAGCGACCTAACTACCCAAGTGTGGATGTTAGAGAGGTGGGTCCCACATGATCCCCACCATTTAATTTCCCCTAGACTCATTAAAAACCCTTCTTTAATTTGGGAACCCCCCAATAAATGCCAATCCCTCCACCTCAATCCATTAAATTATGTCAACCCATAATTTAATGACGATCCTCCCTCTTTCCCCCTTTTTTTATTTAATTTCCAACGCATTTAATAAATGGGGACCTTCCCTATCCCTTCCTTAATTTATTGTCAACACATTTTATTTAATGTGGTGATTTAATTTTGGGAGAGTTTCTTTGCATGTATAATAAAATAATAAGAGGAACCTATTATTTTATTAAGGGGGAGAGCTTTCGTTGTACGGAAAAGATCAAGAGAACTCTTGAGGTTTTGGAAGAACGTCGGCCTCTGATAAAGAATGACGAAGAACGCTGGTTCCTCAAAGAACAACGACGTTCCATCAATCCTCTTCTTCGTGACAAGAGAGGAGACGTTGCTTCCTCCTCAGTGAAATCTAACGATGCCTACGAACCCTTTCCCTGCGACGTCGTCTACCGCAACGCCGTCTACCGTGACGCCGACGTTCGTCTGTAATTGTTGAGTAAGGGGAAGTTGTATATATTTCATTATGTGACTTATACCCTCGACGTGGAGTGTAATTGTCGGGTGATGTTTTAAACCACTAACGTGGTGGGTGAGGACTAAAGAACAAGTCTGAACCCACCCCTATTTTGTTCATGATGCGCGGAATTTTTTGCAACAATGAAGCGGGACCGCAATGGTTATTGGAGGCCTTCGCAGTGATGTACGGGTCTCGAGATGACCGCAGGCGCAGATGGAAATAAATTTGGACCACCAGAATGACTCTGGGGGCCCGCGGTCGGCACCGGCCGGCCAACTGGAGGCGGCAGCTCCCCAGTGCACTGCCGGCAAAAGCCCGCCGCGGCTGAAGCCACGGCGGCAAGAGTGGGATCCCGCAGCTGCGTAGGATCTAGGGGGGAACCGTGGTGCCATGCTGGCATCGCGTCCGCGGAACATAGGGGGGCCACGCCCCCCGCTCGGCTCGCTGGCCGTGCCAGCGTGCCCCCCCCCCCCCCCGACCGGGTCGGGGCGGGTCACGTGGCCCTGGCTGCGCCGGCAGGCCCAGGACGGACCCAGACCCGGGTCGGGTCGGACCAGGCCCAGACCCCCACTTCGGACCGTTTTCGGTCTTTTACCCATAACATGAGCTACGGACCTCCGATCGATGCATAGTCAGTTGTGTATGAGTACTTGGATTAAGACGTTCGTTTTGGTGTATTACACTCGAGGTTTCAGCAATGTTTGGGTACAGTCAGGTTGGTTCAAACCCGAAACCAACCAGGCCCTTGGAGCGGAAACGCTTATATCTTAAGGATCAGACGTCTATTTGATGTGCGTCAATTGCGTTGGAATACTTTTGTTGAGACTGTTCTTTGTGCTTAGTCCACTTTAGGTTTGGACATAGTTGGAGTATGGTCGGGTTGGTTTTAGCTTATGAACCAACCGGGCCCCTAGGACGGAAAAGCCAATAACTCTCAAACTGGGCGTCTGATTGATGCACCGTCTGTCACGTTGGGTTTATTTTGTCGAGACGGAACATTGGGATACCTGACCTCTAGACTTAGTAACATTTTATGTATCGAATCTCTTGCTCGAGGAGCGGACCCTCCTAGAATCGAGCGTGCTGTGTGCGGGAACCCTAGAGCTGGCTGTGAGGCAACAATGATGACTGCACTTGGATCCTTCATGGGTTCGACAGTGAGGAAAACTGTACATGGATCCTCCGTGGGTTCAGTAGCGATGACGACCGTACTGGGATCCTCTATGGCTTCGATGGTGATGACTAATGTTCTTGTATCCTATGTGGATCTGGCAGTATTTGACCTATGTACTTGTATCCTAAGTGGGTCTGGAAGAGTAGCTGGTCTTGTATCCTATGTGGGTCCGACCGATTAGCTGGTCTTGTATCCTATGTGGGTTCGACTACTTAGATTAATCAGTGGCTACATCTGATCATCTCTATCACCTTACAAAATGTATACCTGTGTGAGCTGAGTCTTGAATTTCAATTATTACCATCGATGTGACTGACTTGCTTTTCTGTGTGGATTGGGTTTTGCTTTCCTGTGTGGACTGGGTTGTGTTTTCCTATGTGGACTGGGTTGTGCTTGGCTCGATAGTTGGAGTCGTTTGATAATTGATGACTTAGTTATGTGTATGGTCATATACCTAAGTATAGTCAGTTGATACTTCGTGATTGTATCTTTCCTTTTTGGTTTATCCTTCGTGGATTCTTAGAGACCTTCGGGGGTCTCGGGGTCCCTTCTGAGTATCGTATACTCACCCCTACACGGGCTATGCCCGCACTACGTTGTGTTGGATGCAGACGACGAACAGCACTGATCGAGGTGGAGTCTTGTGGAGCTGGATGGTACCCGGAGGTGGACCACTTGGTAGGACGTACACGGAGCGGACGGCTAGACCCGAGGAGCTGAGGAGACTATCTGTACCCACCCTTCAGGTGGGATTTCCGGAGGATGACTCGGTTTTGTTTTTTTACTTACTGCTGTTGTACTTTCTTTTCAGTTGTATTGTAATTTCAGTTGGGTTTTTATACTGGCCCATTTACTTTTCAGCACTTACCTTGTACCCAGTTTTACTTAGTGCTTACTTTACTTGCGTACTTTGTTATGTTTTTGTTTACTTTATAAAAAGGCAATGCCTTCCCTTTTTTGGGATTTATGCCTTTGTTGCTAGTCGCTTTCCCCTGTCCTATGGAAGGTGGGCTTGGGGTAGTTACGGCATGGGCCCTGAGGATGGGTCTTGAAAAATTGGTATCAGAGGGAGGTTCTACCACAGAACTCAGGACACTGACCTTTCCTTTCTGTGAAGTAATAGGGTTAAGAGTATTGAGTGTGGTTTTAGTCCAGGGAGTCTAGTGTTGGTGCGGAGGATGACATATCTGTACACCAGGACCCTGAACTCTGATTTCCGACTCAGGGCACGAAAACACTGATTGTGTGTGTGTTCCTTTCAAAATATTTCTTTATGATTATTTTGTGTCAGGTCACCTGGTATACTGTTTGACTGTGCCACACCTGTTTCTTTTTAGGATGGCCCCACGAAGGCATCCAGCCAGGGTTCCTAGTTACATGCGGGATGGCAGCCCACCGAGCGATGAGGCCACGGTGTAGGGCCCCATCACAACGGAGGCACCAGCGGTACCACTGCCCACCGAGCCAGCAATGCTACCAGCCCTAATGGCGGAGAGTGCATGCCACCTGAGCACATTGTATGAGTTTCAGAGGAAGAGGCCTCCCAGGTTCTGCGGAGAGACGGATCCTCATGCATCCAAGGATTGGCTGGAGGCTATCATCAGATTCTTTATATTGGTAGGGACACCAGCAGACCTTATGGTGATCTTTTCTGTGAGTCTCCTACACGCAGAAGAAGGTAGATGGTATAGCCTGATGTTCCAGGTGCACGATGAGGAATCTCTACTTTGGACAGACTTCGATAGCCTTTTCCACTCAGAGTTTTTCCCATCCACCCTCCATGCAGTGTGCATCCAGGAGTTACTACAACTACGGAAGGGCAGTATGTCAGTAGCCCAGTACTCGGTGAGATTTACCGATCTCTCATGCTACTCCACGGAAATGGTACGGGACCCATTATTTCTGGCCCGGACCTTCAAGCAGGGACCGAGGCATGAGATCAGAGCTTCGATAATTCCCCTCAGCATCCCGACACAGGTGGGGGTGCTGGAGCGAGTCCTTTTAGTGGAGAGATTTCTCTCTGAGTAGCCATTAGCAGCGAGACCCACCACAGGATGGCACAGAGTGGAGTCTTCTACATCCGGTAGTCGGCAGATGTCGCAGGGGTCCAAGCGGACTGGGACATCAGGTGGGAGACCTCAGGATACTGGTTCGGCTGTGCGGGGAATACGGTGTAGAGCCAACCTTATAAGGAGCAGAAAATGCTATGCAAGCGGAGGGTAGGGCCACATGGCTCATGACTGCCCGACCCGCCATGCAGAAGAACGGAAGACAGTGGAGGGACCTCCCAGGAAGAGGTAGAGGTTTGACCGTGGCAGTCCGCAAGGAGCAGGCGGACGAGGCAGAGGAGCTGGCCGAGCAGTGATTGGTGGATGATGCTTCAAGGCTCTACCACCACCACCCCCAGGAGGTCCACCTCGACCACAGGGAGCTGGCGGGCAGAGGCAGGCTCAGCTTCAGGCAGCAGAGGCTTACAACCACGGTGCACCCAAGATGATTTGAGGTATTATCTGTATCTACTCAACCCTTACTTTAGTTCTTATAGACATAGGTGCGAGTCATTATTTTATTTATGCTTCCCTTGTTCAGAGCTCGGATATTCTAACGGAGCTGTTGTCTCGATCCTTATGGATAGAGACTCCTACGGGAGTAGACTTGACGATCACACAGTGGTTCCGGTAGTGTGATCTTACTCTTGGGGGCAAGAGCTTCGGCTAGGATCTTCTTGTAGTGGCGTCAAGGCCTTACGACGTCATCTTGGGTATGGAATGGTTATCTACAGTCCATGCTCAAATTGACTGTATTGGGTGCAAAGTGCATTGTGTCTGCACGGATGGGACCAGGTTCACCTTCATCGGCAAGAAGGGAACCTTCGCAGCATGGGATGGACTTATGCAGAGGAGAGGGAAGATGATCACACATCGGTTGGCTAGTCTCATCCTCGTTGCAGTTGATGTGAAGAGTCCGAGTTTTCCTATTGTGGTGGATCAGTATGCGGAAGTTTTCCCTGACAACATTCCAGGATTACCTCCTCGCAGGGAGGTAGATTTCTTCATAGACCTGTACCCCGGGACATCACTGATATCTACTCCAGTATATCAGATGGCTCCCACCGATCTTTGTGAGCTATGGGTACAGCTAGAGGACTTATAGGGGAAGGTTTTCATCCGACCCAGTGTTTCACCCTGGGCTTCTCCGATTCTGTTCTCCAAGAAGGTAGATGGGAGCTTGCAACTATGTGTCGACTACCATCGCCTGAACCAGGTGACCGTGAGGAACAAGTATCCGCTTCTGAGGACTGACGACCTCTTCGATCAGCTCAAGGGAGCAAGATGGTTCTTGAAGATATACCTCAGGTTAGGCTATCACCAGCACAGATTTCGAGACAAGGATGTACAGAAGATGGCCTTCAGGTGTCGGTATGGCCACTATGAGTTCTTGGTCATGCCCTTCGGTGTGACCAACACTCCAATAGTGTTCATGAGTCTCATGAACAAGATATTCCATCCCTACCTCGATCAGTTTGTTGTAGTCTTCATTGACGACATACTGATTTACTCGACCACCGAGGAGGAGCACGCCTACCACTTACAAGTTGTACTGGATACACTCTAAGAGCACCATATTTATGGTAAGATCTCGAAGTTCCAATTCTAGCTTCGAGAGGTTCACTTCTTGGGGCATGTCATATCAGAGGTAGGAGTTTCAGTAGATCCTGCAAAGGTTAAGGCGGTACTTTCTTGAGAGCCACCTAAGAGCGTGATGGAGGTGCGGAGTTTCCTAGGTCTGGCTGGGTACTATCGGAGATTTGTGCCAGACTTCTCCAGAGTTACAGCACTAGTTATAGAATTTACGAAGAAGGGTAAACCCTTCATGCGGCCAGATAGATGTCAACAGAGCTTTCAGGAGCTGAGGTAATGATTGACCAGTACGCCCATCATGAGGATACCGGAGGAGGGCGTAGGGTATGTAGTTTACTGAGACGCATCAGGGACTGGACTCAGGTGTGACTTGATTTACGAGCGAGCATTGATCACTTAAAGGTTCATGGAATTTTAGGTAGCACAAGAATAACTATGCTACCCATGACCTGGAGTTAGCAGCAGTGGTCTTCACCCTAAAGATGTGGCGACACTAACTAATTGGCGAGCGCTTTATAGTCTAATTTGACCACCAGAGTCTCAGGTACATTTTCTCGTAGAAGGAACTGAACCTGAGACAATGGAGATGGCTCGAGTTCCTCCAGGATTGTGACTTTTAGATTTTCTATACTCCTGGGAAGGGGAACGTTGTGGCTGATGCTCTCAGCAGGAGATCGGGCATTCAGCTACTTGGGGAGGCGACGGAGCAGTTAGTCGCTTTGCAGATATCCTTCGTGGATAGAGATGAGTCATCCTATCTACAGTCCCTCACAGTCACTCCTCTACTACGTCAGTGGGTCAAAGAGGCACAGCATGGAGACGTCAAATGTGAGGCGCAACATGCTCAAATATCCTCAGGGCTGGCACCCGATGCATTTTCTGAATGTGGGGATCACGTCATCCTCTTCAGGGGTCGTACCATGGTACCAGTTGCACTACAAAAGGAGGTGCTGAGGGACTTGCACACTTCCCCTCTATCATTACATCCTAGAGTAGCAAAGATGTACCAGGACCTCAGATGACAGTACTGGTGGCTGGGTATGAAGAGGGCTATAGCAGAGTTCTTTTCATGATGCCTCTCTTGCCATCAAGTGAAGTTGGAGAATCATGTACCAACAGTCTTGGTACATCCCTTAGAGGTTCCATAGTGGAAGTGGGATGGGATATCCATTTATTTTGTAACGGGGATCCCACGTACTTCCAGAGGACACGAAACCATCTGGGGGATCATAGACCGACTCACCAAGTTGGACCACTTCCTACTGATCAGAGAGCAGGTCTTAGTCGAGGGCCTGGGATGCCTCTACGTTCAGGAGATCGTATAGCTTCATGGTGTTTCATCGTCTATCATATCAGATCGAGACGCTCGCTTTACTTCCCGGCTTTGGAAGGGGTTAAAGGAGGCTTTTGGGACGCAGCTACGCCTGAGCACTGTATTTCACCCTCAGACGGATGGCCAGACAAAGAGGACCATTCAGACACTCGAGGACATGCTTTATACATGTGTCCTTGACTTTGGTCGCAGTTGGGAGGATCACCTACCCTTGGTGGAGTTTGTGTACAACAAGAGCTACAACTCCACCATTGGGATGGAACCTTATGAGGCACTATACGGCCGACCTTGCAGATCACCTCTGTGCTGGACTGACCCAGGGGAGTCAGCACTCGTAGGACCAGAGACGGTTCGGGCTACTACCGAGAAGGTGCAAATCATCCAGGAGCAGATGAGGACTGCACAGATCATACAGAAGTCTTATGTGGATAGGAAGAAGATACCACTGGTGTTCGAGGATGGTGACCATGTTTTCTTACGGGTCTCACCTCGGCTTGGGTTGTGGAGATTTGGTCAGGGCGGAAAGTTATCTTCGCGCTTCATCAAGAATTTTCAGGTCCTCATCAGAGTAGGCGAGGTGGCTTACCGCCTAGCCCTTCCACCTCAGTTGCACCTAGTGCATGACGTCTTCCAGGTATCTCATCTGAGGAGATATTTGCAAGAGCCGATGCATTTCATCGACCATGGGGAGCTGGACATCGATGATGGGGATACTTTTGCGGAGGTCTCAGTGGAGATCGAGGATTGACAGGAGTAGGTCCTACATGGACAGTCGATTCCTCTGGTGCGCATTCATTGGCAGTACGGGAACCTCGAGGAGAGCACATGGGAGCGGCAGGCTCAGATGTGTGCTCAGTACCCTTATTTGTTCTCCTGGATTATGTTGTAGCATTATTGGAACATAAAGACCTGAAGTGGGAGTAATTTAAAGATCCATTAATTTAAATGAATTTTTCTTTTAAATACTTTGTAATTTTATGAGTCTGTGGCTTCTGACGGTACTTGATTCTGAGGCCCGGTGTGCCCGGAATCAATTTCCGAAGTTTAGCTCGGGTACGTTCAGTGAACGAACGAGTGGGTTTTTCTATCTTTTTAACCGATTCTCGGAATTAAAATCTGAGGGAACCGATGAATTCTTAGTGTCGGTAATTTCTTAACGCGATCCTTACCGTAGTTGCATTAGCAATGGAGGAGAAGATAATTGTTGGGGGTTTATTTAAGAAGTAAATAAAAATTGTTGGAACAATTTTTATTTTATAAGGAGTTTATTCCCTCCCATGGGTAGTTAAGGGTGGGTCTTATAGCCACCTTACTACCCAAGTGTTTATGTTATAGAGGTGGGGCTCACATGAGCCCCACCATTTAGTTTCCCATAGACTCATTAAAAACTCTTCTTTAATTTGGAAACACCCCAATAAATGCGAATCTCTCCACCTCAATCCATTAAATTATATCAACCCATAATTTAATGAGGATCCTCCCTATATACCCTTTTTTTATTTAATTTACAACGTGTTTAATAAATGGGGACCTTCCCTCTCCCTTCCTTAATTGATTGTCAACACATTTTATTTAATGTGGCGATTTAATTTTTGGATATTTGATTTACGTGTATAATAAAATAATAGGAGGAACCTATTATTTTATTAAGGGGGAGAGCTTTCATTGTGCGGAAAATATCGAGAGAACTCTTGAGGTTTTTGAAGAACACCGGCCTCCGATGAATAATGACAAAGAACACCGGTTCCTTGAAGAACAACGACACGCCATAAATCCTCTTCTCCGCGATAAGAGAGGAGACGCCGCTTCCTCCTCGGCACACTCCGACGAAGCCTATGAACCCTTTCCCCGCGACGCCGTCTCCTGCAACGCCGTCTACCGTGATGCTGATGTTTTTCTGTAATTGTTGAGGTAGGGGAAGTTGTATATATTTCATTATGTGATTTATACCCCCGACATGGCGTGTAATTGTTGGGTGAAGTTTTGAACCACTAACGCGGTGGGTGCGGACTAAAGAACAAGTCCGCACCCACCACTATTTTGTTCTTGATGCACGGAATTTTTGGCGACAACGAATCTGGACAGAAATGGAGATTGGAGGGCTTCGCAGTGATGTACGGGTTCCGAGACGACCGTAGGCGCAGACGGAAATAAAATCGGACCACAGGAATGACTATGGTGGCCCGTGGAAGCCCCCAGTGGCGCGGGTCGCCGGCGCGGTGGCACCAGTGACTGAAGGCGGTGGCCGGCACCAGCTGGACACCTAGAGGAGGCAGCGAGGGTGGGATCCCACGGCTGCGCGGGATCCAGGGGGAAACTGTGGCGCCAGCCTAGCGCTACGTCCGCGGAACAGAGCCCCCCCCCCCCCCCCCCCCGCTCGGCTCGCTGGCCGAGCCAGCAGCCCCCACGGCCGGTCCGGGGCATGTCACGTGGACCGGGCCACGCCGGCCCATGCCCAGCCCATTCGAACCTAGACCCGGGTCAGGTCGACCCGGTTCGGGCCGACCCAGGGGGGTTGGGTTGGGTCGGACCGGGCCCAGACCCCCCCCCCCCTTCGGACCATTTTCGGTCTTTTGTCCATAACTTGAACTACGGACCTCCGATCTACTCACCGTCAGTTTTTTAGGAATCATTGGATTGAGAAGGACGTTTTGTTATATTACACTGAAGGTTTAGGCAATATTTGAGTACATCCGGGTTGGTTTGAACCCGAAACCAACAGGGCCCTTGGAGCAGAAACGCTTATATCTTAAGGACCGGACGTCTGTTTGACCTGTTGTCAATTGCGTTCGAATCCTTTTGTTGAGTTGGTCCTTTGTGATTACTCCAATTGAGTTTTAGATGCAGTTGGAGTATGGTCGGGTTGGTTTTAGCTTAAAAACCAACCGGGCCCCTAGAAGGGAAAAACAAATAACTCTAAGACCGGGCGTCCGATTGACGCACCATCTATCGCGTTGGGTTTCTTTTTTCAATATGGAACTTTGGGATACCTCAACTCTATAATTCGTAATAGTTGATGTATTGACTCACTTTCTCAAGGAGCGGACCCTCCCGGAATCGAGCGTGCTATGTGCGGGAACCCTAGAGCTGGCTGTGAGGTGACGATAACGACTCCACTAGGATCCTCCGTGGGTTCGGCAGCGAGGATGATTGTACTTGGATCCTCCATGAGTTCGGCAGCAATGAAGACCGTACTGGGATCCTCTATGGGTTCGACGGCGATGACTACTATTCTTTTATCCTACGTGGATCCGACAGTATTTGACATCTTTACCTGTATCCTGAGTGGGTCTGGCAGAGTAGCTGGTCTTGTATCATATGTGGGTCTGACAGCTTCGCTGGTCTTGTATCTTATGTGGGTCCAAGAGCTTAGATGAATCAGTGGCTACATCAAATAATCTCTATCACCTTAAAAAGTGTATACCTATTTCAGCTGAGTCTTGAATTTAAATCATTACCATCGATGTGATTGACATGCTTTCCTGTGTGGACTGGGTTGTGCTTGGTTCGAGAGTTGGATCCGTTTGGTAATTTATGACTTAGGTATGTGTATGGGAATATACCTAATTATAGTCAGTTGATACTTCGTGATTGTATCTTTCCTTTGTGGTTTATCCTTTGTGGATTCTGAGAGACCTTCGGGGGTCTCGGGGTCCCTACTGAGTATCGTATACTCACCCATGCACTGGTTATGCCCGCACTACATAGTGTTGGATGCAGACGATGGACAGCACTAATCGAGGTGGAGGCTTGTGGAGCTGGACGGTACCTGGAGGTGGACCACTTGGTGGGACGTACATGGAGCAGACGGCCGGACCCGAGGAGCTGAGGAGACTATCTGTACCCACCCTTCCGGTGGGATTTCAGGAGGACGACTTGGTGTTGTTGTTTTACATAATACTATTGTACTTTCCTTTCATTTGTAATGTACTTTCAGTTGGGTTTGTATACTGGCCCATTTACTTTTCAGCACTTACCTTGTACCAAGTTTTACTTAGTGCTTACTTCACCTGCGTACTCTGTAGTGTTTTTTTAATTTATAAAAAGGCAATTCCTTCCCTTTTTGGGGGATTTACACCTTTGGTGCTAGTCGTCATCCCCTGGCCTATGGAAGGAGGGCTTGGGGTAGACACGACATGGGCCCCGAGGATGGGTCATGACAAGAGGGAAGACTTACATGACTTAGAGGCCCATAGGTCCAAATACCCAAAGTGACATGACCCGAAATCCCGATGACTAAAAATCCAAAACATAGCCTAAAGGCCCAAAGTGAGTAGCCTACAACATGTTCTATCACTAGTCAAATGATACGTCGCACCCCTTGGCTAAAGACATCTCCATGTTAAAACCAGTCCTAAAAATGCATTTCCCCTATTAAAAACATTTCATCGTGCTAGAGACGTAACAAGGTAGGACATCCCTCCTTCCACGATATAGGAGGAGAGATGGATGAAGAATTCCAGTACACCCATCTCACTTTCAAGCCTCCCACCCGGTGATGCCTACAAGTGTGCTGGAATCACCTACCAAATGCACTGCATAATCAAACCATGTCCAAATGAGAAAGTCAGATGGAATGGAACCCCTCCATCCTATAATGGGGATGAAAGGTTGGATGATGAGTGTCAACATGATCGTCCCACCAAAAGATTTCACTAACCCAAAAATTCCTTATCACTGCCAACCTCATGCACTAAATCGTCAGTTGAATTCCAGTCATGTAACCTACAACCCACAAAACAATGTCCCAAAGGCCCAATAATACACATACTTCTCAAAAGTGGCTCAAAGTCTTATGGCCTGAAGACATTCAATGATCCATGAGGGATTACAGGAAAACCATAAATAAAAACCAACATCAAAATTGATACAGCCGCTACCACCTAATCCACCCACCTTCATCTAATTCCACCATTGATACAAAAGAACAATGTGTATTGTGGACCGAGATCTGCATCAAACACCTCCAGGTACAAGTGTTGAAATCACGATCAAGGGTGTTGAGAAGAACATCAGAAACCAAACGATGGGTGAATGGATCAAAAAACACTAAGGAATAGAGAAAATGAAATCCTCCATAGGTAGCATGGGATAAAGCACATGAAGCATTTACTACCATACCTAGAACAATGAGACATCAAAGCCGCTAGAAACCATTGATCCACATGAGGAAGATCCAGTAGGAGAGAGGAGAGGGATCATTCGAAAATGGATCCATCTTACAATTTATAATTAAAAAATGAGTAAAATTATTTAAAAATAATAAATTTAATATATATATATATAGTAATAAATATTATATTAATTATTTAATTAGTATATTAGGTATTTAATAAATTTTAATTATTTATATTAATTATAAAAAATATTTTAATTATTAAATTATATATATATATATATATAATTAAATTTCACTCATTTTTAACATGCATTATTTTAATATAATTTATTCATTGATAAGGTTAACTGAGTGCTTACTTTTTTTATAATTTATAGATTTTAAATATTTATTCATTTATTATTATTTTTTTAATTTTTATACTTTTTTATATTTTTATACATTATTATTCATTAATACATTTAATAATTTTGTAATATTTTCTTTTTTCATTTTTCATTTTTCAATATTTTTGGACTTTTTCCATTTTATAATATTTATTTATACATGTTTATTTATTATCATTCAATATTTTTAATATGGTTGTAATTTAATTAATTAATATGTATTCATTTCTATTTTAACATATATAAATATTCTTTTTCAAATTTTTTTAATTATCTATATAATTAATAAAAGTTATTCATTTTTTAAATTTATACATTCTTCTTATTATTTATTTCATTAATAGACATTAAATATTATATAATTTTATTGTTTAATTTAACATATATCAAACTTGTATATATATATAAATTAATTTAACACACACAATTATTTTTGTAATTAATGAAATCTTATATAGAAATACACACACCTAGTATTTATGTTATTTATTCAAATTTTAATATTCATTTTAAAATTTTATTTATTAACATAATATATTTAATATATTATTATTTTTAATCAGTGAATTTTAATTATTTATCTTTAATATTATTTCAGTTAGTATTATTTATTCATTTTCTAAATTTTTTATTTTTTATTTTTTATTTTCTTGTAATCTAATCATTTTCTAATATTTATTTACTACGCTTTTTCCCAGGTCTTGGCTCAGTGGCAAAGAGCCCTATGGGGTTTCGGGGAGGTCTTGGGTCCGAGTCTCCCCATATTTCTTCATGTGTGTATGTGTGTGTGTTTAAATGTAGTTGTACCCCCAAGTACCTAATATAATATTATAATTATACACATTTATATTTTTTAATTTATTTATAATTATATACATTTAATTTTTTAAATTATATTAATTATATTATTAGAATTAATTATATAAGTCTTTATCAGCACTAAAAAAGCACCGATAAAGAGGTATTTTATTAGTGCATATTATTTTAGTGCTAATAAAACCTCTATTTATGAGATATTTTTTTGAAAGCGCTGATAAAACTCTTCCTGATATTTTAAATAGAACCCTAACCAAACTGATTTCCCTCGCACCGTTCAAGCTCCCATGAAAATTAATCTCTTTCACCACTCCCCCTCGACCTTCTATCAGATTAATCAACCCTCTCAAATCTATGTTATGTCATTATTTCTCCCTATATCTCATTTATCGGTGTTTTCAATCACCTCCTTGGCGCATACATGGTCTTAATACGTGAAATATTTTTGTCTGGTTTTTTTATTACTTTCTACCACCTCACCTACTTGTATTCATCCTGGGTTGACCACCCATTGTCATGAAGAATCTCTTTCGTGACCACCCATTCCCCATCTTCTACTATTAGTCGACCAATGTTTTAAGCCATCCCCCTATATATATTTTTATTTTTCTAGGGATTATGTAAATAATTTTCTTCTAGAAATAGTCTAATCACTCCCACCAAAAATTTATATATTATTATTATCTTTAAATTTAAACCAATATTATGTCACTAAGTTATTAAAAAATTTATACATTGAAGTAGCAAGTGGAATGGTTAGATATAACCTTGGGTTTTTTATTCCAATGAACAACTTAAAACAAGTAATTATATTATAGTTTATTTCTATATGAAAATGAACAAGAAAAAATAAAAATGGGAGAAAATTAAATTCACCTAAATTTTTTTTATGTTTTCTATATTTTATAATTTTTTATCATTTGAATTATTTTTTCTTTCAAATGAAAAATGTTAATTAAGTACCATACCCATAAAATAGTTCCTAAAAGTTCTTTATGATTTCCCATTAAGATAATATTGATCATTTTAGTATTTTACAAGTTGATAACCATTCCATTTCTCCACTAAGAATAGTTTTCATCACACTTGTCTTTAGGAGAGTATTTAAAGAAAATTAATAAATAATAATTTAAAATCAATAGAAAGGGAAGAAATGAGGGGCTCCTTATCCTAGTTCAACACTCAAGATTTTCAAATTTTCAAGTTTTATTTACTTATATAGGAGAAATAAGCTCAATTGACCTACCAACAATTCACTTACTATTTATGCTAGTGTAGTTAGAAACCACTATTGCATTCCATTTATTTCCCTCTCAAGACAACTCATAGACATCCTAATTTTTCCAAAGCTACCCTTGAGGTTTCCTATAATTCCTTGTATAGAAGAATTATGTTCTCTCTTAGAAGTGTGATGTGCTTACATTTTCTTTATGGATTGATCAAGTTGTTTTGGTTTTCTAATCCACACAGACGTGGATTATCACTCATCAACATACATCTATATAAACTTTATCTAATGAATCATTAGTGATTAGGGTGAACCTCTACTATCACTCTATCACCCATTACTCTATGATCATCTATCCTCAAGCTAGATGGAATAAATATTTAGTGAAAAGGAAACAATCACTATCATCCATACTCATAGAAAGTGAAATGAAAGAAAATTAATTATGAAATAAATTCTAAGACTACTATTGCAATGCAGCCTGATAAAAACTAGTAATCAAATATTAAAATTTGGAAATATATAAAAATGGTCATTAATTTATATGGAGACCATTGGATGGATACTTTGAATATAATTTTATATCTTCTAGCATGGGTTCCCTCCATGTTTTATCCTCTTCAGGTCATCATGGTTCTATACTCTTAGATATAGGATTTATTTATATACTATCCCATATGGAGATATATTATCCCCTTAATTCATCTTCTTCTTCATTAAATAAATGATTTTAGACCCAATTATAACTTTACATGGTATATAATATAGTATATTAGGTGCCTGTGGGTACAATTACATTAAACATACACACAACACAGACACAGGCTCGAAAAGGTAGGTCATAGCCCCCCCATGGGATAGCCCACATTCAAGACTTATTTATTCAATACATGTCCTAAAATCCTAGCTGGCTTCAATCTCATTACATGGATCAAAGGCCCACTAACTGGCCTTAAGGCCCAGTGCAACATGCCTACATCATACTGCCTGAGTCACTAGGCATGTGTCATGCCCGCGTCACTACCATCCTGCATAATGCATCATGCCTACATCACCACTTGCCTACATCATTGTCTACTACAGTGTTTCACCAGTACCTTCGACAATTCACTCCCACACGGATTTGAGCCTGGGACTGATGCAGGATTATAGGGACCGTTTACAACTCAGGTAATCCCCCAACATCTCACATGGTATATATTATATTTGTGATCTTCCAATATGGAAAAGTCTATCAAAGTATTATTTCATTCTCCTCTAGGCCTTTATTAGAATAGATTTCAGTGTATTTCAAATGATATCGCCTCTCCCAGAACAAAATCCACATGGAAAAAATATAATTTCATTACCTGATATAGTTTTATGGGTATAAATGAAGATTCATTTATCCCCATTATCTTTTGGATATTTTCCACAAGTCTCCTCTTATTAATTAATAGCAATGAGAAGTCATCTTTATTTATTTTTCATAGTATTAACTTAAGTTATTCATTTCTTATTTTTTTAATCAATTGATTTTTTATAGGTATTATTTGAAAGTAGATTTTATACTTCTATAAAATTATGAATTTTGTTTATCTACATTCAAAACTCAATATAGTTTTTTAATATTAATTTTGAAAATATTTTAAAAGAAAGAATGGATTTTTGGGGTTTTAAAATTCAAAAATAGGCTGGTAATTAAATTTTATTATTTGATAGTGATTTCTATGAAATATATTTGTATTTAGTTCAGTGAATTTGTTTTTAAAATGAATATTAACTATCTGGTATTTTGTAAAATTAATTTATAAAGGAATTACTTGATTCAATGGGTAAATGGTCATTCTTATAAATAAATTGAATTAATTTTTTTAAAGTTAAAAATAAAAATATGTTATTTTAAATGTAAAAAAATTATTTTGATTAATATTATCTATGATTTGAGAGAGCAATTAAATGGTTTTATAATAGGGGTTTATATTCTGTTTTATTTTTTGTATTTAGGATGTGATCATGTTAATATATAGGATTTTAGGTATGTAATTTATGATATTATACTATAAGGATTATATCATTTTTATATAGAGTTGAAAGGGTATGGTTTTCCCCCTTTATATTAGGAAAAAAATCATCATTTTTATTCAACATCTTTTCACCTTACATTCAGGTTATTAGTTATATAATGGATCATTCAATTAGTAGGGAGCTTTCTAGGTGTTTTAGAGTGTTCTATTCCATTTTTATTATAATAAGACTCCAAGGATTTAAGGTTTTTTGAATTTCCTTGGTTAATATAGATGTTTAGAAAATGATGTTTTAGATACATTTTCTTATCTAATTACATTAAATATGAGGGGTGGACAAGGATAAATTTATTCATGGTTTGAGGTGTGTGGGTATGTATAAGTTTCACCTTCTTATTTAAAACATTATTTATTTTGATTAATTCATTTACATAATATTACTATTATTTTTATCTATTGTGTATCATTAATAATTGTTTGAGTTTCACCCATGAAAATTTCTAATTTAAAACATCTTTATCTTATATATGTAAATGATTAGAAGGTCGTGGAATCATTTTATAAAGTTTCTTATAATCTTCCCTAACCCAACATGTGGTATGGATTTTATTAAGAATTATTATACTCTTTTGGGTATACCTATGATTTTTTTACTACTATATGTTGGAGATAGCTTATAGTGATGTTTTTCATTGTTAGAGGTGGAATTAGAATGTTTTGGATACCAATGATGTGAAATCCATACTATCTGATTTTTTTTTTGGAATGTTTATTAATGGAAAATATTTATGGTGGCTTTAAGGAAATTTATATTATAAGATATGTGAAATATACAAAATATTTTAAAATATACTATTTTTGAAATAGGATTTCATTAGTGGGTTATAGTATAAATATATTTGTTGGTATTATTTTAATACATGATCTAGAATAATCTATAGAAAAGAGTGCAACATGGAATCCAACTTCAATTATATCATCAATAATAGTTTCATCCATTCATTTCATTAAATTCCATGATCCTTGAACCTATGTCAAAATATGGTGATTACATGAATTTTTATGTTTCAAGGAGAGATATTTTTAACCAAATTTAGAAATCAAAGTCAAAATTAAATGATAAGAAAGAACAATAATTTTTAAGGTAAGTATTCTATAAAATAATAAATAATTTTTTTCCAACATATTTATTACCACCTTTTTTATCCCACAGAACATTAAACTAAGAACCTGTACCAATAACCACATTTTTACCCTAGGATGTTTCTTTTCATGTCACCTTTGTGTAAAATGATAACTTGTCAGGAATCATAACTGATAACATTCAAATATTGGGTTCCAGTTATTGGAATTATCTATAACATTATCCATTGATTCTGAATATCTTATGTGTGTTTATTTATTTTTTGTACAAAATTAATATTTTATGAACCTGATAGGATGAATATGAATTGAAAAATGTTTCATTCCAATCATATGAAAATGAGTATCAAAATGGAGTCAAATATTTCATCAAGTTTGCAATACAGCATGCATACCACCCTTCTCAAATTCTTTGTCCATGTTTACACTATTATTATTCAATAATAATTAGTCCATAAGAGTTTTAGGAATATTTGATTTGTCACATAATATATCATAGCAATAAATATTGGACTAAACATAGGGAAAAACAGAATGTGCACACCGATTGGGATGATATTATGGTATATGGATCATTTGACATTATTACCAATGTAAATGATGATGGAGATTGTATGGGAGAAATAAAAATTGGAAATTTAAGATGACCTTCATGACTGTCTAAATTTTTTTGAGAAGTTAAATATTTTTTATAAGAGACCATTGTATACTGATTGTACTAAATAGATAACATTTTCTTCGGTATTGAAGTTATATAATATAAAATATGGATGTAGATGGAGCAACACCAGCTTTACAGAACTAATTGTTCTATTGAATGATATACTACTAGAAGAAAATGAACTTCCTTCTCATACATATGATGTCAAACTAATTATATGTTCAATTATAATGATCTATAAAAAAATATATGTTTGTCAAAATGATTTCACATTGTTTCATAAGGACCATTAATTTCTCATAAAATATCCTAAGTGTGGTGTGAATCGATATAAGAAATATGAATCAAGTCCTTTGAAAGTTGTATAGTAATTTCCAATCATTCTATGTTTTAGAATACTATATAGATGTCAAGAAACCATACGACCACTTACATGGAATATTGATATAATAATTAAATATGGGAAACTACATCATCCAAAAGACTCTCCTCCATGGAAGAAAATTTATTATGAATATCCTAAATTTGGAAATGAGATGAGAAAAGTCTTTAATGTGTTACCTATAGATGTAATAAATCCTTTTGGTGTACATATTAGTACTCATAGTACATGGACAATTTTTTTGGAAAATTATATATTTTTATTATGGTTATGCATGAATCACAAATAAATTATGTTGTCTCTACTTATATATGGACCAAAAACCCCTAGTAATGATATTGATGTATATTTGGTTTCATTGGTCAAAGATCTGAAATTGATGTGGTATACAGGTGTTACATTGTATAATTATAATAGAAGTGAATAATTTATATTGAGTTCCATGTTGTACAGGATGTTAAATGAATTCCTTCTTATGGAAATTTTCCAAGCTATAGTATTAAAGTAATGTTGGGGTGTCCAATTTGTGAATATTGCACACACTCAATTTGGTTGAAACAATCCTCAAAGAATATGTTTTTAGGAAATCATATATTTTTACCTCAATGACATAAATACTAATCCTAGATGACAACATTTGATGGGAATACCGAACAATGTATAAAACCAACTCCACTAATGTATGATTAGTTGTTTGATAAAGTAAAATATATTTACCCTGTTTTTAGAAAACCATTTCAAAAAACTTTCTGAAATCAGATAGGAAAAATTGATCAATTTTTTGTGAATTATCATATTTGAATTTTTTGTACATCAAAAAATTTCTTGACGTCATGCATGTAGGAAAAAATGTATTTGATAGTGTTATTGGAACATTACTAAATTTTATCAAAAAAAATATGGCATCAATTCTAGGTTGAACATGATTGACCTAAAGATAAATAAATAGTTGGTACTAGTGAAGGGTAATGGAATAATTTTCTTATACCAATAGCTTATACTATATCCTAAAAAGAAAAATTACAATTTTTAATTTTACTTAATGGTATAAAAGTTCCATAGGGGTATTCATAAAATATATTGAGTTTCATGTCAATGACTAATTTGAAGTTATAGGGACCCAAATCACATCAATGTCATGTTTTGATGCATGATTTGTTGTCCATCTCTTTATGTTGCATTCTTCTTAAAAATGTATGACATACATTAACCAGACTTTGTTTCTTTTTAAAATCCTTATGCAGTAAATTTATATACTCAATGAAGTTTTTAATATTGAATTAGGAGGTTTCAATCATATTATGTGAATTATAGATGTTCTTCCCACCATAATTATTTGATATAGTGGTCCACCTGATGGTTCACTTAGTTAAAGAGGTTTAGCAATGTGATCATTTTCATTGAATATAAATCTACCCATTGAATGGTATGTGATGATTTTCGAAAGGATATTTCATGATTAAAAGTCACCCAAAAGGTTGTATTGTTGAATGATATATTGTTGAATAAGTTGTGGAATTTTGTACCAATTTCCTATCAGATGTTGATACCATCGGTCTATTTAAGTTTTATTATAGTGTGTGATTTATATTTCTATAATATATGTTGTTACAAGTACCCTTAAAGAGTAGGAGAAAGATCACCTTTAGATTTTAAATAATAGTGAGGATGTTGATTCATATTTTGAATCCCATAATAGAAATATTAGACATTTTAATCCATCAAGGGATGAAGTATGGATATCAAATACATATAATCATAAGTTTATAGGATGGTTCTAAGATCATATTTATATGGAATTATCTGAAAATATGAATTAAATTATCAAATGACTATGATGGATATCTATGGGACTAAACGAAAATGTTATATCTTACACTAGTTTTGTAATTAATGGTTATACAATCTACATAAAAGAACACAATAACCATAGTACGATACAATGAAATAGAGTTATACTTCTGGAAGAATCGATGAATATATTTATTTCAAAGGATATAAATTCAATTTATGTGAATATTCCATATTTTATCATTATCAAATAGATATATGGGTTGGAATACATGACATTTCAAGTTTCAATTTTCCATTACAAATGGGATGACAATAAGAGTGAAGTGAAAGTTCATGAAATGGGATTCATGGAGGTTAATTTTAGTGTGGAATAGTATATGAATGATTCGTTCATAATGGAATAA
Source organism: Viscum album (assembly GCA_963277665.1). NCBI lineage: Eukaryota > Viridiplantae > Streptophyta > Magnoliopsida > Santalales > Viscaceae > Viscum > Viscum album. The sequence continues at coordinate 1,653,068,817 of OY728148.1, read as the reverse complement.
TAATAAGTTTAGGTATTTAATGTCTCATATCCAAAAAACAAGAATTGGTCAATCGTCTTTCTGGAGAATAAAACAACTATAGGGTCATATTAAAATTAAATTGATAATGACCCTATCATTGGGAGATCATAATAATTTCATGGGGGTCTCAATTTAGACAATATATTGTATTTTAGTGGGGACCACAAAGGGGGGATTTTGATTAACAATATAGGATCCAAATACATTCAACATTTAAAGAAAATAAAGTGTTTTCAATGAGCATGTTAAATTTTTTTTAATACACTATTATTTTCCTCATAATATTATGTGCTCTCTATTGTAATAACATAATATAAATTAAATTTTTAGATACTCATAAAGATAATGACTTCCGAAATGATCATGTTACCAATCTCGAGGAAGAAAAAATAGTTGACATTAAAATAGTATAATTTTTAGGGGATAAAAAATGAGATGATGAAAAAAATAAGAATGATTTAGCATCACTATTTTGACTGAAATTATCAAAGAAATAAGAAATGGTATAAAATATATGGTTTTGTGGAATCATCACCACATATTTAACCAAATAATTCAATGTTCATTAGTTATGTTGTTGTCAAAATTAGAATGAATATTCCAATTGATATAGATACATGGATCTATGTTCAGTTTATAATAAAGGAACCCATTTGGGAAGATATTAAGGTAATATTATAATATAATTTCTCTATTTTAAAAAATATTATATTGAAATATTGATTTACATTTCATTATCCCTTTCACATTTCGTTTATTTTAGAATATTTCCATAAGAAATATTTCTTAATGTCCAATGGAAATCCCATAGAGTCTTCCAGAAACTTATTACCAAGTTTCATATTTGGGATTCTTAGGGAAAAGTAAAGCCCCACCCATCATTTAATTATAAACACATTATACATCAAGAAACATAGAATTATTTCATCAGTCATTATGATAAGAAACCATTTTAGGTTCAATTTAGTTGAAAATATATTATTTGAAATTATTTATTTTATCCGGTTTTAGTCAAATTTAGTAATTTATGAAACAAAAAAGGAGTGATGGAAATAAACAAATTGAATGAAAACCAATGTACCCCTATCGTAAAGTAAGGATGAGGTATGCTTCACTAGAGAAAAATATAGTATGTATTTTAAATCTAAAATAAATATTTTATGTGATATAAAACAACATTTGTTTTTTTATATTCATATTGATGAATCAAAATCAAAATCCATTTTCATCCCATGTCATGTACTATAGAAGGAGTCATGTGTAAATAAATAGGGTAAAATAGTTGATGAAAACACAAAAGATGTATGGGAAACTTGTGTAAGTATTACATAATAGTAATTAATTATGATTTATAACCTTATTACATAAAAATATATATCCACAGACACATTCTACAAAAAAATAACTCCCAAAATATCACAAGAGACTGGATATTAAAGTATCTCAAGATTTGAGTGTTGATTTTCCTATACCACTTGATGATCTGGATATTAAAATAGTCAGTGATGATAATAAAACATTCATAGCATGAACATATAATCTTTTAAAGATACAAGAATAATATCCTTTACAATTTATTTTCAAATGAAAAAAAAATAACAATTGATGAAAAAAGGTCTTAAGTAAGGTATGGTAATATAGACGGATAAGAAAATCAGGGAATGGATGTTTAGATAAAAAAATCCAGTGAATCAACCAAGAAAACAAAATGACCATCTTAGAGTACCTTCTCCCTGATAGTTCCACAGCAACATATATTAACATTGAAAGTTCATGAAAATAGCATATTGAAAGGTGGAGATGTTTCCTACATTCAATATGAATAATAAATATTTGGATATGTCATTAAATATTTGGTTGTTATTGAGAGTATATATGATATTATCAAGTTTGAGTGGTCGGGAGTCTCAGTTGTGAACACATACATGAGGTACATTTTCATAATTCATCTGTCCAAAAAATGATCTACTATGTTCATTAAAGTTAATAATTATTCATATTTTATTTGGGAATTTATATTACAACTATATAAAGGGAAAACCCTATGAATAATGTTTTTGATTCATTAATCCTAATATCATTTCTTTTGAAAATAATTCCTTTGGGTAGAATAAATTTATAAAAAAAAGATGATCCAATTAACCGTGGAGTTTAAGAATAAAATAATAGATGAAATACTCTTATTTATGCCTATAATGTATGGATAAAATTCTAAAATATAATCATATAAAATATATTTTAATTTTTTTCATTACTTATTTTATTTTTTTATGAATCACCGGATACTGAATGTAATCAATTTGGATACCCAAAATATTTATTGTTTTGATATAATACATGGATTTCCATCAAATCAAAAAAACGTGATGTGTATTTTGAATTTTTAATGCACTATAATAATTATTTTATATGTAAAAATTGAATTATATATTTCATTTTTTGTTTTAACAATAATTTTTTAATAATAGGGTAATATATAAATATATGTTATTTTAGGGAATGTTGTCGGTCACTAAGCATAAGAATCATATGGATTTCTTCAAATGAAAGTATATTAAGGTATATATAGAATGATTAACTATCAAAACATATTTCAAAACAATTTACTTATTTTTTTCAATGTTTCTATAGTTTCTAAAGAGAGATAACAGCAATGAATGTGGATATTAAATTTTTAAATTTATGAAAGATAACAAATACCATTAAAATACTAGCATCCCTAAATAGAATATTTCTAAAGGTAATTAAAATTTCATTAAAAATATATCTTAATCAAATTTTTGCCTATATTTTCTTACTACTACCATGATTTCTAAAAAATCTATGTACTCAACAGAAGAATAAAATTTGTTTATAGATGAGTGGGAAGAGTACATGGTGTCAGAATTTTTTCCAACATAAAATTTATGTGATTACCTATTATATTTGTTAACTAGCATATGTTATGACCTTAAAAATATATTTGGGATGTGAATCATTTGTATCAAAAAACATATATATTTTTTATGATATATTTCTCAAGGAGAAGTATAATGGAGGAAATTAATTTCTTTAGAAAGGAATGGGAAGAATACATGGTATCAGAATGTATAATGTAATTATGAATATGTGACTTCCTTATATATATTTAGTTAATTTTATCATCATTGTTTGTACTTTTTTTAGTTATTTTCCTTATAATTGTTATTTTATACTTATTTTTTAAAATTTAGACATTAGTTAAAAACACATATCACATCATCAAAACTAATAAATTAAATTCATATTGTTTTGATACATTTTGAAAATGATCCATAAGTCATTTTTGACATGTAGGAATTAACTGCACATAAATTTAAAATATGATGTGGTCAGTATGAGTCAGAGTTTGTGTTTTCAATAAAAAAGTGTCATTTTAGATTGAAACACATATCGCATTGCCAAAACTGATCAAATAACCTCTACTTGTCTTCAAACTATAATAAAACTATAATTTATTCATTTTTTAAATGTATGAATTCACCACATGTCATCATACACCCGATGTCTTCAAAATAACTTGAAATTGATGTTTTCAATAAAAAAGTGTCATTTTTTTAAAACATGCATAGAATAGACAAAACTAAAAAAATGATCTCATATTATTTTCAAACTTTAGAAAAATGATCGATAATTCCTTTATGATGTGTAGTAATTAGTCTCACATCAATCTAACATCTTATTTGGTCGGTATGGTTAAAAGTGTTTGTTTTCAATAAATAAGTGCTAGTTTAGTTTAAAACTTATATCACGTAAACAAAAACAAGAAAATTATCTTGGATTGTTTTCAAACTTTAGGAAAATGATCCTTGATTTTTTTTCACATTTAGGAATTGACTACACTCCAATCTAACATAATATTTGGTTGGTTTCACTCAAAGTATATGTTTTCAATATAAAAGTGTCTTTATTTGAAAACCCACTTGAAATAGCCAAAATGGAGAAAATAATATTATATTATTTTCAAACATTTTTGAAAAGGTCTATAATTAATTTGGTATTGTACAAATTCACCACACATAAATCTGACACATGATGTGACAGATATGGTGTGAAGTGTGTGTTTTCAATATAAATGTGTCATTTTAGTTTAAAATGCACGTCACTATAAAAAATTAATAAAGTGATCTTATATTGTTTTGAAACTTTATAAAAATGATCAAAAATTTGTTTGTGACATGTAGGAATAAATCGCATGTAAATCCAACACCTGATGAGGTTGGTATGACTCGTAGTGAGTGTTTTCAATAAATAAGTTCCATTTATTTTAAAACACATGTCAGATCACTAAAACTGAGGAAAATAGATTAGATAATTTTTAAACATTTGTAAAATTATCCATAATTCATTTTTCATGAGTAGTAATTGACCTCATTACAATATTACTCACGATGTGGTCGGTATGACTCAAAGTATGTGTTTTTAATATAAAATTGTCATTTTAGTTTACTAATAGAGGCTCATCCATGGGTTCAGAGACCCATGACCCCAAAATTTATTAAAAAATTGTAAAGGTATAAGAAATAGGAGGAAATTATTACATGCGATGTACCACATCTAGATAGAAAACAAAAAACACATCCAATCATTACCTTTTTCTAGGCCAGCCTCAACCCCTATACCCTCTCCGATTAACGGCATGGTGCCCTCACCCCCTTTTAATTATAACTCAATTCTCTAATGGAATAACCTCAATAGTATGTAATTCAGTTTCTTCAGGAGAAGCTTCCCCATGTAACATTGAATGCCCAGCTTCAACAGAGTCAACACCATCCTGGTGACCAATACCAGAAGGAGACTCCTCATGCATGTCTTGAGGATCCTCCTGTACATCCTTAGAGTCCTTCACATTAGTGAAAGAGTGTGCAACATTGTTAAATGGATGTTCCATCTCATTTGGGATCTCCAAACCATCAACAGAAGCCGGTGTTGAGGAAGATCATATTCGATTACTGCATCCTGTATTCTTAAGTCCCTCAAGATTAAGCAAATCAAACTCAGAAGTATTAATAGACTCTAACATGGAAAATAAATTGACAAATTGTTGTATAGGTCCTTGAAACGCCTCAATACTATATGTAACCATTGTAGTGACATCCATATTAGTCCCCCTCTGATCCAAAGCCATTGGAGGAGACCATTCCTCTAAGTTAGCAGGGGGATCTCTTTCCAGAATATCCACCTACTTATGTGAATAAGATCTCACTAGATTCTCCTCCCATAGAACACCTTACGGACCACCATCCTTCTCAAAAGAAGCAGTTATATCCATCATTACACCCTCTTGAATCCCCTATTGTACAACAACTTATCTTACAACAACACTATCCATCAACGTATTTTATTCCATCTGAGCACCTACATTGGACACCTGAATCTCATCATGAATAATTGGACATACCTTCGGCTTCTTAGACATCACCAAATAGAATCCATCATTACCAAAGATCTTCTTCTTACCCTTCCTACAAGTCAAGGCCAATGCAGCACGGTCAAACTCTAGATTTACCTCATTTTGGAAAGTAGCCTCATGCTCTGATGGATGCCCTTCCTCCTTCTCATCAGGCTTAGAAAAATCATGTTGGACAACAGCAGCAGTATCTTTTTGAGATTCAGCAGGCTTAGACACAGCAGCATCATGCTCTGATTGGTGCCCTTCCTCCTCCTCACCCACATCAACCCAAGACCTGTGATCAATACTTCCAAAGGTAGCCTGCTCCAAAAATTTATCACTCACCGGCATAGTAGCAGCAGTAGCTTGTTGAAATTTAGTAGGCTTAGACAAACCATGTTGAACAGCCTCAACAAAGTAGAATGCGCCAGCATTTTGAGGATCCTTCCCCCCTGAAAACATGCTTGTTACCTGTCTGATCAACTAGTTTCTTTTTGCACTGATCGGATGTATGACTCAAATATTCACAAATTGAAAATTTTATATTCATGCGACATTGCACAGGATCATGACCAATACATAAACAAGACTTACAAAACGTAGGAAACCACTCATATTGTATATCAAGTTCTAACTAAATCTCACCCGCAACAAGGAAGAATGTGCCAATAAGAACTTGAGCTAAATCAGTCTCTACCAAAACATGAGAAAAATGACCATATATAGGATGCTTTGTTTCCTTATCAACCTTGATCGTACAACCAACAACAGAGACGACCTCCCAGAAAACTGATGGATGCCAAAAAAACCAACTTAAACCCCTAACTCGAACCCAAGTTTGAGAGGAGGAGTTCTTAATTGAAAGAGGACTTGCTAAAGGATCCCACTGTTGAACCATGATTTGACCAGGTTTCAACGAAACTGGTCCAAAACTCCAGGAAACATTTTTCAATTCCTTCGATGGAAAAACAATATGAAACGTACCTCTCCCAATTGATATCAAATTCCATTCAGTAAATCCCCAGCTCTGGGATAAATGAGTTCGCACTTCATCAACCCTCAAAGGGGCATCACTCCGAGTTCCCGATAACCTATAAAGGAGGGAGAACTGACATTCTTCAAGATGAGCTTCCAACACTTTTGGATTCGCTTCAACAAATGAAATAGAGCCATTCTTGGTAACCTGTTTATTTAACGAGGCAGATTCAAGCTGAGATTCAGAGAAAAACCTATTCCGGAAAGCCGAACCCTCAGACTTCTGCTTAGGGTTCATCAAATCCTCCTTCACCACATCCACATTCCAATCTGACATGAGATGAGACCAATATGAATCGAACTGTGTGTTTTCAATATAAAGGTTTCATTTGAGTTTAAAAGGCACATAATTATCTTAAACTAATAAAAATATCTCATATTGTTTTCAAAATTTATGAAAATGACAAATAATTCATTTTTGAAGTGTAGGAATCAATCGCACGTCAATTGGACACCTGATATAGTTGGTATGACTTGAAGTGTGAGTTTTAAATAAATAAATTTCATTTTAGTTTAAAAGACACTTTACATAGAAAAAAATGAGCAAACAAACTTAAATTGTTTTCAAATGTTATAAAATCAATCCATAATTCATTTTTCTCATTTCATAATTGAATACAAGAAACTCTAATGCAGGATGTGGTTGGTATGACTCAAAGTGTTTATTTTATATATAAAAGTGTCATTTTAATTTAGAACACAAATTAAATATCCAAAATTTTGAAAATGAGCTTGAATTGTTTTCAAATGTTAGGAAAATGATCCATATTTCTTTTGTGACATGTAATAATTGACCACACATCAATTCAATACATGATGTGATTGATATGAATCAGAGTGTGTGTTTTCAATATAATGTTCTCATCTTAGTTTAAAACACACATCACTAGAAAAAAATGAGATAATTTTCTTGAATTGGTTTCAATCTTTATAAAACTGACCAATAATTTGTTTTTGATGTGTAGAAATTGACCGCACATAAATCTAACACATGATGTTTTCTTTTTGACTCAAAGTGTAGGTTTTCAATATATAAGTATCATTTTAGTTTAAAATATGCATCAAATAGACAGAAATGAGCATAACAAGATCAGATTGTTTTTAAACATTAGGAAAATGATCTCAAATTCATTTTTCATGTGTAGGATTTGACTACATGCCAATATGACACACAATGTGGTTGGTATGACTCATGGTATGTGTTTTCAATATAGATGTGTCATTTTAGTTTAAAACACACATAAAATATCCAAAATTAATAAAATTAGCTCATATCATTTTCAAATTTTATAAAAATGGTGCATAATTTATTTATGACATGTAAGAGTCGATCGCACATCAATCCGACACATGATGTGAATGATATGACTCAAAGTGTGTGTTTTCAGTATAAAATTTCATTTTAGTTTAAAACACAAATCACTAGTCAACACTGAGCAAATGAGCTTGGATTTTTCTCAAACATTATAAAAAATGATCCATAATTCATTTGAACCATGTAAATATTGATTGCATGTCAATCCAACACACGATGTGGTTGGTATGACTCGAAGTGTGTGTTTTCAATATATATGTGTCTTTTTAATTTAAAATTTGCATCACATTGGCAAAAATGAGCATAAAAATAATATATTGTTTTATCATCATTTTATCTATTATTAGTTAATAAATTTCTTTACCATTTTCATCTGATAATTATTTAGTTACTTTCCTATAGATAATGATTGAAGATAAATAAGAAATGGTGTGATAGTTGGAGGATTATTCTCAAAAAGAAAGTTCTATTGAATTAGATCACATCCATAGTGATTTTTTATCACCATAGATGTGATACAATTCAATATCACTTTCTTTTGAGAAAAATGAGAAATGGTGTAATGTTTATGAATTAACCATAAATCAATATGATACATGGTGTGTCTGATATGACTCAATGCTTTAAAATTGAAACTTTGTGTTTAATTTATTACTTTATATTATTACCAACATAAGAATTGTTTTATTATATAGGAACATTCTTTTTCTCATATTGGGGTGGTTTTCTCAGCAACTAATAGCATGATCAGGGGTCAGTGCCAAAGAAAAAGAAACAATGATGTTTTTGAATGTCTGTGATAAATTGTACTACTCATGTAATTATAAAAACCATTTTTTGAATTGTCATAATATAGTTTTTTTCTTTTATTTTATTTTTTAATTTTATTTCAATTAAATTATATATTTTCTCCCCCTATTTTTTCTCTTTACTCCCTATTTTTTCTACTGTTGTGTTTTGTAATAGTAATATCACACTGTATTAGTAGGACCCTTTATCAGTTCTAGAAAAAACATTGGTAATGCTATTATTTATCAGTTCAAAAAAATTGTGCTGATAAAGTGACCTTTTTATTAGAACTTCCTTAAGCATTGATAAAAGGTACCATTATCATCACTAAATAAAAGCGCTGATAATGGTATAGGGATTTAAAGGGTGCTATAATTATTTGTGCTTTTTGTGATTTCAATAACCAATTCTAATGTTGTTAAAGGCCTTATGGGTAGTAGTGAAGGGTAAACCTGTATAAGAAAGTGTGGATTGAGTGAAATTAGTGATAGGAATCCATGAAGGGATACTAGGATGGAAGGTGGTTAGCGAACACTTTCCCAAAAATTCCAATGAAATATTGTATTGGGGGCCAAGGTCAACAAAGGAAAAAGAATAAGAGGAAATATATATATTTATTTATTTATTTATAATAAATCATGGTGATGATTGGAGAGAGAAACACCCCATAATCTATATATATAATAAGATATTATCTTAATAATATTATTTTTAATAATATCAATGATAATAAAAATATTATTATTATTAAATATTAAGGTTTGGGATATATCTTTTTCATGTATAGATGGATTGATGGTCCATATTCACCATCATGATCTTAATATCAAGTTAAATGATTCCAAACCAATATGGTATTTATAATTATAACTAACATAATGTACCTAGTGTCACATTAGGTAATACCCTTCATGTGTGTTGTGATGAAACACATACTTTTCACTAGGTGTATGCTTCATAAAAATAAATAGCATATCTTGATTATTTTTTCACATAGAACATGATTGTCCAATTATTTCAACTATATAAGGTCATTTAAATGATGAGATATGTGTATTTCATGATTAACTCTATTAAAATTATATCAAAGTTCTGGTTAGTCCTAGTAGTTTCTTCTATAAAGTAGGGTATCCTGAAAGGATCTATGGACTGGTGCAGAGCATGGAGAGAATTATATCCTTCCCATGGACCCTTGATAGTGTCGATGGACATGGTTTGAACTGCATGATGTGATGTTTATCTTCTATTCCCATTTGAATAGCCCCCGACATTGTAAATACCCCTCCACAAGTATCCCAGATCTGATGATTTACTTTATTTAATTGTCATAATAAACAAGGAAATCACATCTCGAAGGACCAAATAGTTTAGTATCTTTGGAAAACTAGATACAAACATAAGTATTACATTTAGACATGAAATGAAATACTATATAGTAACTATATTGGAAACTCCCATATTCTCCTATAATATCCCTCATGTCAATCATAATATACATATTGTTATCCTAGGGAAAAATAAAACATAATAAAGGGGTGAGCTTAGATTCTTGGAAAGGGTAAGCATACAACAGATGCTATTGTAAATAATCATAAAAAATAAGGTAAGGTGAATAACTAAATACACATTCCATTAAAACATAATCTTAACAATAATATGGAAGGAATAAAAGCTGGTCAAATTTTCAAGACCTGTCCCTTCGGGCCCATACCGTGACTACCCCAAGCCCACCTCCAATAGGCCAGGGGCTGGCGACTAGTACCGAGTAATCATATCCCACAAATGAGAGGGATTTTCTTAAATACCTGAACACATGCACCCATATCCAATCCCAAAATGCTGAAACTAAAAACACTATGTAAACAGGCATGCATTCCACAAATATACCAAAAACAGAGTACAAAAGTACAAAACTGAAAATTAAATGGGTCCTGAATACAATCCCATCCAAAAGGAAAAGTACCAGCTCCTGAAATCTATCCGCAGAAAACCCTACCTAATGGGTAGGTATAGAAACAGCTATCTAAAGTTTTTGAATCACACCTCATCTATCTCGCCTCTATAAAAGTACCACATGGCCCCATTCCACCAAGGACTCTATCAAATCATCAATCATCTGCACAATACATGACAAGTATGGGCATATCTCATGTAGGGGTGAGTAAAACAATTCTCAGTAGGGACCCCAAAACCAAAAAAGGAAAATACCACTAATAAGTACACGAAGTATACCACAAAGTAAACACACAGATTACACCAAAAAGGAAACGCATGAAGTACACCATAAAGGAAACACGTTAAGTACACCACAAAGTAAACACACGAAGTACAGTCAATTCAGTCAATTCACATAGGTACAAGTCTAAAGAATGAAGGGAATGATTTCCAGTTGTAGTACATAGCTCTATGAGTCTCTACAACACTAGATTTTTCAGTGGTACATAGATCATTGATAGTGCATGGAGAATTGGTGGTGCATGGATCATTGATGGTGCATGGAGCGTTAATGGAACATGGAGCACCAGTGGCGCACGAAGCATCGGTGGTGCACAGAGCGTCGGTGGAACTAGGTATCTCTGACATGTTCCAACCAGATTTACTATAAGATTGGAGGGGTAACTAACATATAATTGAGATAAGCTTACTTATCTCCATATACAATGGATATCTTCAATGAGGCTAACTACTCTGATCCCTCACATGACAACTGCAAGCTAGATCTCCTACTGAGAGCATCTGCCACTACGTTCCCCTTCCCAGAAGTATAGACAATTTGAAATTCATTGTCCTAGAATAACTTTATCCATCATCTTTATATCATGTTCAGATCCTTCTGGAATAATATACACTTGATACTCTTATGGTAAGATTAGATGGTAAACCACTATCCCATCAGGTAGTGTCACTACATCTTTAAGGCAAAGGCTACTGCTTCCAACTCAGGATCATTTTTCACAGAGTTCTGGACATGTGGTCTCAATTGTTATGAACCATAGAAAATCACCACTTTCCCCTACATCAGTACATAACCAAACATGGTCTTTAATGCATCCCAAAACACCACACACTCAACACCCTCCTCTAGTAAACTCAATATGGGAGCACTCTTTATTCCTTGGTAGTGGATACTTATTCTTCACAGTCACCTAGTTTTGGTGCCATAAGTACACAAAAAATCCCAATCTCTCTTCTTCCTTCTTAGAAAACAACACTGGGGATGCCCAGGGTGAAACACTGGGTCTTAGGAATCCCTTCCTCTGCAAGTCCTCAAGTTGTACCCTCAACTCACAAAGCTCCATGGGAGCTATATGATATACAGGGTTAGATATCAGTGTTGTCCTGTAGTAAAAATCAATGCATAATTCAACCTCTCTATGGGGAGTTAATCCATGTAAATCCTCAGGAATGATTTCCTCATACTGATACACCACTGTGGGAAACTGAGGACTCGTCTCATCCACTGCACTGAAGGTCAAGCTAGCCAATTTGTGTGTGATCAGATGCACCCTCCTACGTGTTATTTTGTTCTATTCTTGTTGGGTTTCCTTTTCACCAAAAATGGAAAACCTGGTCCCATATCCATGGACACACATCACTACATTCCTAAAATAGTCAATCTCGACATAGACTGTGGATAACTAGTCCATACCAAGGATGATGTCGTAAGGCCTCGACGCTGCCACCAAGAGATCCCAGCCAAAACCCTCACCACCAAGAGTATGGGCACTCAGTCAGAACTAGTGTGTGATTATATAATCTTCTCTTGTAGGAGTATCTAAGCATAGGTATTGAGCCAATAATTCCACTAGAATCTCTGACTCTCAAACAAGGGTCATTGAGAGAAAAGAGTGACTGAAATATGTGTCTATTAATACTACAAATAGGGTGGAAAAGAGATAGATTGTACCTCTAATAATCTCTTGAGCACGGGGGTTGTAATCCTCCATTACCTATTGTTGGCCTCATCCCTGTCCACCATCTCCCTAAGCCCATGGTGGACCACCTGCGGGTGGTGGTAGTAGTACATCGAACCTCTTCCCACCTTCTACTGCTCCTCCAGCTCGTCTTCTATGTATTCCACCTGAAGGACCACCATGTTCCTACCTTCGCATCTACCACTTTAGTCCCATGATTTTCTACTAATCATCTATATGTCTAGTCGGGAAACCTCTATCCAGATGTCCCCAACCGTCGCATGAGTAGAACAAACTATCCTTCGGCTAACTTTCTCTACCCTGGGAGCCTCTCACCATTGAACCCGTGTCCTGGGGTCATCCCTTGAACTTTTTAATCCACTTGGATCTTTGTGTCAACTATTAACAACCTACTAATAAAGATTTAGCTACCTGATGCCCGGTGTAGCTCCCACTGTTGGTGTATTCACTGCCAGAAATATCTCTACTAGAAGAGTTCACTCCAGTACACCGTCATGTGTCAGAATGCTAAGAGATATATTGGATTCCATGATCTCCTATTGTATCCCCTTCTCAAAGGTATGGGCCCTAAATAATGGTTCCCACACCATATCTGGGGAGTATCAAGAAAGAGCTGCAAATCTCACAGAGTACTCTACTAATGTCTGGATACCCTACTGGAGATGTAGTAGCTCCTGTATACACACGGAGCGTAAAGTCTTTGAGAAGAACTCATCCCTAAAGAGATTATCGAAGTCTATCCAAGCGAGGGTCATCTCCTGATGTGTCTGGATAACTAAGATCCAACATATCTTCATTGATCCATGTAGTAGACTCGCGGATAGGACATACATCCGGTCAAAAGGAATTATCACTAGGAGGAAGACACGCAAAACCACCTCCGTCTAATCCTCAACCACCTAGGGGTCCATCTCACCCTTGAACCTATGAGGTTGTAGCCTTTCGAACTCATGCAATGAATTCATCATGCATGAATCTTCTACCTGTAATGATGATAGTAATTTATTCCATCCGGGTAGTGGTATCACTAATACTCCACCCGGGGGTGTTATCTCTAATATTGGTCCCTATACTGACACCTCATCGCTAGGAGAATCATCCTCATGATCATGCATCATAATCTTGTTTGGCTTTCTACATGGAGGCATCTTGAAATAGATCAAGATGTACCACAGTCAATAGAGTATACCTGGTGAGCTGAAACTAACTTAAGAAGGACATGAGAACCCACTCAATCACATAAGATGCATGTACCATTTATCCCCTACAACTAGTGTTTTAATGTACTAAGCCAAAAATCAGAATTCAGAGTCATGATATATGGATACGTCAGCCGCCACACCAACACTAGAGTCTGTGGTCTGAAATTCGAACTCAAAACACTTAACACTATTTCTCCAAACCAATATAACAACACGCACACACACCAATATTTTTTTTGGAATTTTCCAAATGAAACTTTTAAGGGATAAGTGTGAATCCAAAAAAACAATCTCATAGACTCTTGGTTCTTTAGGTAGAACTAACTGCCTCTTATGCCACTCTGTCATGACCCATCCCCCAGGGACCATGTTGTAACTACCCCATGTCAGCATCCAATAGGCTAGGGGTAGGTGACTAGCACCGAGTAGGCATATCCCACAAATGGGAGGCTTTTTCCTATGTACCTATACACACTCACCAATCTCCAAGACCAAAATTTAAAAATTGGAAACAATAAGTAAACATGTATTTGTTCCACTATAATACCAACAACATAGTATGACAGTACAAAAATGAAAATTAAATGGGACCAGAATACCATCCCAACCAAAATGAAAATAACAAGATTCCAAAATCCATCCGCAAAAAACCCTTCCTGAAGGGTAGGTAAAGGAACACCTATCTGAAGTTGTTGAAGCACGCCTCGTCTGTTGGTCCTCTCTCTAAGCACTGCCTGGCCTCGGTCCACCTAGGACTCTGTCAAAGCATCAATAATCTACACTAGAAATTACATGTGTGGTCACTACTCGATTAGGATTGAGTATAAATATACTCAGTAGGGACCCTGAAACCAAAAAGGAAAGTTCCACTAATAAATACATGAAGTAAACCACAAAGGAAGCACATGAAGTATGTCAGAAAGGAAACACACTAAGTACACCATAAAGGAAACACATGAATTACACCAAAAAGGAAACACATAAAGTAAAATAAATATGGTTAGCTCACAAAGTTATAATTCTAAATCAAAAAGAGAAGGATTTCTGGTTTTGGTCCATATATCTCCCAGTCTCTATGATACTTGAAGTATCAGCAATGTATGGAGCGTTGATGGTGCACGGAGCATCGATGGAGTATGGAGCGTCAATGGAACAAGGAGCATCAGTGGCGCATGGAGAATCAGTGGAGAACTCAGAATCATTGAAACACCCGGAGTGTTTATGGAATCCAAGACATCGATGGTGCACGTAGCGTCAATGGGTCAAGCAGTCCCCCAAGTCACATAGTCACAACCAGCCACAAGATTCTTCTCATAGTGCGCTTATTCCAAAACAACCTACCTACTCCCCAAGTCACTAGATCATATTAAAACTTTAAAAAAAATCACTTATATTATCCTAAAAGTAAAACCTCATTTAAAGGTTCTCAACTCTACAAACGGCTCGTCAAACGGACACATGGTTTGACCGATATGACCAATTTAGTAAAAAGGGTCTCATTCGGTCCAGGCCCGACCTGACCTGGTCTGGCCGACCCAACCGGACCCAGTCTGGTTTGGGCTCGGCCTATTGGTCTTTGCCTACTGGGCCACTATACCACTGGACCCAACCCATCGGGCCACCAAAGCGGGTCGGTCCATCCAGCTCGGTCCGCCACATGCGAGCAAGTTCCTTCAGCACACAGCTCGGCCGTGCACTCCCAGTCAACGCGTCTTCCACGTTCAATGTGGATGACATCATGCCCCATCCTTCTTCCCCGTGTCTTCTATATCCATAGGTTCCACACAAAACCCATCCACATGCTAGTCTCCACCCGTTAACTCCGCTGCCAAGGGCTCCCACGTGGTCTCACCGGACTGCGTTCTGACTCAGCCATCGGCCGCCCTACTATTGGCATGTCTTTCTCCGAGGTTTAACTAGCCCGTCCCCCCTTCCAATCCATTTCTACTTCTTCCATATGCCTTTCTGGTGTCCTCTTCTACCTCACACCTCCCCTACACCAACCCTGTTGGTCGTGTCTCATTCTCACTTTCGATCGCTTGGTCGGCGGCTCGCCATGAACCACTACCTAGGCCGGAACACGTCATACCTATTGCCACAATTCCATGATGTTGTCATAATATTGGACCTCCGGTATCATATCTTTTTACCATGGATTGAAGTTGAAATGATCCTTCAATCATACTTTACGAAGAACGAAGAACACAACAAAATTTGGGGGAAAGAGATAAATGAACAAGAAATCCCTAATAATGGATCTTAGACTTGTTCGTGTTAGCCTCGATCCATTAATTTTATATGTAAATAATAGAGAGGAAATGAAAAAAATATCGAAATAGAAACCATCCCTAATAATCATCCCACATAAATTAACCATCCCATAACAACAACTGAATTGCACACAAACCTATTCATGGGTTGTTCCACATTCATCATTTGATTCTAAGAAGTGTAAAATAAATCACAAAGAGATAAACACCCTACGTGGAATTGGATAACTTAGTGAAAAAGATCAATGTCATGTCATTTTACTTGGTGAGATCATTTGAATCCTAGGTGTGTCGCTCATTGCCGATTCACGATCTGTCGCAACTAGTTTGAGAGAGTTCTTCAAAGGTTCTCTCAAGCGGCACTCCGGTGTTTCTAGGGTTATAAATACATCCTTGGAAATTATCCATAAAAATCCCTTTAATTATTGTTACATTTGTTCCAATAAAATAATTTTTACTAAATTATTTTAATTATGTTTATGTCCAAAATCTACCTTTCATAGTCGGCCCGTGTTGGCCGATGTTAGACCTTGACTAAGAAAAACACCCCCTTATGAACTATATGGTGGTCACAAATTTCCAATATGATTTAAAATTTATGAGTTATTAAGATTTGAAAATAAAATAAAATAATTTAATTATTTTATATACATCTACCTCCCAAAATCCTCTCTTCACAGTTGACTCATGATTGCCAACCTTAGGTTGCACCTAGGGTAAACTCGCTTCTCTAAACACAATCGTGCCCTCAAATTTCTAATTCGGGCACCCATTTAGAAGTTATTCCTATTTAAATAATAAACCACCCATGTGTTTTATTAAAAACTTATCAATTTTCACCATATAATTCTGGGCACACCGGGCCTTATAATTTCACATCATCTTAGTGTCTCATCTCAGAATTCTCCCAATTAATTTTTAAAAATAAAACTGTTGAAAACATGTGTCATTAGATTATAACACCATATAAATAATCACATGCAAATGATACTTATCCATGGATATTCTAATAGTTGGATAATCACATGGAATATCAAAAACTAATCTCATAATGATGGAATGCATAATTTTGAACATCATAACCATACTATCACAGAATTGGTTAAGAATTATTAATAAATGGGTAAGGCCTCATCCAAAACATAATATAGTTTGTCTCATGATACCTACCGATGCATCGAGGTGAAATTTTTGGCCCCACCAGACAGTTACTAAGTCCAATAAATTCCTCATATGAAAGGGGTGAAACATAATCAATATATACATTCATATCAAAACTATCATAAGAAATGTGAATAATTTCCTTAATACATAAATATAATCATAAACTAAATAGAGTAATATAGTTAACGGTATCAAGAAAATAAATCCCCAGTCAATATGATCTTAAACCATTCAATAAAATATGGTAAATGGTATCATATGAGATCAATCTCAATTGAGAATAATATTCAATAGAGGATTTTTACATAGTTGAAAATACTCTAACCAAATCATTGAAAATTTATTGAGACAAAAAACCATTTTTACATTAGAATCGTTTATTTTAAAAGTTACACAATTATAAAACAAATCATTTTATTAGGAAATAACATTATAAACTTGTAAAGGATTCCTGAAAAAATTATGGCATCATGAAAGTGGGAAAATATACTCATGCCTTATAAGATTAAAAAACATTTACTTTAAATTTTAAAAAAACATTAAGAGAGTATTTTTAAAGGAAAATTTGAGTATTAATCAAATGAATAAATTATGTGTATTAGCTATAAATACAAATAAAACAAGTGTAAATACAACTTATCATAATAAAAATTAATTTCAAACATAATTATATCATGTAATAATCATTGGGTTATATTTTTAACCCAAATAATCAAAATTGGGTAAATAATTACCATACCACTATGTAAACGTCAAACCATATGCCCCACAAAATTAATGATCATAAAATTAAACATTAAATATAAAGAATATAAATAAACTCATGATATGATATATCAAAGTTCAGTATACAGACACCACACACAAGAAATAAGTGTTGAATAAGGCATATCCCATAGAAATAAATGTGAGATAATAAAACTCTTTCCTTATGTCCGAAAGTGTTTTTCACTTGTACATAATATCCTCGATAATCAAATTAGATTAATTAATTACTTAATTCATAACCTATTAAAAATATATTGGATTTGTTATAATTTTATCAATTTCATTTATGGTTATTTAATGTGTTATAATGTTTTATTTTATTTTTGTTCTCGGAGCCTTCATTTCTTGGTTTTATTTTCGGTTCCCTTAAGAATAAATATGAAAGTTCTTGTAAAATGGAAGAAAAAATCCAAAATTGGAATGGAATGATATTAATATACTTATATTATTTTAAATATTCCTCATATATCATTTTATTATATTTTATAAGGATGATTCATTAGATAAAATGTTAATTAAAAAAATGATTAGTTTATTTGTTTTTCACAACCATCAAAAACTAGTATCATTTTATTTAATATTTTGTTTGTATACTAGTACTGGAACATTAAATAATTTTTAAATACATGTATTATAATCTTTTTAAACCATAAAATTGTTTTATGACCATCCTTGAATGCGGTAATGAAAAAAAAACTTTTCGTCTATGAAGGCGGTGAATCGACACCTCATAGACAATGTTTTCATTTTTTGAATAAAAGGAGAAGAGAAAAGACATTAAGATGGATATTCCATTAACATAATAACATTATATTATATGTATGATACTATAGTCACCATTCCACATTTTATAGGTGTGGTGAGGGAAAGATAAGAAAATAGAAGAAAATAAATTAAAAGAAAAAGAGAGGGGGGTTTACCTCTTGAGTGTCGTCTCCTTGAGAATATCTTTAAGGCACTTGGAAATGGACTTTTGGTGAGAAAAGAAAGACCAGAACATGGGGAAGAGTTTTTGGAGAGTAATTGGTTAGAATATAGAAATGATATAAATCTTATAAGTTGTGATGAGAAGGGGTGGTGAGGGTGGTATATATAATAGATAGGAGGGGTGTTTTTTTTGAATATTTTATTCATTAGTTTATTATTTTGGATCAAGACTATCAATAGTATTGATTATTATGACTAAAAAAAGTATCTAGTGATTGTGAGTTTGATATAATGTCTATTTACATCATCCATGACTCAAAAATGACTCAAAAATTCATTAATTTAATTATAATGTTTAATATGTAAATTGTAATATTTCACTATTCACCAAAAAATCCACTATTTTAGAAAACTACCAAAAAATAACCCTAATAATTTTTTTATGTGTAGATTTATAAAATATAATCTATTTTATGAAAATAATTTTCTAAATACGCTAAATTTAATTTTTAAATAAAATCATCATTTATGTCAAAAATACCTGATTTGAATGGCCCGAAGGCCATCAATTTTTATTAATTTTTGATAATACCCCTTTTAAGGGTTGAAGGGGAACCCTTACATGTCCCATAAGATTTATGAAATTACAAGACCTAAAGGTCTTAGAGGAATTCATAGAGACTATGACTACTTGAAACCTCCCCTCCCCAAAATCTACATTGTTATTACATCTCCATCGTCGTGTGGTTGTTCGTCCAGTTTTCATGTGTAGAGAAGCACATGAATGGTACTAATGGAAATTGTCACACCCTCTTATTCTTCTAAATCATATAGCTCTACTCTAGTGAATTCACCTTATCTAAATCCTCCTCTATATCTTGTTCCTTTTAGAGTTTTTCTTTCTTTCATCTTCAAATCATGTGGCTAGAGGGACATGAGGTGGCCTCAAGGCCTTATGGTGCCCTGAAAACCTTACAAACCCAAAGTACTGAGTGTCCCAAAGTCCTGAAGGACTCAATAACCAAATCTGAAGCCCGAAGGTGAACAGTTTCAGTTTATATAGTATTGAATAGTACCTACTATAGTACTACTATAGTTCCCCATGGAAATATTTCTTTTCCTAGATTTGATCCTGGGTCTCGTGGATGAGCTTGAAGAGTCCTCGCTAATCGAGATGAGGCTCATGTGATTAAAAATACCGATTTTAATATTATAACTGATTTTATGACACTTTGAAAAATTAATTATGGACTCATAAAATTACCTTATAGTTATAATGTAACAAAATATTAATTTATAAATCTATTTTATGAAAATAAATTTTATTTTGAATTATTTTATTAATTACAAAATTTGAAACAAACATTCATGTTTCCCAGAAATATCAATACTTAATTTATCATTTTTATAACACTTATTTAATTTTCTTATGATATAAATATATCATATTTTCATTTATAAGAAACCTAAATTTTATATATAATTATATAGGTGAGGTTATAATTTTAATGTCTACATTATCATTCCTAACAATTACATTACTATTCCAAATGTCATGTTAATATTTAATATTATAGCACCATTTGTCTGTGCAACATAAACTATTGAATAAATTGAATTTATTTAAGTGGATACATATTTTAAATTCTTGGGGTTTCACATTCTTCACTCCATCAAAAATTTCATCACCAAAATTTCTAGAATTTCCCCTCATAAAAAGATTCAGGTAGTTCTTCATCATAATTTTCTTTGGTTCCCACATCGCATATTAAATTTTATGATTTTTTCAAAGTGCCTTTACCAACTGAATCATATGATTACTCAAAACTTATTCTCTAGTGTATAGAATTTGGATTTCTGCTTCAAAGTAAGATAAATCATGTTACAATTCTATTTCATTATAATTGATAACATTTTTTGGGTCAAGCATGTATCTCCTTAACAATGAGATATGGAATACATCATGAACTTTGGATAGACATGATGACATTTCCAACCAGCAAGATGCAGCTGCAATTATTTCCAGAATTTCAAAAGGACCAATGTACCTGGGTCTTATTTTACCTTTATTTTAAAAGCTTATAACACTATTACATAGATATACCTTTATAAAGACATGATCTCCCACTAAAAACTCCAAATATTTCTTTTGGAAATCGGTATAGCTCTTTTTCCTACTCTGACCTTCTTTTATATAATCTTCAATAGTCTTTAACTTTTTCATTTTCTCTTCAATAAGTTTTGTTCCTACAAGCATACTTTCATCAAATTCATCCAAACAAGTTGGTGTACTACATCTCCTTATATATAACACTTCATATTGTGTCATTTGAATAATTAAATGGAAACTATTGTTATAGGAAAATTCTAAAAAAGGTAAATATTGATCCTGCATTCCTTGAATGTCAAGTGAGCATGATATCAACATGTCATATAATGTTTAAATAGTACTTTCATATTGTCTGTAGATTTGAGAGTGATAATTTGTACTCAAATAAAGCTCGATATCCAAAGCCTTCTGAAGAATTTTCCATAATTCTGATGTAAAATGGGGATCTTGATCAGACACAATCGATAAAGGTTCACTATAAAGTCTTAAAACATCATTAATATAAATTCATGCAAGGTTATCAAGTGAAAAATCCTCCCTTATAGAGAGTAAATGTGCAGATTTGGTAAGTCGGTCAATAATTACAAATATTGCATCATTATTTCTTGGATTCCTTGGTAATCCAGTGCAAAAATCCAGAGTAACGTCAACCTGTTTCTATATAGGAATATGTACAGGTTTGATGACTCCTCTAGGATATTGTCATTCAGCCTTCATCTATTGAAAAACTAATCATCTTGATACATAACCATCAATTCCCCCACTTCATATTATCCTACCAAAAAATTTCCTTCAAATATCTATACATATTAGTGATACCAAGGTGTATAGAGAAATTTGATCTATAAGCATTATCCAATAATTCCTTTTATAGCTCAAGTATAAAGGTAACACAAACCCTCTTCCCAAATTTCAAAATTCCATATTCATATATGAAGTATACTAATTTACCATCATTCGCAACATTAATTTTCTTTTGAAACTTATCATCATCAAATTGAGAATTTTTTATCATTTCCAATAAATATGAGTTGACAACCATTTGAAAAAGTATTTATGTTTAACCTTTGTTGATAATTCTCATATTCATATTTTCTAGATCCATGTACACGGGATACCTTTCAATCCAAATTTTGTATATAACTCCATGATTTTTCCTGTTCAATGCATCGACTACCTTATTTTTTCTCTGGTTGATAGTTTATTGAATAATCATAATCCTTTAGTAACTTGATCAATTGTATTTGCCTCATGTTGAGTTCATTCTATGAGAAGATATATTTTAAACTCTTTTGATTCATATATATCTCAAATATTTAACCATATAGATAGGTTCTTCATATCTTTAGAGAAAATATTACAACTGCTAACTCAAGATCATGGGTTGGATAGTTTTGTTCATGAGTTTTTAACTACCTTGATTCATAGGAAATAACTCTATAGTTTTGCATAAGGACACAACTTATTACTTTCTTCAATGTATCAATGTAAATCACAAATCCACCATTTCCAAATGGTATATTCCAGATTAGATCATTCACTAATATCCTTTTCAACTCTTCAAATCGTTCTTTCAATTCTTTTTTTCAAACAAACTTAACCACTTTATGAGTAAGCTTGGTTAATTAGTTATCTAATCATGAAAAATTCTGAATTAAATACTGATAGTAACCGACAAAAACAATGAAACTACATACCTCGATTATGATTGTTCATGTTTTTCATTTTTGGACAACATTTTAATTTGCAGGATCAACTGAGATTCCACCCTTCGAGAAAATATGGCCACAAAAATAAACTACTTGAATCCAAAATTCTTAATTGCTAAACTTCTCATAGATATCTTTTCTTCTAAGAGTCATCAGAATAATCCGAAAGTGGTTCTCATGGTCCTCGTAACTTTTGGATTACACCAAGATATCATCAATAAATAATATAGTAAAATTTTCAATATATTCCTTGAATACTTTGATAATTATATCAATAAAAATAGAGGGTGAATTAGTCAATCCAAATGGAATTAATATAAACTCATAATGTCCATACCTTATTTGAAACACTATCTTTATAATATATTCCCTCTTCAAAAGTAATTGATGATATCTATAATGAATATAAATCATTGAAAAAAATTGATCACCATGAATTAGGTCAAATAAGTCATCAATGTGAGGCAGTGGAAACTTGTTATTTTTCATAATAGCATTGATCTCCATATATTCAATGCACAATCTCATTGATCCATATTTCTTGTTAATGAAAAAATAGGAGCTCCCCAAAGTGAAAACCTAGGGTGTATAAATCCCTTATCACTCAATTCCTCTAGTTTTTTATTTAACTCTATTAACTCCACCATGGCCATTATATATGGAGTCTTTAATATAGGTCTTACATCAGGGATTAAATCAATATAAAACTAAACTTTCCACTCTGGAGGGTGTCGAGGTAATTATTATAGAAATACATCAATGTATTCATGTACAATCGGCAGATAATCAATTTAAATATCACATTTTTCATCTTTAGGTTTTATCTTCTATTTCTATCTAAGAATATCATTTAGAAGATCTACTAGAGGTGGATCCAAATATCAATCAAATAAATAAACCTCCCTTCTAAATATATGAAATTCTATATCTTTATCAAGAATCATAATTTCCTTCTCTTTTAATAAATTTTTGAATCATATTTTTAAATTCATTCTATTATAATGATTATATCAAAATAAACCATAGGAATGATAATAAAATCAAAAATTAGAACACATTTATGTGTCATAGTAAGAACTTCTCAAAACATATTTTTAGAAATAAGGTTTCCACTGGGAGTTTTGACTGAAAACTCCCTTGTTAAGGTGAATTGTAAATATCTAGTTTTTATATCGAACTGGGAAAATATAAAATAATGTGATGATCTAAAATAAAATAAACCATTAGCTAAATTTGAGGAGATAATTAAAGTACCTTCCACCACATCATTAGGAGCTTCAACCTCAGTCGTTGTGACCACATAATCATGGCCTTTTTTCCTTTTCCTTTTCTAGGGAAAGTTCTCTTGTCATTTAGGACATTCCTGTGAATAGTGTCTCAT
Organism: Viscum album; assembly: GCA_963277665.1. Taxonomy (NCBI): domain Eukaryota; kingdom Viridiplantae; phylum Streptophyta; class Magnoliopsida; order Santalales; family Viscaceae; genus Viscum; species Viscum album. The sequence goes on along the minus strand of OY728148.1, from coordinate 1,653,044,781 downwards.
CTCCTTATAGATAAAGCATTGCACCTTTTTGACTTTTTCTTTTCCTTGAAATCACAGGTCTAGGTTCCTTTTTCTCCACACTTGTAACAAACTCACAGTCCAAATAATCATGTTCCATGATATTTTATTCCTCATTTATTGCATGTTGGAAATTTTATTCTTCCATTCTTAACTTTTTCATTATTTCTTTTTCTAGAGTACACAACATCCCTCTTATTATCTTGCTTCCCTTAAAATCCATATGGAATGGAAAATTATATCTCCATCTTGATGGAACATAGAAAAATATCCTCATATTATGATAATATTTGGGAGACTTGTGCCCTTCATAGAATTAGTTTAAGACCATAAGAGAAATGGTCAATCTTTCTCCTTGGATTACGTATGTTGTCTGTGACATGATTTTATAACCTTGTAAAGTTAGATTCATACTTATCAATATTTTCTACCACTTTATGTCTTAGACTCAAGAATTTTCTCTTATTTTTTATCACTATTTGTGAGGGAAATATTTTTTCTAAAAAAATTTCATAAAATCCTTCCATTACATATTTTTAATTTCTTCCTCCTACTTTGTATTTTGAATTAATAACCACCATTGATCTGTATCTCTTGAGATTTGATAAACTACCATGATAACCTTCTCCCTTTCCTTATATCCCAAAGTAATAAATGTATTCTCTATGGAACTAATCCATTTCTCAACTAAAAATGGGTATGTAGTCCCATTAAATGATGGATGTTATTGTCAAATTAAGTGTTATAACATTGTTATGCCACATTATGTATCAGGATTCTCCATGAGAGTAAGGTTATTTCTCATAAACAAAGTCATTTGTCCTACTATAATTATAAGTTTTTTAGATCTAGTTGATTCTCCATATCTAACATCATTATCTTTCATAGAAGGGAAACCCCTACATGAAATACATGCATTGATATAGTTTCCATTCGTTCCACTAGCCTCCATTTATAAACAATGTCATAAACAAGATTAGATTATGAAATTTTAAAACTAGTTAAAAATTTAAAGTATAACTAATCTCAAAATCATAAGCATAGTTATATTGAGAATATTCTCAAAGTCAATTATAGGGTTATATTTTACTAATCTACAATTTTCTAAATCTATTTTCCAAAGTTTCTACTAAACTTCCTCTAATACCAACTATAAAGACCATGACCCCAATAGCCCGAAGCCAGTGCCTTGATTTTTTACATTGAAATAATTATAAAATAAATCACATCTCAAAGGACCTAATAGTTTAGTATCATTGGAACACTAGATACAAACATAAGCATGACATTACAACTTGAAATGAAATGAAAAATAGTAACTACATTAGACACACCCCTATTCTTATATATAATCCCTATATGTCAATCATAATATTCATCTTAGCATCCTGAGGAAAATAAAACATAAGAAAGGGGTGATATCAGATTATCATTAAGGGTAAGTGTATAGTGGAAGCTATTATAAATAATCCTAAACAATAAGGGAAGGTAAATAACTAAATACACATGCCATTAAAACATAATATTGAGCATAATATGAAAGGAATAAACGATAATAAAATAATGACATATAAATAATCACATGAAAATGACACTTACCCATGGATTATCAAAAATTATTTGCATAATGAGGGAATTCATAATATAGGGAATCATAAAAATATCATCAAGGCATCGTCCAAGAAGCATCCATAAATGGGTAAGGCCTTAGCCAAAACCCAATCTATTTTGTCTCATGAGACCTAATGATGAATTAACGGGATATAGAAGGCCCCACCTGATACTTACTAACTCCAATTCATTCATCGTATGAAAGGTGTGTAACATAATCAACATATACATTCATATTGAAACTAGTATATGAAATGTAAATAATTTCCTTAATCTGTAAACATAATCATAAACTATCCAGAGTAATATAGTGAATGGTATCAAGATAGGACATGACTCGTCAAAATGATAATAAACCATTAAATAAAATATAGTATATAGTGCCATAAGAGATCAAAATCAATTAAGCATAATATTCAAAAGAGGGTGTTGACACATATGAAAATACTCTAACAAAATATTTTTAAATTTCTTGAGATAAAATCCTTTTTACTTTGGAATCATTTATTTATAAAGCCATTAAATTATAAAATAAAAAATTTTACTTGTAAATAACCCTGTAAACTTGTGAAGGATTACTGAAATCATTACAGCATCATGAAAGAAGGAAAATCCACTCATTTTTTATAAGTTCAAAAACCTCTTTTAAATTTTGAAAAAAAAACATTTAAAAGAGTAAATTTAAAAGAAATTGTGAGCATTAATAAAATGAATAATTTATTTGAATTAGATATAAATACACAAAAAAAGTGTAAATAAAACTGAATATTATAAAAATTAATTTTACAAATAATCATAGCTTTACATAATCATTGGAGTGGATTCTTAACCTAATGAATCGAAATTAGGTTAAGACTTCCCTTATCACTATGAAAATGTTGAACCACATGCCCCATAAAACTAATGATCATCAAATGAAACATTTAATATAATTAATATAAATATATTCATGATATGATATATCAAATGAAAGTATACATACACTACACATAAGAATTGAGTGGTGAATAAGGCATATCTCACAGAAATAAAAGCGAGATGAGAAAACTCTTACCTTATGTTCAAAAGAATTCCGCACTTATACTTAATGTCCAAGATAATGAAATTTTTTTCATTAATTACATAATTATTAACCACTTAAACATATATTTTATTTATTATAATTTTATTAAGTTCATTTATGGCCATTTCTATAGGTTATAGTGTTTAATTTTGTTGTTCTGGGACCATTCATTTCATGGTTCTATGGTCTGTTCCATTGAGTATAAATAAGGTATTTCTTATCAAATGAAATAAAAACTCTAGTACTAGAATGGAAATATATTAATATACTTACAATATTTTAAATACTTCTCATATATCATTTTGTTTTATGGTATGAGGATGATTCATTAGATAAAATGTTAATGAAAAATGATTGTTTTATTTTTGTGGTTTTACGACCATCACGAACTAGTATCATGTTTATATACTTGTTCAATAACATTTAATAACATTTAATAAACATATTATAATATTTTTTAACCATAAAAATTATTTTATGACCAGTCTTGAAGGAAATAATGAAAAAAAAACTCTTCATCCACGAAGGCAATGAATTGACACCTCACAAATGATGTTTTCATTTTTAAAATAATAGGAGAATAGAAGAGACTGGATGATAGATATTCCATTAACATAATAAAATTATTTTATATGTATGATACTATAGTTTCCATTACACATTGTATATGTGAGGTGGGGGAAAGATAAAAAATAAAATAAAATATATTAAAAGAGAAAGAGACAGGGTTTTACCTCTTGAGCGTCGTCTCCTTGAGAACCTCCTTAAGGCATTAGAAAATGGTCTTTTGGTGAGACCGAAAAGAATAGAATGTGGGTAAGTGTTTTGGGAGAGTAATTGGGAAGAATATAAGCAATATCCAAATCTTATAAGATGTGAGGATAAGGTGTGAGGGGTGATATTTATGGTGGAGGAGAGGGGTGTTTTTTGAATATTTTATTCATTGGTTTATTATTATGGATCAAGACTATGAATAGTATTGATTCTTGTGAAAAAATACAGTAACTAGAGGATGTTAATTTAATTTAATTTCTAGTTACACCATCTATGACTCAAACATGAATCAAAAATTCATTTATTTACATATAATGTTAAATAATGTAAATTATTGTATTTTGTTATTCACCAAAAAATCAACTATTTTAGAAAATCACAAAAAATCACATTAACTATTATTTATTTACATATTTCAAAAATGGGCTTCATTTTATGATAATAATATTCTCAATATATATGAAATTTAATTTTTAATTAAAATTATCATTTATTATAAAAATAGCTCTTTTAATGTTAGAACCGATTTTATGACACTTTGAAAAATTAATTATGGCCTCATAAAATAATATTATAATTATAATGAAAAAATATTAATTTATGGATATATTTTATTAAAATAAATTTTATTTTAAGTTTTTATATTAATTATAAAATTTTAATTGAATATTCATGTTCTAAAAAAATCCCAACACTTAATTTATCTTTTTAAAAAAATTATTTACTTATTTTATGATATAAATATATCATATTTTCATTTATAATATACCTAAATTTTTTATAATTTTATAGTTGAGGTTATTATTCTAACGGATACATTACTTTTCCTAACAGTTACATTACTATTTCAACGGTCATGTTAATATTTAATAGTATAACACGGTTTGTTTGTGAAAAATAAACTATAGAATAAATTGAATTTATTTAAGAAGATACATACCATGAAATATTGGTGTGTTACATTATCTCCTCCATTAAAAATTTCATCCTTGAAATTTACAGAATGTCATTGATCGCACTGTGATTCACTGCTTCATTTTCATCCTCACGCCACTGTTGTTAAACAAGTTTTGTATTGAAAATTATAAAAATAATAACAAATTGTACTTAATATTTTATTTAATTATTTTTATTTATTACTATTAAAAATTGAAATGATACTTGTTTTTACAATTTCATTGAAGGTGAAGGTGATTTAGAGAGCCAATGATGATGTCCAAGAAAAATGGTCCAAACTACACAGGATCCATGCACACCAGTGGACTCTGCCACATAATTCTACTCAACCGTGAATCAAAATGGGATTACATTTTTTGGACTGGTCCTAAATTAAATTTTCTAAATTTCATATGGAGAAACCCAAAGCTAATTTTTCCAGCCGGTGGCCCATCCAGACTTATCTTTCCAGCACACCGAATCTGCACGAAGTCAAAAGTGGTGTGCGGTGTTCTGTCAATATGAAGAGTTGTGATTGTCCAAATGGTGCCAAAATTTTAGTGGAGATATTCAGGGGATTTGGATATAATTTTTTAGTTTTTTAAAAAATTAGATTATACTTTCTAGCCATCTAAAACCATGAAACAAGTGGTTTCTCGAAATCAGGATGCTCAAAACCACCTTCCAATTTCCAATTAAATGGCACCTTGTGCTCCCCATTTGCTAGTTCGGACAAGGAGTGAAGTGCTTCCAATTTTTAGTTCCATAGTAATCCTATCCTCATCCTAGAAGTTTTGGATTCCCCTATTTTCATAAGGGGATCTTGAATGAAGAAGGATTTCCACCTGAGCTTCCTCCTCCTCTAGATGTCGATCTAGATAGTGGATGTTTGTTGTTAGGGAGCTACACACATGTCAAGTGAGATCCAATGCATATATTAGCTACTGGTTTTGAGTAATTTTGGTTTTAAAACATTTTATTCTAGTTATCTTACATACTTTTATATTTGAATTCTTGTTTTGATGCATGCGAATGAGATGCTCTTAATTTCTAACCAATCGGCGTGAGGTTTTGAGTGCGTGACTTGTATTGTTCTGATTAGATAACACAAAAATACTTTTCTTACCAAAATTATTGATATTTAAATATTATTTTAAATCTCTTATTCCATGCATAAGTTTTGTACCTTGACAATATGATAATATGTCAAGGTTTGGTTCTTCAAGCATTGAAATGAAGGCTTAGAAATTAATCAAGATTCCAATTAATTTCAACCAAAGAATTACTCCAAACCAAAATTAATCTCCAAGAATGTTGAATTTGAAAGTGTGTGGTGAAATCATAATGAACCCTTTTATCTCATATTTTTCAAAATCCATAGTGTTTCCCAACTTTTAATCTTTAAATTAAGTCATTCATCCTAAATCTATTTTCAAAACCACCCCTATTTTACTACTTATTATTAAAAATGCACACTCTAAACCCACCAAAGAACCTTGAGTGATGACTTAGGGTCTTAAATAGACTATAAATAAACTCTAGAAACATAATAAATTTTATGTGTCATCAAAACATGGTCAAATTGTGGCATCTTTTCTGGGGATTGCTTTGGTTTTTAGTGTGTGTTTTTGATAAGATATTTGTAAACTTTGTAAATATTTATTTACCTTTTCAATACTTTTGTGTTATGATATATTTTTTGTGTAGGTTTGGTGCATGACGCATTCTACTCTGAGAGATTTACCACCTTTAAACCCAAACTAGATATGATCCTAAGTCAGTGACACCGAGACACCGAAGAGAAACATTTGAATGAGGACACACAAAACATCAACACTCTTCTTGATCCTTCTACTTCTTCTTCTGGAACAGACATCAAAACTGAAATAAACTTTTATAACATGGTTGAGAACAACGGAACACTAAAATAAACAACCTCACCATGATTTTAATATCCATCCCACATATATTCAATTATAAGATGAGGCACCAAATTTTGAACTAAAATCTAGTTTAATTAGTCTATTTCCAAGATTCTATGGACTTCTTAGAGGGGATCCATGTAAGAATTTAAAAGAATTTCATATTGTTGGTTCTACATTAAAACCTAAAAATGTGGATGAATAACATGTAAAGCTTAGTGAATTTCCTTTTTCATTATAATACACTTCAAAATACTAGTTTTATTATGTTAATTCCCTGATAAGAGGTTGGGCGGACATGAAACGCCTTTTTCTTGAAAAATATTTGCCAGCCTTTCGAAATAAAACAATAAGGAAACAAATATGTGTTATAATACAATATCAAGGGGAAAAATTTCATGAATATTGGGAAATATTTAAATGATTATGTTCAAGTTTCCCACACCACCAAAAAATTGGTCAACTTTTAATTCATTATTTTTATGATGGTTTAATTCCAATTGATCATAACATGATTGATGTTTCTATAGGAGGTGTATTGGTAGAGAAGACCCCAATTACTGCAAAAACCTTAATTTAGAACATGGCGCAAAATACTCAATAATTTGGTTCAAGGTCTAGTACCCATTCTAGGGGTCCACAAGATGCAAAGTACTGAATTCGATAAGAAGTTGGACATAAAGTTTGAAGAGATAAGTATTTTTCTTTGACAACTCACTCTTTCCCAAGGAAAATTCCAATATCCTACTCCTATCCATTGTGGTATATGCTCTTATGATACCCACTACTCTGACCAATGTCCTAAATTAAGAGAAACTTTTGAGAGTTGTGAGGAAATATTTCTAGGTCTCCCCTATAACAAACCCTTTAGGAAAGAACCTTACTATCCATCCAACCCTGTGTGTAAAGAAAACCAAGCCTATAGGCAAGGGGGAATTCAAACCAACCTCAAAAATAATAGAACCAATAGGGTCGTAGTAGTCATCCACCACAACCACCCAAAAATCCTCAACCACCCCAAGGACTTTCTAAAAAACCCCTCCAAAACCTGAGCTTATCCTAGAAGATACGATGAAACAAATGGATTACAAAAATATCTAATTCCAACAAACCACTTAGGTAGCCATACAAGACCTCAAAACCCAATTAGGCCAACTAGATAACTCTGTGGGGGGGATTTTAATGTAATGGGTTGGGTAAACTACCATCTCAACCATTAGTCAACCCTAGAGATAATTTAAATGTTAGTTCCATCAACCTTAAGAGTTTAAAACAATTAGAAAGTCAAATTAATCCTCCATTACGGTCATCCCTTCCTGAGGAAACTTCCATCTCAACCATTAAAAATGTTCCAAATGTTGAAAAATCATGTCTAGAGAGAATCCCTTCTAGAGGAAAGAGTGTGTATGTCGATGATTCTCCTAGACAACCCATTCATCTTCCATTTCCACAAAGGGCCACCCAACCTTGAAAAAAAAAGGAAAGTGAACTTGATAAGGAAAATTTTGAGACTCTCCAAAAAGTGCAGGTAAACAACCCCTTGATTTATTTTGTGAAAAAAATTCCATGATATGAAAAGTTTTTAAAATATATGTGTACACATTGAAGGATACTTCAGGGTGATGAGAAGGTAATATTAGGGAGGAATGTATCAGTATTGATAGAACTGTCACTTCCTACCAAATTCAATCATCCTGGAACCTTCTCGATTCCATGCACCATAGAGGAGTATTCATTTTCTAATGATATTCATGATTTAGGTGATTCTATAAATGTTATGCCTCACTCCATTTACTCTTATTTTTAGTTTAGTGAACTAAATCCAACTGGAATTGTCATTTAGCTAGAAAATTAGAGTACAGTACACCCTTCTGGTGTGTAAGAGGATGTTCTTGTGAGGGTGAAATTTTTAATTTTTTCTTCAGATTTTTATGTGATTAAAATAGAAGAAGATAAGATGAATGTACATGCCCTAATTATATTGGAGAGACCCTTCTTGAAAACTGCTAAAACCATATTTAATATCCATAATGGTACATTATCTATGGAGTTTGGTCATGAAATTGTCCACTTCAATATCCTTGATTCCATGAAGCACCTATCAGAAGAATATTGCTTTCTCTCTATTAATTCAATTGATGTACTCCCTTCCCATGAAAGAACATATTTTCTTTACCCCAATCCTTTTTCCAAGTTTTCATCCTTTATTGAAATTCTAGGAAATAAATCGTGCATTCATTGTTGTAGTGTTCTAGAAAAATTTCATGCATGCTTATTAATTGGTAATTTCTTGAACACTGAGGATCCACTGACCATCAATGATACCGCTAAGCTTGTAAATGATCATTCCTCATCTGAGGATAATACCATTGAGTAGTTAGATGATATTAGTGACCTTTCACTTTCACACACACACCCATCAATCCAAAATCTACCTGAATTAGAACTGAAACAACTACCTTAAGATTTAAAATATTCATATTTTTTGAATGGAAACAATATTCCCATCATCATTTCTAGTTCATTCCATCCTGAGCATGAATTGTGACTGCTCGAACTTTTGAGGGTGTATAAAAAAGCATTAGGATGGACACATAAAGACATTCCTAGTATTATCCCATCAATTTTTACACATCAAATTTTGTTAAATAATGAGGCTAAACTAGTGAGGCAGTCACAACGTCGACTGAACCCAAACCTCCTAGATGTTGTTAAAAATGAGGTAACAAAACTATTGGCTGCTGGAATCATTTACCCCATCTCCGACAGACAATGTTTTAGTCCCATTCAAATAGTTCTAAAAAAATGGTCTTATAGTAATCAAAAATGAAAACAATGAATTGGTTCCAACTTCTTTGTAGAATAGTTGAAATATCTGCATATACTATCACCGACTAAACCAACACACTAGGAAGGACCATTTCCCTTTTCCATTCATTGACCAAATACTAAAGAGGCTAGCGAGTAAGTCCCACTACTGTTTCCTTGATGGGTATTCAGGATACTTCCATATCCATATTTCCCCTGAGGACTAGAAAAAGACAACCTTCACTTTCCCCTTTGGCACATTTTCATATAAGATGATTGCATTTGGTTTGTGCAATGCTTTGGGTACTTTCTAGCGATGCATGGTTAGTATTTTTTAGATTACCTAGAAAATTGCATGGAATCTTTCATGGATGATTTCACTGTGTATGGATCCTCTTTTGATTAATGTTTGAGTAATCTTTCTTTAGTCCTATGCCGTTGTATTGAAAAAAAATATCATTTTAAATTATGAGAAATTTCATTTAATGGTGCGACAAGGTATAGTTTTGGGACATGTAATTTCTGGGGATGGTATCCAAGTAGATAAATCAAAAGTGGATATCATTTCATCCCTAGAATTCCTAAAAAATATACAGTATGTGCGTTATTTTCTAGGTCATGTTAGATTTTACCATCATTTCTTTTTTTAATTTAATAAGATTTCACTCCCCCTCTCTCAGTTACTATAAAAAAAATGAATTTGTTTTTGATAATGAATGTGAGTAAGCTTTTAATAAGTTGAAATGGAGTCTGACGTCACCCATGGTAATCCAACCACCTCAGTGGGATTTACCATTTGAGCTCATGTGTGATGCCTCTAACTACGTAGTTGGGGAAGTCTTGTCACAAAGGGTCAATTGAGTTCCACATGTCATTTCCTATGCCTCGTGTACTTTGGACCTTGCCCAAGAAAACTACACCACAATTGAAAAATAATTCTTTTCTATTTTATTTACCTTGGAAAAATTCAGGTCATACTTTTTGGGGTCCAAAGTCATTGTATTCTTAGACCATGTAGCCCTCTGGTATCTCCTTAAGAAACCATAAGCCAAACAACACCTTGTTCACTGGATGCTCCTCCTCTAGGAATTCAATTTAGAAATTAGAGATAAAAAAGGTGTAGGGAATTTGGTGGATGACTATATCAGTAGGATTCACCCATCTGCAGATATTGCCTCATTTTCCTGTATTCTTATAAATGACATGTTTCCTGATGAGAAATTATACCGAGTGAAAGATTATATTCCTTGGTATGCTAAATTGTAAATTATTTGGTAGCATTTTTCATTCCAACTGATTTCAAAAAAAACCAGGCCGACCGTCCAAAACAAGAGTCATGTTGCCACATTTGGGATGACCCCCTTTGATGAAATTGTAGTGATCTATTCCTCAGGAATTGTGTTCCTGATATCAAGTTTCAGTTCTTCCTTAGGTTATTCCACAATCATGCTTGTGGGGGCCACTTTGGTCCCCAACGGACTGCTTGAAAGGTCCTTGATTCTGGTATCTTTTGGACCACATTGATTCAAGATGCCCATGACTTCGGAAAATATTGTCCTCATTATCAAATAATGGGTAATGTCTCTGAATGAAATGAGATTCCACAAAAACCCTTACACTTCCAAGACATTTTCGATGTTTGGGGCATTGACATAATGGGACCATTCCCCAATTAATTTGGTAACTAGTACATTCTTTCAATAGGGGATTATGTTTCAAAATGGGTAGAGGCACGAGCTACAAGGATTAATGATTATAAGGGATTTGTATAATTTTTGAGATCCCCAATATTTTGTAGGTTTGTATTACCTAGGTTCATCATCAGTGAATAGGGTTTTTATTTCTTCCACTGAACAATGCAATCACTTTTGCGTCAGTATGGGTTCAGTCATAGAGTGTCTACTGCATATCACCTACAGACTAATGGTCAATTCAAGGTGTCAAATAAAGAGGTAAAACAAATTCTTGAAAAAATGGTTCAACCCTATAGGAATTATTGGATTATTAGATATGATGATTCATTATGGGCTTATCATGCTAATTTTAAAACCCTAATTGGAATGTCACATTATAAGCATGTTTTTGGAAATAGTTTCCACCTACCTATTGAGATTGAGCACCGGGCCTACTAGGCCATCAAACAATGCAATTATAATCTTTCTAGTGCAGGAGCTCAAAGGAAATTTCTGATTCAAGATATGGAGTAAATGAGATGAGATGCATATGATAACTCTAGGATTTATAAGGAGAGAATCAAGGCTACCCATGATTGTCTCATCCTACATTGTCATTTCCACATTAGGTAGAAGGTCCTCCTCTAAAATGCAAGGATGAAGTTACATCTAGGTAAGATTTTTTCTCACTAGTTTGGACCATACATTGTTACTAATGTATCTCCATTTGGTGTTGTCCAGGTTCAAAATGAAGAAACCAATCAAATATTCACTGTCAATGGGCAGTGGCTAAAGCACTTCCCTGAAGCCCTTCCGGATTCCCCGATGGAGGAACTCCAAGTTCAAGAAGTAGTATACGAATGAAACCCACAAGGTTTTATCCATCCATCCCACATTCTATTTTATTATAGTGAGGAAACTACACACTCTAGGTGTGGGGGTGGGTATATTCCTGGGTTAGTTATGAATTTTCATTATCTTTCTTATTTTTCTCTTTTCAGCTTGCTTAATTGTATTATTACTTTCCCCCCTTTCCCCCTTATCCCCCCCTCTCTTTTCTTCTAAAATGTTAATTTTTTGTTATTCCCACTTTATCATGGAAAATGATTCCCATTTAATCATGGAATTAATTAAAAATGCATGTGGACTTTTTATATTTCATGTTGTTTTAACTTTCCAAAAAAATCTGATGAAATGTGCATTTCTGCAAGAATTCAATACTATGGTGTGACTTTCTTTTAAAATTTGGTTGTTTTCCTATGATATGACTGGTTTTTATCATTTTCAAACCTTTGAGAATAATGGTTCCCTTTTTGTGAATAATTTAAGGGAAATTTGTGTCACTTAATTTATCCACACAACTTTGCACCCAACCATGAAGTGTGAAAATTTATACATAATAAAAGGTAAATATAAGTTAAGTTGATTTTTCTCTACATTAAAAAATCATTCCATACGTTCGTTCCTTATCTAATCTATTTCATTACTATACCAGATTGACCTATGCATGTGTACCTATCATCCAACTGTTGTACGCCCTCAAAACAATAAAAATAAAAAAAGAGTTGTATATTGGGTAGGTCAAAAACCACCCTTCCTAGAACTTTGATCTTATTATAAATATTACAATTAGTGTCGTGAGGAGATCAAACATGGGTTGGGAGAAGAGTGTGATATTTGTTTTAAGTGCAACTTTTAAAAAAATAATAAATGAGGGGAGTGATGAAATGTGAAACATATGGATATATCTAGGTCATGAACTTATGTTTTGACTTCTAGTAATGCTTAAGTGATTGGGACTTGGAATTTTATTGCAAATGATATGGGTAGGTTTGGTGGAAAGGATCATATAAGTAGACAATTTTTAAAATAACTTATATTTACCCAATAGAAAGTGGAAAGAATAGCATGGAATAGTTTTCACACACACACATGTCGAATTAGTGAAATGGTTTTCTTTAGAACTATTTTCTCAAATTTTTATCATTTAACTCTTGGAATTTCGTGCTGATACAATTTTTGAGACATCTTTTTGTTCAATCAATGAGAATAACTCCTTAGTGTGATTTTTTATTTAATCACATTTATATCAAGAATTAAATTTTCATTGAATGTTATATCTTTATGAAGTTAGAAATATCAACATTAATAATTTCTGAAAATATGACTTTGCCTGGGAGGGAAAAATTTTAGGTGTAGGGGTGTGATCGCACTATGTTTCATTGTTTCATTTTCATCCTCACACTACTGTCATAAACTAGTTTTGTATTAAAAAATATAAAAATAATAACAAATTGAACTTAATGTTTGATTCATTCATTTTTTTATTACTGTTAAAAAGGTAAATGATACTTGTTTTGATAATTTCATTTAAGGTGGAGGTGATTTGGAGGGCCCATTATGATATCCATGAAAAATCGGCCAATCTGTATAGGATCCATGCACACCAGTGGATTCAACCACATACTTATAATAAACTATTAATCCAAATGGACTATTTTTTTTCTGGTCCTAAATTAATTATTCTAATTTTCATATGAAGATACCCAAATCTAATTCAGTAATCTGGTATCCCATTCAGACTGATCTTTCCGGCACAGCGAATCTGCATGAAGTCAAAAGTGGTGTGCGATGTTCTGTCAATATATCGAGATGTTATTGTCTAAATGGTTCCAAACCTTCGGTGGAGATATTAATAACTTGGGGATATAACTTTTTAGTTTTTTAAAAAGTGATATAAGACTGTATTCCCATCTTAAACCATGAACTATATGGTTTCTCAAATTTAGGATGCTCAAAACCACCTTCACTTTTTCCTATAAAATGGTACCTTTGGATCCCCATTTGGTAGTTCGTCCAAGGAGTGAAGTTTTGCCAATTTGGAGTTCCATAGGAGTCCTCTCCTAATCTTATAAGTTTTGTAGGCCCCTATCTTCATCAAGGGTTCATGAATGAAGAAGGAGTTCCACCCGAGCTTCCTCCTCCCCCCGATGTCGAGATAAATAGTGGGCGTTCGTTGTGTGGGAGGTACACACATTTCAAGGGAGTTCCAATGCATATATTATCTACTAGATTAGATTAATTTGGGTTTTAAAACATTTATTTCCATGTATCTTACATACTTTCATATTTTAATTCTTTTTTTGATGCGTGCGAATGAGATGCACTTAATTTCTAACTGATCGGCGTGATATTTTGAGTGTGTGACTTGTGTTGTTCTGATCGGATAACAAAATAATCCTTTTCTTAACCACTTTATTGATATTTGAATCTACTTTGGAAGCTCTTATTCCATGCATAAGTTCTGGACCTTGACAATATGATTGTTATGTCAATGTTTGGTTCTTCAAGAAATGAAATAAAGGATTAGGAATTAATCGTGATTCCTATTAATTTCAACCAAATAATTACTCCAACCCTAAATTAATCTCCAAGAATGATAAACTTTAATGTTTGTATATAACTCACAATGAACCATTTTATCTATATTTTCCAAAATCCATTTGGTTTCTCAACTTTTAAGATTTCAATTATTTCATTCATCCTAATCTATTTTCAAAACCACCCCCTATTTTAGTACATCTTATTAAAAACACACACTATAAACCCACCAACACTCCTTGAGAGATGAATTAGGGTCTTCCCTAGACTATAAATAAACTTTAGAAACATAATAAATTTTACATGTCATGAAAACATCGTTAGTCACCTCATAAATATATTTGGGTAGTTATTCATCATAATTTCCTTTGTTTCCCATATTGGTTATTTAATTTTATGATTTTTCCCAAGTGCCTATACCATATGAGGTATCTAATTCCTCAACAACTATTCTATAGTGTCCAGAATCTGGATAGGCTCTTCATAGTAAGATAAATCAGGTTTGGATTTTATTTCTTAAAAATTGAGAACATATATTGGGTTTTCCATGTACATCCTTAACAAACATATGTTGAATACATATTGAAATTTGGCAAGACTTGGGGGCATTTCCAATCAGCAAGCTACAAATCCTATTCTTTTCATAATTTCAAAAGGAAAAATGTACTCAGGGTTAATTTCTCTTTCTTTACAAATATTATAACACCCTTTCATAGAGATGCCTTCAAGAAGATATGATCTACCACTTGAAACTCCAAATCTTTCCCCCAGTTATCAGTATATCTTTTTTCCTACTCTGAGCTACTTTGATATAATCCTGAATAGTATTTACCTTTTTCATTTTCTCTTTAATAATTTTTGGTCCTATAAGCTTCCTTTCAACAAATTCATCACAAAAAGTTGGTGTATGAAATCTCTTTCTATATAACGCTTGATACTGTTCCATTTGGATACTTGAATGGAATCTATTATTATAGGAAAATTCTACCAAAGGTAAATACTGATCCTATATACATTGAAATTCAAGTGAGCATGATATCAAAATATCTTATAATGTTTGAATAGTCATTTCAAACTATCCTTCATCTTGAGGGTGATGAGTAGTGCTAAAATGAAGCTCGGTATACAAAGTCTTCTAAAGAGTTTTCCAGGATTTTGATGTAAAACGGGGATCTCAATTAGACACAATCGATAGAGGTACACCATGAATCTATAAAACTTCATGAATATAAAGTCATACTAGGTGATCTAGTGAAAAATACTCCATTATAGTGAGGAAATGGGTGGATTTGGAATGTCGATAAAAAATTTCCCATATTACATCATTCTTTCTTGGACTATTTTGTAATCCAGTGACTAAATCCATAGTAATGTTATCCCATTTCCATATATGAATATGTATAGGTTGCATAAATCCCCTTGGATGTTATATTTCAGCCTTCAACTATTGAAAAACTAAATATCTTGATACTTAATGATAAATTCCCCACTTTATATTATACCACTAAAAAGGTTCCTTCAAATATCTATACATCTTAGGGATACCATGGTGTATAGAGAAATTCAAACTATGAGTATCATCCAATAATTCTCTTTTTATCTCATGTATAGAGGGAACACCAATACTCTTACCAAATTTTAAATTTTCATCTTCATATATGAGGTCTAGCAATTTCCCATCATTCACATTTTTAATTTTCTTTCTGAATATTTTCATAATTAGACTAAGAAATTTTTATCCTTTATAATAAAGATGGTTTGGAAACCATTTGAAAAAGTATATATGTTTCACCTTCCTTGATAATTCCCATATCTATATTTTCTAGATCCATGTACTCATAATCCATATAAATCCTCATTTTTTTAGACCTCCATGATCCATCCTGCTCAATGCATCTGTTATATTATTTTCCTTCCCTAGGTCATAGTGTATTGAACAATAATAATCCATGAGTAGCTCAATCCATCCTCTTTTCCACATGTTGAGTTCTTTCTGTGAGAACATATATTTCAAACTCTTGGGATCCATATATATCTCACATATTTAACCATAGAGATAGTGAATTCATATCTTCAGAGTAAATATTATAGCTAATAACTCAAGATCATGATTTGGATAGTTATATTCATGAGTTTTTAAATAAATTTATGAATAGGAAAAAACTCTATAATTATTTATAATACACAACCAATTCCTTTATTCGATGCAACACTATAAATCACAAATCAACCATTTATAGATGTCAGATTCAAGATCAGATCATTCACTAATATCCTTTTAATTCTTCAAAACATTCTTCACATTTATTTGTGAAAATAAACATATCCCCTTTATGAGTGATCTTGGTTAACGGATTAGCTAATCGGGAAAATTCAGAATGAAATGTTGATAGTAACCTTCTAAAAAAATAAAACTATGTTTCTAGATTATGTTTTTTGGCATATGAAATTCCTAAACTACTTTTGTATTCATAGGATCTACTAAGATTCCATCCTTTGAGACAATTTTTCCAAGAAAAGAAATTGTTTGAAGCCAGAATTCACACTTACTAAACTTTCCATATAAATATTTTCTTCTAAGAGTCTCCAAAACAATCTAAAATTGGTTATCATGGTCCTCATAGATTTTGGATTACAATAAGATATCATCAATAAATACCACATCAAAATTATTAAGATAATCCTTGAATATGCTTTTCATTATATCCATAAAAACAGAGTTTACATCAGTCAATACAAATGGAATTACTATAAACTCATAATGTCCATACCTTGATCAAATATTTTTATTTGGAATATCTTCCTCATTCACACATATGTTATGATATACAGAAAAAGATCAATATATGAAAAAAAATTGAGCTTCATGAAGTTGGTCAAATAAGTAATCAATGTGAGGCAAAAGATACTTGTTATTTTTCGTAATAGCATTGATATCACTATAGTCAATACACAACTTCATAGATCCATATTTCTTCTTAACAAAAAGAATAGGATCTCCCCAATGTGAAACACTAGGGCAAATAAACCCCTTGTCACTCAATTCCTCTAGTTGTTTCTTTAACTCTATTAACTCCACAATGGCCATTCAATATTGAGTATTTGATATATGAATTGTGTCAGGGATTAAATCAATAGATAACTCAACTTACCACACTGGAAGATTTACTGATAATTCCTCTAAAAATAAATTAATGTATTCCTATACAATAGGTATATCCTCAATTCTAAGATCACCATTTTCATCAGTAGGTTTTTTCTGCTCTTCCTCTCCAATAATCTCATTTAGAAGAGCTACTGGAGGTGGATCCAGATATGACTAAGAAGATGAAGTCTTCTGTATGAAGATATGAAATTTAATATCTTCTTCATGAATTATACATTCCATCTCTTTATAAAAATTAGAGCATAATTATGTTTCATAATAGGTACTTCTCGACAGATCTTTGTTGTAATAAGGTTTCCACTAGTATTTTTGACTAACAAATACCTAGTTAAGGTGAATTGGAAATATATAATTTTTATATCAAACTGGGAAGATATAAAATAATGTAATGATCTAGAATCAAATAAATATTTGTCTAAATTTCAGGAGATAATTAAAGTACCTTCCACCACATCATTTGGAACTTCAACCTCAACTATTGTGACTACATAACCATGGCCTTGTTCCCTTAGCCTTTTCTAGGGAAGGATACCTTGAATTCTAGGACATTCATGTGCATAGTGTCACATATACTTGTAGATGAATTATTTAAAATTTTTGACTTATTTCTTCCCCTTACAATCATGGTTCAGGTTAATTTTTTCTCCATAATTATAACAAAGTTAAATTCCCAATAGGCAAGTTCTAGGACGTTTCCTTCCACATTTATTGAAAATTTTAAATTTTATTCTTCCATTTTTACCAATTTTTTTATTTCCATTTCTAGAGTTCTCAACATCCATATTATTATCTTTCTTCCCTATAAATCTATATGGCATGGAAAATTATTTCTCTTCATTGATGGCATATGATATTGTATCCCCGTATGATGAGAATGTTTGGGAGACTACTTATATTCATATAATTGGTTTAAAAACATAAAATAAATGGTCAATATTTATCCTTGGATTACGTATGTAGTATGTTTCATACATTTCTAACATTATAAAGTTCTATTCATACAGAGAAACTTTTTCATCCACTTCCTCTATTAGAATTAAGAATTGTCTCTCCATATCTTCTCATTGTTCATGAGGGAAATATTTTTCCAATAAAATTTCCTTAAAATCCTTCCATTCCATATTTTCAATTTGTTCCTACTCCTTTGTGTCTTGAATTAATTACCCCCATTGATTCTCATATCCTTAGTGATGATAAACTACACCGATAACCTTCTCTCTTTTGTTACTTCCCATAGTGAAAAATATCTTCTCTAAGGAACTTATCCAGTACTCAAATACAAATGGGTTTGTAGTCTAATTGAATGATGAATGTTCTTGTCACCTGAAGTGATCTAACATTGTTACAACACATTGTGGATTGAGCTGATCCATGAGAGTATGGTTATTGATCATAACCTAATATAGTTGTCCCAGTATAGTTTTAAGTTGTTCTGATCTAGTTGCAGCTCTAGATCTGTCATCATTATCTTTCACAATAGGGAAACCCATACATAGAATGAATGCATTGATATGTTTTCCGTTCCTTCCAATCAATTCCATTTCTAAAAAAAATCATACACTATATTAAATTATGAAATTTTAAAACTAGTGATACACTTTAAGTTTAACTAATGTCAAAATAATAAACTTAGTTAACTTGAGAATATTCTCAATGTTGTTTATAGGGTAGTATTTCTCTAATCTATTATTTCTTAAATCTAGTTTCCAAATTTTCTACTATAATTCCTCTAATACCAACTATAAATACCTCGACACCAGTAGCTCAGATTCGATGCCTTACTTTATTACGTTGGCATAATGAAAAAGGAAATCACATCTAAAAGGAAAAAATAGTTTAAAAGCTTTGAAAATGTAGATACAAACATAAGAATTTCCTTGAAAATTGAAATGAAGTACAACATAGTTACGCCATTGGAAAAACCCCTATTCTCCTAGATTATCCATACATTTCAATCATAATATACATGGTGGTATCTTGGGGAAAAATAAAACATATGAAAGGGGTGATCTCATATGATCATTAAGGTTAAGAATATAGAAGAAGATATTATAAATAATCATAAACAATAATTCAAGTTGAATAACTTAATACACATGCCATTAAAACATAATCCTAAGTATAATATGGAAGGAATAAAAGTGGATCAAATATCACCACATAAATAATCACATGAAAATGATACTTACCCATTGATATTATACTAGTAGAATACTCATATGGATTATTAATAATTGTTATCATAATGAGGTAATTCATAATGAGGGACATCATAAACATACCATCAAGGACTTAGTCAAGAAGTTTACAATAATGTGTATGTACTGGGCCAAAACTTAGTCTAGTTTTTTTTCATGAGACCTATCGATGCATCGAGAGGATGTACAGGTCCCCTCCCAACACTTACTAAGTCCAGTTAATTCCACATATGAAAGGGGTGAAATATAATCAACATATTCATTCATATTTAAACTAGCATATGAAATGAAAATAATTTCCCCAATCAGTAAACATAATCATAAACTATCCAGAGTAATATGGTTAATGATATCAAGATAGAACATCCCTAGTAAAAATGATAATAAACCATTAAATAAAATATGGTAGATTTTATCATTATATATCAACCTCAATTAAGCATAATATTTAACATAGTGTGTTGACATAGTTGAAAATACTCTAACAAAATCGTTGAAAATTTCTTGAGAGAAAACCCTTGTAACGTTGGAATAATTTATTTAAAAATCCACAAAATTATAAGAGAAAAAAATTTCTTAGGAAATAAACTTGTAAAATTGTAATGGATTCCTTAAATAATTATGTCATCATTAAATTATGAAAATCCTCTCATGTCATATAAGTTAAAAAAATTCTTTTAAATTATGGAAAAAACATTTAGAATGGTATTTTTAAAAGAAAGTGGGGGAGTTAATCAAATGAATCAATTATGTGTATTAGCTGAAAATAAACATAATAAAATAAATAAATCATAAGATAATCAAAATTAATTTGATACATAATCATAGTAATACATAATAATTGGAGTATATGTTTAACCTAAATAATTGAAATTGGATTAAGAATTCCCTTACCACTATGAAAACGTCAAACTGTATGACCTATAAAATTAATGATCATCAAATGAAATATTGAATACCATGAAGATAAATAAATTCAAGATATGATATATTAAACATCAGTGTACATACACCACACACAATATTTAATTTATGAATAATGCATATCTCAAAGAAATAAAAGTGAGATGAGAAAACCCATACCTTATGTCAGAAAGAATTCTACACTTGTACTTAATATCTTGGATAATCAAATTATATTAAATAATTACTTAATTAAGAACCAATTAAACTTATATTTCATTTATTATAATTTCTTTAAGTTCATTTATGGCCATTTTGATGAGTTATAATGTTTAATTTTATTGTTTTGGGACCGTTTGATTCATGGTTTTATGGTTGGTTCCCTTGATTGTAAATATGGGAGTTATTCTCAAATGGAAGCAAAACTATTGAATTAGAATGTATTTTTATTAATATAATTCCATGATTTTAAATGGTCCTCATATATCATTTGTTTATATGGTATGATTATGATTCATTATCTAAAACATTACTGAAAAATGATTGTTTTATTTCGGTTCTTTTTATGGCCATCACAAACTAGTATCATTTTATTTAATATTATATTTATATACTAGTTACATAACATTAAATAATTTTTAATACACATATTATAAATATTTTTTACCATAAAATGGTTTTATGACATTCCTTGGTGGTATTGAAATAAAATTGACATCCATGAAGGTAGTGAATCGACACCTCACGGATGATGTTTTCATTTTTAGAATAAAATGAGAAGAGAAGAGACTTGATAATGGATATTCCATTAATAAAATAAAATTCTAGTATATGTATCATACTGTAGTTACCATTCCAATTTTTATTGGGGTGGTAAGTGAAATATAAGAAAATAAAATAAAATAAAATAAATGAGAAAGAGGGGGAGTTTTACCTCTTGAGTGTCATCTCCTTGAGAACCTCCTTACGGCACTTGAAAATGGATTTTGGTGCGACCAGAAAGACCATAACACGAGAAGGATGATTGGGAAAGAAATTGTTCAGAATATAAGCAAGATCCAAATCTTATAATGTGTGAAGATAAGGGTTGGTGATGGGTGATATATATAGTGGGGGAGATGGGTGTTTTTTGATTATTTTATTAATTAGTTTATTATTTTGGCTCAAAACTATCAATAGTATTGATTAGTATGACTAAATAAAAAAATAAGAGTGTGTGAATTTGAGATAATTTCTACTTACATCATACATGACTCAAAAATTCATTTATCTACTTATAATATTAAATACAGTAAATTACCATATTTCACTATTCATTAAAAATTCAACTAATTTAGAAAAAAAATAAAAACATAACCCTAACCATTTTTGGATGTGTAGATTTAAAAAATGGAGTCCATTTTATAAAAATAATTTTCCAAATGTGAGAAATTTATTTTTTAAATAAAATCATCATTTATTCAAGAAATACTGATTTTAATATTATAACAGATTTTATGATACTTTGAAAAACTTAATTATGCTCTCATAAAATTACAATATAATTATAATGAAATAAAATATTAATTTATTAATCTATTTTATGAAAATAAATTTTCTTTTGAATTTTTATATTAATTATAAAATTATAAATAAACATTCACGTTCCATGAAAATACTAACACTTGATTTATCAGTTTTGAAACATTAATTTAATTATTTTATGATATAAATATATCATATTTTCATTTATAAGATACCTAAATTTTATATATAATATTATAGATGGGGTTATTATTCTAATGGTCACATTACAATTCTTAATGGTTACATTACTATTCCAAAAGTCATTTTAATATTTAATAGTTTAACATGGTTCATTTGTGTAATGTAAACTATCAAATAAATTGAATTTATTTAATAAGATACATAACATAAAATATTTAGATATTACATTCTCCCCTACATAAAAATTTTCATCCTTTAAATTTCCATAATGTCACCTCATAAAAATATTTGGGTAGTTATTCATCATAATTTCCTATGGTTCCCACGTCGCCTCTTCAATTTTATGTTTTTGCTAAAGTATCGTTACCATTCGATTCATCCAATTCCTCAACACATATTCTCTAGTGTTCAAAATCATGGACAGGATCTTCACATCAAGATAAATAAGGCTCCAATTATATTTTTCTAGGTCTTTTCTCTCTTCTAAGGATCATGGTGCCTTCATCTGAAGATAGTTTGGTGGATACTGCTGCAACCATATCACTGGAGACCTCCCCATGAAGATGCCTCTACATCTGATGACCAGTCCCAACTCCCATAGTGATTACAGAATCCTGCTCCATGTTCACTGTCTCTAAGGGAACCATCTTTTCCAAGTGAAGCACTCTAAAAGGATTTTAAGTGAAGACCATGGACTTTCTTATACTTTCATTTTTATAAGCCTTAACACTTTCCATGATAACTCTCTATAACTCATTCTAAGAATTATCATCCATCTAGGATACAAGATGAGCTTCATCAACATAATCTAGAGAAACCCTACCTTTCTGACTATCATGTTTCAAATGAGAATACTTATTTTCATTATTATCTAGAAAGGTGGATTATTTTCCATGAGATAGTTTGTGACCAGGAAATGGGTTCATCAGTTTGTTATTAGGACCTCCAATCATGGGAATATCATCCACATCAGTGTCAATAATATGAGTCCCTACACAGATTTTGGAAAACTCCAAACCAAAATATTTAGTATCATATACCTATTTAACATTATTTTTAGTATTAATGTTGCTTCCTTTAGAGTGATCCAACATGGAATGTAAAAAAATATCATTATTATGAGGGGAAGATCAACATTCCAAAATCATGTTTCTCATGTCATATGAGCCAGCCAAAAAGGGTTGATCTGGTCTCAGAGATGAAACAAATAGATCAAAATCCTTGGATATCTCTTTATCTAGGGTTATGTCAACCAATTTCTTAATTTAAATGGTATCCATAGGCTTTGAACACAAATTTTCCTCAATGAACATTTTCTTCTTCCCTTTATGGGTCCTTGAATTAATCAATTTCTCTTGAATTATCTTTTGATCATCAATATCCTATGCAAATGCTTCATCATATGATTTCTTATTAACAGCCAACCCCTTTTTCAAAACCTCATCCCATGACTTGATAACTTGTATACCATTTTTCATGGGGATGGATACATATAATTTCCTCAAACATCTAAATCGGTGGAGCACTCCCTCTTATGAAGATATTTTCCCATGTGTATAGAACCTTCCAAAATAATATCATCAGTGAAAGAAAGTTCAGTAGGGACATCCACAAATCCATGCAGACAAGCCGAACACATTCCTAGATTATGCCCAGGCTCACATTCAAGGCCAATCCCCATTAAGAAAATCTATTTGGGCACTCCTTTATCTTGGATCTAAAAACCATAATGATTACTTGATCTCAAGAGATTAATATTTTTAAAGCAAGGTTTTTATCATTCCCTCGAGCAGAATAAAAATCATAGATGACCGGCCTCTTCCAATCTATAATATTATGTCCTAAGACCTTATAATACTTGAAGATCTGAGTAAATGTTTCATACTCAGTTCTCAGGTAAAACTCGTCATCATAATTTTAAATAAGAACTCTATCGACTAAAGTATAACACAGGTCAATTTTTACTAAAAAATGAGTGTAGTGGCCAAATATTGCTAACTCAGTTTCCCTATCCAATTTTCTCAAAATCCCAATGGTCATTGCAATATCATATAAGATACTATGGTTCCAAAGTACCTAATTTAATATGTAAACCTTGACTCACAACTGAATAGAGGTATTATTCACCTCTATAGGATTGAAATTCTAATCCCAATCCCTAATGTACAGAGAACCCGGCTTGAGAGAAATCAACCCAAAACACCAGGCCCTCATTTTCTGGTCCTTAGAAAGGAAGAATATGTGAAAACCCCCCTAAATCAATGATATGTACTTCCAATTTGTAAAATCCAAATATTTTAATGTCTCGTAACAAGGTCATGGATTTTTCACTGCTTTGAGACCCTTGAAAAAAAATATGTGCAATAATATAATTCTTACCAATTTCAAGGTGTTCTGATTAAATATCAGAGTAAAACTTTATATGATACATATTTACCTTATGAATAATACCACCAGTGATAGAACCTTTTAATAGAGATAAATAAATTCCAAGAGAATTTTTATAAGTCGAAGCAGTTGCAACAATCCCACCCAGAACTGCTTTATAACTTTTCAATCCATCACCAGCCACCTCGTGGGAGTCAAATCTTCCTTAGATGAAAAAATATTTTTCCAAATAGTAATGAGATGAATATTACCTGAGCATTAATCCCTAATCACCATCTAGTTTTGGTGAGAGAATCTTTCATGGACCATTTATCCCCTATAAATAAATAATTATATATTTAAATAATTATAAAATTATAATAAATATATCTAAGTAATATTTTGTTAACTAGGTTGAGTCTTGAGGAGCTCTTTATTAAAAAAAATAAGTAATAGGGTAAATAAGGAAGTTTAGGGGAGTAAAAGTGAGTAAGCCACATTGGTAATAAGGCTCACAAGGCCAACCAGGAATGAAAAGTCACAAAATCCTTCACTGAAGCACAAAAAAGCATATGGAAATCCCAAGTAGAAACCCAAAATCACCAATACCATAGCTTACAAAGGCTTCCTAAAAAAATATTCACCAAATAGAAAAACATGAATCCAGCGGTCAGAGAATATTATTTATCATATGAATGTGCTCCCAAATTATGTAGAGATCCTTGACTTCCCTAGCCATATAGACACAAACCTTGCCTCTAAGTTTTGGCAGGTTTCCATAGGTTTTATTGATCATCCAATTCACCTTATATAAATCCATCATCATTTTTGGAGGTCACAACCACTATGTTATATGCACTATCATAAAATTGGTTTTCAAATTTTATCAGCTGAATAATATTAGTATAAATTTACATTGGATCAATAATATCAAAAGATTTGTGGGTGGAGACCTAACTCTTCACATTGGGGTGAGCAAGGTTAATTATATCTTTTAAATATATTTTAATCAAGGATGTGTATGGACCTAGGGTAGCATAATTTAGGCCCTTGGTATTATTTGATCTGAGTTAAATTGATTTTGAAGAGCCAGAACATGATGAAAAATAGGAATCATAAATGTGGTGAGCATAAGAAGCTACTAGAATGTCCAAAGGATCTGTACACCCGACCTGATTAGCATTTCTAGGAGATAATTTAGTAGTTCCCTCATTAGATTTTTCACCTTGCTTCTTATAAGTACCATTGATCCCTATAGTTAGATCCTTCAAACTTTCAGACCCATCTAGTTTAGATTTTTTTAATTCATTTTGAACCACATTATCTTCTTTTATCTACTTCATTGAAGCCATCTCACCTTTGTCAATAGTATCAATGAAAATCACCATCTTGCTACCTAAATTATAGATTTTTATAGAATCATTTTTAGTGAAAGTAGCATTATTGTGGGGTGCCACTAAGAGGTTTCATCATGATCCAATATCCTCTCTGAATTGATTTATCAATTTTTTTAGATCTATAGGAGCTCTTATAACTATAATTTTAGTAGTATCATGTTTCCTAATAGGGGGGTTTTTCTAATTTTTCTGTTTCATTGAACTTATGAAATCTGAACACCACTGACCCATCCCTTAATGCTGCAAAAAGCAATGCTCATGCTAGGAACAGTGCCCCACTTTTTAACTCCAAGTGCCACCATTATTGAAAAGAGGAATGAAACCAAAGAACATGACAATAAATCAACCCCCAATCCTTCTTCTCACATTGTCTATCTTAATAGGGATGTTCAATCCAAGATACAGACCTTAAGTAATGATTTTACTACATATTCCAACATGACCTTAGAACCTATTTTACATGATAGTCTACCAGCTGTTCTATAACTAGTCCATATGCAGAAGAATAAGGACTCCCTAGAATAGAAACAAAGTCACTCATCTAACTTTGTCAAGTCGTTGTCCATGGTGGATACAAAGGCTCTAGGAAATTATAATCCCCTTACTTTATTAAGTTCAGACTACTTTATAATGTCTGAAAACCTGGTATCTCAAAGTACTAATGACTTGTTGCTAAGTTCAAATGATTCCATAGAATCAACTATGAATACACAATTAAGAGAACCTAAAAATAAGAAAACAATCATTTCTCAAAATGAAAAGGAAAAGAACACTAATACTCAAGAGGTTAGAAGGACTTCTAGAAATAAAAGATCTAGAAAAAAATAAAAAAAGGAGTTCTAACTCCAAATTCAGGTTTAAATGAAGATCATTTTTTTGGAATTGTCAGGGTACCGGCAACTCTAACACCCTAAATGTTTTGAAAATAATGGTTAACATGCATCACCCTATTCTTTCTTCTATTTCAGAACCAAAAATCACTTTCTCTTATATATATTCTCATGTGTGTCAACACAATTATATGTTTTTTTGGTGCAATCAATAATAATCTCAATGCTGATTCTTTATAGATTTTTGTGCATTCTTCTTTACAATATTTTAGTGTTCTTAGTATCTCTCATCATATTCTCACTTTTACCTTTACAATTAATGGTACTCATATTTTATAACCCTTTTTTATGCTAATAATAGATACCAAGAAAGAATAATTCTTTGAAATCACCTCTCTTATTTAGGAACTAACACCAACGCCCCCTGGTTTCTTATGGGAGATTTTAATTATTTTCTTAACTCTAGTGAAAAAATTGGCCCATCTCACACTTCTATCTATACGAGAGAATTTAAATCCTCAATCGAGGAAAAAAATATTATAGAAATTAATCTCACTGGTGTGAAATACACCTGGTATAGAATACATTACAATAAATTGGTTGCTTCCAAATTTGATAGAGCCTTTATGAATGTCCCTACTTTAAATAAATGGGACACCATCTCTAGCATCACTCTTCACAGACTGAACTCTGATCATCACCCTATCCTGGTAAACATTTCATCAAAAGACATGAAACCTCAGTTACCTTTCATTTTCAATAATGTGTGGATCTCTGATGAAGATTTCAATCATGTAATGAAAAACTTTTGGTCCTTAATGTCTCCTAGCAATGATGTTTTTTCTTTCAACCTCAGACTAAAACACCTCAAACAGACTCTCAAATCATGGTGAAACTCAAAATCCAAACAAGTTAACAATGACATAATTATTCTTGAGAAAGAAATAAATGATATAAAAAATAATAACACCAACTCTGACCTCCACACTAATCCTATGTGAGAAATAAACATTGAAGTCAATATCAATTCCTTGCTCACTTTTAAAGAAAATATATGAAATCAAGCTTATAAAGTTAAATGGTTAACTAACAGTGAAAGAAATACAAAATTCTACACCTCTCTCCAAAGAATCAGGAAGGCTTATAGACCTCTAACATTTCTAAAGGATGGGGATAAGATTATTCAAAATGAATATTTCATATCTAAACATATAGTCTCATACTATGAAACCATATTCAATGGCCTTAATAACAACAAATACCTCCTCCTTGAGGTCATTCCTTTAGCGATCACCAATGTGGACAATACCTTCCTTATTAACCCTCTGCTGGATCATGAAATAAAAGACATTGTCTTTAGTCTGAATCCTGATAGTGCCCTGGGTCCTGATGGATTTAACAGTGGTTTCTTCCAACATTATTGGGATGTGGTTCATATTGATGTTTTTAATATTGTAAAATCCTTTTTCACCAATGGGGTGCTTCCTCAAGCTATTAATGCTCGGTTCCTCACCTTGATCCCTAAAGTGGATAATGCCTTCGAGATTCACCTTTCTTGACCCATTTTATTATCAACACTCTTTACAAAACCATCACCAAAATCATTTCTAATAGGCTCTCAACTATTACTGACAAAATTTTCTCTCGGAACCAATTTGGTTTTATAAAGGGTAGATCCATTCAAGACTATATTTTCCTTTTCTTTGAGTGTATCAACAACTTGAATAAAACTAATAGAGGAAGAAACATAGCTATTAAAATTGACATTAGAAAAGAGTTTTCCACCATGGATTGGAGTTTTATCTTTAATGTCCTTAAAAGATTTGGATATAGTGCCCATTTTATCACTTCTATCAGAACTCTCTTCAACTCCACTGCTATCTCCATTTTATTCAATGGATCTCCCAAATGATACTTTATATGCACCAAAGGTGTCAGAAAAGGTGACCCCCTCTCTTCTATTATCTTCTCAACATCAGAAGACTACCCTAGTTGTTTGATCAATCATCTGGGGTTCAAAATTAGTTGAATCCTGTTCTTGTCCCTAGGAATTTAAATAATCTCACTCACATCTTTTATGCCAATTAAATCATCCTTCTCCTCCAAGGTGACAAAAGAAACATACTTAACCTCAAAACATCCCTCTCTCACTATAAGGAGGTTTCTGGAAAAACCATAAGTTGGAACAAATCCTGCATATTCTTGGGGAAGAACATTCCCCTCAACAGAAAATGTAACATTATCAGTGAATTAGGTCTAAAAGAAATCTCTCTCCCCTTAGCATACCTTGGTGTCCCCATATTTTGGGGTATACCTAATTCTTTCCACTTTGTTACTATTGTTAATCAAGTTCTAAACCAACTTTCCTCTTAGAAGGGTAAATCTCTCTATATGGTAGGTAGGACTTGCCTTGTTAAATCCAATATTGTCTCTAAGATGGTATAATTCATGATGGTCTACAAATTTCCTATTGGTCTTATCAAAAAAATAAAAATAGCTATTCAAAATTTCATCTGGACTGGTAGTATTTTAGAAAGAAAGCTTGTAATGGTCTATTGCTTAATTTATTGCAAGCCTATTGAGAATGGTGGAATTGGCATAAAAACATAAAGTACTTTAATGAATCTCTTAAAGCTTAGCTTACTTGGAATCATTTTTACAATTATTATGAATCTATCGCCTTTCTCAAAAATATATTTCGTGACAAACTTAAGACTAGAAATTTGACATTTATGAATTCTTCCATATGGCTTGCCATCAAGCACTACTTCACCAACATTATGAATAATTCTAGATGGATGGTCTCCAGATATTCCACCATGAAATTTTGGCAAGATAACTAAACATGCACGCCTTTAATCTCTATGATTCCTCCTGATCAAACTCCTAAAAACACCAACAGATCTAGCAAAGATACTTTAAATTCTCAATAAGATCATCTCCCAGATACTGTTGTGAATCTCATTGAAAACTACCCTTTCTCTTAAAACAATGATTTTTTAATTTTGGATAATGGTCACAATGGAATGCTTATGTCACGACCCATCCCCCGAGGCCCATGCTGTAACTACCCCAATCCCACCTTCCATAGTTCAGGGGCTAGAGACTAACACCAACGGTGTAATTCCCTAAAACTGGGAAGGAATTTCCTTTAAAACATGTAAACAAACACACAAGAAAGCACACAGCTGGATACAAAATACCAAGTAAACTGTATAACAAAAGAGTACTAAAAGTAAAAGGGGCCAAAATACAAGCCCAACTAGAAAGTACAAGTACAATTGTGATACAATACGACTAAAGAAAATGTAAAGTCAATTGTTGTGTCGTCCTATGAGATTCATACCTGAAGGCGGGTACATATCACCTCCTCAGCACTCCTCATTCGTCTGTCTCCTCTGTGTACTGACTCGTCATAAGGTCCACCCTCAGGTATCGTCCAGTCCTGGTACTCTCGGCCTCAGTTAGCACTGTCTGTCGTCTTCATCCAACACAACAAGGTACGGGCATAGACCATGTAGGGGTGAGTATAACGATACTCAGTAGGGGCCCCGAGACCCTCTAGGTCTCACAAAATCCAACAAGAATAAAACACAAGGTATGAAATCAACAGAAAACCTTACTTAGGTATATGCCCATACATATACCTAAGTTATCAAGTAATCCATATCAATTATAAGGAATACACAGAGGTACTGACTCAGCTCACACCAGGATTTATTCTAGGGGTAGTAACAAGTAACATTCTGAACACCTCAGCTGTTGTAGAACTACTCCTCTATCGAGTACAGTGGGTCTTCCGTGTCACACAGAGGTGCTTCCCACTAACCTTGTACTGCTGAGGTACTCCTCCGGTCGAGTGTTGTGGGTCTGCCGCATCACCAAGGTGCTCCCCACCGTGGGTCTGTCGCGTCACCAAGGTGCTCCCCCTCGTAGCCTCTTGAGGTACTCCTCCTTTTGATTATTATGGGTCTACTGTGTCACCAAGGTTCTACTCATCGTGGGTCTTCCGCATCACCAAGGCACTCCCCACTAGTCCAGTCGAGTCACTCTGTGTCGAAACAGTCAGCAATCGTCATGTCTCAGCCAGCCACCGGGTTCCTGCACTATGCTCACTCGTCTCCAGGAGGATCCGCTCCACAAGCTAATGTTCGATACACCAACTTTCATGAAGTCCCATGAATAAGTATCTCAAAGGTTCTCCACATCATAAGGATCTCAACGCAACAGACGACGCATCAAACGGACGCCCGGTCTGTGAGTTATTAACCTTTGTTGTCTTGGGGGCCCAGTTGGATTCGTGCTCGATACAACATGATCGAACCCCATATCAATAAAAATCTTAGTGGGGTATCACTCAAAGGGACTGTCTTGCTCCAAGGTTCCCAACACCGCTGATGGTTCGTGAAACGGACGTGTGGTGCCAAAATTATGGCTAAAAGAAGGTAAATGGGTCGTGGTGGGCCCGGGTCCAGTCCGACCTGGTTTGACCGACTCAGACCATCTCGCTGGGTGGCCCGGCCCATTCAGTTTGGATCGATGGCTGCGAGGGGATGTAGAGGCGTCTCAGCCTTGGAGGGTGTCGCGAGGGCGGCTCGGCCGCGGAACAGCTCAGCCGCAGGCCGGCTCAACTCAGGGTGGCTCGCAAGGCCGCAGTGAGGGCGGCTCGGGTGCCTCGAAGGGCCACGGTGAGGGCATAGCGTCGGTGGCAACTCGGATTGGCTCGGATAGCGGTTCGGCGTGGCAGTGGCGCGGCTCGGCTCGGCGGACGATGGTGGTGTGGCTGCTCGGCACAGCGGCGGCGTGGTAAGGGGGTTTGTCTCAGGGCGGCACAACGGCTCAGCATGGCGGCAGCTCTGCACGGCAGTGGTGTGACGAGGGGGTTTAGCCCAGGGTGGCATGGCAGTTCAGTCCGGCCGTGGGTGTCTCGGCCGAGAGCGGGGCTGTTTCGACCGGGAGGGCGGAATGCCACGGGGTTGCACGAGTCTCAGAGGCCATGGGTGGTGGCGTCGTTGACTTCTTCACCTTTTTCTCCTTCCTCTATTTCAAAGGACACACCAAAGAAGAACAGTAGAGGGGTCGGGCAATGTTTTATTGGCCTTCACCCTCCGTGTTTAGAGTGGTAGCAAGCAGTTCATAAAGAACGAAGCATGAACGTGTATGGAATATATTTTAAAACATCATTTCCCAAAACCCTCATCAATATCTATTCCCAATCCTGCAAAATAATTAGAAGGGTAGAACATGGGAAGTGATAAAAAATAGAAATATACCCCTACCTTGGGTTGTTCGTTGACGCGAGAAGGAAGTACGGATGTCGATTCGTCGTAGATGAAGACATCCCATGTTAGAGGGAGTCCCGAGGAAGATGGTAAAATTCGAGGTCAGCGTTCTTCGTTGGTGGAGCATTCTTCGTTGGTGGATCGTTCTTCATTGAAGGGCTTTCCCCCAAGAGCTCCTTCCTCCAAATTCCACCAAATATACCAAGGATAATATATTAAGTTCCCTATTTTGTTTGATGGAACAAATTAAAAATTAGGCTAATCAATTAACTAGGTTGGCATATTAAAGGTATGTTCATTGGCACAAGTAATGTGGAGGAAGTAAAGAGGCTCCACCACATTGATGAGGGGGGTTGAGAGTTTTTTATCCATAATGAGGGGAGTTCAAGAGGTTTAGGCCTCGGGTGGTCCCCACCATCATAACCTCTCATGAGAAGTTAGGTTCGAGTGGTCCACACCACCATAACCTCTCATGGGAGGTTAAGGTCTGGTGGTCCCCACTTTTCAACTTCCATGTGGAGGTTTAGTTCTGGTGGACCCCACCTCCCAACACCCATATGGTGTTGAAAATAATAATAAAATGTCACACACTTTTATTTTTATTTTATTCTTTCACAACAAACCCAAAAACTAACTTTCACCCTTGACCATCTGTCGTCGAGGTGAAAGTATCCTTAAGAGAATATCGGCGCTGCGAGTTCAACGGTGCCCTTGGATTTTAATTCCGAGCACCGATTCAAAAGTTAGAAAAATCTGCTCATATGTTTACTGAATGTACCTGAATAAAAGTTCAGAAATTCATTTCAGGCACTCCGGGCCTCAGAATCACACGCCATCAATTTTCACAGACTCGTAAAATTCTAAAATATTTAAAAACAAATTACATGGAAATTCCAGATCTTTACATTCTCCCCACATTAGGGCTATATGTCCCCATAATCCACAACTCAAATCTAGGTAAACAAGTGGGGGTATTGAGCACGCATCTGAGCCTCTCACTCCCATGTGCTCTCCTGGAGGTTCCCATGCTGCCAGCGAACGCGCACCAGAGGTATCGATCGTACATGAAGGACTAGCTCCTGTCGATCCTCAATATCTATTGGAACCTCTGTAAAATTTACCCCATCGTCGACATCCAGCTCTCCATGGTCGATGACATGGGAAGGGTCATGCACGTATCACCTCAGCTGGGATACGTGGAAGACGTCATGAACCCGGTGCAACTGAGGTGGAACAGCTAAGCGGTAAGCCACCTCGGGAACTCTGCTGAGAACCTAAAAGGGTCTGATAAATCTCTTGGATAACTTGCTGCCTTGGCCAAATCTCTGCAAACCTCATCGTGGTGAGACTCGTAGAAAGACGTGGTTTCCATCCTCGAACTCCAAAGGTCTCTGTCACCTGTCGGCATACAACTTCTGCCTGCTCTGTGCAGTCTTCATCCTCTCTTGGATGATCTGCACCTTCTCTGTGGTAGTCTGTACCATCTATGGTCCCACTAGTGTCGACTCCACTGGGTCAGTCCAACACAAAGGTGGTCTATAGGGTCTCTCGTACAACCCCTCAAAAGTTGTCATCCCAATGGTGGAGTGATAGATGTTGTTGTATGAAAACTCCCCCAAAGGCAAGTGATCCTCCCATTTGCGACCAAAGTTAAGGACACAAGCACGCAGCATGGCCTTGAGGGTTTGAATGGTCTGCTTAGTCTGGACATCCATCTGAGGATGGAAGGCGGTGCTCAAACAAATCTGCATACCGAAAGACTCATAAAACCCCTTCCATAGCTGGGAAGTAAAATGTACATAAATATCATAGACAATCATTGAGGTTACTTCATGTCGCCATACAATCTCCTACACACAGAGGCGTCCCAATCTCTCTATTGAACCCATCTCTCTGATCGGTAGGAAGTGGTCTAACTTAGTGAGTCGGTCGATGATCACCCAAATCTAGTCATGAACCCTAGATTTACGTGGAAGATCCATCACGAAGTCCATGGATATCCCATCCCACTTCCACTCTGGGACCTCTAAAGGCTGAACCAAGCCTGCTGGTACCTGATGCTCCACCTTCACTTATTGACAAGTAAGGCACTGAGAGACAAACTCTACTACTTCTGTCTTCATTCCTGACCACCAGGGCTGTTGTCGAAGGTCCTGGTACATCTTCTCCACTCCTGGATGTACCTCTAGAGGGGATGTGTGTAAATCCCTGAACACTTCCTCTTGAAGTGACACTGGTACCATGGTATATCCTTTGAAGAGGATTTCATGCTCCCCACCTTCAGAAAATCCATCTAGGGTCTATCATGTGGATATCTGAGCACGTCGTGCCTTATAGTCAGCGTCCTCACATTGCACCTCCCTGACTTGTTGAAGAAGTGGGGGAGTGACTTTAAGAGACTATAGAAAAGACGATCCATCTCTATCCACAAAGGATATATTTAAAATGGCCATCTTCTCCATCACATCACCTAGCAATTGTATACCAGACCTCCTACTGAGTGAATCTACTACAATGTTCCCCTTCCCAAGAGTATAGACTATCTCGAAGTCAAAGTACTGGAGGATCTAAAGACAATATCACTACATGAGGTTCAGGTCCTTCTGAGAGAAGATATACCTGAGACTCTTGTGATCAGAGTACACAGTAAAATGCTCGCCCATCAGATAGTATAGCCACATCTTTAAGGCGAATACCACTACTGCTAACTCCAAGTCATGGGTAGCATAGTTCTACTCATGGTATCTCAGCTTTCGAGAACCATATATGATCACTACTTCCTCCTGCATTAGGACACATCCAATTCTGGTCCCTGATGTGTCATAGTAGACTATGTACCATAAGCCCTCCTTTGGAAGCCTCAAGATAGGGTCACTAGTCAGCCTCTACCTCATCTCTTGAAAACTCCGCCGGTATTTATCTCACTAAAAAAAGGTTTCCCCCTTCTTCTTCAATGCTGATAGTGGTGCTGCAACTCTAGAGAAGTCTGCCACAAACCTACAGTTGTATCTGTCCAAACCCAAGAAACTATGTACCTCTGTCACACTCCTGGGTGGCTCCCAAGAAAGTACCGCCTAAATCTTTGATGGATCCACTGAAACTCCAACCTTCAATATGAAATGTCCTAGAAAGTGAACCTCTCATATCTAGAACTATAAATTCGAGAGCTTACCATAAATATGGTGCTATCGGAGTGTGTCCAGTACTACCTACAAATGATAGGCATGCTCCTCCTCAATAGTTGAGTAGATCAGAATTTCGTCGATGAAGACCACTACAAAGTGATCAAGGTTTGGCGGAAAGATCCTTTCCATGAGTCCCATGAATACTTCTAGAGCACTGGTCATGCTTAATGGCATAACCAAGAACTCATAATGTCCGTACAAACAACAAAAGTTCATCTTCTACACATCCTCATCTCGTACTCTCAGCAGGTGATAGCATGATCTGAGTTCTATCTTCAAGAACCACTTCGCTCTCTTCAGCTGATCAAAGAGGTTGTAAATCCAGAGGAGTGGGTACTTGTTCTTCATAGTTACCTGGTTCAAGATCTGATAGTCGACACAAAGTCTCAAGCTCCCATCCGCCTTCTTGGTGAACAAAATCAGGGCTGCCCAAGGTGAAACACTAGGTCGAATGAATCCCTTCCCCTTCAAGTCCTCCAATTGTACCCACAACCCATGAAGCTCCATGGGAGCCATCCGATATGCTAGTGTAGATATAGGTGTCATCCCAGGGTACAACTCAATGTAAAATT
This sequence comes from Viscum album, assembly GCA_963277665.1. Taxonomy (NCBI): domain Eukaryota; kingdom Viridiplantae; phylum Streptophyta; class Magnoliopsida; order Santalales; family Viscaceae; genus Viscum; species Viscum album. Next base: position 1,653,008,988 of record OY728148.1, on the reverse strand, counting down.
CCACATTTATACGAGGAGGTGGACCCAGAACATCATCAGGGAAGACATCTGCATATTGGTCCACCACTACAGGATATCTCGGACTCTCTACATCAACTACTCTGAGGGTAAGGCAAGTTAATGGATGAGTGATCGGCTACACCCTCCTCTGGGTAAGTCTTTCATGTTCTGCAAAGGCTCCCTTCTCACTGGTTAAGGTAAACCCTGTCCCATCTATGCGAACACACCGCACTTTGCACCTAATATAGTCTATCTGAGCATGGAATGTAGATAACCAGTCCATACCCAAGATGACGTCAAAAGGCCTCGACGCTGCTACTAGAAGATCCTAGCCTAAGCTCTCGCCTCCTAGAGTAAGCTCACACTACCGGCACTAGTGAATAATCATTGAATCCACTCCCGTAGGTGTCTCTATCCATAAGGATCGAGCCAATGGATCCATCAGAATCTATGAGCTTCGAACGAGGGTAGTGGCAATAAAAGAAAGACTGGAACCTGTGTCTATAAGTACTGTGGCTAAGGTAGAGTAGACACATATCGTACCTTATATCATCTCTGGAGCGCCGTGATAGTAAGACTCAGCTGCCTAGAGCTGATCTCGCCCATGTTCTCCTGATCCCTGTGGTTGGGGTGGACCTCTTGGTGGTGGTGGAGATAACATCTCGAAACGTCTCCCACTTCCAGCTGCATGGCTAGCTCCTCTTCCACGTCCCCCTCCTCCTTGAGGACCTCCTAGGTAGAACCTCTGTCTATGTCTGGGCGGTCCTTCGACCGTTTTCTGATCATCCGCATGGCGGGCTGGACCGTCATGAGCCATTTGACACTTCCCGCCACATGTGAAACATTGCCCGCTCCTGGCATTTATGTCTCTGCCTCAGGTGCCGCGCACAACCGACTCTGAATCCTATGGTCATCCACCAGTATGTCTGGTCCTCTTGGACCTCTGTGAAATCTGTCTACTGCCAGCTATAGAAGACTCCGCTACGTGATGTCCGATGGTGGGTCTCACTACTGGTGACTGCTCAACAAGGAAACTATCCACTAAAAGAGCTTTCTCTAACACCCTTGCCTGCTTCGGGATGCTGAGTGAGATCATTGAAGCCTTGATCTCCCACCTGAGCCCCTTCTTGAAGGTCTTTTCCCTAAAGAATGGGTCTCTTACCATATCTGTGGAGTAGTGTGAGAGGTAATTGATCCTCGTTGAGTACTGAGCTACATTCATACTGCCCTGCTGCAGATGAAGTAGCTCCTGAATGCGCACTACGTGAAGAGTCACTGGGAAAAACTCTGCCCAAAACAGGCTCTCGAAGTCTGCCCAGAGAAGCGTCACCTCTTCATGAACCTAGAGAATCAATCTCCACCATCTGCCTACTTCTTCCTGTAGAAGGCTGGTGGCAAGAATCACTATGAGATCTTCTGGTGTCCCTACCAGTCGAATGACTCTGACTATAGCCTCTAGCTAATCCTCAGCTGCCTGGGGGTCCTTCTCTCCCTTGAACCTGGGTGGCCTCCAGCGCTGGAACTCATGCAACCCGCTCAAGTGGTGTGCACTCTATGCTGCTGAGGCTGGTGGCATCAGTGGCCCAACAGGTAACGGTACCGCTGGTGCCTCCACTGGAAATGGGCCCGGCACCGAGGCCTCATTGCTCAGTGGGATATCAGTGTGTACAAATCTTAGAACTCTAGTTGTTTGTCTTCATAGAGGTATCCTAAAAAGAAACAGGTGTGCCACAGTAAAAATTTGTACTTAGTGAGCTGACACAGTCAATAATTTATACCCGGTGAGTTGACTCAAGAGATAACAAAGTAAAACTCTTGAAAATACACACGCAATAAGTGTTTTCATGCACTGAGTTGGAAATCCTAAGTTGGTATCTTGGTGAATAGATATTTCGGCCACCACACCAACACTGGACTCCCCGAACTAAACACCACACTCATAACACTTAACACTATTGCTTCACAGAAAATATCAGAGTCCTGGTTCTTCAGTAAAACCAAATCCTATGATACAAATTTGTCACGAACCATCCCTCGGGGCCCGTTCCGTGACTACCCCAAGCCTGCCTTCTATAGGCCAGGGGCTAGAGACTAGCACCAAATGTGTAATTCCCTAAAACTGGGAAAAATTTCCTTTAAAACCTATAAACACACACACAAGCAAGCACACAGATGGATACGAAATACCAAGTAAACAGTATAACAAAAGAGTGATGAAAGTAAAAGGGCCCAGAATACAAGCCCAACTGGAAAGTACAAGTACAAATCTAATAAAATACAATAGAAGAAAAGGGAAAGTCAGTTTTTGTGTCATCCTCCAAGATTCTTACCTGAAGGCATGTACAGATTGCCTCCTTAGCACTCCTCGTTTGCCCGTCTCCTCTGTATACCGACTCGTCATAAGTTTCACCTCCAGGTATCGTCCAATCCTGGTACTCTCAGGCTCAGTCAGCATTATTAGTCATCTTCATCCAACATAACAAGGTGTGGGCATAGCCCGTGCAGGGGTGAGTATAACGATACTCAGTAGGGACCCCAAGATCCTCTAGGTCTCACAAAATCCAAAAAGGATAAAACAAAAAGTATGAAATCAACAGAAAACCTTACTTAGGTATATGCCCATATATTTACCTATGTTATCAAGTAATCCATCTCAATCATGAAGAATACACAGAGGTTCTGACTCAACTCACACCAGGATTTATTCTAGGGGTAGTAACAAGTTAAATTCCGAACACCTAGGCTACCGGAGAACTCCTCCTCTATTGAGTACAATGGGCCTGCCACGTCACACAGAGGCTCATCCATCTAACCTTGGACTATTGAAGTACTCCTCCTGTCGAGTACCATGGGTCTGTCACATCACCAAGGCGCTTCCCATCGTGGGTCTGCCGCGTCACCAAGGCGCTCCCCCTCGTAGCCTGTTGAGGTACTCCTCCTGTCGAGTACTGTGGTTCTGTCACGTCACCAAGACTCTCCCCACTGTGGGTCTACTAAATCACCAAGTTTCTCTCCACGGGGCCGGTTGAGTCACTCCGAGTCAAAACGGTTAGTAGTCTTCAAGTCTCATCCAACCACTGGGTTCCCGCACTATGCTCGCTCGTCTGAAGGAGGATCCGCTCCACAAGCCACTTTTTGATATGACAACTGCCACAAAGTCCCCTGAAGAAGTGTCTCAAAGGTCTTCCATGTTATAGGGATCTCAACACAATAGACGGCGCGTCAAACAGAGGCTCGGTCTGTGAGTTATTAGCCTTTTTGTCCCGGGGGCCCGGTTGGATTCGTGCTCGATCCAACTTAAACATACCCAATCTCAATACAAATCTCAGTGGGGTATTACTCAAAGGTATTGCCTCTCTCCAAGGTTCCCAACGCCACTGAACTTTCGTCAAATGGATGTCTGGTGCCAACGTTATGGCCAAAAGAAGGTAAATGGGTCGTAGTGGGCCCAGGTCCAGTCCGACCTAGTCAGACTGACTTGGCTCGACTCGGCCTAGGCCGACCCGGTTTGGGTCAACCCGGCCCATCCCTCTGGGTCTGGCCCGGCCCATTGGGTTCAGCCCGAAGGCCACGAGGGGCCGCGGAGGCTGCTCGGCCTCGGAGGGTGTCGCGAGGGCGGCTCGGCCACGGAACGGCTTGACCGCGGGCCAGCTCGGCTCGGGGCGGCTCGCAAGGTCGTAGCGATGGAGAAGAGGGCGGCTCGGAGGGCCTCGGTGAGAGCATGGTAGCGGATCACCTTGGACCGGATAGCGGTTCGACATGGCGGCGGCGCGTCTCGGCGGACGGCGGCGCACCTCCTCAGATGACGGTGGCACGGCGGCTCGGCATGGCGGCGACGCGGTGGTGGCGTGGGGGCGGCGCAGAGGCTCTGCACAGCGGTGGTGAAGCGGCTCAGCACAGCGGTGGTGCGATGAGGGGGTTCATCCCGGGGTGGCACGGTGGCTCATTCCGGCCGCAGGTGGCTCGGCTGGGCGCGGGGCCAGTTCGTCCAGGAGGGCGGAGTTCCATGGGATGGGCCGGGTCGCAGAGGCCATAGGTTGTGGTGTCGTTGCCTTTGTCGCCTTCATCGCCTTCCGCAATTTTGAAGGACACACCAAAGAAGAATGGTAGAGGGGTCGGTCCATGCTTTTTTGGCCTGCACCCTCTGTGTTTAGAGTGGTCGCAAGCGGTTCACAGAGAACGAAGCATGAAAGTGTATAGATGATATTTTAAAACATCATTTCTCACAACCCTCGTCAATCTATATTCCCAGTCCCGCAAAAGAATTGTAAGGGGAGAACATGGGAAGAAATAAACAAAAATAATTAAACCCCTACCTCTAGTTCTTCTTTGACGCGAGAAGGAAGTACGGACGTCGATTCTTCATAGATTAAGACATCCCACATCAGAGGGAGTCATGTGGAAGAAGGTTGAAGTTGAGGTCGGCGTTCTTCATCGGTGGAGAATTCTTCGTCGATGGAGTATTCTTTGTTAAAGGGATTTCTTCCAAGATATCCTTCCTCCCAATTCCACCAAATATGCCAAGGATAATATATTAAGTTCTATACTTAGTTCGTTGTCATAAATTCAAAATTAGCCTAATCAATTAGCTAGGTTGGCATATTAAAGGTATGTGCATTGGCACAATTAATGTGGATGAAGTCTAGAGGCTCCTCCACATTAATGAGGGAGGTTGAGAGATTTTTCTCTATATTGAGGGGAGTTCAAGAGGTTTAGGCCTCAGGTGGTCCCCACCACTATAACCTCTCATGGGAGGTTAGGTTCGAGTGGTCCCCACCACCATAACCTCTCATGGGAGGTTAAGGTCTGGTGGTCCCCACTTCTCAACTTCCATATGGAGGTTTAGTTCCGGTGGACCCCACCTCCCAACACCCACATGGGTGTTGCAAATAAAAATAAAATGTCACACACTTTTAATTATATTTTATTCTTTCACGAAAAACCCAAAAACTAAATTTCACCCTCGACCATCTACCATTGAGGTGAAAGTCTCCTTAAGCGAATATCAGTGCAGTGAGTTCAATGGTGATCTCTAATTTCAATTCCAAGCACCGGTTTAAAAGTTAGAAAAACCTACTCATACATTTACTGAACGTATGCAAATAAAAGTTTAGAAATTCATTTTGGGCACTCTGGGCCTCAAAATCATGTGTCATCAATTTTCTATGACTTGTAAAATTACCATATAATAAAAAACATTACATAGAAATTCCAATTCATTACAGCTTACCTCAAAAAATTACTACAGTCGTATTTTCTGTAACACTGAGAATGATTGCAGATGGATTAAACACTTCAAAAAACCTTGGATAAAGCCTTTGAAAATCATTCTCATCTGGTTCCTTTCTAACAATAGAGTTCCCACTAATATTTGTCTTCAATCTTTTGGAATTTAGCTTTTCTCTAAATGTAAAATATGTAATCAACATAGATAAGATTCTAACCACATCTTCTTTTCTTGTACTACTACTTATTCTCTTTGGAACTATATTTTTGACATATTTGATTGTATATGGTTAATAATTGACTCTGTAAAAATTCAACTTATGAAATGTGCAGAGATGGAAGGATCTCAGAAAATTAGTAAACTTTTACTTACTGCAGTTGTTGAACGACATCGTGTGATCTGGTTTGATCGTAATGAAATTATTCATAAAAACTACTCACTCAATATTAATGCAGTTTGGATTAGGATCTTCATTTCCATACAGGAAGCTGCTTTGATACAAAAATTACATTGCCACAACAATGTGCATGACTTTGGAATCTTGAAATGTCTATGGATCAACGATAACTTTTATCATCTCCATCCCACTCTGGAGGTTTTCTGGAGAGATCTTCTCCCTGCATAGATCAAAATAAACATTGATGGTGCCTCCAAGGGAAATATGGGACCTATAGGGTGTGGTGATTTCTTCAGGAATCACCTCAGTCAGATTCTAGGTTGCTTCATGGGTCATTGTGGCATTGACACCTCCCTTGAAGCTGAGATTATGGGTTTGATTCATGCGATTAAATTTTCCATAGTTTTTGGTTGGAACAACCTATGGATTGAAAGAGACTCGATGACCGCTGTACAAGAAATTTTTAATGGCATAACTCATCTAGCTTGGCTGATTACTACCCGTTGTATGGAATGCAAACGTTCGCTCATCGATCTAAACTACATCATCACACATGTTTATCAGGAAGCAAAAATGGTTGTTGATGGCTTTTCCAACTTGGGAGTTAATCAAGACATAACCCGGTGTGAAGACCTCCCCGCTTCTCTTATTCCCTTTCATGAAAAAGATTGTAATATGATCCCTTACTTTAGACTTTTGTAAAATTTATTCCAATAAATTTTGTGCTTTGGTCATTTGGGTCAAGCCATCACCTTTTAAAAAAACGGGGGGGTGTTCCTAACTCAACCTCTGGTCTTGAAATAGATTCCCAACATCAGAATCCACTAGGGGTATCATATCACTATCAATTAAATTACCCACCTGATCACTATATTGGTTAATAACATGAATCTGATCTGCAGATTTTTGGCTTGATTCTTCCTCCTACAAATTTTTTCATCATGGACCTTTAAGGAACAAAATGAGCAGGATAGATCCCTTCTATAATTATCCTATAGATTCCCTATAGTTTTTTAAAAAAATCTATAAATAAGGTTGATTCTCCTTATTTATTTTAAGATCAAGATCATACTCATCAGTAGACAACACCACCTTATCAACTGGGGTGACACTAAGGTCAACTTCAACAAGTATTCTTACATAGTAACCAAAGAGATGAACCTTGGTGGCTCTTCCCATTTTAATGGGTATTCCAACTTCAAATTCTATATCAAATAGAATATTATGGTTCCACAAAATCCAATTAAATATAATTATTCTAATATATATTTTTTCTTGAGTGTTCTTGAGGTTAAAAGGACTAAAGTAGAAATCCCAATCCATGATGGAAAGCATTCAGGGTTTTAGGAAAATGGAACCATATCCCCATGCCCTCCATTTTAATTCATTAAATGGAAATAACATATTAAAGTAGCCCTTACCAAGTGGGATACACCACCAATCCAAGAATCCCCAAGTATTCGTAAGAAGCCTCAAAAGGTTTTCACTACTCCACAATTTCCCACCAACTAGTAGAATTAGACACAACAAGATAGAAAATTGAAAAATTTTGAAGCCTATCTTTGATTGAATCTTGATTCTCCACTACATGAGTTGTGGATAGTCTATGAACCACTCTCTCTAGAAGAGATTCTTTGAGCAAGGAATAATGCCACCTATTAACATCTTCAGAATTCCCAAATCCCTTACATGCTAGAAATAATCCATCCTTTAGATTCTTCAAGCAAAGACCCAACCGAGATGAATCCAAAGATCCTCCCCCTTCCAACAGGTCGAATCCAATATCATGAGGAAACACCATCGCGCACAAGAAACCCTAGTCGCTATGAGAATATCCTAGTCGATCTCTCCAGCTCATGACCATCTTACTATATTTAAATAATAATAATTTTTATTATATTTACAATTACATATATTTATATGTTAGTAAATATATATATATATATATATATAATTATATGAAAATAAGTTTAAATATATTTATTTATATTTATAAATATTTATATATAAATTAATATATATATATATATATATTTATAAAAATGTATATAATGATAAATATATATAAATTAATATATATATATATAATTATAAATATATATAAATATTTATATATAAATAATTAAAAATTATATATTATTGGGCATAAATCCTATTACATGGCTCGTAGGCCCGGTGGGCATGAAATCCCATTACATGGCCCAGAAGGCCCAAATTTTTGACCCAAAGGCCCCCTAGTGAATAGTGCTACTACAGTACCTAGACTACTACAATGTTGGCATCGCTATAATTCCTACCACTGCTACAGTGTCGTTAGTAAATAGTTCCACCATTGTTATAGTACCTGTGCCCAATGGGTTTTGTACCCCCCCCCCCCATTTTTGATGTAGTATTATGGGGTGCTTACCACTAAGCCAAACCGTAACTAAAATTATAAAATTATAACAAATATATTTATTATATTTATATATTAATATATATATATACATATATAATTATATTATTATATATTATTATATAAATATATATAATTATATTTATAATGAAATACAAATATTTATAAATATATTTATTTAAATTTGAAATTATAAATATATATATTTAAATAATTTTAAAGTGATAATAAATATATATATAATTATATATAATTATATAAATATATATACCAGAAAAGGTGTGAACCATGGATTAAAATCCATGGTCCTAGAAAATTTATTACTGAAAAAGTAAGTACATAAGAAAATAAAGTAGCAGTGGAAATGATAAAATGTGACACCAACAATTACACTAAAAATAAAGGACCAATAAATAGTCACCTTCTTTTATGCATGTTTCTCCTTTCTTGGGATCCACCCTAACCTCTCGGGTGACAACCTCTCTTCCACTGCTTGGGAGCCTGACAAGTGTCATTATGATCATCCTTTCCTGATTATTCATCTTTCTCATCAGGAGGATCAATGACTCTAGTGAAATAATTTTTAAAAAAAGATCCATATTGATGTGAGAAATTATCCTTCATATAAAAAATGATCCTTTCCTTGAAATTCTCAATGTATATGGATTGTGCTTTAACTCAACAAGCTCCATAAATGTTGTAAAATTACTCATAGAAAACTTCCCTACTATTACATCTATTTAAAATGTCAATAAAAGTAAATATATTAATAATGGTACTAGAGTATGATAGGGTAGTGGAACCCTCCTTGGTTTCCTCCTTCCCTGGGATAGTATTTCTTGACACCTACTTGGTGTCATTACTTCAAATAACATCTTTATCCTGCAATGAAGAAGCATCCACATGTGGGTCCTGCAAAGAAGCCTTGGTGTGCTTTCCCATTTGAACAACACCTCCTAAAATTGAGGTTTCCACTCCCCGATTCTTAAAACACTCCTCAATGAATGAGTCTCTAGCACTAGATCTATACAGATTGTCAAGAAAACTGAAGATATTGCATTAAGATGGGAGTGGTTCAACCTGCCTTAAACTTTTCCCTAGATAAGTTTTAGGAATAGCCTAGGTATCCATGTCCTATTTTGGTGATATCTCTTCCTTGTGGATGTTACCCTTTCCTTTAGCCTTTATGACAACCTGTTTTGATTTTCTAGCCTAAGGATGTGAGATAGAGGCATTAATAACAACCTTCTTTAAAGATCTACCACCCATTTGTGTTGAAACGACATCAAGTTCTATATGGATCTCTATCAAGGAAAAAGGTTTGAAGAAGCTATCATAACCATGTATATTTCCTTAATCCAAGTTCATTATAGATGTTAAAGTAGCAGGGTCCAGTTCCTCATCAAGTCATTTCACTGCATGAGTAAGCCCTTCAACAATAACTTTGGATGAGCTAATAGCAAGCATGGGCAAGGCCTGCGCCACCTCCATGGGATGTTTCACAGTAGTTTCTCAATCTAAAATATATTTTGGAGGTTCACTAATAGAAATTACATTGTCTTCCAAACCTTTCTTATTTTTCAGATGGTTGGAATCAGATCTCATAAGGTCAAATGATTTCTTTCCTTTTTTTTCATATTTTAGAAAATCCTCCTCTAAAAGTTCAACTATTTCAGGTTCTTCATCAGTTGACTGCTGATTGGGGTGATCAACTTACAACTCTAAAGTGGTTTTTATCCAAACCTAGAAGACTTCATAGGTATAGGTTGCATTCACTACCTTCTTTCCTTCATCCAACCTATCACCTATGGAGACACCAATTGGTGCTTCCTACTCCTTTATATTTCAGTTGGAGTCACCCCTCACTACATTATTTAAATTCTCAAGATTATTCTTACTATGAGAGTTATAAAATTTCACAAATTATTATCAGGTTTTCCTTATTCGACTCCACGTCTTACCATATAATTAGGAGGAGGACTTCCTGGGGAACCAAAATTAACTGAAACCTATGTCTTTAATTTACAGGTCTCCAAATGATGAACAATTCTATGATAGTTATCACATGATAGTTTTTGATGACACTCTTCAAGAGAGTTCCCAATAATGTTACATTTATAGAAAAAATCAGTTAATTTCTCAAAGATAATATCAATCCCAATTTAAAAATAATTAGAAATAAGAATATACATTTTAGTCAAGTAAGAATAAGATCAAACTCAACCAAATATCTAGAAAAGTGGTTGAACCTTGACTTCTTTGTTTCCCTATAAAATTTAATGGGAAACCTCATTTTTGAAGCAATGACACAAAGGTTCTGGGGGTGAAAAAAACCCATTTGAGGCCATGGAAGTGAATCAATTCTGGGGTAATATAATTTTGTACCTTCTTAGGGCTAAAGAGGGGATCCCAGCCATGGATCCAAAGAGTACCCGGATTTAGGGAGACAGACCCAATCCCAAAGCCTTATATTTTAGCTCAGATGAAGGGAAGAAAAAGTGGTAAAATTAATTGCCTTTGGAGGTCATACTCTATCCACCTAAGCCCAAAATTTGGGTGAGCCTCCTTTGTAAACTACCAAAATTACATGGTTTTTCATATTGTTAAATCAGGAAACCAATAATCTAGTGCTCACACTCCTTGAGACGGGCCTCCAGGATCATGCGGTTCATCTCCACAAGGGCCAACAAGCCATTTTTTTGTGATTAATTGGGAGATAAACAAGGAATCGCCCTTGAGAGCTGAAAAAAGTCCTCGATTGAAAACATTCTTTTATGGAGTGCTATTCGACCTTACGGTTTCTGTGACCTTCGAATCATAGACTAGAAGTGCACTAATTGATGAATATGTTATTGGTTCAATCACATCCTTCAAGGTATTAGTGACATTAAAACCATGAACTAGAGGAGCCTCAATCAAAACATCACCAATGATAATGGTCTTTAAAGATCCATTATTGACCTTACTCAGATCACAATCAGAGAAGAAAGCTATCAAATTGGGGAATAAATAACAATCAAAATACAGAGAGCGAAGCTCTCATGCATTGCAACCACCATATAAATATATATAGTTATATAATTATATATAATTATATTAATATATATAATTATATAAATATATTTTTAAGTAATTTATTTATAATTATAATTATAAATAAATATATTTATATATTTAAATAATTATAAAAGTATATTAAATATATTTTAATAATTAATATATTTGTTATATTTATAATTATATAAATTTATATACTAATAATTATATATTTATAATTATTTACCAATATTTATAAATATGTTAATTTATAATTATAAAAATAATTAATTGTATATTTAAATAATTATATATTTCAATAATTATAAAATTATAATAAATATATTTAAATAATAAATATATTTATTATATCTAAAATATATATATTTATATATTAATAAATATATATAATTATATAGATCATGGGGCATGGTGGAGTTTATTTCGGCACTAAGGTTCCGGGTTCGAGTACTTACTATGACAACGCATATGATGCTGAAATAAATCACTCCCTAGACCCTATATCCTGTTAGGAATTGGCCCAAAATCCCATGTGTCATTAAACTTTTGCCTATGGATGGGGAAGCACATAAATATTCTTGGTGGTGGGTGACAGTCCACCAATACCTTGTAACCCCAAGGGCCTATAAACTCGGTGTGCTTTTCGGGGGTGGGGGGCTATGACCTTCCTTTCAGACCTATGTGTGTGTGGTGTGTGTCTGTGTTTGAATGTAATTGTACCCCCAAACACCAAATATAATATATAATTTTATAAATATATATAATTATATAAATATATTTATAATTATATAGAAATATTTTTAAATATGTTTATTTTTAATTATAGTTATAAATATAATTATAATTATAAATTTTTAATAAATATATTTAAATAATAAATATATTTATTATATATATAATTATATATATTTATATATTAATAAATATATTTATATATATAATATATATATAGAAGCATCTATAATTATATATAAATACATTTTAAATATATTTATCTATATTTATAATTATAAATAAATACATTTATTTAAATAATTATAAAATTATAATAAATATATTTAAATAATAAATATATTTATTATATTTATAATTATATATATTTTTATATTAATAAATATATATATATATAACTATATATATTTGTAATTATATATAATTTATTTTTAATTGTATATAAATAAATTTTAATTTTTTTTAATAAATTTGGGTCCAAGCCCCTTTAATTAAAATAAAATAAAAACACAAGGAGGATGATGGAGTCAGACAAAGTTAGGGCCCTCATCGTTATAGCCTGAGTCTTTTAATAAGTTCCTTTTGAGCATCTAGACTCTCATTATGTCGAGATGCCCAATTAATTTGACCACATCCACGACCTATACTTCTTGGATATCGACCTCTCCTCTATGTTTTTGCGCATTTCCAAGGATCGTTGATATCTTTTGAGCCCTATGATTCACTCTCATTAGGCTGATAGTTATACTCAACATTGTTTTCCTTCCTCATCGGTGCTTGAATTTCAAGATCAAATTGGTTATCCTATTCATTAATTAGGTCTTCTGGGTCCTGATGAAGATCTAGCACTCTAAGAGGGCTAGAAGTACATTATTTTACCTTTCTTATATACTCTCATTTAGGTACCTATTCACTTATCATGGATAGTGTCTTATCTATATGCACTGTAGACTGAATTTTATAAGGACCTATCTGGATCTCATCTTCCTTAGAAATATCTTCTAGATCATTAATCAATTCAAGAACTCCAAAGGTGTTGAATTTATCCACCTGTGACTTGTTGATAATATCATGTGTGGAATTCTTATCATCATCCAACTTCCCATGATCACCTATCAAAATATCATCAACCTTACTAGTTTCCTACATCACGGGTCCAATACTCTTAACCTATCTAAATGGAGAAGGGTATAAGTGGTCTCCATCATCTGCATTTACTAACAGATGGGATCAGGTAGAAATAATAGAAATCACCCCTCCTTGGATGCCCTGATAGATCTCTGGGAAATCAGAACAACTATCAGGTTCACCAGTCATAATCTCTTCTAAAACACCCAGACAAGATGGCATGTCCTTGCCACTAGCCTCCTTATTCTGACCAATTAAAAACTCCACAGGGGACCAAAATTGAGTTTATTAATCTTATAGTAAACATCATAAATTCCAGAGATTATTGAAGACTCTGTCTTTTGAGAGTAAAAACCCTTTAACAACTGTATCCCTTTCCGGTAAAAAAGAACATATTACCCTTATAACTCTTATAATTAACTAGCTTATGTTTAGGACATAAATGTTGATCATATATGGCCTTAACCTCACTTTCACCATCATGTTGAAAATTTAATGAAACCACTTCCCTTTAATACTCCAAGATTTGAATAAGTGTATCCCTAAAAGGAATAGAATGTTGTTCCTCCATAGATATATCATTCTAGGACCCAAGATGTTGAGAACGAACCAAGATATTATTTAGATAAAGATATTTTTTATCAGTGCTTTTTTAGCATTGATAAAGATCCATTTTATCAGCCCTTACTATTTTAGTGCTGAAAAAACCAATCTTTATTAGAACCTTTTTCAAAGCACTAATAAAATCATTCCCAGTATTTTCAATAAAACCTTAATAGAATTATCCTCGCTTGTTCCATTCAATCTCTTAGGGAACCTATTCTATGTCATCGATCTCTCTCAATAGTTTTGGATGAATCGACACCATCAAAATTCAAGGTCACATGTGATCCATTGATCCCCCTTGAACATATTTGTTAATTTTTAATTTTTTTTCAAATGGATTAAATGAACCATGTGATGTGGATTCATGATCATTTTTATGGAGTGCTCTCTTGATTTTTTTCTCCAATGGTATAAATAATTATTTTATAAGACTGAAAATTCATTTTTTATTGGATTTTCAAGATCTTCTTTAAGATTGAGTGGGAACCATAAAAAAATGTATCCCCATTACACCTTTCAAAATTCAAAAACATTACACCTTTAAAAATTCAAAAACATTACACATTTAAAAATTCAAAAACATCCACACTAGTCATCATCCACTATTTCTATCACCGTTAATCATCATCATGAGTACCACTTTTGTCATATCCATCAATCACCACGTCATCATCACCATCCAATCACCGCACTAGAACCGTTGTAGAAGGTCAGTACCACCGTAAACCATGGTTTCAAATGATACCAAAAATATTTCTCCACTGAAAAAACATTAAATAGATAAATCACACAAATAAAATCACCACAAACCCTCAACTATATCTTTGACTAAGGATCACCAAAATTTAAAAAACTAAAAACCGTCTTCACCAGATAAAATCGACTCATCCGGCCCGTGCATGGAGCACCAAAGGACGTTGAGCCACACATCCCAAATCTTCATAGTTACCCCCATGATAGATCTGACTGGAAGAGTGCCAGAGGAACCTAATTTCAAAGTAGTGATTTTAGCGCAAGAGGGATCTGAACACCAGCAATGTCAAAGTTACAGAAGACCAGAAGTTTTCCAAGATAAAGGAAATCAACTTCAGTAGTGCCTGAAAACCCGTCGTCCGTCGAACCACATAACACAAAGCCTCTTTAAAACCTATTCTCAAGCGCCGACTAGAAGCGGTGCAGAGAATTGCGAGGCCAAAGTAAGATAGGGTGACCGATGGATTCCAAAAAACACCAGAGAGAGAAAATGAAGGTTAAAATCCAAAAGGAGGTAGGTTGAAGGACGAGGAGAGTGGAATATCCAACGTGCTGAGTGGGTCTCAGAAACCCTAGGGGAGGAGCCACCGAGAGCAAGATTCCGCATCTTTCCAGAGATCAAAAAGTAAGAATAAAACCAGAAATAATGAAGACCAAAGGAGGTGGATAGGGGAAGATCCATCGCACCGAGAGGGTCTCAGAAACCCTAGGGGAGGAGCTTCTGAGAGTGAGAGAGGTCATGCGAATGTGGAACCATTGTTCCTTCACACTTACACAGTACACTATTGAGATACTAAATATTGAGTGTATTTGTAGATCCCCACCTCATTATTTTATAATATATTTAAAGGATCATAACTATTTCTTAGCTAGTTTTCAGTTATTAGATACTGACTTTTCTAGGTACCAGTTTTCATGGTGTAGTTACTAGAAGAAAGACAGGTGTGTTTGGATGCATTTGGGTATACTCTTAGCTGACTTTCTGTAAGGGTTGGTGTCCTGAGAACCAACTGTTTTGTACTTTGATTACATTAATGTTCACTTATTATATATTGTTCATTGTTCTGCATGACTATAATATAATAGTGTCCTAAAATATTTATTGCATTAATAAGGTCATAGCAGATCCTCGCTATGATGAGAACCTTGAAATGATATAACAATATTCTTAAATAAAGTTATGCGGTTGGATGACATACTATGATAGGACACATAGTATACAGACCGTCATGTGTGAGTACTCGTAAGAAGACGAGACTCTCTCTCATGGAGTTCGCACTTGGTAATCTCCAAGATGGGAGATTTCGAGAACAGACCCTCCAGTAGTAATTCTGCATGTCTTGGTCTCATCGGATATTTCTATCTGCGAGCGTGTGTAATGGTCCTTAGACTGGAAGATTATGATTAACTCATGTCATGACTCACGCACTTATATTTACTGACTAAAACCGTCACGCAGACAGTTGGTGGGAAGTAGGGTATGTTGGGTGTGTCACGAGTGACATGTTGTTAATGGATAAGTCGAGGAAGGATTTGTCCCTTCCATTTATGGAAGTTGATATCTCGGCCCTTTGATTGAAATAGAACTATCGCATTAAATTCCATGGCCATGGTGTAAACGACAAGTTTATTTCAGGTAGTCAAAGAATGACAGATCAAGCATATAGGTTTATGACACTTCCATGAAACCTGCTTGATGAGATATTGAGACAAAGGGATTAAATTACACAGTAAGCATTGTTATGAGGTGATACATCAATGCGGTATCAAATTCTTTCTCTTGGGTGCCTTGACCCATTGCTAGACAGTAATCTTGGACTTTAGGCAAGCCTGCCTAATGTCAACGAGAAAGAGGCCTAGAGGGTCACACACTAAGTGTATCCAAGTATCTCATGTTGAATAAAGATTATTCTCGTACATGGTTTAATAATTATTCAACCTAATTTGTTCTAAATGATGGAGAAAAAATAAAATAAAACAAGTACACGTCGTGTATTATTAAATGTACATGCCGTGTTGTTTTATTTTGGAAAGGAAATGAATAAATGAAAACAAGATATACACGCCATGTACATTTAATGTACACGCCGTGTATTTATTATTACACGCTGTGTAGTTTTTCCAGTTGGGATTTTGAGGATATAATATTGTTTTAAATGATATTTATTATAATCAGCATGGGCGCGTGTCAAGGAATTATCTATTCGACATGGGGGTTTTAAATAAGAGTCAATGAAATAAATAAAATGTGTAACGTGTTTATTTATTGTCATAACTCTATAACCCCACACACCCGATTATAAATATCCTCACAACCCCAACTCTTTTCCCACACACAAGAGAATCGTTGTGCACAACATCTCTAGAGAATTCTTTCAAGACCAAAAGAACCTCTTTCTCCAAGAACGCTCTCAAGACCGAGAGAGATCCTCTTCCATCGGATCAAGACGATCTAAGGCAGACAATGCAAGCAAAGGCTTCTCCACACTAGCACCCAGAGAATCCTTTGGCGACGTCCAGAGATACAAGGTACACATGTGGATCACCGCTATAGGGAGTCTACACTTGGCTTCTGCGACACAACGACGGATCACATCGACAACGTGATCGAGAACATCAACGAAGAAAGAACACCCAAAAGGTATTTCTTTATAATTAATTAAATTAATTATAATCAACCTGTAATGATCCTTGTTTGTGGTTCCGGGACAAACCATCTTCTTTGTCTTTTTCTGTGATTCGATCTGTGGAGACTGGCGTTTATCGTCATATTGATCCCGGATTGATCTTTGCTAATGACAAAAAGCAAAGTGGGCACATCCACCCACGCACTTCCGCTGTGACCGGAACCTTCAAATGGTATCAGAGTGAGGTTACAACGTTGATTATAGTTATTTAATTTTTGTTGATAATTTATGCATTCATATTTGATTCAATTTGAAATAAATCGTTCTATAAATATGAATTAACGAGATCTATTCTTCCTCCTTCGTTTCTCGATTCATATCACAGAAACGACCTTTTAATTTTAATTTTGATTAAAATAAAAATGAGGAACTCATCCGGAGGTGCCGCTCTTTCTGTCTGTACAACACGGGATTTCACGGCGTGTAATTAAAACTACACGCTGTGTACTTAGGTTCAACGAACCAGCACTGGTCTTCCAAACCATGCCGGGTGAATTGATTATGCCTAAGTTTTCATCATGCCGTGTTGACAAGAATAGAACGGTGCGTGGAAACCAGAATACGCAGCGTGTATGTTGGAACAACGCGCCGTGTAGCCCGTTCCGACCCAGGTGAAAACGTGTACAAAGATAAGCCGCGTACCGCGTACACGGGATCGCCAGGCCGGTTACCACGTAACAAGGAAGTACACGTCATGAATGATTCATCTACATGCCGTGTACTCTAAAATTTCCAAAGTATAGAAAACACGCCAAAGCCCCGGCGTGTACTTTGGATAAAGGGTGAAAAGAAAAATACACGCCGTGTAATTATAAACTACACATCGTGTACTTTCCAGAAATGGAATTTCACCAGGTTTACTCCAATGTACAAAGACCCGTATAAGGAATATGGATGAGAAGAATCTCAAGGAAATTCAGAAAGGAATTTTAGATAAATAATTGATTAATTATAAGATCATAATTAATTGAATTTGAGCACGTCTTATCTTAAATAAAAGAATGATTGAAAGAATTTGAATTCTAAATATGCGTAAATATCATTGCATACTATGGATGATCATGATCTAGACCAAAGACCCTTTATATGTGTATGGTTTCATTTAAATTAATTTAATTTAAATTTGTTGTCCTACGAGCCTTTTTCCAATAAAATGTAGGGCTTGTGTGCCTATGGTTTCTTTAATGTAAACTCATGTAATAGAGGATCTCCCAAGCCAGAGGAGACGGTTCAAATACCGAAGCTGAGGCAAAACCGACACAAGAAGATACAAAGGTGGATAGGTGGGAGCTGCAAAACATGAACCATCAGGTTCAAGGTGTTTTCCCTAGGTCAGGGTTAGCTTATCAAAATCACTAGATAAGCTAACCAAATAGAACCTCATGATCATGCCATCTTATTTTATTACTGTCTGATTTCATGGTTTATTTATTATGTATGTGTTGTCGTGATCACATAATTAATAAATTGAACAAGCATGCAAAGATGGAATAAAATAAAAACTGGACTATGCGTAAACATTATCAGAACATGGTTAATCACTTAAGCAAGCATCACTTAATATTAACAAGCATGTGATAATGCAAAGATACGCATAAAGAATAAAATCCCTCAAATACCATATTAAGTCAGACCAAGCCTTCCATTACTTGATTAAGGGCAAGACTCAATAAAACTATGTGTTTGACCAACCCTTGTTGGGACAATTACTTTTATAAAGGAAGCCCTTATTAAAGGTTTCAGGTTGACTTAACCATATTACATCAAGAGAAGTAGCCCTTGCTAGACTTGATGTAATATTGGAGGAAAGAGTTGAGGAAATCCAAGTCAGGATTTCAGGATTGGGGAGTCCACTCAACAGATCAAGGAACTGTAAGCTCACAGTTGGCAAAGACCTGCCTACCTAAATACCTTCAAATAGCTTGACCAACCCTTGTTGGGGTTATGTGAAGGGGAATATGGATCCTTGCCACTAGAATTTCAAAGCAACTGGACATTCCGAGTTCAATGGTGAGGGCCATTGGGACTTGATAAAATAGTGGGAGACTTAATAAAATTTATTATTTCTCATAAAATGTAATCAAGAAAGTACAGATGAATCTGCTCTTTTAATTTGTAGAATCAATATAACAAACACATCAACCACAATTTCTCTGCGATCAATTCTGGATAAAGACAACATCCTCACCGGTAGTAAATTTCAGGAATGGTTTAGGTGCCTTCGGGTTATCCTACGCCATGAACGGAAGTTTTACATTTTGGAGTCCTCACTTCCTGATTCTCCTACCCCAGGGGCGAGTGATGAACATTTCTTAGTCTATGATCAACATTTGAATGATGCTCTCGATGTTTAATGTTTAATGATGTCATCTATGTCTAGTGAGCTCATGAAGTCTCATGAAGACATGGATGCCTACAGCATGCTCGAGCACCTCTGTGGTTTATACCAGGAGAGAGAAAGACATGAAAGGTTTGAGATCTCCAAGGCTCTGTTTCAGAGCAAGCTTGGAGAGGGTGCCCCAGTTGGGCCTCATGTAGTCAAGCTCATTGGCTACATTGAGCACTTGGAGGTTCTAGGGTTTAAACTCCCTGAAGAACTGGGTACCAATATCATTCTCGCATCACTCCCCCAGAGCTTCTCAAACTTTGTTGTTAATTTCAACATGAACAATATTGAGAAGTCTCTATCTGATCTTCTTATCCTTATTCGCCAAGTGGACAATGACATGAAGCGTGAAAAGCCTTATGTCCTTATGGTGAATAAAAGGAAAGGGAAGGTGAAGAGCTTTAATCCCAAAGCTTCTTCAAGGCCTTCCATGAAAAGGAAGATCAAAGGGGAGGCAAAGGAACAGGATGTTGTTTGTTTCTCATGTGGCAAGAAGGGCCACTGGAAGAAAAACTGCACCCATCCAAGGAAGCAAGGGGAAGCTTCAGGTGCATTTGTTATCGAATGCAATCTATCTATTTATACTAATTGGGTATTAGATACTGCTTATAGTGCTCACATCTGTATCCAAATACAGGAACCAAGTAGATTCAGGAAGATTGATCGAGGGGAGGTAGATCTACGAGCAGCCAACGGAGCCAGACTCGATGTTATAGCTGTCGGAGACTACCACCTCACATTGCCTACCGGGATGGTCTTGGTTTTGAAAGGTTGTTATTATGTTCCTTTTGTTAATAAAACCAATATTTCAGTATCCAGATTAGATAATGATGGACTCATTTTCAAGTTTGGAAATGAATGTTTCTACTTTTATAAAGATTGCATTTGTTTTGGTAGGGCACATTTATATAACGGCCTTTATGTGTTAGACTACACAAACCAAGTAATGGAAATCGATAACAAAGTTAATTCACATGACTCATACCACATCCAACTTTCGCATCACTGTCTAGGTCATTTCAATGAGAAACATTTGACAAAATTACATCAAGATGGGTATTTAGATTCTTTCGAACTAAAACCACTTGGTGTATGTCATGAGTGTCTACAAGGCAAAATGACCAAAGCCCCATTTAGAGGGAAAGGTGAAAGAGCTAAAGAGATTCTAGAATTAGTTCACACAGATGTGTGTGGACCATTTATAGTTGAAGCAAGGGATGGGTTCTCATACTTCATAACTTTTACTGATGATTTTAGTAGATATGGATATATCTATTTAATGGGGTATAAGTCAGATTCTTTTGATCGGTTCAAAGAATACAAGAATGAAGTTGAAAACCAGCTTGGTAAGAAGATTAAGAAACTCCGCTCAGATATAGGAGGAGAATATCTTAATCAAGACTTCATTGATTTCTTACGGGAGTTTGGGATTCTATCTCAACTCACTCCTCCTTACACACCGCAGTGGAATGGTGTAAGTGAAAGGTGGAACCGCACCCTATTGGACATGGTGAGATCAATGATGAGTCATGCAAGTCTTCCATTATCCTTTTGGGGATATGCATTACAAACAGCAGCGCACATACTAAACCAAGTAGCAAATAAATTGATAAATGGTATTCCATACGAATTATGGAGTGGACGCAAAGCCATGTTATCGAATTTACATGTGTGGGGTAGTGAAGCATTTGTTAAGGCCTCTTCAGGTAACAAACTTGCACCCTGAGGCACAAAGTGTATCTTTATAGGATATCCCAAGGAAACAAGGGGATATTACCTATACAACCCCTCAGACAAAAAGGTTACAGTGGAAAGACACGCCATATTCCTTGAGAGGGATCACATCTCCAAAAGAGATAGTGGGAGCGAGATAGACTTCGATGAAGTCGAGGGTCAAGATATACATGAGTTGGTATAAGAACAGATTCCACAAAGCCCCGTGGAAGAACAATCTGTTCCAGAGACACAAGAACTGCGTAGAAGCATGAGAGATGTGAGAGAACTAGAACGATATGGTTTTCTTGTCACTGAGGATGGTGACTCATTATTGGTTGACAATGATGATCCTCTTACCTACAAGGAAGCAGTTGAAGGCATAGACGTTTCCAAGTGGCAAGAAGCCATGAATTCTGAAATGGATTCCATATACCAAAACCAAATCTGGATTTTGGTAGATCCTCCAGTTGATGTAAAGCCTATTGGTAATAAATGGGTATTCAAGAAGAAACTGGACATAGAGGGGCAAGTCAGCACCTACAAGGCACGATTGGTTGCAAAAGTTTTTAGAAAGCGTCAAGGAATTGACTATGATGAAACCTTTTCACCAGTTGCAATGTTGAAGTCCATCAGAATCCTATTGGCCATTGCTGCTTACCATGACTATGAAATTTGGCAAATGGATGTCAAAACAGATTTCCTTAATGGGAACCTCCAGGAAGATGTCTACATGACACAACCTGAAGGGTTTGTGACTCCAAAGGAAGCCAACAAGGTATGAAAGTTGCAGAAATCCATTTATGGATTAAAGCAAGCATCAAGGTCATGGAACATTCGTTTTGATGAAGCTATAACGGAATTTGGATTTGTTAAGAATGAATGTGAGCCTTGTGTCTACAAGAGGTTTAGTGGAAGTGCGATCGTTTTCCTAATAGTATATGTTGATGACATATTACTAATTGGAAATGAATTACCTGTCTTACAGTTAGTTAAGGCATGGTTGCATAAATGCTTCTCCATGAAAGACTTGGGAGAGGCAGCATATATTCTTGGGATCAAGATCTATCGTGATAGATCCAAGAGAATGCTGGGCCTGAGTCAAAGTACATACATTGACAAGATACTGAAGAGATTCAGTATGGAATAGTCCAAGAGGGGATTGTTGTCAGTGTCACATGGCATTCATCTTTCCAAGAAAATGTGTCCTCAGACACATGAGGAAAGAAATAGGATGGCAAGGATCCCTTACGCATCCGCGATTGGGTAAGTCATGTATGATATGCTATGTACGAGGCTATATGTTGCTTACGCATTGAGTGCGGTAAAAAGATATCAAGCTGATCCAGGAGACCGCCATTGGATGGCAGTCAAGACTATCCTTAAGTATCTGAGGCGTACTAAGGATATGTTACTGTTTTATGGACAAGATTAGGAACTAGTCATCATAGGACATGTAGATTATAGTTTCTAGACTGATCAAGATAACATGAAGTCGCAGACTGGATATATCTTCAGTTTGAATGGAGGTGCAGTGAGCTGGAAGAGCTTAAAACAAAGTGTGGTGGTAGATTCTACAGCGGAGTCTGAGTATATCGTAGCTTCTGAGGCATCTAAATAAGTAGTATGGATGCGAAGATTCATCCAAGAGCTGGATGTTGTACCAAGCAGTAAAGATCCAATCACACTCTATTGTGATAATACTACAACGGTGGTACTTGAAAAAGAGCCGAGGTCACATCAGCGGACAAAGCACATACTTCGGAAGTATCATCTCTTGAGGGATTTTTCTCAGAGAGGTGAAGTTGAAGTGAGCAGTATTTCAACGGAATACAACGTGGTGGACCCATTGACTAAAGCCTTGACTCAGTAGAAACATGATCATCATGTGAGTTCTAGCGGACTAAAAGTCATAGGCAGTTGGCTTTAGTCCAAGTGGGAGTTTGTAAGGGTTGGTGTCCTGAGAACCAACTGTTTTGTACTTTGATTACATGAATGTTCACTTATTATATATTTTTCATTGTTCTGCATGACTATAACATAATAATGTCCTGGAATATTTGTTGCATTAATAAGGTCATAGCAGATCCCTACTATGATGAGAACCTTGAAATGCTATAAAAATATTCTTAAATAAAGTTCTGCGGTTGGATGACATACTATGATAGGACACATAGTATACAGACCGTCATGTGTGAGTACTTCTAAGAAGACGAGACTCTCTCTCATGGAGTTCACACTTGGTAATCTCCAAGATGGGAGATTATGAGAACAGACCTACCGTAGTAATTCTGCATGTATTGGTGTCATCGGATATTGCTATCTGCGAGCGTGTGTAATGGTCCTTAGACTGGAAGAATATCATTAACTCATGTCATGACTTGCGCACATATATTTACTAACGAACACCGTCACGTAGACAGTTGGCGGGAAGTAGGGTACGTTGGGTGCGTCACGAGTGACATGTTGTTAATGGATAATTTGAGGAAGGATTTGTCCCTTCCATTTATGGAAGTTGATATCTCAGCCCTTTGATTGAAATAGAACTGTCGCATTAAATTCCACGGTCATAGTGTAAACGACGTGTTTATTTTAGGTAGTAAAAGAATGACAGATCAAGCATATAGGTTTATGACACTTCCATGAAACCTTCTTGATGAGATATTGAGATAAAGGGATTAAATTACACAGTAACCATTCGTATGAGGTGATACATCAATGCGGTGTCAACTTCTTTATCTTGGGTGCCTTGACCCATTGCTAGACAGTAATCTTGGACTTTAGGCAAGCCTGCCTAATGCCAATGAGAAAGAGGCCTAGAGGGTCACACACTAAGTGTATCCAAGTATCTCAAGTTGAATAAATATTATTCCTGTACGTGGTTTAATAATTATTCAAGGAATCCTAAGTTGTTTTAAATGATGGAGGAAAAATAAAATAAAACAAGTACACGTCGTGTATTATTAAATGTACACGCCGTGTAGTTTTATTTTGGAAAGGAAATGAATAAATGAAAACAAGATATACACGACGTGTACATTTAATGTACACGCTGTGTAGTTTTAAATGAAAAACAAGTACACACCGTGTATTTATTATTACACGCCGTGTAGTTTTTCCAGTCGGGATTTTGAGGATATAATATTGTTTTAAATGATATTTATTATAATCAGCATGGGCGCATGTCAAGGAATTATCTATTTGACATGGGGGTTTTAAATAAGAGTCAATGAAATAAATAAAACGCGTAACATGTTTATTTATTTTCATAACTCTATAACCCCACACACCCGATTATAAATATCCTCACAACCCGAACTCTTTTCCCACACACAAGAGAATCTTTGTGCACAACATCTCTAGAGAATTATTTCAAGACTGAAAGAACCTATTTCTCCAAGAATGATCTAAAGACTGAGTGAGATCCTCTTCCATCGGATCAAGACGATCTAAGGCGGACAACGCAAGCAAAGGCTTCTCCATTCTAGCACCCGGAGAATCCTTTGGCGACATCCAAAGATACAAGGTACACATGTGGATCACCGCTAGAGGGAGTCTACACTTGGCTTCTGCGACGCAACGACGGATCACATAGACAACGTGATCGAGAACATCAATGAAGAAAGAACAACCAAAAGGTATTTCTTTATAATTAATTAAATTAATTATAATCAACCTGTAACGATCCTTGTTTGTGGTTCTGGGACAAACCATCTTCTTTGTCTTTTTCTGTGATTCAATCCGTGGAGACTGGTGTTTATCGTCATATTGATCCCGGATTGATCATTGCTAATGAAAAAAAGCCAAGTGGGCAGATCCACCCACGCGCTTCCGCTGCGCCAGGAACCTTCACTTTCATGGTCTCGTTTCCTTCCCATCCTTCAAAGTTTCTCACCATCTTCAATATATTTCTAGGAGATTCTACAATAGTGTCTCATTATTTTAGGTTCTTGATGTAGTAGGCTGAGGATGTTGGTTTCTTGCATGAAGTCTCAACATCATAGTGTAGATAGGTGGAGACTCCCCCTCATCTAGCATGAATCTATCTTATTTGTGCTCAATCTACCATACTGATTCTCCACCCAATATCCCTTGACTAGATCAATTATTGACTCACCAATTTCATAACCTTCATGTTCATTTTCACTAATTCATTATTATTTCTCACTCCAATTTCATGGAGTTCCTAGTTGTGAACTGATAAAATATTTCCTACTTATCATTTAAGGTGGTGATATAAAATGATAAGTAGGAAGAGTTTTTGTGGTTTACAGATGGTAATCAGCTCCACGTTCCAAGTTCTCATATTGATCTCATGGATTAAAATCAAACAATTCATCCTATTTTCTTCTATTATTAGGTAGAAAATCCCAATCATTTTAATATCTCCTTATTTGTTTATAATTTTTATAGGAATTATGAAATGGGTTTAATTTAGTTTTTATTATTTTTACGATTTTTTCATATTTATAGCGCTTGATAAAAATTATTTAATGATACTTTTTATTCATATATATATACTCTTTATTTATACGCTTTATTTTTTATTTTAAGTATATTCATAATAATTTTATCTTGTTATGACACTAATAATTTTTTATATTTTTTTAATATTGTTTAATATTTTTTATCATTATTATATATCTATCACGGAATATTGTTTTTTATATATTTTATACATGTGATATATCTTGAAAACATAGATTATGCACATGGATTATGGATGTAGAATGAACTATCACATTAGAAATAAATTGATGTTATGATATAACCAGAACATGGGTGGTTTCAATTTCTTACATACCGTTAATAGTTTATATTAAATGAAAACCCAACACATCATACATTACCACCAATGAATTAAGACAATGTTGACACAAGATATGTCATTACTCTAATGCAAACATAGCTAACAAAATCAATCCAACACAATGAGTATTGCAATTCTCGACTCCTATACTATTTTTGAACTCCAACCTACTACACTATATGCTGAGTATTTAACACTGGTTTATATTCTGGATATTTTTCCTAATTACACTATATGAAGTCATTTTCATATAGTGTAAATGGTTCTTTAAGAATTACCTTTTATGGGTTCCAAGGTCATAATTTCTATTTATTTATTTATTTTGTTGAATATTAATATTACTGAATCAAATTGGGTGGATATGAATAAAAAATGGATGGATGCTAATCGTATGACAAAAGAGTATAATGTTAGGGTAAAATAGTTCATCAAGTTTGAAAATGTTCATGCATATGACCCTTCCCAAATCCTTTTTTGTGCTTAAAATGTTTTTATTCAAGACTAATTAGTCAAAAGGAGTTAGAAGAACTCTTGATCTATCACGGAATAGATTGATGTTATAAATTTTGGAATAAACACATATAAAAACTGAATATAACTAGTGAATGGGATAAAAATGCATTTTATGGATCATATGATTACAAGTTTAGATAATGATGAAGACTGTATCAAGGATGTTGTTATGGGTGTAAATTATGATAAAGATCATATTGAGGAAATGAAAATGAAGTTAAATATGAACTTCATAATTTTCAAAAAAAAAATAGAAGTTAAAGAGTTAGAAAAATAATCCATTGTAGGATGGTTGTACTAAATACACTAAATTTTCAACCATACTGAAGCTATATAATTTAATAGTTGAGAATAGATGCAGTGATACCATTTTTACTGAACTACTCTCTCTCTTAAATGATATTCACCTATAAGATAATGAGCTTCCTTTTTGATCGTATTATATTAAATTATTGTTATGTTCAATGGGTATGATCTTTGAAAGAATACATGCATATCCAAATGAATGTATATTGTTTATTAAAGACTATAAATCACTTAAAAAATCCCAAAGTTCAGTGCTTCTCAATAAAATAAAGATGAATTAGGTCCTACAAAATTTGTATAAAACTTGCCAATCATTCCAAGTTTTAGAAACCTATGTGGAATTGAGGAGACTCCAAGAAATTGAAATGTAAATAACATAAAATATATAAATATGTGAAACTTTTTCACCTGGAATATGCTCATAAATATAATTGAATTGCTCGTGAGTATCTTGAATTTTCAAACAAGCTCAGAAACCATCATATTGCATTATCTACAGATTGAGTGTTTTTCAAATCATCACTCAATAGACATGGCCAGTTATGTTCAAAAATTACAACTTTCTATTGTAGTTATGCATAAAATAAAAAATAGTTCATGTTATCTCTGCTTATATTAGGACCAAAACAACTAGGTAATGATATTGATGTTTATTTGGCTGCATTGATTGAATATTTGAAATTACTATTTGATTCAGGTGTTACATTGTATGAGTCTTATAAAAAAGGAAATATCACATTGGGATCCATGTTGTATAGAAAGATAAATGACTTTCCTTCTTATGAAAATTTGTTAGGATATTGAATTAAAGGAACTAAAGGGTGTCCGGTTTATGAACAAGTTACATAGTAAATTAATTTTAAAAATTCATTAATGACTATGAATCTAGGACATCACAGATTTATACCCTGGTGACATTAGTACAAATCTTGGTCGACATCATTTGATGGGAGTTCAAAAGAATTCGTAACACCATATCCACTAATAGGTGATCAAATATTTGAAAAATTAAAATATATGGACACTTCTTTTGATAAACCATTTTTGAAAAACCTTACAAAAAATGATTGGAAAACGTTACCATTTTTTTGAATTACCAAAATAGAATTGTTTGTGCATCATACATTTCCTTGATGTTATTAATTTTGAAAAAAAATTATGTGATAGTGTTATTGGATTGTTACTTAATACACATGAAAAAAATATAGTATGGAATTAAGGCTAGTTTGGATATGATTGACATGGGAAAATGGGAGGAGTTGGTGCCAATGAATAGTGAAAATAGAATTTTCTTCCTCCGCCTGCTGACACTCTCTCTTGGAAAGAGAGATATTAGATTGGAAACTTCTTAAATGATGTCAAGGTACTCAAGAGTTATTTCTCAAATATCAAGAATATTGTTTCAATGACTAATTTAAAGTTAAATTTTTTAAAATCAAATGACTGTCATGTTTTGATGAAAGATCCAATACGTGTATATTTATATTGCATTTTTCTCAAGAATGTATGTCATACATTAATCAAGATATACTTATTTTATAAATATATATACAATAAATTTATAGACCCATAAAATTATACAACTATAGAAAAGGAAGTTTCTATCATATTCTGTGAATTAGAGATTTTCTTCCTACCATAATTTTGATATGATGGTTCACTTGGTAAGAGATATTGGACTATATGGTTTTATATATTATAGATGGATTTACCCCATTGAACTGTATATGGATATTTTGAAAGGGAATTTCAAAAATTGAATTCATCCAGAGGTTTGTATTGAGGATCAGTATGTTGTTGAGGAAGCCATTGAATTATATACTGACTACCTATTTGATATGGAAACCATTGGTCAGATAAAATATCATCGCACTGGGTGAGTTGTGGGTGAAGGAATTTCTAGAATAGCTGTTTTCACAATTACTATTATAGAGTGGTAGCAAGACCACCTATATGTTTTACATAATATTTTTGAGTTTGTTCCATATGTTGAAACACAAAAATTAATTATTAGGCATTTGAATCCATCAAGGGCTGAAATATGGATATCAAATACATATAATAAACTATTTATAGAATGATTTCAAGACCATATTTTTATAGAGTAAACTAAAAATATAGATTCAATTTTAGAAAAACTTAAATGTGTAGAAAAATGACAAATTGTGTATGTATTATCTTATAATATTCATATAATTAATGGTTATATGTTCTATAAAAATTAAAATAATGAATGTAGTACCATGAAAAATAGTGGAGTTACACATATGGATGAAGTGATGCATATATCTAGTACCAAGGATAAAATTCCAATTAATGTGAATATGCATCATCAAAAAAAATTTAAGAGTTAGATTATACAACATTCCAAGTGCTGATTTTTCAATGTGAGTGGGTTGATAAAAGGAGTGTAGTTAAAATATATGAATTAGGATTCCAGAAAGTGGATTTCAGTAAGGAAGGGTACAAAGACAAACCATTTATAAAGGAATCATAGGTAGTGCATGTATTTTATGTTCTAGATACTATAAATTGAAAGTTTCCAATTGTTTTGTTATCGAATAAAACCATTGAAGGTTCATATGTTAATTCAACTTAGAATGACCCTTTAATTGGGACTTCGCAATAATTTTATAGTGGTCCCAATGTTGATGGGTATTTTATGTCATAGGTGACCACAATGAAGTTATTTGGATAGAGCGGCCAAATCCCTTCAAACTTAAAAAAAGTTCAATAATCAGATTATTTTTTTTTTGTAATATACATTCAGTATCCTCATATTATTATCTGATCACTTCTACATTTATGTAATCAAAATTAAATGTTAGACCATTATATAGATAATTAATTATTCACATTCTAATTCTCCCAATCCTAATGAAAAACAAATTTCTTAACATGCTAGTGCTCACAATATATAGGAACAACAACCTTCCACACATGCTGGTGATACCAAACCATATGAACAACATATTGATGATGTTGAATTAAATGAAATGGTATATGGTGAATAACCCATGTCCAAAAAAACATGAGCATTGTAGAATTATGGTTCTAGAAAAATTATTAAGGTGAGAAACAAAGGAATCAAATTTGGGATTGGATGGACTGCACATAGCCAGCCTGGTAACCCCAATAAGGCAATGTTCGGTAGTTACATTTGGATCACCACTCAAACATGCATTCCAATTGATATATATTCCTGCCCTAATGTTGTGACCAAACATAAGACACTAATTTGGGAATATTTTAAGTTAAAATTTTGATATACATTCTTTATTTTACTAAAAAATAATGAAATATTGATTTAATATTCATTATCCCTTATAGGGTGCATCTATAGAAGATGAATCCTGAATGAAATTTTTATTAATGCTCACTAGAAATTATCGTAGGATCTTTTCAATAATTCTTATGAAGTATCATATAAATGTTTATAAAGGGAAAATAAACCCACACCCACCACAAATTCATGCACACCTAATAAACCAATAAGCATGGGATGAATTTTTTGGTCATTGTGACGAGACATATTTTCAAGTACACTATTAATGGAAATACATTCATTGAAAATACATGTATTAATCACTTTAATTAATAATTGTTAATTTATGAGATAGTAACTGAGTTATAAAGATAATCAATATACTGCAAAACAAACATACAAGTACCGTAAAGCAAGGATGGGGTAAACTTCACTTGAAAAAAAAATATGGTATATATTTTAAATATATCGTAATACTTTTATATGAAATTAAAAACAACATAATAACATTCCTTTTTTCATATGTATATTGGTAAATCAAAACCCAAATCCACTTCCATCCCATGATAAGTGTTATGAAAGGATTCATGTGTAAATAATGACATGATACTAATAGATTAAAACACACACACAAAAAGTGTGGGAAGAATTCGTAAGTATGAAATAATAATTTTTTCTTTAAATTGGCATTACTTAATAATGATTACTAATTTTCCTATATTTTTTATCTGAATTAAACATAATAATCATCATTAGTTGTATCTGATGAACATTTACTATCAGTAGCCTTGAATATGTTAGAACAGTATAGTCTCATTTCAGGTGAGGGTTTTGGGGTGTCACCCAAAACATATTTTGAAAAAATAAATGAATCGGGAGATAAAGATAAGAAAATATAATATTTCCAGGAACTATTATCTACTCTTGAAGAAAGAATTAATCTGTAGTCAGATTTGTCATAAAATTTTATGGGAACAAATCAAAGAGAAGAAACAACAAAAGAAAAACCATTATGTGAATATTCCCCCCACCACACCCCCACCATATTTGAGGTGATCCATTCCCATAAAATATCTATCTTAGAAGAGGTGATTAATATTTTCATAATTTTTTCATTGAAATTTGAATTAGATAGACTCTAATACCTTTCCTATACTGATATTTTACAGGGTAAAAATGATTGCGATTTATATCTATCAATACCCACCCATCAACTTATTGTGAGGGGTACTGTGTACAATATACAAGGAGATATTCTACATAATAAACAACATCAAATAGGTTATGTGAGAGTGGGGATTCACATAGCTCATAAGTTGAGTGTTGAGCTACCTATTTCACTTGATGATTCAGATATCCATATGATCAAGAAATCTATTGGAACTTTCATATAATGGCTATTAGATACTGTAAAAATATATATTAACTATGAGTTATTGATTTATAATTTATTTTTAAGGAAAAAACTTTAACAATTAATGGAAAAAGACTTCAACTAATAAATGTTATTATAGACAGACAAAGATAAGGGGTGAAATGGAATGTAGAATCAAAATTATCTAAAGGATAAACCAACTAATTAAAAAGATATTCGTGAATTACCTTTACCCCAACATTTAAACTTACATATTTATTAACATTAATGGTTCATGTGGATACAAAATTAGTAAATGATGATACGACCACAATTTATTTTTAAGAACAGATATACAGAGAGTCCATTATAGACTATATTGTTCTTGAGAATGTAAATGAAACCCTCATGCATGAATGTATAGGAGTCTCAGTTGTAAATGTATACATGAGGTTTTTTTTCATGATTTATTTTTCCAATAGATTTTCTACTATGTTAATTATGAATAAATACTATTCATAATTTTTTTAGGCATATATATCAATTCTATTTGAAGGGAAAACCCTATGAATAGAAATTTGGTCTGATTAGTCCTTACATTAATTCTACACAACTATTATCATTAGAACCAGAGTAATATAAATGAATAGTGGAAAAACACTCCATAATGTTTGAAAAAAACATACAGATAATAGAAACTTATTAATAACCATGATGTAGGGGTAAAACTCTATAATTTAATCATATAAAATATACTTAATTCATTTAATCACTTATTAATTTTTTAGAGCGAATTGGTTACTCATTTTAGTTTACTTGGATACTTCAACGATTTATTTTATGGATTAAATTCATGGATACCCAATAAACCAACAACAAATGATAATGTTTATCAATTTTTAATACACTGCATGAAAAATATTAAAAATAAACTTCAATTTTTAAATTTTATATTATTTTATAATGAAAATTGTATTATGATAGGGAGATGTTTAAATATAATAAAAATATTAGCATAAGGACAGTCCATGAGAAAAAAAGTCAACTGTATTCTACAAATGGAAAATTATTTGGGTATATATAATAGTATTCCACTATTAAAACATATATCAAAACAAATTACTTATTTTTTCACAATGTTTCTGCAGTACCTAGAAAAAAATAATTGAAAATATTGTGGTTACTAGGTTTTAAATTTTATGAAAGATATCATATTATATCAGCAAAAAAGCATCCTTGAAGAGGTATTTCCAATGATAACTACAATTTCAATTAAAATATTTACTAATCCTTGATTAATCTAAATTTTTTCAGTACTACTACGACTGCCGAAATTCCTCATATTCACAAGATGAAATGTATTTTTTTAGAAATTAATGGGAAGAATCAATGGTGTCAAATTGTATACAAACATCATTAAGAGGTGACTTATTACTAGTTATTTAGTGAATTTTCTCATCATTTTATATACTTTTTTTAGTTAATTTCCTTATAAAATTTACCTAATAATTATTTTCTTAATTTTTATAGATATCATTAAGAAGGATGATATAATCATGATCAAATCATATACTATGATTATGAACTCAAAAAGTATTATTCACTCATGATGATACACTTTTCATTTTATTTATCAATGCATTGAACATTATGGGTTATCAAACAATAATATTGTTTGATACCCCTAAATGTTGAATGAATTGAAGAATAAAAAGACATGGTGTGATGTTTAAGAATTAACCAAAACTCAATATCATACATGATATACCCAGTATGACTTGGATTTTATGTTATTGTTTTGAAATTGACATTTTAGTTCAAAACAAACATTACATACTCAAAATCGAGCAAACACATTCATATTTTTTTGAAACTTTATGAAAATAATTCATAATTCATTTTTGATGTGTAGGAATAATCCACACTCAATCCAATATACAATGTTCTCAGTATGATCGCTCTAGTAACATGTTCTAAGTTTCTTTTTATTGTGTAGGAATCAACCATTAATCAGTTGCACCTCAATCTGATACACAGTACGCTCGGTATGATTCAAAGTGTATGTTTTTAGTTTATAATTTACATTTTACTTTAAAACATACATAAAACACTAAAAAATGAGAAAAATATTCATATTTTTTGATACTTTAATAAAATGATACATAAGTCATTTTTGACATGCATGAATCAATCGCACCTCAATCTGATACAAGCTGGGCCCGATATGACTCCAAGGTTGTTTTTTAAATTTAAAATTGACATTTTAGTTCAAAAAACATGTCACATAATAAAAGGCAATCAAAAACATTTGGATTGTGTTGATACTTTAGTAAAATGATTCATAAATCATTTATGACATGTAGGAATTAGCTACACCTCAATCAGATACATTATGTGCCCAGTATGACTCAAAAGTGTTCGTTATTAGTTTAAAATTGATAATTTTGTTCAAAATGTCTATCGCTTACTGAAAACTGAGAAACATTCTCAGATTATATTGATAATTTATGACAATGATTCATAATTCATTTTTGAAATATATAAATCAGTCTCACATCAAGGTGACAAACGATGTGACCAGTATGACTTAAAGTGCATGTTTTAAGTTTAAATTAAAGTTTTAATAAAAATTACATGTGAAATACTAATAACTAAGAAAATTCATTCATATTTTTTTGATACTTCGGTAAAATGATCCTTATGTAATTTTTGATTTGTATTAATAAGCCTCATATCAATATGACACACAGTATGAACGATATGACTCCAAGTGTATCCTTTTATTTAAAATTGGAATTTTATTTCAAAACACACATCACATAATCAAAACTTATAAAACACATTATTATTTATTTGATAATTTAGGGAAAAATCCATAATTCATTTTTGATGTATATGAATCATCCACACCTCAATCTGATACACAGTGTCCCCAATATGAATTAAAGTGTCACTTACCTATTTAAAATTGACAATTTAGTTTAAAACATGTTTCATTCACTGAAAACTAAGAAATCACACTCATATTGTATTGATACGTTAGAAAAAAAATTAATAATTTATTTCTGATGTGTAGGAATTAGTCTAAAATCAAAATGATATAATATGTGATCATCATGACTCAAAGTGTGTGTTTTTAGTTTAAATTGACGTTTTTGTAAAAAAATGACACAAGGAATACAAAAAAATTGATAAAACACATTCTTATTATCTTGATAATTTATAAAAATTATCATTAATTCATTTTTTACATGTAGGAATCATCTACACATCAATCTGAGGCATGATGGGACTTTTATGACTCTAAGTGTGTTCTTTTATTTATAATTGATATTTTATTTCAAAACAATAATCCCATAATCAAAACTAATAAAACACATTTATATTGTTTTTATACTTTAGTAAAATGATCCACAAGTAATTTTTGGCATATAGAAATTTGCCACACCTCAATCTGATACATGGTGTGCCCAATATGACTCAAAGTGTCTTCTATCAGTTTTAAAAAGACAATTTAGTTGAAAAGGTGTTTCATTCACTAAAAACCAAGAAAAATCTCTTATTGTCTTGATACTTTAGTAAAATGATTCATAAGTCATTTTTTACATGTAATAATCAATCTCACAACAAACTGGTACATGATGTGACTGGTATTACTCAAAGTTCATTCTTTTAGTTTAAATTGAAACTTTAGTAAAAAAGGCATATAGAATACTCAAAATAAACAAAAACACATTTGGATTATCATGATGCATTATTAAAATAATCCTTATTTCATTTTTAATGTGTAGGAATAATTCTCACAACAATATGGAACATGATATGACCGGTATGACTCCAAGTGTTTCTTTTTATTTAAAATTGATATTTTAGTTCAAAACACATGCCACGAAATCACAATAGAGAAAACATATTCTGATTATTTTTATACCTCAGTAAAATGATATATAATCCATTTTTGATGTGTAGGTATTATCCACACCTCAATATTATACACGATGTTCCTAGTATGACTCAAATTATCATTTATCAGTTTAAAATTGACAATTTAGTTCCAAACATTTATTACTCACTGAAAACTGAGAAAACGTTCTCGGATTATCATAATTCTTTAGGAAAATGATTTATGTGTATTTTTTCATGTCAAAATCAGTCTCATATAAAAATAACACAATATGTGACCGGTATTACTCAACGCGATTGTTTTTAGTTTCAATTGACATTTTAGTAAAAAGGCATGTGGCATACTCAAAAATGAGAAAGCACCTTAGTATTGTCTTGGTACTTTATAAAACAATACTTAAGTCATTTTTTATGTTTTATAACTTCCCGAATATAAATATGATGCACGATGTGATTGGTATGACTCCATTTGTATCCTTTAATTTAAAATTGACATTTTATTTGAAAACTCACATCACATACTCAAAACCAGGCATGCGCATTCAAATTATTTGTTTTCATTAAAAAAATGATCCATAAGTCATTTTTGATATGTAGAAATCATCCACGCCTAAATTTGATACATGTTGTGCCTGGTATGACTCAAAATTGTCTATTATCAGTTTAAAATTGACAAATTTTATACATGCATCACTCACTGAAAACCAAGAAAACATGCTCATATTGTCTTGATACTTTAGGAAGATGATTCATAATTAATTTGTGACGCATATAAATCACTCTCAAATAAACAGACACATGATGTGACCGGTATGACTTAAAGTGTGTGTTTTCAATTTAAATTGACATTTTAGTAAAAAATACACATGGCATACTCAAAAACAAGTAAAAACTTTCAGATTATTTTGATACTTTAGGAAAATTATTTTTTATTCAGTTTTATCGTGTATGAATCATCTACATGTAAATATAGTGCATGGTGTGACTGGTAAGACTCCAAGTGTGTATTTTCTATATAAAATTGACATTTTAGTTCAAAAAACATTTCACGTACTCAAAAAAAAGAAAACACATTCAGATTATTTTGATATTTTAGTACAATGATTCATAAGTCAATTGTGACATGTAGAAATCAGACAATCCTAAATTTGATAAATAGTGTGGCTGATTTGACTCAAAGTGTCTGTTATCAATTTAAAATTGAAATTTTATTTTAAAATGTGTGTAACTTATTGAAAACTAATAAAATTAACCTGAATTATCTTGATACTTTTGGAAAACAATCCATAAGTCATTTATGATGTGTAGGAATCAGTCTCACATCAAACTGACAGATGATGTGACTCGTATAACTTAAAGTGCATTTTATTAGTTTAAATTGACATTTTAGTAAAAAATACATGTGACATACTCAAAATCAAGAAAATCAATTTTTATTTTTTTTGATATTTTAGGAAAAATATCCTCGAGTCATTTATGACATAGAGAAATCAACCGCACATCAATCTGATTCACGATGTGATAGGTATGACTCAAAGTGTATCCTTTTATTTAAAATTGACATTTATTAATGGATAGTTTCATATTTATGTTTCTTTTTGATGATTTTAATCGGGGTCTCACACTTCACATGCTTCTACCCCACATTCTTACTTTCTAAAGGTGGGTATATTCCATCACTTTAATCAGAAATATCAACTCCTTGATCAAAATGAGATGATGGGATGTCAGTTCCTCCTTCCATGGATTCCTCCTTCGAACTTGTCGGCTAATCCGAGTATCCCTCATAGATTTGAGTAATGTTCATGAAACTCATTCTCAGTGCCATGTTGAGGTGGACACTTGTAACGTCCCAGTTCTGGAAGCCACCCAGAGGTGCCCCGTACCCGGTTGGTCACATGGTCTGAAGTGCATTTCCTCGAATGCCAGATGCTACTGAATAGAAGTGAGGGCCTTGGGTATGATAGTGGGGAAACTATGCCCTCATTGGCAGAGTAACACAGCGGAAGAGAAACAAATATACAATAGCGGAAGCAGTAAATATCTAACAACAGTAAACAACAGAAGACTGATAGAGAAACAACTGGAGAAAAAATTTATATAAATGATGCATTATACATATATGTCTAGGAAAGCATCCAAACAAGTCACAATTCTGAATACAGTACAAAACCCAAGTACAAAAGAAAAACAGATGAGCAAATCCTCAGCATCGCAAGCCTCGGCTTGGTCCCATGCTCTCCAGCTCCAATGCAATCAAGTACCTGAAGTTGAAGGGTGCTTTCCCTTATCTATACCTACAGCAATATAATCTGTTTGGGTCCGAAAGCATGGCCCAAATAGGGTGTGAGACTAAATCTCAGTAGGCAACCACCCAAAGATTTGTGCCTAACAGTCAGTGAATATATGGCAGGTAAAAGTACATAAAGCAGTAAACAGGAAAATACTCATTAATAATCAATCCACAGTTCCACTATCAAGAAATAGCTAACAAGAAGCTAACCACAAACAGGTAACCCTATGATAATTACTCACATCCATCCCCTCTGGTCCTACCTAACAAGTACCAAGAACCCTCTAGGCAGTACACTAAGCCTAACCCCTCTAGTTTGGTCATACGAAAATTATAAGACTCTCTGAGGAACCTCACTCGGTCAATTCCCCTTATAGTCTAAGGAATTCAGGTACTCTCTGAGGAAGATCACACAGTCAATTCACTTTATAGCCCCAAGGTCAAGAGACTCTCTGAGGAAGCTCACTCGGACAATTCCTCTTACAGCCCAAGGTCATTCACAAACTCTCTGAGGAAGCTCACCCGATCAATTCCCCTTATAGCCTGGAGTGGTTCAAGGTAATTCAAGTAAAACAAAGAATCTATTAGGAATCTCACTCAATCTATCCCCTTATAGTCTATAAATCTCAAAAACTCTCTAAGGAAGCTCACTCAGTCTATCCCCCTATAGTCTATAATGTTCAAAGACTCTCTGAATAAGCTTGCTCGGTCTATCCTCTTTTAGTTTATAACCCATGTTCTCATGGCCCCATGTAAGTCAACACATATTAATGATATATGAACAAAGTAAACCTACAGAACTACTTGGATAACTAGTCTACAACATCTCAAGCATGTTAGAAAACAATACTCCATCCTACGACCACAAGGCATGAAAAACAGGTAAAAGGACAATAGGCTAAACAGGACCAAACAGTCATAAACAAAACAAGGCATGAGGAGATCATCCAAGGTATAACAATCCACCCAAATCATATCCAATTTATCTCTACACATGCATACAAGCATGGTAGGAAAACAATAGGGTAAAATGATAAACACACAATACCTCGTTCAAGGGTATTGTTGGAATTTGCACATAATACTCAGAGACTTTGAACAGAAAGGCACAAACCACCTACCACGGGGTTAGGAGATCAATATACTTGAACCTCAAAGGTTGAATCTCCTTAGAAAGTTGTAGATCTATGAAAACTCATAAAACTTTCAACCCATGAAAACATAAAAAAGAGGATGAATTTGAAAACGATGCTCTAGAAGAAGATAGAACTCACCAATGTGATTCTAACGCAACAGATGGATCTTGATTCAGAAAAAGGATAGAGGCTCGGGGGTTCATTGAAGACCTGTGGTCGTACAGTTTCTCCCAGATGAACGGAACCTAAAAGAAGATGGTTTTGTCCATCAGACGCGACCCCGGTGCATTTAATGAAAAAAAAATACAAGGCGTGTAATTTTGGAGTACATGGTGTGTACTTACTATTTCTGTACTCTGATTTAAGCGGACTCCATGTCAAACCACACGACCGTGTGTGTGGCCAGGACATGGCCATCACATGGCCTCCTACGGCAATGAAGTACACGACGTGTACTCATAAAGTACATGGAGTGTACTTCAAAAATTTCCAGAAACTCTTCTTTTCTCAAAAACTCTAGATAAAGGAAAAAAATACCTGAAACCAAGATTCGGGTTCTTAAAACACTGGTTAATTACACTACATATATCTCGATAGGGTAGAAACCTTCGGTCAAAGGAGGTTGTAACGTTGGGCATGTCTTGGAATTTATGGATGTTGAGTTTGTAATAAAGCTATAATGTCATCTCATTTTGAAGTCAGAGTCATCTCATGTGTGAGGCATCTTAGGCACGGAACCTAATAAATATTATTTATACCATGAGTTGGTTGATTCTAGGGGTGTAAATCATCCAACTTTTTTTTACCATAGGTATCCCATGTTTATTGTATGGGGTAGATATTCGGGATTTTTTCACAAGTTTAACAACCTTTGGAGATGGATGGGTCATAGGTTTAATGTATTTTAGGGTCATATGGGTCTCAAATTTAATGTATTCTGGGGGGAAATGGGTTGCAGGTTGAACATCTTGTGGGGATAGATGGGTCGCAGGTTCAACATCTTGTGGGGACAGATTGGTGGTTAAGTGTGTCCCCAAGGGGGAAGATTTAACACTTGGACGTTTAGTTAAGTGTTTCCCCAGGGGTATATTT
Organism: Viscum album; assembly: GCA_963277665.1. Lineage (NCBI taxonomy): Eukaryota > Viridiplantae > Streptophyta > Magnoliopsida > Santalales > Viscaceae > Viscum > Viscum album. The sequence goes on along the minus strand of OY728148.1, from coordinate 1,652,969,235 downwards.
CACCCTTGGGATTTAGTGGAGTTTTTCCCTAGGGGGGAAAGATTTTACACTCCGGATTCGGTTAAGTGTGTACCCAAGTGGGGCAGATTTCACACTTAGGATTTGGTGGAGTGCGACCCTTGGGGAGTATATTTTACACTAATGATTTGGTAGAGTGTGTCCCTAGGGTGGAAAGATTTCACACTTGGGTTGTTGGGATTTAACCTTAGGGAGGTGTCCTACGGACCTTATTTAAGAGATAGGGATCAAAACCCATGTAGTTTAAGGTCATGGGATAGGTGCAGTCAATGTATTTTAGCGTCATGTGGTAAGGATACTCATGTTGTGAAAGGAGCATCAATGAGGGATGATGTGAGGATTATACATGGAATATTTCTTTGTACTGCAATGGATTAGTGATGTTATCAATGAGGCTTATGTGTGGGAGCTTCCTAGGTGTTTCTAGGAGTAGTGATGGTATAAATGGGGTTTATGTATGGGAGCTTATTTGGTGATTATAGGAGAATCGATGGTATGAATAGGGATTATGCATGGGATCTACCTAGGATTCACTAGGAGAAGAGAAGGTATGAATGGTTCTTATGCATGGGATCTACCCAAGTGAATGGGGATTACACATCTTGGATACCTATGTGATGGGGTATCATCACATGCGTATCACACGAGACATCTCCAACTTCTCACATGACGTATCCTACACTTATCACACAGGGAATCCCATGTTCATTTTATAGGGAAAGGTTATAGTTTAACGTCTTGTGAAAGGATGTGTTGTGTGGGGATTATGTATTTAGTTTTCTATCCTTTCTTTCTCATATTGGGTCAATATGGAATATCATGTTCTTGACCTAGGGTAAGGTTACCGTTTAACATCATGTGAAATGAAATGGTGTGTGGGGCTTACATATTGTGATTCCCATCATTTATTCCTCATGTCAAGTTAAGAGAGAATCTTGACCTATTGGTTGGTTAATAAATATGAGTGGGGCGTAAACCTAAATATGAGGCTCATGGGGGATTATTGGGAGCAGCAGGGATACCTGTGGTGCTTTCACTCTAGGGTTTCCTATTCTTTTTCCTCACATTAGACCGTGAGGGAATCTTGGACTGTTGATGGTTCAAGGGATATGATTGGGGATTAAACCCTGAGATGGTGGCCCATGGTGGATTTTTGGTGCTCACATCATGATCATTACATGAGTCATATTACTCTTGAAACAAAAATAATCTTGTGATTTTCACAGGAGGCATCCTAATCTCATCATATAGAGAATATTATAGTATAAATTCATGTATAGAGGACTAAGGGGGGTTGTCTCATGATCATGGAATGAGTAATCTTATGTTTTATGCATAAGTAATCTCATGTTAATCATGATAAGAATATGATTCTTATTATATATGGAATACTATATTTTAACATCGTTTAGAGAGGATTACTAGGCAGAAGATGCTTGATAATTACTGGTGTGGGACTTATGCAAGGGCATCCCTTTTTGGTTGAACCTGGAATGGGAGTCAGATTATGGGGTTTCATGAGTTGCTTTAGGAGTGTTTCAACTCAAGGTATTTGGGGAATCCAAGAGTAGAATCTCAACTGGTGACCCAGGAAAGGGACCAAGTGGAGCATTTCAACTCAATATATTTTAGGGAGTATAGATAAGTATCTTGAAAAATTATATGGGGAGGATTTATAGGTTGTAACTAAAAATGACCTTGACATATCCCAAAAGGTTCACAGTGTGACTATCCTTTTTTATGGGGGGTTAGTTATGGTAGATAAAGGACTGGGATCACATCTAGAAACTAATATCAAGTGGGGGTTCAGGGGTGTAGCCCCTATGGTATTGACTAGTGAGTTTAAAGGTACGATTTTTGAAAAATATATGGGTTTGTGAAGGTTCTAAACTTTCAAAAAATTATGCTCAGTGAAATGAGGGATCCAAATGGATATGGAAAATACCTTTTCTTGAAACTTTGGAGTTTTGTGAAAATTAAAGTTCTGTGAGGCTCGACCATCTTATGCAAACAGTTTTCATTATGGATGGAACTTTCACAAAACATCTTCAAACACTAACCAGTATATAGAAGGGCTCATGTGAGGGAATCCATAAATGATTACCCATGGGGAAATGAGTTACACAAATTCATGAAACATTTATTGTTTTGCGAATTGAGAGAGTGATTTCACATACCGACATATCCTCCCCAGAAATTATGACTTGATGGATGTATTTATAGTCACAAGTATCATTAGATCATAATTTTCCAAAAGTTATCATCATTCATGAAAGATTGAGTTTTGTGAATGATTTTCATCTTCATGAAAGTTTGAGTTTCATGGTGAGACATACGTTGCGTGGTGTTTACCGCCTCAATCTTCGCACGACTATAGAATTTCACGAACTAGATTTACACTATGTGAAGGCTACAAACACTAATGAAAGTTTTAGTTTCATGACCAAAGTTTCATGAAATTTTTTACTTTGTTCCAGAATCACCCTTATTGGCTTCTTTCAGAATTCTGACTTCAAAAAACCTTAACATTCAATCTATAAGTCCATTTGGGCTCCATGACCAGTCAAATAAAAGCATGTTAAATGATCTAGATGTCTAGATCAAATTTTTCAGAATTTTTTCCATCACTTAATGAATTTTTTTTAGCTCCAACAATGTTTAAATTGTTTCACACTACTACAAATATTCCCTTTAACAGTGCACAAAAAGAATTTTAATAGTGCTAAAAAAGTGTTGTTTACATTAATAATGATAAAGGGGGGTTCCCTATATCATCACTCAAAATGAAATAATAAAGGTGGTCATTTATTAGTGTAAAAAACTAATATATTTCACCTTTTATTAGCACTAGTTTAACACTGATAAAGGCATCCCTTTATTGGCACTAGAAATAGCGCTGATAAAGGCCCCACCTGCTGCATTGTAGTGTTTGTATAACCGCACACTACAATGACCTGTAACCTATACACAAAATATATAATTTAATTAAAATAAATTTTACATCAAAAATACAAAAATAACACTACTATATACATTTAAAACAATTTTTTGTATAATTACATTTTTAATTACAATCATTTAAAAACATTAATGTTTCATCGTCTTTGTCACCTATGATCCCATCTCAAAAAGGTCCACCCATGGTATCCATTTACAAAAAAATCACCTCAACCCGAGCAAAATAATCCACCTATTTAAGAAAACAAAACTTATGTTATTAATATCATAAAGAAATCAATTAAACATTAATATGACAGAATATATTAAAAAATATCAACTTTAAATAAAAAGACACACTTTGATTTATAACAGTTACACTGCATGTTGTATTATGGTGAATTTGATTCAAACACATCAAAAATGAGTTATTTATCATTTTCCTAAAGTATAAAAATAATGTGAATGTGTTTGATAGGTTTTGAGTATGTCAATTGTTCCTTTTAATGAAATTAATTTCAATTTTAATTAAAGATGAACTTGGAGTTATATCAGTCACACCATGCATGGGATTGAGGTTTAGCTGATTCTGACACACCACAAATTACTTATGGATCATTTTCCTAAAGTATCAAAACAATATGAATGTGTTTTCTCAGTTTTATGTATGTAACTCGTGTTTCTTACTAGATTTTTATTTTAAACTAGAAACATGCACTTTGAGTCATACTGGTCACATCGTGTGTCAGTTTTACATGAGACTACTTTCTACACATCATGCAAGAATTATGAATTTTTATCCAAAATTATCAAGATAATTGGAGTTCATTTTCATGGTTTTCGATGAGTGACATTTTTTGAACTGAAATGTCAATTTGAAACTGATAATGGGCACTTTGAGTCATACCAGTCACATCGTGCATCAGATTGAGGTGCAGTTGATTCCTATACATCAAAAATGACTCACAGATGGTTTTCCTAAGGTATAAAAATAGTCCAAATATATTTTATTGGTTTTCAGTATGTCATTTTTCCTTTTTGCTAAAATTAATGTCAATTTAAAATAAAGATACACTTTGAGTCATCTTGGTCACACCATTCATTGGATTGAATTGAGGTTGATTCCTACATGTCACAAATGACATATGGATCATTTTTATAAAGTTTAAAAATAATACGAATGCATTTTATTGGTTTGGAGTATGTCTATTTTCATTTTTACCAAAAAATATAGTAAATTTAAATAAAAATATGCATTTGGAGTCATATTGGTCACATCGTGAGTCATATTGAGGTGAAGCTAATTCCTACATGTCTCAAATGACTTATGGATCATTTCCCTAAAATATCAAAACATTTTTAATGCATTTTATCATTTTTTAGCAGGTTAGTTGTCCTTTTTACTAAAATTGATGTCAATTTTAAATAAAAATACTCACTTAGAGTCATACTTGTCACAGCTTGCATCAGATTGAGGTATGGATGATTCTTACATGTCAACAACGACTCATGGATTATTTTCCTAAAGTATAAAAACAATCCAAATGTGTTTTATTGGTTTTTAGTATTTTATTTGTTCTTTTTGCTAAAAATGAATGTTAATTTAAATATAAAAAGACACACTTGGAGTCATATTTGTCACACCAAGCATCCAATTGAGGATTACTTGAGTCCTACACGTCATAAATGACTTATAGATAATTTTCCTAAATAATCAAAATAATCCTAATGCATTTTCTTAGTTTTGAGTAGGTCATTTGACCTTTTTACTAAATTTTATGTCAATTTTAAATAAAAAGACACACATGGAGTCATACTAGTCACACCCCATGTCATATTGAGTTGAAGTTGATTTCTACATGTCTCAGATGACTTATGGATCATTTTTCTAAATTATAAAAACAATCTTAATGTTTTTTCTTACTTTTAAGTATTTCAGTTGTCCTTTTTACTAAAATTGATGCCGATTTTAAATAAAATAACATACATTTTGAGTCATAATGGTCACATTGTGTGTCAAATTATGATAAGGGTGATTCTTACACGTCTAAAATGAATCATGGATCATTTTCCTAAAGTATCAAAACAATATCAATGTGTTTTCTTAGTTTTTAGTATGTCGCTTATTCTTTTTTATCAAATTAATGTCAATTTAAAATAAAAAGACACACTTTGAGTAATATCAGTCACACCGTGTGCCGGATTGAGGTTCAGTAGATTCCTACATGTCTCCAATTACTTATGTATAATTTTAATAAAGTATAAAAATCATTTCAATGTATTTTCTCAGTTTTGAGTAGGTAAATTGTCCTTTTAAACAAAATTAGTGTCAATTTTAAATAAAATGATTCACTTGGAGGCATACTGGTCACTTTGTGCATCAGATTGAGGTTTTGAAGATTCATGTAGGTCTAAAATGACTTATGGATAATTTCCCTAAAGTATCAAAACAATATGAATGTGTTTGATTGGTTTTGAGTAGGTCAGTTTTCCTTTTTACTAAAATTGATTTCAATTTTAAATAAAAATATGCACTTAGAGTCACACCGATCACAGCGTGCATTAGATTGAGGTGAGGGTGATTCCTACATTTCACAATTGACTCGTGGTTAATTTTCCTAAATTATCAAAACAATTTGAATGTGTTTGCTCTGTTTTAATTATGTCACAGTTTCTTTTTGCTAAAATTAATGTCAATTTAAAAAAGACACACTTGGAGTTATATCGGTCACATCATGTGTCAGATTTAGGTGAATTTGATTCCTAAATTTCCAAAATGACTTATAGATCATTTTAATAAAGTATCAAAACAAAACGAATGAATTTTCTTGGTTTTTATATTGTCAGTTGTCATTATACAAAAATTAAAGTCAATTTGAAATAAAAAGGCACACTTGAGGTCATACCAATAACACTATGCATCAGATTGAGGTGCAGATGATTCCTACATGTCTAAAATGATTTATGGATCATTTTACTAAACTATAAAATCAATATGAATTCATTTTCTCTTTTTTTGAGTAAGTTAGTTATCCATTTTAGAAAAATTAATGACAATATTAAATAAAAAGAATCACTTGGCGTTGTAACGGTCACGTCATGCATTTGATTGATGTGAGTATGATTCTTACATTTCATAAATGACTAATGAATCATTTTCCTAAAGTACAAAAAATAATATAAATTATTCCACATAGTTTTCAGTAGGCCACTTTTTCTTTTTTCAAAAACTAATGTCAATTTAAAAAAAAATAGACACTTGGAGTCATATTTATCAAACCATGTGTTAGATTGAGGTATGAATAATTCCCACACATAAAAATTAATTATGGGTCATTTTCCTAAAGTATAAAAACAATCCAAATTTATTTTATTAGTTTTGAGTAGGTCATTTTTCATTTTTACTAAAATTGGTTTCAATTTTAAATAAAAAGACTCACATGGAGTCATACCGATCACAACGTGCATCAGATTGAGATTTGTGTGATTCAAAAACATTATAAATAAATCATGGATCATTTTACTAAATTATAAAAATATTGTTAATGATTATTATTAGTTTTCAATACATCACTTTTCATTTTAACTAAAATTTCATTTTAAACTAGAAACATGAACTTTGACTCATATTGATCACATCATATATCAGTTTTAATGAGACCAATTTCTACATGTCACAAATGATTTATGAATAAATTTCATAATTTATCAAGGAAATCCAAGTTTGTTTCCTTGGTTTTAATTGAGTAATAAATTTTGAACTAAAATATTGATTTTAAACTAATAAAAAACACTTTGAGTCATAACAGTCACACTATGTGTTAGATTGAGGTGTGGAAGATTCCTACACATTATGGATCATTTTACTAAAGTATCAAAACAATATAAATGTGTTCATTAGGTTTTGAGTATGTTAGCTGTCATTTTTACAAAAAATAATGTCAACTTTAAATATAAAGACAAACCTAGTAGTCACATCGTGTATTGGATTGAGGCATCGATGATTCCTATACATAATGAAGTCTCAAAAAAATCCTAGCTACCAATGTCAAAACAATTATCATTGCATTTCTTTTTTGAACTGCGAACACTTCATATGGAGTCGATTTGCATTTCAAAAAAAACATTTATCTTTGCTGAAAACCATAAGAGTAGAGGAAACTATTTTTCACATTATATCACAAGAAGACACTAAAATATACATAAGATATTCCTCCACTCTTCTAGTTTTTAACAACAAAAAATGTTTTTCAGTTAAGAACGTCGACTTAATATGCTGTTTTGATAGGATGATAAACAAAATCAAAAGAAAATAGGGTAACATTCGAATAAAGAAACATGTTATATATATTGTAGATTTTTTCAAATAGTTGAAAGAATAATATGACTTCCCAAAAGATATATGAAAACAACTAAATAATTATTATATAAAATTGATAAGGAAAATAATTAAAAAAAAGTAGATAAAATGATGACAAAATTAATTAAATAATTAGTAGGGATTCACCTTTTCATGATTGTTTTATACATTGTTGACCCATTTCCTTATTTTCATTGTCTCAGTTATAGCCTCGAAGTCCAATCTCTCATGATAATGAACATATTCAAACAAACTTCCCCAACTCGAACAAAAAAATTCACCTATATAAGAAAAAAAATTATTATCTGAGTAAATTTAAAAAGAAATAAATTAAAGATAAATATGAAATATTTAATTAATTATATGTAATTCACATATTCATGTTATTTGTATACATTTTTCAATCAAGTATTCTTCCCATTCATATCTAAGAAAATATATATCATTTTGTGAATATGATAATTTTTCACAGTCATAGTAGTTCTATAAAAATATAAATACGCAAAGGATTAATAAATATTTTAAATAAAATAGTAATTATGTTCATAAATACCTCTTCAGGAATATCTAGTTTGTTAATGTAATATGATCTCTCTCATAAATTTAAAAAAATAATAACCACATATTTTCCATTTTTTGTTTCATACACTAAAAAAACATCGATAAAAATAAGTAATTCGTTTTTATATGTGATTGGATAGTGAAATATTTTTATATATACAATGATATTTGTCCAGTTTTAGTACTTTTTAGGGTCTATATACTCAATTACTATCCTCATGCAATGATTTTCATGATATTTATACATCACCCTATCATAAAAAAATTCTCATTAAAACATAATATAAAATATATAACTTGAATTTTATTTCTAAAAAGTTGGATTTAGTGTATACCAAATTTAAAAACATCATCATGTGTGGTCATTTTTTTGGATATCCATGTCGTGAGTCTGGGAAATAAATATTTGGAGTATCCAAATTGACCACAATGAGAATCCAATTTTTCATAAAAACACAAAAATGAATAAGTAATGAAAGAAATAAAAATATATTTTATATGATTAAATTATATAGTTTTACCCCTGAAATGTTGGTATTAAGAAGAGTTAGTCATCTCTAAGTTTTCTTTCAAATGATTTGGCCAGACCTACCACTATTTCATTCATTTTTATGGATTATATTTTTGTTTGTTCTTTAGACGTGACGTGAGGATTTATGACTACAAAAATTTCATCAGTAAATCCCTTCAATTGGTATTTATATATATTTATACAAAAAATATAAAATGCATTTTCTCATAATTAACATAGTATATCAGCTTTTGGAAAATCAAATCATGAAAACAAACCTTGTGTATACATTTATGACTAAGGATCCTATCCATTCATAGTTAAGGATTTAATTTAAATTATCAAGATCAATGTAGTCTATACCTTCCTATATAAACATTTTTTCTTCAAAATAAACTATGTGCCTACTACCGTTTTTTAACTTTATATCTACATGAACCTTCAATGCTAGTAATTGTGGATATTCAACAGGCAGGGAAAAGTTGATTTTGGAATATATTTTTGATCATCTAGTTGATCCTATATATGGTTTTAAGTCGAACTTTTTATGTCACCCCCTTCCCTCTATCCACCTAAAATAGCATTCATCATTTCATAACTTTTTCATTAATGTTTAATTGTTTATCATGAAAAATAAATTGGAAATGAATACCTCTTTGTCAATATGTGTTTTTATAAGATCTGATGGCCATGTGATGAATGTACCAATAGCTTGTTCGACCATATGAATATCATCTCCATAAAGTGGAAGAGGTATCTCAACACTTGTCTCATAAGCCACGCTAATCTCCACTCTCACATAACCTATTGGAAGTGGTATGTTGTGTAAACGGTTGCCTTTGATGTTGAACACTATATACCTCGCTATAAGGTGATGGGTGGGTGTTGATAGATATAAATCATAGAAATTTTTACCCTATAGAATATTAGTATAGTAAAGTTATTAGTGTCTATATCATTCACATTTAACAAAAACAATTATTAGAATATTTTTTACCATGACTAAGATAGCTCTTTGAGGGGAATGGCTCACCTCAAAGCTAGTGGGGGGATCTTCACACAATAGTTCTTCTTGAGTTGTTTATTATCTTTGATTCCCCCCATAATAGTTGTTATAAAATCATTATTCCATTGAAATTTTTCTTCAATTACTTCAAATCTTTCTTTCATCTCTTTCATTTCTTTATATTTATCCTCCTATTATTCTTTTTCATAATATATTTCTAGGGTGTCACCCCAAAACCCACACCTCTGATGTGTCCATAATATTCGGGCCACTTCAAGGACACTAATAGTAGGTGGTCATCCTGTATAGGTGTTGATGATTCCTATGACTAAGTCGGATAAAAAATATAAGAAAATAAGTAATCAGTATTATGTAATGATTTAAAGAAAAACAAATTTTTATTATGTCATACTTATACATGTTTCCCACACTTTTTGTGTGTTTTCATCTATTAGTATCCCATATTTATTTATACATGCCTCCTTCCACAACACATGGAGTGGTATGGAAGTTTATTTGTATTTGGAATCATCCATCTATATATAAACAAAGGAACTTAATTATGTTATTGTTTTATGTCACATAAAAGTATTATGACAGATTTAAAATTCATAACAAATTCTTTTCAAGTGAAGCATACCCCATCCTTGATTTATGGTAGGGGTACATTGGTTTTTCTTCCTATTCCTTACATTAAGAACTAAGTTGTTATTTCATAAATAAAAAATTCTCAATCAATGTTATGAATACACGCAATGTCAAAAAATATATTAACAACCACAAGGTACCAAAAAATACACCTCCGCATAGTGACCAACAAATGCATCCCATGCTTCTTGGGTTATTAGGTGTGCATATATAAGCGAAAAGTGTGGGTTTATTTTCCTATCAACATATTTAAGTTTATATCTCATTAGAATTGTGTGAAATCCTCTATGAATCATTCTATAAATAATTAATACATATTTATTATGGGATTCATATATAATAAATTCACTCTAAAAGGGATAATAACGAGTAATTCAATGTTGCATTATTTTATTTTTTTATTAAAATAAATAAATGATATCATAATGTTACCATAATATCTTATCACGTTAGTGCCTTAACCGAGGTCACAACATGGTTCCACAAATCTACATCAATAAGCATACATTTAAAAGTGATGATTCCAATGTAACTACTAAACATGGCCTTGTTGGGGTGAACATTATGTCCATGAAATTCCATTCGACCTTGAATTTGATGCCTTTTCTTTTCTCCTTAATTATTTTTTCTTACACCGTCAAACTATGGCACTCCTATTTTTCCAGCATCATCGGTACTTTTTTTCCTACCATTTCCTCGGAGTCAACATCATCAATATGTTTTTAATATAGATCAGTAGCATTAGCATGCACATAAAGTTATTGTACCTCCAGACTAGGAGCACCAGTAGGTTGATAAAGTTATTTTTCCTCAATATTGGGAGAACTGACACGTGTAGAAGGTCATTGTTCCTATACACTATGAGTATTAGTAGGTTGAGAGACCTATTGTTCCTTAGAATTGGGAGCACTGGTATGTTCAGAAACCAATATCTATATAAGTGGTTTAACATTTAATTTAGATTACATAAATGCATCAATGAAAAGATAACAACATAAGGTAACACAGTTCATATTACAAAAAATATATAACCTGGTTATTGAACTATATTTTTTTTAAAGGCTGAAGGGATTCAGATCCTCTATCGAGTATCCAAATCCCTTCATTATGGTCTCCTATGACATATAAAACCTCATATATATTGGTTCCAATTCAAAATTATTATGAAGTTCTAATAAAAAATTCATCATTAGTTAAATTTTCATCTAACCCTTTAGTGGTTTTGGTTGATAAAAGAAAAACTAACCACTTTGGGTTTACGGTATCTGGAACATAAAATAATTGTACTGCCTATGAATCCATTATAAATAGTTTTTCATTGTACCCTTACTTACTAAAATCCACTTTCAATAATCCAAATTCATTTATTATAATATCACTCATGTTATCTATAGTATCCCGCATTTTTATAACATAACTTTTCATTACATTTTACAAAATCGAGGATCTTTAAGGTTTAGTGTCGTGGAAACCAGGATCTTAAAACATGAAAACATGTAGTATCATTCTTAAACACTTGAAAGGATTATACATATGTTCATCCTAGGTTCATTACTGCATCTCATAACCTGGGGACATACATCAAAAGAAAGTGTGAGTAGAAGGCCCAGTAAGGGAAACAAGGGGAAACAGTTAACATGCGAACTTGAGATACATCAACAATGTCATGAAAAAAGAACTTTAAATCATGAGAAAGAAATAATGTGGCATATCATAACAAAAATAACATTTTTCATAACTTTAAGATTTGGCTACATCATTTAACATAGACAATCATGAACATATCACCAAGGTCCATCCCGAAGGTTTCATTTGAAAATTACCAAGGTTATTCACCCAGATATCGTGAAAATTGTAATCTCTAGTGGTTACATCATTACACAATGCATTGGAGCGCTACCAGGGAACACCCTTAAATTTTACTTTATTATCATGTGAGACACATATATCATCATCAAACATTTCATAAATAACCCATATAGCATAAAATAAATTGGTTTCATTTCATAATCATAAAGTTTTAAAAACTGCTTTAAAGACATGATCTTTACGTCACTTTAAACCCAAGGAAAGGGAAAGCGGGTTTCATGTATGTAAATCACAGAATTTAAAATAGAACATTTTGATATATATTTGAATACCGCTATAGATATAAGAGATTTTAGTATTCACTTAATAACATAAAATAATTTTGAGAAAAGAGAGAGGCATTTCGAGAAGAAAATTCTGCAGCATAACGGCTACGTTTCGGGGTTTTAGAAAACATTGAAAAGAGAGGGGACATGGGTCACCCAATCATAAATGATCCATAAAACAGTATGAGGATATAATGTAAAGGATTTAAGAACATGGTAATTAAATTTTAAAGATATACCATATGAAATGAAGAAAATGAAAGGAAGACAAAAATAAGATTTCTCTTATGAAAATTCGGCAGCCAAACGGCGTCACTTAAACTTCAAAAAAAATGAATTGATGAGATAAAATAGGGTCTCTAATCATATGAACATAAAATATCAGTATGATAGATATATAGATAATACCCCAACATAATAAAAATGTAACTTTAAAGACTTGACATGAAAGTAGAACTTTGAAATATGAGAAAGGTGAAAGAATCCCTTAAAAATTCCGCAGCCTAACGGCGCCACTTAAAACTTCAAAATACTGAATTGAAGAGATAAAATAGGGTCTCTCATCATATGGTCATAAAATATCAGTATTATAGATTTAGAGATCATACCCCAACAAAATAAAAAGAAACTTGAAAGACTTGATAAGAAAATAGAACTTGAAAGTGAGAAGGGTGAAAGAATCTGTTACAAAACTTTCGGCAGGCTAACGGCGCCACTTAAACTTTCATAAAATGGAATGATGAGAGTAAGAGGGGGTCTCTTATAATATTAACATAAAAAAGAAAATTATAACTAATATAAAATAACATCCTCAAACATAAGAACATGGAGCATAAAAGAAATGACATAAAATAGATCACTTGAAAAGAAAGAGAGGGGGTTAGATCCCTTACCTTAAAACGTAACTCTTAAAACTCAAAGGTTTGGACCTTGAGGGCTTGGGGAACCTTAGGAGGACTCCTTGGGAGGTAATTAGACCAGAGATTATTTGGGGAAGAGTTGGGCGTCGAATGGATGAGAGGATGGATTGGTATTTATAGGGAAAGTGAGGGGACAAGGCATTAATGGCCAAGGGACACCTCATTAGTGGTTTTGGAAAAACCATGGGCTTTACCATGGTATTTGCCCATGGTATTGGCCACTTGGGACACCTCATACCTTACCTTACTATTCATAAGTCGACCATATAGATTACATACTTAATACATCATTTAATTATGTCATTAAACACCCGTAACTTAAAAACTGTATTTTCACTATTCATTGAAAATTCAACTTTCTCAGAAAAATACCAAATTTTCACCTTAAACAAATATCGATGCTCTGATTTCAAAAATGAACTCCATTTTATAAAAATAATTTTCTAAATATTTTAATTTTAATTTTTAAATAAATACACTATTCACTGAAAATTCATTTTTTTCAAAAAAATCCCCAAAACTTACCTTAACATAATATCGATGCTCTAAGTTCAAAAATGAAATCCATTTTATAAAAATAATTTTCTAAATATTTTTAATTAAATTTTTAATTAAAAAAATTATTCACCCAAAAAAACTAATAGTTGAATAATAATTTATGAAACCGTTATTTAACCATTTTATTGAATCACATTACTTAATCAAGGTGTCTAGATTATATTAATTCTTTATTTAAGTGAGATTACTAATAAATTTGTTCACATTACTAATCCTAAGCATAAAATCACTATTCATAATTTACTATTCCTCAAAAATTATGTTGATCTTATTAGACTCTAAATTTTGTACTGAACATAATTGCAGAAGACCATTTCTTGAAAATCATTACACATTTTTAATTATTTAAGGTTTACATAAACATTTTTTTAAAATATCCTTTCTCTAAAATTCACCAAAAATATGCATACTATATTTATCCGGACATTTGAAAATTCATAAACCTCATCATAAGAAGAAATCAAAATTTTTATTTAAAACAAAGGATTACACAAGGCAGTTACAGTCTCTTTACATAGCCCCTTATCACACCAGCAGAGGACCTAAGTGTAAGGTGTGCTAAGGTGAGAGAATCCGAGGAAGGCTCGACCAACATCGCACGAGTAGTAATTTCTATCAGTTTGAACTTCTTACGAAGGCGATTCCGTTCTAGCTTCACACGATGAAGTTCGGCTTGGGTTTGGTCCAGAGCAAAGCCCAGTGGTGCTACCTCCTTCCCAAGTTCTGTTAGATGGGCTTCGATTGGTCCAAGACTACTGGGTGAGGCCATCAAATCTTCTTTCTATATTAATTAACCAAGATCACTTTTATTTAGAGACAAAAGTCACAACATTCAGTTTTCATCAGCCATACTGACTAATGGTCATAATAATAGTCAAAACCCAATAGTCTCATTTTAATTATACTCATGTTATCAAATGAAATAGTTTTGTTGAGTATAAATAAAATAACACAAAAAATTTGGAAACAATATTTATTCAAAATTTCGAGTCGTTACATTATCAACCCACTTGCATTGAAAAATCAATACATGGAATATTGTATAATCCAACTCCCATATTTGTTTGATGATGCTAAAGTATGACATATTCACATAAATTGGATTTTTTTTCCTTAGTACTAGAAACATGCAAGGCTTCATCCACAAGTGTAACTCCACTATTTTTCATGGTCCTTCCTTTATCATATTCATTTGTATATAATGTATACCCATTAATTACATAACCATTATAAGATAATACATAAAAACTTAGTCTTATGGATAGCCATCAAAGTTATTCTAAAATTGAATTAGAATCTCATCTAAATCCTTAAAAATATGGTCCCAAACCCATCCTATAAACTTTTTATTATTTTTATTTTATATTCATCTTTTAGACCTTGATGGATTCAAATGATAAATAATTTCTATGTGGGTTTCAACATATGGAGAAACCTCCAAATTATTGTGAAAAATGAAAAGGTGGGACTGCTCCCAATTTGTAATATTAACTATGAAAACATATCTTCCAGAAATTACTTCACCCACAAGCCTCCCAGTATGATGAGATTTTGGTAGTCCATTACTTTCCACACTAGATAGGTAGTCAGTACATAATTCAATGGATTACTCAACAATATATCACTCTACAATAAAACCCTTCTGGAAGACTTCAATTGTTGACATGCCCTTTTAAAATATTTATATACATTTCAATGGGGTACATCCATATATAGTGTACAGAACCATATTAATAAACTCATTATCACAACTTGATTGTTCTTTTGTGTGACGTAGTATGTGATGGTATCCTAAGAGCAGTTGTCACACTAAAAGGTCATAGCATTTCCCCTCTATGATGAGAACCCGAAAGTTCTACGATTCTATTCTTAAATGTATGTTCTGTAGTTGGATGATATCTTTTTATAAACACAAGTGATACAGGCTATCTGGGGTGGAGACTCATAGGACTTTGAGGAACCTTATCATGGTGTATTCCCTTGGTAATATCTAATAGGATATTATGAGAATTATACCCACCAGTGGGAAATCTAGATTTATATGTGTCACTAAATGTTCCAATATATGGGAGTGTTTATTGATACTTGGAATTTAATATTATTATTAATGATTATTATGAGTCGCGTACTATGATGTATTGATGAAAACCATGATGATAGATATTCATGGCGAGGTATGATACGTTGGGTGTATCATGATTAATATTGCATTAACAAATAATTCGAGAAAGGATTTTTCCCTTCTATTCCTTAATAGAAATTAATATTTTAGGCCCCTGGATGGAAATTATATAGCCTAAATAAATCCATGTCCATGGTGTACTATAGGTAAGTTCAATTTATAGAACGTAAAAGAAAGATACATCAAGCACATAGGTTGATGTCACCAGTATGAAACATGCTTGATTTTAGATATCGTGATAAAGGGATTATATTGCATGGTAAGCATCCATATGAGGTATTATGTCATTTTGGCATTAAATTCTTTCTCTATGGGTTCCTTTTCATGTCGCAAGACTCTAACCTTAAAATTTAGGCTACTCCGCCTAATTCCATTAATAAAGAGGCCTAGAGGGTCACACACTAAGTGTATCTAGAATCTCAGTTAAATAATATATTATTATTTATTATTTAAAAAGTTAATTAAATATTATTATTGTACATTTTTTAATAGTTATTCATTTTTTCTTGATCGTATATATTCTTTCACCAATTATTCAAGAAACTATAATGTGATTGGAATACTTAATAAATATTTATTTCCTATTTAGTGAATATTGTAATGCCCCAACCACAGAATCCAGGAGCCAGTGAAATATTACATAACATTGACATGATTACAAGGAATCAAGTTCCAAAGGACCGATCTGTTTAGTAGTCTTGGAAACAAGATACATAAATAAGTTCAACAATACAACTTGAAAAGAAAAACACTAATTTATTCCATTAGAAACATCCAAGATTCCAAGATTATTCCGACAAGTCACTCAAAACTAACTTCTTCCAATCCTGGTAAAATAAAACATGTGAAAGGGGTGAGCTCAAATGCTCATTAAGAGTAAGAAATATAGTGTAAGATAACATAAACATTAGTCATGGTGAATAATTGAAAACACATGACTTTAAAATAATAAACATGAACAGTTTATGGAAAGAATATGAGATGAGTAAATAATGCCATAATAAAACATAGTCATGGGTATTATACTAGTCAAATAACCACATGAAATATCAATATATATCTCATAAGGATGGAATGTATAATACCGGACATCATAACCACATAGTCAAGGCCTTGTACCAAGACTACAAATAAGATTTTGTCAAGGCCTTTGCCAAGATACTAGTTTGTCTCATGAGACCTACTGATGCATCGAGGAGCTATAGCGGGATCCACATGTCACTTACTAAATCCAATGCATTCCTCATATGAAAAGTTTGAAACAGAACATAAACAATCATATTAAAACTAGCATATGAAATGTCAATACTTTATCCACAAACCATGAATAGTATAAAAATAGCACATCCACAGTCAAACATAACTCATTAAATACAATATGTAAGATTGTATTGTAACAGATTAACCTCAATTGAGAATAATGAAGGATATTGACATAGATGAAAATAATCATCAAAACTATTTGAGAGAAATATTCCCCTTTATCTTGAAAACATTTAAAAGTCACACTATTTTTCAAGAAGCCGTTTAAAAATAGATTTTTGAATCAAAGTGTCCCGTACCACTTTGAGACATTTAAATGGAATTTTAATTTTAAAACATTGATGTGAATATAAATAAATCCTTAAACCATTTTTAAAACATGGACATTGATGAGAAACATTTATAAGAATAAATTTTTAAAACATTTAAAATGATATTTTAGTTAGAGTTCCTAACCAAATGAGAGACGCTTGAATGCAAATAATTGAGGTAATCAAAAATTTATAATATATTTAGAATAAAGTATTTCATTATATACTATGTCAAATGACAGTATATACACCATATAAAAGTGAATTGGGGCATAACAACAAAGAAGTCTCAAAGGAATGTAAATTGAGTTCAAATCCCTTATAAAGATAGTATCCTTAAGTAAAGGATAAATCAATGACATAATTATTTGTGAAAAATATAAATACACTCAATATTATTGTATATTAAGTGTAAATCAATCATAGTACATTCACACATATTCTTGTGAAAATAACACCAATGACTTGGATGTTTAACTCAATGAATGGAAATTTAGTTAAGATCAAGTTTATATCAATGAGTTGAGAAATTATCAATAGAGTGATTATGTGTATCAAAAGTATATCCAAACAAATGTGAGTGGAAATTACTACATAAATAATAAATAGTGATTCCATGCATAATCTTGGATTAAAATAATCAATTAAGTTTGCGTAAAGCCCACTGAGTGGAAATTGAAATTTGAAATTCCCTTACCGATTTGGTAACTAATGAAACATACAAACCATGAAAGAAATATCATACAATGAAAATGTAAATAACCATAAATTATATTATATTATACCAATAAAACAATCATGGATAGTACATACATCACACAAAAGTAAATAGTGTCCAATATAACATGAATCTCACAGGAATAAAAAGTGAGATGAAAAACCCTTACTTCGTTGCAATCAATCGAGTCATATGACAAAAAGTTAATAACCACCAAATGAATCAAAAAATACCATTAATATAAAGATAATAATGATAATATATATCAAATTTCAGTAAAAAATACACCACATCTAATAATTAAGTGGTGAACAATGGAAATCTCACAGAATTAAAAGTGAGATAAGAAACCCCTTACCTCAAGTCTGACTTGTCTTGTATGTTCCTTGTTCTTCCTGAATAATAAACTTAAGTTAATTTATAATTTATTAAGAAAATTTTTCAATTTTATTATTCCTTTTATATCACTTATTACCTTGCTATAACAATTAGTAAATTATTTGAGTTCATATTGGATATTTTATCGATGTTCAGAACTTGATTCAAAAATGAACTTGTTATAATTACAGTTTTTCCATGTTATCAAAATTCTATTATCTACAGAATGATATAAATTATTTATATATCATATATATATTATATATCTAGTATATATATCTATTTATAAAATTACATAACATTTGGAGACAAGAAATGAAATGTACCGTTCATGGAGATGGTAAGTCGTATGTACGCATGAACACTACTTTCATTTCTATTTTGTACTTTAATGGAATTAAAACATAATGATACATAGATATATTATAATTAAAGTATAATATAATATATAATATCATTAATTCTATACTTTTGTACTTCCCACATAAGGCATTAACGAGTCATGTCATTTTGAGGGGGCGGTAGTCTGCACTTCCTCAAATGAAATTATCACGTTTTACCCATAATGGAAACCATAAAATAATGATATAAATGGAAAATACAGAAGAATAAAGAAAAAATAAACATAATATATATATATGTAATATATAAATTAAGTTCCATCTTAATGTCCACCATGAGAGGCGGTAGGAGATAATCAAACAATCATCGTTTCGTGAGGCGTTAGTCTACCATCCACAAAAACAGTATGTTCTTCACCCATTAGATGGAGGTGTGTGTAAGTATAGTTTGAATTATTCTCATAAAAACATCCTAGTATATTGATGATACTGTTTTTTTTTATAAAATAAAGTAATAAAAAGTTTTTAGGGTGCTGTAAAAGTAAAATAGAACAAAATAAAACAAAATAATTTAAGGGAAAGTGTTACCTTTAATTTGGTTAACTTCCATTAGTTTGAACCAAAATAACTTATTGAAGTGCCTTATGCCTAAATTAAAGATTCTAGGAGGAAAAGTGGGATATTTAGAGATTGTTTTTTCAGGATTTGGATGAGACAAGGGGCCTGATAGGTGTGTGTAATGGGTTATAAGTGGTGTCCATTTATAAGGGGGGGAGGTGCTCTTTAGTAAAGTGTGAAAATATTATTTTATTATATAGTGATATTAGGTTTCTAAAAGTCCAAAACTAATTAAAGTAGAAGATAAGATGAATCATGGTCGAAATAAAATCATCCAATAAGAATTATACAGGTTTTGGATATTATTTTAATATTAATAATAATATTTATTTAAATCATTTATTAATGAGGTAAATACTACATCATTATTGTGTCATAAATAATTTAATTTAATTGATGTATAAAAATTATAAAAAAATTTACCATAATTTATTAAATCTTTTTATCTTTCCAATTATTATTTATAGTCTAAAAGATGACTTATATAACACTAGGTAAAAATTTATATACTAAAAGATATTTGTTAACGTCATTTTTGTCTTTACTTTATGTTACTTAAAATAAAGTGTCATTATCATTCATAAGTAGATCCATGGGGTCCCAAAATCAACCCAAGGATTCCATGGTCGACCATGACTCATCAAATAAGTTTAGGACAAGTTTTAAGGTAATTTTTTATTATTATAATATTATTTTTACCTTGAATTACCCTACTTACCTTTAATTGCAGTAAATAAAAGTCAAAAGTTACTATTTACAAAAAATTATTTTCATATTATTGAACCACATTTTACTTAATAATAAAAACCATGTATCTTGGATTTTTTAAATTCAATTCAGAAAAGCAGTAAAATTTCATTTAAATGAAAAAGTCTGATTTTTAACTACTACTTAGTGGTTTCACTATTCATCAAAAATCAAAGTTTTTTTAGAAAAATACCAACAATTCAGCTATTTGATATTCCAAATTCAAAAATGATGTCTATTTTACTAAATTAAAAACATAGAAGTTGGATTAATTAATTTAAAATTAATTCCCGTTTTCAAAACAAATAGCGTGTTTTTAAGAAACAATAACTATCAAAAGATTGACACTTATTTATGTATAATTTCAAAGTGAAATTAATTCCAATGACCAACATTGGATTAAAGGATAAAAATATAATCTAATTACACTTCAAAAAAAATTAAAATATAACCTAACTATATAAATAAATTAGATTAAAAGTCCATTTTGAATTAAAATACATTATTTCTCACTATTCAAATATTGGATTTAAAAAGGGTTAGCCATTAAAAGGTGGTAAATTTTATTTTTTTTGAAAAATACATTTTTTATCTAAAAAATTGAATTTTTTCTTATAATATGTCTAATAAACACATAATACATAAGTTAAATATATATAGAGTATATAAAATTCAAAATCCAGTTAATACTATTCATAACTGCTTTTGAACAGGTAGTTTGGTAAGTCGTGGTACGCTCAAACTCGGTGTTGCATGTAGCGCAAGCTATTGAATTTAAAGAAAATAACTTACTATGAAATATTCAGGTGTTACATTCTCCCCTCCTTCAATAAATTACGTCCTCTCAATTTGAATTTTTTCTTCAAAAATAAAAGGTTAAAAATAGAAAAATACCTTTGTGGAAAACCCACATCAGAAATTGGGTTAATAAAATTTTGTCTTAATAGGAAGGAAAAGAAGATGAAAAAGTAATCACTAAATTATGATATCAATTAAGAGAACATTAGTGGAAATTAGAGACACATAATTAGAGGAAAAAATGTAAATATACATAGTGAGTGATCGTGGTCATCAATCATAAACAAGTGTAAAATTTAGGGTCTCAAAGCCATCAGTCTATGACAATTTAAAATATCATCGGTTCAACAAAACATAAAGCATTAGGATAACACATTTTTTGTTTTAAGATCCCTTCCCTAAAGTTTAATAATTAATTTATTCATAGAATAATAAAATAAAAAAATACTTGACAAGTAGAGTTTCATCCTTTATCTAATTCTTACCACAAACTCATATTTCACTCCAAATGATGAGTATTAAAGATGGATTGGTCACACCTGAAGTGCTAGAATAAAATTATAGAGAATCAAATAATCCACAATGGATGAACTATATATTTCTCTTTTCTTTAGATATTAACCAAAACCAAAATAGTTAGTAAAAGATCAGATGATCTGCAAAAATAATAATACTTTAGAGAAAGAAATACTAATCTTAATTTCAAAAATTAAACCAACAATACCCAAAGTTCAATAAATACCATTCAATAAACTATTGTCCATAAAATCTTTTAATATAATCTAAACTAATATTGAAACCCAAAACTCAGAAGAATTTTCTTACTTGGTTTTCCAAATTAAATTATATCTCCATGTAATATTGACTACTCTTAAAGTAACATACTTAAAAATGATTAACCTAATCACATATTCTCTATGATAGGTTAATTATTTCCATAAATAACCCAAATCTCTCTAAATCCAAAATAAAAACACAAGTAAAAAAACACCTTTACTCTTCAAATTAAATCCCATAGTATTCTTTTTTCCTTAGGCATATAGTATTCCCAATAGTGTGAATGTCTTCCAAAATAACATTTATCACTTAATCACCAAATCATTTTCCCATACTAAGGATATCCATTTGATAAGACATAATATCCCAAATCAACTTATTATTGATCAATAAAATCATTTAACTAAAAATAATTAGTCACACTAACCATGGACTTCACGTAGTCCAGTGGTAGGTGATAAATCCCAATCGCACTATAGTTGTGGGTTCGATTCCTGCATCTTTGTCTGATGCGACGGTTTATCACACAGTCTACATGTTATCCTTTTTCAAAAACTATATAATTTTATAATATTCCTAAAAATTAGATAGATTACTAAAAATAACTATAACATAATTTCATCACAAATATTATCCCATACCTTGCATTTTCATTCCAAAATTTAATAACTTGTAATTTCCTAAAAATCAATGATCATATAAAACCAAATGGTTATTTATAACTATATCCATAAGAGAAAATATAATTCTTCCTCAAATATCATTTTCACATGACAAACTACAGGGTTACAAATAAAAGAGAAAAGCCTTTCAAAGTAATCCCATCAACAAAGAGCACTAATACTTTTTATACATTTCTCCATCCATTTATTTCAACATAGATTCTTCCACGACCAAGAGGATATCCTATAGAATAGGGAATTCACTTGGGTAATGTACATGTCCCCTACATTTATGGAAAATGACTATAAATAGATTCTTAGGACCATTTTTAGTTTCTTCCATAGTACTCTTCATTTTTCCTCAGAAATTCTTTACTTTATGTCCTTATTTTTCACACATAAATCATTTCTTTGTTCCATTAAGACACCTTCCTAGGTTTCTCCTTCCACATTTGTAGCATGATGGAAAATGAGCTTTCTTTTCTCCATGGTCTTCACTACTGGATCTCTTATAATTTGCTACTTTTCTCTTCCTTGTTGAGTTTGGGAATTGGTTAATATATATGTTATTGATCATATTTTTGAAAACTGATTCGATATGAACATGATATCTTCTACGCCTATCAACATTCCCTTTTATTTCTCATTTACTCCACTGTTCAAACCTTGTACATCATGCTCAAAGTTACTATGACTTCCTTGGAATCCAGCCATTGACTAAAACCATAAATCATTGTGTGAGTACTAATAGTCATAAAATCATTTGGAGAATATCATGACACCTTATTTTTAATTTAAAACTCCTTAGGATTAACCAAGGTCATTTATTCTCATTTTATTTTAAAATCCTTCAAATCGGTATGCAAAGAGAATGTAAATTATCCTAAGCATATCCCCTGGGAGTGTCATAACCAAGAGTTCAGCAAGGCCGGTTGTTGTGTACCAGGATACCCCGAGTCAAGCCCAAAACTCCTTATCAGAGTTTTCACTCCTAGGTACATTTGGGCTAGAGCCGCCTCTACCTAATTGTATCCAGATAGGGATGTAATTCTTGGAAAATACACAAAATCTCTACATTACCAAAATTCTAAGAAGTTATTCTATACTAATCCTCAAATTCTATCTTAGGGTAATGTCTCTAATCAGATTTTATCTAAATCTAGTTTCCAAGGTTTGTACTAAACTTACTCTGATACCAACTGTAATGACCCGACCCCAGAATCCAAGAGCCGGTGCATTATTACATAACATTGGAATGATTACAAGGAATCAAGTCCCAAAGTATAGATTAGTTTAGTAGTCTTGTAAACAAGATATATACATAAGTTCAACACTACAACATGAAAAGAAAAACAACGCTAGTTTATTCCATTAGAAACATCCAAGCTTCCAATATAATTCCTGAAATTCACTCATAACTAACTTATTCCTATCCTGGGAAAATGAAACATGAGAAATGGGTGAGCTCAAATACTCAGTAATAGTAAGCAATACAGTGGAAGATAATATAAACATTAGGCATGGTGAATAATTGAAAACACGTGACTTTACAAATAATAAACATGAACACTTTATGGCAGGAATATGAGCTGAGTAAATAATTCCATAATAAAACTTAGTCATGGGTAATATACTAGTCGAATAACCACATGAAATATCAATATATAATATCATAATGATGGAATGCATAATGTCAGACATCATAACCACATAGTCAAGGCCTTGTGCCAAGACTACAAATAAGATTTTGTCAAGGACTTGTGCCAAGAAACTAGCTTGTCTCATGAGAACTACCGATGCATCAAGGAGCTATATCAGGCTCCACCCATCACTTACTATGTCCAATTCATTCCTCATATGAAAAGTTTTAAACATAACATAAACATTCGAATTAAAACTAGCATACGAAATGTCAATACTTTATCTGCAAACCATGAATTGTATAAAAATAGCACATCCATGGTCAAACATAACTCATTCAATACAATATGGAATATTTTATGGTAATAGATTAACCTCAATAAAGAATAATGAAGGATATTGACATAGATGAAAATAATCATCAAAACTATTTGAGAGAAATATCCCCCTTTTTCTTGAAAACATTTAAAAGTCACACTATTTGTCAAGAATCCGTTTAAAATAGATTTTTGAATAAAAATGTCTCATACCACTATGAAATATTTAAAAGGAATTTTAATTTTAAAACATTAATTTCCATATAAATAAATCCTTAAAACCATTTTTAAAACATGTACATTAATGAGAAATATTTAGAAGAATAAATTTTTAAAACATTTAAAATGATATTTTAATTAGAGTTACTAACCAAATGAGAGACACCTGAATACAAATATTTGAGGTAATAAAAAAATTATAATATCTTGAGAATAAAGGATTTAATTATATACTATGTCAAAGTATAGTATATACACCATATAAAAGTGAATTGGTGCATAACAATAAAAAAGTCTCAAAGGAATGTAAATTAAGATAAAATCCCTTATAAATATAGTATCTTTAGGTAAAGGATAAATCAATGACATAATTATGTGTGATAAATATAAATACACTCAGTATGATTGGATATTCAGTGTAAATCAATCAGAGTACATTCACACATATTCTTGTAAAAACAACACCAATGACTTGGATGCTTAACTCAATGAATGGAAATTGAGTTAAGATCAAGTTTATATCAATGACTTGAGAAATTATCAATGGAGTGATTATGTGTATCGAAATTATATCCACAAAAGGGGAGTGTAAATTACTACATAAATAATAAATAGTGATTCCACACATAATTGTGGAGTAAAATAATCAATAAATTATATGTAAAGACCACTGAGTGGAAATTGAAATTTGAAATTCCCTTACCGATTTGGGAACTTATGAAACATATAACCCATGAAAGAAGGATCATAAAATGAATATGTAAATACCCATAAATTAATTTATATTACACCAAGAATAAAATCATGGACAGTACATATGTCACACAAAAGGAAATAGTGTCCAATATAGCATGAATATCACGGGAATAAAAAGTGAGATGAAAAACCATTAATCGTTGTAATCAATCGTGTCGTATGACAAAAAGTTAATAACCACCAAATATATCACAGAATACCATGAATATAAAGAGAATCATGATAATATATATCAAATGTCAGTACACAATACACCACATCCAATAATTAAGTGGCGAACAATGGGAATCTCACCGAATTAAAAGTGAGATAAGAAACTCCTTACCTCAAGTCCGATGTGTCTTGTATGATCCTTCTTCTTCATAAATAATAAAATTAAGTTAATTTATACTTGATTAAGAACATTTTTCAAGTTTATTATTCTTTTTATATCACTTATTACCTTGCTATAGCAATTAGTTAATTATTTGAGTTCATATTGGATATTTTATCGATGTTCGGAACTTGAGTCAAAAATTAACTTGTTATAATTAAAATTTTTCCATGTGGTCAAAATTCCATTATCTCAAGTATGATATAAATGATTCAAATATCATATATATATTATATATCCAGTATATATATCTATTTATAATAGTACATAACATTTGGAGATAAGAAATGAAATGTATCGTTCATGGAAATGGTAAGCCGTACGTACGCATGAACGATACTTTCATTTCGATTTTGTATTTTAATGGAATTAAAACATAATGATATATAAGTATATTATAATTACAGTACAATATAATATATAATATCATTAATTCCATCCTTTATACGTCCCACATAAGGCATTAACGAGTCATATCATTTTGAGGGGGCGGTAGTCCGCACTTCCTCAAATGAAATTATGGCATTTTACCCATAATGGAAACCATAAAATAATGATATAAATGGAAAATAAAGAATCATAAATAAAACATAAACATAATATATATATTATATATAAATAAATATCCATATTAATGGCCACCATGAGAGGTGGTAGGAGATAATCGAACAATCATCGTTTCGTGAGGTGTTAGTTTGTCATCCACAGAAACAGTATGTTCTTCACCCATTAGATGGAGGTGTGTGTAAGTGTAGTTTGAATCCTTATCATAACAACATCCTAGTATATTGAGGATAGTGGTTTTATTATAAATTAAAGTAATAAAAAGTGTTTAGGGGGTTGGAGAAGTAAAATAAAAGAAAATAAAACAAAAGAATTTAAGAGAAAGTGTTACCTTTAATTTGGGTAACTTCCTTTGGTTTGAACCAAAAGGACTTCTTGAAGTGCCTTCTTCATAAGGTAAGTCTTCTTGGAGGAAAAGGGGGGTCTTTAGAGATTATTTTTTTAGGTATTTGATGATACAAGGGACTTGAGATGTGTGTGGAATGGGTTAGAAGTGGTGTCCTTTTATAAGGGGGGAGGGGCTCTTTAAGAAGTGTGAAAATATTATTTTATTATATAGTGATATTCAGTTTCTAAAGGTCCAAAACTAAGTAAAGTAAAAGATAAGATGACTCATGGTTGAAATAAAATCATCCAATAAGAATTGGACAGGTTTTGGAAATTATTTTAATATTAATAATCATATTTATTTAAATCATTTATTAATAAGGTAAATACTACATCATTATTGTGTCATAAATAATTTAATTTATCTGATGTCTAGAAATTATAAAAAAAATTACCATAATGTAGGAAATCATTTTATCTTTATAATTATTATTTATAGTTTAAAAGAGGACTTATATTACCCCATGTAAAAATTGATATACTAAAAGATATTTGTTAATGTCATTTTTTTCTTTACTTTAAGTTAATTAAAATAAAGTGTCATTATCATTCTTAAGTGGCTCTATGGGGTCCCAAAATCAACCCAAGGATTCCCATGGTCAGTCATGACTCATCCAATAAGTTTATGAAAAGTGTTAAGGTAATTTTTTATTATTATAATATTCTTTTTACCTTGAATTACCCTATTTATCTTTAACTGCGGTAAATAAAAGTCAAAAGTTACTATTCACCAAAAATTATTTTCATCTTATTGAACCAAATTTTACTTACTAATAAAAACCATATATCTTGTATTTTCGAAATTCAATTTACAGAAGCAGTAAAATTCCATTTAAATGAAAAAGTCGTATTTTTAACTACTACTTAGTGGTTTCACTATTCATCAAAAAATTGAAGTTTTTTAAAAAATACCAAAAATTGATCCTAAGATATATTTGATATTTTGAATTAAAAAATTATGTCTATTTTACTAAATTAAAAACATATAAGTTGGATTAATTAATTTAAAATTAATTCATGTTGTCAAAACAAATAGCGTGTTTTTAAGAAACAATAACTATCAAAAGATTGACACTTGTTTATGTATAATTTCAAAGTGAAATTAATTTCAATGACCAACATTGGATTAAAGGGTACAAATATAATCTAATTTCACTTCAAAACCAATTTAAAATATAATCTATCCATATAAATAAATTAGATTAAAAGGTAGTTTTGAATTAAAATACATTATTTCTCACTATTCATAAAAAATGAATATTATTAGAAAAATACCAAAATTTCATCCAAAGTAAATTTTGATGTCCCAATTTTAAATAATATTTTTATTTTGTCAAAATGAACATGTAAAAGGGTCAAATATTGGATTTAAAAAGGGCTATCCATTAAAAGGTGGTAAAATCGTTTTTTTTTTTTTGAAAAATACATTTTTTATTTAAAAATTGAATTTGTTCTTATAATATGTCTAAGAAACACATAATACATAATTTAAAATTATATAGAGTATATAAAATTCAAAATCCAGTTAATACTATTCATAACCGCTTTTGAACAGCTAGTTTGGTATGTCGTGGTGCGCTCAAACTCGGTGTTGCGTGTAGCACAAGCTATTGAATTTAAAGAAAATAACTTACTATGAAATCTTAGGGTGTTAAAAATATAATATTAATCTATTTATTAGTGAATAATGCATTGATATTTATTTACTAAAAAAATTCATTATTCAAGACCCGATAAATATTATGACAGATCGGAGGACTCCGTTTAATGGCCCAGTGAGAAATGATATATATTGAATATTATTTGATTCAATAATATTTAATTTAATTCGAAAGTTAGAACATGTTGTGAAATAATATTATTTTTATTATTTTTATTATTATTATTATTATTTGACATGGGTTTCTGTCGGGATTAAATAAATAATAAAGGGAACTTGTGCAATTGTTTTATTTTAACCCTAGTGATATGTAGACCTTATTATATTATTTTCTCAAAAATTCAAATCAATTGTTTGTTTGTGCACAACATATTTGGAGAATCCACTCAATACAAAGAGATACACCTTCTACAAGAACACTCCTAAGAATGGAGATTGATCTTCCTCCACATCTCACTCTTAATTCAAGAGAGATCTAGGAGAACGATTTGGATGCAGTTCTTGATATGATCAAAGGTGGAAAACACAAGTGATAAGATCTATCGTGCTAGCACCCAGATATTCCTATAGTGATGTTCAAATATTTTTGGAACACATATGGATCACTGCTAGACGGAATATACTTTGATTATAACAACATGATGATGGAAAAATTTAGATCTGTTGTCAGATCCATCAATTAAGAAAGAATTCCAATAAGGCAATTCTTTAATTAATTAAATTAAATATAAATAATATGTGATGATAATCTCTCTATTTCTAGAATTTTATCCAATGTCTATATTCTTTGATTTAATTCCTTTTATCAAAAAGTTCAACATTGTGTAAAATCTCAGATTAATCATCGATAAGGGCTAAAATAAAAGATGGGCATGAACCATTAAATGCTTCTACTATGCCTAAAACCTACAGACCACGTAGTCAAATCTCTATAAATAAGTGACCATTATATTAAATAATTATGGTGGAAATAACATTTCCAATTCACATAATATGACTGAAATTTCCATTTCTATAGTCGGAAATTTTGTGAGGTCTATAACTTTGTTACATATAGCTTTGAAAAAGAAATTTGGCTTGCTTAATGAATGATGAACGTTATTGGGAAAAATGAAATGTAAAGCTACATGAATTATATATTTCATCAAAACATGGTATTCATGTGATTTCAAACCCATTACCTTTAAATTAGTCATTGAAATGATATTATTAATATTCTATGAGTACCTCTATATAAACTTTACATCATTAAAAAGGTTTCAAAA
This sequence comes from Viscum album, assembly GCA_963277665.1. Classification (NCBI taxonomy): domain Eukaryota; kingdom Viridiplantae; phylum Streptophyta; class Magnoliopsida; order Santalales; family Viscaceae; genus Viscum; species Viscum album. The sequence continues at coordinate 1,652,939,604 of OY728148.1, read as the reverse complement.
TGAATATATCTTCTACCTAGAAAGAGTGTACATTGATGGAGGAAGAAAAGTTCATTTTTATCCCTTCATTGGTGCTAACTCCTCCAGTATTACCATGTCACCATGTCCAACATATCCTTAATTCCATCATTTTTCTGGGTTCATTTAGTAATGTTCCAATTACACTATCACATACATTTTTTCAAATTTCAAAACATCAAGAAAATGTTTGACAAACAGAAAATTCTTGTATAGTAATTCAAAAAAAAACTTATCACCTCTTCCAACCGATTTTCATAATGTTTTTTTAAAACAATTTTCCAAAAGAAGTGTCCATAAATTTTACTTTCTCAATTAGTTGGTCGCCTATTAGTGGAGATAGTGTTTTAAATTCTTCTGAACTTCAATCGAATGATGTCGTCCAAGATTTCTATTTTTTTCATTGAGGTAGAAATATTTGATGTCATATAAACATATTCTTTGATGAATATTTCAATATAATTGATTGTCTACCTTGTTCTCAAATGGGACAACCTTGAGTTCCTTTAATTATATATCCTGGAAAATTTTTGATATGTTGGAAAGTAATTTATCATCTCATATTACATGGATATCAATGTGAAATACTCATTCCTAAAAGAATCATACAACATAACACTTGAGTCCCACAATAATTTCAAATCCTTTATGAATTGATCCAAACAAACATCAATATCATTACCTGAATGTTTTGGTCCAAGTAGAAGCATATATAACATGATGTAATTTCATTTCATGGATAACCATTTACCAACATAACGGGCCATGTACTTTGATTACTGCTTTGAAAACCAAAAGGATTCACTCTAACTATAGATAATGAAAGATGAAGGTTTCTCAGCTCATTTACAAATTCAGAATACTCATTATCAATTATCTTCCACTAAGGAGGGTCTAATGGGTGACAAATTTTTCCATATTTATTTATTATATTTTTTTGCCACATCAATTGACTTGTATTCTCCTCATGTCCATATAGTATAATAACCCTTGTAATGATTGAAAAGTACAATAAAAATTTCGTAGGACCTGATTCACCTTTCTTATATCAAGAAGCACCACACTTTGGGAATTATTTTATTTTTATTCAATATGAAATAGTATACACCCATTTGGGTAGGCATTTATTCTCTTAAAGATCATAACCATCGAATGTAGCACTCATTTGGTGTCATATATTCAGTTAGGGATCTCATTATCGTTTGGGAGCATTTCATTCAAGGGAGAAAGTAGTTCAGTAAAACTGGCATCACTCTATCAATTGCCTACTTTCAAATTATATGAATTTATTATGGTTGAAAATGTTTTATATTTAGTACAACCAACATACAATAGAATCTGTCCACAACTCTTTAAATTCTCAAAAAAAAATTGGACAATAATGAAGTTTGTATTCAACGTTCCTTTTCATTTCCTCAATATGATCTTAATCAACATTCACACTTGTATTCACTTCCTCGATATGGTCTTCTTCATTTTCCACAATTTTAATCATATCATATGGTCCAAAAAATGTAGTGTTATCCCAGTCACTATCTACATTCAATTTTTCCAAATTTTTATTCAAACATTTATAACTTCGGTCAATTTTATGACAGATCAAGTGTTCTTCCAATTTTTCTAGACTAATTAGTCTTGAATAATAACAGCATAAACACGAACAAAGGATTTGATAAGGTTCATATGCATGATATTTTGAAAACTTTATGAACTCTTTTACTCTATCTTCATACTCTTTTATCATAGAATCCATCCATTCTTTATTCATATTCATCCTATTTTATTCGTTAATTTTAATATTTAACAAAACAAATACTCAAAATGTGTTCAATTGAATATGGATCTCATGAATTTCTTGATATAAAAATGAATTGTTTAAAATGGTTAATCATCCCACATGATTAAAATAAAAACTTATTTAAGGAAATTTATAAATACATATATTGAATTTAATAATTAAAAAAAGATATATTATTTATAAACCCTTTTTATATTAGAAAATACAGCTATTGAAAAATGGTTTATCATCCCACATGATCAAAAAACTTATTGAAGGAAATTTATAATTATAATGGAGGATATTTCACTTTTAAAAACTATTTTCACTTTATATTTTTAATGATAAAAACGATTTTTGTATGAGTATAAATGAAGTACAAAATCACATTTACATTATAAAAAACCAATGAAATATAACTATTGAATGTAATAATGCAAATATAAAAAAAATAAAAGAAACATTATTTTAAAAACCTTTTCATAATAGAAAATAAATCTATTGAATATAATAATGGTTTCACAAATAAAAAAATAAATTATTATATTTTTTAAAATATTTTCAACACATACATTGAATTTAAAAAAGTATAATAGTATTAAACTATTGATAAATTGAAAAAAAAAATATATGTATAAAAGTTTAAATTAAAAATTTATATATATTTATATTAGTATATAAAATTATAGACATATATAGAAGTATAAAATTATATATAATTTTTAAAATAATATATATTTTAAAGAAATATACATAATTTATAAATTTATATAAATTTATAAAACAATATAAAAGTACATATATGTTATAAAAGCATACATAATTTATAGAAGTATATAGTTTTAAAAATTTATAAATGTATAAAATTATAATATAAAAGTATAAAATTATTCTATTTTAGTCCATTCATGAAAATATTGGTCTTGATTTTATGGTTAATAAAAAACTCTAGGTCTACCTTGAGTGTCTCAAGAGATATACCCTTGGATTTAGTGAAACACAATTTTCAAGATATCTTGATAATCCTATAGAAACCCCACTCATGTTACTCAGGTAAATGATCAAATGAATGGAACCACATCATCAATGAAATAAAAATAATAAATAAAATAAATTTTACAAGGATCCCACTCACATTAAGCATAAATAATAACTCACTCACACCTCTAACACTCTCATATGAAATAGGAACTTTATATCCATTTCCCAATCATCACATACATCAATCACCACCCATAAATGGAAATAATCATAAGGGGAAATAAGTGGGTCTCATACAACCACATTTTTTAAAGAATATTTAAAATGTCTAAATATGCCTTTTAGAAACCCACCAAGAGGCTAATTCCCTGTATAATAACTTCAAATCATTTATAATACATTTCTTAAAACATTACACTTAAACCACCCTTAAAATAAATTTATAAATTAGTCTACCTTTATAAAATCACTTGAATGATTAAAATGTTGTGTTAATTGTCTTATCCAATAAAATAAAAAAGGTCAAAAAATGATAAACCCCACATTTTATTTTAAAGAAATGTTGATATATTTTATAAATTCATGGAATTTCAAGTATTTCTTAAAATAAAAAGTAAAAATATTGTGACTATTTATAATTAACTTTGATGAACAAAATAACTTATAAAATAATAGAATTTCTTTATAAAGATAATTTGTGCAATTTCTCAAACCCGTGGACTGTATGGTTTATTAAAAAATATTTTTAACAAGGTCCACAATTGAGAAGCCCTTGGAATCGAAATAAAAATCATATAAAACATTATTTACCTTTACAATAAAACATAAACACATTTAATTCTACTATTTGATATTAAAAAACATAGAGTTAAACATGACAACAATCATTGTTCTCAAATAAATAGTAGATACATGGGGTAACCTATCACAAATCAATGGATAATGGTCCGTAAATTAAAATATCAGATGAAATGTGCACAAAAAATTAATCAAATTCCCTAGAAAAAAAATCACAAGAAAAAAGGGCCAACCCTTACCCCTGACTTCAGCCACGAATTGGCATGGTGATGGGGAAGACACTAAGGGGGTAAATCTAGTCCGAACAAAACAACACTAAATTGAAATGGGGTGTCTCACACACTTTTTTTTGAGTAAGAACAAGAAAAATGAACCATTAAAAGAATCAATTGAGAAATAAACAAAAAAAATATTCGAAAATCATAGCTTTAGTTTTGAGGGGCTTGATTCATCGAAAATGTTGCAGAAATGGAGTTCATCAAGGCGGCATAGGGGAAGGGCAGTGGAGCGGCAGCGCAGCTACAGTGTGGAAGAGTGGTGGTGTGAAGGAATTGCAGTTGGGAGAGAGTTTCGGAGTGAAAAAAGTGGGGTTCGGTAAGAGCGACGATGTGGCGGGGTGGTGGCAGTGCGGTTGGGAAAGGTTAGAGAAGCAATGGTAGCGGGGTTCGATTAGAGTAGTGGCGGGACAGTAGTCGGCTTCCACGAGATCTTGAAGGTGTGCAAGAGAAGATATCTGGTTAGTGTTCTTTTAAAAGAAGGGAAATGATTTTATCAACACATTCCAAAAAGCCCTGATAAATGATAGTTTTATCAGTGCTAAAATAAAAAACACTGATAAAACTGACCTTTATCATCGCTTTTTTAGCGCTGATAAAATGTTTCTTTATTAGAACTAACATTGTAGCACTAATAAAGAATAGTATTATCAGTTCTTTTTTAGTGCTGATAGAGGTATATCTTTATCATCACTAAAAAAGTACTGATAAGGATCTAATGTTAATAATTTATTTATACTATTATATATATTTAAAAAATTATATATATAATAAATATATATTTATTTATTTATGGTTATAACTATGAATACACATATATATATATATATATTTATAATTATATATATAATAAATATTTTTATAAATATTTTTATATAATTATATAATTATATATAATTATAAATTTAAAAATATAATAAATATATTTATTATAATTTTATTATTATAAATTAATAAATATTTATTTATGTTATTATACCCATAAAGTGTGAACAATGAATAAAATTCATCACTCTATAAATCTATTAAAGAAAAAAACATAAACCTAAATACATGAGAGTTGCATGGTACAAGTGACCAATAAATTACCAAAACAAAAAGACAAAGCACAAGTCATCTTTTTGTTGTCTACCCCTTCCACGATATCCCCTGTGACCTCTTGGTTGACATCCTCTCTTACAATGCTTCAGATTTTTATACTCCCCACCTTGATCATTCGTGTCTGAGGGTTCACCCACATCATCATCACTTTTCCCACCAATACGATCATTTTTTATCACAACATCCGTATGATCATCCACTAGAAGTATTCCTTCCAAAAAAACCTCATTTGAAGACTACCCACCATGATGTTGTAAATCCTCTATGCCATCTCGTTAAATCATCAAAGGAATAGTGGATACATCAGAAACAGAAGATGTTATGACTATGATACATTTCCTCTCATGGATCTCTGTGTAGATCATATCAAATTCTGGGAAATTAATAGAGTCTAACATCATAAAGACATTTCGATGCTCAGCACAAGTGGTGGGAGTCTCATCAACTTAAGAACCCATCACAACATCCTTCCCTAATTCAGTATCACATAAAACAAGAGTGATTGCAGATACATCCAGCACAATTTCAGAGTTTTGAGAGATGGAAGTAGCCTCACGCTGAAAACCCTCCATAGCAGTTGCCTCTACCTCTGAAGCTAAGGGAGAAGTGACTGTAGGAACATCCAGCACATGAGGAATAGAAGCATTTTCATGTTGTTTTCTAATATTACCAGAATGAAAAGAAATCCCTTTGGACAAGGGACCACTTTCTAGATTATCTTTAGATATCAAATGATCATCCAACACATGAATATGATAAATAAAAGCAATCTCACACTAATTCTTAAACTTCCCAGCCAGGAGACCACTGTCAAGCTTACCTTTAGATAGAAAATGATCCTCTAATAAATATTTGTATATATTTATAAATTTTTTTATATATTTATATAATTATATATATTTATAAAATTATAAATATAATAAATATATTTATTATAATTTTATATTTATTTAAATATATATTTATTTATATTTATAATTATAAATAAATATTTTTATAAATATTTTTATATAATTAAAATATATTTATATCTATATATTTATTAATATATAAATATATATATATATATATATTTATAAAATATATTTATTATAATTTTATAATTATTTAAATATATATATTTATTTATAATTATAATTATTAATAAATATATTTATAAATATTTATATATAATTATAAATATATATATTTATATTTATAAACTAATAATAGATGTATTTATTATAATTTTATAATTGTTCATATATATAGTTATAATTATAATTATAAATAAATATATTTTAAAATATTTTTATATATTTAAGATGGTATAATTATAAATATAATAAATATATTTATTATTTAAATATATTTATTGTAATTTTATAAGTATTTATGGGAACATAATAATTTAATGGGTATAACATAAACGAATCAGACCTAATAAGGTATAGATTATAACAAATGAGTCGTCACATATATATGGAAAGCATGATTAATAATGGAGTCAATGTATAAATGAATATTCACGAGTCATGAATACATAACATATGCATGTGTCATCATAATATATGTAATATTAATATTTGGAACATATAAACCCACAATCATGTCCCCAAATAAACTTACAATCATATAATATCAATCATACGTACTCACACATCAATATATAAACACAAAAAATGTCAATCACATCCATGAATATCATCATTATCTCTTAATATATATATTTATTAACCAAATTCATTGGAGACAAATATTTATTTAAATATATATTTATTTATGTAATTATAATTATAAATAAATATATTTAAAAAGTATTTATATAAAATTATAAATATAATAAATATATTTATTATTTAAAGAGATTATTATAATTTTATAATTATTTAAATAAATAAATTTATTTATTTATTTAAAATCTTATAAATACTTTTTTTAAACATTATATATATTTTTTAACTATTAAAAATATATATTAATTATAAACATGAATTTTTTAAATAATTTATATAAATAAATATTGTTTTTTAATATAAATATAATAATTTTATGTATATTAATAATTTTTTTATTAAAAACCTTTATCAGTTCTTTTTTAACACTGATAAAAGTGAGGATTTTATCAGGGCTTTCTGCTTAGCACTGATAAAATTCGGCGCATCCCTTTCCCAGATCTGTAGTTGTGTCATTATAGTATTACTAACATAAAAATCGTTTTCTTATACATGTGGATTCTTTTGCTTGAGTTGGGGTGGTTTTTTCAGCAACTGATATGATGATTGGGCTTTTTTGAGAGGGGGTCGGGTACCAAAGAAAATGAAACCATTGGGGTTTTTGAATTTTTGTGATAGCACTTGCTAATGTAATTATAAAAAACAATGGTTGACATGTGTATAATATAGTGGGTTTTTCCTTGTATTTGTGATGTAATTTTTATTTCAATTAAATTATGAATTTTTCATATACATGTGTATTTGGTGTCGTGGTGTGATGTAATTTTAACATCACACAATAGCTGGTCAGCATTAATCATCACTACTTTTAACACTGATAAAGGGGGTCCTTTATCAGTGCTGATAAAATGTATCCTTTATCAATGATTTTTTTAATGCTTATAAAGGACCCCTTTTATCAACGCATTTTTAGCTTCGATAAAAGTGGACCATTTTTAATAGTTCTTAGATCAACATAATTTTTTAATGCTAATAATGACTTTATCTAGCGCTTTTAAAAACAACTTATGTAACAGTATATATTTTATTAAAAATTTATTTACATTAATATTTTATACCTTATAATTATTTTAGTTTCTATAATTTTATGCATGGGTTTTATTTTCATATTTTTTATGTTTTTTATATGCACATTTCATTATTATTGAAGTTACATTATCATAGTATTGTTAGAAAATAAGTAGGAAGAAAGAGAAGATAGATAGAACCTTGATGCGTGAATTGAATTCACTATCCAAAAAGGTTTGATCCACCCCCATGTTGATGGTGTAGGGTTCTCAATGGAAGTATCCCTCGAGGATTTCACCAAGGTTTGGGGAAAATCAAACACCAATTTCCCATTTCCCCATTGTACCGATGTTGGGAGAACTCTAGATAATTTCATGGATTGAAAAATTAATTAACCCATAAGCAATCTCATCCTCGCTTATTTATAAATCAAAATCGGTGTGAATTGCACCAGTTTAGTCAAAGAACACATTGGTTCGACCAAAATAAAAAAATTCTTGGTGAGGGACACTCTGATTCAATCTCACCATTTCAGTCAAATAACACATTGGTTCAACCGAAACGGCACAACTCTTAGTGAGGGACACACCGGTTCAAATTAAAAAAACACTCTATTAATTTTAATAAATAATTTAAATATTTCATAAAAATAAAATATTTTGAATAAAATTATAACAATCCCAAACTTTTATTCATAAATATTAATTCTATAGATCACAAGTGAGTCATTATACATAATAAAGGTATCTTTTGATTTAAACCTTTACTTAGTATAAATATCTCAAAGTTTATCATATTTATAAGTTTTCAAAACATTAAACATATTAAACTTTAAGATAAACTAGAGATAACATACATACAATGAAATTTTCATCAAACATCTCATTTTTTAGCACTTTTATGTCCATGTCCTTATATCCTTTTCATTAACTTTGGTAAGAAGCGGCACCACTTCTAAGTTCACATAGGAAAAATATTACAATGTGATTCCGTTATTAGAGAACATAACTCATTGAGTCTTAATATATTTTTTTTTTGATTTTATAACTCAACCTCTAGTTATAACAGATGATATTGACACCAAAAAAGTTGGGGCAATAATTATCAATATTAAAAATCTTCTGTGTAACATGTTTTTACCAATTAAACACTTTTATTAGGATCTACCTAAATAAAGTGTTAGATTTCCATTACAAAAATGATTCATTCTATGGGGTTTAACCCCATTTATTTATTAGTTGTATGAATAATCTCTCTTGATATATATTTTGTAAATGGATCCACAAGGTATTTACACGATCTCACATAAACAATTGTTATGGTACCATCTTTCAATAATTGTTTCACATAATCATGTCTCAAAGTTATATGTCTAGACTTTCCATTGTACATGAAACTATATTCCCTTGATAATGTTGTTTCACTATCTCAAATGATAGATATAGGAGGCATCAGACTAGGCCATAATATAATATCCAATAATATATTCCTAATTCATTCATCTTCCTTTTCACGTGTCGTTAAGGGGATAAACTCTGACTCCATGGTCGAATGTGAAATAAATGTTTGATTCTTTCTCGCCCAAGAAACATCACAAACTCCAAGAGTAAACAACCATCTAGAAGTGTATTGTTTATCACTAATACTGGTAATCCAACTTGAATCAGTGTATCCTTCTAATACAGCTAGATAATCATTATATTATAAACTTAAATCTTTTGTCTTCCTTAAGTATCCAAAAAATCTCATTATACATCTCCAATTATCCTCATTATGATTACTATTATATCTACTCATTTTACATATTGAAAAAGAATTATTAGGTCTATTGGAATTCATCACATATATTAAATAACCAATTACACTAGAATAATCAACTTGTTCTACAGCTCTACTCATATTTAAAAAAAGTTTAACAATAGAATAAAATAGAGTATTGGCATCCTTGAAACCAAGATAATAAAATTTATTTAACATTTTTTTATGTAATGAGACTTACTTAAAGAATAACCCCCACAATGTTTTCTAACTTTAATACCTATAATTGTATCAACTATTCCAAGGTCCTTCGTTTTAAACATATAAGATAAGTAATTCTTTGTCTCAATAACTCCAATCATATTGGTTCCAAAAATTAACATATCATCCACATATAGACACATAATAACTCCATATTTTTTGTAAACATTGAATAAACACATTTATCAGAATTATTATGGGAAAATCCATTTGATAAAATAATATAATCAAATTTCTCATGTCATTACTTTAGAGATTTTTTAAGACCATAAAGATATGTAACTAGTTTACATACCTTGTTTTCATTACCGAGTAAAACAAACCATTCTGGTTGTTCCATGTAAATATCTTCATTTAAATATCCATTTTAAAAAATAGTTTTCACATCAATTTGATGAACATACAAATTATTAATTGAATCTAAATCAAATAATATCCTTATTTAAGTAATTCAAGATACAGGGGAATAACTATCAAAATAATCAATCCTATATTTTTTCTGAAAACTTTGGCAACCAATCTATATTTAAAAGCTTGAATGTTACCATTAGAATCATATTTATTTTTGAAAACCCATTTACTGTCAATAGGCTATGAACCTATTGGTAAATCCATAATGACCCAAGTATTATTCCCCGTAATGGAATCTATTTCATAATTAATTACTTATTTCCAAAAATCAACATCTCTAGAAGTCATATCCTCTTTATAAGTCTTTGGGTCATCTTCTGTAGTCAATAACATAGGATACTTATTTAGAATATGATTATTTTGATCTCCTTCAACAACAAAAATTATGAAATTAGGAGAAATATAATCTGGATGTAGATGTTTCTCCTTCCTAATTCTTTTACTCTATTTAGGTTCAACTTGAGAATCGTCATTATTATCTACTATTGTATTTTAACTAGATGGAATACATTATTTATGGGTATTAGGAATAACTTCCTCCACATAATCATTATAAAACTTCTTTTAAAACAACTCTATAACTCTTGATTCAATAATTATATTAGCTCCTAAATCCATAATTCTATATGCTTTCCTATTTTCTGCATATCAAAAAAAACACCATTAATTACTCTATGGCCTATTTTAGTTCTTTTAGGATCAGGAAATCTATAGTAAGCTAAACACCCCCACACTTTGAGATAATAAAGATAAGGTCTTCTACCTCTCCAAATTTTATAAGGGGATAACCTAGTTTTCCTTGAGGTAATATTATTATTAATATGACATGTAGTCAATAAAGATTCACCCCATAATTTCAATGGTAATTTAGATTTAGTAATGATGAAATTTACCATTTCAACTAAAGAGGGGTTTTTTCTTTCAACTAACACATTTTTTGAGGTGTGTAAGGATCATTTCGTTGGTGAATTATACCATTTAATTTCTTCATAGAACTCATTAAACTCATTCATAAAGTATTCACCACCTCTATCTATGAGTAATAATTTAATATTTTTATTTAATTGGTTTTCAACTTCTTATTTATACTTATTAAACACATTAAAGGATTCATCCTTTTTTTAAAAAGATAAACATGTAAATATCTACTGCAATCATCAAAAAAAGTAATAAAATATCTTTTTCCTCTATGAGTTAATAATCCATTTAATTCAAAAAAAATTAGAATTCACTAAATCTAATATATCAGTATTTCTTTCAACACTATGAAAAAGGATTCTTAACTATTTTAGATTCTACACATGTTTCACATTTATCAAAATCATTTCAAAAGTTAATCAAGTTTAACTTCTTCATTACTTTTAATGAATTATAATTAACATGTCCCCGACGATTTGATAATGTGTTGAGGATATTTCCTCAACACAAAACTTCATCATCTTCTCATTTCTTAACCATTGCCCGAATCTTCTCAACTTGAATCACATCAAAGGTTGTGTTATCAGAAATTGAAGTGGGCTCCTTGGGAATGGGAGGGAGATTTGGTTCCATAATTTAATAAATCATTAATAACGTAAGAAGAAACATCATCTTTCCCTTTTACCAGGAGAAGTTGTTTTCATCGAAATGTTCAAGTTTTACCATGTCTTGGTTCATGACTTTGAGAGATTCAGAAACTGTCTACAAGGTTTTTCCTTTGGTTCAAACCCCATCCATTGTTAGAAATTAAGTTGGTAGAAAAAGAATTTAGATAGAACCTTAATGCATGAATCGAATTCACTGTCAAAAAGGGTTTGATCCACCCCCACATTGAGGGTGTAGGTTTATCAGTGGAAGTATCCCTCGATGATTTCACCAAGTTTTTAAGAAAATCGAACACTAATTTTTGATTTTCCCACTACATCGATATTGGGATAACTCTGGATAATTTCTTGGATTGAAAAATTAATTAACCCATAAGTGATCTCATCGTCACTTATTTATAAATCAGAATCAGTGAAAATTATACCAGTTTGGTCAAATAACACATTGGTTCGACCAAAACAAGACAACTCTTGGTGAGGTACACACATGTTCAATCATTTCACTTAGGTCAAAGAACACATTAGTTCAACCGAAACGACACAACTCTTGGTGAGGAACACACCGGTTCAAATTTAAAAAAACACTCTATTTATTTTAATAAATAATTTAAATATTTTATAACAATAAAATATTTTTGAATAAAATTATAACAAGTGTTTTAAAATTTGATCTTTATAGAGTTTGAGGTTTTATCTCTATAAGGATTCATGATATTGAAGTTCCATATTAATGGGATTCACCACACTAATTATTAAAAATTTAGAGATAATGGATAATTTTACATGATTAAAAGGTTCCCAAATTGTCATATTTAATGTTGATTATATATATAAATATATGATCCATTGTAAAAATGATATAAAGTTGTGTGGACATATATTTATATATATATGGTATTTATTTGTGTGGATTTAATTTTCATCCTTGGAAATTTAATAAATTGAAAAGAAAGATAAAAAAATTAATGAGATATTAAGATAAATCAAATTAAAGATTCATGGATGATAAACATGTTCTTTTTATGTTTCATCTTTTATAGATGAAACAATAAGAGATAAATATCTTTTTTACAAAGCCAAATATGGCTTATAATTAAAAACATATAAAGAATAAATAACATAATTCAATTTTAAGAAAATTCAAATCATACATTCATCAATCTCAAAAAATCCTTTATTAATTAAGGTGTTGAGGTGGAAAAAATATTATAAAAGAGTCTTTCAAATATATAGATAAATATTCATAGAATAATAAATAAAATAGACTTTATTTTTTAATAGGGATTCTCTATGATATGAGAGAAACACGTATTTATAAAAATTTAAAAAGATGATATTGTAATTCAATTTGAAAATATCTTATTTCATAAAAATGTTTATTTATTCATTTTTTTGCATTTAAAACTGAAAAGAGATTTTAGGTTACCATTTTTGTTACTTTTTTTGTTCAAGAAGTAATTAAATAATGTGACTAAATATAATTCAATAATAATAAAAAACATACATTTAATAGTTTGGATTCCTAGTCCAATATGATTCGGTAGGACTAGTTGTACAAATTTTAGGCTTGTGTCATGGCATGCCTGTTTTCCTGTACTGGAAGGTCAAGGGAGAATGACAATGGGAAATCAATGAAAGTTTATTCTAGTTAATATTCCTTTATGTGAAATTAAATTATTGTTTATATTCCCTCGTATTATTCTCCTATGAGGAGGACATGTTCCCAATGTCATCGATCACCCCATCGAATAACATTACTTGTAGTGATGGTTCTATATTTTCATCATTAAATCCCATTGTCTGACTCAGTAACCTCCTATATAAAATGAAAGAAGCCTCCCCTTCCACATTCCAAAACATGGTGCCCTCATTTTTCTTATGATTTCTAGAATTTCCCTTTCCTGGAGTACAATAGTCAAGGACGCAGAGCAGAAGCAGCCTGAGAAGGACTTCAGATGGGATTCCCAAGACCCATTTGGTTCCCTCTCTCCCTTAAATTTCTCAAAAAGTTTTGTTCTCTTATATTGTTTCTTTGATTATGTTCAACCTAACATTTCTTGAGAAATGTTCTCAGCTTAGATCGATGGGATCGAAGGACGTGAGAATTAAATTGTTTTATTGAAAGATCTATCACTCAGATCTTCATAGTATCAAGAAAAATTGGCATAATTCTACCTATTATATGGTTCCCAATAAATATTTTATAGAATAAACTTTAATTTTTTCTGTTGATCACCAGCAAGTTTCCCTATCATATAGAATGGTTGGGTAAAGAAAATTAGATCTCCAAATTTTATGGAAGTTATAATCTAAAACTTATTATAGACTTTTAGTCGGTCAGTAATAGTTTTTTTATTATAAAAATTAATAATTCAGACACCATTCCTTTGTTAATTAATTCTAGTTCCTTTATAGTGCTGATGTTTTCATGTTTTTCGACCCATTGACTAATCAGATGTTTCTGAGCCAAATTATTTCCCAATGAATCATTTTCAAATTTGTTTTCAGTCCTAGTTACTACACATATTATGAATGTATAATACTAGTTTATTTCATTTTAAAATTTGTTTTTCAACTTTTAATAGTCATATTATCAACTGTTTTCAACTTTGAATGATTAGATAACATTTTTTAATCCTAGTTACTGCAAAGTGCAGCTATTTTCAATATTGTTCTTTGGGTTTTTAGTTTATTATATTGTTTTTAAATTTTAATAATCATATTATCATCTATTTTCATTTTTTTTGTTCCATGCAGGCATGTTATTTTTGGCATAGTGAAAGAGGTTGGAAATATGGTGGAGAAGTTTAAAGTAAAAGACATGGTTGGGGTGGGATGTATGGTCGAATATTTCCATTTCTACTATAACTATCATGAAAATTTGTAGAATTATTTTCCTAAGGTGATAATCACATATAATGATACCTACTATGATATAACCCCCATGTATGGAGGATATTCCAATTTCATGGTCACAGATAACCACTTTGTGGTTCGAATTCCAGATAATCTTTCTCTGGAATCTGTAGCCCCTCTATTGTGAACTGGGATTATAGTTTATAGTCCACTAAAACACTACAGACCCACCAATCCATAGATTCATGTGGGTGTGGTTGGGATGGGTGGTTTGGGTCATGATGTGGTGAAGTTTTCCAAGGCGTTTGGGCTTAAGGTGACAGTGATAAGCACATTGACGAGGAAGGAGGAGGTCGTGGAGAATCTTGGCGTAGACTCATTTCTGCTGAGTAGTGACCCAGTTCATATGTAAGTCAGTATGGGGATGATGGACAACATAATTGATACAGTGTCTTCAAATCATACAGTTGTGCCACTGATGATCTTGTTGAAAGTGTATGGGAAGCTATTGATGGTGGGAGTGTCGGAGAAGCCACTGGAGGTGGATGAATTTTCTATGATATTAGGTAAATTTCATTTTATTAACTTCATGTTAAAACATGTATATATACAAGGCTATTGAAGATGGTGGTGATGATTATGAATGAAGGTTTTATGAGGTAGCGACATTTGAGTGATGAAGGAGATGTGGGAAATGCTAGATTTTATGGCAGAGAAAAAGGCGATGATAGATGTCAAGGTGATTCCAATGGGGTATGTAAACATGGTGATGGAAAGGTTGGTGAAGGAAGATGTTTGATACTGATTCTTCATCGACATTTCCAATACTTTTACAATTTTCTAACTCAAGTTTCTAGTGTATGGTTTGATAGGGAAGGAGATTTTAGGCTTTGGTTTTATCATTTTGATTATTCTGTAATTGTTGATGAAGATGGGAATAAGAATAATACTATCATGAATGAGAATTTTTTATGTTTTTTCCTTATAACATCTAGATGGCTTGTTATCACATTTTCAAAGTGATATCATTTTACCCTTATATGTTATTTTTTTCCATTCTATTTTCAGATTTAGGGAAAATTATGAACATGAAAAAATATGTGAACATGAAAAACTTTTTGTTTAAAGCTTATTGAATTCATACGAGTTCACTAGCTACATATTAACCAACATTAATGGTGCTACAATTGGGATTTTTGAAGATGACTTTTGGTACAATAGTGAGTAAGTTATATCAAAAAATACATGCATTGGTAACCACAACAGGAAAGTGAATGAAGTGTTTCTCTAATGGTAGCTAGAATTTTTAGACTATTGAATATTAGAAATAAAAAATCAACTTTATAACCATGGGAAGAAGGGATGAATTTAGAATTCTTGACATAAGTTGAGTGCTAAAAGTAACTTTAAAATAAATTTCAAAAATACTTTTGATAATGGTAAAGTATTATTCAATAAAACAATAACAATTTTTAAATGTATACATAGGGTTTTTGATGCATGGATAATGGACCATAGGACTACATGAAACATGAAATCCAGAATAAAATGATTTGGTTTTTCTTTTTTTATTTTTGTTTTGATCTACATTTTGGGTTGAGGATAAGATTACTCACTTAAACTTACATTATTGAGGAATACAGGTCACAAATATCATTCTCCTAGTATTTTTTTAATATATTAAACAAACTATTTTTTGATTGAGTGAGAACCTTAAAAATTTATAGATATTGAATACTAAAAACCACACCAAAAACCACTATAGAAAAAACACCAACAAATGAAAAAATTTAAAACATTAAAAAATAAAACACCACAAATATGAAATTCCAAATTCAAACAATCCCAAATTTGTACCACCTCGAGTTGAAAACCTTGACACGCCATCACATCATTGACATCACCGAGAAACAATGAGAGTAGTCCTTCGGAAGACCAGATAATGGTCACCCCTAAAATAGAGCCACTATAAACATAAGGCCTCACCCAAGCACATCATCATCGACATCATCACCACTAGAACTACATTCTCCAGTATGAAATCCTCATCAGATCATAACCCATCACACACTAAACCGAAAATCACTAGTAAAATGATTAAATCACCTTCGCACTAAAACTGAAGCACCTGGAAACACAACCACCACCACCAAATCTCATCTCATAGCCCTTCCAAATGCCTCCATCTCACAACATCGCTCCTCAGAAGATTTATAAAGAGACAAAACACATCTTCTCTAGAGAAACACCATTGATTGTAACTAGCACAAAACTACCCTAAAAGTAGATTAGAATGAAAAAAACCAAGGACTTGTACAGGGGAAACCCAAAACGGGAACATTGGGAGGTGAGAAAAGAAGAAGTTAGTAAAGGGGATATGAAAGAAAAATAGGGGTAAAAATTCCACAGATGAACCCACACACACCAAAGGAAACACACCAAAGTAGAGGACCAACACCCACACTCAGAAACCAAGGAGAGGCACTGATAGAGCTCTTCCTTTATGTGAATCCATATTGAAGTTCCAAAGGATCGAATAATAGCTAAGAAGGGGGGTTGAATCATTTGTTCACTTTTTATAAGTTTCTAAACAATTATAAACTTAACCACTAAAACTTATTAATATTTATTTCCTTATAAACTTTTAGTAAATACTCGTGCATGAAGGAATAAAAAATAAAGTAAAGCACCAAATATTTACAAGGATCATCCTCAGTGTGAGAACCTACATCCTTTCCATAGACAGTCTCACTAGTCTATAGAAAACCACTATTATGATGAAGTGAATATAACTTATGTCGATACACACCTTTTATCTCCCGATAGGAAAGATTATACCGGATCCTGTCAATTTACAATGTTTTCTTGTAAAATAATTGATCCAAACAAAATAATAAAGACTCTGTTAAAACTTATCCACAATTTCTCAATTTGAATCCTCAGTCTAATTTGGTTGGATCTAATTTTCTCAATCTGATGAGTCTAGATCTAATTATATCAATACAATCATTCTGGATCTGATTCTCTCAATATGATGAGCCTGGATATGATTCTCTCAATGTGATGCACTCAATACGATAAACTCATTCTCAATATTGAAAACTCAAACTCTGATCAAATTCTCAATATGAACTTATTAAGTCCGATTGACTCAATCTAATTGACTGAATATGATCTTCTCAATACTATTTTATTCAATCTGATAAACAAGCATTCAACTATCTGATCCTCCTCACAAGATCTTTGTCCGACAATGACATTCACTTGATTATTTTAGCACTCAGCCTTTTCCTCTTGCATAAAACATTTACACTAGGTAAATTATCTGAGCCAGTATTTATAGGTGACACAAAAAACAAAAGCATGAAACTTTAAAACATTCCCTACTTCCTCAAATTTCAAAAACATTAAAATTATATTGTATTTAAAACTTCAACTTTTACTTCTTCAAAACTTCTTATATTTCTCTAAGATTTATGAAAATTTGAATTTCAACTTCAACCTCCTCAAATCTTCATAAAACTTCTAGAATTTTTTTGGGACTTTTTCTTAATTATTTTAATACAATTTGTGTTTATTTATCAGTGAATATGATTATAGTTTCTTTTTTGGTGAATCTGAATTCTATTTCTTTATTAGTAATCCAATTTATATTTCTTTCTTAGTGAATCTAATTTTTGTTTCTTTAATGAATACAAATTTTGTTTCTTTCTCAGTGAATCTGAATTCTCTTTCTTTCTCTGTGAATCTGAATTCTGTATCCTTCTCAGTAAATCTAAATTTAGTATCCTTCTCAGTAAATATGATTTTTGTATCCTTCTAATTATTATGTTATTCCCATGACTATGGAATTACCATTACGATGGATATACCATTATTATGTAATCTTCAGAGTGGAAATTTGAAATTATTCAAACCTCTACACCATTTCTCTAAAATCTTTTATCATGAAAGTTTTCATGATTTGTGAGAATTTTATGATTAGCAAAGCATCGTCTAAATTAGTTTATAAAGTATGAAAGATTTATAACTTCTGACTTCATAATCTTATTTCAAAACTCTTCAGCAACAATACAACTTTTTTCCACATCAACTTCTTTCTTTATCTGATTAAGAAAAAGGAAAACATCCCGAAAACAACAATTTCTACCTCTAACTCTTTCGGTTCTGATGATATAAATATGATATAGATGGATCTGATTCTTTCAGAAACCTTTTACTTTCTTACAAAATCTCATTATGATGGACTGGATCCAATTCCTAGATAAAAAAACATTATTATTTAAAAAAATTATTTATAAAAAAATACAAAATCTTTGTTTAAAAAAATTTAACCACAATGGTTATTCAATCTACCCCTTTAGATTTATTGAAAACCGTCATTAACAACTTCTCAAATCTCATAATTTTTTCACAAATCCACTTTTGAAATTTATCAAAACATAGCATTTCTCAAGAGAGAATTTCCTAACACAACAATATTGGATAAAGTAATTTTTTTAAGTAATTTAATCCCTCGGTGGTAAAAAAAATTTGTCCATGTAAAGATAAAATCCCCCTCACTTTTATCTTTTCCTCTCTCATTTTTCTTTTTCTCTCACTTTTCTTTTTCTCTCACTATTATTTTGATCACATTTTTCTTTTGATCACAATTTTATTTTTCTATCCCCCATTCTATGATAACCACAGCTTGGGATTCATAAAAAAATATAATGAAAAACATTCTACAAAGTATAAAGTTTTTACTTTATCTCCCCCTTTGTCAACATAATCAAAATAATTGTGTAATTTGTTTCCTTATGAGGTTTAGGAGGACATGGAATGAGGCTGAACATGAATTTGTAGCCTCAATTTCAAAAAACTTTCCTTCAATATTGCTTTTATAAAGATATTATAAATATATTACTTTGTTGAAATGTATTCCTGCAAAACATCTCCAATAGAAACTTTCTCTTTTATAAAGTGAAACATTATATCAATGTGTTTTGATCTTAAATGTTGGATAGTATTTTTAAAAAGATAAATTTCACTCTTATTATCATAAATAATCTTCAATGGTTTTGAAACTTTTACTTTCAAATCTTCCATTTGAAATTTCATCCACAACATTTGAGTACAATCTTGAGTATTTTCAACATATTCAGATTCAGTTGTGCTCAAAGTTATTGAACTTTTTTTATTACTATTCCAACTCACCAACATTCACCCAAGAAAAATATTCCTCTTGAGGTTGATTTTATATAATTATAGTCTCTAGCCCAGTCGGTATCATTATAACCATGAAACTTCATCTCACTATTTCTTTTGTATAATAACCCATGTGAAGTTATCCCTTTTTCATCTCCCATAATCCTCTTTTTTGCTAACATATGTGATTCTTTATGATTACTTTTATACTTGGAACACAAAGACACAACATAAAAAATATCAAGCCTTGTGGATCTAAGGTAAAGAATAATTCCTATCAGCTTCTGAAAGTATTTCTGATTCACACTTATTCTGGATTCATCTTTACTCAACTTAGTACTCACTGAAATGGAAGTTGAAACGTCTTTAGATTCTACCATCCCAAACTTATTTGATAATTATTTGACATACTTTTCTTGAGATAATAAGATTTATTTTTCATTTTGTTTAACTTTCAAGCCCAGGAAGAAAGTTAATTCTCCCGACATTGACATTTCAAGATTCTTCTTCATTTCCTCAACAAATGTTTTACAAACAACTTCTTTATTCCCATAAAAAATTATATCATCGACATAAAAATTTACAATTAGATATCTAGAGTCAAAATATTTAACATATAAGCTACTATCAACTTTTCCTTTAGAAAGGTTCAACATTCTCAAACAATTTTCAAGTTTAGAATACTAAGAACATGGAGATTTTTTTAGCCCATAAAAAGTTTTATTTAATTTAAAATCTTTGTTTTCATCCTCATCAAGTAGAAAAAAAAAGGTTTCTCAATGTAAATTTTTTCCTCAATCTCACTATTTAATAAATCTAACTTTATATCCATCTGATAAACTTAATAATTCTGATGTGAGGCCACTTAAAGAAACATTATAATAGTTTATGATATTGAAAATAAGGGAAACATTTCTTTAAAATCCACATCCACATGTGCATATCCTTTACAAACAAGATGGAATATGTTTCTTGAAACTTCTCCATGTTCATTTACCTTTTTCTTGTAAACCCACTTGGTTCTAATAAAATTTTTATTTGTTGGCTGTGAAGCAAGTTTCCATGTTTCATTTTTCTCAATATGATCTAACTTGTAATTCATAGAATACACCAATTCATTATGTTGAATATCCTCTAAAACTAATTCTAGTTCATCTTTTGAGATAAGTGAATTCTAATTATCTAATATCCAATTTATTTTTTTCTGGACTGGAGGCTTATGATTTCCAATAATTTTTTCAAATTCAACATATTTTAGTAAGGTGGTAAATTTCATATTTTCTTTCCCATTTGAAATTTCCTCATTAAACAATTCTTTTGAGTCTTTATTAGGATGTTTTGAATTACTTTCACTTTGTTCTAATTCTCCATTTTATTCTTCTCTGCATTCTCAACAAATTTTGTTAAGTAAAATTGATTTTGAATTGCATTCACATCATATGATTCCACCAACTTTTGTAAACCTGTGTTTTAATATTTGTAACTTCTTCTATTTGGTGAATAACCCATAAAAGTTTCATCCTCATCCTTCTCATTAAACATTCCCAAATATAGATTTTTTATTTTGACGAAAAATGGACTTCCAAAAACATTGAATTATTTCAATGTAGGTTTTTTTGTTATACCACATTTCATATGGAGTCATGATAGTTTTTGTTTCAACAAGTATCTATTTTGAACATGTTCAATAGTACTAACAGCTTATCTATAATAGAATTTTGAAATTTTGTATTTTGTTAACATACTTCTTCCCATTTCAACCAAACTTCTATTATTCTTTTATGATACTCCATTTTTTTTGAGGTATAGGGATAATTATACTAATGTTTGAAACCATTATTTCTTAGATAAGTTTCAAAATTATTGTTTGTTAATTCTATTCCATTATAAATTCTCAACTTCTTTATGGAAACCCTCATTTATTTCTCAATATATTCTCTGAAGAATTTAAACATCTCAATATCCTATGACTTGTCATTCATAAACATGATGTTTTTCATCTGATTGACATCATTAGTAAAAATGATAAAATAAAAATATCCTTTGGTCGATTAATGTCTCATCAACCCATATATATCGGAATGAATATGTTCAATATGTATATTAGATTGAATCTCAAATATCTTACGGCTTTTTTTAGTCATATTTCCTTCCTATAAAGTAATATAAACATCTTCATCTCTTCATTTCAATTCTAGAATATTCTAAACAACATCAACATTAGAAATTTTTCTCATATTTTCCTATCCATGGGGATCAAGTTTTTAGTGCCACAATTTGTTTTCATCTTCCACACTCAAGTAACATTAGTTATCGAATTCTCCTATTTCAAAGAGATTCCCACTAGTTCTTTCTCATTTTTCAATGAATTTTACAACTTTTACACTTTTGATGATACAAAAATATTCTCTAAAAAAACTTTTTTTTCATCATCACAAAGTTAACTTACACTAAGTTAGTTATGTTTTATCCCATCAAAATATAAAACTTCCTTATATTTCAAATTTTTGGCTTCAATCTTAGTCATTTTGATTCCTCTGATTTTTATGGAACAATCATTACCATAGGTAACTTATCCTCCATCATGAATTCCAACATGTTTCAATATTTTTATATTACCTGTCATATGTGAATAAAAACCACTATCAAATATCCATGGTCTTTTCCTTTTACTTACTTTAAAGATGTCTCAACAACAAAAACTATTTCCTCAACTTTATTATTTTTTAGATTTATTTTCTTTTCTATCATAAGAAACTTATTTTGGAAGGGGTGCCATACATATTTTGAAATGATGACCATCCTGGTCACATATTCCAAAAAAATATTCTATAAATTCAAATTGATTTATTTTTGGAAAGTTTTTAACATCTTGAGAATTCACTTTTTCAACTTTCTCTAAGTTAGGAAATTTTCTCATTCTAGTTTCACTATTTATTCCACTTTTCTCAAACCTTCTTCTAGGTAAGGGTAAGTTTTTCCAAAAATTATATTCCATATGCCCATAGATTTCACAACACCAACAATAATCATAAAATATTTATTTTTAATTAAAATAATATCTATCTATATTGAAACGTTTTTGAGTTTGGTAACTTCTTTCAGCTCTAACATAATTAGGACATAGACCACCTTTTATTTTGAGTGAGTTATCTACTTTTTTAAAATTTATAGTTTTATCACATTCTTTCTCCACCCAAGATTTCCTAATACTTTTTTTAAAACCTTAAATGTTAAAATAATATGATGAAACATTATTTTTGGTAAGATAATGTTTCACATGATTCTCATATTGAGCCTAATCAGGTTTTACTTCTGAATCTTTGTTGAAGTTTTCATTCATCTTCTTTAAGTTACTTTCAGACTCAAGAATTTTTTATTGAAACATGTTAACCTCTTCTTTCTTAGATTTCAGTTTATTTATAAGATCTTAAATCATCTTTACCAATTCATAAAATTCTAGGTTTGTAACTTAAAATATTTTAAATGTATTCATCCTCCTGATCGATGACATCTTTTCTTCCATCAGCAACTTCTTCACACTCTATTTTTATTACTCTAATTTCTTTCTTCAAATATTTTTTCTAAAGGAATTCAACAATTTTTTTTCTAAGTTGATATTATCTATAATATTCTTCACCACCTTCTTCACTCTATAAGGATTCTTTTATTTTCTAAAATTTTTTAATGAAGGTTATGAATTTTTATGAACTTTCATATTTAGAATAATTATTTTCAATTGAGTATGATTAAACTTTCTTACTCAACATACTTATTTTGTTTATAGTAAACTTTTATTTTATCTTTTGGAAGAGTTTTCTTCTTTATCATTTTTTTCCACTTCTTCCATGAATGTTTTTGTTAGAATTATCTTGATATTCTCCAAATTTCTTCTTGGTACAATTCATATCAAAGTTTTTGATTCCACCACACTCAAAAAATTTGAGATAAAGATTATATATATACCTTTCTCTTCTTATTTGATAGTTCTTGGATATAATAGACATGATTTTTTTATTCAACTCATCATCCTCTTTATCTTTGGACTCATAAGGATCAGCTTCTTCAACATCTTAGATTATCATCTTTCTCATAGCTTCAAAACCCATTTAATCTTTCATATTCTTTTTAAACATTAGAGATTTACTCATTTCATAGGCAACAAGAAATTTATGAAATTCATCAAGGATAAATAATCATTATCTTCTAAAGAATAAATTTTAGAATCAAACATTTTTAGAAATTTTATTATATTTTTCTTCACAATTGTAGTTTCTTACAGGAAATCTATGAATCCTCAGATGTTATAAAAAAATTAATTTACTCTTATGAAGTATTAATCAGTTATTTATTCACCTCTCATTATGATTTTTTCATACTTACTACACCAGATTTTTAGCTTATCTTCCTTTATTTTTGAATTCCCTTTGAAAAAACTTTCCATCTTGTCCCACATACTTTTTGAAGTTTTGAGACACATTACCTTTTGATAAACATTTTCTGATAAGGACATGAGAATATAATTTCTAGCCTTTCCATAAAATTCTATAGTTCTCTTGTCAAAAAATTTTATAGAAGCATCATTCTCAATAGGTTTAAACCCAATAGTAGCGGCATTAACAAATTCCAAGCCAAGAGATAAGAGGTAAGGAATCATCCTATTTTTTCATCCATAATAATTTTTTCCATAAAAAGTATAAATTACTCTACTATTTAAATAATTGATATTATCCATGATAAGGATTAAACAAGGTAACCTCCCTCTGATACCAATCAAAGTTCCAAAGGATATAATAAAAAATGATAAGGGGGCATTGAATCAGTTGTTCAATTTTTATAATTTTCAAAACATTTAGAAACATAACCCCTAAAACCTATTATTATTTATTTTTTTATAAAATTTTAGTAAATACTCATGCATGAAGGAATAATAAAGAAAGTAAAGAATGAAACATTTCCAAGTTTTAAACTTAGTGTGATAACCAACATCCTTTCCATTTCTACTCCCATGGTTCTATTGAAATACACTATTATGAATAAGTGAATAAAATGTTTTATACTCTTGTTGGAAACCTTATATCTCTCTATAGGAAATATTACACTGAATCCAGTCTGTTTACAATGTTTTTCTTATAATAAAATTGATCCAAACAAAATAATAAATACTTTTTAAAATTTGCTATGAAATTTCCCAATTTGAATCCTCATTCTGATTTGGCTGGATATGTTTTTCTCAATATAATGAGTCTTGATCTGATTATATGAATACAATCAGTATGGATATGATTCTATCAATACAATTACTTTAGATCCAATTTTATCAATATGATGGAATCAGTATAATGAACCAATTATTAATCTATAAAACTCAAACTCTGCTCAAATGCTCAATATGATCTTCTTTATTCTAATTGACTCAATCTGATTGACTAAATACAATCTTCTCTAT
The DNA here is from genome assembly GCA_963277665.1 of Viscum album. NCBI lineage: Eukaryota > Viridiplantae > Streptophyta > Magnoliopsida > Santalales > Viscaceae > Viscum > Viscum album. The sequence goes on along the minus strand of OY728148.1, from coordinate 1,652,914,426 downwards.
ATGATCTTACTCAATATGATAAACAAACATTCAACTATCTGATCCTCCTCATTAGATATTTGTCCAATAATGACTTTCACTTGATTTATTCAGCACTCCACCTTTTCTTCTTGTGTAAAAATTTCACAATGAGAAGATGATTTGTACAATTATTTATAAGAAACCTAGAAAGTAAAAGTAGAAAACTTGAAAGCTTTCCTCGCTTCCTAAAATTTCAGAAAATCCAAAAATTTATCACATTTAAAACTTGACTTCTTCAAACTTATTTATATTTCTTCGAGATTTAGGAAAAGAATTAATTTCAAGTTTTACCTCCTCAACTCTTCATAAAACTTTTGGAATTTTCTTTTTGAGTCTTCATTGTAATAAGATCAATATGATTTCTATTTATATTTCAATGAATATTATTTTTTTCTTTCTTAATGAATCTGAGTGAATCCAATTTTTGTTTCTTTCTCAATGAATCCAATTTCTCTTTCTTTCTTAGTGAATCTGAATTCTGATTCTTTCTCATTGAATCCAAATTCGGTATCCTTCTCAGTGATTCTGAATTACATATCCTTACCAGTAAATAAGAATTTTTTATCCTTCTCATTATGATGGAATTCCCATTACTATAGATATACCATTACAATGTAATCTCTACACTACAATATTAAAATTATTCAAACCTCCCCAGCATTTCTTCAAAAGATTTTATCATGAAAGTTTTCATGATTTGTGATAAATTTTTTATCAGAAATGAATCATCTGACTTTGTTTAGAAAGTATGAAAAATTTCTAACTCCTGAATTCATAATATTCTTTCAAAAATATTCTGTAACAATGCAACTTCTTCACTCAGCAACTTATTTCTTTCTCTGATTACAACAAGAGAAAAATTCTAGCAAACAACAATTTCTACCTCTGATTCTTTTGGATCCAATGATCTGAATGTGATGCAGATGGATTTTATTCTTTAAAAAACTTTTAATTTTCTTACAAAATCTCATTATAATGGATTGTATCTGATTCTTAGATAAAAAAATCTTATATAAAAAGTTTAGATTTCAAAAAATAAAAAATCTTTGTTTAAAATAATTTAACCACAAATTTTCTTCACATCCAAAACATGAAAATGATTGTTGTGACTTAGAAAAGTGTATGGATGACACTAAGAGGATCTTAATTCAATATTGTCTATTTTTTTCAATATTTCACAGACTAAACATCAGGACTTGGGTAAATAAATTTCATGTAATATTCTCAACTCATACAAACTGTATGTGGAAAATAAACTTACATGAAAAACACAACATATTTTTACAAGAATATTCTCCTTGATTATAAGACTACATCTTTAATGTACATGGTATCATTCATGAAATGGTGATATTTAAGCACTTCGGACCTACACTCTAAGTTCCAGTGCTAAAAACACTTTCTTTAAGAAATTTCCATGATAAAAACTGAGATTAACCTATCTTTATTTACAACATTACCATAAATTAAACAATAAATATCATAAATAATCACATAATCTCAAGAATATAACTATTCCCACCATTTTTTTAATGATCAAAAATCATGTATCTTATGATATTAATGAGTTTTATGATTTATGATAGAATTTTATAACATAAGGTAGATTGGTTAAATTTTGGATAGGTGTTGGAAAGACCCAACATCAAACTCTACGCACCATCATACTTGACTCACCATTGAGTATAAGTCACTTCCAGTAATGACTCACCATTAAGAAAGAGTCTCCATCAAGATGAAAATTTGGCTAAGTATGTGAAAGACTTACTGTCAGAGACGAGTCACCATCATGATGAAAATTTGAAGAAGTATAAAAAAGATGCACTGATAGAGGATTAACTACCATCAAACTTTACCTACCATTAGTAAAGTTTGTAAAAGTGTTGAGATGACCTACTGCCAGAGAAGACTCACTAGTGAGAAGACTCAATGTTGGCCTGACTCACCATTGGCCCGACTCACCACCAGATTTAGTCAACGCCAGAGTTATCTCACCATTTAAAAGATTCACTACAACTGTTTATATTTATTTTGAATTAAATATTTCTAATCGATATATTATTAAAGTTAATGTTGTGAGTTATTTTAATGATTTTTCTTAAACTATTGAAGTAATTTATTAAATTTTGTGTCAGTCATCCAAATGAGGAGCAAAGGATCCAAATGATTCTTCTTGCATGGTGTTGTTAAATGAAGTAGAAGACTCCCTCATTCCAAATTATACACACAACAATAGATACACATCTAACATAGAGAGAGATATAGATAAAATAGAATAGAGGTAGAATATTTCAAGAACAAGATAGTATTATGAAGTGTTCCTTACACAAAGCATTCTAAACTATAACTAACTATGGAATATTAAAACACATTGAACAATAATTTATTTCCCATAGTCATAAAAAAGAGTTATTGACACTCTTCTTTAATGTGATTTTCAAAATCATAACTCGAGCTCCTTTTCAAGCTATATCCAATGAATCTCAAGCTTCAGAAAACATTAGATCGATAAACAATATCTTCTTTACATATTTATTTTATCTATTTGTTTATTCTTTTAACATTATTAGAAGTATGTGTTTATTCTATATATTAAACACACATGATAACTCATGTACCTTAACTGGAAGATACTAGATATCTTCTTCAACTCTTTATGTGGCCTAGTCTGTTGTGTGTTTTTTTATTTATTTTCTAAGATTTTAACTAAATCCATTTTAAAATGTAAAAAAACCACTACTTTGATAGTTAATCTTACCTAGTGTTTATTTGAAATTTGGATTAAGTAAATTGCCTTCAAAAGCTAAAATATTTTACATAATTATATTAATCGAGGCATGATCACTCTTTGAGAAATCACTTAAAATATCAGAACTTATATCGATCTATAATTTTTATTAACTGGACTATTTTAATTATTTAGAGGAATTTATTTAAACCTATTTTGGATAGAAATTTTATTGGGTACTCAATTAACCCCCCACCCATTTTTGAAATACTCACTCTGACCAACATTTGGTATCAAAGGTTTTCAAAAACATTCCAACTGTGATTTTAGTTGTGTTTTAAATATCTTAAATTTATGTCATTTATAAATTTATCCCTTTAAATGGATAATACACAAGAAGTTATTGCTACTAAAAAACCTCTCTTTTTAATGGACATAAATATGATCAATGCAAAATAAAAATGAATATGAATATTAAAATCATGGGTTTTGAAATTTGGACTTCTATATATGATAAATATGAATTATCTGTAACTGTTAGAGCCATATGGGCTAATGAAACTAAAATTTATTAAAATAATAATTGAAATTCCATGAATTCTATCTACTCTTATTTTGGAGATAAAGAATTTAATCTAATATATTCTTGTAAAACTACTTATGAAACACATGATACATTAACTATTTCTCATGATGGAACTAAAAATGTTTAAAAAATGAAATTGAACACTTATAAAATTAAATATGATACATTTAAAAAGAAACCTAGTTAGCTTATTTTTGATATCTATATCAAGTTCAATGATATGGTGACCATAATTATTTCCTTGGGGAATCCAGTGTCAAAAAAAAGATCAAATTATCTGGTTGTCACTACTACAAAATTTGGTTTATCCAACATTAGGGATTTAATAGTGCTAGCTAAAAGTGCTGTTAAAAACCCCCTTTGTCGGCGCTAGAAAAAATATTGTTAAAGGGGGTCTTTAATAATGATTTTTTTAACACCATTAAAGGGGGTCTTTAATAGTGATAAAAAATAATTATTAAAGAGGGCCCCTTATTAGGTCTTGTAAAAAAGCACTGATAAAGGGGGTCTCTTTGTCAATATTAGTAAAAATGCATTGAAGAAGGGGGCTTTATCAGCACTTGTAAAAAAGTGATAATAAAGGGGGTATTTGTCAGTGATTTCTTACTAGTGCTGATAAAGGTTATATTTCAAAAATAATAATTAAAAATAATATATAAATATATAAATATATTTATATTGATATAAATATAATATTTATTTTTTAAATATATTTTAGATAAGGCTAAATAAGGATTTACACATAATATATAAAATATTTAGTGAAAATGGATTATAAAATAATTAAAAATATATATTTTTAATTAATAATTTCTTAATTATTATCAGTTAATATTCATTTAGTAAGAATTTAAAGATAAAAAATTTAAAAATTTAAAAAAGATCTAAAATAAGTTGAAAACATAACCCGAACATTAAAGAGCTATAACTTTTGATAAGGGTGTCCGTTTGGGCTTTACCACATATCAAATAAAATATTACAATGATCTATATGCTTTAGAAACCTGGGGGACCTCATTTTCATTTTTCGATGTCCAAAAATTCCTAGAAGACCTCCAAAATTGATTTTTTAGTCAGGGAACCCCAATTGATTAATATTCGATGGATTTTCATCCTCCTTTAAGGGGGTCCTTTTACCCTTTTTAATGGGGACTAAATTTATTCCTTGGAATTACATTTATATTGATATTATTGTTTTTAAATTTTATCATTTTTCAAAATGTACTATTATTTATAATCAAATATATAACAATATATACATATTTTTTATATATTCACACAAAAAAAATTAATTTTATAAATAAATATTTAAAAATATTTACATATAAAATATCATTCTCGATATATAAACCTTATATAAATAAAAAATAATATCCATTTTATTTAAAATAAAAATGTATGAATATTTATATACCTATACAATTAATGTATATATATTGTTTGTATATATATATATATATATATTTGTGTGTGTGTATTAACAAACAACTATATAATTATCTATATATTATAATATATGTATATAAATATTAATATATAATATATTTAAATAAATATACATATGTATAATTATATTCATAGATGCACACACACACACACATATATATATATATGTATATATGTATTTATAAACCCACACATATACAAAAAACATATTTTATATATGTATTCAAAAATATATATATATCAATATATATATAAATATATAAATAAAAATATGGATAAAAAATCTAATGAAATATATTTAAATAAATAGATATATCATAAAATGGAAAAAATATAGGGGACTGGAGAAGGCATTGGTGTATGAGCAGGAGGTCTCGGGTTCGAAACTCATTGGAGGCGGGAGTGTGCATGGGAGGGTGGAATTATCTAAAGCACTCATAAAGGGGTAGTGTTGATAAATGGGTGGTGGTGGGGGTGGGAGGCACTGATGAAAAGGTGGTGGGGAAAAATTATCCCCTTTAATGGTGATAAAAACAATGTTAAAGTCTGCCTTTATCAGTGCTAAAACACTAAAAATGTGCTGATAAAGGCCCCTTTCATCAGTTATTTTTTTGCACTATTAAAGGGGTCCCTTATTAGCGCTTTTTACGTGTGCTGTTAAAGACAACCCTTTAACATCACTTGCATTATCATCACTTATATATTGTTGATAAATTCCTTTTACTAGCTCTGTTAAAGGCCAAATTTGTATTAGTGTGCTGAGATGTCTTCTAGAGAGATGGAGAGGGACATCCGTTTCAATAAAATAATCCTGCGACATTAGTAAACTACCTGTCAAAGAATTGATTGGGAAGTTGAGGATGTATGAGGAAGAGATTAAAGTTAACCATGAAGAGGATGATGAACCTAATAAGAACTCTATTTCCTTCAAGTCTACTACATAAAAATGGAAACAAAAAAAGTTCAAGATGAAACAAAGAGTCTCAAGGCCCAAAATTATTCATGTTGACAGTTCCTATATATAAAATCTTGAGGAGGTAAGTGAGGTGGAATTCTACCACTTCAAGGAACTTCTCACAAGCCACAACCCATGCATGATCGGGGGGTATCCATAAGGTGTTGAGGATTTATTAGGGGTGTTTCCACATGTTTTCTCTGGTGGGGATAACACTTTTTTTGAATATATTCCAAGTGAGCAGGAAGTGTTGGAGGTGATGAGAGGGCTCAACCCTGAAAGTTCCCTAAAGCCTGATGGTTTTCCAAGGTCATTTTTTATAAGGTCTTGGAGTTTGTGTGGTCCTAATTTGATTAATGTGATGAAATAATTCTTATGAGGTGGCAGCCTTCTTTGCTTGACATGTGAAACTTCTTTGGTGCTCAAACCTAAAGTGAAAGATCCCACATCAATTCATCATTATAGACTGGTTAGTTTGTGAAACTTTACATATAAAGTTATAGATAGTCTCATTAATGCTTGTTTATCTACCCATGTCATGCACTGTATTTCTTTGGAAAACATGGATTTATCAGAGGTAGGTCGATTTAATAGTCGATCGCTCTGGCTCAGGACCTGATTAGTGGTATTAAAAATAAATCTCAAGTCTAAAACATGGTCATCAAGTTGAACATGGATAAATAATATGATAGAGATGAGTGGAACTTCACCTTCAATCTTCTTAAGAAAATAGGTTTCTCCTCCTGGTCCACGTACATCATTTTCAGGTGCTTCATCTCCTATTGTCTTTCAGTTTATTTTATGGGGAAAATCCATGGCTTTTTCAAATTGTTGTATGGCCTTAGGCAAGGAGACCCTCTTTCGCCTTCCATTTTCATTCTTGTACAGGATGTTCTCAACCGAATGATCAACTGAGGCCTTATCAGAGGTATCTTTCTCCCTTATAGATGTCGGATTCACTTGATCATTTTTTTAAATTATAACAAATGGTCAACCAGGGGAATCATCAAGATTATTCTTGATTATATGAAGTAGAGTGTTCAACTTTTTAACAAGGATAAGAGTATCATTTTCATCTCCAATTGGTTCTCGGAATCTCATTCTAACTCTATTATCAACACGTTGAACATGTAGTGGAGGTATTTTCCCATGGATTAATTGGGCACCCCAATGTCTCCAAAAACACCCCAAATACATCACTTTGATCAGATTTGTATATGAATATCTAGTATGATTCTAAATTGGAAAATTAGGAATTTATCGTTCGATGGAAGGATAACCCTTATCAATAGTGTTTTGGTCTCAATCTCAGTACACGCATTGTCTACAATTTAGGTTCCCAAATAGGTTATCATCAACATTGATAGGATACTTGCATATTTCTTATGGGATTCCCAAGAAAAAGGAAAATTCATGGGTCTCTAGGGAGATAATGGAAAACTTTTAAGAGAGGGAGGTATTGGCATAAAAATCATGAATGTTTCTTTGGGTTTCATGCATGTAAATTTTTCTTGGGAGGTCATTGAGGAACAATCCTTGTGGGGGAATTATATGAAAACAAATCATAGTGGATATCTGTTCCCTAAAAGGGGGAATGCATCCAGCATTTTGCACTTAGTCACCCCTATTTTCTAGGCATTGCATGAGCACTCATGTTGGATCATGGGTAGGTGGGACCTATCCTTCTGGTTCTACAAATGGGAGGGCACTATTATTGGGTTTCCATTTTTTCCTCCTATGGACTTTTCATTCAAAGAGGTTATCCCGCATTTAAGTTTCATCAATGTTATCCTCTCCCTAGATCAATGTAGAGCCTATGATTTAATTGATACCAATTTGGATCATGACAAATTTATCTTCACAGCTTTAGATTCATATTCTTTTTCCATAAAATATTATCATTAGGTGATGATTCTAGGTGGTAATGTTGACGTTTTTAGGGAGATTCTTTGGAGAAAGGAGGTTCTAGAAAAAATAAACTTTCTATTTTGGAGAATCAGAAATAGGGTGTTGGTGAATAATTATAATGTTCAACACATGGGTATCCAAATAGCTTCTTATTATTCATATTTTAAGGAGAGTATGGAAGAATCAGTTTATTATCTCTTCTTCGATAGAGACTGGGATCATGTAATATGTAAATTTTTTGGGGATTTCACTAGCTTATCATCCCCAGATCTCACAGGCCTCAACTTCTTTGAACACTAGTTCCACAGTGTGGGCGCTGCAGGGCCAGAAAGAAAAGTGTGGTCCATCATCATGTTGGCAGGATATTAGGGAATTTTGAAGGCTCATAACTCCTCTTGCTTTGAGGAGACCAAGATTCAGGACATGGATTTGGTCACTCGCACCAAAAACCTTCTTCTATACTTATTACATTTTGTGAAATATTGGAGGGATGCCCATTCTCTCAGGAACCTTTGTACTTTTTTCTCGATACCTATGGGAAAAATATCCCAAGAAAACTAGGTGTGTTGGAAACCCCCATTTTTTGGGTCTCAAACTCAACTCAAATGGGTCCTGTATCTCGGGCATGATTAGTGGGGGAGTGCAGTTCATGAAAACCAAAGTTCTCTCGTACTAGCTTTTAGTTATTTTTTTGGATATGGTCAATCTCTTCTGGAGAAGGCCTTGGCTCTCCTCACTGGTCTCCATCTTTTCCATCAAAATAATATTTCTTTGGTTGCGATGGAAATGAACTCTCTAATTCTACATGATTCTTTGAAAGGTAGAGGAAAGGTTCCCTGGTCCATTGCTTACATTTTAAGGAAGTGTATAGCTTTTATCAATAGCCAGATAAACATTCTTCATACCTAAAGGGGGGGAATAAGGTAGAGAACTTTATTTCCTTTACAGCACCCCACTCTAATGAAATCACTATATTCTATCATTTTAACTCTTTTCTCCCTGAGGGGGTGAACCTTGTTATAGGGGCTCTTGTATCCCATTACTTTAGGCCCCCTAGATTTGTTCTGGTGATTTCCTTATTTTCTTCCCCTTAATAAAATATTAATGATGATGATGTTGTTAACTTCTCAGCCTCTTGATTTGGTTCACTTGGACTTGTTTGGACCATCTAGAGATTCTAGTTAAAATGGGAATCATTATGTGTATATACTTATATATGACTTTTCTAGGTATACTTGAGTATTATTTGTAGCTCAAAAAAGTGAATCTTGGCCTTATTTTACCAAGTATTCTAGATATATAAAAACCTAAGTTGACTTATAATTAAGATCATAAGAAGTCACCATGGTCATGAGTTTGAAAATCAAGACTTTGAATCCTTTTTCTCACAAAATGTCTATAAATATAACTTCTCTGCTCTAATGACCCCTTAGCATAATGGAGTTATAGAAAGAATAAATATAACACCTGAAGAGATATCCCAGAAAATTATTAATGAATATGACTTACCTATTTACTTTTTAGAAGAGGCTGTGAACATAGACTTCTATATAATTAATATAGTCTTAGTTAAACCTATTTGAAATAAAACCCCTTATGAACTTTAGAATAATAGAGAGTATAAGTTTAATTACTTTAGAATTTTTGGTTGCAAAGTCTTTATCTTTAATACTAAGGAAAATCTTGACAAGTTTTCCTTCAAAAGTTACGATGGAATTTTCCTAGGTTATTCAACTTCTAGTAAATCCTATTGAGTTTTTTTAAAAAAACAAGTTTGTGGAAGAATATATTCATATCAAATTTTATGAGACGGATCAAAATGAACCTAATACTCCTTTAAAAAACCTTGAGGGTGATTTATCCACCTTGAACATAAAATTCCAAACTTTTTAATTATGATGTGAAACATGAAAAAAAAGCATTCAATTCTGATGAACTTCCAGAATCTGAACCAGAACCTTTAGAAGACCCTGAGGTGACCAACCCTTATATTTCTAGAGCTTTTAAGACTCTTAAATACCATATTTTAGATGTTTTGTTTGGATAAATAGATATAGGTACAAAAACTAGAGCTTTATTTAAGAAACCAGGTTGAACATCAAGCTTTCTAATTACATATTGAACCTAAGAACATCACGGATGCAATAAATGATGAATTTTGGGTAATGGATATGAAAGAAGAACTTAATAAATTTGAAATAAAATGTGTTTGGAAAATTTTTGATAATACCAAATACACTTTGACTATAGGAACTAAATTGGTTTTTAGAAACAAGTTTAATGTATCTAGGACAATAGTAAGGAACTAGGATAGACTAGTTGCACAAGGGTATAGTCAAGAAGAGGGTTTAGACTATGAAGAGACCTTTACACGTGTAGCTTTAATTGAAGTCATTAGAATATTGCTAACCTATGCATCACATCTATATTTAAAACTATATCAAATGGATTTCAAAAGCTCATTATTGGATGGGTATATAGTTAGGGATTTTTTTTGTTGAACAACCCCATTGATTTTGAAATCCTCATTTTCATAATCATGTTTTCAAGTTAAAAAATATTTATATGGTTTAAAAAAAGATCCTAAAGCTGAGAATGACAGGTTCAGCTCTTTTCTTATTTCAAATGGATTTTAAAAATGTACATCTAATCTTACCATATTTATAAAAATAATGTCAAAAGTTTTTTTGGTAGTTAAAATCTATGTAGATGAAATTATTTTTGAATCTTCAAAAAATTATTTATGTACTAAATTTTAAAAATGATGAGAAATTAATTTTAAATGTGTTTAATAGGTAAACTTAATTTCCTTCTTGGTTTTTATATTTTTCAACATTCATTAATGACTACAATGACTCATTAAGGATATGATCTTATGATTCTAATCAATTAATTTTTGTGAATTTTTTGTGATGATGTTTTTATCATGAAACCTATTACTTTTACAGGGGTTAATCAAGCTAAAAAGGAATGATTATTTTTTTAAAGGGTGAAATGTTGAAATTTTTAAGCTTATAAATGTTTTTCATCCTAAGATACTTGAAAATATGTATGTGTGATTGAAAGGTGGTTCTATTATAAACTATTGATGGTTGGTTATATTATAAAAAATTAATTGAATAAAGATATGGAGTTAATTATTGTAAGTTAATCCTAATATATGACGAAGATAACTATTGTAAGTTACTCAAAAATGATGTAAAATTTTATAGAATATTAGTAGATATTATGTGATGAGAGGTTTAACTACTATAATTTACTCCAAAGATAATGATTGAATTATCTGGTTAGGTGATTCCATGAATAATGTTTGATGTTACAAGATATCTACACATTTTTTCAATTATTACAATGAATTATAATGGATCCTTTTCCCAAGGATCATTTCCACCTAGCACATTATTTTTTACTCATATGACTCTTATCTTTTTTTCAAAGTTTATATTCCTTGTATCAGGATTTACGATCCTCATTTTTATGGGTATTAATTCACTTATGTTATTCTCATACACTTTGAATATGTTTTAAGAACATTATTATAATATTAGGATCAATGATGATATTATGTTTTTAATGCTTATGTTTACCCTTAATAAGTATTTTAGCTCACCCATATTATGTTAGTTTTACCCAGGTTATGAAAAATTATGTTAAATTATTTATTTATAAAAAGGTTTTAGGTGTGAAGAATTTTATAAGAGATGTGGAATACCTAATGTGGAATAAGAAAATCTTGGTATTGTGAAAAAAATCCTCACTTGAATAAATTTGTGTTATTATGTAATAGTTTTTCCTAATTATCTAAAACTATAAACCTAAAGGGTATTTAGGTATATAAGTGATATAATATTTCCATTTGATGTTATATTTTTTGGATGGATAAAATTGGGTCATATTTATCAGTATCAAATACATACATGTAAAGATTATGTATTTTTTATTGGATCTGGGAGTGAGAAATTTGGGTTATTATATAATGTATCTGATCATATAGTATCTCTTGTTTCTCACATAGAGTATAAATCACATGATCATAAATATCTATAATGATTATATTGTTTGAATAATTAAAATGCCTCCATTATGGGAATCATTCTTAGGTGTAATCGATGACTATATTTTCTTTTCCTTCAAAATGATATATCCCTAATGAAGCACCTTAGGTTACCTCGTAAGTGTAATCCCTATTTAATCCTCAGTTGTCAAACCGTGTACAACTTATACGCACATAATTTTAGAACTATATGGACTCTAATTTCTATCTTAATCAGGATAAGTAGGACGCCTCTCCAATGATCTAGAAACACATATCTCATATTCAAATTTCCCTATATACTTTTTAGATGCATGACATTAATCTACACAACATCGCCCTTGTCGTATGGCATTAAAATTCATGGTATAGTACCACCACATGACCTCAAACTGTATCACTTGAACTATGTGGGGTTTGATTCTCATCTTAATGGGATATGTAGGATTCCTTATTAAGTTGTTAACCCAAAATTATTTACATTCAATCACAATACTCATTGGTCCATATTCCTCATGATATTATTTATGTCCTCTCCTCGCATAGACATAATCCTATGATTCTAGACGTCCCATAAATTTAATCCATATTCCCATGAACCATATTTTATCAATCCATATTTATAAAGAGAATCATTCCTCCACCTAGAGGGATATATTCCATTTATGTCCCATTATATCCTCCTCGTTGGTCTATACTCCCGATGGTATCCATCTCCACAAGGTCATACTCTAACTAACATAAATCCATCCTCATTGGGAAATAATCCTTGTGATGTCAACAAGAAAAGACCACTCATGCATAAGTCTCATGACAATAATTTTTGGGAATATTTTTTCTAGTCATAATTACTATATGATGTTAAATATCATAGATATATTCTTATTATAAGAACATAAAAGGGATGGTGTATCCCGTTAATTGAAACAGAACTACATGTGCTATGATTGCTATTATAAAGATATAGGGGAATACCCTTTATGGTCTTGATCCCAACACCATAAACACCAAATTATTTCCTTGATGGTAATAAACTCTAGAGAAACCAACTGTATAGCTTTAAAACATTGCAATTCCCAAATAGAAATCATTAAGTGATAATGGGAAACATGATAGAGAACATTAGATACATACATATGTTATCATGGATGGTGAACCTATAATACATACAAATATTCATATTTATGGGATTCCTTTGATATGTTCATGTATTTATACTATCATAAGTTAGTGACCGATTATAAATTATAGGCTAACCAGTCCCATATCTGGATTTTAGTATAATTAATGAAAAATAATTAAATCTATATGAGAGTCTTTAATTAGGTAATAATTTTCCCCAAATAGTCTATATAAGCCCAAAATCCCATCAACAAGACAAATTTTAGTACTAAGAATGATTGGTAAGCATCCCCAAGGAATTCCTACCTTCAAAAAGATTCCATGTGGATCATTACAAATGTGGAAACCATTGGGTGTTTTCGATTCAATGAATAAACACCTTATTAAATCATTTGAAATAAGATTATTGACCAAATATGAGGATTGGGAAGACATTCACAACCCCTCACATAACTAAACATCATGTAATCCCCTCCTGGGTCAAAAAATATGCTAATGAAGATGTGGTATAGACTATGTGATTCCATTTGATGTGAGAATACAACTGACTGATAGACAATCATCATAGTCATGTGGCCACCTAGGTGGTGTGGAGAGATTTTCTATAGGAGGAACCTTATGGTATCTTGAGATGATTTATGACGCAAAAAAAATCATAGGATGGTTGTGACAGACGTTGAGTATGGTAATATGATGAAATTCAGTCTAGGAGTGGTCGGATTAGGTCATCTATAGTGGATGGAACCCAAATTAGGTTAGTGGTGAATGGGTTTACTTTATATTTATTGGATAAATAAAGATAAGAGGATTAGTTTTATCCTCATTACCTTAGGTGGATATCATTGGTGTGAAAACTAGTTAGTGTTTAATTGAAATAAAATGCATGATTGGCGACTGTAGTGTGGTATGATTCACTTATAGAGGCATCGAATGGTAGTGTTTGATATGGTTGGATTTTCTTAGTATTAAAAACATTCAAATCATAATTTTTGAAGGTGGGATTCATGATTAACCCATGGGTAATTCCTTGATATATGGATTATATTTTTGGGATATTGATGGATCATGGTAGTTCTTTATGCTTGTGGTGAGGGACGCCATACTATTGGAAGATAAGGATTTGGTGGAAATCCTTTATAAGATTCATAAAAGGAGATACGTTATTGATACACTGATATGCATAGGGAATTTCCACTTATTTTTTATATTTAAAATGGTTGTGTGAATGTATTTTCATGATTTTCACAAGTTAAATATTCATTTATAGGTATTTTAGTCAATAAGGAGAGAAAAATGAAGACATTTCATTATTTGGGTGATTCAGAAGAAAATTGGATGCATTTGAACCCTTTTTCCAAGATGTATGTTGTTATGGAGTCACCCGGTCCGAAAAACCCAACTTGAAGGAAAGAAAAATCCTGATTTTTTGAGATAGAGATGCCCCACATTGTCTACTCATGGTTATTCAAATAGTGAGGATTCCTAGAAAACCATATGGGGCTGTGCATTTTTTGGAGACAGAAGACCTTGCACGGTCTCCGCACGGTTTCCAAACCATACGGCCCGACCCTATAACTGTGTGAGGCTTGGAAATTTTGGGATAGAGCCCATGTGCATGGTCTCCACATAATTACCCAAACCATACGGCCTATCCAAGTTTCCCGTGAACTATTTATTTGGTTGACAGAACCATGTGCACGGTTGGTGCACGGTTTTCTAAACCATGCACCGTAACCATGTAGTTTTAAACATCCCTCTACCTAGCCCTATCTACCCTCTTACCCAACCCCTGACCTAAGATTTGGACCCCTAACTACCCTAGGACAAGTGGGAGATGGATAATAAGTGAGAGGAGACACTTGAGAACAAGGGGAATCATCGGGAGAACAAAATTTTGGGGGTAGGAAGATCTTGGAACTCATTCTAGGAAAGTTTTGGAGTTTTTCTTTTATAATCATTGGTTTTCTCTTTTATAATTCTGCTATAATAAATTCTTAAGTATTACAAGTTTTATTTTCATAAGTTATTCTATGGTTAGCTAAATTATTCCATGTGTTGGGGCTATGGAGGAATGTAGGTTCATTTGTTGATTAATTTTCCTATGTTAGTGTTTTTCATATTCCTCACATAATTCCCTCGATTATTTTTTCTTAATTTATTTGGAAACCCCGTATCAGACTAAGAACAGAGTTTCCAGGGATCCTTAGGGGAATTACGACAATTACACTCCTGATAATTAGGTGCACTTTTCATCTCGGAAGGGTTGTTATTAACTAAAAATTAGTAGGGATCAAATTCCATAATAAAGAATTTATTTCTATTGATTTAATTGGAACTCACCAGGCTAAGGGGGGTTCTGACACATTGAAACCTAGAAATATGATTTATCATGAACAACACAATACAATAGGAAAAGATATTCTCAATGACCTATATACTTATTCATATCCCCAACACATTTATATCATAAAACATCAAAAATAAAATTAGTCCCAGTTTATATTTATTCTTGATTTTAATCATATTTTATCTGAAAGAATTTTACCATTTTTCCTTTTGAATACAATTACCACAAACAACAAATAATAATTTTTAAAATCCAGTACCTTCAATTAATTGATCATAAATTAAGAGAAACAAACACCTAAATTCTTTATGTGGATCAACCCCATACTTGTACTATATTAGTAACAAGTTTGGGAATATCAATTTGGGTTTCCGAACATAACACTTCGACTAGAATTCCACCAAATTATTGTGCCATTTCCAAGGAGTAAATTTATGGTGTTTTGTTAAATTTAGTTGTATTAACTAAGTGAAAACAAAATTCAAAAATTCTAATTTTTTTTCTAAATATCATTTATATTTTCCCTTGTCTTCTAACTTTACGCTTGGTGTGTGTTTAGTGTTTTGCAGCATCAAAAGTGTATGAGTCGATGGGTCATGCATTCCAAGAGTTTCGAGTCATTGAAAATACTTTCTCTTGATCTAGAAATCAAGAAACCATGTCCAGGTGACGTCGGTCACTTACAGGCGACCACAACCCAAACTTCCCCCATAGTGAATATGGAATAAGAAGACCAAGATGCTTTCCAAAGAGTTGGGAAGCCATTTTCACTTGATTGAAACCTTCAAGTGGCTGTTGAGGATGATCAAAACCAGAATAAAATAGCCAATTTTATGGAATATGTTTCACGGAACCATCAACGACCACAGATTCAGTTTATACCAGGATTTGGACATCCATATTCGCGGAAATAAATTCCACAAGATCCCCAACCATACTTACCTCTGAATCAGCCTTGATATTTTACTCATGAATAGAATTTTATACCCCCAATTCCTCAAGAAAAAATTCATCCACATCGTACTATTATGGATTATGGGAAACCTTCCATCTATGGAGAGGACACTGGTATTTTCAGGCCACCAGTGCAAGCCCAACACTTTAAGATCAAGCCAGCTATCATGTAGATTATTCAAAACATGGTTCAGTTTGGAGGCTTACCAAGTGAAGAACTCAATGCTCATCAATCCAATTTTCTTGAAATTTGTGACACATTCTATTACCACGGAGTGTCCGAGGATACAATTATCCTTCAATATTTTCCCTTATCATTAATCGATAAAGCAAAGGATTGGATTAAGGGATTTCCTCAATAGTCCATTCTCACCTGGGAGGAATTGGCCCAAGACTTTTTATCAAAATATTTACCACCTTCCAAGATGGTGAAATTGCAGAACAAAATCTAATATTTTCAGCAACATGATTCAGAGTCACTATATGAGTCTTAGAAATGCTTCAAAGAAATATTGAGAAAATTCCCTCATCATGGTCTTCCATTGTGGATGCAAGTCCAAAATTTTTATGGAGATCTTACTACCAACACCAAATTAGTGGTGGATGTAGCTGCGGGAGGTATGGTTATGAAGAAATCGCTATAGGAACTTTTTTATTTATTGGAATACATGTCCGCAAATAGCTTCCAATGGCATTCTGAGTGAGGTACTCAAAAGAGGGGCATGCACAATATTAATTCCACTACGATTCTTGCTTCCCAACTTGATATTGTGTCCAAGAAGATTTATACGTTGAATCTAAAACACACATCTCAAGTTCAAGTAGTAAATCACCCATCATGCAGTGAATGTGGTGATAATCATGCCATGGGTGAGTGCCCGGGGACAAGTGTCAGTCCTTCAACAAGTGAGGTGAACTATGTTTCTCAAAACAGAGGACCAAACATATATACTAAATACCAAAACCCATCTTGGAAAGATAATCTGAATATGATATGGGGATAACAACATAAAAATCCTCAGCCTCGACCATAGAGACCACCCAGTTACAGTCAGCAACAATTTTAGAGTCCCTATCCTAGGAAGCAACAAGGAAACCAGTTTCATAAGGGAACTTTCCAACAACAATGGTAACAACACCCTTTTCTGGCGCTCCTTCCAAGACAAACACAACCTCAATAAGTTTTAAAACAACCTCAGAAGGAACCCCCATCAAGGCTAGAATAAATTATGTCAAAATTCATAACAACTGATGAGACAATATTTTAGAATCATGAGGAATCTATCTGAATCCTTGAGAATTAAATTGAGTATCTTTCCAATCAACTCTCTTCAAGGAATCCCAGTATACTAGTAGGTAATACTGAAAAGAACATGTGGGAGGAGGCCAATGCTGTGATTTTATGGAGTGGGAAGGTGTTATCCCAGAAATTAACTATAGGGAAAGGTGACCCCAAACATATAGCTCCACCTATACCCTCTTCGGGCAATGAAGATGACATCAATGATTCCCCCTCAATACAGTAACAATCAAAGCATAAAGAGTCCACACATGTTAAGGTAAAATAGGTGGTAAAACTTTATGAACCAACCTTACCATTTCCCACATGAATGAAGCAAAGAAAGTTGGATCAACAGTTTTAAAATTTTATGGAAGTATTCTGGAAACTGCATAACAACATTCCATTTGTAGATTCATTAACTCAAATTCCAATATACACAAAGTTCATGAAGGAAATCCTCTCAAACAAGAGGAATATAGAGTATTTGGGAACCATTACTCTCACTAAGGAATTATCATCGGTAGTTCAACATTATCTTCCTCTAAATCTCCAAGATCCATATAGTTTTACAATCCCTTTCATAATCGAATATTGTGATTTTGGGAAGTCCCTTTGTGATTTGGGGGATAGTGTTAATCTTATTCCCTTTGGATTATTCAATAAACTGGGGATAAATGATCTCAAGCCAACTTGAGTGTCCTTACATCTTTTAGATCACTCCATTAAACATTCTAGAGGGCCACTTGAGGATGTGCTGGTGAAAGTGGGAAGATTGATTCTTCCTGTTGATGTTATCATACATGAAATGGATGAAGATCAAGGGGAACCTATTACTCTAGGAAGACCCTTATTAGGTACTGGAAAAGTGTTGATTGATTTTCATCATAGAGAATTTATCTTCAGAGTGGGGGATGAAAAGGTATCTTATAATTTCCTCAAACTAGTTAAGCAGGTATCACTAATGGAACACGAGGACTGTTATGCATTGACTACTATGAAAAATAACTTGGGCCACATTGAAGATGACATTGAATTTTGTTCTATCATTGATGAACTATCCATCAACCACATCCATCCTAATTATGAACTAGAATAGTTTCAATAAATCATCGTCCATGTTAGTCATTATTGGTAATTTGAAATTGTTCCAGATATTCTCGAATGGGCCTAGGTAGAAAAAATTGTTCCCTAAATTATAAAATCCCCACAACTTGAACTTAAACCTCTCACATCATCTTTTAAATATGGTTAATTGGGTGATAATCACACACTTCTAGTAATACTCAATGACTCTATCTCAAAATATCAAGAGCATTCACTTATCTAGGTCCTTAAACAAATAGAACAAGTTATTGGATGGATAGTAGCTGATCTTAAAGGGATCACCCCACCATTTTCACCCACAAGGTGCTACTTGAATATGGATCCAAGCCCTCTTGATAACCAAAGCGATGGCTAAATCCCCCCATGAAATAGGTAGTGAAAAAAGAGGTGATCAAGCTTTTGGATGCAATAATCATCTACCTGATCTCTGATAGCCCATGGGTAAGCCCTTTGAAAGTGGTACCCAAAAAGGGGGGTGTCACTATGATCACTAAAGATGAAAATGGACTTATACCAACAATAATAGTCATAGGATGGAGATTATGTCTGGATTATAGAAAAATAAATGATTCCACATGAAAAGATCACTTCCCACTCCCTTTCATGGATCAAATGATGGAGCGATTAGCTGGGCATGAATTATATTATTTTCTGAATGGTTAATCTAGATATAACCAAATTTCAATTTCTTTGTAATACCAAGATAAAATAACCTTCACATTAACATATGGAACTCTTTCCTATAGAAGGATGTCTTTTGGAATGTGCAATTCTCCAGCCACCTTTCTACGATGTATGTTGGCAATATTCCATGATATAGTCGAGCAGATTATAGAAGTCTTTATGGATGATTTTTCAGTCTATGGAAAATCATTCAACACTTGATTAATAAATTTGGAATTGGTCTTGGAATAGTGTGACCACACCAATCTAGTTTTAAACTGGGATAATTTCCACTTTACGGTACAAAATGGCATAGTTTAGGCCACCAGATTTCTATGAAGGGAATTGAAGTAGATCCAAAAAAATTGAATTCATATCACAACTACTTATGCCAACTTATGTCTAGGAAATCCAGAGCTTTCTTTGGCATGCAGGTTTTTACATAAGATTTTTCATGAATTTTTAAAGCTATCTCAACCACTAACCAATATTCTTTTAAAATATTCTATATTTGAATTTGAAGAAACCTGCACCACAGCCTTCCAACTTCTGAAGAAAAAAACTTGTAGAATCTCCTATCATGATTTCTCAAAATTGGGAAGAAAAATTTGAGATTATGTGTGATGCAAGTGACTATTTCATAGGAACAGTTCTTGGTTATCAGATAAATCGAGTATTTAGACCAATATACTATGCTAGAAGATCCCTCAATTAAGAAAAAATTAAATTTACTACCATAGAGAAGGAAATTCTAGTAGTGGTTTTTTCATTTGAAAGATTCCTCTCTTATTTAGTGCTCTCCAAAGTTATTGTCTACACTGACCATACAGTACTTAAATATTTTCTGAACAAGAAAGATGCAAAACCACGACTCATCCGTTGGGTGATTCTCCTACAAGAATTTGACTTGGGAATCTGTGATAAGAAGGGTAGTGAGAAAATTGTTTCTGATCATATCTCCATATTGTAATTTCCTCATTTGGAAAGAGAATGTGATATAGAAATCAAGTAGGAATTCCCGAATGAGAATATTTTCTTAGTTGGAGTTGTACCTTGTCCATGGTATGCTGACATAGCCAATTACTTGGCTACATGAGTCTTTCATCCTAATCTTTTATTCCAACAAAAGAAACGATTTCTATTGGAAGTGAAAAGATAAATCTGGGAAGACCCATTGATCTTACTCTCATGTGGAGATGGGTTGATCCTCCTCTACATCCCGGAATAATAAATTTAAATAATTTTGGATTTTTTTTCATTATTCTCCAGCTGGAGGACATCATGGGCCAGACAGAATGATAGTAAAGAATTTGTAATCTAGATTTTTCTGGCCCACCATGCACAAGGATGCTAATAATTTTGTATCTCGCTATGATAGGTTCCATTGAACTGGTAACATGGGATGCCAAGATGAAATTCCATAGCACCCCATCCTTGAAGTTGAGTTCTTTTATGTGTGGGGAATTGATTTCATGGGGTCGTTTCCCCCATATTATAGAAACTTATATATTCTAGTCTTTGTAGATTATGTTTCCAAATGAGTGGAATCTGCTACCACACCACACAATATAGTGAAGTTCATCATTTACTTCCCCAAGAAGAACATTTTCAGTAGGTTTGGGGTTCCATGGACTTTGATAAGTTATTGAGGGACACATTTTGACAACATGTTGATGAGGAATGTGCTTTTGAAGTATGGAGTGAGGTATAACCAGGGAACACCTTATCATCCCAAATCAAGTGGTCAAGTGGAGGTATCCAACCATGAATTGAAGAAAATCCTGGAGAAGATGGTGGGAGCCTCATGGAAGGAATGGTCCAAAAATATTAATAATGCCTTATGGGCATACCAGACCACCTTCAAGACACCTTTGGGTATGTATCCCTTATAATTAATCTATGAGAAACTATGTCACTTACCGGTGGAACTGGAGTATAAAAACTATTGGGCTGTGAAAGCCTTAAACTATGATCTGAAGGATTTTGAAGAGAAGTGAAAGTTTCAACTGACAGATCTTGAGGAAATTTAGCAGGAGGCATATGAGAATGCCAAGTTGTATAAAAAAATACAAAGGCAGTCCATGACCTCATGATCTCTTAGAAGTAATTCTATCCTAGTGATGAGGTACTATTTTTTAAATCCTATTTGATATTGTTCCCAATAAAATTGAAGTCTTGGTGGTTGGGACCTTTTCAAGTGATCAAAGTCTTCCACCATGGTGTGGTGGAAGTTTCTGGCACTAACAATAAAACATTCAAGGTGAATGTAAAGCACCTAAAACTCTGTCTTAACATGGAATACATGGTGGGAATGGTCTCCACCATGCAATTTGGGTAGCTAAAGGCCCAGGTAAGTCAAGCTCGAGACTATAAATGTAGCACTGACTGGGAGGTAACCTGTCATATTGAAAAGATTTTCATAAAAATAGTTGTTTTATTGAGCATACTTAGGGATGCGTGATAGTGTGTTTTTAATTGACTTTTTTTAGTTTAGAATCATTACAATAAAGGAGATATCTTATTAAATTTTTATAATTAAAAGCTTACATATCTTAGGGAAAATCTCAAATTATCTTTTATACTTCATGGGGGAACAAGAATTTAAACTTTCAAGGGGTTTTCTGAGTTTAAAAGAGGGGAATTTTCAAAAACAAAATCAAATAGAACCATCCACATGTTTAGTGCATGGTTTGAAAAATTGATCATAAACCGTGCACCTTGAAGTCCCGATCCAGTGGAAAACTGCACGGGTGGCGCATGGTTTTTTAAACCATGCCCCGTAACCGTGCGGCAACTTAAACCTCCCCAACTTTCTTAAAAACCTAAAAATAATTCTCCTCCAAATCATTCAAACCTCCTCCTCCATCTCGTGTGCCATGCTCCTCCTGTTCTCTTATCCTTATCCTTCAAGCTCTCTTATCCTTCCCAACGAATCTTCTACTAAGGTAATCTTCTTCTCCTCCTCCTCCTATTCTTCTTCTCTTCTTCTCCTCTTATTTTCTTCTTCCTATTTTTCTCCCTAGGGTTCGGCAATCCCATCTTCTTTCCCCAATTTCTTTTCTTTTCCTCTTCTTTTTGGCTTCAATTTCTCCTCTATTTTCCTTTACTTTTCTTTGATTTATTGTCACACACTTTCACACTAAATAATTTCACATCAATCCTTAATTCCATTATTTCATTTTCTATATTTGATATTTTCCTTAGGTTATTTAAAATTTTCCATTTTATTTATTCGATTGGATATCTCTTCTTGTTGTAAATTTTTTGATTTTGTTTTGTGCACTCTATTGCCTGCAGGTTCCAAAAACCAAACCTATAATATCATTCTCCTAGGGAGCTCGCACTTCCGGTTCCACCTCAACACATGGACCCCATTTAAAATTCAATAAAAAGGAATATAATTTGAGTTATAAGACATTGATAACCTGGGAAGTCAATACGACTCACCAATTTTCACTGGAAAACCTTTAGACTTTGGTAATTTCAGAGAAATTACAAATTTTCATAGCCTAAGGAAACCTTACATGAGTCTTATCCATTCACCAACCCACCTTTAGGGAGCTAGTTTTGGAATTTTTGGCCACCTTCTAGTGTTTTGATAGTTAAAATGAATACGAGCAAGGCTATTTGAGCAAGGCGTAAGGCAATGTCACATTCCACCTCATGAACAAGCGATTCAGTTTCTGGCTCAGTGAGTTCACAAAATTCATTGTAATTTATGATAGTGCATATGTGCAAAGTGTTTCCTTTGCTGAGGAGACTCTTGAATGGGATCCCACAGATTCCCAAACCTTCTAGGATACCATTTCCCAACTTGACGAGTCATATGTGCCTCAAATATCCAAAGCATCCTAATTACTTAATCTAATTCATCGAGCTTTACATATGATTGTTATAACCTATTTCACATCTTGATCAGATAGTGAGGGAAATGTGAGTAATTGAGATTTATTCATTCTACACACCATGATCACCAGAAATAAGGTTAATCTTTCCTTACTCTTCTCACAATACCTAAAGAATATGTTTTCTAAACCAAAGGGGGACATCTTTGCTGGCTTGTTAATCACTCTCCTAATGGATAGATTGGACATCGAATATGATGAGATATAATTTTTTGAGTTGCCACTGGCCCCTTTCATTGATATTAACCTTCTCTGATTAATGGGGATTATTGAGAATGATGGTTCCATATTTTGGTTTCGCGGTCATCCCATGGTTGCCCCAGCTGAACCCCAACATGAGGCCACTACGAAAGAGGCACCACCTGTTGAACCTACCACTTCCCACCAATCCTCACCCCAAGAGGAACTATTTACTTCCCCTACCTCCCCTACTTATATGATTCCACCACATTACACACCATATCCTTCATACCCTGACTTGTAGGGAACCCCATATGCTAACTCATAACTCTTTTGGAAGTTCCAATAGGACCAATACTAGATGTTCCATTGGCAGTTAGAGAAAAATTGGCTGGAGGTGGAAGGACTCATCCTAGACAATATTCAACCTCCCACTCTTTATGAGGTCATGCCCATCTATCATCCCTCCTTTTATATGTATGGCGCTACCCAATTCCATCCTGGTCCTTCTAGGGGTTCCTCCTCAATGGGAGCTCCCTCCACCACCTCTGCTCCCACCAAAGCGGTAGCAACATCTCCACCTGCTTCCAATCCAATCTAGGATGAAACCACTCATGCACAGTTTTTTGATCCCTTTGATCCCTACGTAGGATGGCACTGATGATATTTTTTCCCATTCTTTTTTCCCATTTCTCTTGTGTGACGTTGTTTTACACTCTTTTCCACTGTTGTGATTACTATTCATGGTGTGATTGTGTGCTTCCTTTTAGTCTCTCTACTAATTGATTTGGTTTTCTTTCTTCACTTTTCTAGTTTTCTTGTGTAGTTAATAGGAAACTCACTCTTTTCAGCTTTAATCCACTCTTCCTCTTGGTGGGCTCTCGCACACTGATTTTTTCCACTGATTACCAACTTTCCATGGTATTTTTTTAGTTCTAACCTTTTGATTTTATTTTTTTCCCCCTCCCCTTGCCTGCATAACTTTCCCACCCTTCTTCACCTTACTTCCTTCACAGGGGACTGTGATTAGTTTTAAGTGTGGGGGAGGGTGCCCACATATGGCATATGGGACCACATTTGGTTGACTACTTGAACAATTACCTAGGATGAAATTTTTTTATAGTATTTTCCTAAAGGGATGTTATAGGTTATATAGGATTATATCAATTGGATAAAAATGAATTTTGGGGAATTATTTCTAAAAATTACTCATATATCCAGATTGAAAAACCTTGTTTGTGGTATGAATAAACATTGTGACACTTCAGAAGGAACCCTTAGTCATTCATTTAGAAATAATTTTTTTTAAATGAATTTTGTGTTGGAATAATTTAAATTAAGAAACCCCTTAAAATGGAAGTCAATTTGTGCATAAAGAGAGGTAAGGAATGGGAATTTTTTTTGTCACAATAGTGGTTATCACACGGTCTTAATTTCATAAAATCTTGACTTTATCAAAATTTTCTTCATGTGTTGACATGAATAATTGGGCCCAATTCAATTCTAGTATCTCATCCCACTGGAAAAAAAATTGAGATATGCAAAGGCATGCCCAATATTTTTTATGACCCTTCATCATGTTTCAAAAGATGCAAGTCAATGAGGGTGTGTGACCTATAAAAGTGGTATCCTGCCAATTGACGATGAGGAAACCTAAGATTAACCAATATAAGTGTATTATGAGATGTAAATGGAGGTTTGTACTTTATTTGAATGAAGAACGAAAAATTATGTTTTAAGAAATATTAATTTATGAATGAATGGTTAGATTTTTTTGATTAAGTCTACCTTGTTAGCTAAATTCAAAAATTTGGGGAGACATGAAGTATGAATGTGGTAATTTTTAAATGATAATTAATTAAAAATCCAAATTAATTTGATTGATATAATCTATGACATTTCTACCTATTTCTTTGGAAATTCCTCTGAAATAATTGTCTAGGATGTTTTTTGAGGACAAACAATCAATCAAGTGTGGGGGAGTTTTATGCACTGCTATGAATAAGGAATTTCCACTTATTTGAGTATCTTGAAAATGGTTTTGTGAATGGATTTTCATGATTTTCACAAGTTAAATATGCATTGATAGGTCTTTTAGTCAACAAGGAGATAAAAATGAACACATTGTATTATTTGGGTGATTCTAAAGTAAATTAGATGCATTTAAACCCTTTTTTCATGATGTATGTTGTTATGGAGTCACCTGGGATGAGCACCCCAACATGAAGGAAAGATGGATCCTGATTTTTGGAGACAGATACACCCTGTACGGTCTCTACATGGTTAGTAAAACTATGTGGATTCCCATAAAACCGTGCAGGGGTGTGCATTTTTGGAGACAGAAGACCCCGCACAGTCTCTGTACGGTTTCCAAACTTTGCGGCTTGACCCTGTAACCATGTGAGGTTTGTAAATTTTGGGAAAGATACCATGTATATGGTATCTTCATGGTTACACAAACCATGAAGCCTAACTAAGTTTCTTGTGCGCTATTTCTTTGGTGGATAGAACCGTGCGCACAGTTGGTGGATGGTTTTCCAAACCATGTGTCGTAACCGTGCAGTTTCCAACAGCCCTCTACCTACCCCAATCTACCCTCTTACCCAACCTCTAACCTGAGATTTGGACCCCTAAATACC
Organism: Viscum album; assembly: GCA_963277665.1. Classification (NCBI taxonomy): domain Eukaryota; kingdom Viridiplantae; phylum Streptophyta; class Magnoliopsida; order Santalales; family Viscaceae; genus Viscum; species Viscum album. The sequence continues at coordinate 1,652,888,553 of OY728148.1, read as the reverse complement.
CTAGGACAAGTGTGGGACGTCCAATAAGGTAGATAAGACACTTGGGAGCAAGGGTAATCATCGAGAGAACATAATTTTTTGGGGAGTAAGAGCTTGGAACTCATTCTAGGAAAGTTTTAGAGTTTTCCTTTGTAATCATTGGTTTCCCCATTTCTAATTCCACTGTAATAAATTCTTCAAGTATTACTAGTTTTATTTTCTTCATTTATTCCATGAGTAACTAAATTATCTTATGTTTTGTGGTTGTGGAGGAATATAGGTTCATTAGTTGATCAATTTTCCTATATTATTATTGTTCATCTTCCTCACATAATTCCCTCGATTCTTTTTCTTAATTTTGCTGGAAACCCCATATCCAACAAACAAATGAGTTTACAAGGATCCTCGGGGGAATTAAAAAAAGTAAACTCATGATCATTAGGTTTAATTATCATCTTAGAAGGGTTGTTATTAACTAAAAATTAGTGGGGATCAAATTCCAGACCAAGGAATTTATTTCTATTTATTTAATCGGAACTCACCAGGCCAAGTGGGGTTCTGACACATTTGAAACCTATAAATATGAGTTATCATGAGCAACACAACACAATCATAAAATAGATTCTCGATGACCTACATACTTATTCATATCCTTGACACATTTATATCATAAAACATAAAAAATAAAATCAGTATGAGTTTTTCTTTGTTCTTGAGTTTAATCATCTTTAAACTGGAAGAATTTTACAATTTTTTATTTTGAAGATAATTACCAAAAACAACAAACAATAATTTTTAAAATCCAATACCTTCACATAATTGATCACAAATCAAGATACATGAACAACTAAATTCTCCCTGTGGATTGACCCCATACTTTCACTATACTAGTAACAAGTTTGGGAATATCAATTTGGGTTTCCAAACATAACACTTTAGTTGGAACAACACCAGTTATTATTTTATAAGATTCACATATGGTGGCATGAGGTTGTTTGGTGTTCATATAGGAACAAGAATATTGAATGTGATTTCCTTGATTTTAGTGATAGAGAAAGAATTAAATCCATAATGGGGTTGCATTTGAGAACTTGTGGATGTATGGACCTTCAAAGTTTAGAGTAGGTCAAATGAAGGTGTGTTATATCATTATTTATGGGAGAATTTTGGGTTTCTCATCCATCAGTTTGGGATGATTTATTATCGAGAATGAAAATTTGTGAAGGTCGAGAGGATATAGTGACCTTAGATTTCCTATGTGGGAGACTTGTCTTGTTTTAAATTTTTTTACCCCCAAGCCTTTATATAGTGTAAAATGATAATTTTCCCTTGAAAATTGACTCCAAAACATTTTATAATGATTTCATTGACTATGGGTTGTTTATCCTCCCTTGGATGAGCCTACATATAATGGTGGTCATGGTAGGTAAATGGTAAAAATTTATATACATTTAAAAAATATATATTTTTATCTTGTATTTATGGTGTTTTGATAAACTAAATATATCATCTCAATGATTTTTTGAATTATAAAACTAAGATCATGGGTGGGTTTGGAATATTGGGTTTTTCTTAGGCACGTGGTAATTTGTGTTTGTGTTAGAGTTCCTAGGTTCAACCCATCATGGGTGGATTTAATACATATTTTATTTTATTTTATTTACATATTTTTATTTTTAAAATTATTTCCATACTCATTTATCTTCCATCTTGTATGAGGGGTAAGAGGATTTAAAACCCCTCTTGAGAGACCATGTTGGATGGTAGGTGGTGTAAGATCATCGACCGGGAGGTCGATCTATGCTGAATTGGCATTTAGAGGGATAAAGAAATCAACGTTTCACCCTGAGGCTAGACTCGAGTTTTATTTTACCTCATTCTTAAGAAAAGTGATTCAAGAAAAATAAGTGATGTAATATTTTGAATATTATCATGTGTCCCAAATCACATCACATAATATCCTTTTTATGTGTTGCATTGAATCACATATTTTTCACTAGGTGTCCCATTAAGACAAATAAATTTCCCATCTTAAGTATTTTTTATGTAAAATACAATAGTATAGATAGTTTGTCCATCTGATGTTGTTTACATGAGAAGAAATGTGTGTTTTTATTTTAACTTCATTAAAATGATGATGGAGTGTTAGTCTTAGTAGTTAGCTCTATGCAACAGTGTATCCTTAAAAAACCAATGGATTGTTATGGAACATGGAGAGAATTCCATATTTTCCATTCAAACATGAGATATAACTATCATACATAGATTGTACTAGAGTATGGAAAGTTTGGTGTTTGATATCATTTGTATATCCTTCGAGACTAGTTTTTGTTACAGGAAGTTGGAGTCGAGAGTGTTGGCCATAGAGCATTGTCAGTGACCACTTTACATAGACTACCAATTCAGAAGGCATTAGGTGATAGCAATACCGTGGTGTGTTTTGTGTTTTCCAACAATTATCTCATCTATGTAGACAAGGAATCGATTCCCTTTTTCAATCATGAGTTGTGACATGATAGTTCTGGTGACTGGGTGATGGAAATGTATTGGATTTTCAAGGAAAATATGTAAAACCCCCAAATGATAAAGGTTTAAATTACTAAATGATATGACTCGTGTCAACAAGGTGCACCTTCCTTTTCGAGAGTCTGTCTGATTAGAACTCCATAGTTAAGCATGATTGGACTAGACTAGTGATCAGGATGGGTGACATTCTGGAAAGTTTCCTAGGGTTTGTGAGTGAGGACAAAGCACGCTGGAAAGTACATGTGTTGGCATGTGGGGATAGTCATTAGTCAGATGACTCGTGCGGGCACGTGGGTGGGCCCCAAGGTGGGGACCACATGTCTGTGGGGAAACTAGTGGTACCTGGTGGTCCAGGACCCTACGGCCATGTTAGGGCGGAGTGATTGTGCTGTGATCGGGACCCAGTTGTCACATTTGGTATCAGAGGTGGTACCCAGCCTTAAGTGCAGTGCACTGCCTGGGTTGAGATTTAGGGCCCACAATGAGGACGTTGTGCTCTAAAGGGGGTTTATTGTAACACCCCTGAATGATAATGGGTTAAATGACTAAATTATATGACTCATGTCAACAAGGTGCACCTTCCTTTTCAGGAGCCTTCCTGGTTAGAACTCCACAGTTAAGCGTGCTTGGCCTGGAGTAGTGATCAGGATGGCTGACCTTCTGGGAATTTTCCCAGGGTGTGTGTGAGTGAGAAAAAACACACTAGAAAGGACATGTTTTGGCCTGTGGGGATATTCATTAGTCAGATGACCCGTTCAGGCATATGGGTGGACCCCAGGGTGGGGACCACGTGTCTGCGGGGAAACTTGTGGTACCTAGCGGGCCAGGACCCAACGACCATGTTAAGGCGGGGTGTATGTCCTGTCACCGGGACCCAGTTGTTACATTTGGTATCAAAGCTAGTACTCAGCCTTAAGTGCAGTGCACTGCCTGGGTTGAGATGTAGGACCACAACGAGGACGTTGTGCTCTAAAGGGGGGGTTATTGTAACACCCCCAAATGATAAAGGGCTAAATGACTAAATGATATGACTCATGTCAACAAGGTGAACCTTCCTTTTCAGGAGCCTGTCTGATTAGAGCTCCACAATTAAGTGTGTTTGTCCTGGAGTAGTGATCAAGATGGGTGACCTTCTGGAAAGTTTCCTATGGTGTGTGTGAGTGAGGAAAAAACACACTGGAAAGGACATGTGTTAGCCTATGGGGAAAGTCATTAGTCAAATGACACGTGCGGGCACGTGGGTGGGCCTTAGGGTGGGGACCACGTATCTGTGGGGCAACTGGTGGTACCTGGTGGTCCAGGACCCGACGGCCATGTTAACGTGGGTGTCTGTGCTGTCACCAGGACCCAGTTGTTACATTTGGTATCAGAGTTGGTACCCAGCCTTAAGTGAAGCGCACTGCCTAAGTTGAGATGTAGGGCCCACAACGAGGATGTTGTGCTCTAAAGGGGGGTTGATTCTAACACCCCAAAATTGTAAAGGGTTAAATGACTAAATTATATGACTCATTTCAACAAGGTGCACCTTCCTTTTCAAAAGTCTGTCTGATTAAAACTCCATAGTTAAGCGTGTTTAGCTTGGAGTAATGATCAGGATGGGTGAGCTTCTGGGAAGTTTCCTAGGGTGTGTGTGAGTGAGTAAAAAACACACAGGAAAGGAAATGTGTTATCTTGTGGGGAAAGTCATTAGTATGTGTTGTCACCGGGACCTAGTTGTTACATTTGGTATCAGAGCTGGTACCCGGACTTAAGAGTAGTACATTGCCTGGGTTGAGATGTAGGGCCCAAAACGAGGACGTTGTGGTCTAAAGGAGGGTGATTGTAACACCCCCAAATGATAAAGGGTTAAATGAATACATGATATGACTCATGTCAACAAGGTGCACCTTCTTTTTCAGGATCCTGTCTAATTAGAACTCCACAGTTAAGCATGCTTTTCCGGGAGTAATGATCAGGATGGGTGACCTTCTGGGAAGTTTCCTAGGGTGTGTGTGAGTGAGGACAAAGCACACTGGAAAGGACATGTGTTATCTTGTGGGGAAATTCATTATTCAGATGACCCATGTGGGCACGTGGGTGGGCCCCAAGGTGGGGACCACGTATCTGCGGGGCAACTGGTGGTACCTGGTGGGCCAGGACATGACGGCCTTGTTAAGGCGGTGTGTCTGTGCTGTCACCGGGGCCCAGTTTTTACAAAATAATTCCCTCTCAGCTAGTCGATGTTCCTCATTGAGGTAAAAAATGTATTTAGATCAGGGACATGATATTGGTGGAGATCATAATGCTTGGATTAGGATCAGTTGCATAGGGACTATGGTATGAAGGCTCACCAAGTTCCCCCATGGTGTGTCTCTCCCATGGATATGGGTTGAGTAGGTGAGGAACCACCTATTGGTTGGTCGATCACTACCCTTTGAGTATGATTGGGATGAGAGACTTCCTCGGGCCCTACCATGTTTGAGGAAGGGTAATTTCCATCGTATAGAATAGAACGGGGTATATGTTGACTCATGTCAACAAGGTGCACCTTATTTTTCGGGAGTCTGACTGATTAGAACTCCATAGTTAAGCGTGTTTGGCCTGGAGTAGTGATTAGGATGGGTGACCTTCTGGGAAGTTTCCTAGGGTGTGTGTGAGTGAGGACAAAGCACACTAGAAAGGACATTTGTTGGCCTGTGGTGATAGTCATTAGTCAGATGACCCGTGCAGGCACGTGGGTGGGACCTAGGGTGGGGACCACGTATCTGCGGGGCAACTAGTGGTACCTGTCACCGGGGCCCAGTTGTTACAAAATAATTCCCTCTCAGCTAGTTAATGTTCCTTATTGAGGTAAAAAAATGTATTTAGATCAGGGACATTATATTTTTGGAGATCATAATGCTTGGATTGGGATCAAGTGCATATGGACTATGGTATGAAGGATCACTAAGTTCCCCCATGGTGTGTCGCTCCCATGGATATGGGTTGAGTAGGTGAGGAACCACCTATTGGTTGGTCAATCACTACCCTTTGAGTATTCTTGGGATGAGAGACTTCCCCATGCCCTATCATGGTTGAGGAAGGGTAATTTCCATCGTATAGAATAGAACGGGGTATATGTTGACTCATGTCAACAAGGTGCACCTCCCTTTTTGGGAGCCTGTCTGATTAGAACTCCATATTTAAGAATGTTTGGCCTGGAGTAGTAATCAGGATGGGTGACCTTCTAGGAAGTTTCCTAGGGTGTGTGTGAGGGAGGACAAATCACACTGGAAAGGACATGTATTAGCCTGTGGGGATAGTCATTAGTCAGATGACCCGTGCGGGCACGTGGGTGGGCCCCAGGGTGGGGACCACGTATCTGTGGGGCAACTGGTGGTACATGGCGGGCCAGGACCCAACGGCCATGTTAAGGCGGGGTGTCTGTACTATCACTGGGGCCCAATTGTTACAAAATAATTTCCTCTCAGCTAGTCGATATTCCTTATTGAGGTAAAAAAAGTATTTAGATCAGGGACATGATATTGGTGGAGATCATAATGCATGGATTGGGATCAGGTGCATAGGGACTATGGTATGAAGGGTAATTTCCATCGTATAGAATAGAATGGGGTATATGTTGACTTTTTATATTTGGTCAGTAGCCCCTCAAATGTAATATAATTCTTGAGGGTATTTGATATCCATGCTAAGAAATGGATATTCAATAATTTAAACACGAGGTGTTCAGATGGTCTTTATGGCATAAAGTATTCTACGAAATAATTCCCTCTCAGGTAGTCGATGTTCCTTATTGAGGTAAAAAAATGTATTTAGATCAGGTACATGATATTGGTGGAGATCATAGTTCATGTATTGGGATTAGGTGCATAGAGACTATGGTATGAAGGGTAATTTTCATCGTATAGAATAGAATGGGGTATATGTTGACTTTTTATATTGGTTCGGTAGCCCCTCAAATGTAATATCATTCTTGAGGGTATGGGATATCCATGCTAAGAAATGGATATTCAATAATTTAAACACGAGGTGTTAAGATGGTATTTATGGCATAAAGTGTTCTACGAACTATGTTTCTACTAAAGAGTTCAGTTGTTCACTATGCCTGGTAAGAAAATAATAACTAGAGCATATAAGGAGTGTTTGGTGATCGATTATCCCCTTTATAAGAGATCTTATTATCATGGAGGAGAATGGGGTTTACCCTTATGGAATATATTTTATCATGTATATATGGTAAAAATGGTGTATTCCCCTAGGGTTTATGGGTAAGGATATTTTTACCCATGAGGAATGTATTTTTTTCATGGATTCCTCCTTACATGGAATGATATAACATCCAAGTTTATCCCAAGATATTTTCTCATATGTTTGTGTTGATATTATACTATGAAGTGGAGTTAAAGATTCTTCCATATGCTTTATCTCTTTATTTAGTTGGAAAGATATTTGGAGGGTCCATTATTGAATGTTGACCTACAGCCTTATCTCCAAATATTTTTGGTGAATCATACTTGGTATATTTATACTCAAAATTGTACATGATTTGTGGCCAAATAAGTTGTGTTTGTGAATATTTCATATAGGTTGGTGATGATATAAATAGGTGTAGAGATGGTGGAGCTAGTGGTGGTAGATTTTAGGGGAGGAATGGGGATTTGTAGCTAGTAGTGCCCAAATAGAATTGGATTGATATGGTGATCCCTTCTTCCTGTCCCTCAAGGTTGGTTATTTTGTGTGTTATATGAATTTAATTTTACCCATTTTTTAGTGTAATTTTTTCTTTACACCCTACCATTTTTAATAGATGTATTCATGTATATTTTATATTTTAGATAATTTTATTTTTCACGGTTGTTTTTATGATGGTTGGATGATGATGTTTGTTACTGCATGTTTCATAGGAAAAGGCCTCCCATATATGATTTATGCATTATTAGTTTGATTATCTATCCTCTAAACTACTGGAGTCGATCATGGGGTAGGAAACCCAATACATTGTTATATTTAATGGGTACCTGGTGGGTTGAGTCATATTAGTGTGTTATCATAGAAGGTTGTCCTAGGGAAAATTATTAGAGATATGTGTATCATGATTTTGGTTCAGGACATGTGTGGTAATAATGCTAATATGTACTTATGTTTGGTTAACAGAACATGGAAACTATCTAAGATTTTGAAGAAAACACATTCCTATATAAGGACTCTAATATTGTGCAAACTAACATGAATACATAATTCATTAGTTTTGTCAGTATCGATTTCCTTTATTCATTGGTCTTCTAGGACCAACACATAAGCTCTTTTAGGGTTCCATCCTAAAACCCATAGTTGATTGGAGGAATTACCCATCCAATATTGTATGTGAGCCACCATACTTGTTGGAATTCAATGTGGGACTTGGGTTTGTACCCAACAAGTTGTAGGGTATAGTTTAGTATGTCCGAGTATCTTTTCATAGATATTTTGTTGTTGTTTTTAATGTGTGATATCCTACCTTCTAAGAAATCACTATACTATAAGGGTGCTTATTTCTCACATAAATGTGATATAAATCAAGGTGTGAGGTTGACCTTATAAAGATGATGGGATTGATGGGATTACTCAAATATGTGTGAGATTCCTAGGTGAGGATATATTGATATTATATGTGGTTTGGTGCTTATACAATTTAGCTTCATAGGGAATGAAAATCACAACATTATCATCCTATAGGTAGGTTCGATATCCCCCCATTTACTTGGGAATTTGGATCCTTTATCTATGGAGTTAGTATCCCTCCCATTTAAGAGATCATTCGGGGAATGGGTTCGGTAATATATCATATGAGTTTTCTTTCAGTGAGATGAAGTTCCCACACATGGGATCATGGAGTTTAGTACCCCATAATGGATAAATGGGTGTTGACTATCATTTGTGATGTCTGGGTCCCCATAATAACATGAGCATAAATTTTTATTCGTAGGCACATAGATTCTTTGACTTGTATGGAGAATATACTCCCTCTTTCTTGACAAGGTGTAGTTCCCCTATAATAGAATGGAGTTGTTATACCTCTATGATAGGGTGGGGGTCCTCCTTATATAATGATTAATGTAATGCGAGTTCACCATAAGTGAGGTTTCTTACTAAATCATTTGGTTTATGGTCACTAAGTAATGTGCATGTTCCTCACCATTTTGTAGAGTTTTTTAGGAGTTTGGATGATGTTATATATTGATTTTGATCCCATAGTTGAGAGTTCATCTCCAGTATTATCCACTGATAGGGTTTAGTTTTTCCTATCAGGATTTCTCATAAAGAGAATGATGAATTTGATATGATGGATATCAGGATTGAGAGCCTTTTATGGATGGGATGTTCTTAATCATTCATGCGAGGTATCAATTATGTAAAGTACATGTCCCATGGACTATATATTGATGAATTATTATGATTTTTATGACAATTATCTCATGTTTTTAGTTATGGATGACTTTATTAGGTGGATGGAAATATTTTTTCAAGGTTTTTCAATTGATCATATGGTTTTCATTTTGATGAAGTTGGATGTGGGACCCAAGCGATGAGTAGGGAAAACCCTCATGAATATACATCTAGCTCATTCCTTATATGGTGATCTTGGATTAATGTGTAAATTTTGTTTTAGTGGACCTATATTTTTAGAGTAGAGGATGATACTTTCCCTAAGAGATATCCTAGGGCATATCATGGAGTTTCACATTGAATTTTTGATAGAGTCCTCCATCAAATAATTTCCAAGGAGATGAAATAGTGGTGAAACTATACTCTTGTTTTATGGTTTCTAAAGAATTATGCTTCATGTTTAGTTCTTCAAAAAATCCTTAGAGCATTCCCTAACTACTATCTAAGAAATAGGAAGTATAGATATCGACACTTTGGTTTTTACAAGTGTCCAACTATCTTCCAGTCAGTTGTCTTAGTCATGTGTCCACTCGAGGGGTGTGGTGAGACTTTCATTAGGATAACCCTTATTATATCTTCATATATGTGATGTGGCATAAAATGTTGTGTCAAGATAGTGATGGATGTTAATTATATGTAGCTAATAGCATTTAGTCCTAACGAGGATGGATCATGTCATCTATGGTGGATGGAAACCTAACTAAGGATAGTGGTGTTGCGGTTTTACATATAGTTTTTAGAGATAGTATAATGAGAGGATAAATGTTAATCTCATGCCAATACATTATTAAGATATATTTTTTTATTTTCTTAAAATAATTGATTATTAGGTTAATAGTGAAAAAACATGGTTTTTACTAAAATTGTAAATTTTATGAATTTATCATTATATAATAATTACCTAGATGTTTATAAAAATATTTAATTGATTAAATATGTATTTAATAATTAAAAATATTAATTTTAAAATACTATTCTATTTTTATAAAACCCATGTAAAACATTTTACAAACATAAGTAATAGTTTCCATTAAAAGAAGCTATTTTTGGTCTTTTTTTATTAAATATTATTTTTGTAAAATTTTGTATTATATTACATTGAAATACACAAAATATATATATAATCCAATTTATATCATGAAAATAAAATATAATTGTAATGCCCCGACCCCAGTTACCCAAAGTCGGTGCATTATTATGTAACATTGGTATGATCACAAAAGACCAAGTCTCGAAAGACCGATTAGTTTAGTAGCCTTGGAAACACTAGATACATTCATAAATTTTACATTACATCATAAAGTGAAAAAAATCACAATAACATAGTTTTCATAGTCCACACTCATATCCCATTCAGACTATCCCTACAGGTCAATCATAAAATATTTCTTCACATCCTGGGAAAATAAAATATAGAATGGGGTGAGCTCAGATGCTCAGTAAGGATAACAATATAGCGGAAACTTTCATAAATAAACATAAACATTTAAGGAAATTTATAACTAAAACAAAAGACTTTTAAACTTGAACTTCAGCATAATATGGAAAAAATAAAATGAAGTAATTCCATTTAATTATCCACATAGATATTCTACTAGTTGAATAATTACATGCAATATCAATAACCACTTTCATAATGATGGAATGCATAATGTCAGACTATCATAACCACATAGACAAGGCCTCGTTCCAAGACTAAAAATAAGATTTTGTCAAGGCCTCGTGCCAGGACACTAGTTTGACTCATGAGACCTACTGATGCATCGAGGAGCTATAGCAGCCTCCACCCGTCACTTATTAAGTCCAATGCATTCCTTATATGAAAATGTTTAAACATATCATAACAATGCCCAAGAACCATAACATAATTGTATCACATAAAATATGCATAAAGAAAACATAACATTTCCACATTTCAATCACAAGATATCAATACAACACATTAATATAATCAAAACATTATCAAAACAATTTTCAATACCAAAATAAAAGAAAATTAAAACTTGGTATTTATTTTTCATTTAAAAAAAAGTTATGGCTTGTAGAGGAATCCAAAACTCAAATAATGGTCACGGCGGCGGAGAAGTCGTTGTCACCGCATACGTAAGACAAAGCATTCCTTTTGTCATTTCGTAAAAATGATTCGTATAAAAATATTCCTTTTGAGTAAAAGTCAAAGTGGTTTATACACCGTATAAAAGAAAGTTGTGTATAAAACTAAATATGCCTCAATGAAAGGAGATTGAGACGAAGTCCCTTACAAAGATCATTTTGTAAATAAAATAGATCGCTCATGTGTATTCACTATAATATCACATAAAGAAAGTATAAATACATGATAAGGTATAAAAATTCATTTCTCACATAATCAAAGAACAACATAAATAAGAAAGATAAGTTCAACCCAAAGAATGGGAATTGGGTTAAGAAGTTCCATTACCTCGTGTCCGACTTGACTCGATCGTTCTTTAATCTCCTAAATAATAAACTAGAGTTAATTTCTACTTTCTTAAGAACCTTTTTAAAGTTCATTATTCCTTTTATATCACTTATTACCATGTTATAAACATTATTTAATTATTTAAGTTAATAACGGTCATTTTGTCGATCTTTGGTACTTGAGTCAAAAATAAACTTCTTATAATTACAAGTTGTTTATGTGGTAGAATATACATTATCTCTAGAATTATATTAATTTATATCATATATATCATATATATCTAGTAGATACATGTATTTATAATATTACATAACATTTAGAGGTAAGAAATGAAATGCACCGTTCATGGAGACAGTAAGTCGTACGTACGCATGAACGCTACTTTCATTTCTATTTCGTATTTAATGGAATGAAATCATAATGATATAAAGGTATATTATAATTCCAGTATAATATCATATATAATATCATTAACTCCATCCTTTATACATCCCACATATGGCATTAACGATTCAAATCACTTTGAGGGGGCGGTAGTCGGCACTTCCTAAAATGAAATTATCGCATTTACCCATAATGGAAATCATAAAGGTATGACAGAAATGGAAAATACAGAAGCATAAAGAAAACATAAACATAATATATATCATATATAGAAATATTTTCATCATAATGTCCACCATGAGAGGTGTTAAAAGAAGATTGAACAATCATCGTTTCGTGAGGAAGTAATTCGTCACCCATAGAAACAGTATGTTCTTTAACCATTAGACGAAGGTGTGTGTAATTTTAAATCAAATAATTATCATAAAAGAATACTATTATATTTAATATACTGGTTTTGTTACAAAATAAAGGAATAAAAAGAGTTTAAGGGGTTGGAGAATCAAAATAAAACAAAAGAACATAAGAGAAGACATTACCTTAAAATCGGGTAACTTTTTTTGATTTGAGGGAAGACTTCTGCCCAAAGTGAGGCTTCTAGGAGTAAGAGAGGGAAGTTGAGAGAGTATTTGGGCATATTTTGGATGATACAAATGGCTTTTAAGGTGTGAATAAGGTGGTAGAGGTGGGGTCATTTATAAGAGGAGAGGAGGGGCACTCTTGGAAATTAATGAAATGTTACATTATTATGAAATGCTTTTTGGATTTTAAAGGTCCCACAATGATATATTTCGAGGATAAGGTAATAAGGTTTATAAATCCACACATAAAATAGGTTTTAGACAAGTGTAAGTCTTATATTTTACATTAACTTTTCATTTTATTTAAATTTCTCATTAATGAGGTAATCACAGCATCATCATGGTGTCATAAATAAATTTATTTATTTAATGTCTAAAAATTATAAAACAATTTCCATTATGTAGGAAATATTTTTATCTTTCCAATTAATATTTATAGTCGAAAATTTAACTTATATAACCCCAGGTAATAATTATTTTAGTAAAACAACACATGTTTGTGACAATTTTATTTTTACTTTAAATAAAAAGTTATTAATGTCATTTTCTTTCCCAATTGGCGCCATGGGGTCCCCAAGTTGACCAATGGATTGTCTTGGTCGGACATGACTCATACAATAAGGGTAGGATAAGTGTAAAGGTAATTTCATATTATTATAACATTATATTTACCTTAAATTACACTAATTACCTTTAATCGCGATTAATAAAACTTAAAAGTTACTATTCACCAAAAATTATTTTCATTCCATTGAACCAAATTTTACTTATTAATGACTACCATGTATGTCAAATTTTTTAAATTTAATTCACAGAAGTGGTAAAGTTTCATTTAAACGAAAAATTAGTTGTTTAACTACCACTTAGTGGTTTCACTATTCATCAAAAATTGAAGTTTTTCAGAAAAATACCAAAAATTCACCCTAAGCTATAATTGATATTCCAAATTCAAAAATTATGTCTATTTTAAAAAAATCCAAACATATAAGTTGCATTAATTAATTTTATAATTAATTCCCGCTGTCAAAATAAATAGCATGTTTTTAAGAAACAATATCAATCAAAAGATTGACAATTGTTTATGTCCAATTTTAAAGTGAAATTAATTCTAATGACCACCATTGGATAAAATTGTAAAATTATATTCTAATTATACTTTAAAACCACTCAATAATATAATTTATCACTATAAATTATTTTGATTAAAAAAGTTGTTTTTAAGTATTTTTCACTATTCATCAAAAATTGGATGTTCTAAGAAAAATACCAAAAATTCAACTTAGGATAATTTCGATATTCTGAGTCCAAAAATGAAGTCCATTTTGAAATAAAAAATTTATATAATTCAAAAAGTGGGTATTACTATTCATAATGGCTACTCTGATTGGTCACGGTGTGTTAGAATCTCGAACTTGCGTACAATGCAAGCTATTGCATTATTGAAAGAGAAGTGTACCGTGGAAGATTGGGGTGTTACATTCTCCCCTCCTTCAATAAATTGCATCCTCACAATTTGAAATTGTTCTTCAAAAATAAAAGGTTGAAAGTAGCAAATACCTTTGTGGAAAACCCACATCGAAAATAAGGTTAATAAAAATATAACTTTAAAAGAAATAAAGAGAAGTACAAAGGTCACCCGAGATAGCCCATAATAGGATTATATGAAAACATGTATATAGAGGATAAACAAACCAACAAGTTCTGATGGAGAGTTGTAGAAAACATGATTAGGAGAAAGTTAACTACAAGAAAATCACAAACTTGTGATTGGTTAAACGGTCTTTGATTCCCCAGTAGGAAAAGTTAACAAAAAAACGTTTTTGTTTTATGTTACCTTTCATAAATTTGAAGAATTTATTTATGATATTTGCTAAGAATGTAAGGAAATATACTTACTTGTCATGTAGACATTCATTCCTCACTAAATTTTTACCACAAACCCATCTTTCACTCCAAAAGGTAATAGAACTCAAAAATATTCTATTTATCCTAACCGTATAGGGTTCCAAAAATAAATTTATAATTCATCTATCAGAACTAAAAAAACTACATTATACACTCCAGGGACTTCACGTAGTCCAGTGGTAGGTGATGAATCCCAATTGCACTATGGTTGTAGGTTCGATTCCCACAGCTTTGTCCAACGCGATGGGTTGTCACACTGTCTGTGTGTTTTCCTTTTTATAAATATCCAAAAATAACCTTAACAATAGTATCCAATGTAAAATATAATCCATTCCAACCTTTATATTTATCCAAAATACCTCTATCCAGAGTTTCTCTAAAAGGTCTCTAAATTTCAAAATCAATTGTAACATCAGATTCCCCAAACAAAGTAAAGTTTCTCTTATTGTCACATACTAAAAATATGATTTCCTTCATCATAGTAAAACCTTAATGAAAACAACAATTAATGCAGTATAATCCTTATATATATCACATTATTCTTATAACCATAATATATTTCTTAGGTCCAAAAATACAAATACAATAATTATTCACATTCATATGTAGTAACAGCATAAGCTTGGCCTTGATCCCTTGTCCTTTTCTAAGGTAAGTTTCCCTAACACTTAGGACATTCATTTGCATAATGCCCCATTTCTCTACAATTATAGCATTCAACATTGATAGCCTCTTTCTTTCCATTGCAATCATGAGCCTGGTGACCTTTTTCTCCACATTTATAACAAACTCCCATTTCTTTTAGGCAATTACCGGGGTGATTCTTCCCACAATTATCAGATAATGGAAAATCATTCTTTCCCTTTTTCCCTTTATCTATCTCTTGTTCCACCGTTCTCTTCTTCTCTGGATTTACTTTAAAGTCGTAAGACTTAGAGAATTCATTTTCCATCTTAATAGCACATGAGACAATGTCTTCGTATGACAAGAAGGATTGTGAGACCAATGCTCGACGAAGAAATGGTTTTAACCCATCAAAGAAAAGATCAATCTTACTTCTTGGGTTACGTATATAATATGCATCATGCCTCGCTAACCTTGTAAATTTAGACTCATACTTTGCAACATTCTCATCCTCTTTTTGCCTCAGACTCAGAAATCATCTTTCCATATCCGATCGATGGTCATGAGGAAAGTATTTTTCTAAGAAAATATATGTAAACCCTCTCTATTCCATACTTGATACTTCTTCATCTTCTTTTGTATTTTGAATCAATGACCACCATTGATCAGCATCTCCAGTGAGGTGGTAAACTGCCATGATAACCTTTTCAATTTCACTACTCCCCAAGGCATGGAATATTTTCTCTAATGAATTTATCCATTGCTCAGCTACTAAGGTATTTGTACTCCCATTGAATGTTGGTGGTTGTTGCATCATGAAGCGGTCTAAAATTGATCCTCCATGTTTTGGATCAGGGTGCTCCATACGAGTAAGGTTATTATTCATATCCTGAGTGAGTTGTCCCAGTATGTTGACAAGCTTATCAGCACCAGTTGTATCACCAACTCCATTATAATTATCTTGAGCAGGAGGGAAATCCTTACATGGAGTGCATGCATTGATATGGTTTCCATTCCTTCCACTAGGCACCATTTCTAAAAAGTGTCATAAACTAGATTAGTTTATGAATCGAAATACATAATTCCATACTTGTAAAACACTTAACATAAATTGAACAGTTTATAGATATAATCCATAATCATAAAAATGTTTTCTTTGAGGAAGTATATACCCATAAACCCTTCATAATGGTTTGTAAAGAAAATTAGAATTATCCTAAGCATATCCCCTGGGAGTGTCGTAACCAAGAGTGCAGCAAGGCTCATTGTCTTGCACCAGTTCTCATTCGAGTCTAGCTCAAAGCAGGGTTTTCAGGTTTTACCCCTAGGTACATCTGTTCCAGATCCGCCTCTACCTGCTCGTATCCAGACAGGGATGTTTTGCTCAGAAAACTCACCAAATCTCGACAATACCAAAATTCTAGGAAGTTATTCTATACTAATCCTCAAAATATATCTTAGGGATATGTTCTCTAATTAGAGTTTATCAAAATCTAGATTCCAAGGTTAGTACTAAACTGCCTCTGATACCAATTTTAACGCCCCGACCCTAGTTACCCAAAGTCAGTGCATTATTACGTAACATTGTCATGATCACAAAAGATCAAGTTTCGAAAGACCGATTAGTTTAGTAGCCTTGGAAACACTAGATACATTCGTAAATGTTACATTACATAATAAAGTGAAAACAAATCACAATAACATAGTCTCCATAGTCCACACAAATATCCCCTTAAGACTATCCCAGTAGGCCAGTAATAAAATATTTCTTCACATCCTGGGAAAATAAAACATAGAAAGGGGTGAGCTCATATTCTCAGTAAGGATAACAATATAGTGGAAACTTTCATAAATAAACATAAACATTTAAGGCAATTTATAACTAGAAAAATCCTTTTAAACTTGAAATTAAGCATAATATGGAAAAAATAAAATGAAGTAATGCCATTTACTTATTCACATGGATATTCTACTAGTCGAATAATCACATGCAATATCAATAACCACTTTCATAATGATGGAATGCATAATGCCAGACTATCATAACCACGTATCCAAGGCCTCGTGCCAAGACTATAAATAAGATTTTGTCAAGGCCTCGTTCCAAGACACTAGTTTGTCTCATGAGACCTACCGATGCATCGAGGAGCTATAGCGGGCTCCACCTGTCACTTATTAAGTCCAATGCATTCCTTATATGAAAATGTTTAAAGCTATCATAACAATTCCCAAGAACCATAACATAATCGTATCACATAAAATATGCATAAAGAAAACATAACATTTCCACATTTCAATCACAAGATATCAATACAACACATTAATATAATCAAAACATTATCAAAACCATTTTCAATACCAAAATAAAAGAAAATTAAAACTTGGTATTTATTTTTCATTTAAAAAAAAGTTATGTCTTGTACAGGAAGCCGAAACTCAAATAATGGTCAAGGCGGCGGAGAAGTCGTTGTCGCCGCATACGTAAGACAAAGAATTCCTTTTGTCATTTAGTAAAAATTATTCCTATAAAAATATTCCTTTTGAGTAAAAGTCGAAGGGTTTTATACACCGTATAAAATAAAGTTGTGTATAAAACAAAATATGCCTCAATGAAAGGAGATTGAGACGAAGTCCCTTACAAAGATCATTTTGTAAATAAAATAGATCGCTCATGTGTATTCAATATAATCTCACATAAAGAAAGTATAAATACATGATAAGGTATAAAAATTCATTTCTCACATAATCAAAGAACAACATAAATAAGAAAGATAAGTTCAACCCAAAGAATGGGAATTGGGTTAAGTAGTTCCCTTACCTCATGTCCGACTTGACTCGATCGTTCTTTAATCTCCTTAATAATAAACTAGAGTTAATTTCTACTTGATTAATAACCTTTTTAAAGTTCATTATTCCTTTTATATCACTTGTTTCCATGTTATCAACATTATGTAATTATTTAAGTTAATAACGGTCGTTTTGTCGATCTTTGGTACTTGAGTCAAAAATAAACTTCTTATAATTACAAGTTGTTTATGTGGTAGAATATCCAATATATACAAAATGATATTCATGATGTAGATATCATATATATCCTATATATCCAGTAGATACATTTATTTATAATATTACATAACATTTAGAGGTAAGAAATGAAATGCATCGTTCATGGAGACGGTAAGTCGTACGTACGCATGAATGCTACTTTCATTTATATTTTGTATTTAATGGAATGAAATCATAATTATATAAAGGTATATTATAATTACAGTATAATATCATATATAATATCATTAACGCCATCCTTTATACGTCCCATATATGGCATTAACGATTCAAATCACTTTAAGGGGGCGGTAGTCCGCACTTCCTAAAATGAAATTATTGTGTTTACCCATAATGGAAATAATAAAGGTATGCCATAAATGGAAAATACATAAGCATAAAGAAAACATAAACATAATATATATCATATATATAAATATTGTCATCATAATGGTCACCATGAGATGTGTTAAAAGAAGATTGAACAATCATCGTTTCATGAGGCAGTAATTTGCCACCCACAGAAACAGTATGTTCTTTAACCATTAGACGAAGGTGTGTGTAAGTGTAATTCAAATAATTCTCATAAAAAATCCTATTATATTGAAGATAATTTTTTTGTTACAAAATAAAGTAATAAAAATATTTTAAGGGGTTGGAGAAGCAAAATAAAACAAAAGAACAAAAGAGAAGACATTACCTTAAAATTGGGTAACTATTTTTGATTTGAGCCAAAGGATTCCTTGGGAAGACTTCTTCCCAAAGTGAGGCTTCTAGGAGTAATAGAGGGAAGTTTATAGAGTATTTGGGCATAGTTTGGCCGAGGCAAATGGATTTTAAGGTGTGAATAAGGTGGTAGAGGTGGGGGACTTTTATAAGAGGAGAGGAGGGGCACTCTTGGAAAGTCATGAAATGTTACATTATTATGAAATGATTTTCGGATTTTAAAGGTCCCACAATGATATATTTAGAGGATAAGGTGATAGGGGTTCTAAATCCACACATCCAATAGTTTTTAGACAAGTTTAAGTCTTATATTTTACCTTATCTTTTCATTTTATTTAAATTGTTCATTAATGAGGTAATCACTACATCATCATGGTGTCATAAATAAATTTATTTATTTAATGTCTAAAAATTATAAAAAAACTGCCATGATTTAGGAAATATTCTTATCTTTCCAATTAATATTTATAGTCAAAAAGTTAACTTATATAACCCCGTGTAATAATTGTTTTAGTAAAACAACACATGTTTGTGACAATTTTATTTTTACTTTAAATAAAAAGTTATTAATGTCATTTTCTTACCCAAGTGGCTCCATGGGGTCCCCAAGTTGACCCATGGATTGTCTTGGTCGGCCATGACTCATCAAATAAGGGTAGGACAAGTGTAAAGGTAATTTCATATTATTATAATATTATATTTATCTTAAATTACACTAATTACCTTTAATCGCGATTAATAAAACTTAAAAGTTACTATTCATCAAAAATTATTTCCATCCCATTGAACCACATTTTACTTACTAATGACAACCATGTATGTCGAATTTTTGAAATTCAATTCACAGAAGTGGTAAAGTTTCATTCAAACGAAAAATTAGTTTTTTAACTACCACTTAGTAGTTTCACTATTCATCAAAAATTGAAGTTTTTCAGAAAAATACCAAAAATTCACCCTAAGCTCTAATTGATATTCCAAATTAAAAAATTATGAATATTTTAAAAAATTCCAAACATATAAGTTTCATTAATTAATTTTATAATTAATTCCCACTGTCAAAACAAATAGCTTGTTTTTAAAAAACAATATCAATCAAAAGATTGACAATTGTTTATGTCCAATTTTAAAATGAAATTAATTATAATGACCACCATTGGATAAAATTGTAAAATTATATTCTAATTATACTTTGAAACCACTCAATCATATAATTTATCACTATAAATTATTTTGATTAAAAAAAATTAAGTCTTTTTCACTATTCATCGAAAATTGGATGTTCTAAGAAAAATACCAAAAATTCAACTTAGGCTAATTTTCATATTCTGAGTCTAAAAATTAAGTCCATTTTAAAATATAAAATTTATATAATTCAAAAAGTGGGTATTACTATTCATAACGGCTACTTTGATTGGTCACGGTGTGTTAGAATCTCGAACTTGCGTACAATGCAAGCTATTTCATTATTCAAAGAGAAGAGTACCTTAGAAGATTGTGGTGTTACAATAATGATAATTTTATCCTCCACATAAATTTTAATCTTTAAATAAACTTTTTCAAAAAATGGTGTTTCTATGCATTACATTCTCTAATATTAAAATTAATTTTTTTATCACTATTATAAATTGAATCAAATAAAATTATTTTCTTATTCATAATAATAATTTTCAAATTAGGTAATGATATAAATTTAATTTGTTAGCATAAAATTAAGTTTCCAAGGTAAATATTAGGTATTGCAATAAAATGATTATTTTTCAAAGAAAAATACTTTTCTAAATATTATGTATGTTTAAATCAATATACTTTAAAATTAAGAATATA
The DNA here is from genome assembly GCA_963277665.1 of Viscum album. Lineage (NCBI taxonomy): Eukaryota > Viridiplantae > Streptophyta > Magnoliopsida > Santalales > Viscaceae > Viscum > Viscum album. The sequence goes on along the minus strand of OY728148.1, from coordinate 1,652,868,114 downwards.
ATATAAATTTTAGATATATTTAAAAATAATATAACAATTTTTAAATTTATAATTAATGATAAATAATACTAAGAAAACCGAACAGTTAAAACAACATCTTTCTACAAGAACAGTTTCTCTACACATTATATGTTTTTATTTTAAAATTAATTTTATTATATATAGATATATAACTAGGTTAAATAGATCAAAAATTTGGATTCAACATGTTGAAATTTGGTATCAAAATTAACTATATATTTTTATTGATAAAAATATCCATTATTAATATTAAGTCATGATTAAAATGTGCTAAAATGAGTAATCTAATATGGCATGAATTTTACTAAATAAACCATTCATTTAGACCTTCAAGAATAAATTTTTTAGTTTTAAAATACAATAAAACATATATCACCTATATTCAACTAACTTACCAAACTCACCTAACCCACATTTGAAACCATTAATACCCTTTACTCAACTTTAGTTTCCAAGGAAAATCCCATATTTATCACCTATAAAATAAACTCACTCCCACCCATTATCTCCTACCTATATTCCCTAAAGTAATTATTAAATATTTTAACTTCTATATCCCTCTCTAAATCACTCCCTAGAAGTTCCTATAGTTCTACAGGGTTCTCCCATTCTTTAAGAATCTACTTTGAAAGTTAGGTGTTCTCCTCCTCCTTTTGATTCAAGTAGTTCTTTTGTAAAAATCCCTTTGATTTTCAATTGATTATTATTTCATAATTTAAAAATAAATAAATTACAGCCCAAAATATTCCCTATTTATTAGATATAACCATTATCTTTCATTAAACCCATTTTATAATCTTTTTTATATAATTATCACACCACCCAAATCACCCCTTGATTTTCTCTCCTCTCCTTTCAATTCTAGCACCACCTTTATTATAATAATTTTTATTTACATTTGATTATTCTTACATGTAATCGTAATAAACCCTTTACTATCAAAATGATATTTTAATAATGTTAGTCTACCTTTCTCTCTCATTAAAACCATTCCATAATGCCTTTTTTATACTCGTCATGCAGCCAAAGTCACTCCTTGATTTTTTCATGTCATATTTAAGTGTTGTAACGCTTTTGGTTTACATGTGAATATACTTACATGTGTTAATGATCAATAATTTACTGATTAAATTATTCCTTATTGATGATATATTACCTTTACCTCTCACTAAAACCATTACATATTCCCTTTTGTATAATCTTCATGTTGCTGATGTCACTCCTTTATTTTCCATGTCATATTTTAAGGTTTCAAAACATTATATTTCCATATGATTATGATTTTATGTATTAATAATCAATAATTTACAATAAAAATGATTTATTATTGATGAGATACTACCCTTCTCTCTCATTAATCCCATCCCATAATTCCTTTTGTATACCTATCCTACTGCTAAATTCATTTCCTTATTTTCATGTCATATCATTATAGTGTGAATACCCAAAACTAATATCATTAAAGTGTATCCATATGAATGTAAAATTATTTTATTTATTGGGGAAATAAAATTATAAAACCCACATTCCCTACTCTATGTTCAAAATTATATGTTCTTCTGATCCTTGATTGATGTGACATACATAATGATAAACATGTGAAGGGAGACCCTCGATAAATATCTTGGTCATTGTGGAAATAATTAATATTTATAGATGATATGTTTATGATACATTTTTATTATTCCTTGGTAAATTTTTATGATACCTTGGTGAAAACCCATGATAATGTTATTTTATGAAGCCTTGGTGATAAAATTTGGTGATATTCCTATGAATGTCTCATGTTTTTATTATAGAAACATTTCCAAATTTTGATTCATGTACTTATGATCATGTTATACCTCATGTACATATCTGTATGTTCTTATATGTATATTATTATTTTATTCCTCAAGTATTAACTATGATATGATATGATTTCATTTCTTATCCCTCATTGAGAATTTGATATCACCCCTTTTTATGCTTTCATTTACAAGGTTTGTGAATAACAGTATTATGTGTGATGTTTTTAGAATAGTATCTTTTCTAGAGTATTTATGGAATATGTTGAAATCTTTTTATGGATTAAAAAATTGTTTATATAGTTGTAAAAATATCCATTTGTCGAAAAAGGCATGTGATTTTTTTGTTTTTTTAGGGATTCTCTAAAACTAGAAGCCTAAAGGTTCATGGGAACATATTACATGCAATATTTTCATTAAGTAATGTAACTAAGATGTTCACATTTAAAGGGAATTATAGTTGGTATCAGATAAGGGATTAGATAAATTTAGTGGTTAGGAATTTAGTTGAGGACAATTTAATGGTAGAAAAGTTAAGGTTGATCAAAATTTAAAAGGTATAAATTACCCATATGTTTATGTGAGATAATATTGAATATTTTTGGGATTAAAATGAGAGTATATAAGTGAAAACACAAGGGATAAATATAGGTATAGGATAATATCTTGATGTTTTTTAAAAGTAAATATTGTGTGGTTATCTTAGAAATTATATCCCTATCTAAGAATAATTATGTTGATATAATTTCATCACATATGAGCCTATGGGTAATCATCCTGAAAAAGGGTGGTTGAGTTCAGACTCAATATTTAATATAGTGCATGACTAGTGGGCCTAATAATGAACACCTGTCTAGAAACTCTCATGGGATATGATTTAGTTAATAATGTTATTTTTAAAATCCATTATGAAATATATATTATGTTTAAGGTATTTTATTAATAATTAAAAGAGAACCAAACCTAAATAAACCTAGATTTAATCCTATAAATTTATTAGTTTGGTTACATATATCATTTATGATTTATCCCTTTCATGTTTTATATTTAGTATTCTTAAATTTAACTCTTCTTTATTTAAGAAATGTTGGATCAAAGAGAAACCAGGATACAAATGGATGTCATGGACAATGAGGAGATTTACCCAATGAGAAAACTAATGTGATAAGAACTGAAGTAAGAAATCATGTGATTATGTAAACCTGAATATCAATAATTAGTATTAGTAATATGACCATAATTTAATTCTCAAACAAAAACAAAAGAAGAGAATAATGGTGTCTCATGGATTTTTAATTGATGAGATATTGAAAAAAAGAATGTCATATCTTCTATATGTTTCAAAGGAAAAAAAGAAGATTTTTTTTGGAAAAAATGTCATATAGAAACATGTTTCTGAGTAAAAATGAAGAAATTTGTTAACAAGGTGAAGGGGAAAGAGGTGTTTCTTATTCGTTCCAAATATATTATAGTAGACACCTCATTTGAAATTATATCTTGAGTTATGTCTATCATTCCAAAACCCATAACTATTTTTATTAGTGAGTGATAATTAAAATTGAAATAAAGAAATTTATTTAAGGGGGGATAATGTAACACCCTAAGAATTTAGATTATATATGTTTTCCATTAAAACCAATGTATTCAATATCATTCTTCACATGCAACATCGAACCAAAACGAATTTCATAATGTTATATGACCGTTAAAATATAGTCGTAGAATTGTAGGGTAAAAATAAAGGTAACCAAATTAGGAAATATATGTTGAAATAAAAACAATTTGACTATTAACACTAAGTCATTAATGAAAATTCAATTGGTGTAGCTAAATAACTAATATGACTAATATATGCTTTAAAAATAAGACTTTATAAAAAAAATTATTTTTGTGTTTTAATTCATGAAACTAAATATATTTTGGACAAAATATATTATTTATATTAATAATATATTAACACCAATTTGGTTAGTAATTTATTTTAAAGATGTATAGGAATATTTATTATTTTTTAAAAAAGTTATTTTCATATAAAAATAATTTTCATTATATTTTTATATTTTTTTATTAATATTTTAAAACTAAATTATGAAATTTTAGAATTTTAATTTTACAAAATAAAATAAATTTTTTCAATTAGCATGACAATATTATCTTAATATGAAATTTTGATATTTTTATAAAATAATTAGTTTTTATATGAATAGTGAAAATATAGTTTTTACCAAAATTATAAATTTTATGGATTTATAATTATATTCAAAAAAACTATAAGTTTAAATAACATTTTAATTTATGATATATGTATCTAAGTAGTAAAAAAATACATTTTGAAATACTTTTATGAGTTTATAAAATTTAAGTTTAATATTTTATAAACTTTAGTAATATTTCCAATAATAGAATTGGTTTTTGGTCATTTATTGTAATTAGATATTATTTTGGTAAAATTTTGTATTTTATTGTTTTTAAAGCCACAAAAAATTAATTTTTTTCGTAAAAAAATTATGTAATTAAAATCAAATAGAATGATAATGTTTTAGTACACATAAATTCTGAGCTAAAAAATACTCTTTTTTCTAAAAATAGGTTTGTTTTACATGTTACATGTTATAATACTAAAATAATATTTTTATTTATTTTAAAAATTAAACCAAATAAAATGATTTTTTAATTATTATTTTTAATTATAAAATTTATTAATTAGGTCAATTTCAATTATCAGCATAAAATTATGTTACAAAATTAAATATTATTTTCCATGATAAAAATATTATTTTTTAAAGGGTAATTGTTCTCTAAATATTGTGTATTTTTAAATGGATTTATTTTAAAATTAAAACTCTTATATAAATCATAGACATATATAAAAATAAATTAACACTATTTTAATTGATAGTTAATGTTAAATAATATTATAAACACCCAACAATTAAAACATCGTCTTTCTAAAAAACAGTTTATCTACACATTGTATATTTTAATATAAAAATAATTTTATATTGTTAGTATTTTAATTAGGTTTAATATAACCAAAAAATGGATTCAAAACATAAAAATTTGGCTAAAGGTTTCACCTTATATTATTAGTGATAAAAAATTACTATGATCAATATTTAATCAAGTTTTATAAGTGTTAAAAGAATTTATCTAATATATCTTGAATTTTACTAAATATAATTTTCATTTATACTTTCTAGAATAACTTGTTTAGGTTGGTAATCCAACCGAAATTTATTACCTATATTTATTAACCTAACTCACCAAATCCACCTAACTCTCATGTGATACCATTATTATCCCTTGTCCAAGTTTAGTTTCCATGTAAAAGACCCTATTTTCACCTATAAAAATAACTCACTCCCACAAATTCTCTCATCACACTATAACCCCGTGGAATTGAACACAAATTTACATTACTTATCCCTCTATAAATACCCTAAAGGAGTACCTAAGGTTCTATGTAGTCCTCTTAATATTTAATAATCTACATAGAAAGGAAAGGGTTCTCCTGCTCTTTCATTTGATTTAAATAATTATTTTTTGATAATCCATTTGATTTTAAATTGATTATTATTTCATGTGATAAAAATAAATCTGTTACTACCCAAATAATTCCCTATTTATGATATACTACCCTTAATTCTCATTAAACCCATTTCACAATCCCTTCTCTATAGATATCATACTATTGAAATCTATCATTGATTCTCTCCCTTCCCTTTTCAATTAAATAACTTCATTTTTTATAAGAATTTTGATTTCATTGTGATTATAATTCCATGAGTTCATAATAAATTATTTACTTTCAAAAGTATTCCCTATTGATGAGATACTACCTTTTTATCTCATTAAACACATTTCATTATCCATTTTATTTACCCTCTATGTTGTTGAAGTCTCTCCTTGGTTTTTCACATCATGTTTTAATGTTGTAACCATTTTTATTAACATGTGATTATGCCTCCATGTTTTCATAATCAATCCTTTACTTTAAAAATTATTCCATTTTAATGAGATACTATCTTTATCTCTCATTAAATACATTATGTAACCCATTTTGTGTATCTTCAATGCTTCCTAAGTAACTCTTTGATTTTCCATGTCATATTTTAATGTTGTAACCTTTTGAATTCCAATTTACTATTCTTACATGTTTTCATAATATATCTTTTAATATAAATACCATTATCTATTGATGAGATACTAAACATATATCTCATTAATAAACCCATTCCATAATCCCTTTTTTATACCTGTCATGTTGTTAAATTAATTCCTTGATTTTCCATGTCATATTTTGATATTGTGAACACAAAACTCTAATTTATTCAAGGGTATATATAGATAACTAACACACTTTTATTTATTTGGGACATAAATGTTTTAAACCAAAATTCCTTACTCATGGGTTAAAATGATATATTCTTGTGATCTTTGATTTAAGTGGGTCACATAATGATAAACATTTGATGGGTTCACCCTGATAGAACTCTAATGTAATTAGTAAATAATTAATCTATAAAGATTACTTGTTTATGATACCATAGAATAATTCCTTGGAATTATTTTATGAAACCTTTTTAAATACCCATGGTAATATGAAGGGTAAACTCTGATATCACTCCAATGAATCGAGTAATTAATTAATCTCTTAGGATGACATGTTTATGATTCCTTAGAAACATCCATTGATTATGCTTTATGATAAATTGCTGAAAAACCAAGGTAATATGATTTTACAACAATTTTGTGATGAAATTTCATGATATTCTTATGATTTTATCATGTTTATGCCTTATATACATTTCCATTTTTTTCTTTATGTACATATGATCTCATTATCCCTTGTGTACTTAATTTCATGTTCTTATGTCCATATTCTTATATTACGCCCCAAGTCTTACTAATGATATGTTCCAATTTCATTATTTATCCCTTACTGAGTATTTAATCTCACATCATTCTTATATTTCCATTTACATAGGTTATGAAGAAAAGTAATATGTATGATGTTTATAGAATTTTATCTTGTGTGAAGGATTTATGGGTGATGTTGAAATATTTTTATAGATTAAGTAGTTGAATGTATAGTGGAAAAATTCCTATGATTATAAAAATATATGGGTTTTGTTAGTTAATCATTTTTCCTAATTCAATATATCTATAAAACAAAATATTACTAGGAATTTATAAATGAAATATTTTCATTAAGTCGTATTATTGAGATGGTCATGTCCATGAGGAATCATAATGATTCCCCCAATGGAAATTCCTTGATAGATAAGTTATATCTAAGTGATACCAACAGCTCAACGATTTTCTATCTATTGAAACTGATAGATTCCCCATTATTGGAAGATAAGTCATGGGTGGGAATCTGTGGAAAGATTCAAGAAATGAGATTCATTATGGTTTCAGTAGATTCCCTTGTGGTGGTTTGTGGGTTCTAAGATTTCATATAGGAATGATAATCTTATATGCGGTTTCCCTGATTTGGGTGATAAAGAAGGGATATTCTCCTGAGTTGGGTTTCATTTTGGTTCTTATGGATGTATGGACCTTCAAAGGCTATTTAATCTCTTGAATGAGTGTGTTATGTTCCAATGTATTGGTGGTTTTTAGGTTTCTCAGTGAGAAGTTTGGGATGATTTCTTTTTAAGGAAGAAAAGTCTCAAAGACTATAAGAATTAGAAACCTTGTTTTTTACACAAAATACTTATCTTGATTCTAAATTTTGGAGCATCGATCAATTAAAAATATTAAAATTATAAATTTATCCTAGAAAATGCTCTCTTTTTTCCAATGGTTCCATTAACTATGTGTGGTGTTATTTAGCCTCAAGTTGAGTTGGAATGAGATGACTGTCGCTAAAGGTCCTAGATTTCTTTATAAAGTATACAAATACATATTTTTAGCTTGAGTGTGCTGTATAGTGATAAATTGATTATATATTCTTATATGGGTCTTGTATGGGAAAATATAGACAACAATTGTGTCTAGAATGTTAGGTTTATCCTAGGAGGGATGTCATTTGAGTTTTCATTAGAGTAGCTGGGACTGATCCTTTATGGGGGTCTTTGAAAAGTATTTTATTTTATTTTATTTTATTTTTTATTTTTTAAAATTGTCCACTAACACCTTTATCTTCTATCTTTCACAATGGTGAGGAGGAGAAACCTTCCATATTAGAAGACCATATCTAAGGAGAGTTGGGGTTGGAGCTTCGACGAGGAGGCCAATTGGACCCATATTTGGATGAGGTGGCCTAGAAGAATTGATATATTCCCCTAAGGTAGGAATATATTTTTATTTTTACTCATTCTTGAGTTTTATTTCTCATTTATAGTATTTTTAGGGTATAATTAATCCTTAATTTCTTTTTAGGTTTTTGGAGGAGGATCTAGATGAACCCTCGTAGCTTAAAGTAATAACTATCATAAAGTAGAGATGAAAAAGGGTGACTCATGAATGTCTACTACACAGGTGTCATTTTAGTCCGATGAGGGTTTGGGTTGACTGTGTGGTTGGGGTCTTTGCATGTGGAAGAGTGAACCTACATCAGAAAGTGTGGCTTAGGTGAGCTTGGTGATGGGTGTGTTGGGGGATAATCCCAACCTTGGGATAAAATATTATTATAAACCAATTTTTGAGAAACCTGATTAAATATGGAAGTGATATTAATAATAATAAATAAATCATCACACAATATTTTTAATGTGGAAAACCCTCCAATGCGTAGGATTAAAAACCCATGGGGAAATTCCCAAATATCCACTATTAATCAAATAATTCAAAAAAACCAAGTGATTCCCAAACATTAATTACAAATGAGAGAGCATAGAAAACCTGTGTTAAAACCATGCCCCCAATGCTCCTCCTCCTTATCTTTGAAAATCATCTCGCTAATACTTTTCTAGAAAGATCAATCTATGAAAAAACCTCACCCTTCTGTTGACAAAATGTCACTACCTTGGAGATCTTCAACTAAACATGCATCATATTCACACATTCTTGTGACTCCGAAAGGATTTCTCTCTCTCAATATCATTCCATCATGATGTATTTTTGATATTAAACCAATACAGGTCGCTTGATCACCTCAATCAAGAAGACTCTCGATACATGCCCCTGATCATTGATCACGTCACTACTGCTTCGCACCTATTTCATGCCGATGAGTTGCACATTCTACCATCATCGTAGTATCCCCCTTCTTTCTCTCGGTGGACTACATCTTGAACATATTTCGAAGAACCTCTCCACATGTACAAGATACTTGTGTTATCAACATCATGTCATAGGATCCACCACAAACTTGTAGGACTATTTCCCTTTGATCTTGGTGGACTGTATCTTGAGTATCTCTCGCTCTGTTCACCACTGAATGCTTCCCCTTTTAAATCCTTCATTTTTTCTTTTTTCAAATATAGATAACATATAAAATATTATATCTTAAATTTCCAAATCACTGTGTATCTTTCATGTTAAGATTCAAAAACTTGTGTAATCTAAATAGATAAAAAAGATATATCACCCCATGGGAAACACATACAGCCATATCTATGTGATAGGATAAAAGATATCTCTTATTCAAAAACCATCTTATCTAAAATTTCGAAACACCCATGGTCTGAATCCTATAAATCTCCCCCTTCATCCCATCAACAGAGATACCACTTGTTGGGTTGGAAGTGGATTGGACCTAGAATAAAACTCAGTTGTGATAAAAATAACTATGAGAATCACCAATGTAATTGGTGAGAAAAAACTAAATGGAATAATAATAAATGGGGAAAAGGATTTTAATGTGGAAAACCCTCTATGTGAAGGATTAAAAAAACCATGGTGGAAACTCTGAGAAAATTTACTATGAAATAGAGAGTACAAAAATCCAAGTAAAGACCATGACTTGAATTGAAAATATGGCATAAAACCCTATGTGAAAATCCACACCCAGTTTTTTGTTGCTCGCTTATTCCCACACCCAAAAAACATCACCCAACTATCTACCAGTCTTGTGTTATAGTGCATAACAAAAATCATCTCCATTATTGATTATCTGCATCCCCTTTTATAGGATATCATATTCCACATATCTTGTTTTAAATATATATCTGAAAATATATCTCAAAAAGATATCATAAGATATCAACTATTTCTCATGCTGGCAGATACACAGCAGAAGGCCCCAATTTGAATTTCAAAAAAAAACTTATCATTAAATATATAATGTAACCATGTGTGGGATGAACCCCAACATTTGGTATCATAGGAGGATATCCATGTTTTCTTACTGATTAAATATGGGTGATTCATTACATGATATTTCTTCCCACATTGAATTGTTCAAAGGAAAAATGATTTTAAACTTTAGCATTAAAGAGTTAAAAAGATTCTGGTCCATGAGAAGATAGTGAAGGAATTGAAGAAAAAAATAAAATAAATCAAAGGTGATGAATGGTGGTGATTATAAAGATATGAGAGAGTTGGAGACAATCACAATTCAGTTATATTTGGGTGATAATACACTATGGTAAGTGATGAATCTCAAGGATTTAGAGGAGATCTTGGGGAATCTTGAAATCAGTTATAAATCTAAATCCCTCAAAAATAGTTTAAATCTTAAAAAATTGTTGTATCATTTGATAATTCCAGAGAATGGTGATTTAGGTAACCATCTGGATGAGTTCACTAAACTTATGATAGATATTTCTTCAGTGGAAGCCATGATCGTTGATAAGGGTAATGCAGTACCAATTTTGACAGAATAAGAATAAATGGATTTTCTTATTTTGGGTTTTTTACCTGATTCATATGATAATATCATCACCAAATTTTTGTTTAGGAAACACACACTGAAGTTGGATTATTTGATTTCATTTTTGTTGATGAACGAGACTTGGTGAATGACCAATGATGGGGAATCTTCAAGAAATAGTGGTACTCTAGTTGTGTCATATGGACACAGTAATTAGAGAGGTCGGTCGAAGACAAGAAGAAAGTTCAAGTGATTTTTTTTAATAAGGAGGGGCATGTGTAGAGATATTGTTATGAATTGAAAAGGTTAAAGGAGGAAAATAAGGTTCATCACACCAATTCTTAGGATACCAGCGTAAGTATTATTCAGGTTGAGGGTGATTTACTTTTAGTTGGAGTTAATTGTTATAGGTCAGATCTGTATACTTAATGGGTGGTTTATTCAGTAGCATCATTCCATATTACACTAAAGAATGATTTATTTTCTTTATATAAAGAAGTAAACTTTGGTATATTGAAGATGGGAAATTAATATTCTACTAATTTCATTGGTGTTGGTGATATTTGTATCACTACGAATTCAGTTTTAACACTAATGCTGAGAGATGTGCAACATATTATAGGTATACACCATAATTTTTTATCCACTTTTACCCTTGATAATGATGGATTCAAGAGTTCGTTTGGTGGTGGAAGATTAACCTTTTCTAGAGGATCGATGGTTTATGTGAAAGTAATAATGGATGACACACTTTAGAGGATGGATGTAAAGGCGTGCAGTGATGTGAAGAATGTAGTTGTGAAGAGGAATTCATCGTATTTGTGGCTCAGATGATTGTCGCAAATGAGATGAAGACCATTGACTATGTTGAAGAAGGTTTGGAAGGAAAATAATGTTAGGTCAGGTGTTTCAGTTCTTACACCTAATTATTTTTATTCATAGAGTGACACTAGTGAATAAATAATTAAAATCAAAGATTGGGGTGATGCACTAAGAGTTTTAGACTACTCAGAGGATGTTGAGAAGAGGGAGCAGTTAATTATTGTAGGTTCTATAAATTATGTGGTGATCACAATTATGGGAGAGCCATATATTGTTGATTCAGTTATTTGCAGTAGAGACATGGGTATAAATAAGACTTTAACATTTGTATTTCTTTTAAAGGTAGATCTTTCTGGTTTCCATCATAGATGCAAAAGATGGATGTCATATTTCCTGCAGAGGTTAATGGTTGGTGCAATATCAAATGGATTTCCTTCCAACTGAGTTTTTTGGATGTGATATCCATCTTTGATGGGATGAAATGGGTATTTTTGGGGTTCAACCCTCATGTGGTTATCTTTTAGATTTAAAGATATTTTTTTTGGAAATTCAAACTGGGTCCTTCTATTGTGTTTCTGTCATCATGAGATACAGGTGATATCTCTTGATATCTTTTTGAGATATATTTTTAGATATCTATTTCAAACAAGATATGAGTAATATGGGAGCCTATAAAAGAGGATGTAGAGACTCAAAGAAGGATATGATTTTTGTGGTGTGCAGCAACCCAAAAGTGGTAGATACTTGGGTGGTGGTTTCTGGGGGTGGGTAGTAGTGAGCAGTGGAAAACTGGGTTGTGCAAAGAGGTGCTACAACAAAGCCGCAAGATCGAGATTGATCTTAAAGGGTTGAATTTTGGTCATGGACTACTATCATAGAGGTGAAATAGGTGTATCAGGGGTGTATTTTTACATAGGTTTTTTACGTTGTATTTACAATTCAAGCCTCGGGATTTACTTGTATTTTGTACTCTTTGATTAATAGTGAAATTTATCAGATTTTCCCCATCATTTTTTTAATCCTTCGCAAGGAGGGTTTTTCCACATTAAAATCCATTTCCCAATTTATTATTTTGTTATTTGGTTTTTTACTTCACTTATTTTGGTGATTATCACAATTATTTTTTTCACAATTGAGTTTTATTATAGATTCAATCCACTTATGACCCAACAGGTTGTCCGTGAAGGGTGACTAACATAGAAGGAGGGTAGGTAACATTATCCCCACAATGGTGGTGGAATATCAGCCTAGGAGTAAAGGTCAATAAAGGAAAAAAATAATAAGAGGAAATATATATATAAAGTGTGGGGATTATTGGAGAGATAAACCCCCTTCATCCATATATATATATAATATTATTTAATAATAATAATAATAATAATATTCTTATTATTATATATTAAGGTTTGGGTTATATCTTCTTTATTTGTAGTAGGATTGATGTTCCATCTTCACCATCATGATCTGAACATCGAGTTAAATTATTCCAAACCAATATGGTATTTAAAATTATAACTCTTGGAATGTGACCCATGTCACTTCAGGTAACACCCTTCGTGTGTGTTGTGATGAAATGAATACTTTTCACTAGGTGTCTAGTTCAGAAAAATAAATAACATATCTTGATTATTTTTCACATAGAACATGATGGTCCATTCCATTTAGTTGTATGATCCCGTTTACATGATAATATAGGAATATTCCATGATTAACTCTTTTATACCAGCATCAAAGACCAGGTGAGTGTCAGTAGTTCCTTATATTAAGTAGGGTATCCTGAAAGGATCTATGGACTAGTAAAATGCATGGATATAATTATCTCCTTCCCATACACCCTTTATATAGTTTTGTTGCACGTGGTTTGGACTAGAGGATGTGATGTTTAGTATATGTTCCCATTTTTATATCTCTCAAGACTAGTCTATGTTATAGATGGTTGGTTCTAATAGTGGGGCCATGGAACATTTTGTATAGCCCCTTTCATTATACCTATAGTTTTAATTATGTTGGGAGATAGATATATGGAGGTGGGTTTTGTGTTTTACCTCGACTAGCACATGAATTTTGGTGAGAAGGCACATTTTCCCTACTGGAATCATGAGTGGTGATGTGATGATTCCTATGAATGAGTGTTGAAAATGTATTTCATTTTAGGTTTGCTAATCCCATCTCAGTCCATTGACATCCTGAGATAAGGCATGGGACCTACCCATGGGGTGGTATTTGGATTGGTTATATGATAGTAGTGGTGACTATAAAGCATGGATTTGGATCAGGTTCTTGGGGAACATTGTAAGTGGGGTAAAATGGTCCCCCCTCAATATGCTACTCTTGTGGATCTAGGTTGAGTAGATTAGAAATAACCAATGGGTTGGTTGAGAAATAACCCTTGATTATCCTTAGATAATGATACTTCCTTAGGGAATATCATAGTATATGAATGGTTCTTTCCCTCTTATAAAATGTAACATGGTGGGAGTCACATATTTTTTTATGGTTTTAGTAGTCCTTCAAACACTGTATCATTATCATGTGTATGGTTTCACCACTCTAATCATTTTTTGTTATGGAAATCAAGCTTGAGGTGTTCAAATGGTATTTGTGGTATAAGTAATTTTGGGAAATACATTTTCACTAATGAGTTTAGTTGTTCACCATGCATGGCCAAAAAATGATGATTTGAGTGTATATGGAGTGTATTGTATTTTATGATACCATTCATATAGGATATTCCCAAATTAGATTATAAGGGTTTGAAATGAATATTTTAGTTATGATTCCCACATGCAAGCTGATGGGGTTTAATCATCTATGTTATAGAGGATCATGGAGGTTTACTCCTAAGACATCTGGTGTATATTCTATGGATTAGTATGGAGGTGTTTTACCCTGGGGTTTATTAATAGGGTGGTGTTTACACCCTGAGTCAAGGGTTTTATTCATATATTCCTCATTCTATTAACCATGAAAATATTTAGGGTTATCACTGAGTATTCTTATATGAGTTTGTGTCGAGGTCATACAAGGAAGCAAACTTGAAGCTTCTTCCTTAGTTGATTATTTCTACCATATTTGGTTTGGGTGGATATATTAATTAACCATTGGTTTCATACTGGACCACAACATTGTCATCATTTTTTGGAGTATCTAATTAGTTAAATTTATAATCAACAAATCATAGGCATTGTTCCAACACTTTTTTGTTTATGTGAAAACAATATATAGGTCGATGGTGATATAGGTTGGAGAGGTGTTATTGGAGATAATAGAGCTAGTGGTACTATAACTCATAAGAGATAGTGGGTTATGTATCTAGTAGCTCCTATATGGTGTTTATGTGACATGGTGATCATTTATTCATAGCCACTCTAGGTTGGATATTTTGAGAGTTTGGGGCCTTTTATTTTTCTATTTTTTTATTGGGACTTATATTGTATGCTCAGTGTTTTTTAGAAGATATATTCATGCATATTTAATATTTTAGATTGTACTATCCTAAATTTTGTTGTAAACATTATTGCATGGTTATGTTTTTTGTAATAATAATTATAGGATAAGGCATCACATAAGTGATATATTCTTTCTTGGTGATATTCATTGTTCCCTTACATATTGGTGGAGGGTTTGGGGTGGGATTCCCAACACATCATAGGACCAAAAGGGGTCCATGTGGGTTGGGTTGTGTCACACACAGACCTAATGAATTAGTGGGCATGGTATTAAAAAGTATATTATTATGCATCACAATCCTTAAAGATGAAAAGGTGGTTCATGAAAAGTTGTGATCAATTCCCAAGTGCTAGAAACATTTTAAAGAACAATGAGATTCAAAAACACCTAACCCTTATAGTTAAAGAGTCCAATGTGTGGGGAATATTTTTCTTGGGACCCTTCTTAAAACTATTTAACAACCCAAATATAATTTTTCCATTAATTAAAAATAAAAATTGGTGGAATATAAATCATAATCAAAGAAAACAACCAATATGGTGATTATGTTTTTGAGGAAGAATATATTTTCTTGATTTTTAAACCCTCATTTAGTCCTATTTCATCAAGTCTCTCACTTATACAATCCCTTTTTTGAGGTAATTTCTAGATAGATATTTAATTTTATACAATATAAGCATCCATTATCAACCATAAACTAGTAAAAAGATAAATTTATCTAATAGGGAGATCAAAAAAATTATATAGAAAATTGTGACTTCATACTGGAAGGGTTTAGAGAGAAAATTATGTTGCATATATTGGGATTGGTAAATTCCAAAAATATACTGATAAATATCTTATAAATTTGGGAAATCTAGAATAAAAATGGATAATATATTCATGGATTTAAAATCTATAAAGTACCTAGAACTGAAAATCATCCCGTACCTTCCACATAGTGCACCCACTATGTGAGACTTTTAGTCCACACAGAGCTCCCGTAAACAAAAAATCATTTTTTAGGGATAGTTGGTAATGATACTCTCCCACAAAAAAATCAATTTTGTGGGAGAATGTGGATAAATTAGGCCCCTTGTGAAGTGAAGAGTTAAATTCACACCCCTCACAAAATTATTTTTTTCATTTGTGGGGGTATGTGGTTAAATAATCCCCCCTGAAAAAATCCTTTGTTACCTTGAAACACGAAATGTCCTATTCATAGCCCCACAAACAAACAAAATTATTGGGGTAGGTGGTAATTAAATACCCCCAGTAAATGATTTTAATTATTTTTTAGTGCAATGAATCCTTTTAACATCCCCACAAATAAAAAAAATTATGGGGATAGGTGGTAAGCCAGTACCCCCCCCCCCAATTGATTTTAATTTGTTTTCAATGTGAGGAAACCTTTTAATAGCATGTGAATGACTTCTAGTTTTTCAGTGTGAGGCAGTCGCCCTACCACCCCATAAATAATTAAATCCTTTATGAATGATAGTTTTATTACTCAACTACATGGTGTTGTGTATACTATGAATCCAACTAGCTACCTTGGTAAAACATTTATTTACTATTCCTATAAATACCTAGTCAATGAAAAAAGAAAAGAGGAAGAGAGACGTACAAACAATGGAAAAGACCAGAGAATCTTTTGCAGGTACTTCACCTACCATATACCACGTGGAATACCCACAAAAGGCATCCTTCCTAAAGAGGAACCACCTAGAAACCCACATCCACCTATAAAGGGTGACCCTACACCCATAAAGGAAGTTCACTATGAAGTAGTTCCCTTCTTGTAAGAACACCCTTTGTGACCCCCACCCCACATAGCAAAGTCCATTATGTGGAATGGGGTATCCCTAAGGTATTTTTCCCTTTCATCCTTGCCTACCTCTTCCCACATAGTGTTTTTTTCAACATTGGACCCTTTGTGAACTGTCCAAATGTCTTCAAGTACCTTATACAAAAACCAGGGAATGCATTCATTAAGACCTCTACCACTATTTCTAAACTCATTTAACCTAATTACAATACATGCTAGCATGTCTCCCATCCATTATTTCATTATTATGGTAATCTAAGTCCTTTATTTAACCTCCCTTGTAGGTGGGATCCTCATAATGTTCATAGTGTTGAATTACTATGGTAATGAGTATCTCGTCCTTAGGGATAGTGTTGGATGACTTCTCAAGCCATGTGGTGACCTCTGTTGCCAAAAATGTGAATTGAATCATATAAAAAGCACCTATTGTCATCCATCTCCTCATACTCATCCCCTATTCCACCTATCAAAAATGAAACCATCATGAAATTCCTTATGGAGTAAGCCCCTATTCATTCTTATGGGACATCCCCCACCTTCCATACCCTCACCCTTGTCCACCAGTGGAAAAAATAGATCATGTGGATTTCCATATCATATAATTACTCTTGTTTCTCACACCGTGCATGACTCATGCGGGTTTAGAGGTTAGTGGAGATCATGTCATCGCCATGATAGAATCATCATTGGGCCTCCTACTAGGTATATTCCCCAGCCATTTTATCACCCCCTAAAAGGTCTATATTCCCAGTGAGACAAATCTTCAAAGGGATATATTACCTATGAAGCAACCACTTGGGACTCCTTTTTAGGAGTAAGCCCCAAAAATTCTGAATTACATGGGATTTGATTCCTATTTTAATGGGATGTGAAGGAAGCCTCCCTGAGGCTCAAAACCGAAATTCCAAATCCACCATTTCCTTTATCGGGACATATTTACAATAATATCTTTCCCCAAACCCATAGGGCCATATTGTTTTTAGGCCTTCTTTATCTCATCCTCATTTGCCTATGATTCTCCATGATAGTTGTTTTAATAGGACCATATTCACTACTAGACTAACTAGAAATGGATAATTCATCATTAGTACCACACCAACTTTTTATAGGCCCATTTCACCTATACTTATTTATCACATGACATTAAACTACATGGTCTAGTCCTTGTAACATCACTCTAAAAGGTATGTCGTGTCCTGTTAAGTGACACCGAACTATGTGGGTTTTGATTCCTCTCATAAGGATATATAGGAATTCCATATCATAGCCCTGATCCCAACATCAAAACAACTCATGTATCCTTAGATGATGATAAATTCAAAAGTTCCTAATTGTGTGGATTAAAACCAATATCACAAAGTGACAAACCTAAACAAGATAGAGAACCTCAGATATATACAAAAGGTTCCATCAATGGAGAACCTCAGATATATACATATGGTTTCATCAATGGAGAACCTCAGATACATACAGATGGTTTCCAATAAATTCATGCCTATAATCAACTATTATTACACAAGGTTGGCCAATTCCATATTTGGAATTTAAAAAAGGATTCATGAATGTGTCTTAAATCTATAACAGAGCCCTGGAGTAGGAAATAATTCCCCCTAAAAGGGTGTGATAATCTTGACATCCCATCCTCTCAACCAATGTCAGTTATTAATAATTATTGGTTAAGTTCCCAAATGACTGTATGACTTTGGAAATTAGGCCAATGATCCATCATGGATATGAAATACATTGGGTGTTTCTAGTTCTACAAATAAACCCTATTTGAAACCACTTGAAAAGGGATATCAAACAAAAATGGTGAACCTGACATGAAAGATTGTGTAACTATACTCAACCCCCACAATCAATTATTGGTCCCAATTTTCATCAAAAAATGTTTTACCTAGTGTGGATCCTTTTATTAAGAAAAATAGATTTGTCTCACACAAGTCAAACCCTTTCAAAATTTCACAAAATGGAAGTGGAAAACATGGGTCCTTTAAGATAATCAATTTCATATGAATTCATTAATTCGGATTCTATGTTTAAGGGTTTCTTTGTTGTTCTTTCTATATATACATATTAAATAACTTTATAAACAACTCTCATTAAAATCAAATAGGGTCTTACCAGCTAAACCAAACTTATGCTTTGGGTGCCACATAAGTTGGGCCCTCGTCTAGTCAGAGGATCTTAAATGCTAGGTTTAAAATTAACTAGTTTCAAAGTACCACCTCAATGGTATAGTCCCAACCTTGGAGGTTGGATAAGAATCCCTCCGAGAAATGAATCCCCACCAAACATCTACTTAGTGATGATTGGTGTCTAGAAAGAAGATGACACCCATCACTATATCAAATTGTTTCAGGAGCCTTTCCTTAGAATGAAACAAAATTTTCTTCCATTACCTTAGGTAGATAGATCAGGAGGTCTGTATGGGCCTCATCTCAACACCACATGAGTCACTAAGAAGGTTTCCTTCCAGCAACTTCTACTTCCAACACCACTTGGTTCCAAGTACTCAACATGATGGGGATGTCAACCTATGGGCTCTGTCACATGTCACTCAGAACAGAGTGCCTAGGATAGCCTATAGAGGGAGGTGATCAAACAACCAATAATAGGCCCACATCTCTATTCCCACAAAATAAGCCTTCCAACAAGACATGGAAGAAACCTACAAGTATGACCATATGCCAACTCGTATATGCCAATCTGGCCAAAATAGTTTGGTATTAATCAGAGAACCCTATTGGCATGTCTTAATAGTGAATAGGGGGAAGGCCTATATCCCTTTCTACATATATGATGATTTTCATTATGTCCTTGCAATAAATGAAGTGCATGAGTGAGAATACATCCCTGATCTGACCACAAAATAGGAATATATTCTTGTTCTAGATATATAATTCACCCCTTACATCTTGTAAATAATGAAAGGATAGTAATATAATCCTTTCCACATTCTAAAAGTCTTCCAGGTTATAATGATCACATCGGAAATGACTAGGAGTGGGGAACATAACCCATCCTCCACAATTAAATATCCCCATCCACATGATATGATGGTAACTCATGAGAAAATTAATATTCCTGCTCCTATCTAGGAGGTTTGTCTACAAAATCCCATAATAAATAGACAATAGGATCAGACACGCACACCCATTTCAACTAGAGATTATCGGTCCAATTAAACAGCCACTCCAAGATAGTAATATATCCCTTCCAAAACTCCAAAATTCTATCATTATGTTTTGGAAGAAACATGAGAGTTACCTGGGCATACATCCATGCATGAAATTATCTTTCCATAGCATGAGACTCCAACTTCCCCATGGATAAAATTTAAAAAGAAGTCTCACTAAAGGAAATCAAAATTGCAAGAGCAGTCCCACAATCCAACTCTCCTAAAGGCCAATGTTCTCGATTCCATCAAATATCTATCAATGATGGACCAAGATCCTACTAATTTATTAAAAATTATGAATTTAGTGGTCATATTTATGCAGATTCTGATCTTAATATTTATATCAACAACTTTGGAGGTCCTCCCCGTAATATTTATGATGAAGGACTCCTTATATGTTTTGAAATTATTAATCATGAGAACACATATCTTAATGGGAACCACAGAATACCTCCTCATGGTCAGAAGTTCATATGGTAAGAATATACTTCCCTTTCCATTATCATTCGATAAGGTCCTCCCTAGGGTATACATTTCAATAACTCCTTATATGGTTAGGCATTAATCCATGATTGTATTCCTCCCCATAATGGAATTTTCTATAAAGGTCCTTCCCATAATGATATTTTATTTTGACAAGATGGTCCTCCCCTTACCGAATAAATTATGAGAAATCACTTATATCATGAGACGTTTGGGAAGATGGGTCTAGTAATGAATGATGCCTTATCATTGAAAAGTGATATCCTTTCTCAATCAGAAGTAAGCTTAAGTAAATGGTCATTCTCCGAACAACCCTTGGATCGTATTCCTTCCAACATAGCAAAATAGATTACCCTTAATTATACCACTTAAAACAAGGTAGATGAGAAACATCCACTTTTTTTAGATTATATGGAGGAATATTCTATAGAATATGAAGAAGATAAATTTATAACATTGAATAAATTGGCTAAAAATCTATCGATATTGTTTTAGCCATTATTCACCCCTCAATATTGCATTCTAAAGGTGTTTTTAGAAGTGTGTGTGCATGAAATTTGACAGAACCTATGAAAAAATCTCCTCTAATTGAAGGTTAAATTCATAACTTATGAGGTATATGTAAATAATGTTAAGGAAATTGAAGAAATTCATCATCAAATTGACTTAATAGCCATTCCATCTGCACGATGCCCTGAATCAGGAAAACAGTGGAAGGGTCTCTAATGAGAATGTATTGATGCACTAAAAAAGTTATGTTAGGTGACCATCGATACCCTAACTTGTGTGTGGAACAGGGGATGGGGTGGGAATTAATCATTTCACTTCACCCATCTCCCCTATTAGAAAATCCCATCAAAGATGGCATCATGTAATGTCATCGCTCTATGTAGGCTATCAGGAGTTAGTTCAATTTATGAAGGATGGTATAATCATTCAGAATTAGCCTTGAAAAAATCATATAAATGTAATTCTTTGGGAGAGATATCCATTAAGAGACTCTTTCAGGAATAATCTGAGAATTTTGAGTAAGATTATATATTAAGGAATTCTAATCATCAAGCAATGACAAGGCATTAAAAATAAAGTAACTCGCGTGTAGATTATAAAATGAACATGGATCATGTTTGAATGAAGTTTCTCAAAATCAAAAGGGATTATACATTAGTCAAAACTATAGAAATATGGGGTTAACCCCATCCCATAGGGCTAGGGAGAATTTTTACCATAACATTCCTATCCAAGACTACCAAACCGTGTTCAAATTTTCCCAGAAATAGATCAAGGGGAACCCCAACCTACAGTTCTAGGGGAATTTTTACCTCAACCTCCTCCCCAAAAAATATCAATATTTTTCTATTTTGGAAAATCATTGCAAGGTGGAACCTCCCAATTTTTCCCATACCATGAACTAGCTTTTTCATTGGGAAAACATATGCTCAAATTGTTTGGAGATTACCTATGAATCATCCTTCATCAAATGGCTCTGATGAAATAATTGAAGGGAAGGATAAAACCCCATACTTTTCATAAGAAAAAAGATCTATAAAAAGTAAAACTGCTCTCAAATATCACAAATCCACCAAAATATATCCCTAGTGTAGCTAGTCCTTCTGTTATTACATTGCTAATGAGACACTTGTAATGTATTATGAATCAGTGAACATTATTAGTACCTCCCCTACGAGCACTCTGAAACATGAATCAAATACAGGAGAAATGGAGGAGGATGTTTCCATACAAAATATGGTCTATATGGAAAATACTAAAAAAATTGTGAACTGTAAACCAGAGTATCACTAAGAATTTGGTGACTCCCTTAAATGATCCATTATCGCCTCTTTATAGAACATCAAACAAGGAAAAGGGTAAATGTGTTACCACATCTCACCTACCACCCAGAGAGGCTAAATATCTTACACTTGAGGGAATATTTGATCAATATGAAGAATAGATGAAGGAGTTGAGGAAAATTAATTCATAATTTCTTAGAAGAAACATCCATACCGGATATGTTCTTCAAGTGGAGATTCATCTCGCACAATCAGCCGATGTACCTTAGCAAAGAGGTTTCATCGCAAAAACAAACATAGATTTGGAACATTCGGTCAATGTGGGATACCGAAACCCAATATACTTAGACTCCATAGTGGTGAGATATCAGGATTTTCTTCCATTTGGGATACAACTAGATATAGGTCGGATTCAACCCCATGGGCTAGCTTTTGTAGGCTATCAGTCGTGGGTATAGGTCGGGCCACCATAGATAGAACAACTTATTGTTCCTATTATTCAGTTTCTTTATCAACCATTAATTCTTCTCGATCTCATCAATACCATTGAGTAATTGGAAGCCCAATTGGAAGATGTGGAAGTTTTACATGCACCAGTACACCCAGAGAGTAAGCCTTTCCTTGAATGGGTGGTGCGACTCTTCCCCCTATAAATTTTGGAATCCTATGTTTCCTAATTTTAATGGTTCGTGGGATCCAAAATAGTATCTGATGCAATTTTTGTCATGATGTGATCCCATGATGGGAACTCTTGAGAAGTAAGAGGTATCCAAGCTCAGGTGGTTGATGTTGACCTTAGAGGGATTGACCTTCATCTAGTATACCATTTTACTAGGGAGGTCAATCAAATGGTGGGAAGATCTTCACTAATAGTTTCTTTATTAATTCAGTTTTATACTATATAATAAAACATTCCTTGACCTATAAAACTTCAAATAGTGGGAGAAAATAGGGTCTTGTATTTTATTTCTTGGTGGAATGGTTTAACATACTACCTAAACTTAAAACTTCCTCAAGAGGACTTTTTGGGTCTTTTCATTTAAAACATTTATAATGAGATTCGAACACCGCATATTAAGATAAAGTATCAAGGTGGGTTATGAGATCATGTATCAATTTAAAAGGGTTTGGAGGATTCTATTTTGAAAACTAGAGCTAAATCTAGACCAAAAATAGTGGCTCAGATAAAAATAGTAGGTAGAGTAGAAACCACGATCATCACTTTAAAACTAGCCTCTACACCAGCTCTAACTCCAATGTCGTGCGTCCTCACATAGTACCTCCACAAAAATAAAATCATTAGAAATAATATTCCCTTCATAATTAGGGAAAGTATTATAAATTATCTCCATTTTAAAACCATAATATCAATGTTTATTCCTCTAGAGACAAACATTTTCTAGGTTACTTCATGGAATCCATGGAAAACATTTTATTGAGACTATAGGATCCTAATATGCCCAATGAAATTGGTATTGATGATTAAACAAATTTCTACTCCTTTCACCAAATATTGGGTCACACCATTATATTTTTTTTTTCTTTAGATACATCCTAAATAAGATGGTTGATTCCAAGAAAGTGAAGTAGGGAAACCACTAATGAAAGTGGAATGTGTTTTTTCCACCATTATAGTAAAAGAAGAAGAATAGAAAGAACCTAAAGTAAGTGTGAACAAAATTTCAATGATTTTATGACTAGTAAAAAATCAATTAGACCCATGATATCCTCTAGGCATAGTTAAGCCAACCAAATTTTCCCCTAATCTCTTCTACTAGGGTAAAACCATCTTTGTCGGCAAAACAGTCCTCTAAGAGACAATATTCTAGGAAACAACATATCAAAAGGTGTAAAACTAAAGTATAGTAAAATGAAGATGTATAGATTCTAAATTCAAACCTGAATCTCTTGGATTTTATGCTTACAATCTAGGGAGAGCGGGAACCACCCCCACCAAATGGTACCATTAAAATTTCCATGCCATGAGTAATTATCATCAGATGAGGAATTTATCATCAATTACATTAACATCATTCACCCAATGGATTTATTTTAGGATTATGATAATGCTTGCATATTTGAGTTCCCTATTCCAAATCAAGGAACCACAAGAAGATACCATAGGGGATTAAAAGGCCTGAGAATATTTTTTTATGGTTGAACTCAATATTTTGTCCATATCCCTAGCAGATCCATTTACATGACTAAGACTTTGGGTAGATATATTAAGCGATCATAGAAATATCAGGGAAATTCGCCCACAATTTCAAAAAAAATTCTCAATTTGATAATTTTAGAAGATCTACTGGAAGAGATACAATAGTCTTTTCAACTCGAAAAGGTAGGTAGGCCAATTTGGCCTAACCCAAAAACAAATATTCCCTAAAAAAATTTAATTACCATATTTTTCTACCCCAATCACTTAAAACTCTAATTTTATTTCTAGGTAAAAACTCCCTATAAGAAAACATAAACTGTTATCTCAAAAATATGACATCCTGATGTTGTTGATCATCGTTTGAATTAACCCAAACACCAGTAACCTAGATCCAATTCCTACTTGATTATATTGGCACTCAATACAAGGTATCATATCCTAAAGGAATAAATAGTTTATTAGTCTTTTTAAAATATATACATAGTTGAAATTATTATTACAATTGAAAATATAAAATACATAAATTATTTTCTTTGAGAACACCATTATTCTTCACAGTGTATCCCTACATATCAATTAAAAAATTCTTCTTGGTATCCTAAGGAAAATAAAATATAATAAATGTGTGATATTTTATTCTTAGTAAGGGTAAGTGTATAGTGAAATCTATGAATAAATAAGGCATAATAAATATGAAAAGGTAAATAACTAAAATAAATTTCATTTAATCAATAACTTGAGCATAATATGTTAGGAATAAATGATGATAAAATAATACCATATAAATAATCACATGATCTTGAAAACTTAACCATGGATATTCTAACTAATTGAATAATAAAATGGAATAAAAATAACTAAATTCATAATAATGGAATACATAATGTAAGACATCAAAAACATGTGACTGAGACCTTTTCTAATACATCTAAATAATTGGGTAAGGCCTTGGCCAAAACCCAATCTAGTTTATCTCAAGAAACCCACTGATGCATCAAGGGGATATAGCAGGCCCCACCCATTACTTACTAAGTCAAATGTATTCCTCATAAGAAAGGGGTGAAACATAATCAACATAAAAATTCATATTGAAAAACTAACATATGAAATGTTAATACTTACCCTAATCAATAAACATAATCATAAACCATCTAAAGTAAAATAGTGAATGGTAATAAAATTGTACATCCCCAGTCAAACTAATCATACACCATCCATAAAAATAATAAGGATGGTACAAATACAATATATCCCCAATGTATCATAAGTGAAATAGAGTTTTTATGTCTCTGATGGATATAAATAATATGAAAATATCCTTAAAAACATTTTTGAGAAAGTAACATTTTTATTTAGGAAATCACCTTCTAAAACAAAACGTTAAAAAACATTTTTAAAATAATTTTCATTCAAAATAACCATTTAAACTTGTAAAATAAGTATTAAAACATTTATTGGTTATGAAAGTGTAAAATTATATTCATTAGATACATGTTAAAACAAAAATTCATTCTCATTTTCGGTAAAATCCAAACAGGATTTTTTTTGAAAATTACATTAAGATTCCTTTCAAAATTATTTGTAAAAATTAAAAATGGGAAAAATATCTTTAATAAATCATTTTTAAAAGTTTAAAAATATTTTTGGATTTTTTTTAGAAAACATGGGTTTTCATGAAAAATAATTTATCACTGAAGAGGGAAATAAAGTTATATTTTATTAAAAATATTTTATCTGTCATTTTAGGTACCAAAGAGTGAAAATATGGTAATATTACTTGAAAAAGTTCATGAATAACCAAAGGTGAATAAAATAGATTTATTATGAGATATAAATGTCAAATAATTCCCCCAAGATATATATAAACATAAATAGTCTCGAATAATGATGATATTGTGAAATAACCCCTTACCAATTTGGAAACTTATAAAGCACAATCCTCATAAAATAAATGAAATAAAATAAAAATTTAAATACCGTGAATATAAATATATTCAATATATAACATATCAAAGTGGTGAAGATTTGGTTTTGTCACATCAAAATATGGAAAAGGCTAGTGTTTTGTGAAAGTTTTGAAACTTCATTAAAGTCAAAGTTACATGAAATAGGGAGAGTCTCACAAAACCATGGAATAAATATTTAGTTTTGTGAAGGTAGTGAGTTGAGATCTAAAGGCGATTTAGGATTTTCAAAGTTCAACACTCAAGGTAAGTTGCATGCATAGTCTAAGTCTTGCAAGGTAGTTGTGAGAAGGGTCATTCGTGTCTATAAAAAGGAAGCTACCCCCCCCCCATATTTGTGTAGCTCAACCCTTATAGAATAACAGGTCTCTAAATTATGTAAGAGTAGCATGAAGATATTTCATACATGAAGAAACAAATTAGATATCAGTTTCACATATAAAGGAACTTGTATCTATAAAACCAAGTGAGTTCTGTGATAATCCAAATGTTTTGTAAAAGTTTAGAGTTTCACAATGAACTCAATAGTTTTTCAAATGATAAATATTCACAATAAAACATAATTTTTGTGTGAAATTTGGTAGAGTTTTGTGCATGTCATTCAAAGGTTACGATGAAGTGGAAGTTTCATGAACCTGTAAGGGGTTACCCAGTAATTATGTGGTAAAGTGGTATTCATCAAGTTAATGAAAGTGGAACTTAATGATGCATCAAATGAGGTGTAAAACACATTT
This sequence comes from Viscum album, assembly GCA_963277665.1. Classification (NCBI taxonomy): domain Eukaryota; kingdom Viridiplantae; phylum Streptophyta; class Magnoliopsida; order Santalales; family Viscaceae; genus Viscum; species Viscum album. Next base: position 1,652,841,153 of record OY728148.1, on the reverse strand, counting down.
ATTCAAGTGATCAAAAAAAGAATCTTCTAAAGGATAAGTGAGAAATATTCAGTATATAGATCAGTGGTCTTTAAAATTATAATTGTTTTTAAACCAGGAGGGATAGTAAGTCCACTGTGAACTTTGTAAAAAATAGTGTGCTTTAGTGGATTTGGTATATAGGTACATTTCCTTTGCATGGTACTTGGACATAACCTAATGCAAGAAAAGAAAGTAAAATTGTTGTGTCTCATGCATGCTTTCATTTATAGCCATATATTTCTACAGGAATGTTAGATAACGGTGTTTTGACCCCAATATTAGGGTATTTAACTTAGTTGGGATAAAATTTTGTATCATAGGAAAAGGTTAAAATCAGTGTTTCTATCTCAATGGTTTCAATGGAGGTTGTTAATCACTAGGGGATTCCAGTCTTTGATGGTAATAATTTTCAGTTTTGGAATAATCAAATGAATCATTACTTCAGATAATTAGGCATGGATGTCTTTATAGTAGTGATGTATAGTATTTTTAAAATTTTGGATATTGGATTTCTATCAGAATAATACTTAAGAGAATTGGATAATGATTCCAAAAGAATCAATTCCTTAGGAAGATCTTTATCTAATACAATCTACACTAAGGTGATGTCATGTAATTCCATACATTTCATGTGGGAAAAGTTATTAAATATATTGAAGGTGATTCAAAATTCAAAGAAGAAAAATTATAGGTTTTGTGGAACAAATATGAGGACCTAATAATTCACCCTAATGGGTCTATAGATTTATTATTTGACCATGTGAATGTTTTTTAGAATACATGAATCATCTTGGATAAATTCTTGAAGATGTAAAGATCGTTAAGCGCATCTTGAGAATACTTCCACCTCGGTTCAATCTGAAATTTTCTATACTGGAAGATAAATATCCAAAGGATATAAAAATTGGATAGTTTGCATAGTACTCTTGTCACATATGAGATGATAAATGATGATAATGAGTCTATGGGAAAAGGAGAGTTCAAAGAGGTGATATTCAAGTCCATGAAGAGGCTCACTATTGAAGATATCCCAGAAGAAGAGGATATGGATGAGGTCATTTAATTCCTTTCCTAAAATCTACAAAGAGGAAAAAAGTAAAGTTCAAAGGGAAACTTCCAATCACATTATTTTTATGTGGAATGTCTGGGCATTATGAAAAAAGGTTCCCCAATAATTTTTAAGATGATTATGAATAAGAAGTTGAAATTACCATGAAGAAGTCTTCAGTCTATGTGAAAGGTAAGAAACATTTTAAGTGAAAATTCTTCAAAAAGAAGAATCTTCTTTCATAATAAAATGATAGTTTAGAAGAATTTGAGGTTGAATATATAGCAAACTATAATGATATTGGAGAAAATTCTATGTTGGCAGTAGTAGATAAATTTCATAAAAGGAGATAAAGTGAAAATGATGTAAAATTCAAAGGAAGGGTTGATCTCCATGATGAATTAGAAGCCTCTCTTGAGGAGATGGATGTTTAGAGAGACAAAAGTAAGAAATAAAATAGACTTGTTCATGATGAAAAAATATATACACAGTATTAGGGAAAATATAATTCTGATATAATGGAATAATTTGAAAATATTAAGTCTTCAATGCTAGACAAATCAAAAAATTTCATTGAGTACAGCTCAAAGTTGAAGAATAGAACAGTGTGATCGATGGTTTGAAAAACACAAAAATAAATCAAATGAAATGTATCAAATAAATTTAATAGGATGTTTTTGACTTGAAAAGAAAATTATAATATCAAGAGAGACTCTTGACTCCCAGTATGACATCAGGAAAGCAGATTACTCATGTAATAGAAAAGATGTAAGTTGATAATAAATGTATAACAAAATAGAAGAAATAGTAATACCCAAATGACAAGGCTGGTATGAGGCTTTCTCACAAAAAAAAATCTCTAATGATCGATGTTATTCCTTAAGTGTAGACTTCTAGGTTGAAGATTTATTCAGGTAAAAATAAGAATTATAGGGTTTAGATAATCCAAGTAACAACCTATCCTATAATAATGACTCACTAGAATTCAACTTATATTAGGTGTTATTTCTGTGGAAAGATGGTACATTTATACAATGTATGTTCCATATAAAAATGGTACAAAAGGGAACAAGATTAGAAAAGGTGGACACAAAGAGATCAATATTACAAGAATGATTTTTATGGACACTATTTATGGTGTAGAGGATTCAGAAACATGGCTAGATAATTCTCATCAATAATATATAGGAATGTGTTGAAGCAAACAAGAAGTGTTCATAAGTGGAATCTCAAACAATCATCAAGTGTTCTAAAAATGAAATATAAATTTTCATATTTTCAAGATGAAGTTGGTTCATCATACTGTGAGTATGATCAAGAATATCAGTCTATAATAGGTATGAAGTCAATGACATGGATCAAAAAGAAAAGAGTTGAGCGGGTAGTGGTTATAGAGATTACCCTTAAAGCATAAGATCATGTTGGTGTATGTATCCTTGATATTGTATGAACATCACATATGATGGGAAATAAGGATCTTGTTATAGGCATCAAATATGATAAGGAATGTGTTTTCAAATTTTGAAATGATGAAGGCTTAAAGATTATTAGCTTGGGAAAATCCAAATTTGGGGGGAAATATATGAGTCATGTTGATTTCTTTGTTGTTTAAGGTCCTAGCCACAAATTTCTATGTTTTTTTCAATTTGTTGAATCAGGTAATTCTATAAAATTTACCAAGAAGGTGTATGTAATAAAGGGGAAATATGGTGTAGTTTTTTTATAGGTAAAGTGCACAAATGAAGATTTAACCTTGAGAGTGGGGAAAAGGATATGTGCTTTCTATCCAATAAGTAGAAGAATAGCTTTTGGCATAAAAGACTTATCCATATATGTCAACCATCCTTGGAAGATCTATTAAAATGTGATGCAACTCAAGATCTCCTCAGTCTATCAGGTGATCGTACTCACACGGGTGATTCTTTTCAACAAGGAAATGTTATCAGAAAGGCGTACAAGTAAAAAGAACCAAATTCAACTAGAGTGCTTGAATTAGTTCATGTATATGTGTGTAGAACTATCTCACCAATATCCATTAATAAGAAGAGGTTTTATATTCTCTTAATTGATAATTTTCATAGGATAGAATGGATATTTATCATTTCCCACAAGTCTGACATGTTCAGTTTCATAATAAAATATCTAATAGAAGCTAAAAGGATGCTTGAAGGGAAGATTTTTATGTTTCGAACTGATAATGGTATGAAATTCGCAAATATCTAAGTGGTGGATTATATTGAAAACTCTAGATATATCACCATGTTTTGGTAGTGATAAATCTTCAAAAAAATGGAGTGGATTAGAGGAGAAATTGGATGATAAAAAACGTGTCTAGAACAATGATTATAGAAAGGGAGCTTCTAGAGAAATTAGGGAAGGAATAATTCTTGACATTGGTTTATATATCTAATAGGGATCTATTGTGTACAAAAGAATAAAAGACTCCATAAGAGTTTTGGTATATAAATAATCCAACATTAAAATAATTTAGAATGTTTATATGTAAGTGTTTTGTTCTCAATAAGGAGAAACACATAAAGTTTGAGTCTCATAGAGATGATGGGATATTCCTTGGATAATCAGGAAAAATAAAAGCTTATAAATTCTTCAATAAGAGGCTGGAAAAGTGGATGAAATTAATGATGTCATTATAGTAGAAAATGAATAGAATAATCAACAACATAGTGAATAGTTCCCTGATGATAGTGATGGTGAGGTAAAAACTCATGGGGAATAAAATTGGAAAATAGTGATTTAGAAGAAGATAATGATGATGAGAAGGTTGAAGTCAAATATGTATTTGTATGGAAGATTGAGAGTCGAGCTGAAATTGATAGGAAAAACATCATCGATGATAAAACAACACAAGTTCAAACACAAAGAATGAAGTCTATAAAACAAAAAACATTTCTAAATCAGGTAAAGTGGAAGTGTTTTGAAGAAATAGCTGGAGATGAAAATTAGGTTCGAGATATGAATGAAGAAATTGACCAAATCGAAAAGAACCAAACATGGGAGACTGTTTGAAGGCCAGTAAATAAGAATGTTATCAGGACCAAATGCGTCTTACAGAATGAAATAAATGAAGATAGTTTGGTAATTCAAAATAAAGCAAGACTAGTGCACAATGGATACTCCCAGATTGAAGGAATTGACATTTATGAGGAATTTTCACCTTTTTTAAGGAAGGAAACAATTTTCATATTCTTATCCATTAGAGTACAATGAAAGTTCAATGTTTTCTAGATGGATTTCAAGTTATAAATTCTAAATGGGGTTCTAGAAGAATAAGTTTATATAAATTACCTAGATGGTTTTCCCATTCATAAATATGGCAACATATTTTTTTAGCTAAAGAAAGAACTGTATGGGTTAAAGTAATCATTAAAATCATGGTATTCAAGAATTTATTAGTTTCTGAAGAAGATTGGTTTTCAGTATGGTGGAGTTGATTAAAATATCTATGTCAAAAATGAAAGTGATCAAATAATGATGGTGTTGGTGTATGTCGATGACATAATATTTGGTGGATCAGATGAATCATAGTGAAAAAAAATCACATAATTCATGAGAATTGAGTTCAAAATGTCAATGATTGTAGAACAAATGTTTTTCCTTAGTTTATAGGTGATGCAAGTAAGAAATTGATTATTCATTTCTCAATAAAAATATTTTAAAGAGGATCTAAGAATATTTGGAATGAATAATTCCAAGAAATGAAAAATCTGATGGCTACCTAAATGAAACTATCATGAGATGATGAAGGAAAAGTGGTTAATGTTATAGAATGCAGGCAGATCATTGGTAGTCTATTTTAATTAATAGTGAAATGACTCAATATGTTTTTCCATATGTCAAGAATCATGGTATCAAATAAATACCAAGTAAATCCACTTAATTGTAGTAAAAATAATAATTCAATATACCAAGGGCATGGGGGTTTCAGTTCACTATACAATGAAAAATCTCAACAAGAGTTATTGGGCTATATAGATGTAGATAGGTCGCACATGAGTCTTAGACCAGTTGGTGAGGACTCCTTAAGTGAATCCAAGAGACTCGGGATCAAATCCAAGTGGGGGATAATTTCTAGGTACTGTAGCAGTACTGTAGTAGGTACTATAGCAGGAACTGTGCAGAACTGTAGCGGGAACTATAGAAGGCACTGTTTGGCACTGTAGCATCCAGGAATATTCTCCCATTTGGGCCTTTGGGCCACTGATTTGGTCCCCGAGTCCTTTAAGGAATTCGGGCAACCCAGGCCTTCAGGTCAGTAAGGCCTTCGGGCCACCTCAAGGCCTTCAGGATGCCTTAAAGTGCAGATGCAAACCAGACAACCTACAAGGAAAAATCTTCAGAAGGAGGAGGAGCAAGGAGCTTTCACCATAGCAGAAGCTAAACGAATTGTAAGAATGAGAGGTTATGGCACCTGCCATTGGGACAAGCCTGTGCATGCATGGGAAAGTCTAGCCGAACAACCATGCGAAGGTGGAGGGCTGATTTCAGGATGAAGATGTTGGGGAGGAGCAGTTCCAAGTAGTTAGTATGGGTTGAATGTAATGTTTGAAGCCTACGGGAAATGAATTCCTCTAAGGCCTATAGGCCATGTAATTATTATGCCTACGGGCCTTGTAAGGGTTCCAACTCACCCCTTGAAAGGTGGATTATCAAAAATCAATAGAAATGAAGGCCTTTGGGCCATTGGAGGATGTAGATAGGTCCAGTTCAGTGGATTATAAAAAATCATCATTATTTGGTGCATTATATCTTGGTATATTGTGTATTTATTTGCTACTTAAGAAATAAGATTACATTTTTTTGGCACCACAAAAGATAAATATATTGTGACTACTCAAGTTTTTATATAGTTATTATAGATTAAGTAGCAACTTGATGATATGGGAGTTGAAGTGAAGTCTTTGATATGAATTCATTATGATAATTCAAGTGCAATAAATCTTAGAAAAAATACAGTTCATCACTCATGGATGGAGTATATTGAAATCAACTATCATTTTATCATGGAGAAAGTGGATCATGAGCTGGTAAAATTGGAATACATGTCTACAGAACTGTAAGTTGCAGATATTATAACAAATCCCTTACCCAAATAAGCATTTTAACAGCACCAACTAGATCTTGGAGTTCATTCGAATCCCCATGCATAAAAAAGTATGGATGTGGGACCCCCTCTCCCCAAGGTATGTTGTGTTTTTTTACTATTTTTTATATGTGTTCTTTACTATATTTTATTACATAAAGTAGTGACCTTTGGGTTCATTGAAAAATGGTGAGAAAATTTCATGATCAAGAATGAAGAATGGGGGAGAAGAAAATAGTGGGAGCAGTGAAGTATGGGGAGTTTTAAATATGATTATTTTTAAGCGGTTCTTTTAATGAAGATAAATTAAAACTAAAGTTTGTGATGCTATAAATTTACAATCTGTGGATGAAGAATGGTATATTCTTGTGTTCCACGTGTTGTGTTACAATTGGTATCGAGAAAGTTTCATCAAGTGGTATCGATAATACAGTGATTCACAGGTGCACAATGTAGTTGCGTGAAGGGTTGGCAATTTCTATAAAAAATAAGCTACCCCCCCCCCTATTTGAGTATCTCAATCCTTAAATAATATTAGGTCTCTAATTCACATAAGTGTTGTGCAAAAAAATTATTCATAAATTAGTTGCGTAGAGAAAAGGACTTGTGTCTATAAGACCAATTGAGTTCCACAACAATCCAAATGTGGCAAGAAAGTTGAGAGTTTTGTGATGAACTCAGCAGTTGAATGAAATCAAAAGATTCAAAAAAAAATGTTTGTGAACTTGGGTAGAGTTTCATGAAAGTTATGCAAAGGTTGTACGCAAGTGAAAGTTGAGTGAACCTATAAGGGATTTCCTAGTAATTTTTTGGTAAAGTGGTATTCATCAAGTGAATGAAAGTAAACCTTAATGATGCACCAAATGAGGCATAAAAACATTGATTCAAGTGATCAAAAGAATAATCTTCTGAAGAAGCAATATAATGACCCGAAATTTTGAATAAATTCTGTTTCATAACTTTGTGTGTTATTTTATTTTATACTCAACAAAACTATTTCATTTAATAAAATGAGTATAATTAAAATAAGACCATTGGTTTTTGACTGTTGGTCAATATGACTATTGAAAACTAAATGTTGCGTTTATTGTATATAAATACAAGTGATCTTGATTAATTAATATAGAAAGAAGATTTGATGGCCCCATCCAGTAGTCTCGGGCTGATCGAAGCCCATTTGAAGGAACTCGGGAAGGAGGTAGCACCTTTGGGCTTTGCTCTGGACCAAACCCAAGCCGAACTTCATCGTGTGAAGCTGGAATGGAATCGCCTTCACGAGAAGTTCAAGATGATAGAAATCACGACTCGGGAAATGTTGGCTGAGCTGCCCCAAGATTCTATAACCCTAACACACCTTACTCTTAGGTCCTATGCGGGTGTTATAAGGGGCTATGTAACGAGAATGTAATTGCCTTATGTAATCCTTTGATTTAAATAAACATTATGATTTCTTCTTATGGTGAAGTTTGGAAATTTTCAACTATATAGATAAATATATTATGCATATTATTGATGAATTTTGGAAAAAGGGAATATTTTAAAATATTTATGTAAACCATAAATAATTAATGATGTGTAATGATTTTCAAAAAATGGTCTTCTAGAAATGTATTCAGTATGAAATTTAGAATCTAATAAGATCAACTTATTTTTTTTTTGTGAATAATAAATTATGAATAGTGATTTTATGCTTAGGATTAGTAATGTGACCAAATGGATTAGTAAGATCACTTACAGAAAGTATTAATATAATTTAGGCACCTTGATTAAGTAATGTGATTCAATAAAATAGGAAAATAACTGTTTCAGAAATTATTGGTTAAGTATTAGTTTTTTCAGGTGAATAGTTTTTTTTATTTAAAAATTAAATTAAAAATATTTAGAAAATTATTTTCATAAAACGGAGTTCATTTTTGAAATCAGAGCATCGATATTTGGTTAAGGTAAATTTTTGGGATTTTTCTCAAACAGTTGAATTTTCAGTGAATATCATTTTTATTTAAAAATTAAATAAAAAATATTTAGAAAATTATTTTCATAAAATGGAGATCATTTTTTAAATCATCACATCGATATTTGGTTAAGGTGAAATTTTGGGATTTTTCTGAGAAAGTTGAATTTTCAGTGAATAGTGAAATTACAGTTTTTGAGTTTCGGGTGTTTAATGACATCATTAAGGTTGTAATAATTATGAAATAATTCTGGTCAACTTATGAATAGTAATATAAAGTATTAGTTGTCCCAAGTGGCCAATACCATGGGCAAGCCCATGGTTTTTCCAATACCACCGATGAGGTGTCCCTTGGCAATTAATGCTTTGTCCCCTCACTTCTCCTATAAATACCAAGCCTTTCCCTCATTCATTTGAATCCCAACTCTCCCTCAACGAAGCTCTGGTCTCATTACCTCCCAATGAGTCCTCCCAAGGTTCCGTCAAGCCTCCAAGGTCCCACCTTTGAGTTTTAGGATTTACGTTTTAAGGTAAGGGATCTTACCTCTCTCTTTCTTTTCAAGTACTCTTTTGTATGTCATTTCATTTAATCCACATGTTCTTATGTTGGTGAATATTCTTTTATATTCCTCTTACTTACCTTTTCATGATCATATGATGTGAGATCCCCTCTTACTCTCATCATTTCTTTTTATGAATGTTTAAGTTGCGCTGTTAGGCTGCCGAATTTTTGTAAGGGATTCTTCCACCCTTCTCATTTTTCAAGTTCTATTTTCATGTCATTTCTTTCAAGTTACTTTTCTTATGTTGGGGTATGATCTTATATATCTATAATACTATCCTTTTTATGTTCATATTATTAGAGACCCTATTTGATCTCATAAATTCATTTTTTGAAGTTTTAAGTAACGCCGTTAGGCTGCCGAATTTTCATAAGAGAAATCTTATTTTTTTTCTTCCTTTCAAGTTCTTCATTTCATATGGTATATCATTAAAATTTCATTACCATGTTCTTAAATCCTTTATATTCTGTCCCTATACTATTTTATGGATCATTTATGAGTGGGTGACCCATGTCCCCTCTCTTTTCAATATTTTCTAAAACCCTGTAACATAGCCGTTATGCTGCAGAATTTTTGTCACAAAATGTCTCTCTCTTTTTCTAAAATTATTTTATTTTATTAAGTTAATACTCAAAGATTTTTCTTCTATAGGGGTATTCAAAAATATATCAAAATGTTATATTTTAATTCTGTGATTTACATACATGAAACCCACTTTCCTTTTCCATGCGTTTAAAGTGACATAAAGATCATGTCTTTAAAGCAGTTTTTAAAACGTTATGATTATGAAATGAAACACATTTCTTTTATGCTATATGGGTTATTTATGAAATGTTTGATGATGATATATGTGTCTCACATGATAATAAATACAAATTAAGGTTTCCCCCTGATAGCGCTCCAATGCATTGGGTAAAGACTTAATCTCTAGAGATGACCATTTTAACGATACCTTGGTGAATAACCTTGGTAATTCTTTTTAATGACACATTGGGGATAGACCTTGGTGATACGGAAATGATTGTATAAGTTAAATGTTGTAGCCACATATTCAAGTTATGACACACATTATTTTTATTATGATATGCCTCATGATATCTTTCTCATGCCTTAAAGTTATTTATCATGACTTTATTTAGGTATCTCAAGTTCACATGTAAAATGTTTCTCTTGTTTCCCTTACTGGGCCTTCTGCTCACCCTTTCCTTTGATGTATGCTCCCAGTTTATTAGATGTTGTAATGAAATTAGGATGAACAATTAAGAATACTTACAAGTGGTTTATAAGAATCTTTTATGTTTTTCTCGTATTTTATGTTCCTGATTTCCAAGACACTAAACTTTAAAGATCCTCTATTTGTAAAATGTAATGAAATGTTATGTAATAAAAAGGAGGGATGCTATAGTTGGTATCAAAAGATAGTTTAGTTATTTATAGAAATTAGGTTGTGAAAATTTTATTAATAACCCTATATAAAAGTTTAAATATAAGAAAAACTTCCTGGTATTTTGGTGAGTATAGAGTTAGTGGTTTATCAAACAAATACATCCCTGTCTGGATACGAGCAGGTAGAGGTGTCTCTAGCACAGATTTGCATAGGGTTAAAACCTGAAAACACCTCTTTAAGCTAGACTCAAACGGGAACTGGTAAATGACAACGGTCCTTGATGCAATCTTGGTTACAACACTCCCAGGGGATATGTTTGGTTAATCGCAAGCTTTTTATGAATCATTATGAAGGAATTATAGAAAAATGTAATTATCTAAGCATGAAGTTTTAAGACATAAAATCCTTTTTAGTTAAAAGATTCGTAAATGAAATAATTTTCTCACTAAGTATTTATTCTTTTAGAAAATGTCCCCATCATCTAGGAATACGTTGACGTGTTTCCTGAGGAGTTACCCGGACCTTCCCCAGAAAGAGAGGTGACGTTCTCCATTGAACTCGTACCTGGATCTCATCCGATGTAAAAGACCCCCTATAGGATGGAAAATGGGGAGCTAGAGGAATTAAATAAACAACTCCAATATCTTTTGGAGAATGGGTTTATCCGACCAAGTGTGTCTCCTTGGGGAGCACCAGTTCTCTATGAGAAGAAGAAGGATGGATCGATGCAGCTATGCAGTGATTATAGAGAACTGAATGGGATCACAGTGAAGAACAAATACTCTCTTCCAAGAATTTATGACTTATTTGACCAACTTCATGGGGCTTAATTCTTTTCTAAGATTGATATTCATCCTGGTTAGCATTAATTGAGGGTGAAGAATGATTATATTCCAAAAACCACCTTTCAATCAAGATATGGGCATTATGAGTTTATTATTATGCCCTTCGGACTTACTAATTCACCTGGTATTTTTATGGATCAAAAAAGTTGATTTTGGAAACTTATGTTTTATCAAATGGATATCCTTTATATAGGAAAATTATTTGTTGATTAAATGATAAAGGTAATTTTGGACAATTTTTCCTCTTTTGGAGTACTATATGCCTAAGGGAAATAAAATACTAGAGGATTTAAATTGAGGAGGAATAGTTGATTTTTTTTGTAAGAATTTATGTATTTATTGTGGACATATGGTGATTTGGGTGATTTCTGGAAAATGATGAACCTAGCATAAGGAATATGTGAATAGGTTAATTACACTTTAGTATGAGACTTTAATAGTAGTCGATGTTATTTGGAGATAAATGTTAAGATTTATTGGGGAAGACTGTGTGATTAAATCCTTTTGAGTTTTGGGTTCCAATCTTAGTTTAGATTATTCTGAAGAATTTTAAGGATGGTTGTGTATTGAATGGTCTATCTGGAACTTTGGGTTCTTTTGTTGAATTTTAGAGATTAATAGTCATTTTTCTTTTTATAAAGGATTATCCTTTTGGGGGATTATATGATCTCGTACTAACCTTTTTAGTTTTAGTTGATGACTAAAGACAAGGGAAAAATATAGTTATTCTTTTGTGGATTATGTGATTTTCTAGAAGATGATTCTTGTGCTAAGACCAAGTCTTTTTGAATGTTCATTGTTTGGAGAAAAGATTAGTCTTGGTAGAAACTTATTAAGGGATGAAACTCTACTTGAAGGTAATTATATTTTCTTATGTTTTTATTCTATGTAGTAAATGAATTCCTCAAAATTATGAAAAAGAACGTAAAATAAAAATGTTATTGATTTACATTTCCTACTTGGTAATCAAAGACCGTTTAACACATCTTAAGTTTGTGATCTTATTATGGTTAATTTTCTCCTAATCATGTTTTCTATCACTCTCTATCAAAACTTGACCCTTTGTTTTCTCTTCCATATCCATTTTTTCCTACATGGAATCCTAGTATGGGTTAACTCGGGTGACCTTTGTACTTCTCTTCCTTTATTTTAAAGTAATAGTTTTACTGACTCTTTTTCCGATGTGGAACTTTCAACAAAATTTCCAAGCCCAATTTTAAAATTGCAAGGATGCAATTTCTTAAGGGGGGAGACTGTAACGACCCAAAATTTTGAATAAATTTTGTTTCCTAACTTTGTGTGTTATTTTATTTTATACTCAACAAAACTATTTCATTTAAAAAAATGAGTATAATTAAAATAAGACTGTTGGGTTTAGACTATTATATGACCGTTGGTCAATATGACTATTAGAAACTAAATTTTGTGCTTATTGTATATAAATAAAAGTGATCATGATTGATTAATATAGAAAGAATATCTGATGGCCCCATCCAGTAGTCTCGGGTCGATCGAAGCCCATTTGACAGAACTCAGGAAGGAGGTAGCGCCTTTGGGCTTTGCACTGGACCAAACCCAAGCGGAACTTCATTGTATGAAGCTGGAACGGAATCACCTTCATGAGAAGTATGAGCTGATAGAAATCACTACTCAGCCAATGTTGGCGGAGCCGCCCTAAGATTCTAGAACCCTAGCACACCTTAATCTTAGATCCTATGCTGGTGTTATAAGGGTCTATGTAATGAGACCATAACTACCTTGTGTAATCCTTTGATTTAAATAAAAATTGTGATTTCTTATTATGGCAATGTTTTTGAATTTTCAAATATCTAGATAAATATATTATGCATATTATTGATGAATTTTGTAAAAAGGGGATATTTTAAAATATTTATGTAAACCTTAAATAATTAATGATATGTAATGATTTTCAAAAAATGGTCTTCTTGAAATGTGTTCAATATGAAATTTAGAATCTAATAAGATCAACTTATTTTTTTTATGAATAGTAAATTATGAATAGTGATTTTACGCTTAGGATTATTAATGTCACCAAATGGATTAGTAATATCACTTAAAGAAAGTATTAATATAATTTAGGCACCTTGATTAAGTAATGTGATTCAATAAAATTGGCAAATAACTATTTCAGAAATTATTGGTTAAGTATTATTTTTTTCGGTTGAATAGTGTTTTTTATTTAAAAATTAAATTAAAAATATTTAGAAAATTATTTTTATAAAATGGAGTTCATTTTTGAAATCAGAGCATCGATATTTGGTTAAGGTGAATTTTTGGGATTTTTCTGAAACAGTTGAATTTTCAGTGAATAGTGTTTTTATTTAAAAATTAAATTAAAAATATTTATAAAATTATTTTCATAAAATGGAGTTCATTTTTGAAATCATAGCATCGATATTTGGTTAAGGTGAAATTTTGGGATTTTTCTGAGAAAGTTGAATTTTTAGTGAATAGTGAATTTACAGTTTTTGAGTTTCAGGTGTTTAATGACATCATTAAGGATGTAATAATTATGCAATAATTCTGGTTGACTTATGAATAGTAATATAAGGTATGAGGTGTCTCAAGTGGCCAATACCATGGAAAAATACCATGTGCAAGCCCATGGTTTTTCCAATACCACCGATGAGGTGTCCCTTGGCAATTAATGCTTTGTCCCCTCACTTCTCCTATAAATACCAAACCTTTCCCTCATTCATTTGACTCGCAACTCTACCTCAATTAATATATGGTCTCATTACCTCCCAATTAGTCCTATCAAGGTTCCCTCAAGCCTCCAAGGTCCCGACCTTTGAGTTTTAGGACTTACGTTTTAAGGTAAGGGATCCTACCTCTCTCTTTCTTTTCAAGTACTCTTTTGTATGTCATTTCATTTAAGCCCCATGTTATTATGTTGGGGGATGTTCTTTTATATTACTCTTACTTCCATTTTCATGATCATATTATGATAGATCCCTTCTTACTCTCATCATTTCTTTTTATGAATGTTTAAGTGGCGTCGTTAGGCTGCCGAATTTTTGTAAGAGATTCTTCCACCCTTCTCATTTTTTAAGTTCTATTTTCATGTCATTTCTTTCAAGTTCCTTTTATTATGTTGGGGTATGATCTTATATATCTATCATACTGTACTTTTTATGTTCATATGATGAGATACCCTATTTTATCTCATAAATTCATTTTTTGAAGTTTTAAGTAACGCTGTTAGGCTACCGAATTTTCATAAGAGAAATCTTATTTTTGTCTTCCTTTCAAGTTCTTCATTTCATATGGTATATCATTCAAATTTCATTACCATGTTCTTAAATTCTTTATATTTTTCCCCCTTCTGTTTCATGGATAATTTATGAGTGGGTGACTCATGTCCCCTCTCTTTTCAATATTTTCTAAAACCCTATAACATAGCCGTTATGCTGTAGAATTTTCGTCTCAAAATGTCTCTCTCTTTTTCTCAAATTATTTTATTTTATTAAGTGAATAATAAAAGATTTTTATTCTATAGGGTTATTCACATATATATCAAAATGTTCTATTTTAATTCTGTGATTTAAATACATGAAACCTGCTTTCCTTTTTCGTGGGTTTAAAGTGACATAAAGATCATGTCTTTAAAGCAGTTTTTAAAACGTTATGATTATGAAATGAAACCCATTTCTTTTATGCTATATGGGTTATTTATGAAATGTTTGATGATGATATATGTGTCTCACATTATAATAAAGACAAATTAAGGGTGCGCCCTGATATCGCTCCAATGCATTGGGTAAATACTTAATCTCTAGAGATGACCATTTTAAAGATATCTTGGTGAATAACCTTGGTAATTTTTTTAATGACATCTTGGGGATGGACCTTGGTGATACGGAAATTATTGTCTAAGTTAAATTTTATAGCCACATATTCAAGTTATGAAACAATTTATTTTTATTATGATATGCCTCATTATCTCTTTCTCATGCCTTAAAGTTATTTATCATGACTTTATTGAGGTATCTCAAGTTCACATGTAAAATGTTTCTCTTGTTTCCCTTACTGGGCCTTCTGCTCACCCTTTCCTTTGATGTATGATCTTAGGTTATAAGATGTCATAATGAAATTAGGATGAACAATGAAGAATCCTTACAAGTGGTTTATAAGAATGTTTTATGTTGTTCTCATGTTTTATGTTCCTAATTTCCAAGACCCTAGACTTTAAAGATCCTCTGTTTGTAAAATGTAATGAAATGTTATGTAATAAAAAGGTGGGATGTTATAAGAAATGAGTAAACTTAAATTGAGAGTGAAGTGAGCATTCAAATTGAGATTGGTTGTAAACTAGGAGGGATAATGAGTATGCTTTGAACTTTGTAAATAACAGTGTGCTTTAGTGGATTATGTATATCAGATCATTGCATTTGTATACCCCTTGAACGTAACCCATTACAAGTGAAGCAAGTAATATTGTTATATCCTGTGCATGCTTTCATTTCTACTTTTACATCTCTATGAGAAAGGGAGAGAAGCATGTTTTGTTTAATGACAAAATAAGATCAGAAGGGGTAGTAGTCAATGCTACAAAATAGGCCTTTAATAGTGCAAGTCTTTATCAATGCTAGCAAAAGGTGCTGATAAAGGGGACCTTTTATCAGTGATTTTTTTAGCACTGATTAAGGGAACCATTTATCAGCATTTTTTTAGTACTAATAAAAGCTACCCTTTATCAATTATTTTTTTAACACTGATAAAGGGTAACCTTTACCAGTGCTTTTTAAGTGTTGATAAAGGTTACCCTATATCAACGCTTTATTTTTAGCACTGATAAAGGGAACCCTTTATCAGTGCTTTATTTTTAGTGCTGATAATGGTCTCAAATAAAATGAAATAATTAAATAAAGAAAAATTAAAAATGATCAAATTAAAAAAAGTATTGAAAAAATTATTAATTAAATAATTATTGATAAAAATGAATAAATTTAATATATATATATATATATAAATTATGAATACTAATAAATAGTATATAATAAATGTATAGATATTTCAAATAAATAAAATGAATTAATTAAACTAATAAAAATTAAAAATGTGTAAATTAAGAAAAATATTAAACATTGTATTAATTAAATAATTATTCAAAAAATGAATAAATTTAATATACATATATATTATAAATATTAATAAATAATATATATTAAAAATAGATATGTAAAATGAATAAATTGTTATAATTAAAAAAAATAAAAATGAATTAATTGTAATGATTAAACAAAAAATTAAAAATGAATAAATTAAAAAATTATTAAAAAAATTATTAATGAAATAATTATTAATAAAAATGAATATATTTAATATAAATATATATATATATTATAAATGGTAATAAATAATATATATTAAATATAAATATAGAAAATGAATAAAATGTAATAATATAAAACATATTAATGTCATATTCATTTTTAATTGGTTTTATACATAATTATTCATTAATACATTTAGTATAGAAATATATTCACATATATTTCTATAAATATATAAATGTATATAATGTTACCTAAAATAATATTTATATAGTAAAAAATATTTATTATTTGCATTAAATAAGTCATATATTTAGTAAAGAATGGTTTATAATTAAAAATTAATATTAAATAAAAATACTCACTAATTGCACCGAGTAATGGAAATAATTGAATGTTGTTTTATTTTTCAATTTAACATATTTCAAATATATGCTACATTGATTTCACATATATATACGTAATAAATACATTTTATATACAACGCACACACATAAATATTTATGTAATTAATGAAATCTTATATAGAGACAGAAACACCTAATATTTATGTAATTTATTCAAATTTTAGTATTCATTTAATAATTTAATTATAACATGATATATTTAATATATTATGTCTTTAATTATAAAATTTTATTTAATTAATTTTAATATTATTATAGTTAGGTATTAATTCATTTTTAATATTTTTTTTGTTTTTTTATTTTTTAGAAATTTAAACATTTTCTATTATTTATTTATATATATTTATTTAATATGTTTTAATATTTTCAATATGTATTCATCTTTATTTCAATATATATCCATATTTTTTAATAATTTATATTTAAGTAATAAAACTTATCAATTTTTTCAATAATTTTAAAGTGAACTCACTTTTAATTATTCAATTTCCATCATTTTTAACATGCATGCATTTAAGATTATATATTCATTAATAATGTTAAAAATATATTTATAAATGTATATTTACTATATTTATAAATTTATATATTTATAATTATAAATAAATAAATATTATATTTTTTAAAAGTATTTACATAATTATAAATAAATAATTATATAAAGTTAAATAATTATAAAATTATAATAAATTTATTTAAATAATGAATAAATTTATAATATTTACATTCATATTTATATTTATATTTATATTTATATTTATATTTATATTTATATTAATTATATAAATATAATTATATAAATATATATAATGATATAAATATATAAATATATAAATATTATTTTTGTAAAAATATTTATATAATTATAAATAATTAATTATATATTTAAATAATTATAAAATTATAATAAATATATTTAAATAATGAATACATTTACTATATTTATATTTTTATTTATTTATATTTATTATAAATATATTTATAATTAAAAAATTATAATAAATATATTTAAATAATGAATATATTTACTATATTTATATTATATATATTTATTAAATATATATATATAATTACATAAATATATTTACAAAAAAATATGAATAATTATAATTATAAATCCTTTATCAGTGAAAAATTTTTAGTACTGATAATGATGCTTGTTATCATCACTTTTTGGAAGTGCTGATAAAAGTATCCCCGATCTATTTAAAGAACCCTAAATGGTCATGAACAAGTCAAGATATTTGATGCTTTCCAAGGAATCCACCTACTGCTGACACTCCTCCTCATCGAATCGAACCTCGAATCAAGGCTTGAATGAATCAAGGTTTTAATGAAACCAAGGCTTGAAGGAATATATGCTTTGGTGATATCTTTACTTTTTCTTGGATGATTCAAAGCTTCAATCCAAGGTATTTTATTTTCTCCTCCTCCACACTCATTTATTTCTTTTTTGGCGATATCTTTTTACAATTTTTTGTTCATTATCTCTTGCTATTCATTATCCATCACTGCTTTCCCTTCTAGAATAAATTTCTAATTTTGGGTTTCTATGATTTTGGGTTTTTATTGACCCTTTAAGGTCTTTTCTTACTTCCATGTAGTATATTAAGACATCCACACACTGATTTAATCCATTCTAATAGGTGGATCTATTCACTTTCCCTTAAACGTGGAACCATGAATGCTTGCATATTTTAAATCTTTGTTTTTATCACAATTAAATTATATTATAATTATCCATGATGAGGTTATGGATTTATAAGTGTTTTTATTAATTTTTCACAAACATCAAAGGATTTTTTCTTAAGTTTAAATGTTTTGAACTCCCTTCCATGGAAATGACACGCACAAAGTGTTTGTTGAAATTCCAACCATGTTTTTTATTGAATAAATCAAAATTGATTTCATTTAATGATTTCTTATGAATTATAATGAATTTCTATTATTTTTTGATCAAGGATTTCTATGAATTAGACTATGTTTGTCTATTTTCCAATATGTTTTTTATGTTAGCAATGAACATGGAAGTATTGTTTCCTTTTATTGTTTTAAATGTTTTGGATGAGTTTCAAATTGAAATTACTATGTCTTTTATCAAATTTTCAAAGGAAGTAAGCTATGTTTGATATGTTTTCCAAACTAGATTAATAGTTTATATTAAATACACCCTTGAAGTTAAACCCCTTATTGATTCATAAGTGAATTTTTTTTGTTATTGTAATATGAATTGATCATGGGTCATTGATATCATTATATTGTTTGTGTTATTATGAAGGGGTTTGTTCATTATAAGTTGTTTGAAGGTGAGAGTGAGTTTATGTTTGTTGAACTATTTTAATAATTATTTTTATTATATTTAGATGTGTTATATTGTATTGTTCACCTCCACTTAAATGTCATGAGAAACTTTGGGTAGCTTGTTGAAAGATCTAGGGATGAGTATTGCACTTGTGTATGATCATGCTCTGTACTAAATAATTCATTTTAAGTTTTTTATCCCAATTTATCTATTAATTTGTTCGGAAATATCCCTTGATATTTATTTTATAAATGGGTCTACAAGGTTCTTATATGGTTTTACATAAAAAATTATTATTGTTCCATTTTATAATAATTGTCTCACATATCGTGTCTAAAAGTAAAATGTTTAGACTTTACATTATAAATGAAACTATAATCTTTTGAAATTATTGCTTCACTTCCATAATTAATGGAAGTAAGAGGCATTGAATGTGAAATGCATGTTTATTTATTTCCCACCCCAAAAATGACACCATATCTAAGAGTAAATATCCATCCAAATTGGGATTGATAATCTCCCATGATAGTATTTCAAATTGAATTGGTGCATAATTAATTTAGTCAGGTAACCATTATAAAATAAACTTAAATTTTTTATCCTTATTTAAGCATAAAAAGATTATAATTATACATTTACAATGATCCATGCTAGCATAAATATAATATCAATGCATTTGAAAAACCAAAAATGTGATATTAGGTTTATTATATTATATCACATACATTAAAAAATAAATTGAACTAGAATGTTCATGTTGTGATACAGTTATGTCTGTATTAAAAAAATTAACACTAGATTAAAATGGAGTATTTTCATCTTTGAAACCAATAAGATCAAATGTATTCAACATATTCACAATATAATGAGACTGATATAAATAGTAACTCCCACTACGTATTCTAACTTTAATAATTAGTTTAGTATCTATTATTCTAATTTTATTCATTTTAAACACTTATTGAAGTCACCAATGAAAGTAATAAATGGTTTTTTATCTCCACCAATTAATAGACCATTTATTTAAAATATATTATAATTAAATAATTCTAACATTTATAAATTCTTCCAAAACTATGATTTTTTTTACTTTTTTAGATTCTATTCAAGCTTCGTATTTTTTTTTAATTTTCCTTTAAAATTATTTTTATATAATTTATTAATTACTTTTACTAAATTAAAATTGGCATGTGCAAAATGGTCATGTCAAGTATCATAACATGTCCCCGCTAAGACCCCTTGAATCATAAATAAGAACTTGTATTACCCCACAAATATCACTTTTAATAATCCATGAGTTGAGAACTAGTTCCAATGGTGTAATTCTCACAAATGGGAGGCATTTCCCCTTTTAGATAACATAATAGAGTACAATTGTCATCTTCATAAACTTCATCTTATTATTACATTTTTTTCTTGAGAATCACCCCCCATATCTAATATGTTTCTTGACTTACTATGGTCAGTAGTCATCCAAAATGATCACTGGTAGCCTGCATGGGATGACTACTGCTTAGAGTAGTTCAAGCAACATAGTTGCATGTCCACAAGATATGGGGGATGAGTCAAGAAAAAAAATTAAATAATAACTATTTGGGAGATGAATCTAATGAGGATGATAGTTTTCTAAAACTTTCATCTTTGGATGAATTCATAGTATAGCACCTACCATAGTGGTGTAATTCTTTTCTTAAGTTCAATTACTCATTTCCTTTAAATAATACTGAAATTATTTGAAATAATAAAATGTTGGTTTCCCCTTATAAGAATTATCTATAACTTTCACCTTTGATAATGAATATCTTATGTGTATTTATTTATTTATTGTAAAAAATAAATATTTTATGAACCTAATAGGATTGATATGATTTGAAAATTAATGAATGTTAATCATTTGAAAAAAGAGTGTGAAGATGGAGTTGAAGAGTTCATCAAGTTTACAATAAAGAATGCATATGACCCTTCTCAAATCATTTGTCTGTGTTTATGTTATTATTATTTAAGAAAAAATAGTCTAAAAGAGTTGTAAGAATATTTGATTAGTCACAGAATATATCAGGTCCATAATTTTTTTACTAAACCCATGGAAAAAATGAATGTGCACACCGATTGGAATGATGTTTTGATTTATGGATCATTTGATATGAGTACGAGTGTAAATGATTATGAAGATCACATGAAAGAAATGAAAATGGAAATTGAAGATGGCCTTCATGATTTAAAAAATGTGTTTTATAAGTTAAATATATGTGCTAATAGACCATTGTATACAAGTTATACTAAATACACAACATTTTCAGTTCTATTGAAGTTATATAATTTGAAAGTAAGTAGTGGATGGAGCAACACCAGCTTTATATAACTACTTGGTATCCTAAATGATATGATACCAAAATACAATAAACTTCTATGTCAAGCATATTATGCTAAAAAAATATACATTCAAAGGGAATGATCTCTCAAAAATTCATGCTTTTCCAAATGATTGTATATTAATTTTCAAGGACTATGAATCACTCATAAGATTCCCTAAGTGTGGTGGGGATCAATATAAGAAAAATTAATCAAGTCCTTAGAAATTTTTATGGTAATTTCCTATATTTACATGGTTTAGAAGACTATATGGATATCAGTCAATCATGAGACAATTGAAATGGAATTTAGATACAATAATTAAATATGGGAACTTATTTCATTTAGTAGATTCTCCTCAGTAAAAGAAGATTGATTATGAGTATCCTGAATTTGGAAATGATATGAGAAACTATTATCTTGAGTTATCTATAGATGGAATAAATCATTTTGGTGTATAGATTAGTACTCATGGTACATGGTCCATCATTTTGGTAAATTATAACTTTCCTCCATGGTTATGTATGAAATTTAAATAAATTATGTTGTCTCTACATATATCTAGACCAAAGAAACTTGATAATGATATTGATGTCTATTTGGATCCATTTATCGAAGATCTAAAATTGATTTGGGATACAATTGTTACAATTTTTGATGCTCATATAAGTGAAGAATTTACATTGAGGTTCATGTTGTATGGGATGATAAATGACTTTCCTACTTATGGAAATTTTTCAGGATATATCATTAAAGGAATTTTGGGGTGTCTCATTTGTGAATAATTAACACACTCAGTTCATTTGAAACATTTCTTGAAGACTGTGTTTTTATGACATCACAAATTTTTCCTCAGTGAAATAAATACCGATCTTGGATGACAGCATTCAACGGTAATATTGAACAAGGTACAATATCATCTCCACTAATGTGTGATCAACTTCTAGATAAAGTAAAAGATTTTGAAACTATTTTCATTAAACTATTTTTAAAAAACATTATAAAATCAGGTTGGAAGAAGTGACAAAAAAAATTTGAATTACCGTATTGTAATTTTTTGTACATCAGACATTTTCTTGATGTCATGCATGTAGAAAAAAAATGTATTTGATAGTGTTATTGGCATGTTACTAAATGTTCTTGGAAAAATGAAAGATTAAATCAAGGCTAGGTTAGACATGATTGACATGGGGATAAGGGAAGAGTTGGCATTGGTGAAGGGTAAATGGTTCGCTTTTCTTCCTCCATCAACTTACACTCTATCTTGATAGAAAAAATTTAAATTTTTCCTTTTCATTGATGTTGTAAAAGTTCCAGATGGGTATTCATATAATATCAATAATTTCATATGTCAATGACTAATTTTAAGTTACAGGGACTAAAATCACATGACTGTCATGTTTTGATACATGATTTGATGCATATTTCTTTCTGTTGCATTCTACCTAAAAATTTATAGCATAAATTAACCAGACTATGCTTCTTTTTCAAATCCATATGTAGTAAAGTTATAAAATTGAAGAAGATTCCAATCATGAATAAGGTGGTGTCACAACCCCTCCCTCTAAGGATTCCCCTACTGAGCTGTAAATGAAGGAAGAGAGATAATGACCCCCAAGTCCCACCTCCAGTAGGCCCCAGGGTGGAAACCAGCACCAAGGGTGTATAATCTCATTAAATGGGAGGAATTACCCTTTTTATAAGAAGAAAAGATTAGGAGATGAGATGGTCTATCCCAAAATAACTCCAAGAACTATATAAAGGAAAACCAGAAATCCATCCTACATGCATGTTTAAATTAAAACTTCTACAAATACAAGTAAAATCTACAAAGTAAATACCAAAAACAAGGATAAGTAGTGACACAATAACAATCCCAAATTCTGAGCTAGTAATGCCCAGCATGGTCCCCGTAATCCTTTGAAAACCTGAAAGCAGTTTTATAACATCGGGTGAGTGTAAAAGTATACTAAGTAAGAAAAACAAAGTCTCTAGTGCACAAGTGGGAGAAGCATACTAATGATCCTATGAGAATACAGAATAACCAACAGAACCTAACAAGGTATTATAGTCATCCCCACATTACAAAGTCACTCTCACCAAGTAAATCAAGTCAAGTAAAGTAATATAGTACTAACATCATTTATAGGGTACCCCCACCACTTTCCCACTAATTAGACACTCTCACACTCTAAAGGAAAATGTCTTGGAACTCCCACCTCTTCTGAAATTACAACATCACAACCCACCCACACACACCTGGGCCTCATAGATTGTCTCACAAACTGGGAAAACGAAGCTCATCACATCTCTCTCGTACACACCTGGGCTTCAAAACTACATCCTTCTCATAGACACCTTGGCCACATAACATGTCACATATCATCCTGAAGACACCTGATAAAACACAAATCGTCCTCACACACCTAGGCCTCACAAACCACTACCATCCCAAAGAATATTGGGATATCACAACATGGAAGAGGGAGAAAGGAAGAGAGGGTGTCCATCCATCCATCCTTCCACCAAGATGTTTGGGAAAGGAACCCTCCCCCATGATAGTGGGGGTGTTCATCACATAGTGCTCAACTGGGGTGGGGTGCATATAGAAAACACAAGGAAAATACATGTATGTATATATATTATCAAACACTCAAGCCCAACCTATGGGTTCTCAATAAAAAAACCACCTTATGATACTACCAACTCTGGTACTACCTCTAAATGAATTTATTAACACCAGTAACATTAACTTTATAATTTTATAAATGAAATACACCCACAAAAATACACAACTCAAACATACCCCTAGCCAACTCATTTAACCAATTATCAATCTTTATTAAGGAAACCATTTATTCATTCCATCCCTACCCAAAAAAACTAACTAACACAGCATGCAACAAGCCACACATAATAAAACATGAAGAGGAAAAAAGTACCATAGTAAACCAACTCATTTCATATTTCCACTCTGTTTAACATCCATACCAACCACTACCATCATCATTCTTCAAATTCATTCTGCCCAATCCACCATCTCAACAAGAAAAACCCCATCACACATCCAAACCCTATAACACATATCATCACAACCAAACCCAACATCCTCACTGTATAAAAACACCACATCCATCACACCCAGTAACATAAACATAACACATCTCGAACCTATAGCTCTTCTGCTCAAGTACTGCCCATCTATTCCAAAATCAATCAATCTCTCAACTTGAGATTTCATTACACCACCCATACCACCCCAACTTATATTTATTCTCTCAACCCAAGCACCAAATAACAACACAAGGCACAAGATAAAACAAAAACACACACAACCACACCAAACAAGGCAATGTGTATTCAGATTTAACAAACACTCATCCTTTAATTCCACTTTTATAATTCAATGGTTATCACAGAACAAGTTCGATCTTGGTGCATCCATTTATTTAATTGAATATATGTAGTTAATCAATTGCATATATATACAGTCGTTCAACGCATGATGAACAACAATCCATCACAATTCATCCCGAGTGCACAAATAAAGACCACCAATGAACATGATTTTCAGTAGGCATATATCCCATATAGATCACAATATCAATAAACAATGAAATAGAAGCATGAATCGCTTTTTCCTAGTCCCTTTTTATTGATTTAAAGTAGATTAAATTATATTTATAAAACATGGATTCAACCGAATTCACAAGGAGACATGAGTACACCCACCACTCATGATACATAATTAAAAGAGAGATGAAGGGATCACTACCTCAAGAAACAGATGATCAGCACCTCCTCCTTGTGCCAAACAGGGGGTGAACAAGGCTCCAGAGAAACACAATCCAAGGGTGAAACAAATACGTGTGGATCCTCAGGGAAGAAAGGTTCTGGGATACTCAAGGATCATGAGAAAAGAGAAAGAAATAACAAAGGAAAGGTGTCAGGATTTGAAGGAATAGATCTGAGAATCAATAGATTTGAAACTATTTTGAACTCCCCATTAAAATTAGATCTTAACCATGTGTTTTCACTACCTTAAATCCTCCCAAGCATTAAGAAATTAAATATATAATTATATCTTTTTAAAAATATTCAAAAAAACTTAAACATGGTTTTAAAACTAATTCACGTAAATAAAATGTTAAAGGGAGAAACTAGAAAAACTGGATAAAATCAGAAATTTTTTACTCACTATCGAAATGACTCACCATTGGGTGAGTCACCGGTGTGATCAACGAGTGGATGAATCACCACTAGACGAGTCACCGGTGCGAGCTACAAGTGACGAGATACCAATGGAAAGTCACCATTTAGTGAGTCAGCATTTGGTGAGTCACTGTTCGGTGAGTCACCATTCGGTGAGTCACCATTTGGTGAGTCACTATTGCGAGTCACAATCAACGAGTGATCGTTGTAAGTCATAGATGCGACTCACTAACATGATTGATCGTTGGGATGACCTACCATCTCCACCTACCAACAGCGACTCACTGTTGCGACCTATTGGTGGATGACCCATCATCAGAAGAGAAACCGTTAATTACTCACTGTCAACAAGTCACCGTTGTGAGTCACTGGTCTTGACTCACCGTTAGTGAACTACCATTCTTGACTCACCATTGGGAAACTGTAAAAACTGTAAAACTCTTGAACTGAGTCACCATTACCTCCCAAAACACCTCATACACAAGATTTTTACAAATTAATGGATCAGGGAGGTCCATTCCATTACATTAGATGCCTATTAAAGTATTATCATCCTCAAGAATTCAAAACCAACCCAAAAGGAAAAAGGGGTCTGAACACCCATCCAGTGAGATACCACTCAATGTTCTCACTATTCTTGAAACACCGCTACCGACTAAGCACACCAAAGTTCAATGATAACTACCCTGTGTTATTTTAAAGTTGGAGTGAAACCTCAACATCCAAGAACACCTCCTCAGACATCTACTACCCCAACCTACCACAAGATACACCACACAAGCACTAAAATCCAGACCGTCTGAACATATGAATCAGGTAATTCCTTCCTTCATGTCAAGATATTATCCTCTATGGGAGGCACTGACTCACCCGCACAGGTTTAATCGAAACTCAATTAATGTGTCTCGATTAGGAATCTAGTCTTCCCCTTTCCAATGTTAGGACTTTATCACACATTATGGAACAAGGAAACAACTCATCACATAAAAAAAAGGTTCAATCATTACATTACAAATGGAAACAAAAAAAAGGAAAAACTCAAAACAACTCTGGGTACTGGACACACATAAGTGCCTCCCTTTCCAAAGTACTCTCCTATAGGCCACTATTCTTCCACAACACATGAACCAAGGGAATGGTCCATCTACACAGCATCTTCCACCGATGATCCTAGATCTCTACTGGCCGCTACATGAACGTCATGTCATATTCAACATCCAAATATCCCTAGTCAATGAAATGAGAGTCATCATGAAGATACTAATGAAGCTAAGATATATGAAAGACATCACGGATCCTCTCCAACTGTGGTGGAAACGCCAACTGGTATGACAATTTTCTAACTCGTCACAACACCTCAAAGGGTCTAATGGAACTAGGAGAAATATTACTTTATTTTTTGAACCTCTACTGCCCACGTCGAGGGGAAACCATCAAGAACACATGGTCCCCAACCTCGAACTCTATATGCCTCCTCCTATGATTGTTATACAACTTTTTCCGGTCTTGTGCTGCTTTCATCCTCTCACGGACAAGCTGAACCTTCTCTATTGTGATATGCACTACTTCGGGACCAATAATATTTGTATCCCCAACCTCTATCCAACATAAATCCGAACGACATGGTATTTCATAAAATTATTCAAATGGATCCATACCAATGGAAGAGTGATGAATATTATTGTAAGAAAACTCTACCAAGGTAAAGTGTCGCACCCAAGATTGACTAAAGTCCAATATGCATGCTCGCAAAATTTCATCCAACATTTGGATGGTCCATTCTATCTGTCTATCTGTCTGAGGGTGGAAAGCAGTGTTGAGGCATAACTGGTTTCCAAAAGCATACTACAATCCCCTCTAGAATCATGAAGTGAAATGTGTATCTCAATCCAAAACAATGGATCTCAGAACTCCATGCAGCTGCACCACCTCATCCACATACCTCTTGGCCAAGGAATCCACTGCGCTCGACTCCTTGATCACTAAGAAGTGAGTCAATTTCACCAATCAGTCCACCACTACCTAGATTGAATCATGGCCTCCCTAAGAAATGGGGAAATCCTGTGACGAAATCCATTGAGATGTCATCCCACTTCCACTTGGGGGCATCTAAGGGCTGCAACAAGCCATAGGGTACACGGTTCTCATCCTTCACCTACTGGAACACTAAAACTTCACTAAAAACTATGACACTATACACTTCATCCCAAGACACCAAAAATACTTTCTCAAGCCACGGTACATCTTAGAAATTCTTGACTATAATACTAAGGGTGAGATGTGAAACTCACAAATAACTCCATCACACATCGCCACTAGAAAAAAAACCTTACACAAAATATCATCTGATTATGACAATCCTCTGGCCATCCTTCTAGAGTATCACCATGGTCAACATGATCACGCATCACCTCTACCTATAAGCCTTCCCACTGATACCCCTCCACCCATTACATTATAGAAGACTACATTTTCATCTGAAACAGACATCATCTGCTTCCATCCAGTCCTGCATCTAAGTCTAAGTCATCCAACTCCTCTATCACCTTCCAATCATCCTAATATTCCTAAACCACCTCCTTCTATGACTTCCTTATCAAAACATCGTCCGTGACATTTCCATTTCTTGAGGTGTAAGAGATCTAGAAATCATATTCCTGGAGAAACTCCATCCACCTCTATTGTCAAAAGTTCAGATCACACTGGGAAAAGATATACCTCAAGCTCTTATGATCTGTGAAAACCACAAAGCGCTCCCCAATGAGGTAATTCCGTAACAACTTCAGTGAAAGCATGAACACTGATAACTTCAGATCAAGGGTGTCATGGTTACATTCATGTGGATGTAATTTCCTTGACCCATAAGAGATCAATCCCCATTGTTGCATCAGCACACATCCCAAACCCAGATGGAATGCATCACAAAACACCTCTAACATCACACCTTCTTTGAAAACTGGATCACTGGAGCACTGGACAACTTCCACTTTAGATAGTCGAATGCTTCCTGGCACTTCTCACTCCACACAAAAGCCTGTTATTTTCTAGTCATAGCTATAAATGGGGATGAAACTCAAGAGAAATCGGGTACAGACCTCCCGTAATATCCTATTAGATTGAGAAAACTATGAACCTATACAACATTCTTGGGTGCTTCCCAAGAAACAACTACCTAGACCTTCGACAGATCCACTACTATACCCTGTTGAGACCCAAAATTTCCAAGTAAGTGCACCTCTTATCTCTATAAATTTCACTTAGAAAACTTTTCGTAGATCTGGTGGCATCGAAGAACCTCCAAGACAGTCCTGAGATGATAAGTATGATCCTCCTCTTATTTCTAGTTGATCAAGATCTCATCAATGAATACAACAACGAACCAGTCCAGTAACTCATGGAAGATGGAGTTCATAAGCCCCATGAATATGGATGGTGCGTTCGTAACACCAAAAGGAATGACTACGAATTCTAAGTTCCCATACCTACACCTGAAATAAGTCTTAAGAATATCACCCTCTTTCACCCTTAACTACTGATATCCATATCGTAGATTGATCTTAGAGAACCAACTCACTCCCCTCATTTGGTCAAAAAGATCATCTATCCTCAGGAGAGGGTAACAGTTCTTGGTTATTACATAATTCAATATATGGTAGTCTATACACAACCTCATACCACCATCTTACTTCTTCTAAAATAAGAATGGATCACCCCATAGTGACACATTGGGCCTGATAAATCCCTTCTTCATCAGGTCATCAATCTGAATCCTCAACTCCTGTAGCTCTGAATGTGTCATCTGATAAAGAGTCATCAAAATATGAGAAGCATATGGCAGCAAGTATATCATAAACTCAACATCACGTCGAGGGGGTAGATTCACAACCACCCTAGGGAAGACATCCAATAACTCCTCGACAATTATGTGAACCTCCTCCATCTAATCACACTAGTAAAAAAACTATTTTTAACATTGCCTTTTTTCACATTGGTTTTTTAAAACTGACGTGAAAATCTCTAAAAATTGATTTTTCCCATCAGTTATTATATAACCGATGTGAAAATCTTTTTTCTATGAATTTTCACATCATTTATATGAGAAACAATATAAACAATCAATTTTCATGACTTTTTCACGTCTTTTATTAAATAACCAATGTAAAAATGGATTTTTCACGTTGGTTATTTAATAACCGACATTAAAAGAAATTTTTCATGTCAATTATTAAATAAAAGACATAAAAAATGTTTATAAAATGTATTTCATTTCCCAAGATTCGATTTGACTAGTCTCGGATCTCAAATGGAGTTACAGATCAAAAGTTATGGTTATCGGAAGGTGTCCTTCCCTAAGACTTCATTTAGAGATGATCAACTTCTGATGGCCATAACTTTTGATCTGTAACTTTTTTTGAGCTCTAAAACCAGTCAAATAAAATATTTGAAAATGAACTATATTTTTATAAACATTTTTTACATCATTTATTAAATAAAAAACGTGAAAAATTCCTTTTAATGTCAGTTATTAAATAACTGATGTGAAAAAAACAATTTTTCACGTCGGTTATTTAATAACTGATGTGAAAAAGTCATGAAGATTGATTTTTCACGTCGGATATTATATAATAAATGTGAGAAATCAGCAAAAATTTTAATATCTTTTCATGATGGTTATCATAAAACCAACGTGAAAGATAATTTTAATATCTCACCAATATGGAATTTCAATTTTTTTACATCACGGCATCGAAATTTTCAATTGCTACCTAAAATTTTTAAAACCGAATTTTGTTTTACCATCTCAATTATATGTTTTTATTATACACATATCATAATTTAATGATAATTTATTTCAACCAGCATTGTTCCACCGACTCGACCTGTTTGATCTTCAACATGAATCCCCTATTTCTTCTTTATGTGATCTCATCAAGGAATTTGAAATTATTTTTCCATGATTTATGTTTTTTGTGATTAGTTTTCTTAATTGATATACCATTTAATGATAATTTCTTTCAATCATCATCATTCCACTAACTTGACTCATTTTATCTTCAATGTGAATCCACTATTTCTTCATCATGTGTTCTCGTCAAGGTATTTGAAATTATTTTTCCATGATTTATGTTTTTTATGAGTAGTTTTCTTAATTGATATATCATTTAATGATTCTTCTTTTATTATAATGATGAATAATTCTTTGTATCATGGTAAAACTATAAATCCTCCTTCGAATTCTAACATTCCTTCTAAGACAAAACTATGGTTGGCTCATTCTATCTTTCTTCGAAAAAAATATATCAAACTTCTAATGGTCATAAATTTTGATCTGTAACTCCATTTGAGCTCTACGACCTATAAAATTGAATCTTAGAAAATTATCTACAAGATGATAAACATTTTTTACGTAGGTTTTTTAAAAACAGATGTTAAAAATTACTTTTAACATCAGTTTTTAAAAACCCGACGTAAAAATGACTTTTAACATCGGTTTTTTTAAAACCGACATAAAAAATAGCTTTTTAATGTCATTTTTTAAAAACTGGGTGGCCTTTCACATCATTTTTTTTAAACAGAAGTGAAAAACCAAAAAATATATTGTTATCATTGGTTATTAAATAACTGACCTTAAAATCATATTTTTAACGTCACTCGCAAAGACGTCGCCTCAAAGTTGATGTTAAAAAGATAAAAAATGACATAAAAAGTGTTTTTTGTACTAGTGTAATCCATTGATTCTATTGATAGATCATACAATAAGGAAATAAGGGTCTCTATACGTTGACTTCCCATATGACAACTCTTCTCACCAATGAAATCCACACGTTGGCCATCCACATCTAAAAACACGACTCTCCATCGAAAGTAGTCGATAACAACATGCATAGGATATAACTATTTGATGCCAAGGATGGTATAATATGGTGGAATCTATAGTAAGAAGAGATCCACATCGGACTGATATGGCCCCATCATCAGTCTAAATCCTTGGCATACATCAAAAAAATTGGTAGACCTTCAACTAGCATACTCAACACCAGGGGCATGAGAAGCCTCTCTATGTCTATTCTTAGAGAAAGGGATAGAATGGGTGAAAAAATGAGTGTTAATCACCTGAATCAAACAAATAACAAGAAAGGGTACTAAAAAATGATCATACCTCAAACGATCTTTGACCCTACTGGAACTACTTCCTCTACAGCATGAAACTGACCATGCCTAGAACCTCTTCCCCTCTTCTAGAGACCGCCTCCTTGACCACACCCAGATCGAGGTCCTTCAGGAACACCCTGAGGTTGGACCCTACCTTCTCTACATCCCCTAGGTTGATCAGGGGTCGGCTGTCCCTACTGCTAAAACGACCTAGATAGAAACTATTATTGTGGATAGCACTGAACCTGCCCACCTCCACCATACTGAGCTCGAATGACTACTAGGAACTAATTCTAAAGATTCCCATTGACTCCACAGATGAAACACATTGTCCCCAATCCCATAGGAAATGAATGGGGACTAGAAGGTCGAAATATAAACTACTAAGGTCACATCCCCTCCGGTCGAAACCTGGAAGGCCCTAGCACCTAAGTCCTGCTACTGATAACATTTCCCTTCGAAGAAATAGGCCGAATACCCTCTCGCAGTATAACTCTTCATGAGTCCATCCTCTCAACTACTTCTTCCTTCTTCTAGACCTCCATGTATGTTGGCAAGGTGAAGGGGGTAACCACGTACTGGAGAGAAGGATTAAGTACCTCCTTTAGGAGTCTCGCATGAGACTCATCATCTGGAAAGAGATCCAAAAAAGGAGATCCTTGAACTTGATCCCCAACTCCCATATCGACATACTCCTATACTCTAGAGAGAGAAACTCCTACCTCTTCTCATCCCTCAAGGTGGATAAAAGGTATTTTGCACATAACTTCTTCTTGTAGTCATCCCACAAAACATCAGCCACTTTCCTCTCTCCTAGGTACAATATCCACCACTAACACATGGCTCCCCGCATCTATCTCACTTCTAGAGGAACCCAGTACTCTTTAGGAACTTGGATCAAGCTAAAGAGGATCACAGGATCCTCAATAAAACTCTCCATCTCTATGTATGAAATGTTTCCCTCATATTTTCCCAGGGTCTTCTGATGGAAAGAATGTAACATCTTCTACCACTTGTCATCATCCTCCACTGGATCAACCCCCCTCTAATCAACCAGATTGGCCTACTGAGCCTCAACTGCCTGATCCACCCATGGACAATGACTGAGTGCCATAGCTGAAAGGTAAACAAGGAATTTCTAGGCCCGAGTAGTATATAATTTTATTTAAGATTCATCTTTAACTCATTATTTATTCAAATTCTCTGAAACACCCAATTCAAACAAGAACACAAGTCATTATGTTTCATGTACCTTTCCTAGGGTCTCTACCCTGCAATGGGTGTAGCCACACTTGGTCATTTTGTAGACTCAGAGTCCTTGCATCAGATCATGGGGGGGGCTAAAATATTGTGTACTATCTGGTCTTCCCTAGCCAATGTCTTTCACAAAAATCATGTGACAATATTTCCCTACCAACCCATAAAATCCTCATTGTACCTAACTCTAAATTTCATCCTATCTCTAAACCTTCAACTTTTGATACCATTCTTTCATGACCCCCTCCCTCCAAATATAACCCTCTTGAGATGGTAATGAAGAAAGAGAGATAATGACTCTTGAGTCCTACCTCCAGTAGGCCCCAGGGTGGAGACTAACACCAATGGTGTAGAATCTCACGGAATGGGAGGCATTTCTATTTTTATAAGAAAACAAGATCGGGAGATAAGATGGTCCATCCCAAAAAAAACTTCAAGCACTATATAAAAGAAAACCCAAAATCCATCCCACATACATGTTTATAGTAGAAATGCTACAAATAAAAGGAAAATCTCAAAAGTAAATACCAAAAACAAGGTTAAATAGTGACATGGAAACTATCCCAAATTCTGAGCTAGTAATTCCCAGTATAGTCCCTCTAATCTTCTTGGAAACCTAAAATCAGTTTTATAACTTAGGGTGATCATAAAACAATACTCATTAGGAAAACTAATGTCTCTCCTACACAAGTGGGAGAAGCATAAAAATTATCCTGTGAGAAAACAAAAGAACCAACAGTACCTAATGAGGTATTCTAGAATCCCCACCTCACCAAGTAATGCTCACCAAATAATGAAAGTCAAGTAAAGTAATATAGTAAGCACATCGATGATAGGGTACCTTGTATCACTTTCCCATTGATTAGCCGCTCTCACACCCTAACGTCAAACATACTAGCACTCCCATCTCTTCTGAAAGTACCGCATCAAAACCTTCCCACACACACCTGGACCTCACAACTAGTCCCACAACATGGTAAAATGAAGCTCATCGCATCTCACATGCACACACCTAGGCCTCACAACCACATCATGCCTGTAGACACCTGTGACACATACCACATCACATCTCATCCCAAAGAAACCTGGTAAAACATAACTCGCCCCCACACACCTGGTCCTCACAAACCACTACCTACCCAAAGAATATTAGGTTATCACGGGAAGAGAGAGTGTCCAACCATCCATCCTCCCACCAGGATGTTTGGAAAAGACACCCTCCCTTGTGAAAATAAGGGTCTTTGGTATATAGTGCTCAACTATTGTAGGGTTCATATAGAAAACACAAAGAAAATACATTTATGTGTATATAGTATCAAATACTAAAGCCCAAGCTATGGGTTCTCAATCAAATAAACAATAACATTATGATATTTCCAACTCTACTTCTACCTCTAAATTCATTTATTAACACCATAAACAGTCACTTCAGAAGTTGATAAATTAAATCCATCCACAAAAAGCCACAACTCAAACATACCCCTAGCCAACTCATTTAACCAATTATCATTCATTATTAAGGAAACCATTTAGTCATTTCATCCCTAACTAGGAAAATACCAACCATAGTATGCAAAAATTCACATATCATAAACCATATAGAGGAAAAAAGGACCATAGTAAAGCAACTCACTTCATATTTCCACTCCATTTAACACCTATACCAACCACTACCATCATCATTCTTCAAAGTCATTCTTCCCAATCTACTATCTAAACAAGAAAACACTCATCACATATCCAAACCCCATAACACATGTCATTACAACCATAGTTGACAGCCCCACTGTATAACAACACCACATCCATCACACCGAGTAACATAAACATAGAACATCCCGAACCTGTAGCCCCACTGCTCAAAAATTTCCCATCTATTCCACAATCAGTCAATATCTCAACCAAAGATTCCATTACACCACTCATACCACCCCACCTTACAGTCATTCTCTCAACCCTAGTACTACACAACCACACAATAATTAAGATAGAACAAAACTACAAATAGCACACTGCCACACCAAACAAGGCAGGGTGAATTCAGATTTAGCAAACACTCATTCTTTAATTCCAATTTGATAATCTAGGGGTTATCACAAAACAAGTTTGATCATGGGGAATCCATTTATTTAACTGAATATACATAGTTAATCAATTGCATATATATACATCCGTTCAACTCATAAGCAACAACAATCCATCATAATTCATCCTGTGTTCAGAAACAAAGACCACCAAGAGGCATGATTTTTAGTAGTCATATAGCCCATATAGATCACAATATCAATAAACAATGAAATAGAAGCATGCGTCACTTTTTCCCAAACCATTTTTATTGATTTAAATCCAATTAAATTATATTTATTAAACTTGGATTCAACCATATTCACAAGGATACATGATTACACCCACCCTGTATGATACAAAATTAAAAGAGATATAAAGGGATCCCTACATTGAGAAACAGATGATCAAAACCTCCTCCTTGCACTAAACAGGGGGTTCATAAGGCTCCATAGAAACACGATCCAAGGGTGTAACACATACGCACGTCTCCTCAGGGAAGAAAGTTTCTATGATTCTCAGGTATCATGATAAAAGAGAAAGAAATAATGACAGTTTGGTGCCTATCTTTGAAGGACTAGATCTAAGACTCAAGGGATATGAAACCATTTTGAACTCCCCATTAAAAGAGGATCTTGAGCACACTTTTTGACTACTTAAAAGCCTCTAGAGAATTAGGAAATTAAAGATATAATTTATTTCCTTTTAAATGGATTTTAAAACACTTAAAGATGGTTTTAAACCCAATTCATGTCAAATAAAATTTTAAAGGGAGAAACTAGAAAAACTGGAGAAAACTGGAATTTTTTTACAAACTTTCAAAATGACTCACCATTGGGTGAGTCATCGGTGTGAGCTACTAGTGGATGACTCATCACTGGATGAGTCACCGGTGAGAGCTACTAGTGATGAGAAACCTATGATTAGTCAGCATTCGATGAGTCACTATTGCATGTCACTGTTAGCGAGTCACAATTGCGAGTCGCCAACACGACTCACCGATGCAACTCACCATTGGGATTACCTACCATCACCACCTACCATCAGCAACTCACTATTGCGACCTATCGGTGGATGACCCACCATCAGACGAGCTACTGTTAGCGACTCACTGTCAGTGAGTCACCGACGTGACTCACCATTACGAGTCATCGGTCCTAACTCACCGTTGGTGACCTACCATTCCTGAATCACCATTGGGAAACTAGAAACACTAGAAAACTCGTGAAATGAGTCACTATTGCCTCCCAGAACACCTCAGACACTAAATTTTTTCAAAGTAATAGACCAGGGAGGTCTAGGAAATTTTAGGTGGTTTCAGTCATATTATGTGAATTAGATATGTTCTTCCCATCATTATTATTTGATTTAATGATCCACCTAATGGTTCACTTGGTTACAGAGTCTCAATTATGTGGTCCTATCCATTATAGATGGATGTACCCCATTGAATGGTATATAGAGATTTTGAAAGGGTGTGTAAAGAATCAAATTCAGTCAGAAGGTTTTATTGTATAATTATATATTGTTTAAGAAGTTTTTGAATTATATGTTGATTAACAATCATATATTGACATCATTGGTCCCAAATTATCTTCACAGTAGATGTCATATGGGAAAATGGATTTATGGAAGAGATATTGTTAAAATTTCCATCACAAAGTAGGAGCAAGAACACCTTTACATTTTACATAATATTGAAGATCTTGATCCATACATTGAATCCCACAAATAAATTATTAAATATTTTAATCCAACAAGGGATGAAGGATGGATATCAAATATACATAATCAATAGTTTATAGTATGGTTATGAGATCAAATTTACAAGGATTTTTCTAAAATTTTAATTTTAATTACTAAATGAATTTGATGTATATCTAGGGGGATGAATGAAAATGTTATTTATTATAATAGTTTTTTAATCAATGTTTATATGCTCAACACAAGATAACACGATGACTGCACTATGATGCAAAATAGAGGAATTATTCTTGTGGAATAAGTGATTCACATATCTGGTTCCAAGGATAGATATCCAATTTATGAAAATATGACATTTTTTAGAATTATTGAACAAATATATTATTTTTATTAAACAAAATTTCAAGTGATGATTTTTTGTTTCAAATGAGTTTACTATAGGAGTGCAGTGAAAGTTGATTAAATAGGCTTCGTTAAGGTGAATTTCATTGTTTAAGGGGAAAATTTTGAGCCATTCATAATGGAATCACAAGCAGTGAAAGTATTTTATGTCTTAGATCTAGTAAAAAATAATTGGTCTATTGTCATACTGGAGACTAAAACAACTGTAGGTTCAAATGAAAATTCCATTGAGAATGAACCTTTTATTGGGAGTTCAAAATATGTTCATAGTGATCCCAATATAGATAATGACTTGTATGTAAGAGGGTACCATAAATATGGGATTTGGATTCTTGATAGAGGAGCCAAATCCCTAAAACCTTTACAAAAATAAAGTGAGTTCAATGAGAATGTAAAATTATTTTTTAATATAGGATGTTTTTCCTCATGATATTATCTATTCTCTACTACATTAACATAATCTAAATTAAATATTTGATTACTTGTGCTGAAAATGTCTTTTATACATGCTGATGTTACCAATATCATGGAAGAATAGACTATAATGAAGGAAAACCTTTGGGAAGATGTAAATTTAATGTTACGACATACTTTCCCTATTTTACTAAAAAATTATATAATTATATGTTGATTTAATTTTCATTATTCCTTGTAGAGTTTACTTATTTTAGAATATTTTAGTTCATATTTCATGCCTTTATGCATTAAATCTTCCACATAATTTTTCTCCCCCAAAACCTTTTTATCCCTAAAGTGTTAGCATTTATCACTTTACTTCAAGTTCCCTATGCTACCTTTTTAGGAAGAGAAACTGAACTACCACTACTCAATCACAGAGGAAATATTTATGTTTTCACATTAAAATAATTTTCAATAGAAGTAATTTATTGTTTCATTTTTATGTTTAATTTATTTCATTTTAGTATTACTCACATAATAATTATTTTCTTACATAAGGGGTTATTTTGTTCAAGTTGGGGTGGTTTGTTTGAATCTACTCATGATCATGATAGATTGGAATTTTAGGCTACAACTGAGAAAAAGATAATAAGGAAATGGGTCAAGAATGTATACAACCATCATGAAAAGGTGAATTCCTACTACTTATTTAATTTTTTTTTTCAAAAAAAATCTAATATTTGTAAGTTAATTTCCTTATCATTTTTTTAATAAATTTTTTTTCAAAGATATTTTGAGAAGTCATATTTTTATTTCAAATATTTACAATAAGCTAGAAAATAGATAAAAATTTCCTTTCTAATGGAAGTGGAAACCCCATATTTCCTGAAATGTGAAGTGTTTCAAGGAGCATAGAGTTTCTCTTCCATCATAATGGAACATATTCTATATTTTTTGGATTTTTGAAAATAGTTTAAAGAAAAACATATATCACATACTCAATCATTCACACCACAATCTGATATACAGTGTTCTCAATATAAATCAGACTGTATGTTTTTAGTTTATAATTTATATTTTAGTTAAAAACACACATCACATACTCAAAACCAATAAAACTAATTAATATTGTTTTGATACTATATTAAAACAATCCATAATTCATTTTTAATGTTTATTAATAATCCTCACCTCAATCTGAGGTACAGTGTTCCCAGTATGACTCCATTTGTGTCTTTTTATTTAAATTTGACATTAAATATAGTAAAAAAGACAAGTGTTATGCTGAAAACCAAGAAAAAGTTCTTGAATTTTATTTATAATTTAGGAAAATAATTCATACATTATTTTTATGTGTATTAATTAGTCTCACATCAAACCAATACATGATGTGACCAATAATACTAGAATCGTGTGTTTCTAATTTAAAATGAAATTTCAGTAAAAAAGAAAAGTGACATACTAAAAAGTGATAAAATGAATTATAATTGTTTTTATTCTATATTAAAATGGTCCATAAGTCATTTGGGATGCATAGGAATCTGTCTCACCCCAATATGATGCATAGTGTGACCGGTATGACTCCAAGTGTGTCTTTTTATTTAAAATTAACATTAACTTTAGTAAAAAAGACAACTAGACTGATAAAAACCAAGAAAAAACATTTATATTATTTTTATACTTTAGGAAAATTGTACATAATTCATTTTTGATGTGTAGTAATAAACCTCGCCTCAATCTGATGCACAATGTTCCTGATATGACTCAAAGTGTTCAATGTCATTTTAAATTTGACAGTTTAGTTAAATAATTGTAACTTACTAAAAACTAAGAAAACATGATCAAATTGTATTGATAATTTAGGTAAATGACTCATAATTCCTTTTTTATGTGTAGTAATTAGTCTCATATCAAACTAACACATGATGTAATAGGAATGACCCAAAGTGTGTGTTTCCAGTTTAAAATGAAATTTTAGTAAAAAAGAAAAGTGACATACTCAAAACCAATAAAATGCATTCATATTATTTTAATACTTTATTAAAATTATTCATAATTCATTTGGGTCATATAGGAATCATCTTCACCTCAATCCAAATCACGGTGTGACCGGTATGACTCCAAGTGTGTTTTTTATTTAAAATTGACATTGATTTTAGTAAAAATAACAAATGATATACTCAAAAACAAGAAAACACGTTCATATTGTTATGATACTTTAGTAAAATCATACATAAGTCGTTTTTTACATGTATCAATTATCCTCTCCATAATATAATACACGATGTGCCTGATACGACTCAAAGTGTCTATTGTCAATTTAAAATTGACATATTAGTTCAAAAAGTGTAACTCATTGAAAACTAAGAAAATGCACTCATATTATCTTTATAATTTAATAAAATTATTCATAAGTCATTTTTTAGGTATATTATTCATTCTCATGTCAAACCTACACACGATGTGACTGGTATGACTCAAAGTGCTCGTTTCCAGTTTAAAATGACATTTGAGTGAACAGGACAAGTGATGTGCTCAGAACCAAGAAAACACATTTTAATTGTTTTATACTTTATTAAAATGATCCATAAGTAATTTAAGGCATGTAATAATTATCCACACCACAATAAGATTCATTGTGTGACTGGTATGACTCGAAGTGCATCCTTTTATTTAAAATTGAAATTAATTTTAGTAAAAAAGACAACTAACCTACTCAAAACTAAGAAAACACATTTGTATTATTTTGATACTTTATAAAAATTATCCATAATTCAATTTTTATTTTTATTAGTCAGTTTCACCTCAATCCAAGACATGATATTCCCGGTATGACTCAAAGTGTCAGTAATCAGTTTAAAATTGACATTTTAGTTCAAAAAGTGTCACTCACTGAAAACTAAGAAAAAATACTTTGATTATATTTATAGTTTAGGAAAATGATTTATAATTAATTTTTTATGTTTATTAATTATTCTAACATCAAACTGACACATGGTGTGACCAGTATGACTCAAAGTATTTTTTTTTCAATTTAAAATGACATTTTAGTAAAAAAGACAAAGGATGTACTCAAAACTGAGAAAACACATTGGTATTATTTTTATACTTTAGAAAAATTATCCATAATTAATTTTAGATGTTTAAGAATTATCTGAACCTTAATATGATGCACGGTGTGACCGGTATGACTCCAAGTTCTTCTTTTTATTTAAAATTGATATTAATTTTAGTAAAAAAGAAAAACTGACATACTCAAAACCAAGAAAATGCATTCGGATTATTTTGATACTTTCAAAAAATGATCCATAAGTCATTTTTGACATTTTTAATCATCTTCACATCAATCTGACACACGATGTACCCTATATTACTCAAAGTGTCTATTATCAGTTTAAAGTTGACATTTTAGTTCAAAAAGTGTCACTCACTAGAAACTAATAAAATACACTTGGATTGTCATGATAATTTAGTACAATTATTTATAAGTCATTTTTTATGTGTAAAAATAATTCTCACATCAAACCAACACACAATTTGACTGTTATGAATCAAAGTGTGTGTTTCTAGTTTAAATTGACATTTTAGTTAAAAATACAAGTGACGTAATAAAAACAGATAAAATGAATTCGTATTATATTTATACTTTATTAAAATGATCCATAAGTCATTTGGTACATATAGGAATCATCTGCACCTAAATCTGATGAATGGTGTGATTAATATGACTCCAAGTGCACCTTTTCAATATATAAGTGTCATTTTAGTTTAAAACATGCATTACGTTGAAAAAATCAATAAAACAAGCCTATATTGTTTTCTCATCATTCTATATTCAATTACTTAATTAATTTCCTTATCATTTTTATCTTATACTTATTTAGTTAATTTTCAAAGAGATAATGCTTGAAGATGAACAAGAAATGGTGTGACATGCAAGAATCAATTGTAACTTAATCAGATGCACAGTGTTCCTGGAATGTCTCAAAGCTTAGTTTAAAATTAACACTTTATATTTAATTTATTTTTTTATATTATTAATAAAATAATAATTTTTTTCTTATACAAGTGTGTTCTTTTGCTTGAGTAGGGGTGGTTTGTTCAGCAATATCATGAGTTAGGGTCAGGGGAAAAATAAAAAAAGAACAATGATGTTTTTGAATGTATGTAATAATTTTTACTTACTAGTGTAATTGTATAAACCAATGTTTTAAATGTATATAATATTGTTTTTTTATTATAATTGTATTTTAAATTTTATATCATTTTTATTTTATATTTTTACTTGATTTTTCTGCTTTCTAGTATTGTTTTTGGTTCTACAGTGTGCTATTAGAACACACAACACTAGTGTTGTAGTGTGAAGTTATAGCACACTATAGTATGGCCCTTTATCAATGCTAAATAAAATCAATGATAAATGGGGTCCTTTATCAGTGCTTCTAAAAGAACTAATAAATGATTCCTTTATCAGTTCTTTTTTTAGTGCTGATAAAGGACCTCTTTATTAATGATTTTCTAGCACTAATAAAAGACTGGGTATTTTAATCACACTTCAATGGTTAGCACTTTTCTAGAACTGATAAAGGCCAATTTTAACATTGTTAAACGATTGTTTTTTATAATTTAATGTTAATCTGTCATACCCTAATTCTCCCCCCTCTCGGGGTATTTAAACTAGTTGAACTAATAGTATATGTAGATAACTAACATTGTATAATTTATTGGGGACTTTAATGTTTGAAACCAAAATTACTTATTCATAGGTTAAAATAATATACTCTTATAATATTTGATTTATTTGGGTCACATAATAATACAAATATGATGGTTTCACCCTAATAGTTCTCTCATGTAATTAGTAAAGAATTAATATATAGATATGACATGTGTATGATACCATGGAAGCATTCCTTGGTATTATTTTATGAAACCTTGGTAATATTAATGGTTTTCCCAAATAACACTCCAATTCATTGGGTAATTAATTAATCTCTAGAGATGACATGTTTATGATACCTTATAAACATTCCTTGGTTATGTTTTATGATATCATGGTGGAAATCCATCGTAATTTTCTTTTAAAACACCTTTGTGATAAATTTTCATGATATGCTTATTAATTTCTCATGTTTATGATTTAGCCACATTTCCATGTTGTGCTTCAATACATATGATCATGTTATACCTCTTTTATTTAACTTTATGTTCTTATGTTCATATTATTATATTATGCCCCATGTCTTACTGATGATATGTTCCATTTTTATTTTTTATCCCTTACTGAGTATCTCATATCACATCATTATTATGTTTTCATTCCCCAAGTTATAAAGAAAATTAAAATGTATGATTATTGTAGAATTATATCTTGTGTGGTGGATTTGTGGGAGATGTTAAAATATTTTTATGGATTAAGCAGTTGCATATATAGTGGAGAAAATATATTTGGTTTGAAAAAGATATGGGTTTTAATAGTTAATGTTTTTTCCTAATTCAATATATCTATAAACAAAAATATTATTGGGAATGTCTAAATAAAATATTTTCACTAATTCATGGTATTGAGATGTTCCCATCCATGGGGAATCATAATGGTTCCCCGAATATGAATTACTTGATAGAAAAGCTATATCTAAGGGATTCCACTGGCTTATGGATGTTCTGTGTGTTAGTGCTCATTGATTCCCTATTGTTGAAAGTTAAATCATGTGTGGAAAACCTTGAAAGATTCCTGATAGGATATTCATGATAGTTTTAATAGATTCCCCCATGGTATTTTTCAGCTTCTTAGCTTCCTTGAAGGAATGAGAATATCATATGTGGTTTACCTAATTTGTATGATAAAGAAGGGATGTTTTCCTGAGTGTGGTTTCATTTGGGTTTTTATGGATGTATGAATCTTCAGAGGTTGTAGCATGTCTTGCATGAGTGTGTTATGTTTCAATATATTGGTAGTTTTTAGGTTTCTCAGGGAGAAGTTTGGGATGGTTTCTTTTCAAGGAAGAAAAGTCTCAAATATGTGGAGGATATAGAAACGTTGGTTTTCTTACATAGAAGACTTATCTTGTTTCTAAATTTTAGAGCCTTGAGCC
The DNA here is from genome assembly GCA_963277665.1 of Viscum album. NCBI lineage: Eukaryota > Viridiplantae > Streptophyta > Magnoliopsida > Santalales > Viscaceae > Viscum > Viscum album. The sequence continues at coordinate 1,652,797,593 of OY728148.1, read as the reverse complement.
TTTAAAAGATTAAAATTATAAATTTACCCTAGAAAATTATCTCATTTTTTCCAATGGTTCCATTGAATATGGGTAGTCGTGTTTACCCCGAATTGATATGGCATGAGATGATTGTCACCAATGGGCCTTTTAATTTTTTTTTTATAATGTATACAAGTACATATCTTTAGCTTCAGTGTGAAGTATTTTGATAAAATGATTATATATTCTTAGTGGGGACTTGTATGGGAAAACCGAGACAGCGGTTGTGTCTAGAATGTCAAGTTTACCTAGGAGGGATGTGATTTTAGTTTGCATTAGAGTAACTAGGACTGATCCTTTATGGGTTTCTTTGAAAATTATTTTTTTTTATTTACTTTTTTTATTTTTTAAAATTGTCCCCCACCACCTTTATCTTCCATTTTTCACAATGGGGAGGATGAGAAACCTCCCATCTTGGACGACCATGGATGAGGAGAGTTTGGTTTGGAGATTTGACAGGGAGGCCAATCAGATCCAAATCAGGACGGGGTGGTCTAGAAGAATCGACATTTTTCCCTATGGTAGGACAATTTTTTTATTTTTTCTCATTATTTATTTTTAGTTCCCATGGATTGTATTTTTAAGGTAGAATTTATCTCCTAATTTATTTTTGGGTTTATGGAGGAGGTTCTGGTTGAACTGGCCTAGCTCAAAGCTATCACTCTCATCCAGTAGGGATGAAAAAGGGCGACTCAGGAATGTCTACTATGGAAGTTCCAATTTTGTCAGAATGGGTATGGGTTAACTGAGCGGTTGGGGTCTTTATAAGGGGAATCACTACTACAATTTTGGGCTTATTCAGTGCTAGATTTTATCAACACTAGAGAAAAATGCTGATAAAGGGTACCCTTTATCAGCACATTTTCTAATGCTGATAAATATCATATTTATTAGTGCTAGTTAAAGAGATGATAAAACTAACACATGAGTCCCAAATCAAAAATGGCGATGGTTACCTGCTTGTGTTTATATTATTTTGTGGCATCATGACATCAGAAGCCTATTATAGGTATTGGCTCCCTCATACACTCTCCACACACACCTAAATGAGCCAGTACCTACATGCACTATCCCGTGTGGACCGTGTCCCACTCTCTGCTCTCCTCAATCCACTCTCCATTGGCCCCTTTAGGTGTCGTCCCACCTTCTTCTTATCATGGTCCATGTTAATAGGGCTTCCTTGAGGGCCATTTGAGTTACAAAATTTTTTTTTATAATTAAATTCTTATTTCATATATAAAAATATGTATCGAGATATATGAATATATTAAATATTTGTGTGTGTGTGTGTGTATTAAATTTGTTTCTTTTTTATTTTTATTTGTTTAATATTTTTTAAAAAATCATTTTTAATATTTATTTATGTTTATTCACTTTTTTATAATTAAATTCATATTTCGTATATAAAAATATATATTTATATATATATAAATATGTTGATATATATAAAACTATGATGATATATATTAAATATTGATATGTATTAATATATATATATATATATATTAAGATTGATATGAATTAATATATATATATATATATTAATATTGATATATATTAATAAATAGTATATTAAATATTTAATTATATATATAGTAATAAATAGTATATTAATTATTTAATTAAAAATTAATAAATCATAACAATATTATTTCTATATAATTAAATAATTAATGCGCTATTTATATTTAATAAAAATTAATAAATTTATTAAATAATTAATATACAAAATTAAATTACTAATATACTATTTATTACTATATATATATTAAATTTATTCATTTTTATTAATAAACATTTCTTTAATATTTTTTGATAAATTTTTTTTAACATTTAATGGTTTTAATATAGTTGTAATTATCATAATTAATATATATTCATATTTATTTAAACATATTTTCATGCGGGTTCACGAGCTGGACAGAGCCAACCCCCAAATTTTTTATAATTAAATTTATTAAATTTAATATTTACATATATAGTAATAAATAGTATATTAATTATATATATATAATTAAATAATTAATATACTATTTATAATTAATTTTGTTAATAGGTTGAGTCTGAACCCCCTTTTATTAGAAAAAAAGTGAATCCTCTTTTAAATAGGGTTGAGAGGTAACCCTTACTTGATCCAGAGACCCAAAGGTCCAAAGACCCAAAGTGACATGACCCTAAGGCCCAATGGCTCAAAATCCAAAACATAGCTTGAAGGCATAGAATGAGTATCCTACAACATGTTCTGTCACCAGTAAAACAATATGCCACCCCCTTTCAAGAAGACATCACCACATGAAACCAGTCTGAAAATTATGTTTCCCCCAACCAAAAACATTGCATCGTGTTGAATATGAAACAATTTAGGACACCCCTACTTTCACAATGTAGGAGGAGGGATAGAGGATGGATTCTAGCACACCCATCTCTCTTTCGAGCCACCCACCTGGTGATTCCTGAAAGTACACTTGCATCACCTTCCAAATAAACTACATCATTAAATTAGATCCAAGTGATAAAGTGAAATGGCTTGTCAACCCTCCATCTTGTAATGGGGATAAAAAGCTGGATGATGAGCATCAATATGCTCATCCCACAAAAAGAGGTCGTCCACCCAACAATGCCTCAGTACTACTAACCTGATCAACTGAATCATTTGTCAGATGCCAATCATGTTGCCTACAACCCACAAAAAAATGTCCCAAAGGCCTAAGAAAACACATCTTTCTCATAAATGGCCCGAAGCCCCATGGGTCAAAGACTTGAAATGATCTATGATGGATCAAGGAAAAAACCTAAATAAAAACCAACATCATGGCAGATACATCCATCACCGCCCAATCCACCCACCATTAACTGAAACAACCTCTGACGCACATGAAAAATGAGTGTCGCAGCCCGAGATCTGCATCAGACACCTCTAGTTTCATGAACCATCCTTCCTCGGGCCATGAATCGTGTCATCCGACCCCATGAGTCTCCTATAATACCTTGGTTTCCTTCCTAGAACACTATAGTCTATTACTCACTGAGTTCACTTATCAAACTACTAACTATCCCCATAGGCCAACACATATTAATTTAGTGTTATTTTTCCTCACTCACACACACCCTAGGAAACTTCTGAGAAGTTCACCCATCATGATCACACTACTTCAGGACAATCATGCATAATTATGGAGTTCTAATCAGATAAGATCCAAAAAATAAATTTTCACCTTGTTGACATGGGTAGTAACATTTATCCTTTTAAGTATCACTTTTTCAGTGGTGTTACACTCTCCACACCATTAAAGAACAACACCCTCATTGTGTACCCTATGCATTAAACCTAGGTAGTGCCTCTGCACTTTTGTCTAGGTATTGGTATTGATACCATTTGTTACCTAGGTCAAAAAGTTTCACCTTTGTTTTTTTAGACAATGATCATAGGTGGTCCCCACGCCACACCTTAATCGGCCACATCATTAGGCTTACACATGGTGTCCAAATTCCTCTCTGTTGTATAGTCACATGGTAGGAACAGTCCCCTACTATCTAAGGTTTTATTCTGCCTCCCCTGTAACTCGAACTCGAGACCTCTAGCATAAGATTCCACCAAGGAGCATTACAATTACCACTAAGCCAATATCTCAATGGTATTTGTAATGATACTTGGTGGAATCTTATTCTATAGGTACCGATTTTGAGTTATGAGGGAGGTGGAATAAAACCCCGGATGGCGGGGGCATTTCCTTCCACATGGATGTGCAGTAGAGAGGCATTTGTCCATCACATGTAAGCCTGATGATGGGGTCGGTTAATGTGTAGTATGGGGACCACTGAGAATCATTACATAAAAATGATACTCTTGATGTAACAATCCTCAATGGGCCCCATGCCACACCTTAATTGGCCATGTCATCAGGCTTATAAGTGGTAGCCAAATGACTCTCCACTATAAAGCCATGTGGCAGGAACTATCCCCTGTCATCAGAGGTTTTATTCTGCCTCACCCATAACTTGAATTGGGGACCTATGGCATAAGAGTCAACCATGTATAATTATGAGTATCACTTGTCAAAGTGGTACTCTTAATGCTCCGTGGTGGACTCTTATGCCAGAGGTCCCCAGTTCAAGTTATGGGTGAGGTGGAATAAAACCATGGATGATATGGGATAGTTCCAACCACGTGTCTTTATAGTGGAGAGTCATTTGTCTTCCAAATATAAGCATGATGACATGACCAATTAAGGTATGGAATGGGGCCCACCAAGGATCATTACACCCAGGGAAAATCATTGAAATCACGATCAAGGATGTCAAGAATACTGTCAGAAACCAAACGATGGGTCAAAGGAGTAGAAAGCAGTAGACAGAATGAAGAAAATGAAATCTACCATAGGCAGCATAGGATGAGGAAGACAAAGTATAGACTTCCAAAACTAGAACAATACGACATCAAGGCCATCAAAAACCATCAATCTATGCAAGGAAGAACCTATAATAGATGGGAGAGGAACCATCTTAAAATAGATCCATCTTATAGTTTATAATTAATAAAAATTAATAGAATTATTAAAAAGGAATAAATATAATATATATAGCAAAAAAAATAGTACATTAACTATTTAATTATTATATTGAGTATTTAATAAATTTATTCATTTTTATTAATTCTAAACATTATAATAATTATTTAATTATATATACGTAACTAGATTTCACTCATTTTTAACATGCGTTAATTTAATATAATTTATTCATTGATAAGGTTAAGTGTGTGCTTACTTTTTTGAAAATTTATATATTTTAAATATTTATTCATTTATTATTTTTTAATTTATTCATCTTTAATGTTTTTATACATAGTTATTCATTAATATATTTAATATTTTTGTAATTTATTCATTTTCAATTTTTCATTGTTCAATATTTTTTCAATTTTATCCATTTTCTAATATTTATTTATACATGTTTGTTCATTAATATTTAATTTTTTTAATATTATTGTAATTTATATAATTAATATGTATTAATTTCCATTTTAACATATAAAAATATTCATTTTTAATTTTTTTAAAAAAATTTATATAATTAATAAGAGTTATTTATTATTAAATTTATTAATTATTATTATTATTTATTTCATTAATATATGTTACATATTATATAATTTCATTGTTCAATTTAACATATATCAAACTTGTATATACATATATATACATTAATTTCACGCACATAAATATTTTCCTAATTAATGAAATAATATATAAAAACACACACACCTAATATTTGTGTAATTTATTCAAATTTAAATATTAATTTTATAATTTCATTTATTAACATAATATATTTAATATATTATGTTTTTAATTGGTAAATTTTACTTATTTATCTTTAATATTATTTCAGTTAGTATTATTTATTTATTTTTAATATTTTTTATTTTTTATTATTATTTTTTATGATCAAATCATTTTATAATATTTATTTAATATTTATTTAATATTTTAAATATGTATTCATCTTCATTTCAATATATACCCATATTTAATTTTTTTAATAATTTTTATAATTAATAAAACTTATGAATTTTTTAATATTTTTAAAGTCTACTCATTTTTAATTATTCAATTTCAATGATTTCTTTTTAGAAAAATATTGAGGCTTGAATGCCTTTTTATTAATAAAAACACAAAAGAAGGAGGGAAAACACACATCAAAGTTCCATAGAAAAAAATAGACAAAGAAACAAGCCAATATAAATCAAGTGGCTCTAGATCTAGTGCCCATGCTTTGATGAGAAACATGTTCACCTCGACCATGAGGATGTTATCCTCTTTTCCATGTTTTGACCTGCATCCATGGACTACCTCCATAATTTGATATTTCATCATCACTTGTAACCATATTCTCTTCAATATTAGGCACATGATCAATGTATACTTATTTCTCTTCACTACTTTCAGAGGAAAGCAGATCAAAGGTGTTTTTTGTGCTAACTTTTGAGACATTCTTTACACAAGAAGTGATGATTGAGGATGAACAAACACACTTACCAGTTTCCTTTTCCTTTTCTGCAATTTCATCTATAGGAGTTACATAATCTTCATATCTAGACTACATGCCTTGGGTTGGTTAAGAAGTCACTTCAAGGACCCACTTTCCATGGTTGGATCTAAAAAATGCCTCATCTTTGTCAGCAGTCGAATGGGTAGCAGCATTAACACTAGTCGAATGGGTAGTGTTGGTAAATATAAGAGATTCACCAACCTAATGGGTAGAAATAGTGTCACCAGTCAAATAGAAAATCATATCTGCATGTTGTACCTTTCAAGGAATTGGAGTGAGTTCATGTGTCAACTGAATGGGAGGCTTCCTACAGAATAGGTTAGTATATTCCATAATTGATCCATCAAGCCTATTTATATCCTTCATCCTAGATTCCATGGGTAAATCAAGGGGATTAGATTCCACAAGATCAATGACTTCATTGAAGATGTAAATTTTAGATGCTTTCCCATACCTTCCACTGTTATTTTGTATCAAATATAGCTCTATCATAATTTTTAGAATTTTGGTGATGTATCCTTACAATGAGACTCTAAAATATCCATTGAGTTCACTTTTTTTCACTTTCAACTGTTGGATTATCATGAATAATTAAATATGGAGGCCCTTTATGCATGTATTTATTTTAAGTGTCATCTTAACCTTTAGACATATCCTTTATATTTTTTGAAACAATCATCTCCCCCTCCGTCCACAAATTAAAATCTACCTCATTATAAATTGAAATTTATTTTTTATCCTGGATATCAATAGAACCATCATCAACATTTCCATCTATTATTCCCTTGTACAAGACATCTTTAAATGATACCACTGCAATGATCATATGTTCCTCATCAATAGAATCATCCCAAACTATTTTGGGTTTAGATGAATCCATCAAACTTGAGTGAATCTAAGGGTAGGGAATAGTTTTGGAGTTATCATGCACTACACACCCATCCCTTATGTGTGAATAATCATTAAGAACCAACCATGAATTATCTTGTAAGGGTATCCCAAGATGAGGTTGATCCTAATCCATTATGGGAAAAAGAGTGTCAATATCCACTTTAATTTGATCATTAGATCATAGAGCGGGACCATCTTTTTATTTCTATGATAATGAGTAGAGTCATGAACATACAAACTCCTTTATAAAAATAGATTCTATATGAAAAAATAGGCCATAAGCCTCACAAAATGATAGAATCCTTTCGTAATCAATATTAAAACAAATTTCTTCTTGAGGAGTTGAGAGCACTACTTTGTCAATTAGAGTAGAGATCAAATTGATCTCTACCAATACCTAGAAAAAATGCCCATAGAATACCATTTCTATAACAGAATCCATCCTTATTAGAATTATAATAGCATTAGTGATATCATACAATATCTCAGGGTGCCAAAGGACCTAATCCTTTTCATGAATCTTGACCCAGACTTGAGAAAGAGTTTCCTGAAAATCATGTAAATTAAAATTGAAAGTCAAATTGTGAATATTCAAAATACATGGCCTAAGGTTGAATGAACCAAACCCCCATGCTTTTCCTTATAGTTCAGCAGAGGTAAAAAGAAGATAAAAAATCCTTGTCCAATCGAGACGCACTTAAAATCATCAAACCCCCAAGTTGAAGATATATAGGAAACCATATCAGAGACATTCCAAGGATACCTTTTGACAAGGAGTTGTTTGTGATGAAGGATTTCCTAAAAATCTTCATACTTTATGAGATAGCTCCATATGAATTTGATATGTGTGTGACAGTACCTTTTCTGATAACCCTTTGGGGAGTCTGGTCTTTGATTATGGAAAAAGATCCACCTAAAAATCTGAAGAATGACTCAAGACCAAGAATTGCATTCCCTTCCCACTCATTTGGTTTCTTTTCTCCCTAATCCATGATCTAATGGTTCAAAACATAGGAATAGAGATTGATACTTCTTGGGTGCTCTTCGCAGGCGTGATTGCTTAGAGATATAGGTAGGGTTCTCTCCCGTTTAAGATTATATATTCATTAATAATGTTAAAAATATATTTGTAAATAAATATTTATAAATAAATATATTTATAAATGTATATTTCTTATAATTATAAAATTATATATTTATAATTATAAATAAATAAATATAGCTTTTAAAATTATTATATAATTATAAATAAATAATTATATATTTAAATAATGAACATATTTACAATATTTATGTTTATGTTTATTTTTATATTTATTTTTAATATATATATATATATAATTATATAAAATTATTTATAAATATATCTACAGATATATTTATTTATAATTAAAAATATAAATATAGAAATATCTATAATTATATTTATAAATAAATATTTATAATTCTATTAATATATTTATAGTTATATGTATTTTTATTTATTTATTTATTTATAAATACATGAATTTAAATTTTTTAATTATACTGATTATATTATTAAAATTAATTATATAGGTCTTTATTAGTGCTAAAAAAGCACTGATAAAGAGATATTTTATCAGTGATTATTATTTCAGCGCTAATAAAACCCCTCTTTATTAGCACTCACTACTATAAAACATGACTTTAATAGTGCTAAAAATGGACTTTATCAGGGCTAGAGAAGTGCTAACTACCTGATCATGATTAAAAGTCCCTGGCTTTTATCAGTTCTTTTAGAAGTAGTGATAAATTGAACCTTTATCAGCACTTGTAAAAGTGTTGATAAATGGGAATATTTCAGTGTGTTGTAACAACACACTATAGTACCAGTGATGTCACGACCCGTCCTGGTGGGTCCTGAGCCGTAACTCCCCAATCCCACCTCCAATAGGCTAGGGGCTGGTGACTAGCACCGAGTAGGCATAATACTAAAATCAGAGGCATTGCCAATAAACATGTACACACGCACACACATATCCAAGCCCACAAATCTGAAAAGTAAAAACTACTAAAAATGGAAATTCATGCATACACTAAAATCCCCAACCAACAGAGTACGACAGGAAGGTAAAGTAAAGTAATGTAAAACCCTGGGCCAAAAGTACAAGCCCACTAAAAGAGAGTCTGTGACAAAGTACAACCTGTAAAGAAAGGTACTGGGACTTCAATACGTAGCTTTAGGAACACACCTTGGCCTGTCTAATCTCACTGAGCACCATCTGGTCCTAGTCCACCTGGAATCCTGTCAAAGGCTCGCTCGTCTGCACAAGACACGACACGTGTGGGCAAAGCACGTGAAAGGGTGAGTATAACAATACCCAGTAGGAAACCCCGAAAACCAAAAAGGAATACAACAAAGGAAAAACCACAACGGAATGATACAGTCATCTCTACACAGTATAAGTTTACAGAACATATAACAAGAATATCCAGATATACTCATACACGATCGACTATTGTGAAACCACAACTAAGATCTAGCTCTAAGATTCCACTAATCACATAACAAGGAGAACACACTCCTAGGTATAAATAGAGAGAGACGAAGTACTCACTCAAGGAGAACACACTCCACAAGTACTTGAGAACGATGTTCAGATGAGGATCACAACCAATAGCTATGGGGTGATTCCAACAACTCAGTCTGAACTAATCCACTAAGCAGAGGATCGGTGCCCGGGTAAATTTGGTCATATCAATACCAAGAACTCTACTTAGGGTTCCAAGAATGAATAGAGTATCCGGCTATAAGTCTCATAGAGGGGATTCCAACAACTCTATTCAGGAAGTCCTGCTGAAGGGATCATACTCTTGTAGATAGGAAATGATACCGGAAACCTTCAGGAGAAAGGCCAAGGGGACAAACCCTAAGGAAACTAGTCCAAGTCACAGAAGACCACTGGATCAAGTCATGTAAAACAGGTTACACGGCGTGTAGTATGGTTACACACCGTGTTCCTTGACTCTGGGTACTGCCCGTGTAAATGGCTCGTGTCATCCATCCAAGCTGTGTAAAACTCCACTACACGGTGTGTAGAGGGATCAAATGTCGTGTTCCTTGACTCCGAGTACTGCCCATGTAAATGGCCCAAGTCTGAAATCGAAGTCGTGTAGGAAAGAATATACACGGTGTGTAACCCGAAGCACATGCCGTGTTCTGTCAATGGGGAAACACCCATGTACCCTGGCTGTGTGCCCGTACACGGTTTTCGTCCGTGTCGCCTGCCCATGTACCAGTACATAGGGTATCCCGTGTATCTAGCTGGGTCTGGTCGGGGAAGGGTATACACGCCGTGTCCTTGGCCATGTACCCAACCTGTATCTGTGTAATTTCGGAGTACACGCCAGGTGGCCTGCCGACGGACACATGCCATGTAGCCCATACTACACGCTGTGTAGTCGGGAAATTTCCAGAAACGTCGTCTTCCTCCTTGCACCTTGGAAAATCTTTTGGTTTCTATTTCTATTGTCCTTTTTTCACGAACCTTCATATTATGGGTCTCCCCATCGTCGTGATGCCGAAACCGGGGGTTTCGGGCCTTCGATCGGCTCCAAAATCTGATTCTGGTAATCCGTACGGAAATCATTCGAAGAACGATATCTTCTAACTCGCTCTAATCCATCCTTCTCCACCGTAGCCGCACCTCAGTGGGGTTGTTCTAATGATATATCTTCAATTTGGGATCGTTTCATCGCACAACAGATGTGAAATGATCCATCGTTCATACCTCCGCGAAGAACGCGTAGAACGCACACGAAGAACGCGAGGAAAGAATCACAAAATCGAACAAGAGGGATGAACCTCAATCATTGTTCGTGGTGATCCAGGTTCTTCACCATTAGATCAGAACCAAAATAATCAACAGATTAAATCGCAAGGATGAAGATCTTCCCCAAAATCGCCGCAAAAGCCCATCCCACAAATATGATCAATCCGTGGGCTAATTTGTTCGTGGATTAGTCCATGTTCGTTGTAGGAATCAAGAATGGGAATGAAATAACAAAGAGATCAAAAGACCTACCTGGATCTGTGGCATTCATTAGCGAATGTCCGGTCATCGTGTCATCTTCACCGGCGAAATTCATCAAGAACATCGTCGCCGCATTGGGGGTTTACTCCAGAGCTTTCCCAGAGCCTCCAGGGGTTTCAGGGTTATGAGGTCTATAATCCTGGACCCCTTCTCAAGACTTTATTTGAAAAGGATAAAATATATCCACTTTAACAATATTTAATAAAATATTTTAATTAAATATTTTATTATGGTTGCGTCCAAAAACTGGATTTCACCACCGACCAATGCCAGCCGATGTTATTTCTCTCCTAGGGTAAACCCTCTGCTCTGGACGCAATGGTGCCCTTGGATTTCTAATCCAAGCACCCATTCAGGAGTTATTCCACTTTTTTAGGAAAACCACGCGTCCACATAATTTAATTATTTAATTAAATTCAAAAATTTGTTCCGGTCTCACCGGGCCTCGAAACTAAACGCTGTCTCAAAGTATGGTCTTGAAATAATTCCCATATAATATTAAAATAATACATGAAAAAATCTGGGACATTACATCACAGCCACCTTAGGGCTTTACATCCTCGAAAATCCAAAATAAAGGCTGCTCAAAAAGATGTGGGTACTGCACACGAATCTGAGCCTCCCGCTCCCACATTCTCTCCTGGAGATTCACGTGCTACCACCGGACATACACCAAGAGAATAGCTCGCCCATAAAGTATCTTCTCCTACTGATCCTCTATCTCCACTGGGTACTCAGCAAAGGTCGCTCCATCATCGATGTCCAGCTCGCCCCAGTCGATAATGTGCGATGGATCATGCACGTACCCCCGTAGCTGTGACACATGGAAGATGTTGTGTATCCAGTCCATCTGAGGAGGTAGATCCAAGTGGTACGCCACCTTGAAAACTCTACTAAGAATCTAAAAAGGTCCGACAAACCTCGAAGATATCTTGTCGCCTCATCCAAATCTACGCAATCCCCGTCGAGGTGAGACCCGAAGGAACACATGGTCTCCCTCCTCGAACTCCAAGGGCCTTCGTCTCCTGTTGGCATAAGACTTCTACTGACTATGTGCAGTATTCATCCACTCCTGGATGACCTGCACCTTCTCCATAGTATCTCGCACCATCTCTGGGTCCATAAGTGATGACTCTCCTGGGTCAGTCCAACAAAGTAGTGACCTGCAAGGTCGCCCGTACAAAGCCTTGAAAGGTGCCATACCAATAGTATAATGGTAACTGTTGTCATAAGAAAATTCCACTAGTGGTAGTTAATTATCCCAGCTAAGACCAAAGTCAATTATGCAAGCTCGTAGCATATCCTCCAGAACCTGGATGGTCTGCTCTATCTGTCCATCATTCTGAGGATGAAACGTTGTGCTCAAGCGTAACTAAGTCCCAAAAGATTCCTACAATCCATTCCACAAACGGGATGTGAAATGAGCATCACGATCTAAGACAATAGTTGATGGAACTCCATGAATTCAAAATATCTCCTGAACATAGAGGCGTCCCAAGCTCTCTACTGAACTCTGCTCCTGTATGGATAGAAAGTGGGTCGACTTGGTGAGTCGGTCAACGATTACCCATATGGAATCGTGTCCCCTAGACATACGTGGTAAACTCGTCACGAAGTCCATGGATATCCCATCCCACTTCCACTCTGAAACCTCAAGGGGATGATTCAAACCTGCTGGCACCTAATTCTCAGCCTTTACTTGCTGATAAGTAAGGCACTGAGAATAAAACTCGGCCACACTCTTCTTCATTCATGGCCACCAGAACTGACATCGGAGGTCCTGGTACATCTTTTCCACGCCTGGATGCACCACCAAAGGAGATGTATGGAAATCCCTCAGAATCTCCTCCTGTAACTTCACTGGTACTACTGTGTGCCCTCTGAAAAGAGCAATGTTCTCCCCACCTTTTGAATATCCATCAGTAGCATCACCTGTGGATATCTGAGCACGTAGAGTCTCACAGCTAGCATCCTCGAGTTGTGCTTACCTGAATCGCTGTAAGAGTGGAGGGGTAACAACCATAGACTGATGGTAAGCTCCCTCATCTCTATCCACGAAGGATAACTGTAAAGAGGCCAACTGCCTCGTCGCCTCATCCAGCAACTGCGAACTGGATTTCTTACTGAGAGCATCTGCCACAACGTTCCCCTTCCCAGGAGTATAAACGATCTCGAAGTCGTAATACTGGAGGAAATCAATCCACCACCTCTGTCTCAAATTCATATCCTTATGAGAAAAGATATATCTAAGACTCTTGTGATCAGAGTAGAGGATAAACTGCTCGCCCATCAGGTAGTGCCGCCACATCTTCAATGCGAAGACTACCGCTGCCAACTCAAGATCATGGGTCACGTAGTTCATCTTGTGTGTCCTCAACTGACGTGAGCCATAGGCAATCACCACTTGCCTATGAATTAGGACACAACCAAGCCCGGTTCTTGATGCGTCGTAGAACACCACGTACTCGACACCCTCTTCTGGTAGTCTCAAGATCGGGGCACTCATCAGACTCTGTCTCAACTGCTGAAAAGCCTGCTAGAATCTCTCGGTCCACATGAAAGGCTGCCCCTTTCGGGTCAAAGCTATCATAGGTGCTGAAATCCTAGAGAAATAAAGAATGAATCTCTGATAGTATCTTTCCAACCCAAGGAAACTCCACACCTCCGTCACGCTCCGGGGTGTCTCCCATGCTAACACTGCCTCTACCTTGGCTGGGTCCACTAATACACCATCTGCTGAGATAACGTGTCCCAGAAATGGGACCTCCTGTATCCATAATTGACACTTCGAGAGTTTCCCATACAACTGGTACTCTCAGAGTGTGTCCAGAACCATCCTTAGGTGCCTCATGTGCTCCTCCTCGGATGCAGAGTGCACAAGGATATCATCGATGAAGACCACCATGAACCGATCTAGATATGGTTGAAAGATCTGGTTCATAAGTCCCATAAACACTGTCGGGGCATTCATCACGCCGAAGGGCATCACCAAGTACTCATAGTGACCGTAGTGACATCTGAAAGTCGTCTTCAGTATATCCTCATCCCGTACTCACAACTGGTGATATCCTGATCGTAGATCAACCTTCGAGAACCATCATTCCCCTCTTAACTGGTAGAAGAGGTCATCGATCCTAGTTTTTGGATATTGATTCTTCACGGTCACCTAATTCAAGCGTCGGTAATCCACACACAGCCTCAAGATCCCGTCTGACTTCTTGGAAAACAACATCGGGGCTGCCTAGGGTGAAAAACTGGGTCTCATGAAGCCCTTCCTCTGCAAGTCTTCCAGCTGCACTATCATCTCGCGAAGCTCTACAGTAGCCATCTGATATGCTGATGCTGATATTGGTGTCATCCCGGGTTGCAAATCAATGTAGAAATCTATCTCCAGAAGGGGAGGTAGTCCAGGGACATCCTTCAGAAAGACATCCTCGTACTCAGCCACTACTATTGGAAACTAGAAACTCGTAACGTCTGCTTCACCAAGGTCTAGACTAGCCAACTGATGTGAAATCGGATGTACCTTCCTATGCACAAGTCCATCATGTTCTTCCTGGGTCTTCTTTTCACCGATGAAGGAGAACCTCATTCCATCACTGTGGACACATCGCACCCTTCACTTAAAACAGTCAATCTGGGCATGAACTGTGGATAGCCAATCCATACCAAGAATGACATCGTAAGGCCTCGACGCTACCACCAAGAGGTTCCAACTGAAACTCTTGCCTCCAAGGGTCAGGTCACACTATCTGCAAAGGTGTGTGATCTCTAAATCTTCTCCAGTTGGTGTTTCTAAGTGTAAGGGTCAAGTCAACAGCTCAACTATAATCTCAAGGTCTCGAACAAGATAAGCATCCAGAAAAGAATGACTAGATCTTGTGTCTATCAGTACAGCAGCCAAAGTAGAAAAGACATAGATTATACCTCTAATCATTCTGGGAGTACCTGGGTCATAAACCTCTGCTGCCTGCAGCTGTCCCTGCCTCTATCCACCAGCTCCCTGAACTAGGGGTGGACCACCTAGGGGTGGTGGTGGTAAAAAGTCAAAACTCTGACCACCTCCATCTACACTCCCAGCTCCTCTACCACATCCTCTTCCCCAGGGATTTGTTCGCTCCACACATTGCCTCTTCCTCGGTGGTCCATCCACCATTCCCATGTCAATAGTACGGAGGGTTGGACAATCTCGAACGAGATGTCCTCTGCCGTCACATGAGTAGCATCACCTCTCTCGAGGATATCTGGATGCGCCCTATGAAAGGTACTAGGACTGCAATCTGTAGCTGTAGGAACACACCTCGGCCTGTCTGATCTCACTGAGCACCATCCGGTCCTAGTCCACCTGGAATCATGTCAAAGGATCACTCGTCTACACAAGACACGACACATGCGGGAAAAGCCCATGCAGGGGTGAATATAACAATACCCAGTAGGACACCCCGGAAACCACAAAGGAATAAAACAAAGTAAAAACCACAACAAAATGATACAGTCATCTCTACACAGTATATGTTTACATAACATATAATAAGAATATCTAGATATACTCATACACGATCGACTATTGAAAAACCACCACTAAGATCCAGCTCAAAGATTCCACTAAGCACGTAACAAGGAGAACACACTCTTAGGTCTGAAGAGAGAGAGAGTTGAATTACTCGCTCCAGGAGAACACACTCCACAAGTACTTGAGAACGATGTTCAAATGAGGATCACAAACAATAGCTATGGGGTGATTCCAACAACTCAGTCTGAACTAATCTGCTAAGAAGAGGATCGATGCCTGGGTAAAGTTGGTCACGTCGATACCAAGAACTCTACTTAGTGTTCCAAGAATGAATAGAGGATCTGGCTCTAAGTCTCACAGAGGGTATTCCAACAACTCTATTCAAGAATTCTTGCTGAAGGTATCATACTCCTGTACATAAGAAATGATACCGGAAACCTTCAAGAGAAAGTCCAAGGGGACGAACCCTAAGGAAACTAGTCCAAGTCACAGAAGACCATTGGCTCAAGTCATGTAAAACAGGTTACATGGTGTGTATTATGGTTACATGTCATGTTCCTTGACTCTGAGTACTGCCCGTGTAAACAACCCGTGTCATCTGTCCAAGCTGTGTAAAACTCCACTACACGGCGTGTAGAAGGATCACACGTCGCGTTCCCTGACTTCGGGTACTACCCATGTAAACAGCCCGTGTCTGAAATCGAAGTCATGTAGGAAATTATATACATGGCATGTAATTATAATCACACTCCATGTTCTATAAACGGGGAAACACCTGTATACCCTGGCCGCATGCTCGTACACGGTGTCCGTCTGTGTCGCCTGCCCGTGTACCAGTACACGGGGTATCCCATGTATCTGGTCGGGTTTGTCCGGGGAAGGTTATACACGCCGTGTCCTTGTTCGTGTACCCAACCCGTGTCTGTGTACTTTCAGAGTACACTCCAGGTGGATCGCCAAGGAACACACACAGTGTAGCCCATACTACACGTCGTGTAGTCGGGAAATTTCTAGAAATGTCATCTTCCTCCTCACGCCTCGTCCGATCTTCTGGTTTCTATTTCTCTTGTCCGTTTTCCGCGAAACTTCATATTATGGGTTGCCCCGTCTTTTTGATGCCGAAACCGGGGGTTTAAGGCCTTCGATTAGCTCCAAAATCCGATTTCGGTCATCAGTGCAGAAATCGTTCGAAGAAAGATATCTTCTGACTCACTCTGATCCATTCGTCGCCACCGTAGTCGCACCTCCGTGGGGTTGTTCTGATGCTAGATCTTAAATTTGGGATCGTTGCGTCGTACAACGGATGCGCAACGATCTGTCGTTCATACCTGCGCGAAGAACGCATTTAACGCACATGAAGAACACGAGGAAAAAATCACAAAAATCGAACAAGAGGGACAAACCTCGACTGTTGTTTGGGACAATATGGGTTCGTCGTCGTTAGATCAAAACCAAAATAATCAACAGATTAAATCGCAAGGATGAAGATCTTCCCCAAAATCCCCACAAAAGCACATCCCGCAAATACGATCGATCTGTGGGCTAATCTATTCATGGATTAGTCCAAATTCATCGTCGGAATAAAGAACGGGAAATAAATCACAAAGAGATCAAACTCCCTACCTAGATTCACGACATTCGTTGACGAATATCTGGTCGTCGCGTCGTCATTTCCGGAAAAATTCATCAAGAACGTCATCGCCGCATTGGGGGTTTCCTCCAGAGCTTTCACATAGCCTCCAGGGGTTTTAGGGTTATGAGGTCTATATCCCTGGACCCCTTCACAAGCCTTTATTTAAAAAATGATAAAATATATCCACTGCAATAAGATTTAATAAAATATTTTAATTAAATATTTTATTACGGTTGCGTCCAAAAACTGGATTTCACCACCGACCTGTGCCAGTCGATGTTAGGTCTCTCCTAGGGTAAACTTGCTATTCTAGACGCAACGGTGCCCTCGTATTTCTGATCTGAGCACCTATTCAAGAGTTATTCCACTTTTTCAGGAAAGCCATGCGTGCGCATAATTTAATTGTTTAATTAAATTCAAACATTTGTTCCAGGCTCACCGGGCCTAGAACTGCACGCCGTCTCAAAGCCTGGTCTCAAAATAATTCCCATATAATATTAAAATAATACATGGAAAAATCTGGGACATTACAAGTGCAATGTGATGTAACAACACACTATAACACCAGAAAAATAATCAAAAAGAATCAAAATCAAGTACCAATACATACTTTAAATGAAATTAAATTTATAATAAAAATACAAGAAAAAAAATATATTATAGACATTTCAAACATTGGTTTATACAATTATATGAGTAAGTACAAATTATTACATACATTAAAAAACATCAATGTTCCTTTGTATTTTTTTCCTAACACCAACTCATGATATTGTCAAAAAAACCACCCCTAATAGAGAAAAAGAACACACCTGTATAGGAAAACAATTCTTATATTAGAAATAATATAAATAAAATATAAAGTGTTAATATTAAACTAAACTTTGAGTCATACAGAGAACATTGTGTATCAGATTAAGTTGTGGTTGATTCTTGTACATCACACCATTTCTTATTCTTTAAGAATTATATCTGTGAAAATTAACTAAATAAGTATAAGATGAAAATTATAATAAAATTAATTAAGTAATAACAGATAGAATGATGAGAAAAAAATATAGGCTTGTTTTCTCAGTTTTGACAATGTGATGCACGTTTTATACTAAAATGAAACTTATTAAATAAAAATATGCACTTGGATTCATACTGGTCACGCTATGTATCGAATTTAGGTAAAGATAATTTATACACATCTCAAATGACTTATGGATCATTTTCATAAAGTATAAAAATAATCTGA
This sequence comes from Viscum album, assembly GCA_963277665.1. Lineage (NCBI taxonomy): Eukaryota > Viridiplantae > Streptophyta > Magnoliopsida > Santalales > Viscaceae > Viscum > Viscum album. The sequence goes on along the minus strand of OY728148.1, from coordinate 1,652,779,189 downwards.
ATGTGGTTTCTCATTTTTGATTATGTCACTTGTTTTTTTACAAAAATGTCATTTTAAACTAGAAACACGCACTTTGAGTTATACCAGTCACATCGTGTATCAATTTTACACAAGCCTGATTCCTACATGTTAAAAATGACTTATGAATCATTTTACTAAATTATCAAGGCAATTAGAGCATGTTTTATTAGTTTTCAATGAGTGATACTTTTTGAACTAAAATGTAAATTTTAAAGTGATAATGGACACTTTGATTCATACTGGGAACATCATGTACTGGATTGAGGTGCGGCTAATTCCTACATGCCACAAATGACTTATGGATCATTTTTACTAAAGTATCAAAGCAATCAGAATGTTTTTTATCAGTTTTTGGTATGTAAATTGTCTTTTTTACTAAAATTAATGTCAATTTTAAATAAAAATATACACTTAGAGTCATACCAGTCACATGGTGTGTCGCGTTGAGGTGCGTATGATTCTTACACGCCCCAAATTAAAAAAAATATGAACAACCAATGTTACCATGCTTTTAATTCCCTTTATTTTTCTAACTACCAACACTACATATTGAGTCAATTTTCTTAGCTGAAAAACTTTTTTAGCTAAGAACATCAGCCCAATATGCATTTTTGGAAGTTTAAAAAAGAAAGGAAATAAAAATCATGGTAACATTGGTAGAAAGGAACATGTTAACTCTTTTTTGGCTTGTTGTATATAGCTGATAGCAAAATATGACTTCCTAAAATATATGTGAAAATAACTAAATAAGTATTACATAAAAAATGATAAGTAAATTAACTTACAAATAGTAGATAAAATGATGAAAAAATTAATTAAATAAGTATTAGGAATTCAACTTTTCATGATGGTTGTATAAATTTTTGACCCATTTACTTTTTTCATTATCTCAGTTTCACCCTCGAAGTCTAATCTCTCACAAGCATGAGCAACTTCAAACAACCCCCCCCCCCCTCCCAACTCAAACAATAGAATCCACCTATATAAGAAAACAATTATTATGTGAGTAATATTAAAAAATAAAACATAAATATGAAACAATACATTAATTCTAAGTACAGTTATTTTTATATGAAAACATTAATATTACCTATGTGATTGAGCAGAGGTAGTGACATTTATCTTCCTGTAAAGGTAGTGGAGGGGGATTGAATGAAAGTGATAAATGCCAGCACTCTAGGGGTGAAAAGGTTTTAAGGGAGAATAAGTCTCTGGAGGTTTTGGTGAAAATTTCATAAAATATATATAGAAATATTATAAAATAAATGAAATCTGTAAGGAATATTGAAAACTAAATCAATATTTCATTATATAATTTTTCATTAAAATAGATAAAGTATATTGTAACATTACCTTTACAACTTCCCAAAGGGTTTCCTTCATTATAGTCTATTCTTTCATATGATTTATAACATCATCACGTGAAAAAAAACATTATTTTCCTGAGTAGTAAAACATTTAATTTAGATTATGTTAATGTGGTAGAGAATAAATAATATTATGAGAAAAAACATAGTATATTAAAAAACACTTTTACCTTCTCATTGAACTCTTTGTATTTTTTGAATGTTTTTAAGATTTGGATCTTATATTAAGAATTCAAATCCCCTATTTATGGTCCCCTATAACATAAAAGAAGTTTTCTACATTGGGACTGGAATGAACTGATTGTGATCTCCCAATGAAAGGGTCATCCTCAATTGAATTTTCATCTATCCTAACAGTTATTTTAGTCTCCAATAGGGAAATCGACCAATTCTTATTTACTTGATCTCAGACATAAAATACTTTCACTACTTTTAATGCCATTATGAATAGATCATATTTTCCCCTTATACACTAAAAATCACCTTTATGAATCCCATTTCATCAACTTTCATTGCACTTCTATTGTCAACCCATTTGAAATATAAAATCAGCATGTGAAATGTTGTATAATAAAACTTGTATATCTGTTCTATAATACCAAAATATGGAATATATTTATAAATTGGATTTCTATCCTTGGAACCAGATATGTGCATACCTTCCACCATAATCATAACTCCTCCATTTTTCATCATACTATAGTTGTTGTGTTATTTTGGTTAGAATGTATAACCATTGATTACAAAACCAGTGTAAGATATAACATTTTCATTTGGTACTTTGGCTAGCCATCGAAGTCATTCAGCAATTGAATTTGGATTTTTTAGATAAATCCTTATAAATTTGATCTTGGAATCATCATATAAACCATTTATTATGTGTATTTGATATCCATCCTTCATCCCTTGATGGATTAAAATCTCTAAGAATTGATTTGTGGGATTCAATGTATAGATCAACATATTTTCTATTAAATAAAATGTAAAGTTGTGCTTGATCCTGCTCTATGAAGGTAATTGTAACAACATGTCTTCCAAAAATACCTTCATCCATAAGGAGACCTCTATGATGAGACTTTGGGAAACCAATGTTTTCAACATCTGTTAGGTAATTGGTACAAAATTCAACATCTTCTTCAACAATATATCATTCTACAATAAACAATTCTAGATGAATTCGATTCTTGACATACCCTTTCAAATTATTCATATATCATTCAATATGGTACATCCATCTATATTTAATAGGGACACATAGTTGAACCTCTCTAACCAATTGAACCATCAGGTGAGCCATTATATCAAAGAATTATAGTGGAAAGAACATATCTAATTCACATAATATGTCTGCAACCTCCTTATTCATGATTAGAAACTTCATTGGGTCTATAACTGTATAGAATATAGATTTGAAAAATTAGTAGAGTTTGGTTAATGTATGCCATAAATTTAAAGGTAGAATTAAACAGAAAACAACAGGCATCAAATCCTACATCAAAAAATGAAAATCATTTTATTTTATTCCCAGTAAATTCAAATTAGTCATTGACACGACATTTTTGATATTTTATGAATACCCATATAGAACGTTTACAATATTTAGGAAGAGGCAAAATTGTTATTTTTTTCTGTCTTTATGAAGTGTAAGCTGCTGGAGGAAGAAAATTACACCCTTTACCCTTCAATGGTTCCAACTCTTCCCTTATCCCCACGTCAATCATGTACAACCTATCCTTGATTCCATCTTTCATTTTTATAAAATCATTTAGTAACATGAAAATAACACTATCAAATACATTTTTTCTAGATGAATGAAATAAATAAAATTTCTAACATACAAACAATTAAAATATGGTAATTCAAAGAAAATTAGTCTCTTCTTCCAACCTAATTTTGTATGGTTTTTTTAAAATAGTTTAACAAAAATAGTTTCAATATCTTATACTCTATCAATCAGTTGATCACCTATTAGTGGATATGGTGTTGTACCTTGTTTGATATTCCCATAGAATGTTGTCATCCAATATCAGTATTTATGTCATCAAGGTAAAAATTTCCGATGTCTAAAAATCACAGTCTTCAGGGAATGTTTCAACCAAAATGATTCTATGCATTTTTCACAAATGGGACACCCCAACATTCCTTTAATGCTATATCCTAATAACTTTCCATAATTAGGGAATTCATTTATCATCCAATACAATATGGACCTCAATATGAATTATTTACTTCTATGAGCATCATACATTGTAACAATTGTATCCCATATCAATTTTAGATCTTTGATCAACGGATCCAAATAGATATCAATATCATTATTGGGTTGATTTGGTCCACATATAATCATAGAAAACATAATGTATTTGTGCTTCATGCATAACCATGGAGGAAAGTTATAATTTACCAAAAGGATGGGACATGTACTATGATTACTACTTTGTACACCAAAAGGATTGATTCAATATATAGATAAGGAAATATGAAAGTTTCTCATCTCATTTCCAAATTCAAGATACTCTTAATCAATTTTCTTCCACTAAGGAGAATCTGTTGGATTATATATATTCCCATATTTAATTCTTTTATATCCATACCATGTCAATTGTCTCACAGTTTCCTGACATCCATATAGTCTTCTTAACCTTGAAATGATAGGAAAGTATCATAAAACTTTCTAAGGACCTGATTCATTTTTCTTATATCAATTTTCACTACACTTAGGGAATTTTATGAGTGATTTTTTGTCCTTATGAAAAAATATGAAATCATTTGGAAAAGAATGTATTTTGTAGAGATCATGTCCATTGAACGTAGAATTTTTTTTTCATCATATGTTCGACATGGAAGTTTATTTTCGTCTAGTAACATATCATTTAAGAGACCAAGTTGTTCAGTAAATTCGGTGTCTCTCCATCCACTGCCATATTTTAAATTATATAACTCCAATACAGTTGACAATGCTGCAAATTTAGTATAACCTATATACAATGGTCTCTTAGAACAACTATTCAACTTCTCAAACAAAATTAGACAATCATGAAGTTCATATTCAATTTCCATTTTCATTTCTTCCATATGATCTCCATCATCATTTACACTAGTATTCATATCTAATGATCCATAAACCACAGAATCATCCCAATCAGTGTGCACGTTTAGTTTTTCCCCATGTTTAGTCCAAAATTTAAACCTCTTATCTAATATGTGAAAAATAAAATGTTCTTCCAACTCTTCTAAACTAATTTTTATTAACTAACAACAATATAAACATAGACAAAGGATTTGATAAGGGTTGTATGCATTCTCTATTGCAAAAATGGTGAACTCCTTAACTCCATATTCATACTCTTTTTCCAAAAGATTAGTGTGCATCCATTTCTAATTCATATTCATCCTATTAAGTTCATAAAATATTAATTTTTTACAATAAATAAATAAATATACATAAGAAATTCATTATCAAAGGTGATATTTATAGATAATTCTAATAACGGGAATACAACATTTGATTGTTCCAAATAATTTCAGTATGCTTTAAAGGAAATGGGTAATTGAATTTAAGAAAATAATTAATCCAATATGGTAGGTGTTATCCTATGAATTCATCCAAAGGTGAAAGTTATAGACAACTGTCATCCTCATCAGCTTCATCTCCTGAATAGCTGTTATGAAATTTTGTTGCTTCAGACCCATCCTCTATCTCTTGTGTACATGCACCTATGTTGGTTGAACTACTCTAAGAAATAGTTTTCCATGGGAGTAATACTACTCAGAGGAGTTCAAGAAACATAAAATATATGGGGGATGAGTCTCAAGCAACAAATTTCAATTATAACTACTCAAAAGATGAAGTTGATGAGGATGAAATTTTAACTCCATTTTGTTCTCTAAAAGGGGTAATGCCTCCCATTTGTGAGAATTATAGTATTGGTACTAGTTATTAACTCATGGACTACTGAAGGTGGTATTTGGGGGACATACACATTCTTATCTATGATTTAATGGGACTCAACGGTGACATGTTATGATATATGAATCCTTGGGGCCTCTATGAATTCTATATTTATAAGACAAAATCCCACTTTTAATAGTTTAAATACTCTAACTAAGACTAGTCATACCTCTATTAAAATGATCCATCAAGTCTTTCTTAAATCCACTAAACAAATGAAAATATAATATAGGCAATTAAGAAGTAATAAGAAACCCAAATATGATAAAAAAGAATAATAATCTCTTATCCCATCAATAGAAGATATAAAAATTTATTGATAAAAAAAATTAATAAATAAAGAGTTATTCTATATACATGGATAGTAATCAGATATTCCTAGCAGTGGAACCAATACATGTAGACCTAAAATGATGAATACCTGAAAATATTTTCTAATAATTATTCCAACATATATAGAATTTGATAACCTACATTCTATTTTTTGAAACAAGTGATGTAAAAACCTAAGGAATTATTACATTTAATATTAATGGTATATCAAATATCCTTAATCTCCATAGCTTCTCTTAATAAAGATTTTCACCTTAATAACTAATATTTTATTGAATGAAGATACTTATAAACTTTGTAAATATTATAAGTTTCTGGAATATGCCTCTTTATAACCATACTCATGAAGAATAATATATAATAATAAGATGAAACATTAGTCACAAAAATAAATCAATCAATAAAACCAAATAAAAAATATACAAAATTGTTCACATTATATTATGGATCAATATTAAATGTGGATTAACTCAAGAATAATATACATGTGAACAATAGTAAATGAAGCATATGTAATCTTGGTAAATTCCAAAACATCATGTGAGGTGACTCTAGACATACTTGGGTTGGAACCACCTAGAAGCATGATGATGAGTTCCTATGTTTATAACCTACCAGAGACCCACAACTAGCCTACCTTGTTGGACTCCTATATGGACTTTGATACAAGTGGGTACCCATGAAATCTAATCGGGACTACATTGTAACTATCTCTCATCCCTCACTAAGATGCATATGATCCCTATTATGATAGTAATGGGAGGTATAGTCACCTTTTCAAAAACCATATCAATAAATAGTTAACATAACCCAAATATGTCTATTAAAACATCCTTCTAACACCCGTTAATATGATCTATGTATTTAAAAGAAAAAAATCGTACCTTGTCAAAAATAATATAGACAGCTTCTATAGATGGTGATAACTTTTTATAAAAACCATTTCATGGTACCAAAAAGTCCATAACACTTTATAATACTACTAATTTTTAGTAAAAACATTGTTTCTTTAAATATTATTCAAAATAAAAAAGTGAAAATAAAATTAATTTTAAAAAGTTCCAATAATTCCTCAAATTCATAATATTAAAAAACACACATTAATAGTCTCTCTTGGAATTCATTTTTTAAACCAAGAAAAAATATCATCTTCTTTATTGAATGAATCTTATCTATATTTCATATGACTACATACTTATATATATATATGAAATAATGTTTTCATATATATATGTAGATTTAAAAATGCATATATATATATATGGATGTTCATATAGGATATCAAGAAAAAACAAATAGATAAAATTCAAAACATAAAATAAAAATCACCATGTAATACCATTGAAGCTTCAAAATATAAAAAACCCAAACAAATCACACCCCAACATCAAGAAATCATTACATGAAATCCATTTTGAATTATTAAATAAAAACCATGGGTGGAATTTTAACAAACACTTTGTGTGTGTTATTTCCATGAAAGGAAGTTAAAAACATTTAAACTTAATACACTAAAAGGATGAAATTGATGTGTGGAATTCTTAATATGCTACAAGGTATTAAGAAAATCCCTTAAAGGGTCGGTACATACCCAAAAATCATAGAAACCCTAAATTAGAAATTCATTCTAGAATGGAAAGCATCGATAGATAATGAATAACAAGAGATAGTGAACAAAAAAACACAAAAAATATATCGCTAAACAAGCAATCAGCGAGTGAGGGGGAGTAGAAAATAACATACCTTAGATTGAAGCATTGAATCATTGGAGAGAAAGTAGAGATATAACAAAACCTTGGATTTGTTTGAGCCTTGGATTCTTTCAACACTTGAATCGTTCAAGCCTTGGATTCAAGCATTGGAATTGTTCGAGCCATTATTTGAGCCTTGATTTGAGCTTGGATTTGATGAGGAGGAGTTCCGACAGTAGGTGGCTTCTGCAGAAAGATTCAGATATTGTGACCGGTTATGGTTATTTAAATAGACCAGGGAAACTTTTATCAGTGCTTCCAAAAAAATGTTGATAAAGATCTATTTTATCAACCCTAAATTAATAAGCACTAATAAAAGGAATCTTTATGAGTGCTTTTCTAGCACTGATAAAGATAGATCTTTATCAATGCTAAAAAAACGCCAATAAAAAGCATCTTTATCAATGCTAAAACTTTAGCGCTTATAAAGGATTAATAATTATAATTATAAATAAAAAATTAATAAATATATTTATATAATTATATATATATATAATAAATATATATAAATATAAATATAGTAAATGTATTCATTATTTAAATATATTTATTATAATTTTATAATTATTTAAATATATATTATTTTTTATAATTATATAAATACTTTTTAAAAGATATATGTATATATTTATATATTTATATCATTAAATATATTTATATATTTATATCATTATATATATTCATATAATTATATATATATATATATAATAAATATAAATATAGTAAATATATTCATTATATAAATAAATTTACTATAATTTTATAATTAAATATATATAATTATTTATTTATAATTATATAAATACTTTTTAAAAAAATATTTAATTATTTATAATTATAAATATATAAATGTATAAATATAATAAATATACATTTATAAATATTTTTATTTATAAACACATTTATTTATAAATATTTACTTACAAATATATTTTTACCATTATTAATGAATATATAATCTTAAATGCATGTGTGTTAAAAATGAGTGAAATTGAATAATTAAAAATGAGTACACTTTAACAATAATGAAAAAATGGATATGTTTTATTAATTAAATATAAATTATTAAAAAAATATGGATATATATTGATATAAAGACGAATATATATTGAAAATATTAAAACATAATAAATATATATATATATAATAGAAAACGATTAAATTCAAAAAAAAATATTAAAAATATTAAAAATGAATTAATACCTAGCTATAATAATATTAAAAATAAATAAATAAAATTTACCGATTAAATAAATAATATATATTAAATGTATCATATTATAATTAAATTCTAAATTGAATACTAAAATTTGAATAAATTACATAAATATTAGGTGTATGTGTTTCTATATAAGATTTAATTAATTATGTAAATATTTGTGTGTGCATTAAATGCATTAATTACATATATGTATGTGAAATCAATGTAACACTCATTTGATATGTGTTAAATTGAAAAATAAAATGACATTAAATTACATTTATTACTCGATGCAATTATTCGGTATTTTTAATTAATATTAATTTTTAATTATAAACCATTCTTCACTAAATATATGACTTACTTAATGTAAAGAATCAATATGTTGTATTATATAAATCATATTTTAGGAAATATATATGAATATATTTCTATATTAAATGTATTAAGGAATAATTGTGCATAAAAACCATTAAAAATAAATAAAACGTTAATATGTTTTTAATTATTACATATTATTCATTTTATATAATTATATTTAATATATATTTTTATTACTAATTATAATTAATATATATATATATTAAACTTATTAATTTTTTATTAATAATTTTTTCATTGATAATTTTTTCAATAATTTTTTAATTTATTCATTTTTCTTTTTTTGTTTAATTATTATAATTTTTTTATTTTATTTTTTTTAATTATTACAATTTATTCATTTTAATTTTTTTTGTTTAATTATTTCAATTTATTCATCTTATATATCTATATTTAATATACTATTCATTGATATTTATAATCTATATATAGGTATATTAAATTTATTCATTTTTATCAATAATTATTTAATTAATAAAATGTTTAATATTTTTCTTAATTTAATAATTTTTAATTTTTACTTGTTTTATTATTTCATTTTATTCCTTTTTCATATCTATATATTTAATATATATTATTTATTAGTATTTATAATTTATATATATATATATATAAATATATTAATTTTATTAATTTTTATCAATAATTATTTAATTAATAAAATTTTTAATACTTTTCTTAATTTACTCATTTTTATTTTTGTTTTTTTTAATTATTTCATTTTAATCAGGCCCTTTATTAGTGCTAAAAAAGAACTGATAAAAGGTCCTCTTTATCAGTTCTTTTTTTAGCACTGATAAATAGCACCTTTATCAGCACTTTTTGCTAGCACTAATAAAGGCCAGCACTGTTAAAGTCTTATTTTTTAGTATTGGGTTTTTTAAAAGCATTGATAAAACATTTCACAGTATTTTAAATAGAACTCTAACCAAACCAATTTCCCTTATAGCGTTCAAGCACTTAGGGAAAATCATATCTATCACCGCTCCCCCTCGATTTTCTCTCAAACAAATCAACTCTCTCAAATCTAAGGTATATTATTATTTCTCCCCCTCTCTCATTTATCATCATTGTCGATCACCACTCGGGAGCATACCTAGTATAAACCACGCTATATTTTTGTGTGGTTTTTTCCTGATTCCCACCACCTCTCATCCCTATCTTCAGCCCGAGCTGACCACTCACTGTCGCAAAGCATCCCTCCATTGACCACCCTTTACCCATCTTCCACTCCCAACTGACCGACGCAGTAAGCCTTACCTCTATATTTTTTCCTTTTTTTTGGAGCATGCACATAATTTTCTTCTAGAAAAAGTCTGATCACTCCGAAAAAAAATTAAATATTATTATTCTCTTTAAATTTTAACCAAGATTATGGCACTAAGTTGTTAAAAAATGGAGAAATTGAAGTATCAAGTGGAATAGTTAGATATAATCTTAGGTTTTTTATTTTAGTGAACAACTTAAAACATGTATTTTTATTCTAGTTTTTTCCTATATGAAAACGAACAAGAAGAACATAAAAATGGGAAAAAATTAAATTCAATTGATTTTTTTTATGTTTTATATTTTTTATAATTTTTTATTATATGAATTATAATTTTTTTAAATAAAAATGTTGCATAGAACCTATCCCAAAAAATAGTTTCTAAAATTTCTTGATGATTTTCTTTTAAGAGAACATGGATCATTGTAGAATTTTACAAGTTGAAACCCGTGAAATTTCTCCACTGGTAAATGTTTTCATCACACATGTCTTTACGTGGGTATTTATAGAAAACTAATAAATAATTAATTTGAAATCGATATAAAGGGAATCAATGAGGGGTCCCTTATCCTAGTTCAACACCCAATATGTTCAACTTTTCTAGAGTGGTTTAATTATTTAGAATAAATAAGCTCAATTTTCCTACCAATAAATCACTTAATATTTATGGTAGTGTAGTTAGGAGCTACTACTGTATTCCATATATTTCCCTCTCACGATAACCCATGGACTTTTTAATTTTTCCACAATTACCCATGATGTTGTCTATTATGCCTTAAATGAAATCATGATGTTCTCTCTTAGAAGTGTGATGTGGTCCTTCTTTCTTTAGAGATTGATCATGTTGTTTGGGTTTTCCAATCCACATAGATGTAGGTTATCACTCTTATATAATAATCTATATAAACTATATCTAACTAATCATAGTGATTAGGATTAGACTCTACTTTCACTCTATCACTCAATACTCTATGATCATATACTCTCAAGTTGGATGGAATAACTATTTGGTGAAGAGGAAAGAATCACATTCAACCACACTAATAGTAATTAAAATGGATGGAAATTAATTAATACATAAATTATGACACTACCATTGAAATTCATCCTAAGAGACACTAGTAATCAAATATTAAAATAAGTAAATATAGAATAAGGATTGTTAATCTATGTGGAGGTCATTGGATGGATACTTTGAACATAATTTTACATCCTCTATCTTGGGTTACCTCCCTCTTTTCTCCTCTTCAAGTCAACATGGTTATACACTCTTGTCTATATGATTTATTTATTTAGAATCCCATATGGGGTCATATTATCCCCTTCCTTCGTATTCTTCTTCATTAAATAAATGATTTTAAACCCAAAAATCACTTCACATGGTATATATTGAACTAGTGATCTTTCAATATGGATGAGGCTCTCAGAGGATTATTTTATTCTCTTCTAGGCCTCTATTAGCATATATTTCAGTGTCTTTCAAATGATCTCCACTCTCCTAGAATAAGATCTACATGGCCAAATTATTATTCCATTACCTAATATATTTAGATAGGTATAAATGATGATTCATTTATCCATATCATCTTATGGATGTTTCCCACAAGGCTCCTCTTCTTCATCAATGGCCATGAGAAGTCATCTTTCCTTCTTTATCCTAGTATTCACTTCATTTATTATTTTCTAATTTTTTTTAATCAATGGGGATTTGTATATGTATTATTTGAAGGTAGATTTTATACTTTTATAAAATTATGGATTTTTGTTATCTATATTCACAACTCAATATAGTTTTTTACTATTGATTTTTGAAAATATTTTAAGAGGGAGAATGGTTTTTTTGGGTTTTGAAATTCAAAAATATATTGGTAATTAAATTTTAATGTTTTAGAGTGATTTCTATAAAATGGTTTTTTATTTAATTTAGTGAATTGGTTTTGAAAATTAATATGAATATGAATAGTCATGAATTTTATAAAATTTATTTCTAAATGGATTACTTGATTTAATGGGTAAATAATCATTTTTGTGAGAATAAACATTGAATTAATTTTTTTAAGTTAAAAATAAGAATATTTTGTTTTAAATGTAAACACATGGTTTTGATTAATCTTATCTATGATTTGAGAGACCTATTAAATGGGTTTCTTATAGGGGTTTAGTGTGTGTTTTATTTTAGGTATTTGGGATATGATCATGTAAATATGTAGGGTTTGAGGTATAGAATTTATGATAATATACTATAATGATTATATCATGTTCAGATATAATTGAAGGGTATGGATTTTTCCCATTATGTGAGGATGAAAAATCACTTTTTTTTATTTAATCTATTTTCACCTTACATTCTGGTAATTAGTTATATAATGGACCTATCAATTCCTAGGGAGGTTTCAAGGTGTTTTAGAGTGTTCTATTTATTTTTATATTAGAATAGGACTCCTGGGATTGAAGGTTTTGTGATTTTTCTTTATTTAATATAGATGTTGATAAAATGATTTTTAATATTCATTTTCTTATGTAGTTACCTTAAATATTAGGGGTGTACAAGGATAAATTTTTTCATGGTTTGAGGTGTGTGGGTATGTATAAGTTTCATATTATTATTTAAAATATTATTTATTTTTGATTAATCCATGTATATAATATTGTTATTCTTTTTATCTATTATGTATCATTAGGAATGGTTTGAGTGTCACCCATGAAAAGTTCTAATTTAAAACACATTTATCTTAGACACATAAATTATTATAAAATAGTGGAATAATTTTATAAAGTTTATTATAATATCCCTTAACCATATATGTGGTATGTATTTATTAATAATGATTATAATATAATGGATATACCTGTGAAATTTTTACTAATAGATGTTGGAGATAGATTATAGTGATCTATGTCATTGTTATAGGTGGAATCGGAATGTTTTGGATCTCAATGATGTGAAATCTAGGCTAACTGAATTTTTTAGAATGTTTATCAATGGAAAGTATTTGTGATGTTTTTAAGGAAATTTATATTGTAGGATATGTGAAATATACCAAATATTTATAACTATGATATTTTTAAAATAGGGGTTCATCAGTGTGTTATAGTACAAATATATTTATTAGTATTCTTATAATACATGGTCTAGAATAATCCATAGTAAAGAGATTAACATTGAATCTAACTTCAATTCTAACATCAATAATAGTTTCGTCCATTCATTTCATGAAATTCAAAAATCCCTGATCCAGTGTCAAAATCTAGTGATTGTATGACTTTTTATGTTCCAAGAAATTATATTTTTACACAAATTTAGAAGTCTAAGTCATAATTAAATAAAAAGTAAGAACAAGAATTTTCTAGGGAATTATTCCATCTAATAATAGATGTAGTACACTCCGTTTCTATTATGTAACCCTTAATTAATGCTTTTCATGGTTCTAAAGTTTAGGGGTGATGGTTGGAAGAGTTGGGAGAACTTTGGAGGTGCTTTTGGGGGAAATTGGAAGTCGCACAGGAGTTGCATGGTTTGTCTAACCGTGTGGAAAAACCATGTGTAGTTAGCTCTTTTGAGATAGTGTATCTCGCATGGTTGGAGCACAGTTCGGAATACCGTGCGAGGAGGTCATACAGGGGTCTGCTGAGGAAGTGTCTAATGCACGGTTAGCACACGGTTTGTTTAACCGTGTAAACTAATCGTGTGGGAACTTAAGTGAATCCCAAAAAAGTGGATCTCACATTTTTTTGCCTCTAAATGGCTCTTTTTTCCTCCTAAGAATCCAAAACTTGGTATTACTCTCCCTTGAAGGTAGGAGAACCTCTCCCAAGAATTTTGGAGGCGATCCTAAGGCTTTTCTTGGCGAATCAAAGCTGGATTCTTGAGGTATGTGATCATTCTTCATCGTTCTTGATTGGTTTCTTATATCTACTTCTTCTCTTCTCTTGTATTCTTAGATCTACGCCTGTTGTGGGTAGATATAAGTGTGTGGATGCCAAATATGATGATATTTGGTCTTGGTATTTCTAGGAGAAGAGATCTAGGGTGGGTTCTTGAAGAATCAACCCAGTTTTTCTTGAGCGTTCTTCATTCATTGTGGTTTTTGTCAAAACCTTTGAGGTAGGAGGATTCTTTCTCTAATCCACTTATTAAACTGATTGTAATGCTTTAAAATTTAATTTTTGGTGTTTAATTGATTGTGATTTGGTTTTGGAACACTTTTTGAAAACCTTCTTGAGTGATGGTTGTGAAATTTGGAAAATTAGGGGTTTTAAAAAAATGATTTGGTTCTTGGTTTTAAAACATGGTTTTTAAAAATGGGTTTTATCTAGATTGATGGAACATAAATGGGATAAGTTGTTTTTAATAAAAGGGGAAGTTTTATTTAAATGAAATGTTTCTTTGAAATTGCTTGTGCTTTGGTTTTCAATAAAAGTTCAGTTTTATTGAAGTGGTTTGTTTTGGAAATATAAATATTTGGCATAAATGGTGTTGGTGTGAGTTCATACTTGACAGGACCTTAATAAGGGATGAGTACCATTGGGGTAAAAGGGACGTGACCCTAGATTGGGGGCGTGTTTTATTGGGATATAAGGTAATTGGACGAGAGACCGCTCGTGAGTATGGAACTTTCAAACAAAGCATGCATGTGTGGGTGTGTTGTGAACTATGGAAATGGGTATGCCAAATGATAAGAATAATGGGTTTTAAATATTTGATTAGTTATTTTTTTGGAAAAATAACTTGCTGTAAATTGGTTTCATTTGTTTTTTCTTTCACTTGGTTGTAAAGAGTTTTTGGAACTTGTTTATATTTGGTTATAAACTATTTTGGTGAATTATTTTATATAAACTGTTTTATATAAATGTGGATAACTTTTTTATCCTAGTGGCATGAGTAGGAAAGTCATTGGTAAAAACCTACTAAGTTTTATATTCACCTCTGCTTTGTCACTTTGGTGCTTTTGCTGATGTTATCTTCCGAGACAAGGTCAAAGGTAATGTTTCCCACATTTTTAGCACTACCTCATGATGTTTGGGCTGTTTGGAGATTTTGGAGATTGGAGATTTTGGAGAATGGATTCCTATGATATTTTGTGAGTCTTATGTAGTTTATATACTATGTACTTTGATACTTGGTTATTATTCTATTGTTTCATACTTTGATGTGGTTTTTAGATACATGAAGTTGATGAGTTGTCTTTCATTCATTCATGCATTATATAGTGAATGTTTGGTTATGGTTGGTTGGTTTATTGGTTTATTTATTAAAGGTAAAATCATCCCCCACTTGTATTTGAAACCCTTTGGAATTTATTTCCAGCCTTTGGCTTCTTGGGGGTGTCTTTTAAGGCCTATTAATGACTCGTTGTACTCTCAAGACAATGATAATTGGCGTTCATTACAAATGGTATCAGTTTGTTCCTTCCTTGGTAGTACAAATGGTCATCAGTGTTCTTGGTCTTGGAGTTGGAATTCCTTTTTTTCTATTCCTTGGTTTGGAATATTAGATAGTATTATGATTTTTGGAACTTGAAATGTATATCATAAAATGACGTAGCTAACCCGTTTATGCTAAACTTCAAGTTACCAATGTGTTGGGTACATAAGTGTTTTGAATACACTTCTAGAATGTTGGAAATCTCATTGTCATGGGTTTAGCCAATGAGATGACCATGAAATGCATTTTAGAGGAATGACTTCCCACTAGGATTGAATATCTCATTTTGAGGAATGATTTATGATTTTTTTCAAGGTGAAAATTTTTGAAATATGAAGAAATTGTTTTCAAATGAAAGATTTTGAAAATATGATATTTGGTGTATTTTGAAAATGGTTTTATTTTCAAAAATCATGTCGAATGTTTTCAAAAATGGTTGAACATAGAAAAATGTCATTTTGAAAACAATGTTGTGATAGTTGGTGTGATAGAATTTGAAAAGCTAATCCATCAGTTTCTAGAGAGTGAGATTGATGGAGTTTGTTATTGGTTTAGAAAATTGAACATGGAAGGCATCATCAAAACCAACCTGAAGAAGCTGCGGAGAATGTGGTTCCACCTGAACCATGGGTGAACTAAGAGCTGGTTTAGAGTATTGTCCAAGGTTTTCAAGCTGTGGTTACAGGGAACCATAGGAATGAACCAAGTCATGTGGATAATACCATCTAGTTTATGAAGAAGAATCTACTGAACTTTCGGGGTGATGCTGAACCCAAGAAGGTGTAGGTGTGGTTATGTAGAATGAATCGTATCTTTGATTTCATCGGCATGCCATTAGAGCTCAAGGTCAAGATGGTGAAGTATATTCTTGAGGATCTTTCATGCTAGTGGTGGGATTTAGCGGTGCAGGATAAATTGGATGGAGGCCTTACATGGGAGGATTCTGAGGAATTGTTCAACAAACAATTCTATCCTTATACATTCAAGATCCAGAAAATGGCAGAATTCTTCGGCCTAAAATAGGAGAGACTCTCTTTCACTGAGTACACAGCTAAATTCATGAATTTAGTCTGTTTTCACCAAAGGTTGTGGAAAGTGCGTCTTTGAAGGCATGCATCTTCAAATCAAGGATAAGGCAGGAGATTCGATTGAAAATTTGATGCTCTGTATTACAAATTATATAGAGATGGTGAACAAAGAGACTATGGCTGAATTTGATATCTCGGGATTTATAGGAGGAGGAATGATGGTGGGAACTCAATTGTTGGGAACAAGCAAAAAAGGGACACCTATTTCCAAGGTGGAAGTGGAAGTCAGAATCATATGGTGGGATCAGTGAACCTTCCTCCACAACCCCAGAGAAAAGTAGGTTTCTTTCAATTTGGTTCACTTGACCACATAAAGAGAGAGTGTGCGCCACAACCTAGAGCATTCCATAACTGCAAGAATATAGGACTCTTTCAACGATATTGTTGTAGTGCTCCAATTTTTGGTGCTCGAGACACTTCTCAGGCGTCGTAAGCATTGTATGCTTCGACAAGACGAGGACAATAGAATCAGTCTCATCAACAGAGCAGAGCTAGCCAAGGTGATTCTATAAATACCATGACTCCTAAACTAGGGCAATCTCAGTAAGGCAATAAGGAGAATAGTGCAGCGATGAAGCAATTGTATGGAGTTGAGCAGATGATTATTGATGGTCAAGCTGGACCATCTATGGTGAGAGGTATGATTCTTTTTAATTCTACCCTTGTGTAAGTTCTCTTTGACACTGGTGCATCACATTATTTAATTTCTTCTCGTGTTGTTGACTTGCTATTTTTAAAGTTTGAAATGATGCCTTCTATATTAAAACTACAAACTCTTCGTGGTGAAAGAGAATTTCAAGCCTTTGCATATAGAGCATGTGCTATAACTGTTGATGGAGCTTAACTGAAGTGGGACTTCTTGATGTTGTACATGGATGTTTATGATGTAATCCAGGTATGGATTGGTTGATAATGTTCAAGGCTCACATCGACTGTTATATAAGAACAGTGAGTTTTATGACTGAAGATGACATCGAGCATCTCTTCAGAGGAGAGCGGATTGTAAAAAAAGTTAAAAAGAGCTTGTTGGCACTAATAGTGGGAATGATCTATTATAAGTTGGCAGAATTGACTTTGGAATCAATGGATGAGATTGAGGAAACTATTTTTCTCGTAGTTGTGGATCAATTTCTATATGTATTCCCCGAGAACTTCTCAGGGTTACCACCTATAAGGGAAGTGGAGTTTATGATTTATCTCCTTCTAGGGACCAGTCCTATTTCCCTTCCATCTTATAGGATGGAACCAAAAAAGTTAAAAGAATTGAAAGTGTAGTTAGAGGAACTATAAATAAATGGTTTCATTCAACCAAGTACATCTCTGTGGGTAGCACTAGTCTTGTTCGTGAAGAAAGCAGATGGAACTCTTCGGCTGTGTGTTGATTATTGTAAGCTTAACCAAGTTACGATAAATAATAGGTATCCACTCCCACATATTGATGATCTATTTTATCAATTAAGGGGAGAACGGTGGTTCTCCAAGATTGAATTTCGATCGGGATATCACCAATTGTGAGTTAGGAAGGAGGATATTCCAAAGACAATATTCAGAAGAAGATATGTCCACTACAAATATTTAGTCATGCATTTTGGTCTAACGAATGCACCGGTAGTATTCATGGCTTTAAATAATTGGATATTTTAGTGATATATGGATTCTTTTATTGTGGTGTTTATGGATAACATCTTGGTGTATCCAAAGACAAGGGCTGACCATGAGGATAATTTGTAAACAGTGTTACAAATCTTGAGAGATCACCATTTGTATGCCAAATTATCAAAGTGTGATTTTTGGATACATGAAGTACATTTCTTGTCCATTTCATTTCTAAAAAAGGAATTTTTGTTGATCCTAAAAATATAAAAGATGTTATCTCATGGAAACCACCGAATAATGTCTTCTAGATATGAAGTTTTCTTGGTCTAGCTGGTTACTACCAACGCTTTGTGCGTGATTTCTCACGACTATATTTTCCAATGACAACTCTGAAAAAAAAGAATTCTCCATTGCAATGGAAATAGTAATGCCAAAAGTCATTCCAAGAGTTGAAAGTTAAGATTACATAATCACCTATCTTGATTTTTGTAGAATCTGGATAGGGGTATGTGGTGTACTGTGATGCTTCGAGATCAGGGTTGGGTTGTGTTCTCATGCAACGAGACCATGTGTTTGCTTATGGTTCAAGGCAATTGAGGGTGAATAAGAAGAATTACCCAACACACAATTTGAAGTTAGCTCCAGTCATCCATGCCTTGAAAACATGGAGACACTATCTCTTTGGTGAGAAATTCATTGTGTTTACAGACCACAAAAGATTGAAACAAATTTTCTCACAACAATATTTGAATCTGAGACAAAGGATATGGATGGAGTATCTCGAGAAGTTTGACTTTGAATTTATATATACACCAGGAAAAGGTAATTTAGTGTCAGACGCATTGAGTAAAAATTCATATGATCAGTTGGAAAAATAATCTTCAGATGAATGGAAATTGATTTCAGTCCTAGCCGACATGCACGTGGAATGTAAAGAACGAGGTGATTTTGAGGTTTTATTTGTAGCTACGCTTGTTCCTTATTTGGTAAAAATGGTCAAAAAGTCACAAACATCTAATGTATAATGCTTAGTTATGAGTTCAAAACTCAATGGTGGGGAGACCATTAAGGGATGGAAACTTGATAGGAGTTTAGTTTTGTGCTTTATAGATCAGATAGTTGTACCTATGGATTATCAGGAACAACTCCTTCATGATTACCACCATTCGAGATGGGTTGTACATCCAGGTACACAGAATATGTATAAGGCGTTGAAGGTGCATTTTTGGTGGAGAGGCATGAAAAAGAATGCGGTCGAGCTCATCTCGTGGTGCTTAACTTTTCAGTAGGTTAAAGTAGAGCATCAAAGACCAGCAGGAATGTTGTGGTCTTTACCTATCCTAGTGTGTAAATGGGAGAATATAGCGATGGATTTTGTTATAGGTCTTCCAAGAATGGTTCGTAAACATGATTCCATATGGTTGATAGTGGATCATCTTACCAATTCGGCCCATTTCATCCCTATTTTTGAAACTAATACGGTGGAGGATCTTTCAAAAATCTACATCTGAGAAGTGGTAGAGTCATGGATTACCAGTTTCAATAGTCTCGGACATAGATCTAAGGTTCACGTCTCATTTCTATAAATCCTTATAGAAAGTTCTTGGGACTCAATTGACTATGAGCACAGTGTATCACCCTCAGACGGATGGGCAATCCGAGCAGATAATAAAACCTCGGAAGACATGTTTTGGGGTTGTGTAATGGATTTTTGTGGATCATGGGAGGAGCATATACCCTTAATGGATTTCTCATATAATAACATCTATCAGGCCTCGATACACATGGATCTTTTTGAATCATTGTATGGGAATCCTTGTCATTATCCACTATTCTGGGTGGAAATAGGTGAAACTTCACTAGTTGGGTTGAGCCTTGTCCAAGAAATAATAGAGAAGATCCAGTTGATAAGAAAGAGGATGGGGATGTCTTAGATTTATTATAAATCTTATGCAGATCACCGTAGAAGACTATTTTCATTCATTGTGGGTGATCATGTCTTCTTGAGGATATCTCCAAGGCTTGGACATTGTCATTTCGAGAAGAAGGGAAAGTTATATCCTAGATACATTGGACCTTTTGAGATACTGGAATGGGTTAGAGGGGTGGCATATCGGTTGGAATTACCACCATGGTTTAGTTCAGTGCATAATTTGTTCCATGTATCTCAGTTGAAAAAGTATCAGCCTGATCCTGACCATGTGATCGGATGGGATCACGTTGACCTAGAGCTGGATGCTTTGTTGATACATATCCCAGTACGGATTGTGGATAGGCAAGCAAAAGTCTTGCGGGGAAAATAATTGTTCAAGTGCGGGTTTTATGGTAGCATGGTGAGATTTAGGAAGAGACCTGGGAATGTGAGAAGTAAATGAAAGAGTAGTGGTCGGAACTCTTTCAGTTGGGTGAGGGTTTTCTACATTCTGAGGACGGAAAGATCAATGATGGGGAGAATTTAGTACCCCTTGTTTTTTTATTTAACCCTTAATTCTTTTCATGGTTATAAAGTTTAAGGGTGATGGTTGGGAGATTTGGGATGACTTTGGAGGTGTTTTGGGGTAAATTGTAAGTCACACGGGAGGCACACAGTTTGTCTAACCATGTGTCCAAACCATGCATAGTTGGCTATTTTGAGGCACTGGATCCCACATGGTTGGAGCATAGTTTGGGAGATCATTCAAGGAGGTCGTGATAGGGTATTTCAAGGTAGTTTCAAATTCATGGTTAGCACACGGTTTGTCTAACCATGTGAACTAACTGTGCGGGCACTTATGTGAGATCCTAAAAAAGTAGATCTCATACGTTTTTTCCTCTAAATGGCTCGTTTTTTTCCTAAGTGTCCATAACTTGGGATTACTCTCCCTTTAAGGTATTAGAACCTATATCAAGCATTTTAGAGGTGATTTGAAGGCTTTTATTGTAGGATCAAATCTGGATTCTTGAGGTATGTGATCGTTCTTCATCGTTCTTGATCGGTTTCTTAGATCTACTTAGATCTACTTCTCTTCTTCTCTTGGTTTCTTAGATATATGACCATTATGGGTAGATCTAAGTGTGTGGATTCTAAATATGATGAGATTTAGTCTTGGTCTTTCTAGGATAAGAGATCTAAGGTGGGTTCTTGAATAATCAACCCAGTTTTTCTTGAGCATTCTTTGTTCGTTATGGTTTTCATCAAAACCTTTAAGGTAAGAGGCTTCTTTCTCAGATCCACTTAGTAGAACTGATTGTCATGCTTTCAAATTGAATGTGTGGTATTTAATTGATTGTGATTTGGTTATTGAAAACTTTTTGGAAACCTTCTTGAGTGATGGTTGTGAAATCTTGAAAATTTGGGGTTTTTAATGAATGATTTGGTTCTTGTTTTTAAAACATGGGTTTTAAAAAGGGTATTTTTTTGGATTTATGGAACATAAATGGGATTAGTTTTCTTCAATAAAAGGGGAAGTTTTATTAAAATTAAATTTTTCTTTGAAATTGGTTGTGCTTTGGTTTTCAATAAAGTTCATTTTTATTGAAGTGGTTTGTTTTGGAAATAGAAATATTTGGCATAAATGGTGTTGGTGTGAGTTCATGATTGATATCCCCTTAATAAAAGATGAGTACCATTGGGGTACAACAGATGTGACCCTAGATCGGGGTCGTGTGTCATTGGGACACAAGTTAATTAGATGAGAGACCGCTCATGAGTATAGAACTGTCAAACGAAGCATGCATGTGTGGGTGTGTTGTGAACTATTGAAATGGGTATGCCAAATGATAAGAATAATGGGTTTTAAATATTTGATTATTTATTTTTCTGGAAAAATAAATTTCTGGAAATTGGTTTCATTTGGTTTTCTTTTCACTTGGTTGCAAACAGTTTTTGGAACTTTTTTATATTTGGTTATAAACTGTTTTGGTGAATTCTTTTATATAAACTATTTTATATAAACTATTTTATATAAATGTGTATAACCTTTATATTATAGTGGTGTGAGTAGGGAAGTTATTTGGGAAAACCTTTTGAGTTTTATACTCATCCCTACTTTGGCACTTTGGTGATTTTTCAAATGTTATCTTCAGGGACATGGGAAAAGGTAACTTTTCCTACATTTTTAGCAATACCTCATGATGTTTGGTCTGTTTGGAGATTGTGGATCTTGGAGCTTTTGAAGCATGGATTCCTGTGATATTTTGAGAGTCTTGTGTCATTTATCTATTTTGTACTTTGATACTTTGTTATTCTTCTATTGTTTCATACTTTGATGTGGTTTTGAGATACATTAAGTTGATGAGTTATCTTTCATTAGTTCATGCATCATATAGTGAATGTTTGGTTATGGTTGGTTGGTTTATTGGTTTATTTCTTAAAGGTTAAATCTTCCCTCACTTGTATTTGAAACCCTTTGGTATTTATTACCAGCCTTTGGCATCTTGGGGATATCGCTTAAGGCCTAGTAATGAATCGTTATACTCTCAAGCCAATGAGAATTAATAGGTCATTAAAATAAATAAATAAAATTTCCAACATATTTTTCTCAACCTTTTTATCCCACACAACATAAAATTAAGAACTTGGACCAATGGACACATGTTTACCTCAGGTTGTTTCTTTTCATGTCACCCTTATGTAAAATGATAACTTGTCAAGAAACATATCTAATAACATCTAAACATTGGATTCCACTTATTAGAATCATCTATAAATTTTTCCTTTGATTGTGAATATATTATTTGTATTTATTTATTTTTGTAAAAAATTAATAATTTATGAACCTAATAGAATGAATATGAATTGAAAACGGATGCATTCCAATCATATAAAAAAATAGTATGAATATAAATTTGAATAGTTCTTCATTTATGAAATAGATCATGTATAGACCCTTCTCAAATAATTTTTTGATGTTTATGTTGTTTTTATTCAAGAAAAATTAGTCCATAAGAGTTGGAAGAACATTTGATTTGTCATAGAATATATCATAGTTATAAATGTTGGACTAAATATAGGGAAAAACTGAATGTGCACACCGATTGGGATGATACTACTATTTATGGATCATTTGATATGAATACTAGTGTAAATGATTATGGAGATATTATGGAAGAAATGGAAATGGAAATTGAAGACAACCTTCATGATTTCCCAAAGTAGTTTGAGAAGTTTAGTAGTTATGATAAGAGACCATTTTATACTGATTGTACTAAATACACAACATTTTCAGTTGTATTGAAGTTATATAATTTAAAATATGGTAGCGGATGGAGTGACGCCAGATTTATAGAACTACTTAGTCTTCTGAATAATATACTACCATAAGAAAATGAACTTTCTTATCGAACATTTTATTATAAACAAATGTTATGTTCAATTTGAATGATCTCTAAAAAATACATTCATGTCTAAAGGATTGCATATTATTTCTCAAGGACCATGAATCACTCATAAAATTTCCTAGGTATGGTATGAATTGATATAATAAAGATGAATCAAGTCCTTAGAAATTTGTGTGGTACTTTACTATCATTCCATTGTTTGGAAGAATATATGGATGTTAAGAAACTGTGATAACATTGACATGGAATGAAGATACAATAATTATGGATGGAAAACTACATCATTTATAATACTCTCCTCAGTGTAAGAAATTTGATTATGAGTATCCTAAATTTGGAAATGAGGTGAGAAACTTTTGTCTTTCATTATCTAAAAATGGAATAAATCCTTTTGGTGTAAGATTAGTACTCAAAGTTCATGGATAGTTATGTTGGTAAATTATAAATTGTCACCATGTTTATGCATGAAACATAAATACATTATGTTTTCTCTTCTTATATCTCGACCAAAAAATCCCAGTAATGATATTGAAGTCTATTTGGCTCTATTGATCAATGATCTGAAATTGATGTGGGATACACATGTTGTAATTTATGATTCTCATAGAAGTGAATAATTCACATTGAGTTCCATGTTGTATAGGATGATAAATGACTTAACTGCTTATGGATTTTTTTAGGCTATATTATTAAAGGGGTGTTGGGGTGTCCCATTTGTGAATAATGAACACACTCAGTTTGGTTGAATCATTCCTCAAAGAATATGCTTTTAGGACATCAGACTTTTTAACCTCAATGACATAAATAATGATCCTATATGAAAAAAATATATGGAATCTTAAAAGGTACAAAACCATCTACACTAATGAGTGATCAGTTATTTGATAAAGTAAAATATATTGATATTTTTTTATCTATACCATTTTTGAAAAACATTATGAAATCAGGTTGGAAAAATAGATCAATTTTCGTTAAATTGTTATACTAGAATTGTATGTACATCAAAAAATTATTGATGTCATGTATGTAGAAAAAATGTATTTTATAGTGTTATTGGAATGTTACTAAATGTTCCAGGGAAAAAATATGGCATCATGGCTAGGTTTTACATGATTAACATGAGGATAAGGAAATAGTTGGTACCAATCAAGGGTAAAAGGTAGGATTTTCTTCCTCCAGTATCTTACACTATATCCTAACAAGAAAAATTACAATTTTTCATTTTCCTTGATGGTGTAAAAGTTCTAGAGGGGTGTTCATCAAATATCAATAATGTTGTGTTAATGAATAATTTGAAGTTATAGGGACTAAAATAAAATGGTTGTCAGGTTTTGATGCAAGATTTGATACTAGTACTTTATGTTGCATTCCGCCTAAAAATTTACAACCTACATTAACTAGAATATGATTATTTTTCAAAGCCGTATGTAGTAAAGTTATAGATCTAGTGACGTTTTGAATTATGAATAAGGAGGTTTTAATTATACTATGTGAATTAGATATGCTCTTCCCACCATTATTCTTTGATATAATGGTCCACCTGATAGTTCACTTGGTTGGAGAGGTTCAAATATGTAGTCAAGTTCATTACATATGGATATACCACATTGAATGGTATATGAATATTTTGAAATGGAATGTCATAAATCAAAGTCATCCAGAAGGTAGTACTGAGAACTATATTTTTTTGAAGAATATGTTGAATTATTTACCAATAAATTATCAGATGTTGATAGAATTGGTCTTCTGAAGTCTCATTGTAGTGGACACCTTATGGTCGAAGGTATTTTTTGAAAATATATTGTTACAATTACCATTACGGAGTGGGATCAAGATCACCTTTAAATTTTATATAATATCGAAGTTGTTGATCCATATTTTGAAGGCCGCAAAACAATTCTTAAACATTTGAATCCATCAAGGGTTGATGGATGGATATAAAATACACATAATCAAAATTTTATAGGATGGTTTTTAGATCAAATTTATAAGGATTTATCTAAAAATATCAATGCAATTGTCAAACAAATTTGATGGCTATCTAGGGGACTAAATGAAAATGTTATATCTTACACTGGTTTTGTAATTAATGGTTATACATTCTATATAAAAGAACATGATAACCACTATACGATGAAAAATAGTGGAGTTATGCTTGTGGAAAAAGTGATGTGCATGTATTTTTATAAGGATAGAAATCCATTTTATGCAAATATTCCATATTTCATCATCA
The DNA here is from genome assembly GCA_963277665.1 of Viscum album. Taxonomy (NCBI): domain Eukaryota; kingdom Viridiplantae; phylum Streptophyta; class Magnoliopsida; order Santalales; family Viscaceae; genus Viscum; species Viscum album. Next base: position 1,652,753,255 of record OY728148.1, on the reverse strand, counting down.
TCAAATAGATATATGATTTGTATTATACAATATCTAAAGTGTCAATTTTCCATTTCAAATGGGTTGACAACAGAAGTGCAGTGAAAGTTAATGAAATGGGATTCATGAAGGTGAATTTTAGTATGGAAGGGTATAAGGGAGATTCATTCATAATGGAATCACAAGCATATAGGTATTTTTTCTCATATACAGGAAATAATAATTGGTCAATTATCCTACTGGTAGATAAAACAACTATAGGGTCAGATTAAAATTCAATCGACGATGACCCTTTCATTGGGAGATCATAATCATTTCATGGTGGTACCAATGTAGACATTGTCTTGTACGTTAGATGGGACCACAAATAGGTGATTTTTATTCTCAATAGAGGATACAAGTACCTTCAACCTTTAAATAAAATAAATAGAGTTCAATGAGTAGTTAAATTGTTTTTTAATATGATATGATTTTCCTCATACTATTATGTGTTCTCTACTGTATTAAAATAATCTAAATTAAATGTTTGAATACTCATATAGATAATTAATTATGAATATGATGATTTTACCAATCTTGGGGAAGAAAAAATGGTTGATTCTGAAACCATATAATTATTAGGGGATCAAAAACATTTTGATAAAAAGAATAATAATGATGTATCATCACTATGTTGACTAAAATTATCAAGGAAATAAGAAAGGGTATAAAAATTGAGGTTATATGGAATCAACATGGGAAACTTATTGACCCCAACAAGTCATTGTTCATTAGTTATATTGGGGTCACAAAAAGAATGAATGCATCAATTGATATAGATTCTTAGCTCCATGTCTAGTCTATAATGAAGGAAAGGCTTTGGGAAGATATTACTGTAATGTTGCGATATACTTTATCTATTTTACTAAAAAATTATATAATTAAATGTTGATTTAATTTTCATTATCCCTTAAAGAGTTAATTTATTTTAGATTATTTTCATAATAAATATTTATTAATGACTACTATAAAATACCATAGAGGTTTCTATACACTTCTTACCAAGTTTCATATTTGGTATACTGAGGGAAAGTAAAGCCCCACCCACTAGTTACTTATGCACGCATTATAAAGTAAGAAACATGGAATGCTTTCATCATTCATCGTGATGATAAATAATTTTAGGTGAAATGATATCGATAATATATTATTTTACATTATTTATTTTATCCAATTTGATTTAAAATTATTAATTTATGAAATGGAAAAGGAGTGTGGAAAATAAAAAAATTCATCAAAACCAATGTACCCCTATCACAAATAAAGGATGGGGTATGCTTCACTAGAGAAGAAAATGGTATGTATTTTAAATATAAAATAAAAAATTTATGTGATATGAAACAACATATGTTTCTTATTTTATATTTATATTGATGAATCAAAATCTTAAGACACTTCCATCCCACATCATGTACTATGGAAGGAGGATTGTTTACATAAAGAGGGTAAACTAGTTGATGAAGACACAAAAGAATTATGGGAAACATGTGTAAGTATGAAATAATAGTAATTAATTATTATTTATAATAGTATTACATAAAAATAACTATTTATGTTTATATGTTTTTTATATGGTTTATACATAAGAATCAACTGTGATTGTACGTAAAGAAAAACTACTTTCAATAGCTTTGAAGTAGCTGGAACAATATGGTCACATTAGAGGTGTAGGTTTTGGAGTGTTAACTCAAACATATTTTAAGAATACAAAAATTATAGATGATACATATGATATGATGAAAGGATCATAGGAAAAAATTGGAACTTTTCAAGATATTATTATTCGGTATGGTTTGGAAGACCAATATGTGCTAAAGGATCAAATTAAATCGGAAATATAACAAAGATAAACTCATGAATAACCAAATGACCCAACTAGATTTGAGGCTATTCATTACCCTCAAACACAAACCTTATCTGTGGTAATCAATTTTTTCATTATTATTTATCCTAAATGTGAATCAATCAACTTTCGATAAATTTATATTATTAAAATTTTATAGGGTAAAGTTGAATGTGATTTTTATCTATCAACAGCCAAGAACCATCATGTTATGAGGGGTATGGTTTATAATATCCTAGGAGACATGATACACAACAAATAACTATCTAAATATCACTTGAGAGTGGGTATTGAAGTATTTTAATATCCAAGTGCTGAGTTTCCTATTCCAATTGATGATATGGATATTACAACATTGAATGATTCTATTGGAATTTTTATAGCATGGCCATATAATCATGTAAAGATACATGAGTTATGACCTTTACAGATTTTTTTCAAATGAAAAACCTATAAAAATTTATGAATAAAGGTATAAAGTGAGGTATGGTATTATGGATAGATAAAACAATGGGGAAATAGAAGGTCAGATCAAGACAATTCAGTGAATCTTCCAAGAAAGAAAAAGGACCTTCCAGGAGTACATTCTCCCCACAAGTTCCACTACAACATATATTAACATTAAAATTTCATACAGACACCATATTTAAATATGAATATGTTTCCTACATTTAATGTGAAGAATAAATATTTGGATATTTCATTAAAGATGTGGTTGGTCTTGAGAGTATAAATGAGATTCTCAAGTTTTAATGTCTAGGAGCCTTGGTTGTGAATACATACATGAGGTACATTTTCATAATCCTTATATCCAAAAAATGATCTACTATAATAATTATTCATATTTTCTATAGGTGTTTATATTACTACTATATAAATGGAAAACCTTGTGAAGCATGATTTGGATTCATTAATCCCTGTATCATTTCTACAGAAAAAAATTATTTGGGGTTGGAAGAAATTGATAAGAAAAAAATGATCTAACCATGGTGTTTAAGAAGAAAATAGCATATAACAGAATCTTTTTTATGCCTATAGTGTAGGGGTGAAACTTTTTAATCTTATAATATAAAATATATTTTTATTTTTTCATTACCTATTTTATTTTTTTTAGGAAGCACTGGATGTTGATTGTAATCAATTTGGATACCCCAAATATTTATTTTTTGGATCCAATGCATGGATTTCCATCAAACTTCACACACATTATGTGTATTATGAATTTATAATTCACTTTAACTTATATTTTATAGATAAAATTATAATTATATGTTTTGGTTTGTGTTCTAATAATAATTTTGTAAGGATAGGGTGATCTATAAATATTGGTTAAATTATGGTATGAGGTTGGTCATTGAGCATAATAAGCCTATGTATTTATTTAAATGGGAACATATTAAAGTATATATAGAAATATTAACTATCAAAACATATTTCAAAACAATTTATTTTGTTCAATGATCATATAGTGTCTGAATTAAGATAATAGCAATAATTTCGAATATTACATTTGAAAATTTATGAAAGATATCATATACACTCAAAAGAAGAGCATCCCCAAACAAGAAATTTCCAATGGTAATTATAATTTCATTAAAAATATTTCTTAATTGTTTTTTTTTCTATATTTTCTTAGCGTTGCCAAGATTTACAAAAATCTATATACTCAAAAAAAGAATTTAATTTTTTAGAGATGAATGGGAAGAGTACATGGTGTTAGAATGTTTTCCAACATAAAATTTAGGTGATTACCTATTATTTTTATGATATAGTATAGTGTATGACCTTATAAATATATTTGGGATGTGAAGCAATAGTATCAAATTACTTATATATTATTTTTGATATGTTTCTCAAGGATAAGTATAATAGAGGAAATCAATTTGTTTAGAAATGAATGGGAAAAATAAATAGTTCTAGAATGTATACTGAAATAATTAATAGGTGACTTCCTACTACATATTTAGTTAATTTTATCATCATTTTATATAATTTTTTTAGTTTCTTTCCTTTTCATTTTTTATCTAATACTTATTTTGTTAAATTTATACATTGGTTCAAAACACATGTGAAATGATCAAAACCAAGAAAAAATTTAGATTGTTCTGATACTTTATGACTGTGATCTGTAAGTCATTTTTGACATGTATTAATTGGTCACACATCAATATGAAACATGATGTGGTCTGTATGACTCTAATTGTGTGTTCTCAATACAAAATTTTATTTTAGATTAAAACACATATCACATAGCCAAAACTGATCAAATGAGATCTAATTGTCTTCAACCTTTTGAAAAACTATCCTTAATTTATTTTTGATGTGTAGGAGTTTACCAAAAGTCAATATGACACCCAATATGGTTAGTATGACTCGAAGTACATGTTTTCAATACAAAAGTGTCATTTTAGTTCAAAACATACATCAAATATTCAAAACTGCCCAAATAATATCATATTGTTTTCAAAATTTAGAAAAACAATCGAAAATTCATTTGTGATGTGTAAGAATCAACTGCATGTCAATTTGATTCTTGATGTGGTTGGTATGTCTCAAAGTGTTTGTTTTCAATAAAGAAGTGTCATTTTAGTTTAATACATGTGTCACGTCACCAAAACCAAGAAAATGATCTTGTATTGTTTTAAAACTTTAGGAAAATGAACCATAATTGTTTTTCATTTTTAGGAATTGACTTCACTCCAATTTGAAACATGATGTTGTTGGTTTCACTAAAATTATGTGTTTTCAATATAAAAGTGTAATTTTAGGTTAAAACATACTTCAAATAGACAAAACTGAGTAAACAATCTTTTATTGTTTTCAAACATTAGTAAAAAAGTCCATAATTAATTTTTGATGTGTGAAAATTGACCACACATAAATCTGACACACGATCTGATCGATATAACTCGAAGTGTGTGTTTTCAATATAAAGGTTTCATTGTAGTTTAAAATTCATATCACTATCAAAAACTTGGAAAATTATCTCTGATTATTTCAATACTTTATAAAAATGATCAAAAATTCATTTGTGACATATATAAATCAACCGCATGACAATATGACACCTGATGAGGTTAATATGACTTTAAGTGTGTGTTTTCAATAAAGAAGTGTCATTTTAGTTTAAAATGCATGTCATTTCACCAAAACTGAGAAAATAATATCATATTGTTTTCAAAATTTTGGAAAATGTTCCATAATTCATTTGTCTTGTGTATGAATTAATGCATTCCAATCTGATAGACGATGTGGTCGGTATAACTCAAAGTATGTGTTTTCAATATAAAAGTGAAATTTTAGTTTAAGACACACATCAAATATCCTAAACCAAGAAAATGATATTATATTATTTTAAAATTTTGGTATAATGGTTTATAATTCATTTTTGACATGTATAAATTGGCCACACGTCAATTTGACACACGATGTGACCGATATGACTCAAAGTGTGTGTTTTCAATATAAATGTGTAATTTTATTTTAAAATGCACATCACTATCCAAAACTGAGAAAAAGATCTTAAATTGTTTTAAAACTTTATGAAAATATTCAATAATTCATTTTTAAAGTGTAGGAATTGACCGCACATCAATCTGACACCTAATGTGGTCGGTATGACTTTAAGTGCATGTTTTCGATAAAGAAGTGTAATTTTACTTTAAAACACACATCACATATCCAGAACTAATAAAAAGATCTTATATTGTATTTAAAAATTATAAAAATGATTTATAATTCATTTGTAACATGTAGGAATTGACCACGCATCAATCTGATGCACGATGTAGTTGGTATGACTTGAAGAACGTGTTTTCACCATAAAAGTGTCATTTTAGTTTAAAACACACATCAAATTGCCAAAATTGAGAAAATAAGCTCATATTTTATTTCAAAATTTAGAAAAATGATCCATAATTCATTTGTGACATGTAATAATTGACCACACATCAATCTAACACATGATGTGACTAATATGACTCAAAGTGTGTGTTTTTAATATAAAGTTGTCATCTTAGTTTAAAATGAACATCACTATCCAAAATGAGAAAATGACCTCGAATTGTTTTCAAACTTTATAAAAATTATAAATTATTCATTTTTGTATGTAGAAATTGACCACACATCAATCTGACACATGATGTGGTTTCTATGACATGAAGTGAATGTTTTCAATATATAAGTGTCATTTTAGTTTTAAACGTGAATCACATAGGTAAAAATGAGCATAAAAGATTGGATTGTTTTTAAACTTTAGGAAAATGATCTATAATTCATTTTTCACATTTATGAATTTACTTCACACCAATCAGACACTTGATGTGGTCGGTATAACTCAAAGTATGTGTTTCTAATATAAAAGTGTCATTTTAGTTCAAAACACAAATCAAATATCCAAAACTTATAAAAAAGGCTCGTATTATTTTCAAAATTTAGGAAAATGGTCTATAATTTATTTTTTACATGTAATAATAGACCTCACATCAATTTTACATGCGATGTGACCGATATGACTCAAAGTGTGTGTTTTCAATATAAAGGTGTCAATTCAGTTCAAAACACACATCACTAGTTAAAACTGAGAAAACAATATCGGATTGTTTTAAAACATTATAATACTATCCATAATTAAATTGTGACATATAGAAGTTGATCGCATGTCAATATAACACATGATATGGTTGGTATATCTCGAAGTGTGTGTTATTAATATATAAGTGTCTTTTTAGTTTAAAATGTTCATGACATAGGAAAAAAACATAATAAGATTAGATTGTTTTCTAGCCATTTTATCCACTATTAATTAATAAATTAATTTCTAATTTATATTTTATACTTATTTATTTATTTTTAATAGAGATAATTCTTGAAGACGAACAAGAAATGGTGTGACAGTTGAAGGCTTATTCTCAAAAAGAAATTTCTCTTGAATTGTCTCACATCTATAGTGAATTTTTTATTAGTAAATATGTGAGATAATTCAAGAGAAATCTCTTTTTAGAACAACTAGAAATGTTTTGATCTGTAATAATAAACTACAACTCAATATGATACACAGTGTGCTTGATATAACTCAAAGTATAAGTTTTTTTTTTAAAATTGACACTTTGTATTTAATTTATTACTTTGTATTATTACCAACATAAGAATTTTTTCTTATAAATTTTAATACTTTTTCTCAATTTGAGGTGGTTTTTTTGATAACTAATATCATGACCAGGGGTCGGGGCCAAAGAAAAAGGAACATTGATGTTTTTTAATGTCTGTGACAAATTATACTTACTCATGTAATTATAAAAAACAATGTTTAAATTTTCTATAATATAGTGTTTTTTATTGTTTTTTTTTTTGTAAATTTTATTTCAATTAAATTTTTTATTTTCTCTCCCTATATTTTCTCTTTAATCCCTATTTTTTCTACTTTTTTGTGATGTAGTTTTAATAGCACACTGCAAAATTATTCCCCTTTATTAGTGCTAGAAAAAGAGATTGTAAAGGTATTTTTTTATTAGCATAAAAAATACTAATAAAGGGACCTTTTATTATAGTTTCTTTAAGTTCTAATAAATAATCCCTTTATCAGTGTTAAATAAAAGCACTACTAAAGGCCTGGGTCTTTTAAGGGTGTTCAGATTGTCAGTGCTTTTTGTGTTGATAAAGCCCTATTATAACACTTTTAAAGGCCTTGTGTGTGGTGTTGAAGGGTGAACCTACATTGGAAAATGTGTCTTGAGAAGTCTTGGTGATGGGAGTCCATGAAGGGTGACTAGTATGGAAGGTGGGCAGTGAACACTCGCCCCACAGTTTGGGTGGAATATCGACCTAGGGGAGTATGGTCAACAAAGGAAAAAAATAATAAGAGGAAATATATATATATATAATATAAAGTGTGGGGATGATTGGAGAGAGAAACCTCCCATTATCCATATATATATCATAATATATTATCTTAATAATATTATTATTAATAATATCAATAATAAAAATAATATTCTTATTATTAAATATTAAGGATTGGGTTATTCTTCTTCATGTGTTGTTGGATTGATGGTCTATATTTACCATTATGATCTTAATATCATGTTAAATAATTCTAGGCCAATATGATATTTAAAATTATAAATCATGGAATGTTCCTTGTTTCACGACAGGTGACACCCTTCATGTGTGTTTAGTTGAAACACATACTTTTCACTAAGTGTCTAGTTCAAACAAATAAATTGAATATCTTGATTATTTTTTTCACATAGAACATGATGGTTCAATCCTTTCAGCTATCTAAGGCCATTTACATGATGAGATATGTGTATTTCATGATTAACTCTATTAGAATGATATCAAAGTTTAGGTTAGTCCCGGTAGTTCCCTATATGAAGTTGGGTATCCTAAAATGATCTATAAACTGATATATAGCATGGAGATAATTCTATCATTCCCATGGACCCTTAATATAATGTCAATACATGTGGTTTGGACTGGAGTATGTGATGTTTATCATATCTTCCCATTTTTATATCCCTAGATACTAGACTCTATTATAGATGGTTGATGACGAGAGTGGTTCTATGGAACATTCTCGATGGCCCCTTCCATTAGACCTGCAGTTGTGATGAAGTTGTGAGATAGATATATGGAGGTGGGTTTTGTGTTTTCCCTCGACTAGGTAATGTATGTGGGTGAGGAGGCACATTTTCTCTATTGAAATCATGAGTGGTGAAGTGATGGTTTATGTGATTGAATGTTGTAAATGTATTTTATTTTAGGGTCGGTAATCCCATCTCAGCCTATTGACGCCCCCTGGTAAGGCATGGGGCCTGACCATGGTGAGGTATTTGGATTGGTTACATGATAGTGGTGGTGACTGTAAATCATGGCTTGGGATCATATTCTTGGGGAACATGGTAAGTGGGGTAACATCCCCCCCCCCCCCGATATTCCACTCTTATGGAGCTGGTTTGAGTAGATTAGGAATAACCAAGTGGTTGGTTGATCACTTCCCCTTGATTTTCCTTGGGTATTGAGACTTCCTCGGGGCATATCATAATAGAGGAAGGGTGATTTCCCTCTTATAGAATGTAACATGGTGGGAGTCACCTATGTTTTTATGGGTTTGGTGGACCCTCAAATTTCATATCATTCTCGAGGGTATGGGTTCACTACTCCAATCATTTTATGTTATATACATCAAGAACGGTGTGTTCAGATGTTCCTTATGGTATAAGGAATTCTTGGAAGGACATTTTCACTAATAAATTTAGTTGTTCACCGTGCGTGACCAAGAAATGATAATGTGACTGTATAAGGAATGGATTGTGTTGTATTAGCCCCTTCATATTCTATGTTATTGATAATCATGGAGGTTTACTCCTGAGGCATGTGGTGTATATTCTAAGATATCATGGTCATAACATTAGGTAAATGATTCAAGACCAATAAGTGATATAATATTCTAAATTGTGGAATGTGCCCCACATCACATCACATAATAGCCTTTTGTGCATTGTAGTGAAACACATATTTATCACTGGGTGTCCCATTCCGAAAAATAAATTTCTCATCTTAAGTATTTTTTTCATGTATAATGCATAGTATAGTTTGTTTGGTTATCCAAGTCTGTTGACATGAGGATAAATGTGTGTTTGAGTTTAAATCCATTAACACTACCACAAATCATGCTTTATCCAGCACTGGATTTTATCAGTGCTAAACATAAAGTGCTAATAAATGGGTAACCTTTATCAATGCTGGCTAAAAGCACTGATAAAGATAATTTTTATCAATGAAAAAAAAGCACTGATAAAAGTACACCCTTTATCAGCACATTTTTTAGCACTCATAAAGGTGGTTCTTTATCAGTGCTTTTCTTAGTGGTGATAAAAAAACATAATAAAAAATATTATTAATATATATATAATTATCATATTTATATTCAAAAATCAATGATTATTTATATAAATTAACTATAAAATGTATGTATATAATTAATATGAATATGATATATTAATAAATATTTTAATAATTCAAATAGTTATATAAATATAAATGATGTATTGTTAATATGTGATATTTGAACTTATATATTTATATCAATGTCTATGTGCATATTTGTGTATTCATTATGTTGTGTGTGTGTGTGTTGTATGTGAGTATATATAGATGTTGTACATGTCTAGATGTATATATGCGTATGTATATGTGCACATGTACGTGGGAAGTATACATATATGTGTATATATATATATATAACATGTGTACATGTGTATGAATGGCGTGTACTTATTTCATATTTGATGGATATTTATTTCATTTTTGATATATTATTTTTGGAATTTATTCATTTTTTATACATATTTATATTTTACTAAGTATTATTTTTTATATATTTTAATTTATATGATTAGTATTTATTCAATTTTATTTATTACATTTTAATATTTTTAAAATTATTGAAATATATATAATTAAATACATTTTTTAATATTTACTTAATTTTTGTACGTGTTTACAAATCAAGTAGTTAATCTTATCTGAATTTATTTTTCAAAATAGTTTTTTCTATTAAATTATATTTATTTTTTTAATATTAGTTTCATTTAATATTATTTATTAATTTTTAATATTTATTTATTTTTATATTTTTTGGAATTTAATAATTTTGTAATATTTATTTATACATATATTTATTTACTATACATGTAATATTTTCAATATGTTTGTAATTTATATTAATAATATTTATTTGTTTTTTTATTAAGTTTTAACATTTAAAATATGTTTGAAATTTATAGAATTAATCTATTTAAATGAATTTTTTAATAATTTTTTAATTTTAATAGTTAACTATAAAATTAAAAATATATATAATGTTTTAAAAAAAGTATTTATAAAATTATAAATAAATATATATATATATATATATATATAATTATAAAATTAGAATAAATATATTAAAATAATAAATATATTTATTATATTTATAATTATATAAATATATTTATTTATAATTATAATTATAAATAATTAATTAAAAATAGATCTAGGATAGGGCATAAAGGCCTTATCCCATTTATTAAATTAAAAAGATACAAAGAGGAGAGGAGGGTCAGACTTGGAAAAACATACCACAACCACAAAAGACCCAAAGAGGCATTAAAAGTCAAATTCAATAGCATGGGATAAGGAAGGACCCTACCTACCCCAACCACAGGGGGCACTTCCATGTAGATTCAATCCACACTTCCAAGTCTTTACTCTCTATCATGGCTCATGGCCTTCATCTGAAGACGATTTAGTGGAGACCGCTACACCCATATCACTAGAGACCACCCCATGAAGATTCCTCTGCATCTGATGACCAATCCCAATTCTCATAGTGCTTATGGAAGCCCCCTCCATGTTCACTACCTACAAGGTCACCTCCTTGGCCAAGTTAAGCACTCTGAAAGGATTGGAAGTGATGACCAGAACCTTTCTCAGACATTCATTTTTAAAATCTAGAACACTTTCTACTACAACTCCTTATACCTCATCCCAATAATTACAATCCAACTAGGATTCAAGTAGAAATTCATAAACACAATCCAGGGAATCCCTTCCTTTCTAACTATCATGTTTCAAAGGAGCATCCTTATTTGCATCATTATCTAGAAAAATAAAAGATTGTCCATGAGATAGTTCATGACTAGGCACTGGGGTCATCAGTATGGTATCAGGACCACAGTCATGGGAAGATCATCTACATCACTATCGATCCTATGAGTCTCTGCACTACTTTTGTAAAATATCCAAACAAGAATAGTTAGTATCGGATACCTCCTTAATATTAACAGTAGCAAGAATATTTTTTCCTTTGGAGTGATCCAACATGAAATGTAAAAAAATATTATTAACATTAGGGGAAGAGTATAGCATCCCGCCTTTTTATCACATAAAGTTTCATTACATTTTACAAAACTGAGGATCTTTAAGGTTTAGTGTCTTGGAAACCAGGAACCTAAAACATGAAAACACAAAAACATTCTTCTTAAACACTTGAAGGGATTCTCCTCATGTTCATCCTAGGTTCATTACTGCATCTCATAACCTGGGGACATACATCAAAAGAAAGGGTGAACAGAAGGCCCAGTAAGGGAAACAAGAGAAACATTTTACATGTGAACTTGAGATACTTTAATAAGGACATGAAAAGAACTTTAAGGCATGAGAAAGGAATCATGAGATAAATCATAATAAAAATAACATTTTTCATAACTTGGAGATGTGGCTACAACATTTAATATTGACAATCTTTTCGTTTCACCAAGGTCCATCCCCAAGGTGTCGTTAAAATTACCAAGGTTATTCACCAAGGCGTCGTTAAAAATGGTCATCTCTAGAGATTAAGTCTTTACCCAATGCATTGGAGCGCTATCAGGGCACACCCTTAAATTTTCCTTTATTATCATGTGATCCACATATATCATCATCAAACATTTCATAAATAACCCATATAGCATAAAATAAATGGGTTTCATTTCATAATCACAACGTTTTAAAAACTGCTTTAAAGACATGATCTTTACGTCACTTTAAAACCCACAGAAAAGGAAGGTGGGTCTCATGTATGTAAATCCCAGAATTTAAAATAGAACATTTTGGTATATATGTGAATACCCCTTTAGAAGAAATAGCTTTGAGTATTCACTTAATAATATAAAATAACTTTAGAAAAGGATAGAGACATTTTGAGACGGAAATTATGCAGCATAACGGCTATGTTACGAGGTTTTAGAAGACATTAAAAAGAGAGGGAAAATGGGTCAAACATTCATAAATGACCCATAAAACAGTATATGGACAGAATAAGAAGGATACATGATCATGGTAATGAAATTTCAAGGACATACCATTTGAAATGAAAAACATGGAAGGAAGACAAAAATTAGATTTCTCTTATGAAAGTTCGGCAGCCTAACGGTGTTACTTAAACTTCAACAAAAATGATTTGAAAAGATCAAATAGGGTCTCTCATCATGTGAAAATAAGAGTTCAGTATGATAGATATAGAGATAATGCCCCAACATAATTAAAAAGGAACTTGAAAGAATTGACATGAAAGTAGAACTTCAAAACGAGAAGGGTGAAGAACCACTTAAAACTTCGGCAGCCTAACAGCGCCACTTAAAACTTAAAAATACTGAATTGAAGAGATCAAATGGGGTCTCTCATCATATGATCATAAAATATCAGTATGATAAATTTTTAGATCATACCCCAACATAATAAAAAGGAACTTGAAATACTTTACATGAAAATAGATCTTGAAAAATGAGAAGGGAGAAAGAATCTGTTACAAAAATTTCGGCAGCCTAACGGCGCCACTTAAAACTTCATAAAAAGAAATAATGAGAGTAAGAGGGGATATCTCATTATATTAACATAAAAAGGGCAGTAAGAGGAGTATAAAAGAACATCCTCCAACATAAGAACATGGAGCATAAAAGGAATGACATAAAAGAGATTACTTGAAATGAAAGAGAGAGGTCAGATCCCTTACCTTAAAATGTAACTCTTAAACTCAAAGGTTGGGACCTTGAGGGCTTGGGGGCACCTTGGGAAGTAATGAGACCATAAATTAGTTGTAGGAGAGTGGGGAGTCGAAATGGATGAGAGGATGGCTTGGTATTTATAGGGAAAGTGAGGGGACAAGGCATTAATGGCCAAGGGACACCTCATTAATGGTTTTGGCAAAACCATGGGCTTTCCCATGGTATTTTCCCATGGTATTGGCCACTTGGGACACCTCATACCTTATATTACTATTCATAATTCGACCATATTTAATATATACTTAATACATCATTTAATGATGTCATTAAACACCTGTAACTTAAAAACTGTATTTTCCCTATTCATCAAAAATTCAACTTTCTCAGAATAATCCCAAAATTTCACCTTAACCAAATATCAATTCTCTGATTTCAAAAATGAAATCCATTTTATAAAAATAATTTTCTAAATATTTTTATTTAAATTTTTAATTAAAAACACTATTCATCGAAAATTTATTTTTTTCAGAAAAATCCCCAAAAATTACCTTAACATAATATCGATGCTCTGAGTTCAAAAATGAAGTCCATTTTATAAAAATAATTTTCTAAATATTTTTAATTAAAATTTTAATTAAAAAACACTATTCATATGAAAAAACTAATACTTGAATAATAATTTATGAAACCGTTATTTAACCATTTTATTGAATCACATTACTTAATCAAAGTGACTAGATTATTTTAATACTTTCTTTAAGTGAGATTACTAATCCATTTGGACACATTATTAATCCTAATCATAAAATCACTATTCATAATTTACTATTCATCAAAAATCAAGTTGATCTTATTAGACTCTAAATTTCGTACTGAACATAATTGTAGAAGACCATTTTTTGAAAATCATTACACATTTTTAATTATTTAGGGTTTACATAAACATATTCAAAATATCCTTTTTCTAAAATTCATCAAAAATATGCATACTATATTTATCTGGTCATTTGAAAATTCATAAAAGAAATCGAAATTTTTATTTAAAACAAAGGATTACACAAGACAGTTACGGTCTCCTTACATAGCCCCTTATCACACCAGCATAGGACCTAAGTGTAAGGTGTGCTAAGGTGAGAGAATCCGAGGGAGGCTCGGCCAACATCGCATGAGTAGTAATTTCTATCAGTTTGAACTTCTCGCGAAGGCGATCCTGTTCTAGCTTTATACGATGAAGTTCAGCTTGGGTTTGGTCCAGAGCAAATCCCAGTGGTGTTACCTCCTTCCCAAATTCTGTTAGATGGGCTTCGATCGGTCCAAGACTACTGGTTGAGGCCATCGAATCTTCTTTCTATATTAATTAACCAAGATTGCTTGTATTTAGAGACAATAGTCAAAATGTTTAGTTTCCAGCGGTCATATTGACCAATGGTCAAATAACAGTCAAGACCCAATAGTCTCATTTTAATTATACTCATGTTATCAAATGAAACATTTTTGTTGAGTATAAAAATAAAATAAAATAACACATAATATTAGGAAACAATATTTATTTAAAATTTCGGGTCGTTACAAAGAGACACCTTCTAAATTCATTTTTCTCATGTCATATGAGCCAGCCAATAAGGGTTTATCTAGTCTCATAAATCAGATAAATGGATCAAAATCCTTGGACAACTCCTTATCTAGGGTTGTGTTAGCCAATTCCTTGATTTGAATGGTATCCCTAGGATTTGAACGCCAAGGCTCATCAGTGTCACTTTTCTTCTTTACTTTATAGCCTCCAGAAGTAATCAATTTCTCTTAAAGAAGCTGTTAATCAGAAATCTCCTATTAAACTACTTCATTAGATGATTTATCCTCAACAGCCATCCCCTCTTCCATAACCGCAGCCCATGACTTGATAGCTTGTTTCCCATTTTTTCACACCAGATGGGGCAGGATGCCTATAATTTCTTGAAACATACAGAGCATCAGACAACTCCCTATTATAAAGATATTTGTACATGTTCATAGACCCTTCCCCAATAAGAGCATCATCAAAATAAATTTTAGTAGTATCATCCCTAAATCCATTCAGACGGGTCGACCGCGTTCCCATATTATGCTCAGGATCACAACTAAGGCCCAGCCCCATCGAGCACACCTATTTGGGAACTCCTTTATCCTAGATCTCAATACAACCATGATTTTTGGATCTCGAGAGATTAATATTTATAAAGAATTATTTTTTCTCATTCCCTAAAGAAGAATAAAAACAATTTATAAAAAACCTCTTGTAATTCATAATATCATTTCCTAAGACCTTAAAATCCTTAAAAAGTTGAGGAATTTTTTCATAGTCAATTATCAGGTCAAACTCTTCATCATTAGTTGAAATAAAAACTTTATTGACTAAAGTGGAATAAAGGTCAATTTCCACTAAAAAATGAGCATAGTGACCGAATTTGGAAAACTTGGTTTCACTTTCCAGTTTTATCAAAATATCAGTGGCCATTGAAATGTCATATAAGGTCCTAGGGTGAAAAAGTACCCAATTTAATCTGTAAGCCTTGACCCACGACTAAAAAGAGGTTTTATTCACCTCTAAATGATTGAAATTATGATCCCAATCCATGATGTACAAAGAACCTAGATTGAGATAAATTTTCCCAAAACCCCAATCCCTCATTTTTAGATCCTCGGAAGGGAAGAGTATGTGAAAAAAAATGGACCCAATGATATGCACTTCCAATTTGTAAAACCCAAATATCCAAATGTCTCATAACCAAGTCACCAATTTTCCATGGTTTTGAGCCCCTTTAAAAAATACATGCAATAATAGAACTCTTATAAATTTCAAGGACTTCTAAGAAATAATCTAAGTTAGCTTATACATGATCCAAATTTCCCTTCTGATGAAGACCACCAGTGACAAACCGTTTGAAGAGAGAGAAATACTGACTAAGGAAATTTTTAGCAGTCGAAGTGGCTGCAAAAATCCCATCATGAACTTCTTTCTAACTTTCCAATCCATCACCAGCCACCTTGTGGGAATCAAATCTTCATTGGGTGAGGAAATATTTATCTATATAGTAATGAGAAAAAGATTCCATCAGTAAGAATCCCTAATCATCATCGAGGTCTAATGAGAGAAGCTTTTGAGGACCCTTCATCCCCCCATAAATAAATAAATATATATTTAAATAATTATAAAATTATAATAAATATATTTATGTAATAATTTTTTTAACAAGTTAAGGATCAAGGGACTATTTTTTAAAATAAAAAGTAATAGGAGAACAAAGGAATATGGGGGGAGGAAAATTAAGGCAACCACACTGGGCACAAGGCTTACAAGATCAACAAGGTAAGACAAGTCACAAAATCCTTCACCAAGGCACAAAAAAGTAGATGGAAATCCCAAGTAGAAACCCAAAAGCACCAATACCATATCTTGAAAAGGACACCCAAAAAATATTCACCAAAGATCCAAACTAGAAGTCTCTAGTTAGAGAATATTATTTAGAATGTGAACAAGTTCCAAAATTATTTATAGAGCATCGACTTCCCTGACCATAGGGACATTGACCTCACCTTTAATTTTTAGAAAACTTCCATAGTTTTTCTTGATCATCCAATTCACCTTCCATAAATCCATCATTATTGTTAGAGTTCACAGCCAATATATTAGTTACACTATCATAAAAATATTTTTTAGAGTTTATTAGTTGAACAAGATCAATAAAAGTTTCCATTGGATCAAGAATATCAAAATAGTTTCGGTTGGAGACCTGACTCTTCACACTGGGATGAGCAAGGTTAATTATTTATTTTAAAGAGATATTGGTTAAGGATGAGGTTGAACCTGGGGTATTATAATTCACACCCTTGGGATTTTATGATCTTTGGTCAATTGATTTTGAAGATCTATCACATGATGAAAAATATAAATAATTAATATGATGAGGATGAGAAGCTATTAGAATGTCCGAAGGATCTATACACCCAACCTAGTTAGCATTTCTAGGAAAGAATGTAGCAAGTCCTTTATTAGAATTTTTATCTTGCTTCTTAGAAGGATGAATGATCCCTATAGCTATATCCTTCAAAATGTTATCCCATATGGTTTAGATTTTTGTAATTCATTTTGAAATAGATTATCTTCTTTTATTTTCTTGTTTGAACCCATATCACCTTTGTTAGTGCCATCAATGGAATCCACCATCTTGCTATCTAAATTAGAGATTTTGGAGAATCTTTTTTAATGACAGTAGCATTACTGAGGGGAGCCATTGTATAATTATCTAAGGGTGATTCTTGATTGAACATGGTGTGGGGAGATCCCTTAATTGATTTTCCTTTCTTAGGAAAATTGTTAACAATTTTGATATTCCCTTTACTTTTTGAATTCAATTTATGCTCCTTCCAGAATTCATGGTCATCCACCTTCGGTGCATCCAAATAATGATCAATCTTATCATCCTCTTAAGAATATTTGGTAGGATCTCCTTTAGGTCCCATAATAAGAATGTCCCTAAAAGTAAAACCTATAAAAGATGGATGATCTCCCTCCAAAAAATCATCCCATGACTCTAAGCCTCTTCCTAGAGGACCAGGATTATAAGGATCCATCATATCCTGTTTTAAAATTGAATATCCAGTTTTAATATCTTCATCATCGGTTTATATCTTTCCAATATTCCTATGAGAGGATCCATCATGAGACAATATTCTCTTTGGATATATTTCTTGAGTTTTTTCGAGATCCAGAGGAGCTCCTACAACTATAATTAGAGTAGTAGCCTCTGCCATTATAGGGGATTTCTCCCGACTCGACCTTTGGTCATGGACTAGCTTCCCAACATCAGCATCCACTAGGGGTATTTGATCACTATGAATAGAATTACCCACCTAATAACCATATTTTTTATTAACATGAATCTAATCTATAGAATTTTTGGCTTGATTATTCCTCCTATATATATTTTCATCATTCCCCTTTAAGGAAAAAAATTAGAAGTATATATCCCTTCTATAATCTGCCTATATATTTCCTATATTTTGGAGAAAAACATAGAAACAAGGACACTTTTCATGCTTTATTTGAAGATAAAAAACATCATCATCAGTAGAAAATACTAACTTATCAACTAGGGTGACACTAATGTCAACTTCAATAAGTATTCTTACATGGTAACCAAAGTGAGCAACATCGATGGCTCTTTCCATTTTAATGGGTATTCTGATAGAAGATTCTATATCAAATAAAATAAAAGGGTTCCATAAAATCCAATTCAGTCAAATTATTCCAATCCATTTTTGTGATTGAGATTTCTTGAGGTTAAAAGGATGAAAGTGTAGATCCCAATCCTGGATGGAAAGCATTCTAGGTTTTAGGAAAATGGAAGCATATCCCCATGGACTCCATTTTAATTCATCAAAAAAACAATATATAGAAGTATACCTTGCTAAGTAGGATACACATCCAGTCTGATAATCCTCAATTATTTTTAAGAAGTCCCACAAGGTTTTCAGTGCTCCATGATTTCCCACTAACTAGTAGAATTAGATGCACCATAATGGAAAATTTATAAATCTGAAGCCTATCTTTGATTACATCTTGATTCACCAACACATGAGTTATGGATACTCTACAAGACAACCTCTCTGGAAGAGAGTATTTGAGTGAATAAATTTTTTTCCTATTAACATCTTTAAAATTAACAAATCAACACTATTGGAAAATGGCCACCCATAGTTTTCCCAAAACTGTGGGTATAGGGATAGTATGGGAACCTATACCCTTGGTTTTGGAAAACTGTGGGTATAATTTTTTTTTCAAGACCTATACCCATGGTTTTTAAAGACCATGGTTATATGGTTTTTTTTAGACATATAGCCATAGTTATACAAAAACTGTGGGTATAGGGTTTTTTTAATACCTATACCCACGGTTTTCCAAAACTGTGGGTATAGCTTTTATGTGTTATGGCGGAAAAAAAAATTCTGCAGGACAAAAGAAATCATGGGAACACCTATTCCCATGGTTTTCCACCTATACCCATGTTTTAGATAAATATATATAATCAAATATATATTTATGTAATAATAAGCGAAGACGGGGTAGTGGTTAGGCACCAAAACTATAAACAAGTGGTCCAGGGATCCAAACTCATGGATGGTTAATTTTTAAAAGCTATACCCACAGTTTTAAAACCATGAGTATATGGTTAATGACATGGTGGAATTCACCTATAACCATGGATTTGAAACTATAGGTATAGGTATTTCAAACCAGGATATAGGGCAGGGCTATACCAATGCCTCAATTTCCCACAGTTCCTTGAAACCATGGGCATAGCCTATACCCACGGTTTGAAACCGTGGGTATATGGTAAATTTCCAGTAGTTCCATTACACGCTGACAATAATCCATCCTCTATATTCTTCTAGATCCTCACCCAATCAATAGATCGAATCCAATATCATGCAAAAAATCCATCAAGCGTAAGAAACAGTAGTCACCATGAGAATCGCCCAATAAAGCTCTCCAAGTCTTGAAAATCTTTCCATATTTAAATAATAAACATATTTATTATATTTATAATTATATGAAAATGTTTTTTCATCAGCATGTGATGGCGACTTAGTTAATGGACCTCTGGACCTGATTTTGTCTTTTGTTATGGTTTTGTGCTAATGGACTCTTGATCCATTGTCTTCTAGGATATGTGCTTCTGACTTGTAATGAGATTTAGTTTTGTAATGGGCTTGAATCCACTGGGATTTTGGGACACTAAATCTTAAGGTTACGTGTCTCTGGCTATGGGATTGTAATGGGTTCTCCCTTAACTCAGTTCAAAAGGGGTCCTATTTTCTTTTTCTTTTTTTAAATAAAGGGGCTTGCCCCAAGCTTTTTGGTAAATATATATATATAATTATATAAATATATATAATTATAAATATATATAAATATATATTTGAGTAATTATAAAATTATAATAAATATATTTAAATAATAAATATATCTATTATATTTATAATTATACATGTTTATATATTAATATATATATATATATTAATTTATATATATATATATATATAATTATATAAATATATATAATCATATGAATATATTTATAATTATATACAAATATTTATAAATATATTTATTTATAATTATAATTATAAATATATATATATATATATATGTATGTATGTATATTTAAATAATTATAAAATTATAATAACTATATTTAAATAATAAATGTATTTTTTTATAATTATATAATTATATATAATTATATAAATATATATACGAGAAATGACGCGAACCATAGATTAAAATCCATGCTCTCAAAAAAATTATTTAAAAAGTTAGTACACAAGCAAAGAAAGTGGGGGTGGAAATAATAAAAAGTGACACCAACATCACCACCAAAAATAAAGGATCAATCAATAGTCACCATATTTTATGTCTATCACCCCTTCCTCAGGAGTCACCCCGACCTATCGGGTGTCTACCTCTCTTCCACTACTTTGGATCCTACCAAGTGTCATTGTGATCATCCTTTCCTGATGATTCATCTTCCTTATCATGAGGATAAATGCCTCTAGTGAAATCATTTTTCAAAACAGCGCCATCTTGATTTGAGTCATTATCCTTTAGATCAGAAATGCTCTTTTTCTTAACATTGTCAATGTCTAAGTATTGTGATTCAACTTGAAAAGGTCCATGAATGGTTCCAAATTCCTCATAGGAAACTTCTCTTATATTAGATCTATTTAAAATTTTATGAAAACTAAATTTATTAAAACTGGTACCAGAATCTAGTAGGGCAGTGGAACCCTCCTCAGTTGTTTCCTTCTCTAGGATAGCATTGCTTGATACCACACTAGTGTCAGTACATCCAAGAATATCTCTATCCTGCAATGAGGAAGCATCCACCGGTGGGTCCTTCTTAGAAGCCTCAGTATGCTTGTCCTTTTGAACAACTCCTCCTAAAATCTAGGTTTCCACTCTATGGTTCCTAAAACATTCCTCAAGGAATGAGTCACTAAAACTGGATCTATACAGATTTTCAAGAAAAATGAATAGATTTTTCCCAACTGGGAGTGGTTTAACCTACCTCAAACTTTTCCTTGTATAAGTTTCAAGAATATCCTGGGTATGGATGTCCCCTATTGGTGATATCTCTTCCTTTTGGATGTTACCCTTTCCCTGAGCCTTTGTAACAACCTGTGTTATGTTTCCAACATAAGAATGTAAGACAGAGGCATCAGTCACAACCTTCTTTGAAGATCTACCACCCATTTGTTTTGAGACAACATCAAGTATTATGTGGCTCTCTACTAGTGAATAAGGTATGAAATACCTATCATGACCATGTATATTTCTTTAATCTAGGTTCATTACAGCTGTTGAAGTGGTTGGGTCCAGTTCCTCATCAAATCATTTCACTTCATGAGTAGGACCTTCACTACAAAACATTGAACTATTTGTGATGGGTTATTTGCGATGGGGTCCTATCATTAAAAACAACATCGCAAATAGTATTTTTTGTGACGACCTTTTGCAAATAATCTAATCCATTTTTTTTAGAAGTTATTTGTGATGGGAGGGTCCTCCCATCGCAAATAACCTAAAAAATAAAAAAATAGAAAATAAAAAAAATACAAATAAAAAATAAAAAAATACAAATAAAAAAAATACAAAAATACAAAAAATTGAAAATAATAAAAATATATTCAAAAAAATATATAATATGCACTATATAGAATTGTAAATATATGAATTATTAAAAATATTACAAAATATATGTACATTCAAATGTTTATCAAAAAATACATAAATCACTGGGGGTCATATGACAACCTTGCTTTTTTTTACACACTTAAACATGATTTATTACATAAACTTCACTTGATACAACATAGAAGATTGATAGGTCTAGTGTCTTTGGGGCTTAGGATCATTACATGACATCTTAAAACATGAAATACAACATCTTTATTGAAAACTTCCTTTACATGACCACTACATTCCCTCGTACTAAGCATTGTATGGGATAACTTGAAGACATGCATAAGAAAAGGGTGAGCTATAAAGCCCAGTAAGGGAATAAACATGGAATAACATGAGGAATACAATACATGTTAGACAATAGGCATATCAATAGATCACAAGATAAGCATAAACATAAAGGCATGATAAAGCATGATAATCATAACATGGAAATGTGGCAACAACACTTAACATGGAATTAGCATGAGCCAAGGCTCATTGCACATGGAGCATGAGTAAACCCTCATTGAACATGAAGAATGAGTAAAATCTCATTTCAATTTAATTAGCATGAGTCAACACCCATTACACATGATGTATCATGATACTATACTTTACCCAATGCATTGGAGCGCTATCAGGGCGCACCCTTCTTAAACATTTCATTTCATGCAGAAGTGTGTCACATGGATCATATAACATGGATTCATAAAACATCATCATTTATTCCATGATAAAGGAATGTGGAATTCATACATGAAAATTTACAATCAATAAGTAAATGTGCATAAAGGTTAATACCCTTGATAGATAAACGGGCATGGTATTCACTACACAATGACATTGTCTTGGAAAATCGGTGCAATTTTGGCAGCGTAACGGCGTAACGTAAGAATTAATAAAAATGGTTGATGAAAGAGAAAGGGGTTTCTGATAATATGTACATGAAATGGACAGTAAGGGAGTCATATAGATACATGTCCCAACAATGGTAATGGAATTTATATTCATGATACAAAATAATTGCTTGAATGTAAGTGAGGAGAGATAAATTCCTTTCGGAATTTCGGCATAGTAACAGGTGTACATGGGAGGAATTTATTGAGAGAGAAAGGGGTCTCTCATAATTCAAAAATAAATAGGGAATTATGGGGGAGGTTTGAAACCATACCCTAACATTTATAATTGAAATTAAAAGGGCATAACAACATTAAGAAAATTGGACAAAAATGAGAAAGGAAGAAAAACCCTTACTTGGAAGTGTGCTTCCAAAGGCTTGAGAGAGGCTTGATAGAGGCTTATTGGGAGCTTGGGGAACCTTGGGAGGATTCTAGAGAGAGTAGGTCATAGGTTGTACGAACTCCAAAGTCTTTGAGTGAGTATAAAGTGGTATCTTGGGTGGTTTTATATAGGAAAGGTGAGGAAATTCTTTATTATTTAGGTTTGGGACACCTCACATTAAACTAATCCAAACCACAAACCATACCATGGTTTTTACCCATGGGTTTTGTAAAAGGGAAGTGGAAAAAAATATTTTATAAGGCCAAAGTCATAAATTCTTAAAATAATGGGGTTTTTTATGTGGAGGTGAGTCACACTCCCAAGGAAAACAATTTAAAAAAAGATGTTTAATAAGTCTTGAAGGGTCCATTAATGCTTTTTAAAATAATTAAAACAAACCCAAAATCACATTATTTTAATGTTAAAACATATATTGGCCGAACATAAAGCTTATATTATTTTATTACATCACTATTGGGTCATTATGATGTCATAAAACACATTATATATTTAAACGGTATTTAATTTTTACCCAAACAATTGATTGTCTCAGAAAATTATGAAAAATTCACCATTGGATAATTTTAACATCCTCATTCCAGAAATAATATTTATTTTGTCTAAATAATTTTATAAATATGTTAATTTTCACTTTTAAAATAAAAACTGACATTTATCGAAAATTCACGGGTTTTGACAAAAATGGCTTTCCAACCTTAATAAAAATTACGATTGCATTCATAAAATTATACGATCATTTATATTTAATAAAAATTAGTTTAATAATAATAATAATTTATTAAAATATTATTTAATACAAAAATCCATTAATTCATCAAAATAGATTTCTTAGTTGAATATTAACTAAAAACACTATTTGTGCTTTAAAAACAATTTACAAGGTAACAATAATAAAATGAAAGTATATTCATTGTTATATACAAAAATAATGTACATAACCATAGTGCTAAGTTATTGTTACATAAACCCTTATAACACCCGCATAATACTGAAGAGTAAGGTGTGCGATGGTGACATATTTTTGGGGTGACTCGGATAACATTGCTCGGGTGTTAATCTCTATAAACTTCCATTTCTCTCATAGGCGATCTTGCTCAAGATTAACATATTCAATCTTGGCTTGGTCTTGGTTAAGAGAGAATCCCAAATATGCAACCTCCTTTCTGAGCTTTGAAAAATGGGCTTCGTATGGGGCACGTCTACTGGATGAGGCCATCGCTTCCTCTGTCTGAGTAAATTTGATTTTTTAAAACCCTATATTTATACTAATCATGTGATCACTGTTCAATGGATATATTAGCAACGGTCACAATTATTAACAGTATTTTAAAATCAAAAAACATAAAACCAAATAATTTGACTTTTTATATAAAAATTTTACATAAAGAGACATTTAATTAGATCAAGAGGGATTTCCATTAATGAAAGTTTGGGTCATTACGGGTCATCTGCAAGAGGTGGTAGAGGGAACTCCATTCATAATCCCTAAGTAGGATGTAGCATATACTCCATTGTCTTCTCGTGTTGTTGTTGCTACCATCGATGCATATCCTCCTACTACTGTTATCGACGGAGCTCCTCTTGCTCCCTATGCATGGTCTCTATAAGCTCACCCTAAGCTCACAGCTAATCCTCATACTATTCATTAGATGATGATGAATCTCCATGATCTCCCCTTGATCTGGATGCTGACATCGCAACAGTACCATAATAACTCTCAGACGTCAATCGGGAGTCTATACCAACAACTCATTCTTTCTCAAAGGCATATTGAGTCGCCTTCATCCATGTTGTGTCATCAAATTCTATTGTACTAGTGGTCTAATACTCGGTCTCGGCCTAACTATCATCATGTTTCTGAGAATTCATGGTCTCATATGACTCCTTCAATTTCAATTTAAAATTAAAATATTTAAAAAAAATTATCTTCATTTAATTTTAAAAGTGAAAAAATTGTACTTACAACAATATGCCACTGGTGACCACCTAAAATATCTCTAATGATAGGATAATTATACATCCTATTATAAACATCAAACTCTGTAATATCAGTACGTTCGACTGCCTATATGATTATAAAATAAATATTTCGCATTTAAAGTTATATAAATTATAAAAAAGTACTTACCATATGTCGTCGATGCAACTAAATGTATGACTACCAGCTAAATATGTTACCTCCTACCTCCCCTAATTTTGTAAACCTAATGATTCTCTCCTCTGAAAATTATCTTCCATGAAATATAAACATAATTCATCCAAAACCTGAGAAGAGATGTACTCTGGTAGGTGGGCATAGCAAGAATGATCAAACTCTATGACTCTCGCTTTCTGTATGGCCATCCTTTTCAGATTGTGAAAAAACTACTAGAAATGATCATGCATACATACATTCTATGACTCCTAGATAGAGGTCCATGCACTATCATTGACGGGATTCCAAAAACCCTACAAATAATTAATAATATCAAGTTACTAATTAAATAAATTTCAATGTAACTATTATTTCTTTATGTACCATCCAATGATCAAACATGCAGTGTTGAACATCAATGGTAATCTAATCCCATGTCACCCATGCTACATAAAAATTATTATGCAATATATGAATCCTCTTTCCAATATCTATATGCAAAACACTATAAAAAAACAGAACAAATAATCAAACAAATATTATATAAATAGATAAATTAATATTAATGAAAACTAACAAAAATACATAACTAAAAATGCCTCTACATGAATGGATCAAACTCAAGACATGGGCATCACTCAATTATAGGGACAATAATCATCAATCTCATAAGACCAAAACCCCTACGAGTCATCATTGTGTCACCAGCAGTCTGAGGGTCAGATGATGTAGCATCAGGCTCATCACCAGGTAGTTCAGCCTCCTCCAACTCACAAAATATATCAGAAAAATAGTCATCAGCAATCTGAAACATGAAATTATTGTACATTCATGATTTTGGATCGTGTTTAATCCATCTAGATAACATTCCATATGTCGTGAAGCCACTAATTATCCCTATAAATGTAGATTTAATTTTGAAATTTTTTTCACAACAACATCATATGTACTGATGTCATTACTTCATAATAAATTTAACTCATCAATCAATGGATTCAAATAAACATCGATATTCTTTTTTGGATGTCCTGGAATTAATAAAGTCAAAAATATATATGGCTCATTCATCAACATCCAAGGAGGTAAATTGTATGGAGTTATAAATACAGGACAATAGAAATATTGACTGCCATAATAATCAAATGGACAGAAACCATCAGTAGAAAGACTCAGTCGCACATTTCAATCTTATGAAGAAAAAGACATATATACTTGGTTAAAAAATTTCCATGAATCATAATCATCAGTATGATTTAAGTATTTACCGGTTGGAATATTGGATTTGTTTCATGACATCAATGATGATGTTTTATGAGACATAAATAAATGTTGTAATCTAGGTGTAAGTGGGAAATACCTCAACTATTTTACAAGAATTAATCCATACTTCCCTATTTGTGCCTCTTTATACCTCAATTGTCCAAATGTAGTACAACTAACTAATGACTTATTTTTATCATAAAATAAGATGCAATTATTTGAATATGAATGAATATTCTCATAACCAAGACCCAAATTACAAACCAACCTCTTTCTCTCATAAAATTTTATAGGAAACAAATTTCCTTCATGTAATAATGCTTTAGCCAAAGAGAATATCTAATTAAAATAGTTTTTTGTAATTTCATTATCTGATTTAATAGCCATGAATTTTGAAACCACTTCAAATTTTCTTATCTTACAACTAGGATATAATTCATCTTCAGTAGACTTCAACAACTCATAAAATTGAGATGGTTCCAACTTAGGAGTTAAATCAATATCATCTAGAGTTTTAGTTTGTTGAAAAGATGGACCACCCACATCATGTACTAAATTTTGAAATGGTGATGGAGCTGGAACCAAATTATTAGTAACTTTTATGAAACTTTGTTCACCATGTTGATACCAAAAAACATAATCTATTCAAAAACTAAAATGAAATAGATGACCCCCAACATTGTCAACTACGTCAAACCTCCTTAGATCACATTTCTTATATAGACACTTAATTGTCCCTTCTAAAACAAATTATGGTTTTGATGATGAAAATGATAAAAAAGCTTCAACACCTTCAATATATAAAGGATTTATACTAGAACCATTTGGATTCCTATGATGATTTATCCAATCACGATTGTGTAATAAATATTTTTTTTGAATTCCTTATTCCATATTTCTATAAAAATTTAAAATAAAAAAAATTATGAATAATTTAATATAAGAATAAAACGATCCAAAAATGAGTAGAAAATTTATAAATTATAACTAATTATTATTAATTATTACTAATTAATTATTACTAATTAATGCTAATTATAACTATTTTTTACAAATTTTTACAAATTTTTACTAATTATAACAATTTTTTACTAATTAATAATAATGATTACTAATTATTACGAATTATTATGATTTTTTACTAATTAGAGCCAATTATTGCTAATTATAGACAATTATTACTAATTACACCTAATTATAACTAATTACAGCTAATTATAACTAATTATTACTAATTATTACTAATTAAAACTAATTTTTACTAATTTTTACTAATTTTTACTAATTTTTATTAATTATTACTAATTATTACAAATTTTTACTAATTATTACTAATTATTACCAATTGTTACTAATTATAACCAATTTTTACTATTTTTTACTAATTATTACTAATTTTTAATAATTTTTACTAATTATTACTAATTATAACTAATTTTTACTAATTTTTACAAATTATTAGTAATTATATCCAATTATTAGTGATTACAGCTAATTATAACAATTTTTTAATAATTATAACTAATTATTACTAATTATTACTAATTATTACTAATTATTTCTAATTATTACTAGTTATTACAAAATTTTACTAATTATTACTAATTATTACAAATTTTTACTAATTATTACAAATTTTACTAATTATTACAAATTTTTACTAAGTATTACTAATTATTACTAATTATTACAAATTATTGCTAATTACAGCTAATTTTTACTAATTTTACTAATTTTTACTAATTTTTAATAATTATTAATAATTATTGGTAATTTTTTACTAATTATTAGTAATTACATCCAATTGTTACTAATTACAGTTGATTATAAGAGTTTTTAACTAATTATAACTAATTATTAGTAATTATTACTAATTATTATTTCTTTTTACTAATTTTTACTAATTATTACTAATTTTATTAATTTTTAATAACTTTTACTAATTATTATTAAAATTTAATAATTATTACTAATTACAACCAATTATTAGTATTTACAGCTGATTATTACTAATTACAACTAATTATAACAATTTTTTACTAATTAAAACAAATTTTTACTAACTTTTACTAATTTTCACTAATTTTTACTAATTTTTACTAATTTTTACTAATTATTATTAATTATTACTAATTATTACTAATTATTACTAATTATTACTAATTATTACTAATTACAGCCAATTACTACTAATTATTATTAATTATTACTAATTATAGCTAATAATAATAATTTGTCACAAATTATAACTAACTATTACTAATTATAACTAACTATTACTAATTTTTACTAATTTTTACTAATTTTTACTAATTATTACTAATTTTTACTAGTTTTTACTAATTATTAATAATTATTACTAATTATTACTAATTATTACTAATTATTACAAAATGTTACTAATTATTGCAATTTTTTAATTATTACAGTTTTTTACTAATTATTGATAATTATAAAAAAAATACAAATTCTAAATAATTTTTAATAATTTTTTATAATTTTTAATAATTTTTATTAATTATTAGTAATTACAACCAATTATTACTAATTACAACTAATTATAACAACCTTTTACTAATTATAACAGATTATTACTATTTATTACTAATTTTTACAAATTATTACTAATTTTTACTAATTTTTACTAGTTATTACTAATTTTTACTAATTGTTACTAATTATTACTAATTTCTACTAATTTTTACTAATTATTACTAATTTGCACTAATTATTACTAATTGTTACTGATTTTTTCTAATTTTTACTAATTTGTATTAATTATTTCAAATTTTTACTAATTATTACAAATTTTTACTAATTTTTACTAATTACCACCTAATTATTAATTATAAATAATTATTAGTAATTATTGATAATTAAAAAAATATTTCAAATTAAAAATATTTAATTTTAATTAAAAACATTACTAAAAATTAAAATTAAATATTTTTATAAAAAAATTAAAGCATGATAAAACTAACTAATTCTAAATAAATTTAATTGTTGTTAATAAATAATAATTATTACTAATATAAAATAAAGTAAATTAATAAAAAATAAAAACATTAAATAAATACCTTCAAACTGAATCTTTCAGTGGATGCAAATCTTGAAAGTTGATCCCCTGTAAACTTTGAAACTTTGAAAAGTTTAAACTGGAGAAAATGAGAGCAGTGAAGGAATGGAGAGTTTAGAGTAGTGTGAAATGAAAAAAAATCGAGGGGATATATATAGATGAGATCATTTGTGATGGACATGTTTG
Organism: Viscum album; assembly: GCA_963277665.1. Classification (NCBI taxonomy): domain Eukaryota; kingdom Viridiplantae; phylum Streptophyta; class Magnoliopsida; order Santalales; family Viscaceae; genus Viscum; species Viscum album. The sequence continues at coordinate 1,652,723,144 of OY728148.1, read as the reverse complement.
TGACGGGGTCCCGTTGCAAATAATAGTATTTGTGAAGGGTCTCGTCGCAAATAGTGTCGTCGTCGTTAATTATGATGGCGATTAAAAAAGGTATTTTCAACAGGTCTCGTCGCAAATGCTCTCTTCTGACAATTTATTTGTGATGGGACATGATCTCGTTGCAAATAACATAAAATGACGAAAGACTATTTACAACGGGGGTACATTCTCATCATAAATAATCTTCCCGTGTTTTGGCGTGCACTGCACACCAAAGGTATTTGCGATGAGATATGAATCCTGTCGCAAATAACCCGTTGCAAAATGCCTTTTTTCCCATAACAACAGCTTTGGAGAAGTCGGCGACAAGCATGAGAAAGGCCTCCTCCACCTTCATGGGTTGTTTCATAGCAGCTTCCAGGTCTAAAACAGATTTGGAGGTTCGCAATTATGAATTGGATTGTCTTCCAAATATTTCATCTTTTTCAGATAGTTGGAACCAGATCCCATAAGGGAAAATGATTTCTTTCCCTTTTTTGTTTCCAAATTTCAAAAAACCCTCCTCTATAAGGTCAATTGTGTTAGGCTCTTCATTAGTTGACCACTGATTGGGGTGATCGACTTCCAACTCTATAGTGGGTTTTATCCCAACCTGGAAGCCTTCAGAGGTATAGGTTACAGTCACCACATTCTTGCCTTCAGCTAGCCTATGTCATGACCCGTCCCCCGAGACCCGTGTCGTGACTACCCCAAGTCCGCCTCTCGAAAGCCAGGGGCTAGCGACTAGCGTTGAAGGCATCAACCTGCAAGTGGGAGGCATTTTACTGAATGTCTGTACACACACACACACCCAACCACATCCTAACACACCGAAAGGGGGGGAAAGCAAACCACTGAAACAAAGCTGAGTGCAAGTACATATGAAAGTAAGTGGGCCAGAATACAAACCCAACAAAGAAATGAAAACAGCAAAACAAAAAAGGGAAATTTGATGGCCATCCACAGAAAACCCCACCTGATCATGAGAGTAGTGAAGCTACTGGAAACCGAAGTAGTATGTTTTGTCTGCCCAGTCCTACTGGGTCCTGCCTAGTCCTGGGCCACCAAGTCCACCGTCGTAGCGTCCTTCAGTCCCATCTCCCTAAGCACCTCTGTCGAAATGTTAGTCATCTGCACCAGACACAACACATGCGGGCGAAGCCTGTGCAGGGTTGAGTAACACAGTACTCAGTAGGGACCCCAAAACAAAAAGGAAAGACCACACACCAATTCCTCAAGGTAAAGAACGAAACACAAGACCGCTCACACCAGGTATATTCTAGGGTAGTAACAGTAGTATCATCAGTCACATCATCGAACACCTCGGCTGCCAGATAACTCCTCCTCTAGCTATCACAGTGGGTCTGTCAAGTCACGAAGAGGTGCTTCCCACTAACCTTGGACTACTTAGGTACTCCCACCCCATCGCGTACCGTGGGCCTGCAAAGTCATAGAGATGTGCTTCCCACTAGTCATGGCCAACTGAGGTACTCATCTTAATCACGTACTGTGGGCCTGCAAAGTCACATAGAGGTTCTTTCCACTATGGACCTTCCAATTTAGAGAGAGGTGCTTCCCACTAGTCCAAAAGTAAGCAGTCTTCAAGTCTCAGCTAATCGCAGGGTTCTGTACGTAGTTCTCTTTGGAGAACTGCTCTTCAAGACCTTAGTCGCATCTCAACTATCATGAAAGTCTCCATAGAGCATGACAAAATATCTGCTTCATCGAGAGGGTTCCAACGCCTCAAACAGATCGTCATTCGGACGCACGGTTTGCAAGATACGGGCGTTTTAGTAACCATGGGGCTGGTTGTGATGGGGCCCGATTCGACCCGGTCAGACCGACCTGACCAACCCGGCCCGGGGGTCCCACATACCCTGATTCATTAAGATGAACTCGACCTGACCTGGTGTAGGTCGAGGTCTATCTGGTCTGGCCTGGCCAGTGGGCCAGGCCCAATAGTCCTCGCTCGACCCGGCCCAGTTGGCCGAGGGTCTAGTCCACCGAGTCGCCCGGTGAACCAGTCTAATCCAGTCCGGCCTGAAGAGGGCGCGGGTCCGGTCTTCCGGTTTGGGTTCGGCCCATGGGGTGCGGGTCCAGCCTGTTGGGGGCTCGACCCGCCAGCTGGGGACTGGCCATGTGGTGCGGCCTGTGTGAGCACCTGGGATGCGGAAGCCGGCTGCATGTCCTCCCTATCCGAACGCGGCCCGCAAGAGGCAAGTCACACCTCCCATGTAGATCCCGCCTGGCGCCGTGTCCAGCTCCTACTACGGCTGACGGGTCGTGGCCTCCCGCCTGCCCAGCGGATGCACAGGGATCCTCAGCCAGCCGCGATCAAGGACCGCGACTGCCAGCTCGTTCGGATGGCCTAGATGCGGGCCGTCTCTCCATGCGGTGCCCCACCTAGCACTGCGTCCTCCAGCGTGCCACCGTAGCTGACGAACTGGGAAGTCGCTGGCTACAGGCGTACTTGTATGGCATATAGTGGGCCACCGAACGCTCTCTGGTGGTCCGTTTTTTGAGCCATCTGTGTCTGTGGCCTCTAGGGAGTGCCCTCTTTACTACGAGGATCCTAAACCTTCCTTGTCGTTGTTTTGAGGTTACCTCCACCAACAACGCACATGTGGAGGTGCTCGGTCCTTTTTCATGTCGGCCCGGGGCCTCCATGTTAGAGGTTTAAAGTCTAGGGATGTTCAGGGGAGCTTCCGTTCAATCATTTCACACCAATATTTGGACCCCGAATAGAAATAACCCCAATAATAAAACACCCTCCCGCATAACGTATGAATCGTGGATCAACATGTTCGTGGGTTGATCTGTATTCTTCATTTTTAGAAAAGGACAGGGAAGAACACCAAATCAAAAACCCCTACCTCTTATGACATTCTATGTCACAGCATTCGTCCTTGAGGGATTAATACATCGAGGTTTCTTCCCGACTCTGTTATTTGAAAGGCATTGAAGATGATGAAGTTCTGCCAGTGTCCGTCGTTCTTCATTGGTGTGGAAGTTCGTCAGAGGTTCACCAGAGAATACTCCAAATTTTTAATCCTTATTTCCCCAGTGTGTCGAACTATAAATAGGATCACATCACAGCGTCTCCATTATGATGTGACATCACGTCATTACACTAATTTATTTAAGAAACAGTGTCACTGTTATGTGTCATTAAAGCGTCGTTATGATTCTGTTTAATGAGCCATTAATGAGCCTCATTAATGCTCATCATCGTCGCCTCATTGATACCCCACAGCATTGTCGTCCGCCACTCAAAGTTGAGAAAATAAATAAAATAATTCTTTTAAATTAATTTATTATTTTTTCTTGAAAAGTCCGAAAAGATAACTTTTTCTTTCAGACCTTGCTAGCCGATGTTAAGTCATTTTAGGAGAATCCCAGCTTTCCAAATTCAACGGTGCCCTGGTATTTTTAATTTGATCACTGGTTCAAAAGATATAGAATCCTGCTCGCACGTTTACTGAACATACCTTAAAAAAAGTTCAAAAAAATTAACTTTCACCCTCAACCCGCACCGGTCGAGGCTAGGCTCCGCCTAAAGGAAAAACGCCCCCACGAGTTCAACGGTACTCTTATATTTTCAATCCAAGTTATCGTTTAGGAGTAATAAGGATTTGAAAATAAAATAATTGTTACTTAATTATTTTATTCACATCCAAAAACTAACTTCAATTGTTGGCTCGTGCTAGCCGATATTAGGGTCTGCTTAATGAAATCATACCCTCATGAGTTTAGCGGTGGTATTAGATTTTTAATCTGAGTCACAGTTCGTGAGTTATAAGAATTTAAAAAAATAAAATAATTTTATTTAATTATTTTATTTACGATTATTCCATTTTTTGGGTTTTCTCACTTGAGTCATGCGCTGACTAAAATTAAGTCATGCATGGGGTAAACCCACCATCCTGAATGCAAAGGTACCCCCATATTTCTGATCCGAGCAACCATTTAAGATTTATTGCACTTTTTTAAAAAAAATTCTCATGTGTGCTATTTAAAGCTTAACATTTTTTGACGGATCATTCTGGGAGCTCTGGGCCTCAGAATCACCTGCCGTCAAATTTCATGTTCATTAAATAATTCCATATAAAAAAAATTACACGTAAAATTCAGGACATTACATTCTCCCCGCCTTAGGGCTTTACATCCCCAAAATCCAAAACAAAATTAATCAAACAAATGGGGGTACTGAGAAAAAATCTGAGCCTCTCACTCCCATGTGCTCTCCTGGAGATTCTCGTACTACCACTGAACGGGCACTAGAGGAATCGACCGCCCCCGTTGGACCCACTCATGTCAATCCTCTATCTCCACCAGGAACTCTGCAAACATTGCCCCTTCGTTAATGTCCATCTCGCCTTAGTCGATGATGTATGATGAATCATGCACATACGTCCTCAGTTGCGACGCATGGAAAACATCATGCACTCGGTGCATTTGTGAGGGGAGACTAGGCGGTATGCCACCTCGCCAACTCTGCTCTAGACCTAGAAAGGTCCAATAAACCTTGAAGATAGCTTGTCTCCCTGGCCAAATCTCCTCAATCCCCATTGGGATGAGTCCTGAAGAAAAACATAGTCTCTCTCCCCAAACTCCAAGGGTCTCCATCTCCTGGCCATCAATACCGACATCGGAGGTCCTAGTATATCTTCTCCACACTAGGACGTAGCACCAAAGGAGATGTATGGAATTCTGTCAGCACCTCCTCTTGTAACGTCACTGGTACTATAGTGTGTCCTCTGAAAAGGATGATGTGCTCCCCACCCATCAAAAATCCATCAGGAGCTTATCATGAGGATAACTGAGCACGTCGGGCCTCGTAGTAAACATCCACAAACTTTGCCTCCCTGACTCACTGCAAGAGTGGGGGAGTGATAGTCATTGACTGAAGGTAAGATTCTCCATCATCATCCACGAAGGATATCTGCATCGCGGCTAGCTGCTATGTTGCCTCACTCAGCAGTTGTAAACCAGACTTCCTACTGAATGTGTTTGCCACCACATTCCCCTTCCCAAGAGTATAGACTATCTCAAATTTATAGTCCTAAAGGAACTCGATTCATCGTTTTTGTCACAACTACTGAAAATCCTACGGGCAACTTTCCATCCACACAAAATTCTACCCCTTTTAACCGATTAATGTGACCATTGACCCTTTGGTAGTGAGTACTCATTCTCCACGGCCACTTGATTAAAGTGATGGTCATTCATACATAACCTCAAACACTGGGTCTTAATAAACCCTTCCTCTACAAGTCCCCCACCTACGCCCCCTGCTTGTGAAGCTCTACCAAATCCCTCAGATATAATGATGCTGATATCGGTGACATCTCAGGGTGTAGAATGATTTTGAAGTCCCTCCCCTGGCAGGGAGGTAACCCTAGAAATATCTTTTGAAGGGACGTTCCTGCACTCCACCTCTATTGTTGGGAACTAAAAACTCAAAACATCTACTACCATGAGGGTATGGTCGGTCGACTCAAGAGTTATTGGTTGCACCCTCCTATGCATGAGTTTTTCCCGTGATTCCTACGATTACCTTTTTTTCGTCGACCAAGTAAAACCTCATTCTAATGATATGGATATGTCGCATCCTTTTTTCCTAAAATAGTCAATCTAAACATGGAAATGGGATGACCAGTCTGTACCCAAAATAACATCATAAGGCATCAATGCTGCCACTAAGAGGTTCTGTAACACCCCAATCTTCCACGGTACACTTCTCTTTGAATAATACAATAGCGTGTGTTGTACGCAACACTAAGTTCAAGTACACCACGACTTACCAAACTAGCTGTTCAAAAGAGGTTATGAATAGTATTAACTAAATTTTAAATATTATATTATCCTTATAATTTTAATCCATATTATGAGTTTATAAGACATGATTTATGAACAAATTCATTTTCTCAGATAAAAGAAGTATTTTTCAAAAAATGAAATTTTACCGCCTTTTAATGGCGCAGCCTTTTTAAAACCAATATTTGAAACTTTTATATATTAAATTTGACAAAAATAAATTCTTCTTTAGAATCAGGACATAATAATTTAGTATCAATAATGTTTTGGTGTCTTTCTGATAACTTTCATATTTGGGTGAATAGTGAAAATTATTAAATTTTAACTGAAAACAACTTATTTTAATAAAAATAATTTATAATGTTAAATTATAAATTTTAATGGTTTGGAAGTATAAATAGATTATATTTTTACTATTTAATCCAATGATGGTAATTTTAAGTAATTTCACCTTGAAATTGGACATAAACAGGTGTCAAACTTTTGATAGTTATTATTTCTTAAAAATACGCCCTTTGGTTTCGATAGAAGGAATCAATTTTAAATTAATAAATTCAACTTTTATGTTTTGAATTTGGTAAAATATACTTAATTTTTGGATTAGGAATAACTAAATTAGCCTAGGGTGAAATTTTGATACTTTTTGGATAACTTTTATATTTTGATGAATAGTAAACAAAATTACTAAATTTTAATTAAAAACAACTTTTTTAATCGAAATAATTAATAGTGATAAATTATGAATTTGAGTGGTTTTAAATTATATTTAAAATATATTTTTACCATGTAATACAATGTGGGTCATTGAACATAATTTCACATTTAAACCAGACATAAACAAGTGCCAATCTTTTGATAGTTATTATCTCTTAAAAACACGCTTTTTGTTTTAACAACGGGAATTAATTTTAAATTAATTTCTACCACTTATGTGTTTTGAATTTGGAAAAATGGATTCCATATTTGGAATCAGGATGTTAAAATTGTGTAAATAGGTAACTTTTATTTTTAGACATTTTGGATAATTCGGTAAATATTTTATTTACCATGGTTAAAGGGTAAATCCGGTAAACAAGGGTTAAAAAATAATATTATAATAATACTAAATTACCCTAAAACGTGTCTTAACCCTATTGGTTGATACATGTTCGACCATGGGCATCTTTGGGTCGATTTTGGGACCCCATGGATCCACTTGTAAGTGATAGGGACACTTTATTTTAATTAAGTTAAAATGAATACAAAAATCACACAAGCATATATCTTTTAGAAAAACAATTGTTATATAGGGTTATATATGTTGGATTTTAGACTATAAATATTAATTAGAAATATAAAAATATTTAATACATAATTATATTTTATTTATAATTTTTAGACATTAAATAAGTTAATTTATTTATGACACAATGGTGATGCAGTAATTACCATAATAGTGAAAAATTAGAATAATTGATATTATAAATACCCAAATAAATATAATTTGAGACTTTTATTGAATTAAAATAATTTTCAAGGTTGATATTACATATTAGGATTGATTTAATTAACTTTTTATGAAGTAATAATTCTGTTATGAGTTTCAAAAAAATCAACTATTGAATAGTGTCAAAATTGACATAAACAAATATTTAAAACAAATATTATATTATTAATTGATATTAAATTCCTAAAAATTTAAGGTTCGGCCAAGAGACTTATATCATGATATTTGTATAATTAATGGACCACTTGTGGGTCTCTTGGATGTATATGGTTAGTTTATTAACCATATAATATAAAAATACAAAGAAACATTGTAAAAGTGAAACTAATTAACTAAGAGTTAATACTTAAAGATAAGGTTAATATAATGACCCAAACCTGTATAAATTATATTGGTTAAGTGTTTTTCAACCCACCCCACCTTAACCTTTAAATAATCAACTTTGGAGCTATTATAAACCGAATATGAATTTATTATAAATTAATATTTCTAACTTTTCCAAAGGTGCCCCTCACCCCTCTTATAAAAGGGCACTCCTCCTTCTCATTTCTTCACACCATCAAAACCTTTTGGTTCGGCCAACCCCTGACACAATACTCTCTAAACTTCCCTCACTACAACCTATAGGACTTATTTTGATCATAAATCCATCCTAAGGAGCCCTTTTGATCAAATCAAAAGGAAGAACCCGTAGAAGAGGTAATGTTTTCACCACCCCTTTTCAAGTTCCTTTCTTCTTCCACTTCTTCTTTCTTTGTTATTAAAATTATAAAATAATAACTCCAGTATCATATATATACTGTGATGTTATTATAAATATGGTACAACCATATTCATTATTCTATCCACCCTTTTAATAACATGTCACCAAACGTACGTACGTACGGCTTACCGTCTCCACATCGTGGTGTAATTGTTATTCAATAAATTATTATTTGGTGGGTATAATAATGATGTGTAACTCATGTAAATAATAAATATAACATGATAATTATTCTGTATATATGATATACCATCCAATTATATATTATTTTAATATCAAAAGAATGATATTATCGCTCGTGCGTACGTACGGACTACCGTCTCCACGAACGCGATGAGATTCATTCTCCATCATATCCATTCAAGTATAATTCTCATTTTATGATTAAAAATAATATTTAAGGACTTTATATCATTCTGGATATGAATAATATACATCCCATTAATAACAAATATGGCTCACATAATAAAGAATATAAAGTAAAATGAACCCGTTAACACCCGAAATGATGATAATTCTAAGATATTATTAACAAATCAATGTTAAAAGATCATATATGATATCATATTAATGTATATGATTATTGAATAATTTAATAACCATTATTTCACCATTATACAGGAGGTTAACCTACCATAGACCAAGGAAAAAGTACAATGTAAGGGGTTTCTTATCTCACTTTTAATTCAGTGAGAATTCCATTGTTCACCACTTATTTATTGCATGTGGTGTCTGTGTACTGCCCATGATTGTATTCATTGTGTAATATACTTTAATTTATGGATATTTACATCATCATGGTATGATCCTTCTTTCATGGGTGTATGTTTCATAAGTTACCAAATTGATAAGGGAATTTGAAATTTCAATTTCCACTCATTTGGCTTTACGCATATTTCATTGATTATATTACTCCAAGATTATGTGTGGAATCACTATTCATTTGATTATGTAATAATTTCTACTCCCCTTCCTGTGGATATACTATTGATACACATAATCACTCCATTGATAATTTCTCAATTCATCGATATGAATTTGATAAGAGTAATTTTAACTCATTCTCCATTTGTTGAGTTAAACATCCAATTCATTGGTGTTGTTTTTACAAGATTATGTGTGAATGTCCTTTGATTGTTTTACACTAAATATCCAATCATATTTAGTGTATGTATATTTGTCACACATAACTATGTCGTTGATTTATCCTTAATCTAAGGATACGGCCTTTATGAGAGATTTCATCTCAATTTACATTCCATTGAGACTTCTTTGTTGTTATACACCAAATCACTTTTAGGTGGTGTATATAATGTACTTTGACATAGTATATCATGAATTCCTTTATTCTCATGATATTAAAATGTTTTGATTACCTCAATTATTTGTAGTCAAGTGTCTCTCTTTTGGTTAGAAACTCTAACTAAAATACCATTTTTAAATGTTTTAAAGACTTATTCTTCTAAATCTTGCTCATTAATGTCCATGTTTTAAAAATGGTTTTAAGGATTTATTTATATGGACATTAAAGTTTTAAAATTAAAACTCCTTTTAAAAAGTTTCAAAATGGTATGGGACACTTTGATTCAAAAATCTATTTTTAAATGGCTTCTTGACAAATAGTGTGACTTTTAAATGATTTCAAGAAAAAGGGGGATATTTCTCTCAAATAGTTTTGATTATTATTTTCATATATGTCAAAATCCTTCATTATTATTGATTGAGGTTAATGTGATACAATAAAATATTCTATATTGTATCAAATGAGTTATGTTTGACTGTGGATGTGCTATTTTTATACCATTCATGGTTTGTGGTTAAAGTATTGACATTTCGTATGCTAGTTTTAATACGAATGTTTATGTTATGTTTAAACCTGTTCATATGAGGAATGCATTAGACTTAATAAGTGACGAGTGGAGCCCGCTATAGCTCCTCGATGCATCGGTAGGTCTCATGAGACAAACTAGTGTCTTGGCACAAGGCCTTGGCAAAATCTTATTTGTAGTCTTGGCACGAGGCATTGGCTATGTGGTTATGATAGTCTGGCATTATGCATTCCATCATTATGAAAGTGGTTATTGATATTGAATGTGATTGTTCGACTAGTAGAATATCCATGTGAATAAGTAAATGGCATTATTTCATTTTATCTTTTCCATATTATTCCGAAGTTAAAGTTTAAAAGGCTTTTGTTTTAATTATAAATTGCCTTAAGTGTTTATGCTTATATATGAAAGCTTCTACTATAATGTTATACTTACTAAGCATCTGAGCTCACCCCTTTCAATGTTTTATTTTTCCCAGGATTATGAAGAAGTAATTTATGAATGACCTACAGGGATAGTATGAGGGGATATGAAGACAAGATGTTTTTTTATGAAATGTAAAACTTTATGATTGTATCTAGTGTTTCCAAGGCTACTAAACTAATCGGTCTTCCGAGACTTGATCTTTATTGTGATCATGCCAATGTTATGTAATAATGCACCGACTCTGGGTAACTGGGGTCGGGGCATTACAGGTTCCAACCGAAACTCTCTCCTCAAGGTTCCGATCACATCGTCAACATAAGTGTGATTATCAAGTTTCCTCTTATAGGTATCTCCAGATGTAAGGATCAAGTCAACAATTTAACTAGAAACTATAGGTCTTGAACAAGATTCATGACAAGAAGTAATGATTAGAACCTGGGTCTATTAATATGGAAATCAGTAGTATACATAGACCGTACCTCGGATCATTCATGGATCCCTCGGGTCATACTCCTTGACCGCATGCAGCTACTCCCCCTATCCTCTAACTATACCCTCAATCCATAAAGCTCTGCAGGAGTCATTCAATATGCCGGTGTGGATATTAGTGTCGTCCCATGGTACGAATCATGGAAGAAGTTTAACTCTCAACAGAGAGGTAATCATGGAACATATTCAAGTGATACGTCCTTATACTCTACTATCACTAAGGAACTTGAGGACTCATTACATTCACTGCACTGAGGGTCGAACTAGCCAACTGAATAGGATTTGGATATACCCTCCTCTTCCTGAGTCCATCAAGAGCTACAAGGACTTCCCCTCTCTTGATAAAGGGAAATATGGTTCCATATCCATGGATGAACCACATCCTTTTCCTAATATAGTCAATCCTGGCATGAATGGTACTAGTCTACACCAAGAATAATGTCATAAAGGTTCGACGATACTACCAATAGATCCTAACTGATACTCTCACCTCCAAGAGTCAAGTCACACTGTCGGCACCAGTGCGTGGTCATTGGGTCTCCTCCAGTAGGAGTCAAAAAATGTGAGGGTAAAGTCAATGGTCTTAATCAAAACCTCTAGGTATCAAATAAGAAGAAGTGGAATGAAAGAGAAATAACTAGTACAAGTGTCTATCAATATTGCATCTAAAGTATAAAGACATGCATCATAACTTGATTCATCCCTAGAGTCCTAGGGTCATAATCCTCGATAGTCTGCAACTGTCTCCTCTCCTTCCCTATAGCATGAATAGTGGTACAATCTCACATGAGGTGTCCCTTTTTATAACAATCATAGCAAAGCCTGCCCTTCTGGAAAATAGCACGCTCCCTCCTATGAATCCTCTGGTTCCATGGTTTACTTTGTCCACTTGTAATCTGTAGGTTCTGTTGACCCTACATCTCAGGTGATCATTGCCTCGGATGCCCGTGACACACATTAAAACCATGTACCTCATCGTTAAGTACCAAAAGAGTCACCCACAACTCAGTTTGGAAAGCTTCATCCACCTGAACCACTAGAGGTGGGCCTGCTGGCTGATCAACAGGTGGTGATAACACCGGTATACCACCCGGTGGAGCCATCTTTAGCATTGGTCCCTGAACAGACGCTTCATCGCTAGAAGGATTGTCCTCACAACCTCATATCAGGATCCTGGCTGGTCATCCACATGGAGGTATCCTGAGATAGATCAATATGTATCATGATTAGAAGGATATACCTGGTTAGATGACTCTTATTCAAAATAAGGAGAAACTTATGCAACCAGTGTTTTCATGTATTGAGACGAAAACAGAATTTAAGGTCCTATTGTATGGATACGTCAGCCACTGCACCAACACTGGACTCCCCAAATCTAAAATTCAAACTCACTACACTTAACACTATTTCCCCAAAACAAAAACAATAGACTCTCGGTCTTTGTAGTAGGACCGATTTCCCTCTGATACCACTTTGTCACGACTTAACCCTCAGGGCCCGTTTTGTGACTACCCCAAGCCCACCTCCCGAAGTCCAGGGGCTGGCGACTAGAACTGAAGGCATCAACCTGTAAGTGGGAGGCATTTTACTAAATTCCTATATGCACACATATACCTAACCACATCCCAACACACCTAAAGGGAGAAAAATCAAACCACCAAAACAATGTTGAGTGCAAGTACATTTGAAATTAAGTGGGCCAGAATATAAACCCAACAAAGAACTGAAAACATCAGAACATAAAAGGGAACTCTGATGGCCATCTGTAGAAAACCCCACATGATCGTGAGAGTAGTGAAGCTACTAGAAGTCGAAGTAGTGTGTCATGTCCGCCCAGTCCTACTAGGCCCTGCCTGGTCCTAGGCCACCAAGTCCACCGTCGTAGCGTCCGTCAGTCCTGTCTCCCTGAGCACCTCTGTTGAAAAATAGGTCGTCTTCACCAGACACAACACTTGTGGGTGAAGCCTGTGAAGGGGTGATTAACATAGTACTCAGTAGGGACCCCAAAACAAAAATGAAATACTACACAACAATTCCTCAAGGTAAATCATGAAACACAAGACAGCTCACACCAGGTATATTCTAGGGTAGTAATAGTAGCATCATCAGTCACATCGTCTAACACCATGGATTCTAGAGAACTCCTCCTCTAGCGAGTACAGTGGGTCTTCCAAGTCACGAAGAGGTGCTTCCCACTAACCTTGGACTGCTTAGGTACTCCTCCCACATCGTGTACCGTGAGCCTGCAAGTCAGAGAGAGGTGATTCCCACTAGTCATGGCCAAATGAGGTACTCATCCTAATTGCATATTGTGGGCCTACAAATTCATAGATATTTTCTTCCCACCGTGGGCATGCCAATCCACAGAGAGGTACTTACCACTGGGCCAAAAGTTATCAATCTTCAGGTCTCAGCCAGTCATAGGGTTCTGTACATAGTGTGCTTGGGAGAACCACTCCTCAATCCCTTCATCACAACATAATTATCACAAAATTTTCTATATAGAATGTCAAATATCTGACTGTCTAGAGGGTCCCAACGTCGTAAATAGCTCATCATTTGGATGCGCGGTTTGCAAGATATGGGTGTTTTAGTAACCAGGGGGATCAGTTGCGACGGGGCCCAGTCAGAACAACCTGGCCCGGGGGGTCCCACATACTCCATTTCATTAAGACAAACTCGACCCGACCTGGTGTGGTTCAAGGTCGATCTAGTCCGACCTGGCCAGTGGGCGAGCCCAATAGGCCTCGCTGGACCCAGCCCCGGTTGGCTGAGGGTCCAGCCCGGTGACCCAATCTAGTCCAGCCCGGCCCGAAGATGGCGCGGGTTTGGTCTGCTAATGCGGGTCCATCCTGCTAGGGGATTGGCCCACCAGTTGGAGACCAGCCACGCAGTGCGGCCGGTGTGAGCACCTGGGATGTGGCAGCCAGCCGCGTCCCCTCCCTGTTTGAATGCGGCCCGCAAGAGGCGGGCCACACCTCACGCATGACACCCGCCTGGCACCGCGTCCAGCTTCTGCCACAGCCGATGGGCCATGACCTCCCACCTGCCTCACAGATGCGCGGGCCTCCTCAGCCTACCGCAATTAAGGACCGCGGCTTCCAGCTCATCCGGATGTGGGTCGTCCCTCCACACAGTGCCCCAAATGGTGACGTGTCCTCTAGTGTGCCACCATAGCTGACGAGTCGCAGCTTCCCAATCAACGCAGCCCGCTGGTGCGGGCCGCCTCCTCCACACAACCGTCAGGGCGTTTAGCGAGCCACCGAATGTTCTCTAGTGGTATGTTCTTCGATTCGTCTACGTTTGTGGCCTCCGAAGAGCGCCCTCTTCACCGTGAGGATCCCAAACCTGCCTTGTCATCATTTTGAGGGTGCAGACACCAAGAACTCATTTGTGGAGGCGCTCGGGCCTTTTTCATGTCGTACTAAGGCCTCTGCGTTAGAGGTTTAAATTTAGGAGAGGTTCGGGGGAGCTTTCGTTCAATCATTCCACTCCAAGATTTGGACCCCAAATAGAAATAACCCCAAGAATAAAACACCCTCCCGCATAACACACGAGTCACAGATCAACCTGTTCATGGGTTGATCAATTTTCTTAGTTTTTAGAAAAGAACGGGGAAGAACATCAGATAAAAAAAACCCTACATCTTGTGACATTTGATGACACAGCATTCTTCCTCAGGGGATTAAGATGTCGACATCGCTTCCCGGCTTCGTTCTTTGAAAGGAATCGAAGATGATGAAGTTCTTCTGCCGTTCATCGTTCTTCTCTAGGGTAGAATTCCATCAGAGGTTTTCCAGAGAATCCTCCAAATTTTTAATCCTAATTTCCCCAGCGCGTCGAACTATAAATTGGATCACGTTGCAATGTCTCCATTATGATGTGACGTTGATTGTTATGCTGTTTTATTTAAGAAACAGTGTCATTGTTATGTGTCATTAAAGAATTCTTACGCTACGGGTTAACAAGCCATTAATAAGCCTCATTAATGTGCATCTTCGCCGCCTCATTTCTGCCCCGCAACGTCGTCGTCCTCCACTCAAAGGTGAGAAAAGAAATAAAATAATTCTTTTAAATTATTTTATTATTTTTTCTTGAAAAGTCTGAAAAATAACATTTTTGTTCTGCCCTTGCCGACTAAAGTTAAGTCATTTCTAGGTGAATCTCAGTGTTCTAAATTCAACAGTGCCCTTGGATTTTTGATCTGAACACTGGTTCAAAAGATAAAAAATCTCACTCGTGCATTTATTGAACGTACCATAAAAAAGTTCAAAAAAATTAACTTTCACCCTCGACCCAAACCGGTCAAGGTTAGGCTCTACCTAAGGGGAACATACCCCCACAATTTCAATGGCACTTTTAGATTTTCAATCTGAGTTACCATTTAGGAGTAATGAGGATTTGAAAATAAAATAATTTTTTCTTATTTATTTTATTCACGGCTAAAACTAACTTCCACTGTTGGCCCACGTCAGCCGATATTAGGGTCTTATTAAGGAAATTATACCCTCACGAGTTCAGTGGTGGTATCATATTTTTAATCCAAGTCACCATTCGTGAGTTATAAGCATAAAAAATATTTAATTGTTTTATTTATGGTTATTTCATTTTTTAGTTTTCTCACTGGAGGCATGTGCTGACTAAAATTAAGTCGCGCCTTGGGTAAACCTGCCATCCTAAATGCAACGGTGCCCTCAAATTTCTGATCTGAGCAACTATTTAGGAGTTATTGCAATTTTTTAAGAAAACTGATTACGCATGATATTTAAAGCTTAACATTTTTCAACGAATCATTTTGGGAACTTTGGGACTTAGAATCACGTGTCGTCGAATTTCGCAGTCTCAAAATAATTCCATATAAAAAAATACACGGAAAATTTGGGACATTACAGCATATCACCTGTGGAGACACCAATTGGTGCTTCCTACTCCCTTATATTTCCATTGGAGTCATCCCTTAACACATTATTTAAAGTTTCAAACTAATTCTTCCCCAAAGAGTTCCAATAGTGCACAAGATCATTGTCAGTTTATCCTTCTTAAACTCCATGTCTCACTATAGAAGTAGGAGGAGCACTTCCAAGGGAACCCGAATCAACTAAAACATTCATATTGAATTTACAGGCCTCCAAATGATGACCAATTCTATGACAGTTATCACAAGATAGGTTTCAACAACACTCTTAAAGAGAGTACCCAATATTGTTGAATTTATAGAAAAAAGCAGGTAATTTCTCAAATATAATATCAACCTCAGTTATAAACTCAGCATTAATTATAATAACCTTTTCAGTCAAATAATAAATAAGATCAACCTCAACCAAAACTCTGGAAAAGTGGTTGAACCTTTCCTTCTCTGTTTCCCTGTCAAATTTAATGGGCACCCCCACTGCGGAAGCAATATCCCAAAGGATTTGAGGATGAAAAAAACTAATTGAGGCTATGGATGTGAATCCATGCTTGGGTAATAGAATTGTGTACCTTCTCAGGGTTAAAGAGGGGATCCCATCCTTGGATCAGAAGGGTACCCGGCTTTAGTGAGATAGTCCCCAAGCACAAAGACTTAGATTTCAACTCAGATGAATGGAATACAAAGTGGTAAAAGATTTCTCCCATGGAGGTCATACTCCATCCACCGAAGCCTCATATTTGGGTGAGCCTCCTCTATAAACCAAAAAATACCCAAGTTTGTCACGATGTTGAATTAAGCGACTAATAATTGAGTGTTCACACTCTTTGAGATGAGCCTCCAGGATCAAGCGGTTCGGCTCCACCAGTTCCAAAAATCCATTTTTAGTGATCCTTTGGGTGGTAAACAAGGAATCACCCTTGATAGTAGAAAAAATTCTTCAATTGATAACATTCCTTTTGGGAGCATTAGCTGGACGTGCAGTTTCTGCGACCTTTGAATCATAGACTGGTAGTTCCCATATTGAATAATCTTTTATTGGTTTTGTTGCATCCTTCAAGGTATTACTGACCTCCAAACCATAAACTAGAGTAGCCACAATCAAAACATCACCAATGATAAATTTCTTTTAAGATACAACAACGACCTTACTCAGATCATAATCAGAGAAGAAATCCATTGAATTGGGGCAGAAAATGCCATCAAAACCTAGAGAGCGAAGCTCTCACACATTGCAACCCCCATTTAAATATATATAACTATATAAATATATATAAATATATTTATATATTTATATATTTAAATAATTTTAAAATTATTTTAAATATATTTAAATAATAAATATATTTGTTATATTTAACAAGGTTAGTGATGGGAATCTCAATGAGGTCTCCAAGGGTGTTGGTCTTAGTGATTGGATGGAGGTTGAAGGCAGAAGCAGTGATGATGTTTCCTCTACCCCACAACTTCATATCAATGTTTCTACTGATACCCAGGACTTGGAAATTGCTCATACAGATGTTGCTTCCAACCATTTAGGGATGTCACCTATTAATGATTGCAATGTTGCATCACCTGTGGATGTTCATCATTTAGAAAATGTACCGATGTAGGATGAAGTGGATAGGGAGAGATCTTTGAACAAATGAAAAAATGATTTAGTGGATGATGAGGGATATCTGCTGGTTACCCATAGGAAAATCATTCTATGGCCATCCTTTGTAGGTAAGGACCCAGATAAGGATGAAGGTACTAGTACTGAGGCTGGGGTGGGTGACCTAGTGTTTGGTGATATGTTAAGAGGGAAGGAGAAAGGCTCTACCAATATCCCACCAAATCTTGATCATGTGGATAATGTAGATGATGAAAAGGAAGAACCTGAAGGAACTTGGCATCAAAAACCTTGGAGACAGGGTAGGCGCCCAAAAGGTTATGGACAAGTATGTACCCAAGATGAGTGGGTTACATCACAAGGATGTGGCCTAAATGTGTCTACTAGGTCTTCCAAAGGATCTAAGAGTCAGCTCACTCTAGAGCAGGAAAAGATCAAGGAAAGGTACTATGTGATCTTCAATCAAAGTAACTCACATCATAGTGGAAAACTACTGATGGAGATGATGACTCTGACCATGGTTATGGGAATGATCTTATCCTTGATTTTTATTTTTACCTTATAGATGAGGGCATGCCTCTTTGTTTGACCCCATCCATCCTTTTTTCATCTATATGGCATCTTTATTTTTCTAATAATTTTTTTAGGAGTGTGAGTGTCTGTCTTCTGAACCTTTTGAGTATATCTATAATTATATATAAATACTTTTTAAATATATTTATTTATAATTATAATTATAAATATATATATATATATTTAAATAATTATAAAATTATAATACATATAATTAAATAATAAATATATTTACTATATTTATAATTATATAGGAGTGTGAGTGTCTATTTTCTGAACCTTTTGAGTATATCTATAATTATATATAAATACCTTTTAAATATATTTATTTATAATTATAAATATAAATATATATATATATATATTTAAATAATTATAAAATTATAATACATATAATTAAATAATAAATATATTTACTATATTTATAATTATATATATTTATATATTAATAAATATATAAAAATAATAATTTTTTTAATAATGCTAGGGTGTATGACCCTTTTATTAAAATAAAAGAAAAACACAAGGAGGAGGATGGGGTCAAACAAAGTCAGTGCCCTCATCAGTTACAGCCCGAGTCTTTTAATAAGTTCCCTTAAAGCATCTAAACTCTCATTATGTCAAGCTGACCAATTAATCCGACATCATCCATGACCTATAATTCTTATATGTTGACATCTCCTCTAAGTTTTAGGACATTTCCAAGGACTTTCAGTATCTTTTTGTCCCTCTGATTCACTCTCATTAGGATGATAGTCATACTCAACCCCACTTTCCTTCCTCACCAGTTCTTGAATTTTAAGATCAAATTGGTCCTCTTTTTCTATAGTTATGTCTTCCAGGTAATGATGAAGATTCTGCACTCCAAGATGGTTGGAATTATATTCTTGTACCTTGCTTATATACTCTTATTTAGGTACATGTTCACTTTCCATGGCCAGTGTCTCATCCATCTGCATTATAGACTAAATTTTATAAGGATCGGTCTGGATCTCACTAATATCATTAATAAATCTAAGCACTTAAAATGTGTTGGATGTATCCACATATGCCTTGTTTATAATATCATGTGTGGAAGTTCATTCATCATCCAACTTCCCATGCTCATCTATCAAAATATTATTAACCTTCCAAGTTCTTTGAATCATGGGTCCAGTACTCTTAAACTTTTGAGATGTTTTAGGGTCCAAATGGAATCTATAATCCATGTTGACTAACTCAGGGGATCTAGAAAAAAAAAACATAAACCACCCCTCCTTGTCTGCTATGAGAGACCCCTAGGGAGGCAACCTGGCTATCAAGTTTACTAGTCATAGTCTCTTCGGAAACACCCAGACAAGAGGGTATGTCCTTTCCTCTATCCTTCTTAGTCTGAACAATTAACAACTCCACATGGGGGGAACAATTGGGTGCCTTAGTCCTATAGGACACATCATAAATTTCAGAGATTACCAAAGTCTTTATCCTTTTAGAGTTAGAAACCCTCTTACTACTAGATCCCTTTCCTATAGCGAAGACCACTTTCTTCTTACCCTTGTGACTCTTAGAATTAAATAGTTTGTGTTCAAGACACAAATGTTGACCGACCATGTCTTGTACCTCATTTTCACCATAAAATTGAAAATATAAGGAATCCACCCGCCCTTCATCCTCCAAGTTGTGAACAAATGCATACCTAAAATAAAGGTAATGTTGTTCCTCTACAGGTGCATCAATTTGAGACCCAAGATTATAATAAAGAATCAAGATATTATTCAGATAAAAATATGTTTTATCAGTGTTTTTTAGCACTGATAAATATATTTTTTATCAATACTTACTTTTTTAATGCTAATAAAACCACTCTTTATTAGATATTTTTCTGAAATCACTAATAAAGATATTTTTTGAAAGCACTAATAGAATTATCTTAGCTTGTGTCGTTCAAGATCTCACGAAACTGAATCTCTATTTTAATTATCTATATATCATTTTGGGAAAATTTAAACCTTAAAAATTCAAGGTATGTGATCACTTGGGATCCATTTCTCCCCCTCAAACATATTTGTTAGTTTTTAATTTTTTTAAAATTGATTGAACGACCTGTACGATGTGGATTCTTAATCTTTTTTATGGAGTTTCTTCTCACTTCGTTTGTCCAGGGGTAGAAATATTTATTTTTTAAGGGCTATATAGGATCATAACTATTTCTTAGCAAGTTATCAGCTATTAGATATGGTCTTTTTAGGTACCGATTCACATGGTTTAATAACTAGAAGAAAGATAGGTATGTTTACCTGCATTTGGGTAGATTCTTATCTGACTTTCATGGTCACATTTCCTTCCCATACTTCAAAGTTTTTCACTATACTTGGTATCTTTATATGAGTTTCTATAATATTGTATCATTTTTTTAGGTTCTTTATGTTTTATACTAATGATGTTGGTTTCTTGCATGCAGTCTCTTCATCTTAGTGTAGGGAGGTGGGGAGTACCCCTCATCTAGGCTAAAACTATTTTATTTTTTTTATCTACCTCACTAATTCTCCACCCAATATATTTTTCCTCAAGCCATTATTGGTTCACCCTTTCCCTCACATTCATGTTCATTTTCACTCATTCATCGTTATTTCTTAATCTGATTTCATGGAGCTCCTAACTGTGAATAAAAAAAACCTTGTCCACTTATCATGTAAGATGGTGACTGAAAATGACAAGTAGGAAGATTTTTTATGATGCACATAAGGTAATAAACTCCAAGTTCGATGTATCCCTCCTTCTCCCACAGATTAAAATCAAACAATTCTTCCCATTTTCTTCTATAATCAGGCAAAAGACCCCAATCATTTTAATATCTTCTGATTTATTTATAATTTTTATATAAATTGTGAATTGGGTTTAATTTGGTTTGTATGAATTATTATAATCTTTTATATTTATAGTTATTTATAAAAATTATTCCATGATACTTTTTATACTTATAAATATACTCTTTATTTAAAGGCATTATTTTTTTAAGTTTGTTTGTAATAATTTTATCTTGTTATGACATTAATAAGTTTTTATATTTTTATAATATTTTTTAATATTTTTTAACATTATTATTATATATATTTTTTATGGAAAATTATTTGTTATATATTTTACACATGTGATATGGCATGAAAACATGGGTTATGCACATGGATTATGGATGCAGAATAAAATATCATGTATTAAATAACTTGACGTTATGATATAACCAGAACATGGGTGATGTCATTTTCTTACATGTCATCAGAAGTTTATATTACATCACAAACCAACACATATTACTTTACCACCAATGGATTAAGACTATGTTGACATAAGATATTTCATTTCTCCAACGCCAACATAGCTAAGAAAATCAATCCAACATAATGATTATTGTGATGCTCAACTCATACACTATTTTTGAACTCCAACCTACTACACTACATATTGTGTATTAAAAACTAGTTTATATTATTGATATTGTTCTTCATTATCTAATAATTAATGGTACTTTAATTCATTTAAAGGTTCTTTATGTAGGGTCAAAGGATTTTTTAGTTCATTAAAATGATAGTTGATTTATACAGTGCTTTAAAAAGCCGAAGAATAAAAAAAATTATTTATTTATAATAAAGAAATTAAATAAAGACTACATAAATATAAATATATATACACTATTTCATATCTTGAACTTGGTTTTTAAATGTTATTAAAAATGGGATTCTTCAAATGGTATTTTGAAAAGTTGGTAGTCCTTTTAAATTATAATACCCCGATTGGCTTGTTTTACTTTCATGCCATGTTTTATAAAAGGTGAGTTAATTAATTAAATCCTTGTTATGATGATACTGATGGTTTTTTATGCCTCTTGGGTTGTTTAAAAAAATTACTTTGATTTAAGAAATGTAATTTTTTAAAGTGGCATGTGGTGTTTAATGAATTAAATTTCTTTACATGGGTTGTTGAAAGACCCCTTTGATAAAATGTGAATTGTCTTAAATGAGAATGGAACATGGGAACCCTAGATTGAGAATTCTAGTTCATTTTATTTAAATTCAATATTTTATTCAAACATTGGGTTCTCAAGACCATGTAATTGGATTTTATCAACGTTTTCATCATCTAAAAAATATCAACTTCATCTCCTAAGCATCCTATCACTGAAAATCTACCTATCTTACCATGTACCAAGTGTAGAAATTAATAAACAAAAACTCCTCCATCTTATTGATTTTAATTTCTCAGTTCTTTTTTGGATCTTGTTTGTCTATTTAATCATATGAGATATCGTTGAATTAATCCTATGTGGGATCTATGTTTTTTGAAATATATGAAAATTTAATTAAATTCTTTGTAACTTTATAAATATCACACATTCCTATCATTAAATAACTTCCACCATTATAAAATAATATGAATACCCATCATTTGACACTTATTATCTTATAACGATAACTTCATGTATTTTAAACGATTCTTTAAGAATGACCTTTTATGGATTCCAAGATCATATTTTCTGTGTATTTATTTATTTTATTAAATATTAATATTACTGAATCAAATAGGATGGATGGGAATCAAAAATGGATGGATTCCAATTTTATGAAAAAATAGTATAAGGTTGGGGTGAAATATTTCATCAAGTTAGAAAAAGATCATGCATATAACCCTTCTCAAATCTTTATTCTATGTTTACATGGTTATTATTCAAGTCTAATTTGTCCAGAGGAGTTGAAAGAACACTTGATCTATCATGGAATAGATCGAAGTTATAAATGTTAGAAAAAACATGGGTAAAAACTAAATATAGCTAGTGAATAGGATAAGATTTCATTTTATGGATCATCTGATATGATTACAAGTGTGGACAATGATGAAAACTATATTGAAGATGTGATTATAGGTGTGAATGATGATGAAGATTGTATTGAGGAAATGATGATGAAAATTGAAGATGAAATTTGAGATTGTCCAAAATTGTTTGAGAAGTTAAAGAGTTGTGAAAAGATTTCAATGTATGCTGATTATACTAAATATACAGTATTTTCATCCATAATGAAGTTATATAATTTAAAAGCTAGAAATGAATGTAGTGATACCAGTTTTACTGAACTACTTTCTCTCTTAAATGATATAATCTCAGAAGATAATGAGCTTCCTTATTGAACACATGACATTAAATGAATGCTACGTTTAATGGGTATGATCTTTGAAAGAATACATGCATGTATAAATAACTATATATTGTTTCTCAAGGACCAAAAAACACTTAAAAATTCCCAAATTTTGGTGATTCTCGATATAAGAAAGATGAATTGAGTCCTACAAAATTTGTATGGTACTATCCAATCATTCCAAGGTTTAGAAACCTATATGTAAGTGAGAATACTCCAAGGAAATTTACATGGAAATAATTTATAGGAAATAAATATGGGAAAATTTTTCACCTAAAAGACTCTCCTCAATAGAAGAGAATTGATCATGAGTTCCTGAATTTGCAAAAGAACTAAGAAACCTTCTCCTTGCACTATCTACAGATGGAGTGTTTATCAAAGTATCACTCATATTAATAGCCAGTTATGTTGCTAAATTATAACTTTCTATCAGAGTTATGTATGAAATTAAAATATATTATGTTATCTCTACTTATATCAGGACCAAAACAACTAGGTAGTGATATTGATGTTTATTTGGATCCATTGATAAAATATTTGATTGTATGATGATTATAAAAATGGAAATTTCATGTTGAGATCCATGTTGTGTGGTATGATAAATGACTTTTTTGCTTATGGAAATTTTTTAGGATACATCATTAAAGGAAATCAAGGGTATCCCATTTTTTAAAAAGGTATACAATCAATTAAGTTGAAGCATTCATTGAAGACTATGTTTCTAGGACATCACAGATTTCTACCCTAGTGACTTAAGTACCGATCTTGGACAAAATTATTCAATGGGAGTTTAGAAGAATGTATAGCACCATCTCCACTAATAGGCAGTTTACTGTTTGAGAAATTAAAATATATGGACACTTCTTTTAGTAAACCGTTTTTTAAAAACCTTACAAAAACTGATTGGAAAAAGAAATCAGTTGTTTTTTAATTAACATACTAGAATTTTTTGTACGTCAGAAATTTTCTTGATTTTATGCATGTTGAAAAAAATGAATGTGATGGTGTTATTGGAATGTTACTAAATACACATGAAAAAATAAAGGATGTAATAAAGGCCAGTTTGTACATGATCGACATGGGAATACGGGAAGAATTGGTGCTAGTGAACAGTGAAATGGACTTTTCTTCCTCCATATTCTTAAACTCTTTCTAGGAAAGAGAGATATCAGTTATGAAACTTCTTAAATTATGTAAAGGTTTTATAGGTGTATTCATCAAATATCAATAATATTATGTCAATGACTGATTTAAATTTAATGGGTCTGAAATCACATGACTGTCATGTTTTTATGCAATATCCACTACTTGTAGATTTATGTTTCATTTTTTCCAAGAATATTTTTCATACATTAACCAAGCTCTGTTTCTTTTTATATGTAGTAAAGTTATAGACCTGACAAAATTTCCAACTATAGAAAAGGAAATTGTTGTCATATTATGTGAATTAGAGATTTTATTCCTACTAGAATTCTTTAATATGATGGTTCACTTTGTAAGAGAGATTTGACTATTTGGTCCTATATATTATAGATGGATATACCCCATTGAACATTATATGGTGATTTTCAATGGGTATGTCAAAAATAAAAGTCAGATACAAGTTTTTATTGCAAAGTGATATGTTTTGAGGTATCTATTGAATTATGTATTGACTACATATCAGATATGGAAAGCATTGGTATAATGAAATATCATCACATTGGGAGACTTGTGGGTGAATTAATTTCCAAAATAGATGTTTTCACAATTACTATTATAGAGTGGGAGCAGGACCACCTTTACATTTTTCATAATAATTTAGAGTTTTTACCATATATTGAAACTTAAAAGTAATTATTAGGCATTTGAATCCATCAAGGGATGAAAAATAGATATCAAATAAATATAATCAATAGTTTATAGGATGGTTTCAAGACCATATTTTTAAGGATTCAACTAAAAATATGGATTCAATTTCAAAATAACTACAATGGATAGCTATAGGACCAAGTGTGCTTGTATTATATTATGATGGTTATACATTCTATAAAAATTAATATGATAAATGCAGTACCATGAAAAATAGTGGAGTTACACTTATGGATGAATCGATGCATGTATCTGGTACCAAGGATAGAAATCTAATTTATGTGAATATGTCATACTTTAGTATCATCAAATGAATATAGGAGTTGGATTATACAACATTACAAGTGACAATTTTTCAATGTAAGTGGGTTGATAATAGGATTACATTTAAAATAAATGAATCGGGATTCATGTAAGAGGATTTCAGTAAAGAAGGGTACAAAGATAAACTGTTTATAATGGAATCATAGGCAATACAAGTATTTTATATTCTAGATCCTATAAACTGAAAGTGGTTAATTGTTCTGTTATTGACCAAAATTGTTGAAGGGTAAGTTGTAAATTCTACTAAGGATGACCCTTTCATTGGGACATCATAATCATTTCGTAGTGATCCCAATATAGACGAGATCAAGTATATAAGAGGTGACCACAATGAAGGGGTTTGGATACTCAATAGAGGGGTAAAATCCCTTCAAACTTTAAAAAAAGTGAGTTCAATAATCAGATTCTATTTTTTTATAATATACATTGAGTTACCTCATATCATTATTTGATCACTATTATATTTGTGTAATCTAAATTAAATGTTCAATCACTTATGCAGATAATGACTTTTACGCATGATGATGCTCCTAAGATTGAGGAATAAAAAGATTCTCAACATGTTGATGCTCCCAATACAGAGGAACAATAACCTTTTACACATGCCAATGATACCAATCCATAGGAACAACATATAGATGATGTTGAAGTTGAGGAAATGGTAGATGGTGAACAACCTATGTCCTAGAAAAAACAAGAGCATCATGGCATGAAAATGATAGAAAAAATTATTAAGGAGAGAAATAAAGGCATCAAATTTGAGATTGGATGAAATGCACATGGCCAGTATGTTAACCCCAATAAGGCCATGTTAGAAGTTACATTGGGCTCACCACTCAAATGTGCATGTCGATTGATATGGATTCATGGAACAATGTTGTGTCCACACTTAAGACACTAATTTGGTAAGATATTAAGGTAACATTATGATATACATTCTTTATTTTACTAAAAACAAAATAATGAAACATTGATTTACTCTTTATTATCCCTTACAGGGTGCATTTATAGTAGATGAGTCCTAAATAGAATTTTTATTAATGATCACGGGAAAGTATCATAGAGTCTTTTGGATAATTCTTATGAAGTGTCATCTCAAATATGCTGAAGTGAAAATAAACCGAAACCCACCACAAATGTACGCACACATGATAAACCAATAAGCGTGGGATGCATTTATTTGTTGTCATGAGGAGACATATTTTCATGTACATTGTGAATAGTAATACATTGATTGGAAATACTGTATTAATCACTTTGATTAAGAATTGTTAATTTATAAAATAGAAATTGAGTGTTGAAATAAGCAACGTGCAATAAAACCAATGCACCAGTACCATAGAGCAAGGATGGTGTATGTTTCACTTGAAAAAAATGGTACGTATTTTAAATCTACAGTAATACTTTTATGTGACATGAAACAACAACATAATTATATTACTTTGTTTATATGTATATTGATGAATTGAAACCCAAATCCACTTCCATCCCACGCCATGTTCTATGAAAGGAGGCACATGTAAATAAAGTCAGGATACTAATAGATGAAAACATGCAAAAATTGTGAGAAGAATGTGTATATATGTCATAATAAAAAAATGATTTAAAATGGTATTACATAATAATAATTGCTTATTTTCTTATATTTTTATCTGATATAGACACAAGAATCATCGGTAGCTATACCCGATGAACAACTACTATCTGTGGCCTTGAATCTATTAGAATTTGTTAGTTTTATTTTACATTAATTAGTTTTAAGTAATAGTATTTATTTTAAATTATAAGTATTTAGTTTTAATTATTATTAATTATTTTTAATCAAAACTATTTAGTAGTAATTACTTTTAATTAGTAGTAATTATTAATAATTACTAATATTTTGTAATAATTAGTAATAATTATAATATTTTTTAATAATTATTAAAAATTAAGTAATACTTAGTGGTAATTAGTAATAATTTTTTATAAACTAATAGAAATTAGTAATAATAAGCGGTAATTGATAATAATTATCGGTAATTGGTAATAATTAGCGATAATTGGTAATAATTAGCGATAATTGGTAATAATTAGCCGTAATTAGTAATGATTAATGGTAATTAGTAATAATTAGTAAAACTTAATAATAAATTGTTATAAACTCAAACGAATAGTAAATTGATATATTTATTATAAATTGATATAAAATAGTATAAATTAATATAAATTATTACAAATTAATAACATTTTTTATAAATTTATAAAAAAATTAAACATATAAAATTTGTATAAATTAATAAAAATATTTTACATTAGTCTAATTTATTATAAATAACTATGAAATATTATTAATTATTATAAATTACTAGAAAACTGAAAATGAAATAGGTTGTCAATTTTCAGGTGATGAGCAATGAAAATTTTGGACATGGTTGACATAAATTGGTTTCATCACCTGAAGATTGTGAAATCTAGGAGCAATTTGTGTCAACTCTATCCAAATTTGTCATTAGGTCGGCAGAACCGGGGCAGACAGGATGTGATGCATCGATGGCAACAACAACATGAGGAGATGTCGATGGCATGAGTAGCATCATGTGCAAACGATCAAGTACATGTGATAGTTATGGTAGATTATAAATATTTAGTTTTAATTAGTAGTAAGGTTTTTAATTAAAAGTAAATGTTTATAATTTCCAATAATTTGTTTTAATTATGAGTTACTGGGTGTTATTAATAGTAATTACTTATATTTGATAGTTAAATATTATTAATTAATTGATCTCAGTAATAATGTATATATCTTAGGAATAATTAGAGGTAATTAAGAATAATTAGTGGTAATTAGCAGTAATTACTAATAATTAGTGGTAATTAGTAAAAATTAGTAATAAATTTTTATAAAAAAATAGTAAATTGATATAATTTACAATAAATTGATATAAAATATTATAAATTAATATAAAATATTATAAATTAGTAACTTTTTTATAAATTTATAAAAAAATAAACATATAAAATTTTTATAAATTAATAAAAAAAATTACATTAGCATAATTTATTATGAATTACTTTGAAATAATATAAATTGTTATAAATTACTAGAAAACTGAAAATGAAATAGGTCGTCAATTTTTAGGTGATGAGTAATGACAATTTTGGAAATGATTGGCATAAATTGGTTTCATCGCTTGAAGATTGTAAAATCTATGATTTACACCTTTTTAGTAATTTATAATATTTTTTATTACTTTATAATAAATTATACTAAAAATTAGAGATAATTAATGGTAATTAGAAATAATTATCACTAATTACTGCTAATTTTTAGTATAATTTAATATAAAGTTAAAAAATAAATTATAAATTACTAAAAATGTGTAAATCGTAGAATTTTTAATCTTCAGGTAATGAGAAATGACTAATTTGTGTCACCCATGTCCAAATTTGTCATTTTCTCGGCAGAACCGGGGCAGGAATAATGTGACACGTCGATGGCAGCAGGAAGAGTAGGATAATGAGATGCATCGATGGTAGAAGTAGCAGCATGAGTAGACAATGGAGTACATGTGATAGTTATTGTAAATTAGAAATATTTAGTTTTAATTAGTAGTAATGTTTTTAATTAAATGTAAACAGTTCTATTTTGAAATAATTTATTTTAATTATTAGCAAGTGGGTGTTATTAAAAGTAATTACTTATAATTGATAAATAAATAGTATTAATTAAAAATTAATGGTAAATCACTATAATTATTAAAAATTAATGGTAATTAGAAATAAATAGTAAAAATTAGTGTTAATTAGTAAATATTGGTAGAAAATAACATTAAATCACTATAATTAGTAAAAATTAACCGTAATTAGTAAAAATTAGCGGTAATTAGTAAAAAATAGTGGTAATTAGTAAAAATTTGGGATAAATCGCTATAATTAATAAAAATTTGTGGTAATTAGTAAAAATTAGTGAAAATTAGCAGTAAATCACTAAAATTAATAACATTTAGCCTTAATTAGTAAAAAATATTGATAAATTAGTAAAAATTAATGATAAATCACTATAATTGTTAAGAATTAATGGTAATTAGAAAAAAATGTAAAAATTAGTGGTAATTAATAAATATTAGTAAAAATAAAAATTAAATCACTATAATTCGTAAAAATTAGTGGCAATTATTAAAAATAAGTGGTAAATAGATAAAATTGACAATATTTATAAGTAAATTACAATTTTTTAATTTTATACTTTTTTTATCACCTTTTTATTATATTAAATAAATCATAAAAATTTTATTTATTTTATATTTTTTCAAGAAATATGGAAGAAGGAAGTCAACAGTAATAATAAGTGGTAAATAGATAAAATTGACAATATTTACAAGTAAATTATAATTTTTTAATTTTCTACTCTTTTTTGGATTGTCTTTTTCTTATATCAAATTAATCATAAAAAAATCTTTATTTTATATTTTTTAGATAAATATGGGACAAGGAAGCTGAAAATAATCTTTATTACATGGTCGTGATTGGATAAATCAATGCAGAAATCCAAACGGTTCTACTATAAATCCTGTATATGTTGAGGGTGTTGAATATTTTTAATCATTTACATCATCAAGACCAGAATTTGTTTCAGAAGGAAAAATTAAGTGTCTGTGTAAGAAATATGATCTAAGGAGGTTGACACATTTGATAATATTGGAGGTCATCTATTGCATTTTTGGTTTTTGAATAGATTATGATTTTTGGTATCTACATGGTGAATGCAGTTTCTGAGAAGTTGATAATAATTTGGTTCTAGATCCATCATAGTTTCAAAATATAGTACATGATGTGGTTGGTCGGTATTTTCAAAAAACTAAAACTCAGGATGATATTTCTTTAACTCCTGAGTTGAAACTATCTCAATTTTATGAGTTGTTGAAGTCTGTTGAGGATGCCTTATATCCTGGTTTCAAGATAATAAAATTTAAAGTGGTTGTAAAATTTATGACTATTAAATTAGATAAGGGAAAGTCAAATAATTTTTTGGATTATATATTCTCTTTAGTTAAATCATTATTACCTGAAGGAAATGTGTTGCCTATAAATTTCTATAAGAACAAGAGGTTGGTTCGTAATTTGGGTCTTGGTTATCAGAAGATTGATGCATGTTCAAATGATTTCATCTTATATTATGGTGAAAATGAGTCATTAGTTGGTTATCCTACATGTGGACAATCGAGGTACAAAGAGGCTCAATTAGGGAAGTCTGGATTGATTCTTATAAAACAGTTGAGGTATTTCCTACTTACACCCAGATTGTAGTATTTATTTATGTATCAGAACACATCGTCATTGATGTCATAGAACAAACTAATATTTCAACTGATAAAATCTTAAATCATCCCTGTGATTGTGATTCATGGAAACATTTTGACCCAGTACATCCATTTTTTGCTTCAAAAGCCCAAAACGTGTGATTGGGTCTTTCTACTAACGATTTATGTCCATTTGATTCTTATGGTAGTCAATATTCTTATTGGATCATCTTTATAACTCTATACAATTTACCTCCTTGGATGTTGATGAATGATCCATATATCTTTTTGACCTTATTAATTCTAGGACATCCAAAAAATAATATTGATATTTTTTAAAACCCATTGATTGATGAGTTAAATTTACTGTGGATTAATGGTGTCAGTACATATAATGTTGTTGCAAAACAAAATTTCCTAATGAAATCTGCATTAATGTGGGAAATTAGTGACTTCCCAGCATATGGCATGTTATCTGTCTCGAATACTCATGGTCTAAAATCATTTCCCTACTATATGAGAGATAGTAAAGTGTTTATGATCATCAATCACTACCACAAAACTGGGCAAGGTCAGCACCAACCTTCATCAGCGCTAAAGAAAAAGCACTGATAAAGGGGGTACTTTTATCAGCGCTAAAAAAGCCCTGATAAAGGGTACCTTTATCAGTGCTAAAAAAAGCGCTGATAAGCGTACCCCTTTATCAGCGCTTTTTTTAGCGCTGATAAACGGGTACCCTTTAACAGTGCTTTTTTTAGCACTGTTAAAGGGTACCCCTTTATCAGCGCTTTTTTTAAAAGCGCTGATAAAGGGTCTACTTCAAAAAAAATCATTAAAAAAATATATTAATATTTAAATATATAGATATAGTTATATTGATGTAAATATAATATATATTTTTTAAATATAAAATTAAATATATTTTAGATAAGTATAAATATACAGTTACACTTAATATATAAGATATTTAGTAAAAATGGCTTATAAAAAAATTAAAAATATATTTTTAGTAAATAATTTTCAAATTATTATGGAGTAATAGTCATTTATTAACAATTTGAAGACTAAAAAAATTAAAAAAATTAAAAAAGATCCAAAATATGTTGAAAACGCCACTCGAACATCAAACGGCCATAACTTTTGATCTGGGTGTCCGTTTGAGCTCTACAGCATATCAAATCGAAGCCTGCGACGAGCTCTGCGCGCTGGTGACTGAGGAAAAGTCTCTATCACATTTTTTGAGGCCAAAAAGGCCTAGAAGGCCTCCAAAACTAAGTTTTTAGTCGGGATACCCCGATTTTTTAACATTTTGTGGATTTTCAGCCTCGTTTAAGGGGGTATTATTGGCTTTTTTTGGTGGGGACTGAATTTATTCCAAGGTATTACATTCATATTAATATTATGTTTTTGAAATTTTATTGTTTTTTATAATTCACTTCTATTTATAATCAAATATATAACAATACATACATATTTTTATATATTCACACATAAAAATTTAATTATAAATATAAATAATAAAATATATTTACATATAAAATATATTAGATTTATCTAAATAATAACTAATATCCATTTTATTTGAAATAAAAATATATGAATATTTATATACCTATATATTAATCTAACTATATATATATAAATATAACTACATATATATATTCATATAACTATAAATATATATATTAATATCACTATAAATATATATATTAATATAACTATATATATATATATATTAATATAACTATATATATATATATTAATATAAATATATATTACTATACGAATAAATATAACTATATATATATAGAGAGATATCGTGAAATGGAAAAAATCAAAATAGAGGAGTGGTAAGGGCTTAGGCGCGCAGGGGGGGGAGGTCTCGAGTTCAAAACCTGGTGGAGGCAGGAGCGCGCGCGCATGGGGGTTGATTTGGGGGGCTAGTGCTGATAAAGGGTGGAGGGGGTTCGTGCGGGCACTGGAGGGGCTAGAATAGTGCTGTTAAAAGGGGGCTCAGGTGCTATAAAAGCCCCCCCCCCCCAATTTGCATGATTTTTTAAAAAAAATTAATTTTTTAAATTTTTTATACTTTTATCAGCGCTTTTTTTAGCGCTGCTAAAGGGGGTCTTTATCAGCGCTTTTGGAAGTGCTGATAAAGGGACCCCCACTTTATCTTCACTGGCATTAAAAGTGCTTTTTAGCACTGTTAAAGGCCATTTTTAGCACTGATAAAAGGCATATTTCTAGTAGTGAATGGAAGAAAACCTTGTTTTTTTACTGTCATTGAATATTTCTTCCTACCGATCATCCTTTTCGTAGGAACATATATCATTTCAAAAAAGGTATAATTGATAGAGATGGACCTACAATTATGATCTCAGATATTGAGTTAAAATATATTTTCTCTTCATTACCTCCCATTACCTTAGGATTGACTATAAACCAACAAAAATAGATGGATTTGGGAAAAAACACAATTGGATAAAAATGATCATTTTTGGGGATTTTCATATTGGTCTCATTTTTTGGTCCATCACATGTTGGATGTCATTCATATTAAGAAAAACTATTTTGATATTGTATTTTATACAGTTTTGTACACACCTGGTAAGACCAAAGATAATGTAAAGGCATGATTAGATCTTGCCCAAATTTACAAGAAAACAGAACTTAAACTATTTGAAAATGATAGATCATAGAAGTTAATGAATCCAAAAGAAAATTATATGGTTTCTAAATAAAACCATTTATTATTTTGTTAGTGGATTTCATATTTGAGACTTTCAAATGGTTATATTTCTAATTTGGCTAGATGTGTCAGAAATGGTCATATTACCAAATTAAAAAGTCATGATTGTAATGTATAATGGAAATACTTTTACTGATTAGATTTAGAGGTCTATTGAATTATATGATTTGGGATGAACTAATAGAAATATCATTTTTTTGAGATATTTGTACGGTGAAAACATACTATGATGCACTAAGTAGACTTCAATAAGATATTGTTTGAATTCTATATAAATTGGAAAAAAATCTCACCGAATTTATTTGATTCAATGGAACATTTGATATTACATTTTATGCATGAAGAAAAATATAGAGGTTTGGTAAAATTCCGATGGATGTACCCATACGAGAGATGCATGTAGAAATTGAATAAAAATGTATGTAACGAAGCATAGATTGAAGGCTCAATTTCATAAGATTATTTGCAGGATGAAATTTCTTTTTTATGCTTTCATTATTTTCAATT
Source organism: Viscum album (assembly GCA_963277665.1). NCBI lineage: Eukaryota > Viridiplantae > Streptophyta > Magnoliopsida > Santalales > Viscaceae > Viscum > Viscum album. The sequence goes on along the minus strand of OY728148.1, from coordinate 1,652,689,341 downwards.
TCAATATCCCTCAAAACATAACTGCATGGACCATAACAAGGAAAATTTTGATGATGAAACAAATAATCAATTATCATTTTTTAATCATCCCAAACTTGACTTTGGTGGAGCTCATGAATGATGGATTTCAGATGATGAACATCACAAGGATCATACATATGTTCTACTCGATTATGAAGACATGAAACCATTTTTACTACGAGTTCTACTATTACTTATTCTATAATTTTTTCAAGTAAATTAGTATTATTATTTTTGTAGAATATATGATAATCATATCAAGAAAAAATTTCCAAAAACTAAAGCAGCTACACTTGAAGAACATCGGAAAAATATTTTTTCCTACTGGTTTCAAAAAATGGTAAAGTAAATTATTTATGGTTTAACATATAAAATAAATTTATAACTTGTTATATTGATAATTATTTTTCAAATTTTTAGGTATCTCAACATGCTGATAAAATTGATAATCGATTGTGTGTATTGAGTAACCCACCATCCAAAATGGTTAAATCATATAATACATATGTGGTGAATGGTTTTCAATTTAAAACACATGCATTTAGAGAATCAAAAAACAATGAATAGTGGTATTTTCTTGAGAGGATATCATCATAGAGAAAGTAAATCTGACTTTTATGGCATGATAGAAAAAATAATTAAATTGTGTTATCTAGGATAGAATTATGTAACAATGTTTAAATTTTATTGGTTGGATATTGATAGAGGATTCCATGTTCATCCATGTCATAAAATCAATGATATTAAATATAAAAGCCTTTTTAAAGTAAATGGACCATTTTTATTGGATCATCAAGCACATCAAATTTATTATACAAATTATTATGTTGTTTCAATAGAGTTAAATGATTGGTTAAGCATAATAAAAATGAAATCTCATGAAAATTAGTTTATCCAAAGTGAATGTGGTTCCACTGAAGTATAGAGAATTGAAATTTATCAAGAGACTACTCTAAATTTATCTTTTCTATAAAGAGACATGAATATCAATGATGACACCCCACAGTTATTGGTTGATGGTGACAATGATGTTATTGATTTAAAAAATGAATTTGAAATAGAAAGAGATGTTGAAGCTGAAAATACTATGGAAATTGATGATACTAAGGAGGAATATGAAGATATTGACACCGTCATATATGAATATGAATATGGATATGGAGATTGACACAATTAAATTCTTCTTATAATCATATATAATATATATCTATATATAATACTTTTTTTCAATTATTTACTGACAATAGTCATTTCATGTTTTATATGGATAACCACCATTTATCTAATCTATTTTGTGAGTTGGATGAGGTTTCACAACCTGGTGACGATCTTGATGATACACGATCTGACCCTCATATTGTTGGCGATTCAGCGATGACTCGGAGGGGTCGTGATTTTTTGTGATTGATGATTCCTGACCCTATCATCAAGTGACATCCACATCTTGAGTTCAATCCATGCATTAAGAGGTATATTTAGTTATGTATTTTAGTTTTTTATCATTAATTTTCATTATTTTATTTATATACTAATTGTTTGATTATTTGTTCTATTTTATAACATCTTTTCATATATAGTTGTTGGATAAGAGAGTTCTATATTGTGGAATTATTTTTATAGAGCATGGGTGATATGGGATTAGATTCCTATTGATGTTAGACACTACGTGTTCGATCATTGGATGGTATGTAAATAAATAATAGTTATTTTGAAATTTATTTAATAAGTAACTTGATATTATTAATTATTTGTATGGTTTATGGTATCTTGTTGATGATAGTATGCATGCATATATCTGGGAGGCATGGGAGGTCTATATATGTGAGAGTTTTTATCAATTTTTTCATAATATGAGGAGGGAAACCATGCAGAAAGCAGGAGTCATGGATTTTGAGCAGTCTTGTTGCGCCCACTGACCATATTACATGTTATCTTAGGTTTGGTATGGATTATGTTCATAGTTGATGGGAGATAGTCTTAATAAGAGATCATCATTAGGTCAATAGAACCGGGGGAGGAAGTAGGTGATACATCAAGCTGGAATTTGTACATTCAGTAGACATCGACGATATGTGGTAAGTAATTTTTTAATAGTTTATATAACTTTAAATGTGAACTATTTATTTTATAATCATATAGTCAGTCGAACATCCTAATATTATGGAGTTTTACATTTATAAGATGATGTATAGTGATCTTGTCACTGGAGAGATTATAGGTGGTATCCAGTGTCATATTGTGGTCAGTATAATTTTTTTAGTTTTAAAATTAACTAAAAAATATATTTTAACTATTTTAATTTTAAATTGTAGTTGAAGGAGTCATATGATTTCATGAATTATCATACATAGGATGAGAGTCAGGCTGAGACCAAGGATAATACCACTAGTGTAGCAGGATTTGATTACACAACATGGATTTAGGCAACTCAGTGTGCCTTCAAGAAAGGTTGGGTTATTGGTATTAGCTCTCAATTGATGTTTATGAGTTATTGTGGTATCATTGCGATGTCATCGTCCGACTCAAGGGGATCTCATGGAGAGTCATCATCATCTACTGCACAGTATCAGGAGCAATTGTGAGCTTAGGGTGAACTTATAAACACCATGCTTAGGGAGCATGAAGAGCTCCATCAACAGTAGTAGCAGGAGGAGGAGGAGATCCATTGATGGAAGGAGGAGTAGCACAAGCAGATGATAGAGTACATGCGATGTATGAATCTGGGTTTAGGGATAGAGTTCCCTCCACCACCACCTCCAGATGACCCTCCCCCTCAGTGATTTATGTATTTATTTATAAACATTTGAATGTATTTATTTTTTTTTAATATTTGTATTAATTCATATATTTACAGTTCTATATATTGTTTTTTTTATATTGCGGTGAATATATATTTTTTCTAGTTTTATAATTTTTTAATTTTTGTATTTCTACCTTTTTTATTTTTTTTATTTTTATTTTTTTTACTTATTTGTGATCGGTGAATCCTCCCGTCATAAAAGACATTTTTTATATACCGGAGAAGATTATTTGCGACGGGATACCTACCTATCATAAATAATTTTTTTTGCAATGGACCATCAAAAAAAAACTTTATTTATGACACTATTTTATGTAAAGGGTCATTTTTGGAGGGGTTTTATCTCAAATACTTCAATTTCTAATTGTGATTCCCCTAAAAGAGTTTTCTTAGAAGAGTTAATCAATATTTTCATAATTGTTTTTCTGAAATGTGAATCAGACAGATGTTAATACCTTTACTATACTAATATTCTACAGGGTGAAAATGATTGTGACTTATATATATCAATTCCCACACATTTCCTTATTATGAGGGGTACTATGTACAATATCTAAGGATATGTTCTATACAACAAACAACATTCAATAGTTCATGTGAGAGTGGGGATTCACATAGCTAATGATCTGAGTTCCAAGCTACCTATTCCACTTGATGATACAGATATTCATGAAGTTGAGAGAGATATTGGAACTTTCATATCATGGTCATTAGATCTTGTAAAAATACATGTCAACTAGGTGGTATTCATTTCCAATTTATTTTTCATGCAAAACCATTAACAATTAATGAAAAAAGACCTGAACTGATGAATGTTATTATAGACGGACAAAGAGAAGGGTTTGAAATGGAAGTTCAAATCAAAATGATCTAAAGGATCAACCAATCAATTAAAAATATATTCACAAAGTACCTTTACCCTACCCATTCAAATTCCACATTTATCGACATTGAAGGTTCATGTGGATACAACATTAGAAAGTGGTGATATAACTACAATTGATTTTTAAAAACATATATACAGAGAGGCCATTACAGACTATATTGGTCTTGAGAATACAAATGAAACCCTTGAACATAAATGTATAGGAGTCTCAATTGTAAATGTATACATGATGTGTGTTTTCATGATTTTTTCCAATATCTGATCTGCTATGTTAATTATGAATAAATACTATTCATATTTTTTTCAAGCATATATATCAATATTATTGGAAGGGAAAACCCTATGAACAAAAATTTGGACTCATTAGTCCTCACATCACTTCAACATAGTTGTTATCATTAGTTACAAAGCAATATAAAGTAATAATGGACAAACTAGCCATAATGTTTGAAAAAAAACTTACAGACTACAAAAACTTCTTAATAGCCACTATGTAGGGGTAAAACTCTACAATTTAATCATATAAAATATATTTTCATTCATTTCATTAATTATTCCTTTTTTATACAGTGTTGGTTACTCATTGTAATCAATTTATATACTCCAAAGATTTATTTTTTGGATTCAATGGATGGATACCTAACAAACCAACCACACGTGATAACGTTTATCAATTTATAATACACTACATGCAACATTTTACAAATAAACTTCAAGTTATACATTTTATATTATGTTTTAATGAAAATTATATTATGGTAGGGATAGGTTTAAATATCATCAAATTCATGGCATGGGGATAGTCCATGAGCAAGAAAATCTTATCGACCTCTAAAAATGGAAAAGTATTAGAGTATGTATAATAGTATTCCACTATCAAAACATATATCAAAACAAATTACTTATTTTTATCAATGTTTCTGCAGTTCCTGGAAAAAACTAACGAAAAATATTATAGTTACTATGTTTGAAAATTTATGAAAGATATCATATTACATCAAAAAAATAACATCCCTGAAGAGGTATTTCCGATGATAATTATAATTTCATTTTAAATATTTACTAATCCTTTATTTATTTATATTTTTATAGTACTACTAGTACTTTTGAGAGTCCTCATATTCACAAGATGAAATAGATTTGTTTAGAAACAAATGGGAAGAACATATGGTGTTAGACTGTATGCAGACATCATAAAGAGGCAACTTCTTGATACTTATTTAGTGAATTTTCTCATCATTTTATCTGTTTTTTTAGTTAATTTCCTTATCATTTTTATTTAATACTTATTTTTTAAATTTTTATAGAGATCGCGAAGAATGATGATACACTCATGATGTACTCATATACAATTATTATGCACTCAATGGGGATGATTCACTCATGATGATACACTTTTCCTTTTATTCTACAATACATTAAACATTCCGATTTATCAAATAATAATATTGTTTGATAACCCTAAATGTTGAATGCGTTGAAGAATAAAAATACATGGTGTGATGTGTAGGAATCAACCACAAAACAATCTGATACACGGTATACCCAATATGACATGAATTTTATGTTATTAGTTTAAAATATATATTTTAGTTCAAAACACACATTACATACTCAAAATTGATCAAACACATTCATATTTTTTTTACACTATGAAAATGATTCATAGGTAATTTTTTATGTTTAGGAATCAGTCACACCTTAATACACTACATAGTGTACTTGGTATGATAGATCTAGTAAAATTTTCGAAGCTACTTGTTCTTATAAAGTAATCAACCATACCACAATCATCCACACTTCAATCTGATGCATATTGTGCTTGATATGACTCAAATTGTATGTTTTTAGTTTATAATTTACATTTGACTTCAAAACACACATCAAACACTCAAAACCTAAAAAACATACATATTTTTATATACTTTAAGAAAATGATCCATAAGTCATTTGTTATATGTAAGAATAAATTGCATCTAAATATGATACATGGTGTGTCTGTTATGACTCAAAGTGTGTGTTTTCAATTTAAAATTTATATTTTAGTTCAAAACACATGTCACATACTCAAAACTGAGAAAAAAGATTTGGATAATGTTGATACTTTAGGAAAACAATCTATAAATAATTTGTGACGTGTAGGAATTACCTACATCTCAATATGATACACGGTATGCCTGGTATGACTCAAAAGTGTCCATTATTAGTTTAAAATGGACAATTTGGCTAAAAAAGTGTCACTCATTGAAAATTGAGAAAACATGCTCATATTTCCTTGATAATTTAGTAAAATGATTCATAAGTCATTTTTGACATGTATAAATTAGTCTCACATCAAGACAACAAACGATGTGACCTGTATGAATTAAAGTTATGTTTTCAGTTTAAATTGACATTTTAATAAAAAAGACATGTGACATGCTCAAAACCAAGAAAATACATTCATATTATTTTTATAATTTATTAAAATGATCCTTAATTCATTTTTTATGTGTAGGAATAAGTCTCATGTTAATCTGACTCACAATGTGACCGGTATGAATCTAAGTGTGTCCTTTTATTTAAAATTGACATTTTATTTCAAAACACACATCATGTAATCAAAAATTAGAAAACACATATGTACTATTTTGATACTTTAAGAAAATAATCCATAAGTCATTTTTGACATATAGGAATCATCCACACCTCAATCTGATACACGATGTACCCATTATGACTCAAAGTGTTAGTTATTAGTTTAAAATAGACAGTTTAGTTCAAAACATGTGTCACTCACTGAAAACTAAGAAAACACACTCATATTGTCTTGATAATTTAGTAAAGAGATTCATAAGTCATTTTTGATGTGTGAGAATCATTTTCACATCAAATTGGTATAATATATGGTCGATATGACTCAAAGTGTTTGTTTTTAGTTTAAATTGACATTTTAGTGAAAAATACACGTGGCATACTCATAATCGAGAAAACACACTCTTATTATCTTGATACTTTAGTAAAATTATCCTTAATTCATTTTTGACATGTAGGAATTAGTCTCATATCAATATGACGTGTGATGTGACCGATATGACTCCAAGTGTGTCCTTTTATTTAAAATTGACATTTTATTTCAAAACACATGTCACATACTCAAATCCAAGAAAAAACATTCTAATTGTTTTGATACTTTAGGAAAATGATCCATATGTCATTTTTAATATGTAACAATTATCCATACCTCAATCTGATACATGGTGTGCCCAGTATGACTCAAAGTGTTCGTTTTTAGTTTAAAATTGATAATTTAGATCAAAGCATATGTAAATCACTAAAAACCAAGAATACATGCTTGTATTTTATTGATACTTTAGTAAAATGATTCATAAGTCATTTTTGACATTTAGGAATCATTATCACAACAAACCGACACACGATGTGACCGGTATTACACAAAGTGCATGTTTTTAGTTTAAATTGACATTTTAGTAAAAAGACACATGACAAACTCAAAATAAATAAAACACATTCATATTATCTTGATACTTTAGAAAAAATGATCCTTATGACATTTTTTATGTGTAGTAATTAGTCACACATTAATCTAGAACATGGTATGATTAGTATGACTCCAAGTGTATCTTTTTATTTAAAATTGGCATTTTAGTTCAAAACACACGTTGTATAATAAAAATCGAGAAAAAACATTCTTATTATCTTGATACATTATGAAAAAATTCCATAAGTTATTTTTGATGTGTAGGAATTATCCGCACCTCAATCTGATACACAGTGTGCTCGATACGATTCAAAGTGTCTGTTATCAGTTTAAAATTGACAATTTAGTTTAAAACGTGTGTCACTCACTGAAAACCAAAAAAAATGTACTTGGAGTGTCTTAATGCATTAATACAATGATTTATATGTCATTTTTAACATGTATGAATTGGTCTCACATAAAACTGATACAATATGTGACTGATATGACTCAAAGTGCATGTTTTCAGTTTAAATTGACATTTTAGTAAAAAGGGCATGTGACATACTCAAAACCAATAAATCACATTCATATTGTCTTGATACTTTAGTAAAATTATCCTTAAGTCATTTTTGATGTGTAAGAATTATCTGCACATCAATCTGATGCATGATGTGACTAGTATGACTCCAAATGTGTCCTTTTATTTAAAATTGACATTTTATTTCAAAACACACATCACATACTCAAAATTGGTAAAATGCATTCATATTGTTTTAAAACTTTATTAAAATGATCCATAAGTAATTTTTTATGTGTAGGGATCAGTCGCACCTCAATTCAATAAACGATGTGCCTAGTATGACTCAAAAGTGTCTATTATTAGTCTAAAATTTACAGTTTAGTTCAAAACATGTGTCACTCACTAAAAACTGAGAAAACATATTCAGATTATCTTTATACTTAATTAAAACAATTCATAGGACATTTTTTATTCATATAAATCATTCTCACATCAATCCAACACACGATGTGAACGTTATGACTTAAAGTGTGTGTTTTCAATTTAAATTGACATTTTAGTAAAAATACATGTGGCATACTCAAAACTGATCAAACACATTCATATTGTTTTGATACTTTAATAAAATTATCCTTAAGTCATTTCTACCATGTATGAATCATACACATGTCAATCTGGAACACAGTGTGACCGGTAAGACTCTAAGTGTGTCTTTTTTATTTAAAATTGACATTTTAGTTCAAAACACACATCACATACTCAAAACTGATCAAACATGTTCCGATTATTTTGATACTTTAGTAAAATGATCCATAAGTCCTTTGTGACATATAGGAATTAGTTTCACCTCAATCCAATTCACGGTGTGTCAGATATGACTCAAAGTGTCTGTTATCAGTTTAAAATTGATAATTTAGTTTAAAATGTGTGTCACTCACTAAAAACTAAGAAAAAAATTTCATATTATCTTGATACTTTATTAAAATTATTTATAATTCATTTATGACATATAATAATTAGTCTCACATCAAACTGACACACGATGTGACTGGTATGACTCAAAGTACGTGTTTTTAGTTGAAATTGACATTTTAGTAAAAAAGAACGTGACATACTCAAAACTGAGAAAACACATTTTTATTATTTTAATACTTTAGTAAAACTATCCTTGAGTCATTTGGGATATGTAGGAATCATTCACACATCAATTAGATGTGTGGTGTGATCGGTATGACTCTAAGTGTTCCCTTTTATTTAAAATTGACATTTTATTAATGTATCGTTTCATATTTATGTTTTTTTCCAATGCTTTCTTTGGGGGTTTCATGTTTCACGTGATTCTAACCCACATTACCACTTTCCAAAGGCGGGTGACTTACATCACTTTAATCAGCGATGTCATCTCCTTGATTGAAATGGAATGATGGGATGTTGGTTCCTTATTTCATGAATTCCTCCTTAGAACTCGTCACCTAGTTCAGGTCTCCCTTGTTGATTTGAGTGATGTTTATGAAAATCATTCTTAAATCCATCTTGAGGTAGATGCTAGTTAATTATTCTACTTTTGTCTCAAAAGGGAAATAACCTTCTGTTAGAGGAGGTAGTGACGTTGGGCATGTTTGGGAATTTCTAGATATTGGGTTTGTTGGGAAGCTATAAATTCATCTCCTTTTGAAGTCAGAGTTATATCATGTGTGAGGCATCTTAGGTGCAGAACCTAATGCATCTCATGTATACCATGAGTTAGTTGATGCTATGGGAATAAGTCTTGTGAATATTTTTACCCTAGGCATCCCATGTTTATTTCATGGGATAAATATTTAGTATTGGTTCACAAGTTTAACATCCTGTGGAGATGGATGGGTCGCGAGTTCAATGTCTTGCAGGGTCAGATGGGTCACATGTTTAATTTATTATGGGGAAAATGGGTTGCAAGTTGAATATCATGTGGGTATAGATGGGTCGTAGGTTCAGTGTCTTTCGAGGATAGATGGGTGGTTAAGTGTGTCCCTGGGGGGGGAAGATTACACACTTGGAAGTTTAGTTAAGTGTGTCCCAAGGGGGGAAGATTTCACACTTGGGATTTGGTGGAGTGTGTCCCTAGGGGGGTGATATTTTACACTTGTGGTTTGGTTAAGTGTGTCCCCATGGGGAGATTTCGCACTTAAGATTTAGTGGTGTTTTTTCCCAGGGGGAGATTTCACACTTAGGGTTTGGTGGAGGGTTCCCCAGGGGGAAAATATATCACACTCGGGGTTGTTGGGATTGAACCTCAGGGAGGTTTCTTACATACCCTATTTAAGAGATAGAGATCAAAACTCATGTAGTTTGATGTCATGGTTTAAGGTCATGTTACATGTCTAATCCATGTAGTTTAGCATTATGTGGTAAGGATGTTCGTGTTGTGTAAGGAGAGTCAATGAGGGATGATGTGGGGATTATGAATGGAAGTCGTTTGTGTAATGTAATGAATCAGTGATTGTATGAATGGGGCTTATGTTTGTGTGCTTCCTAGGTGATACTAGGAGCAACGATGGTATAAATGGTTCTTATGCATGGGATTTTCCCAGGTTCTACTAGGAGAAGTGATGGTTTGAATGAGGCTTATGCGTGGGAGCTACCCAGGTGCTGCTAGGAGTAGTGATGGTATGAATGGGGCTTATGTATGGGAGTTTCCTAAGTGAATGGGGATTACGCATCTAGGATACCTAGGTTATGGGGTATCATATCATGTGTATTACATAAGGTATCTCACACTTCTCACATGAGGCATCCTTCAATTATCACACAAGAAATCACTACCACAAAACTGGGCAAGGCATGCGCCTGCCTTTATCAGCACTAACGGAAAAGCGCTGATAAAGGGGTGGGCCTTTATCAGTGCTAACAAAAGCACTGATAAAGGTCCACTTTATCAGTGCTAAAGCAAGAACTGATAAAGGTGTACCCTTTATCAGTGCTTTTTTAGCGCTGATAAAGGCTTTCCCCTTTATCAGCGCTTTAGTTAGCGCTGATAAAGGGCTTATTTATCAGCGCTTTTTACTAGCGCTGATAAAGGCTCACGCGGATTTGTTAAAAACCCGCGGGTCCTCTTCCTCCTCCCTGCACCCGGTCAAGCTCTCGCGGAATCCCTCCTTTGCGCCACTGCCGCCGATGTCGCCGCCTCGTCCTCCTCCGCCGCGGCCGCCGCCTCCTCCTTCTCCTCCTCCTCCGGCCGCCGCCTCCTCCTCCTCCTCCACCGCGGCCTCATCCTCCTCCTCCTCCATCGGCGCTTCCTCCTCCTCCTCCTAGTCCGCGGCCTCATCCTCCTCCTCCTCCACCGGCGCCTCCTCCTCCTCCTCCTCTGCCTACTCCGCTACCTCCTCCTCCACCACAGCCTCCTCCTCCTCCTCCTCCTCCTCCTCCTCCTCCTCCGCTGCCTCCGCTGCCTCTGCCCTGCCTCCGCCCTGCCTCTACGCTGCCTCCGTTGCCTCCGCTGTCGACACCTACTTCTCCTCCGCTACCGAGTCCTCCTCCTTAAGGTGATTCAAATTGAATTTTCATGAATTAATTATGTTTTCATTGTGTTGTGTGATGTTTTTACTCAATGTATGTCACTGATTATGGTGTATTTTTATCATCTACTATTGAATCTGATTATGTTTGTGTGGCCATACCATTTTCTATATGTTTTAGTTTTGTTTACCAGTGGAAATATTGTTCCCAAGTGAAAGTCAGATATTCTTCACGCATTATGTTATCCCTTGGTGATGTAAATGCTCTTCAGGACATGTGGTAGGAAGAATCGGGTGAAAAGGATGGTAAACCATGGATTAATTCAATGAAATATGGTATTACATATTTAATATTTCAGAGTTATTTCTAATTTAGATCTATAACCATCAGGTCTCATATGGTTGGAATGGGTAAGTGTTTGACCAACTATTCTTCATGTTGAATCTTCAGTTTCCATGGGTGGTTTGGGATTGTGGTTATGTTTTGATCCTGACTATGGGTTGTTTTTATGATTTCCCACTACTTCATTAGATTTATTTATTTATTCTTGTGTTTTGGTGTTTTCATTTAGTTCTTTTTTTGTGATTTGATGTTTGGTTTTCCTTGATGGAGGTTGTTTATGTTTCTTGTAGACAATACCTCCTAGAAGGACCATGTAGAAGCATAGAGAGTGTGAACCAGAGTACCCCAAAGAGGAACCTTCCCATTGATACAAATTTTTTTGGATTCAATGATTTATAATTTAAAAAACGTGGGTTAACTTGGTATCCATGATAAGACATGAACTATGGACCACACTCAAGAATTTTCAAAGAATAATTCAGAGTTTTTTTTACTGAAAAGAAAACCAAGTAATTTAAGGAGTAGTTGGACTGTATCAAGTAGATCTTAGAGTTTTTAAAAACCCCTAAGACATCTAAAGTGTTATTTTTTTGGTTCCTTTTTAAAATAATTTATTTTAATGTGGTGCGATTCAATGATTCTTTTGAGGAATAGAGAGGATCTCACTTTTACCACTTTCCAAGTGGTATTTCTTCAGAGGTTCTACCCAGATACCTTGAGATTGATGAATGACTATGTGTTTTTAAAGCTAGATTATGGTGGTCATTTATTCATGGATTATGCCACTAGATTCCGTAATTTGGTTCATGTATCTCTTTATCTCACCATGAACGATTATCTTATGGCTATTAATTTTGAGATGGGTTTGAGGAAATATATCAGATTTATTATTATTGTTCTAAGTCTACCAACCTATTTTTAGGTGTTTCCCAAGGTATTGATGTGAGAGACATATTTTAATTTAAATATTGGTCTCAATGGTGTTCCATTAATTGGTGGTATCTATAGTTATTTTTTAGGATAAAATCTAAAGCACGATGAGTCTTAGAGAAGTAGTGGAAAGGTATTTGAGTAGTCTTTATGAACAGATTATGTGGATTCTATGGACAATGGACCTATTTTTTTATCAGATTAGAAATGTGGGAAACATCTGGACAATTTTACCAGAGACTCTGAGGGTGTTCCACCTATTTGGGTAGCCAGGGAATATCTTGTGATTTTTTCAATTGGCTCCTAATGGGAGTGGTGTAGGCTCCACTTTTTAAGGGCTCTTAGTTAAAATAAGAGGCTTCAAATGGTGGAGGATCACATCCTAAAAGAAAGGGGGATTCTTAATAGGGAAATAATACATAGACGAGTCTAATCCAGAAAAAATCAATGCAGTAGAGGTCATTCATGAGGACTCATAATCTTGGCCAACCACAATTCGAGGTGAATTTTTTTTTAATTCTTCTATAGTATTGGTTTCATTTCAAAATGGTGAATCCTAGTCATTAATTTCACATATTTTTTTATTACTTGGGTATGACGGCAGAGTTTATGAATTATTTCATGTATTTCCTAACCCTTTTGGGTAGGAAAAATGGTCATGGTTTCATGTTCTTTGAGAGTTGTGTTGTGGTACTTGGCATGTAGGACATTTCAGAATTCCATGTTTTGGACCTGGTCTTTTTCTACCTCATTATCGTCTTGGATTTTTTTATTGTATTTAGTTCACTAGATGACTATTATCACCATTGGGTTTAGTTACTTACTCTTAACAGGAGATTCCATGTCTTTTATGGAGATTGTGATCTATAACCATAGAGGGTATGACAAGTTGATTCTATGTTATGGTTCATATCATGTCATTTTTCCAAGGTTTTCCTTGGGGTTGTTGAGAAGTGTTCTTCATGTGAAATTCCAGTGGTCATGGAAAAGTACACAAAATCATTTCTAGAAGACTTCATGGGATAACCTCCCCAATGAGTGTTTGCGTTTTCTATCTATTTGCTTCACAGGACGATCCCATTTTCCATTCCATCACATCATAAGGCTCTGGCCGATTTAGAGGAGCTAAAAGATCAGCTAGAAGATCTTTAGGGAAATGGTTCTATCTATATGATCATTTCACTATGGGATTTTCCAATTCTATTTTCAATGAAGTCATATCATAGCCTATTAATTTTAATAGTCTACCGTAGTCATAGCCAGGTGACAGTAATGAATAATTACATATTGCCTATAATTGATGATTTGTTTGACCATCTTATAAGGTTCTATTGGTTTTTGAAAATTTTCTAGAGATCAGGGTACCAACAGTTGAGGGTTTGGGAAGAGGATGCTCAAAAGATAGATTTTTAAAGTCGATATGGAAATTTAAAGTATTTATGAATTCCATTTGGGATCACCAATGCTCTATCTATTTCATGGAACTGATGAACTAGATATTTAATATCTTTCTAGACACCTCCATTTTCGTTTTTTTAGAATACTTCTTGGTGTATTACAATATATAGGAGGATTACTCCGATAATCTGGAGTTTGTTTTGGGTGTTTTTAGAGAGCTTTGTCTTTATTACAATATTATAAATTCCCCATATTTTGTTTAAGAAGTATTGTTTCATGGTCACATTATTTCCTTGGAAGGAGTTCTAGGTTATCCAGAAAAGGTTCGAGAAGTCATTTCTCTAAATCATTCAAAGAATGTATTCAATATCCACAACATTATAGACTTAGTCATTTCATGGTCACATTATTTCCTTGAAGTATCTTGTTTTTTATCTAAATTATACTCATATTCCTTCTCCTCTAACCTATATACTCATCCTATGGATTTCAAATAGGATGAATATAAATAAAGAATGGATGAATGCCAATCGGTTGACAAAAGAGTATGAAGAAGGCGTGAAAGAATTTATCAAGTTTGCAAAAGATCATGCATGTAACTCTTCTCAAATCCTTTATCCGTGTTTACGCTGTTGTTATTAAAACAAATTAGTCCAGATGAGTTGGAAGTACACTTGATCTTTCACGGAATAGATCAAAGTTATACATGTTGGAATAAACACGGGGAAACAATGAATGTAGGTAGTGACTGGGGTGACACTGCGTTTTATGGATCATCTGATATGATTACAAACATGAACAATGAAGATGACCGTATGGAGGATGTGATTACAGATGTGAATGATGATGAATATCGTATTGAGAAAATGACAAGGACCTTCGAAGATGAACTTCGTGATTGCCCAAAATTGTTTGAGAAGTTAAAAAGTTGTGCAAAGACGTCATTGTATGCTGGTTGCACTAAATATATAGCATTGTCAGCCGTACTGAAGCTGTATAATTTGAAAGTAGATAACAGGTGGAGTGACGACAGTTTTACGAAACTACTTGCCCTCTTGAATGACATGCTCCCAGAAGACAATGAGCTCCTGAGCCAAACATACGATGCCAAACGAATGCTACGCTCTATGGGTATGATCTCTGAAAGAATACACACCTTACCGAATGACTGTATACTATTTCTCAAGGACCACAAATCACTTAAAGAATTCCCAAAGTGTGGTGCTTCTCGATACAAGAAAGATGAATCCAGTCCTACTAAAGTTGTATGGTACTTTCCAATCATTCCAAGGTTTAGACGCCTATATGGAAGTGAGAAGACTGCAGAACAATTAACATGGCATGCAGATACAAGAATTAAAGATGGGATACTACGTCACCCGACAGACTCTCCTCAGTGGAAGAGAATCGATCATGAGTATCCTGAATTTGGAAATGAGTCGAGAAACCTTCGTCTTGTGTTATCTACAGATGGAGTGAATCCTTTTGGTTTTCAAATCAACAGTCACAGTACATGGCCGATTATGTTGATAAATTATAACTTACCACCGTGGTTATGCATGAAACGAAAATACATCATGTTATCTATGCTTATATCAGGACCAAAACAACCGGGTAATGATATTGATGTTTATTTAGCTCCATTGATCGAAGATTTGAAATTATTGTGGGATTCAGGTGTTACATTGTATGATGCTTACAGAAAGGAAGATTTCACTTTGAGAGTCATGTTGTATGGGACGATAAATGACTTCCCTACTTATGGAAATTTGTCAGGATATAGCATTAAAGGAACTCAAGGTTGTCCCGTTTGCGAAGAAGGTACACAATCAATTAGGTTGAAACATTCATCAAAAACCGTGTTTCTAGGACATCTCAGATTTCTACCGCGACGACATAAGTACCGTTCTTGGAAGACATCATTCTATGGAAGTTCAGAATAATGTACAGCACCGTCTCCACTAACAGGCGATCAATTGTTTGAGAAAGTTAAAAATGTGGACACTACTTTTGGTAAACCGGCTTCGAAAAACCTTACAAAAATCGGTTGGAAAAAGAGATCAATTTTTTTTGAATTACAATACTAGAATTGTCTGTATGTAAGACATTTTATTGATGTTATGCATGTAGAAAAAAATGTATTTGACAGTGTTATCGGCACGTTGCTAAATACATCTGGCAAAACAAAAGATGGAATTAAGGCTAGGTTGGACATGGTTGAGATGGGAATACGAGAAGAGTTGGCACCAGTGAAGGGTGAAAAATGAACATTTCTTCCTCCTACTGCTTACAATATTTCCAGGCAGGAGAGATATCAGTTTTGCAACTTCTTGAATGACGTAAAGGTTCCAGAGGGGTATTCGTCAAATATCAGTAACCTTGTGTCAATGAGCGACTTGAAGTTAAAAGGTCTGAAATCACATGACTATCATGTTTTGATGCAAAATCTCATTCCAATTGCTTTACGTTGCATTTTTTCCAAGAATGTCCGCCATACATTAATGAAACTATGTTTCTTCTTCAAAGCTATATGCAGCAAAGTTATAGACCCGGAAAAATTTCCAGCTATGGAAAAAGAAATTGCCGTCATATTATGTGAATTAGAAATGTTCTTCCCGCCTTCATTTTTTGATATGATGGTTCATTTGATGGTCCACTTGGTGAGAGAGATTCGACTATGTGGTCCTGTACATTAAAGATGGATGTACCCCATTGAACGGTATATGAATATTTTGAAAGGGTATGTCAAAAATTGAAGTCGGCCAGAGGGTTGTATTGTAGAGCGATATATTGTTGAGGAAGCCGTTGAATTCTGTACCGAATACTTGTCTGGTGTGGAAAGCATTGGCTTACCGAAATCTCGTCACACTGGGAATCTTGAGGGTGAAGGAATTTCTGGAAGAAAGGTTGTCACAATCAATATTACAGATCGGGAGCAGGCCCACCTTTATGTTTTGCATAACAGTTTCGACGTTGACCCATATGTTTAAATCCATAAAGAAATTCTGAGGCATTTGAATCCTTCAAGGGATGAAAAATGGATATCCGATACACATAATCAACAGTTTATAGGATGGTTTCGAGATCATATTTTTAAGAAGTCAGATGAAAATCCAAAGTCAATTTCGGAACGACTTCGATGGCTAGCCGGAGGACCAAGTGTGTATGCATTATCTTACAATGCTTATGTAGTTAATGGTTATACATTTTATACTAATGAACATGATGAAGACAGTACCATGCAGAATAGTAGGGTTACACTTGTGGCTGAAGCAATGCATGTTTCTGGTGCTAAGGACAGAAATCCAATTTATGCGAATATGTCATACTTTGGCATCATCAAACAAATATGGGAGTTGGATTATACGGAATTTCAAGTTCTGATATTTCAATTCAAGTGGGTTGATAACATGAGTGCGGTTAAAATAGATGATTTGGGATTCGTGAAAGTTGATTTCAGTAAGGAAGGGGAGAAAGACGAACCATTTATAATGGCATCACAGGCAGTGCAAGTATTTTATGTTCCAGATCCCGCAAACCGAAACTAGTCAATTGTTCTGTTATCGACCAAAACAGCTGAAGGGTCAGATGAAAATTCAAAGGAAGATGACCCTTTCATTGGGACTTCGCAATCATTTCGCAGTGGTCCCAATATAGACGACGTTTTGTATATCAGAGGAGACCACAATGAAGGGATATGGATAGTTGATAGAGGGGTCAAATCCCTTCAGTCTTTTAAAAAAAGAGATTTCAATAATCAGGTTATTGATTTTTATTGTAATATAGATTGTGTTAAATTATGTTATTATCTGTTCGCTGCTGCTTTTATGTGATCTAAATTAAATTTTAAACCAATTCTGCAGATAATGACTTCTTCACCTGTTGATGCACCCAATCCCGAGACACAACACGTCTCTCAACCTGTTGCAGCTGGTCCCACTACTGAGAGACAACAGGTCTCTCAAACTGTTGCAGTTGTCCCACTGCTGAGAGACAACAGGTCTCTCAACCTGTTGCAGTTGGTCCCACTACTGACGTACAACAGGTATCTCAACCTATTGGAGCTAATGACAGTGCCGATACTAGCGCTTCGTAGAAACATAATGATGATGCAGAAACTGAGGAAATGGTAGGCTGTAACACCCCAAGCTTCCACGGTACGTTTCCCTTCGAATAATGCAATAGCGTGTGTTGTACGCAACCTCGAGCTCTAACACACACCACAACTAATTAAACTAGCCGTTGTGAATAGTAATACCTACTTTTTGAAATTTTATAAATTTTATTTATCAAAATGGAATTCATTTTTGGATTCGGAATATCGAAATTAGCCTATGTTGAATTTTTGGTATTTTTCTGAGAACTTCTAATTTTTTATGAATAGTGAAAAAAATACTTAAAAACAACTTTTTTAATAAAAATAATTTATAGTGATAAATTATACTATTTAGTGGTTTTAAAGTATAATTAGAATATATTTTTACCATTTTATCCAATGGTGGTCATTAGAATTAATTTAACATTGAAAATGGACATAAACAATTGCCAATCTTTTGATATAAATTGTTTCTTAAAAACACGCTATTTGTTGTGACAGCGGGAATTAATTATAAAATTAATTAATGCAACTTATATGTTTGGAATTTTGTAAAATAGACATCATTTTTGAATTCGGAATATCAATTATAGCTTAGGGTGAAATTTTGGCATTGTTCTGAAAAACTTCAATTTTTGAGGAATAGTGAAACCACTAAGTGGTAGTTAAATAACTGATTTTTCGTTTAAATGAAATATTACCACTTCTGTGATTTGATTTTCAAAAATCCGACATACATGGTTGTCATTAAGAAGTAAAATGTGGTTCAATGAGATTAAAATAATTTTTGGTGAATAGTAACTTTTAAGTTCTTAATCGCGATTAGAGGTAATTAGTGTAGTTTAAGGTAAAAATAATGTTTTAATAATATGAGATGAGCTTGACACATGTCCTACCCTCCTTGGATGTGCCATGGCCGACCAAGACAATCCATGGGTCAACTTGGGGACCCCATGGAGCCACTTTAGTTGGAAAATGACATAAATACCTTTTATTTAATGTTAAAGTAAAAAATGACACAAACATGAAATGTTTTACTAAAACAATTTTTATATGGGGTTATACAAGTCATATTTTTGACTATAATTAGTCATTGGAAAGCTAAAAAGATTTCCTACATCATAGTAGTTTTTTTAGAATTTTTATACATTAAATAAATTAAATTATTTATGACATCATGATGATGCAGCGATGACCTCATTATTTAATGATTTAAATAAAATGAGAAGATAATACAAAATCCAAGGCTTAAACTTGTCCAAAGCCTATTGTATGAGGAGATTTCGAACCCTTATCACCTTATCCACGAATTGTATAAGTTTGGGACCTTTAGAATCCGAAAAGAATTGTATAATAATGTAACATTTCAATCTTTCCAAAAGAGCCCCTCCTCTCCTCTTATAAAAGGCCCCCACCTCTACCACCTTATTCACACTTTCAAGCCTTTTGGTTCGTCCAACCTCTGCCCAAATACTCTCCCAACTTCTCTACCTTCATCCTAGAAGCTTTACTTTAGTCATAAAGCCATCCTAAGGAGTCCTTTTGATCAAATCAAAAGGAAGAACCCGAAGAAGAGGTAACATTTTCATCACCCTCTTTCAAGTTTCTTTCTTCTTCCACTCCCTCTTTGTCTATTATTTCAATTCTAAAATTATAACTCTAGTATATTCTATATACTGTGATGTTATTATAAATATGGAACAACCATATTCAGTATTCTACCCATCATTTGAATGACATGTCACCATACGTGCGTACGTACGGCTTACCGTCTCCACGTCGTGGTGTAATTGTTATTCAATATATTATTATTTAGATGGGTATAATAATGATATGTAATTCATGTAAATAATAAATATAAAATTATAATGATTCTGTATATATGATATAATATCCAATTATATATTATTTTAATATCAAAATAATGATATTGTCGCTCGTGCGTACGTACGGACTACCGTCTCCACGAACGCGATGAGATTCATTCTCCGTCGTATCCATTCAAGTATAATTATCATTTGATGATTTAAAATAATGTTTAAGGACATGATATAATTCTGGATATGAATAATATACAACCTATCCATGAAAAACACGACTTACGTAACAAAACTTATAAAAGAAAACGAGTAAGTTAACACCCGAAACAACGATAAATCTAAGATATTGTTAATAAAGCAATGTTAAAAGATCATATATGATATCATATGAATGTATATGATTCTTGTATAATTTAATAACAATTATTTCACCATTATACAGGAGTTTAACCTACCCCAACCAAGGAAAAGTACAAGGTAAGGGTTTACTTCACAACCTCTTCATTATCCAAGGTTGTTTATACATAATTATCTACTGGGACCTCGTTATCATCCACATCCATGTTTCTTAAAAATGTCTTTCAAAACATTTTTACTATTAAATGAAAAATGGGTTAAAGTCATTTATACCCTTATACGTTTTTGAAAGGAATCTTACCGTCGTTTTCCAAATAATGTACTTTTTGACCTCTTTGACAAATTTAAGGTAAGAATGTTTTTTTTTTAACTTATACGGCGGGTGCGGCTATTTTCCGCCATTATAACTTTGTCGAAGCTTCCCTAACAAGCTTATAAGAATATATTCAAAGTAAATGTATTATTTTATAATTATGGGACTTTTAAATGATTTCAAAAAGGAGAGATATTTCTCTCAAATAGCTTTGATTTCATCCATGTCAACATCCTTTGACGGGTTTTAAGTTTAATTGAAATTGATTTATGATACAAAACTTCCATTGAATATTTTGTGAAATATTTGACTGTGGATGTGTTATTTTTATACCATCCATAGTTTATGGAGAAATTGTTGACATTTCGTATTCTAGTTTTAATACGAATATTTATGTTATGTTTAAACCTATTCATATGAGGAATGTATTGGACTTAATATGTGACGGGTGGAGCCCGCTATAGCTCCTCGATGCATCGGTAGGTCTCATGAGACAACTAGACGTGGAATTGGCCGAGGCCCTTTCCCAATTTGATTTATGGTTTTGGTCGAGGCCTTAATCATTTTAGACGTCTTGGCCGAGGCCTTGACAAAGTGTTTCAGAATGTCTGGCATTATACATTCCCTCATTATGAAAGTGGTTATTGATATTTCACGTGATTATTCGTCTAGTAGAATATCCATGTGAGTAATTGATGGCATTATTTTATTTTACTTTTGCCATATTATGCTGAAGTTCAAGTTCAATAAGGCTTTTGTTTTAGTTATACATTTCCTTAAATGCTTATGTTTTCTTATGAAAGTTTCCGCTATATTGTTATCCTTACGGAGCATTTGAGCTCACCCCTTTCAATGTTTTATTTTTCCCAAGATGTGAAGAAGTGTATTATGACTGACTTGCAAGAATAGTCAGTGAGGATATGAGTGTGGACTAGGGAGACCATGTTATTGTAGTTTTCATTTTTATGATGTAATGTAATGTTTATGAATGTATCTAGTGTTTCCAAGGCTACTAAACTAATCGGTCTTTCGAGACTTGATCTTTTGTGATCATGCCAATGTTATGAAGTAATGCACCGACTCTGGGTAGCTGGGGTCGGGGTGTTACAGTTGGTATCAGAGGCAGTTTAGTACTAACCTTGGAAGCTAGATTTAGATAAACTCTGATTAGAGCACATATCCCGAAGATAGACTTTGAGGATTAGTATAGAAGAACTTCCTAGAATTTTGGTATTGTAGAGATGTTGTGAGTTTTCCGAGCAATACATCCCTGTCTGGATACGAGCAGGTAGAGGTGGATCTGGCACAGATGTACCTAGGGGTAAAACCCGAAAACACCGATTTGAGCTAGACTCGAACGGGAACTGGTGCACGACAACGGGCCTTACTGCACTCTTGGTTACGACACTCTCGGGGGATATGCTTTGGATAATTCCCATTTTCTTTACAAACCACTATGAAGGGTTACGAGTATATACTTCCTCAAAGAAAACATTTTTATAATTATGGATTATATCCATAATTAGTTCAATTTATGTTAAGTGTTTTACAAGTATAGAATTATGTATTTTGATTCATGAACTAATCTAGTTTATGCCATTATTTAGAAATGGTGCCTAGTGGAAGGAATGGAAACCGTATCAATGCACGCACTCCGTGTAGGGATTGCCCTCCTGCTCAAGATAATTATGGTGGAGCTAGTGATACAACTGGTGCTGATCAGCTTCTCACCGTACTGGGACAACTCACGCAGGTTATGAATAACAACCTTACTCGTATGGAGCACCCTGATCCGCAACGTGGAGGATCAATGCTAGACCGTTTCATGAGGCAACAACCACCAACCTTCAATGGGAGTACAAATCCTGTAGTAGCTGAGCAATGGATAAATTCCTTAGAGAAAATATTCCATGCCTTGGGGAGTAGTGAAAGGGAGAATGTTGTCATGGCAGTTTACCGCCTCACTGGAGATGCCGATCAATGGCGGTCACTAATTCAAAACACAAAGGAAGATGATGAATTAACAAACATGGAATGGCAGGAGTTCAAAGAGCTGTTCTTAGAAAAATACTTTCCTCTAGACCATCGAGCGGATATGGAAAGGCAATTTCTGAGTCTGAGGCAGAAGGAGGATGAGAATGTCGCAAAGTATGAGGCTAACTTTACAAGGTTAGCAAGGTATGCTGCAGATTACATACGTAACCCAAGAAGTAAGACTGATCGTTTCTTTGATGGGTTGAAACCATTTCTCCGTCGAGCTTTAGTATCACAAACCTTCTCTTCATACGAAGGTATTGTCTCGTGCGCTATCAAGACGGAAAAGGAATTCTCTAAGTCTTATGACTTTAAATCAAAGCAAGATAAGAAGATATCCGCTGAAAACTCTGGGAAAGGAAATAAGGAAACAGGGAAGAAGGGTAGAAATGAATTTCCACCCTGTGATAATTGCGGTAGGAAGCACCCTGGTGCCTGTCTAAAAGGAAAAGGGGTATGTTACAAGTGTGGTGAAAAAGGCCACCAAGCTCATGAATGCAAGGGAAAGAAAGCGGTTGTCAACGTGGAATGCTATAATTGTAGAGAGAAGGGACATTATGCAAATGAATGTCCAAAGCATCAGGGGAACTTACCTCAGAAGAGGCCAAGGGATCAGGGCCAGGCTTATGCTATCACTACTGCTGAGGTGGAAGCTCCGAAAGACGTGGTGGCAGGTAATTTAATGGTTTCCTCAAGTTTAGAAAATGCATTATTTGATTCTGGATCATCGCATTGTTTCATATCTTCCCAGTTTGCTAAGAAAATTAGATATTTCCAATTTGATTTAACAAGGGAGTTGTCGGTCAAAACCCCTAAGGGAAGTATTGTTGCAACAAAGTTTTGTCGATTAGTTCCCATTAGAGCACCTAAATTTTCTTTACCTGCTGATCTCATCGTCATACCCATGATTGAATTTGATATAATCCTCGGTATGGATTGGCTTTCGGACCATGATGAAAAAATTTATTGTAAGAGGAAAGAGGTTACGATTCTTGATGATGATGATAAGGAACACCTTATCTTTAGAGCCGAATCGTCGCCACATAATTCTTATCTAGATCCACCCCCAGTAGCTCAACTAAATTCAATTATTGGGGAGGAAGAGAAGGAAATTACTGAGGGTGAGGAAAGGAATATTCAAATAGAGGATGTACCTATTGTGAGAGAATATGTTGATGTGTTTCCGGAAGAATTACCTGGACATCCTCCAGAACGAGAAGTTGAGTTTTCCATTGATTTAATTCCTGGATCAAGGCCCATATCGAAGACCCCTTATAGAATGGCCATTGTGGAATTAGTTGAACTAAAGAAACAACTAGAGGAATTGAGTAATAAGGGATTTATTCACCCTAGTGTTTCTCCTTGGGGAGCCCCTATTCTTTTTGTTAAGAAGAAAGATGGATCTATGAGGTTGTGCATTGACTATAGGGAGATCAATGCTATAAAAATAAAGAACAAGTATCCCCTACCTCGCATTGATAATTTGTTTGACCAACTGCATGGAGCTCAATACTTTTCAAAGATTGACCTTCGGTCTGGATACCATCAGTTGTGTGTGAAGAAGGAAGACGTTCCAAAGACAGCATTTCAAACAAGGTACGGGCATTACGAGTTTACAGTAATGCCTTTTGGATTGACTAATGCACCCTCTGTTTTCATGGATCTAATGAATAGAGTTTTCAAGGAATATCTTGATGACTTTGTAGTGGTATTTATTGATGATATCTTGGTATACTCCAAAAGCCATGAAGATCATGAAAATCACTTACGCATTATCCTGAAGACTCTTAGAAGACATGAATTATATGGGAAATTTAGCAAGTGTGAATTCTGGCTTCATGAGATTTCTTTTCTTGGCCATATTGTCTCTAAGGATGGAATTTCCGTTGATCCTTCTAAAACCAAGGTAATCCAAGAATGGCCAGCACCGACAAGTATAACTGAGGTACGCAGTTTTATTGGTTTAGCAGGTTATTATCGACGTTTCATCCATAATTTTGCCAGATTGGCTAACCCATTGACAAAGCTCACACGTAAAGGGATTAAATTTGTCTAGACAAAAGAGTGTGAAGAATGTTTTGAAGAACTAAAGAGAAGATTAGTCAATGCCCCTGTATTGACTCTACCATCGGGGAATGATGGGTTTGTTATTTATAGTGATGCATCGAAGAAAGGACTTGGTTGTGTCCTTATGCAGAATGATAAGGTCATTGCCTATGCATCATGACAGCTAAAAATTCATGAGCAAAACTATCCTACTCATGATCTTGAGTTAGCAGCTGTGATCTTTTCTTTAAAGATGTGGAGACATTACCTCTATGGTGAAAAATGTGAGATTTATACTGATCACAAGAGTTTGAAGTATATTTTCACACAAAAAGAACTCAACATGAGGCAAAGGAGATGGCTTGAACTACTCAAGGATTACGATTGCACGATACATTACCACCCGGGGAAGGCAAACAAGGTGGCAGATGCTTTGAGTAGAAAAGACCATGGAGTTTTGAATGTGATGAGAATTGAAAGGGATCCAATCTTCTTGGATCTAGTGAAGATGGACATGGGAATAACTAGGGAAGGTGAAACATCAATGATTTTTCAAATGGTTGCCAAACCATCATTACTAGAAAGGATTAAGAGTTCTCAGACCAATGATGAAGAATTTCATAAGAAGATTAAAGATGTGAATGATGGAAGATTGAGGGACTTTGTGTATAAGGATGGAATTTTGAAATTCAGGAAGAGACTTTGTGTTCCCGATAAACCTGGTCTAAAAAGGGAATTGCTGGATGATGCTCATAGTTCCAATTTCTCTATACACCCTAGGAGCACCAAAATGTATAGATATTTGAAGGAACATTTTTGGTGGGACAATATGAAGAGGGAGATTGCTGATTTTGTGTCGAGGTGTATGGTTTGTCAACAAGTGAAAGCTGGAAGGCAACATCCTGGTGGAGTATTGCAACCTCTTCCCATACCTGAGTGGAAATGGGATAATATTACGATGGACTTTGTCATGAGACTACCAAAGACTCCTAGAAGGAATGATGCAATATGGGTCATTGTTGATCGTCTTACTAAGTCAGCACATTTTCTGGCTATACGGGAGGATCTACCACTTGAACGTCTAGCAAGATTATATATTAATGAAGTTGTAAGACTTCATGGAGTACCCCTATCGATTGTTTCTGATCGTGATCCTCGTTTTACTTCAAGATTCTGGAAAAGTCTTCAAAAGGCCTTGGATACTGAACTTTGTTTGAGCACTGCCTATCACCCTCAAACAGATGGACAATCATAACGGACTATTCAAACCTTAGAAGACATGTTGAGATCATGCTCTCTTGACTTTCAGGGTATGTGGGATCAATATTTACCACTGGTAGAATTTTCCTATAACAATAGCTTCCATTCAAGCATTCATATGGCACCTTATGAAGCGTTATACGGAAAGAGATGTCGTACACCAACCTGTTGGGATGACGTTGGTGAAAGAAAACTTGTGGGACCAGAACTGGTGGAAGAAACAATGGAAAAGGTGAAGTTAATCCAAAACCACATCAAATCAGCTCAAAGTAGGCAGAAGAGCTATGCCGATAACAGAAGAAAGGTTTTGGAATTTCAGATGGGAGATCATGTTTTCCTAAAGTTATCTCCATGGAAGGGATTTATACGTTTTGGTAAGAAGGGTAAGTTGAGTCCCAGGTACATCGGACCTTTCGAAATTCTAGATCGTATTGGGGCTATAGCTTATCGTTTGGCGATGCCGCCAAACCTCTCCAAAGTTCACGATGTTTTCCACATATCGCTATTGAGAAAATACATGCCCGACCCAACACATGTACTTACCTATGAGGAATTAGAACTGGAACCCGATCTATCTTATTGCGAAGAGCCCATCAGAATTCTTGATGTGAGGGAGCAGGTGCTGAGAAACTGGACGACTCGTCTGGTAAAGGTTTTGTGGAGAAATCATAAAATGGAATAGGCAACGTGGGAACCTGAGGAACTTATGATGAAGAACCACCTGAGTCTTTTTATGCATTAATACCCTAGAAATTGCGAGGACGAAATTATTTGAAGGAGGGGAGAATGTAACACCCCAAGCTTCCACGGTACGTTTCCCTTCGAATAATGCAATAGCGTGTGTTGTACGCAACCTCGAGCTCTAACACACACCACAACTAATTAAACTAGCCGTTGTGAATAGTAATACCTACTTTTTGAAATTTTATAAATTTTATTTATCAAAATGGACTTCATTTTTGGATTCGGAATATCGAAATTAGCCTATGTTGAATTTTTGGTATTTTTCTGAGAACTTCTAATTTTTTATGAATAGTGAAAAAAATATTTAAAAACAACTTTTTTAATCAAAATAATTTATAGTGATAAATTATACTATTTAGTGGTTTTAAAGTATAATTAGAATATATTTTTACCATTTTATCCAATGGTGGTCATTAGAATTAATTTAACATTGAAAATGGACATAAACAATTGCCAATCTTTTGATATAAATTGTTTCTTAAAAACACGCTATTTGTTGTGACAGCGGGAATTAATTATAAAATTAATTAATGTAACTTATATATTTGGAATTTTGTAAAATAGACATCATTTTTGAATTCGGAATATCAATTATAGCTTAGGTGAAATTTTGGCATTGTTCTGAAAAACTTCAATTTTTGATGAATAGTGAAACCACTAAGTGGTAGTTAAATAACTGATTTTTCGTTTAAATGAAATATTACCACTTCTGTGATTTGATTTTCAAAAATCCGACATACATGGTTGTCATTAAGAAGTAAAATGTGGTTCAATGAGATTAAAATAATTTGTGGTGAATAGTAACTTTTAAGTTCTTAATCGCGATTAGAGGTAATTAGTGTAGTTTAAGGTAAAAATAATGTTTTAATAATATGAGATGAGCTTTACACATGTCCTACCCTCATTGGATGTACCATGGCCGACCAAGAAAATCGATGGGTCAACTTGGGGACCCCATGGAGCCACTTTAGTTGGAAAATGACATAAATACCTTTTATTTAATGTTAAAGTAAAAAATGACACAAACATGAAATGTTTTACTAAAACAATTTTTATATGGGGTTCTACAAGTCATATTTTTGACTATAAATATTCATTGGAAATCTAAAAATATTTCCTACATCATAGTATTTTTTTAGAATTTTTATACATTAAATAAGTTAAATTATTTATGACATCATGATGATGCAGCGATGACCTCATTATTTAAAGATTTAAATAAAATGAGAAGATAATGCAAAATCCAAGGCTTACACTTGTCCAAAGCCTATTGGATGAGGATATTTCGAACCCTTATCACCTTAGACACGAATTTTATAAGTG
Organism: Viscum album; assembly: GCA_963277665.1. Taxonomy (NCBI): domain Eukaryota; kingdom Viridiplantae; phylum Streptophyta; class Magnoliopsida; order Santalales; family Viscaceae; genus Viscum; species Viscum album. The sequence goes on along the minus strand of OY728148.1, from coordinate 1,652,661,493 downwards.
TGGGACATTTATAATCCGAAGAGCATTGTATAATAATGTAACATTTCAATCTTTCCAAAAGAGCCCCTCCTCTCCTCTTATAAAAGGCCCCCACCTCTACCACATTATTCACACTTTCAAGCCTTTTGGTTCGGCCAAACTCTGCCCAAATACTCTCCCAACTTCTCTCCCTTCATCCTAGAAGCTTTACTTTAGTCAGAAAGCTATCCTAAGGAGTCCTTTTGATCAAATCAAAAGGAAGAACCCGAAGAAGAGGTAACATTTTCATCACCCTCTTTCAAGTTTCTTTCTTCTTCCACTCCCTCTTTGTCTATTATTTCAATTCTAAAATTATAACTCTAGTATATTATATATACTGTGATGTTATTATAAATATGGAACAACCATATTCAGTATTCTACCCATCATTTGAATGACATGTCACCATACGTGCGTACGTACGGCTTACCGTCTCCACGTCGTGGTGTAATTGTTATTCAATATATTATTATTTAGATGGGTATAATAATGATATGTAATTCATGTAAATAATAAATAAAACATGATAATGATTCTGTATATATGATATACTATCCAATTATATATTATTTTAATATCAAAATAATGATATTGTCGCTCGTGCGTACGTACGGACTACCGTCTCCACGAACGCGATGAGATTCATTCTCCGTCGTATCCATTAAAGTATAATTATCATTTGATGATTTAAAAATAATGTTTAAGGACATGATATCATTCTGGATATGAATAATATACAACCTATCCATGAAAAACACGACTTACGTAACAAAACATATAAAAGAAAACGAGTAAGTTAACACCCGAAACAACGATAAATCTAAGATATTGTTAACAAAGCAATGTTAAAAGATCATATATGATATCATATGAATGTATATGATTATTGTATAATTTAATAACAATTATTTCACAATTATACAGGAGGTTAACCTACCCCAACCAAGGAAAAGTACAAGGTAAGGGTTTACTTCACAACCTCTTCATTATCCAAGGTTGTTTATACATAATTATCTACTAGGACCTCGTTATCATCCACATCCATGTTTCTTAAAAATGTCTTTCAAAACATTTTTACTATTAAATGAAAAATGGGTTAAAGTCATTTATACCCTTATACGTTTTTGAAAGGAATCTTACCGTCGTTTTCCAAACAATGTACTTTTTGACCTCTTTGACAAATTTAAGGTAAGAATGTTTTTTTTAACTTATACGGCGGGTGCGGATATTTTCCGCCATTATAACTTCGTCGAAGCTTCCCTAACAAGCTTATAAGAATATATTCAAAGTAAATGTATTATTTTATAATTATGGGACTTTTAAATGATTTCAAAAAGGAGAGATATTTCTCTCAAATAGCTTTGATTTCATCCATGTCAACATCCTTTGATGGGTTTTAAGTTTAATTGAAATTGATTTGTGATACAAAACTTCCATTGAACATTTTGTGAAATATTTGACTGTGGATGTGTTATTTTTATACCATACATAGTTTATGGAGAAATTTTTGACATTTCGTATTCTAGTTTTAATACGAATATTTATGTTATGTTTAAACCTATTCATATGAGGAATGTATTGGACTTAATATGTGACGGGTGGAGCCCGCTATAGCTCCTCGATGCATCGGTAGGTCTCATGAGACAACTAGACGTGGAATTGGCCGAGGCCCTTTCCCAATTTGATTTATGGTTTTGGCCGAGGCCTTAATCATTTTAGACATCTTGGCCGAGGCCTTGACAAAGTGTTTCAGAATGTCTGGCATTATACATTCCCTCATTATGAAAGTGGTTATTGATATTTCACGTGATTATTCGTCTAGTAGAATATCCATGTGAGTAAGTAATGGCATTATTTTATTTTACTTTTGCCATATTATGCTGAAGTTCAAGTTTAATAAGGATTTTGTTTTAGTTATACATTTCCTTAAATGCTTATGTTTTCTTATGAAAGTTTCCGCTATATTGTTATCCTTACGGAGCATTTGAGCTCACCCCTTTCAATGTTTTATTTTTCCCAGGATGTGAAGAAGTGTATTATAACTGACTTGAAAGAATAGTCAGTGAGGATATGATTGTGGACTAGGGAGACCATGTTATTGTAGTTTTCATTTTTATGATGTAATGTAATGTTTATGAATGTATCTAGTGTTTCCAAGGCTACTAAACTAATCGGTCTTTCGAGACTTGATATTTTGTGATCATTCCAATGTTATGAAGTAATGCACCGACTCTGGGTAGCTGGGGTCGGGGCGTTATATAGGCGATGAAACCCCAGCGACACAAAAAAAACAGGTGCGCTGTAGTTTGACAGTTTTAGCAGAAATCCTTAAGGCAAAAGCAAAAGGCATCAAATATGAGGTGGGATGGAATAAGCTAGGCCAGCATTTAAACCCCAACAAACGCATTCTTATTGTTTTGATACTTTAGGACAATGATCCATGAGTCATTTTTGACATGTACAAATCGACCGCACCTCAATCCGACGCACGATGTGACCGGTATGGCTAAAAGTGTCTGATATCAGTTTCAAATTGAGATAAACTTTGGAAAACAACACCAATGACATACGGAAAATAGAGAAAACGCGTTCGGATTATTTTGATACTTTAGGACAACGATCCACGAGTCATTTGTGATGTGTACGAATCGACCACACCTCAATCCGACGCACGGTGTGACCGGTATGGCTAAAAGTGTCTCATATCAGTTTGAAATTGAGATAAACTTTGGAATACAACACCAATGACATACGCCAAACCGAGCAAATGCATTCGGACTGTTTTTATACTTTAGGACAACGATCCACAAGTCATTTGAGACGTGTACGAATCGACCACACCTCAATCCGACGCACGGTGTGACCGGTATGACTAAAAGTGTCTCATATCAGTTTCAAATTGAGATAAACTTTGGAAAACAACAGCAATGACATACGGAAAACCGAAAAAACGCATTCGGATTGTTTTAATACTTTATGAAAACGATCCACCAGTCATTTGTGACGTGTACGAATCGACTGCACCTCAATCCGACGCACAGTGTGACCGGTATGGATAAAAGTGTCTCATATCAGTTTCAAATTGAGATAAACTTTGGAAAACAACAGCAATGACATACGGAAAACCGAGAAAAAACGTTTGGATTGTTTTGATACTTTAGGAAAACGATCCACAAGTCATTTTTGACATGTACAAATCGACCACACCTCAATCCGACGCACAGTGTGACCGGTATGGCTAAAAGTGTCTCATATCAGTTTCAAATTGAGATAAACTTTGGAAAACAACACCAATGACATACGCCAAACCGAGCAAACGCGTTCCGATTGTTTTGATACTTTAGGAAATTGATCCACGAGTCATTTGTGACATGTACAAATCGACCTCACCTCAATCTGACGTACGCTGTGACCGGTATGGCTAAAAGTGTATGATATCAGTTTCAAATTGAGATAAACTTTGGAAAACAACACCAATGACATACGCCAAACCGAGGAAACGCTTTTGGATTGTTTTGATACTTTAGTAAAACGATCCACGAATCATTTGTGACGTGTACAAATTGACCGCACCTCAATCGACCGCATGGTGTGACCGGTATGGCTAAAAGTGTCTGATATCAGTTTCAAATTGAGATAAACTTTGGAAAACAACACCAATGACATACGGAAAACTGAGCAAACGCATTCGGATTGTTTTGATACTTTAGGAAAATGATCCACGAGTCATTTGTGACATGTAAAAATCAATCGCACCTCAATCCGATGCACGGTGTGACCGGTATGGCTAAAAGTGTCTGATATCAGTTTCAAATTGAGATAAACTTTGGAAAACAACACCAATGACATACGGAAAACTGAGCAAATGCGTTCATATTGTTTTGATACTTTAGTAAAATGATATAAGAGTCATTTTTGACGTGTACGAATCGACCGCACCTCAATCCGACGCATGGTGTGACCGATATGGCTAAAAGTGTCTCATATTAGTTTCAAATTGAGATAAACTTTGGAAAACAACACCAATGACATACACCAAACTGAGCAAATGCATTCGGATTGTTTTTATACTTTAGGAAAACGATCCACGAGTCATTTTTGACATGTACGAATCGACCGCACCTCAATCTGATGCACGGTGTGATCGGTATGGCTAAAAGTGTCTGATATCAGTTTCAAATTGAGATAAACTTTGGAAAACAACACCAATGACATATGGAAGATAGAGAAAATTCATTCGGATTGATTTGATACTTTAGGAAAATGATATATGATTCATTTTTGACGTGTACAAATTGACCGCACCTCAATCCGACGCACGGTGTGACCGGTATGGCTAAAAGTGTCTCATATCATTTTCAAATTGAGATAAACTTTGGAAAACAACACCAATGACATACGACAAACCGAGCAAATGCGTTTGTATTGTTTTGATACTTTAGGACAACGATCCACGAGTCATTTGTGACGTGTAAGAATCGACCGCACCTCAATCCGACGCACGGTGTGACCGGTATGGCTAAAAGTGTCTCATATCAGTTTCAAATTGAGATAAACTTTGGAAAACAACACCAATGACATGCACCAAACTGAGAAAATGCATTTGTATTGTTTTTATACTTTAGGACAATGATCCATGAGTCATTTGTGATGTGTACGAATTGACCACCCCTCAATCCAACGCACAGTGTGACCGGTATGGCTAAAAGTGTCTGATATCAGTTTCAAATTGAGATAAACTTTGGAAAACAACACCAATGACATACGGAAAATAGAGCAAACGCATTCGGATTGTTTTGATACTTTAGTACAACGATCCATGAGTCATTTGTGACGTGTACAAATCGACCTCACCTCAATCCGATGCACGGTGTGACCGGTATGGCTAAAAGTGTCTCATATCAGTTTCAAATTGAGATAAACTTTGGAAAACAACAGCAATGACATACGGCAAACTGAGAAAACGCGTTCGTATTGTTTTTATACTTTAGGAAAACAATCCACGAGTCATTTGTGACATGTACGAATCGACCGCACCTCAATCTGACGCATGGTGTGACCGGTATGGCTAAAAGTGTCTCATATCAGTTTCAAATTGAGATAAACTTTGGAAAACAACACCAATGACATACGAAAAACTGAGAAAACGCGTTCGGATTGTTTTGATACTTTAGTACAACTATCCACGAGTCATTTTTGACGTGTACTAATTGACCGCACCTCAATCCGATGCACGGTGTGACCGGTATGGCTAAAAGTGTCTGATATCAGTTTGAAATTGAGATAAACTTTGGAAAACAACACCAATGACATACGGAAAACAGAGAAAATGCATTCGGATTATTTTTATACTTTGGAAAAAGATCCACGAGTCATTTGTGATGTGTACGAATCGACTTCACCTCAATCCGATGCACGGTGTGACCGGTATGGCTAAAAGTGTCTCATATCAGTTTCAAATTGAGATAAACTTTGGAAAACAACACCAATGACATACGCCAAACTGAGCAAATGCATTTGGATTGTTTTGATACTTTAGGACAATGATCCACGAGTCATTTGTGACGTGTAAGAATCGACTTCACCTCAATCCGACGCACGCTGTGACCGGTATGGCTAAAAGTGTCTGATATCAGTTTCAAATTGAGATAAACTTTGGAAAACAACACCAATGACATACGCCAAACCGAGGAAACACATTCTGATTGTTTTGATACTTTAGGAAAATGATCCACGAATCATTTGTGACGTGTACGAATCGACCACACCTCAATCGACCGCACGGTGTGACCGGTATGGCTAAAGGTGTCTGATATCAGTTTCAAATTGAGATAAACTTTGGAAAACAACACCAATGACATACGGCAAACCGAGCAAACGAGTTCGGATTGTTTTGATACTTTATTAAAACGATCCACGAGTCATTTTTTACATGTACAAATCGACCTCACCTCAATCCAACACACGGTGTGACCGGTATGGCTAAAAGTGTCTCATATCAGTTTCAAATTGAGATAAACTTTGGAAAACAACACCAATGACATATGCTAAACCAAGCAAACGCGTTCGGATTGTTTTGATACTTTAGGAAAAAAATCCACGAGTCATTTGTGATGTGTACGAATCGACCGCACCTCAATCCGACGCACGGTGTGACCGATATGGCTAAACCTGTCTGATATCAGTTTCAAATTGAGATAAACTTTGGAAAACAATACCAATGACATATGCCAAACTGAGGAAACGCATTCGTATTGTTTTGATACTTTAGGACAACGATCCACGAATCATTTGTGATGTGTACTAATTGACCGCACCTCAATCAACCGCACAGTGTGACCGGTATGGCTAAAAGTGTCTGATATCAGTTTCAAATTGAGATAAACTTTGGAAAACAACACCAATGACATACGGCAAACTGAGCAAACGTGTTCAGATTGTTTTGATACTTTAGGACAATGATCCACGAGTTATTTTTGACGTGTACGAATCGACCACACCTCAATCTGACGCACGGTGTGACCGGTATGGCTAAAAGTGTCTCATATCAGTTTCAAATTGAGATAAACTTTGGAAAACAACACCAATGACATATGCCAAACCGAGAAAACACGTTCGGATTGTTTTGATACTTTAGGAAAATGATCCACGAGTCATTTTTGATGTGTACGAATTGACCGCACCTCAATCTGATGCACAGTGTGACCGGTATGGCTAAAAGTGTCTCATATCAGTTTCAAATTGAGATAAAATTTGGAAAACAACACCAATGACATACGCCAAACCGAGCAAACACGTTCGGATTGTTTTGATACTTAGTACAATGATCCACGAGTCATTTGTGACGTGTACGAATCGACCGCACCTCAATCCGACCGATACATGGTGTGGCTGGTAAATTTTTTCATTAGATAAAGAATCAGTATTTATTAAATGAGATAAATCAATCAAAAACATATTGATTTTATATTATTCCCTTTAATTGTTATAAAAATGAAAACTTTTGAGTTTAAAATTTCATATTTTAGTTTCACATTTCCATATTAATTTATTCTTTCATATTACTGTTTTAATTTATTTCATTATTTCATTACTAACATAATATTTGTTTTCTTATATAGGTGAATTTTTTTCCTTGAGTTCGGATGCTTTGTTCGGCAACAAATACCGTCGAGAGCAGATCACGGATATCAAAGGATGAAACATGAATGTTTAGAACTGTTGTTGAATAATTGTAAATGTAACCATGTAAAACAATGTTTGAAATGTATATAGCAATGCGTTTTTTTGTATTCATGATGTTAAGTAAATGTATATACCATTGTCAGTCAAAATATTGGGTGCGGGTGCTATGGTGTGCAGGTGTGCATGTGATAATTTGTGCAGGTATTCTGGTGTGTAGGTGTGCAGGTACTGTTTTGTAGGTGCAGGCGATGGGGCCTTTATCAGCGCTAAAATAAGCGCTGATAAAGGGGTCCTTTATCAGTGCTCCGAGAAGCGCTGATAAAGGTCTCCTATATCAGCGCTTCTCGGAGCGCTGATAAAGGGGACCCCCCCCCCCTTTATCTACGCCGGCATTAACAGCGCTTTTCTAGCGCTGTTAATGCCGGTTTTTAGCGCTGATAAAGGGGCAGGTTGTAGTAGTGAATCCCATGTTTGTTGTATAGGGTAAGGTTATAGTTTAACGTCATGTGAAAGGATGTAGTGTGTGGGGCTTATGTATTGAGTTGTCCATTCTTTCTTCCTCATGTTGGGTTAATAGGTAATCTTATGTTCCTAATATTGGGTAAGGTTACAGTTTAACATCATGTGAAAGGATGTGGTGTGTGGGGCTTACACATTGAGATGCCCATCCTTTCTTCCACATTTCGGGTTAAAAGGGCGTATTGACCCACTAGTAGGTCAATGAATATGTTTGGGGCTTACACATAAAGAGGAGGCCCATAAGGGGTGCTTGGGGGTAGTAGGGATACCTGTGGGGATTACACTCTAGGGGTTCTCATTCTTTTTCTTCACATTAGACCATGATGGAATCTCAGCCCGCTGATGGGTCAAGGGATGTGATTGGGACTTACAACAGAGATGTAGGCTTGTGGTGGTGTTTGGTGGTCATCTCATGACCATTACTTGAGGCATCTGTTGGAGTTGGTGGCCTAGAACCAACTAATTTTTACTTTATTATAAACTTGTATTCATAGATTTTAATATTAATAAATACCTTATCACATCTTAATTGTTATTCTGTGTGATAATGCGTGTGATAATGTCATAAAGATAGTTGGTGCACTAAAGGGTCATATCGGATCCCTACAATTATGAGAACCCAAAAGTTCTATAACACTATTCTTGAATATATGTTCTATGGTCGGATGATGTTATTTTAGGGGGAAAAATAATATAGGCCATTAGGGGTGAGGAATCATAAAACTTTGAGGTACCTTCTCATGGTGTTAACCCTTGGTAATATCCAGGATGATATTATGAGAATGAGACCCACCAGTATAAAATCCACATTTTATAGTGTCATTGGATTTTCCTATCTACAGATGTGTGTATTGGTCCTTATACTTTAATATTATTATTAATGGGTATTAAAACTTTTGCACTTATATGTATTGACAAAAACTGTGATGAGACACTATTCGCAGCGAGGTAGGATATGTTGGGTGAGTCACGAGTAATACTACATTAATAGATAATGCGAGAAAGGATTTTTTCCTTCTATTCCATAATGGAAGTTGATATCTCAAGCCCTTTGATAGAATTGATATAGCCTAAATAAATCCATGGCCATGGTGAGGAATGGTCAAGTTCAACTCTGGGAGGTCAAAGAAAGAGTAATCGAGTGCATGGGTTGATGACACTATCATGAAACCCGCTTGATTCGAGATATCAAGACAAAGGGATTACATTACACAGTAAGCGTTCATATGAGGTGACACATCATTGTAGCGTTAACGTATTTCTCTATGGATTCCTTGGCATGTTTCAAGATTCTAACCTTGGACTTTAAGTAGGCACTGTCGAATGCCACTAAGAAAGAGGGCTAGAGGGTCACACACTAAGTGTATCCAAGTATCTCAGTTAAATATTCATTTAACAAGTTGAATAAAGATTATTCTAGCTTGTGGTTTAATAATTATTCAAGGATGCCTAATCGCATTTATTTTGACACTAGTTATTCAAGATAATATATTGTAAGTGAAATAATATATTTATTAGCGAATAATCCAGTAATATTTATTTAAGAAATAAATAGTCATTATTCAAGGTCTAATAAATGTGGTGGAGGGAATAAAGAAAATAGAAAAACAAAAGTACACGCCGTGTATATTAATACACGTGTTGTGTAGTTTTTCTGGGGATTTGTGAGAAATAATATTATTTAATTAATTAAATAATATTAGGTGTAATTCATCAGGCACAAGTCAAGTGATAAAAATATTCAAATGTTATTATTAGACATGGGTTCTTACTAAGAATTAAATGAAATGAATAAATGACTTTGGGTAATTAATTAATTTTATTATTATAAGTAATATAAATCCCAATTACATTATTCTCACTAGATCTAGCCATTCACTGTGGTTGTGCACAACGGATCTGGAAAAATCTCTCAAGCCAAGAGAGAATTCCTTTCCTCCAAGAATGCTCTCAAGTTACGAGAGAGATCCTCCTCCACCAGAGTAAGGAGAGCACTTTAGAAGCAGATCTCATGGAAATCGAAGGAGGATATCACAAGTGAAGGCTCTTCTACGCTAACACCCAGAGATCCTTTCGGTAATGTCCAGATATATGTGGAGTGTCACGACCCGACCTCGGGGCCCGTGCTGTGACTACCCCAAGCCCGGCTTCCATAGGCCAGGGGCTGGCTACTAGCACCAAAGGCAAAAATCCCGATAACTGGGAAGGCATTGCCTTTATAAAAGTAAACAAAACACTACAGAGTACAAACGGAAGTAAACACTAAGAACAAAGAGAAGTGCTGAAAGGAAAACTGGGCCAGAATACAAACCCAAAAGAAAGTACAACTACAACTAAACAAAGTACAACAGAAAAAGACAACAGCTGGAGGGACGGAAGCGGCTCCTGGGTCGTCCTCCTCGGATCCTACCTGAAGGGTAGGTACAAATAGCATCCACAGTGCTCTCGCCCGTCAACCTCCTCTGAGTGTCATATCGCCGTGAAGTCCACCCCCGGATACTGACTCGTCGTGTAGTCCACCTCTGGGTACCGTTCAGTCCTCGAACACTCGGCCTCCGTCAGCACTGCTCGTCGTCTGCAACCAACACAACGAGGTGCGGGCATAGCCCGTGCAGGGGTGAGTATAACGATACTTAGTAGGGACCCCGAGACCCTCAAGGTCTCACTAAAACCAACAAGGATAACCACATAGAAGATCTCAACAGATAACCTCTACTTAGGTATATGCCTATACATATACCTAAGTTATCAAGTAACCCATCTCAATCATGAGGAAACACAAGGATCATGAAATAAACGGATAACCACTACCCAGGTATATGCCCATACATATACCTAAGTTATCAAGCGACCCATCTCAATCATGAGGTAAAAACAAAGGTCAAAAATCTCATCTCAAACCAGGATTTTCATTATCGAAACCGTAACTGCTGAAGAGCCCCGTCTCTAGAGTGTACAGTGGTCATGTCACGACTCCGAGGTACTGCTCACTAACCTAAGACTGCTGAGGTACTCCTCCTGTCGAGTACCGCGGGCCAGCCACCCAAACACAGTAGTGCTTCCCGCTGAGGTATGTCACCCAAACACAGTAGTGCACACCCCCTAGTAGCCTGTTGAGGTACTCTTCGGACGAGTACCGCGGGTCTGCACTGTCACACAGGTAGTGCTCCGTCCACCATGGGTCTGCACCCAAACAAAGTAGTGCTCTGTCCACTGGGCTAGTCGACTCACTCCAAGTCGAGTCGGTCAAGTAGTCGTCAGGTCTCAGTCGGCTACACGGTCTCCGTACTCCGCACGCTCATCTCCAGGAGGGTCCGCTCCACGAGCTAAAGGTCGATACTCCAAGTATATCAAATTCCCATGAAGAAGTATCTCAAAGGACCGCCTCGTCATAGGGGTCTCAATGCAACAGACGGCGCGTCAATCGGACGCCCGGTCTGTGAGTTACTAGCCTTTTCGTCCCAGGGGCCCGGTTGGTTTCGTGTGCAAACCAAATCCGTCCATATCTCAATTTTACCCCGAACTCTCATAGGGTATACTCATAAGGACCGTTTCTCAACGTGATCAACAACGCCGCTGACGGTTCGTCAAACGGACGTCCTGTCTGAAAGATAACAGCTTTTCCGTTCCAGGGGCCCGGTTGGATTTCGGGTGCGATCCAACCTAGCCACTGCCAACTGTATCCAAAACTCGGGCGAAGTATGCCAAAAGTTCGGTCTCATCAAGAGGAATTCAACGAAACAGACGGCGCGTCAATCGGACGCCCGGTCTGTGAGTTATTGGCTTTTTCGTTCCAGGGGCCCGGTTGGTTTTGTGAGCGAACCAACCCGACCGCACTCCGACGGCATCCAAACCTCGAGCGGAGTAAGCCAAAAGATCTGTCTCACTTAGAGGAATTCATCAAAGTCGACGGAACGTCAATCGGACGTCCGGAACTCAAGATATAAGCGTTTCCGCTCCGAGGGCCCGGTTGGTTTCGTATCCGAACCAACCCGGCCGAACCCAAAGTAATTCGAAACCTTGATTGCGATATATCGAAACGACCGTCTCGATCCAAGGATCGCGTTGCCACTGACGGCGAGTCGTTTGGAGGCTCGTAGCCCATGTTACGGGCATTTGACCTAAAGTGGTCCGAAAACGGGGGGTCTGGGCTCGGGGCGACCCGGCCCGACCCCCCCCCCCCCCCCGGGTCGACCCGACCCGGGTCCAACCCGGCTGGGCTCGGCCCGGCCCGGATCGGTCCGGTCCGGCCCGACCGGTCGGCCGGCCGCGGCCAGGCGGTCGCCGCGGAGCGGCGGGGGTGCGCGCGGCCGCCACCCTTCGCCGCTGATTGACGCCGGCGGCAACCGCCGCCGGCAACTTCCGGCGACGCACTGCCGCCGCCTTCCGCGGACCACCGGACGCGCTTCGGTGGTCCGTTTCTCCTTCCGTCTTCGCCTATGGTCCCCCCGGGACCCCACCTTCACTAAGAAGGGATTCAAACGCCAAAACGACCTGCTTCGTCGTCGCCCGTCAATCCACACGTCAAAACGATTAGCGTTGTCTTGTAGTTTTCCCAGCGCGACCCGATGGCGCCGCACCCCTTCGCCGCAGTCCGACTCCAACCGCGGTTCTTTGGTTTTCTTCGACGCGGCGTGACGGCGTCGCGTTCTTAAACTTCCTTCCACGGCGCGGCGCGACGGCGCCGCGCGTATCCTTCCGTATGAACCGCATGGTGCGACGGCACGACGCTTTCTCATACCAACCACAAAGAAACCAAAACGAAAATTAGGAGGAGGGTCGGCCGTGTTCATGCGGTCTGGCCCCCTCACGTTATTCGATATCATTTGGTTTTAAACCACGAAGATCAAATTTGATATCAAATGGTTTTAAACCACGAAGATCATCAAGTCGGAAATTCACGAACAAATATAAATAAATGAATACAAACCCCTACCTCGTAATTGTCGTTCGTTGACGATCTCGGAAAAAAAGGGCGGATATCGATTCCTCGATTGTCGTTTTCATCACACACTCCCAATTCACACGCTCATGCGTCGGAAAGGAAGAAGGGTACTCGTCGTTGGTGGATGAGCGTTCGGAGTTGACGTCGTCGTTGACGACGTTATTCGCAGGCGACGTCTTCTCCTTTGACGAGGATGAAGGTCGTTGGAGATGTCGCGGGCGTCGCTTCCCTTTCCTTGCCTCGGTTGAAGAACGATGAAGAAGATGGCGTCGTCGTGCTTCAGTGGCGGAAGAGACGTTCTTCGTGTTCTTCGTCGTAGGGAAAGAAGGACTCAGGATTTCCTAAGCTTTTTCTCCAAAGGCTCCCAATCAACTAAACTCCAACCCAAATAAAATAAGTTCTAAACATATTTTATTAACACAACAAAGCATTTGAAATTCAATTGTTTGAATTTCAAAAACCTACATGTAACTCACCAAATTAATTACAACAAGTTGTCAAATATTAAAGAAGGTGAGTTAATGGGGAGTTGGAATGTGAGGGGTTAAGAGGGTTAGGGAAGTGAGGGGTTAAGAGGGTTAGGGAGTTTAAGGAATTTGAAAAGGTGGGGGGTTTGTGTGGGCCCCACCCTTTCAAATATCCACACATGGGAAGTTGGATGGATTTGGGCCCACCACCAACTTCCCATGGGATAAGTTAACCACACAACATAAAATAAAATTGATTCAACAATTTTATTCACTTATTTAATTAAACCCCAAAAAAAACTTCTTCTCCCGCACAAACGCAACTACGGTAAAGGTTACCTTAAGTGATTACCGGCGTTGCGAGTTCATCGTGCCATCGGATTTCAATTCCGAGCACCGGTTCAAAAGATAGGAAAACTCACTCGTTTGTTCACTGAACGTACCCAAGCCAAACTTCGGAAATTGATTCCAGGCACTCCGGGCCTCGAAATCAAGTGCCGTCAGAAACTGCGTTCTTGTAAAATTACAAAGAAAATTAAGAAAAAAATTTCCTTGAAATTTCCGGGTCTTTACATGGAGCACGTGTGGATCACCGCTAGAGGAAGCCTACACTTGGATTTTGTGATGCAGCGACATATCACATTGAATCGTGATCAAAATCATCAACAGAGAGAGAATTCCATAAAGATAATTCTTGTCTATTAATTAAATTAATTATAACCAATATATGATGATCCTCTCTATGGTTATGGTACTTCTCTCTTTTCTTTTCATTCTTCGTTCTATTCTAAAGATCTGGCATTTTATCATCATGACGGATCTCAGATTGATCATTGTTAACAGTAAAATTAAAGTTGGGTACACCCATCCATGCACTTCTGTTGCGCCCAGAACATACAAGTGGAATTAAAGATTGGTTATATAACTGATTATAATTATTTATTTATTTCATTAATGATTTAAACATTTAATAATTTAGTTGTTTAAAATCAAGTTAATTGTTCTGTAAATCTGAATCTCAAGATCTGTTCCTCCTCTTTCATTTCTCGTTCACCTTACAGAAATGATATTTTCTTTTAATTTTGATTAAAATAAAAACAGAGGATCTCATCTGGGGGTGCCAAAGGTTCCTGGTCGTACAAAACCAGAATGCACAGCGTGTATTCTGCCTCACACGATGTGTAGTCAAGGTTCAATGCATTGGGATTGGTCCGCCAAACCAAGCCATGTGTTGGAGTTTATTTGAGTCTTTATCAATCCATGTGTTGACCAGGAACAGGTGGCACATGGTTTCCAGATTACATACCATGTAGCCCACTGGACACGATGTGTAGTCCCTTCGGGTTAGGTTTGGACCATGCACCTCGTACATGGCTTTCCCATCTAGAGACCATGTAACGCGGATACTACACGGTGTGTGGCCCACTGTACACGCTGTATACTCTGAAGAATTTTGAATTACATCTACACGTCGACACCCAAGGTGTGTACTTTGGATAGACGGTGAAAGATATTACACATCGTGTAGTAGGAACTACACACCATGTACTCATCCAAATTACACAGATTTATTAAAATTTATTATATTATTATAAAAACCCTTGATACGTGTACCATGGTATAGGCGTAAAGTTGGGGCACAACACGTGATAGGTGTTTTATACATATGTGTTTAATTTAACATCTATGTAATGTTCATTTCTACTCATTGGGTGGTTATTAACAAGAATTCACCAGGTTGCCTCCAAGGTACAAGTTACGTAAAAAGATAATTTTAAATGAATTTATTTGTTTAAAGTTATGATGGATGACAATCTCAAGGAAATTCAGAAAAGGGTTTAAGATAAAAGGATTGATTAATTAAATATAATAATTAATTGATTCGAGCGTGATATATCTTAAACAAGTAATATTAAAGAATTGAATGATAGTTTTATTTATGTATAAATATCGTTGCATGTATGGATAATCATGAGATAGACCAGAACCTTTTGTACGTGGATGGTTTCTTTTAATTTATTTATTTAAATTAAAATTGTTGGCCTATGAGCCTTCTCCTCATTAATATGTAGGGCTTGCGTGCCCAAGTTTTCTTTTATGTAAAACCCCGTTTTACCCCTCACCAATGTATGAGATAAAAGAATATGTAATGGATGGAGATACCAAGCTAGTGTAGGTGGCTCAAGTTAGGATCCAAGGCGAAACCAATCCAAGGAGATACAAAGGTGGACAAATGGAAAGCTGTAAACATGAACCCAAAAAGTTCAAGGTGTTTTATCCCCTAGTTCTTGGGTTAGTTTATCAACCGCTAGATAAACTAACCAATAGAACAAGCTCATGATCATGCCATTTATTTTATTTATGTCAGTTTCATGGTTTATTTATTGTGGGTGTGTTGTCGCGATCACATAATTAATGAATTAAACAAGCATGCAAGATAAAACTAAAATAAGATCGGATTATGTATAAATATTATCTTAGACATGGTTAATCACTTAAGTATATACCAATTAATATTAACAATAATGTAAGAAATATAAATGGAAATTTACATATAAGGATAAAATCCCTCAAAGAAATATCAAGTCAGTATAGCCTTCCATAATCTTGGTTAGAATCGAACCATAGTTCAAAGTGCTTGACCAAACCTAGTTGGGGTACTTTCAATTATCAAGGAATTATAATTCTAGGTTTTTGGATTACCTGAATTGGTTCACATCATGGTTTGACTGTCACAAAAGTACTTGGTGTGACCAAGAGGTAAATGTTGAGGAAATCCAAAATAAAAGGATTTCTGGATTAGGGAGTCCACTCAACAGATCAAGGAGCTACGAGTTAATGCAGTTGGAATTTGGAATTCCTAGCTAAAACCTTTCAAGTTTCTTGACCAATCCCAGTTGGGGTAATTCAAAGGGAAATATGGATCCTTACCACTAGAATATTTAGGAAACAGAATATTCCGAAGTTAATGGTGAGGGCTATTGGAGTTCGATAAAATAGTGGGAGACTAATATGTATTAATTTATTTATTTGTATCAGTTTTATCATGATAAATTACTAAATATTTTCTCATATTAATTTGTAGAAATGGGAAGAAAAATTACATCAAACATATAATTTCAAACCATACTTGATAAGGAAAGCCTTCTCACCAGCACCAATTTCTAGGAGTGGCAGAAGCATTTACGCGTCATCCTTCACCACGAGAGGAAATTGTATGTGCTGGAGGAGCCTATTATAGTTGTGCCTAGAAATGAGGCCAGTGATGAGGAAATATCTCTGTATATTAAACATTTGGATGATGCCACATATGTCTAATGTTTCATGCTATCGGCCATGTCTAATGAGCTCTTGAAGCAACATGAAAACATGGATGCGTATAGCATGATGTCTCACCTTAAGGATATCTATCAAGAGAAGGTGAGACAAGAGAGATATGAGATATCCAATGATTTTTTAACAACTAAGATTATAGAGTCTGCGCCAGCTGGGCCTCATGTAGTCAAGCTTATTGGCTACATGGAACACCTGGACATCTTAGGGATTACGTTCCCGGATGAAACAAACTCACATGACTCATACAACACCCAGTTGTGGCATCACTGTCTCAGTCATGTAAATGAGAAGAACTTGACAAAGCTCTGCCAAGATGGTTATATAGACTCTATTGATCTAAAACCACTTGATAGATGTCATGCTTTTTTACAAGCTAAAATGACCAAGCCGTCTTTCGGTGGATAGGGTGAAAGGACTATAGAGCTTCAGGGATTGGTACACACAGATGTGTGTGGACCATTTCTAGTAGAATCTAGAGGTGGATATTCTTACTTCACTACTTTTACTAATGATTTGAGTAGATATGGATATATCTACTTAATGAGGTATAAGTCAGAGTCCTTAAAAAAATTGGGGAATTCAAGAATAAAGTATAGAATCATATTGGTAAGAAGATAAAGAAGATTTGATCGGATTGAGGTGGAGAATATCTGAACCAAGAGTTCATCGACCTTTTATAGGAGTTTGGGATTCTATCTCAACTCACTCCTCCTTATACACCACAGTGGAATGGTGTTAGTGAAAGGAGGTACCACACCTTGTTGGACATGGTGAGGTCAATGATGAGTCATGCATATCTTCTATTATTCCTTTGGGGATATGCATTACAAACTGCATCATACACATTAAACCGAGTACCAAATAAGGCAGAAAATGGAATTCCCTTCGAGTTGTGGAATGGAAAGAAATCCATTTTTTCACACACATGTTTGGGGATGCGGGACATTTGTTAAGGCCTTCTCAGGCAAAAAACTAGCACCTCGGGGTATGAGGTGTATCTTTATAGGATATCCCAAGGAAACAAAAGGATATTACCTATATAACCCTTTAAAAAAGAAAGTGATTTCTGCCAGAAAAGTTTTCTTTCTTGAGAGGGAGCACATCCTCAAAAAGTATAGTGGGAGAAAGATTGACTTCAAAAAAGTTAATGCTCAAGATACACAGGAGTTGGTACAAGAACAACTTCCACAGGTCCCCGTGGAAGAGGTTCTAGAAACACAAGTATTGCATAGGAGATCAATAGAGGTAAGGGAAGCAGAGAGATTTGGTTTCCTAGTCACTGAGGATGGTGAATCATTATTGTTGGACAATTATGAACCTATCTCCTACAAGGAGTAAAGATCTCAAAAGCTTCAAGATGGCTAGAAGCTATAAATTTTGAGATGGATTCCATGTATCAGAACCAAGTATGGGTTCTGGTCGATGATCCAGTTGATGTAAAGCCTATTGGATACACACTACCACAAAACTGGGTTTCTACAGCACCACCATTTAACAGTGTTGATAAAGGGGGTGCCTTTATCAGCACTAAGCGCTGATAAAGGGTACTTTTAACAGTTCTAAAAATAGAATTGTTAAAATTGAACCTTTATCATCACTTTTTTCACACTATTAAAGGGTCACCTTTATCAGTTCTTTTTTGAGTAGCGCTGATAAAGGGGGGCTTTATCAGGGCTTTTTGCCTAGCACTGATAAAGTGTATATTTTAAAAAAAATATTTCATAAAAAATAATATATTAATATATAAGTATATTTATATTTATATAAATATAATATATATTTTTTAAATATGTTTTAGATCAATTTGATATGTGGTAGATGCAAAATAGACACCTGAAGTAGAAGTTATGGCAAAATGGACACCTGGAGCAGAACTTATGATCGTTGGGAAGAATTATGGGCCTTTTTTGGCCTTAAAGAATTTGAGAAGGGATTACAGTGGTCACTATAGTGTATATATTTTCTCAGGCTTCAATTTTATAGGTGTTAGAGCAAAAACGGACACCCAAAGCAGAAGTTATGATTGTTTGAAATTGAGCAACCCTCCTAGCGCCTAAAAACCTAAGAAACCTATAACTCAATAAAACAGCCATAAATTCTTCTATGGGTGTCCGTTTTAGTGCTTCGAATAGCCAAATCTAATATCGTGAGATGATTTATGACCAATTATAATCAAAAATGTGAGAAGATAAAAGAAACGGAAGATATATCAGTTATACCACTCTAAAAAAAACTTCAACTTTAAACGGCCATAACTTTCGCTATGGGTGTCTGTTTGGGCTCTACCACATATCAAATCAAATAAAGTGAATATATCTACATAAAGGGATGACTGGAATAAAGTTACAATCATGTATCGAACCCTAAAACCCAAAAAAAACATCAAAAGGCCTCCAAAACTTTATTTTTGTGTCCGGTGCCCTGTCAAATTTTTCTTAAAATGGTAATAACTCTTGATCCGTGTGTCTATTTGTCATACTCAACATGTTATATCAAAGTTTGTTCCATGATATTCAATTTGACTGGTTACAGAGCTAAAACAGACACCCAGATCATAAGTTATGCCTATTTTAGTGACTTTGTGGTTTGTTAGGTTTTTCAAGCCCTCATTTCTAGCACTTTTGTCGTGTCTGCTGTTTTTTAAAACAGTTGTAACTTATGATATGTCTATTCGTTAGGCCTACACCACATATCATATCAAATAATTGTTTTATGATCTTTGATTTGACTGGTCACGGAGCTGGAATGGACTCTCGTATTATAATTTTTCATTGTTACCTTGAGTTTAGGGTTTATTTGACTTTCTGACTGTATTTATGGGTTTTGAGGGTTTCTTCATTTTTTACCTATTTTTCAGGTTTTAAGGGCTTGTTATCATTTTTCATAATGTAATTTTATTTATAATCAAATATATAACAATATATACATATTTTTTATATATTCACACATAAAAATTTATTTTTATAAATAAATAATTAAACATACTTACATATAAAATATATTTCTCAATATATAATCCTTATCTAAATAAAAAACTAATATCCATTTTATTTAAAATACAAATATATGAATATTTATATACCTATATAATGTGTATGTGTATATATATATGTGTGTGTGTGTGCATCTGTATTGACAAACTGATATATATTATCTATTTATTCTAAACATATGTATATACATATTAATATATAATATTTGTAAATATATATAAATATGTATAATTATACTTACAAATACACATATAATATGTGTGTGTGTGTGTTGTATATATTTATTTATTTATTTATAAACACACACAAAAAGAATATTTTATAAATGTATTTAAAACTGGTCTTATAAATATATATTAATATACGAATAAATATATTAATATATAAATATAACTATATATATATATTAATATACGGATATATATATATTAATATAACTATATATATATATTAATATAACTATATATATATATATATGTTAATATAAATATATATTAATATACGAGTAAATATAAATAAATATATATATTAATAAATGAAGAGAAAATCAATACGGTAGGGTGGTAAAGGCTTAGGTGCGCAGGCAAAAGATCCTGAGTTCGAATCCAGGGGGAGGCAGGTTGTGCGTACGAGTGGAATGAGGGCTAGCGCTATTAAAGGGTGTGTGCAGGCGTTGTTAAAGGCTGGGGGTTCTTGGGGCGTGCAGGCTGGGGTGGGGGTGTTCAAGCGCTATTGAAGGGGGGGTTCAAGTGTCGTTGAAGCCCCACCCTAATTTGCATATTGTTTTATTTTTTTTTAATTTTTATCAGCACTTTTAAAAAAGCACTAATAAAAGGGACCCCCTTTTATCTTCACTGAGATTAACATCGCTTTTTTAGCACTGATAAAGGATTTTTTAGCACTGATAAAATCATGTTTTGTTGTAGTGGAAAATGGGTGTTTAAGATAAACCTAGACATGGAAGTTCAAGTTAGCACCTATAAATCATGGATAGTGTCTAAAGGATTCATACAACGTTAAGGAATAGACTATGATGAAACCTTCTCACCATTTTCCATGTTTAAATCCATAATAATCATACTTTCCATAGTAGCTTACCATGACTATGAGATTTGGTATATGGATGTCAAAACAACATTCCTTAACGATAATCTTTAGGAATATGTCTATATGACACAACCAGAAGGGTTTGTGACACCAGGTGAAGCCAAACGGGTTTGTAAGTTGCATAAATCCATTTATGGATTAAAGCAAGCATCTAGGTCATGGAACATTCGATTTGATGAAGCCATAAAGGAATTTGGTTTCATTAAGAATGAATGTGAGCTATATGTTTATAAGCGGTTTAATGGGAATGCGGAAGTTATCATAGTAGTATATGTTGACGACATATTACTTATTGGAAATGATGTACTAGTCTTACAGTCAGTTAAGGACTGGTTGAACAAGTATTTATCTATGAATGACTTAGGTGAAGTAGCCTACATTCTAGGGATCAAGATCATTCATGATAGATCCAAGAGGCTTCTTGGACTAAGTCAGGGTACATACATTGACCAGATAGTAAAGATATTTAGTATGGAACAATACAAGAGGGGATTGGTTCTAGTTTCACATGGCCTACATCTTTCTAAGAGAATGTGTCCTCAGAAACAATAGGAGAAAGATAGGATGAGTAAGATCTCATATGCTTAGGCTATAGGATCCATCATGCATGTCATGTTATGTACCAGGCTTGATGTTGCCTATGCGCTGAGCATGGTAGGCAGATATCAAGAAGATCCAGGAGAACAACATTGGATTGTTGTTAAGACTATCGTTAAGTATTTGATAAGAACTAAGGATATGTTCCTAGCGTATGGAGGAGATGATGAGCTTTTCATCAGAGGGTATGCTGATGCTGGTTTCCAGATAGATCAGAATGTTCTAAAGTCACAATCAGGATATGTTATCTATATCAATGGAGGATTTTTTGTATGGAAGAGTTCAAAGTATCCAGTTGTCACTGATTCTATAGTGGAGTCTGAATATATAGCAGCTTCTAAAACAACCAAGGAAGTTGTATGGATTCATAACTTTTTCCAGGAGCTTGATGTGGTGCCTAGAAGTATAGACCCTATCACATTGTATTGTGATAATACTACAGTGGTGGCTCTTGCTAAAGAATCAATGTCACATCAACAGACAAAGCACATTCTTTGGAAGTATCACCTCTCGAGGGATTTCTATCAAAGGGGTGAAGTTGTAGTGAGTAGTGTCCATGGAAGAGAATGTGACGGACCCCATAACTAAAGGCCTATCTCAATAGAATCATAAATATCATGTGAGATCTAGCAGGTTAAAGGTTATTTGCAGTTGTCTATAGTCTAAGTGGGAGTCTGTTGAAGTTGGTGGCCTAAAACCAACTACTTTGTACTTTATGATAAACTTGTATTCATGTATTTGGATATTAATAAATACCTTATCACATCTTAATTATTCTTTTGTGTGACAATTCATGTGATGTTTTCCTAAGGATAGTTGTTGCATTAAAGGGTCATAGCGGATCCCTGCTATGATGAGAACATAGAAGTGTCATAACACTATTCTTTAATATATGTTCTATGGATAGATGATGTTATTTAAGGGACATAAATAATACAATCCATTAGGGGTGAGGAATCATAAAACTTTGAGGCACCTTCTCATGGTGTGTGCTCTTGGTAATATCTAGGAGGATATTATGAGAACGAGACCCACCAGTAGGAAATCTACATTTTATAGTGTCATTGGATGTTCTTATCTGCAGATGTGTGTATTGGTACTTATACTTTAAGATTATTATTAATAGGTATTAAAACTCACGCACTTAGATGTATTGACTAAAATTGTGACAATACACTCTTCGCAGTGAGGTAGGATATGTTGGGTGAGTCACAATTAATACTGCATTAATAAATAATGCAAGAAAGGATTTTTCCCTTATTTTCCATAACGGAAGTTGATATCACATACCCTTTTATGGAATTGATATAGCCTAAATAAATCGATGGCCATGGCGAGGAATGGGAAATCTCAATTTCAGAAAGTCAAAGAAAGAGTAATCGAGCGCATGGGTTAATGACACTAGCATGCAACCCGCTTGATTTGAGATATCATGACAAAGGGATTACATTACACGGTAAGTGTTCGTATGAGGTGACATGTCATTGTGACGTTAACTTCTTTCTCTATGGATTTCTTGACATGTTTATAGACTCTAACCTTGGACTTTAGGTAGGTTTCACCTAATGCCACTGAGAAAGAGGCCTAGAGGGTCACACACTAAGTGTATCCAAGTATCTCAGTTAAATATTCATTTAACAAGTTGAATAAAGATTATTCACGATTGTGGTTTAATAATTATTCAAGGATGTCTGATCGCATTTATTTCGACACTAGTTATTTAAGAGAATATATTGTGAGCGAAATAATATATTTATTAGTGGATAATGCAGTGATATTTATTTAAAAAATTAATAGTCATTATTCAAGGTCTAATAATTGTGGTGGAGGAAATAAAGAAAATAGACAAACAAAAGTACATGTCGTTTATATTAATACACACGCTGTGTAGTTTTTTTGGTGATTTGTGATAAATAATAATATTTAATTAATTAATTAATATTACATGTAATTCGTTGGGTGCATGTCAAGTGATGATAATAGTCAAATGTTATTATTAAGCATGGGGACTTACTGAGAATTAAATGAAATAAATAAATGTCTTTGGGTAATTAATTCATTTTATTATTCTAAGTAATATAAACCCCAATTACATTATTCTCATTAGATCTATCCATTCTCTGTGGTTGTGCACAACGGATCTAGAAAAATCTCTCAAGACAAAAGATAATTCTTTTCCTCCAAGAACGCTCTCAAGTTACGAGAGAGATCATCCTCCACCGGATCAAGGAGAGCGCTTTGGAAGTGGCTCTCAAGGCGATCGAAGACAGACATCACAAGTGAATTCTCTTCTGTCCTAACATCTGGAGATCCCTTTGCGACGTCCAAAGATATGTGGAGCACGTGTGGATCACCACTAGAGGAATCCTAAACTTGGCTTCTGCGACGCAACGACGGATCACGTTGGATCGTGACCGAAAGCATCAATGGAGAGAGAATTTCAATCAAGGTAATTATTGTATTTTAAATAAATTAATTATAACCAACATATGATGATCCTCTTTATGGTTCCAGGACTTCCCTCTTTCCTTTTCTTTCTTCATTCTATTCTGCAGATCTGACGTTTTATCATCGTGACGGATCTTGGATTAATCATTATTAATGGTAAAATTAAAGTTGGGTACACCCATCCATGCACTTCCACTACACCTGGAATCTACAACATCTTACTCTTTACACATAAGGCATATTGTTCTCTTCATAGGAGGTGTCATGTTCTCATTATATAGGGTATACTATAGTTTAAAGTCATGTACTGAGGACTAAGGGGGTCGTCATATGATCATGGCATGATGCATCTTGTGTTTGACGTATAAGGCATCTCGTGTTTGTCACAAGAGGCATCTTATGCTTTTCATATAGGGTATACTACAGTTTAACATCATGTAGAGAGGACTACTACGTGGACGATTCCTGATAATGACTGGTGTGGGACTTACGTAGGAGTAGCCCTTTCTAGTTCGACCTCACATGGGAGTCAAGCGATGAGGTTTCATGAGTTGCTTGAGGAGTGTTTCGACTCAAGGTATTTGGGGAATCTAGGAGGATAATCTCAACACGTGACCCGAGAAAAGAACCAAGAGGAGCATGTCAACTCAAGGTATTTGAGGAAGTGTAGTGTAGTATCTCGACGTATTATATGGGGTGGATGTAAAGGCTATAACTGAAAATGACCTTGACTCAGATCAAAAATTTCATGGGGAAACTCTTTATTTTTCATGGGGGTAAGTGACAGTAGCGAAGGTATTAGGAGCGTAGCCATACAATGATATAAAGTGGGGGTGTGGGGGCATAGCCCCCGCGGTATTAACTTACGGGCATGAAGGTAGGAGTTTCGCGAAATATGGGGGTTTCACAAAGGTTCTCAACTTTCACAAAAGTATGCTTAGTGAACAGAGGGACCCAAATGGATATGGAAAATATTGTTTCATGAAACTTTGGTGTTTTGTGAAAATTGGAGTTTCGCGAGGCTTGATCATCTTATGCGAACATTTTTCTTCATGAATGGATGTTTCAAGAAACATCTCCAAACACTAACCCATATATGTATAGGATCACGTGAGGTAATTCTTGAAAGATTACCCACAGGGAAATGAGTTACGTGAATTCACGAAACTTTTGGAGTTTCGCAAATTGAGAGCACGATGTCGCAACTCGGCATCTCCTCCCCAAAAATGATGACTTGAGTGGTGTATTTATAGGCGTCAGGGTCATTGGAAGATACGTTTTTTGAAATTTACCGTCATTCATGAAATATTGAGTTTCACGAATGATTTTCATCTTCGCAAAAGTTTGAGTTTCGCGATGAGACATACGCTACACGGAGGTTACTGTCACTCATGAAAGTTTGAGTTTCACGACCAAAGTTTTGCAAAATTTTGTACTTTGTTCCAGACTCTCCCTTGTTGGCTGCTTTCAAAATTCTAACTTCAAACACCCATAACTTTCAATTCGTAAGTTCGTTTGGGCTCCATGATCAGTCAAATCGAAGCCTACAAAATGAATTACACTCCTGGATCAAATTTTCCATTATTTGGTCTATCATTGGATGAATTTTTTTCAGCACCAATAATATTTAACTTATTTTATTATAATATTACTAACATTAGAATTTTTGTATACAGATGGATTGTTTTTCTCAAGTTGAGGTGATTTCTTCAACAACTGATACCATGATCAGACTTTTTTGAGAGGGGGTTAGGTGCTAAAGACAATGAAACCATTGATATTTTTGAATGTTTTTTATAGTACTTTCTAATGTAATTGTATAAAACAATGTTTTACATGCATATAATATAGTGTTTTTTCTTGTATTTGTAATGTAATTTTTATTTCAATTAAATTATAAAATTTTCGTATACATGAGTATTTGGTGCCGCAGTGTGATGTAATTTTCACATCACACTACAGTAGATCAGCCTTTATCTATACTACTTTTAACACTGAAATAATTCCTCTATCTATAAAGACCTGGAATTTCCATGTAAAATTCTTTCTTAAATACATGGGAATTTTATGAGTCCATGAAAACAGACGGCGCATAATTCTGAGGCCTGGTGTGCTCGGAATCAATTTATGAAGTTTTGTTCTGGTACGTTTGGTAAACGTATGAGTGGGATTTTATAACTATTGAATCGGTGCTCGGAATTGAAATCTGAGGGCACCGTTGAACTCACAGTGCTGGTATTCGCTTAAGGAGACTTTCACCTCGATGGCAGTTAGTTGAGAATAAAAGTTAGATTTTGGGTTTTCATGGAAAAATAATAAAATAAAGTGAGTTACACTTTATTTTATTTGAGTCGTCATTTGATGTGTGGTGGTTAAAACCTCCTCATGGAGGTTGAAGGTGGGACCACCACACCTTAACCTCCCATGAGAGGTTATGGTGGTGGGGCCCACCCGAACTCAACCTCCCATGAGAGGATAAATGAGGTGGGGACCAACCGGGCTCTTAACCCCTTGAAACTCCCCATTAAAGTGGAGAAAACTCTCAAGCTCCAATTAATATAGGGGAGCCTCTTCAACTTCCCTTTATTTAATTTGTGTCAATCTCCCCTAATTAATTCATGCCAACCTTTCACATTAATTAAGGGTACCCTTCCTAATTAATTAGTCAATTTGAATAATTTTCCAACAAATTAATAGGAGATTACAATCTATTATTTTATTGGTATATTCACTTTGGTGGAGCTTGGGATAAAAGGAGATCTCCAACGAAGAACGCCCCTCCCAACGAAGAATGAAGAACAAAGGAAGCCGATCCTTCTTCGACTTCTTCCTCGAAGCTTCAACGGTCATGAGACATCTTCGATGACCAACTTCTGCGACTCCGTTAATGAACGACGAACGACGAATCAAAGGTAGGGGGATTAAATTCATTTGAGTGCCTTGTTCTTCCCTCTTTTTTTTTGGATAATGAAGGTTGTTGAGCTTTTTTCTTATGAACTGTTCGTTATCACCATAAACATAGAGGATATGGGCCAACCTAACATGGCCCGACATCCTCTGTCGATTTTCCTTCTTGTGGCGTTCTTTGGCATGACGACGTAACAATGATGAGGTGATGAAGGCGGTGACGACAAAGAATGCGCTACCCGCGGCCTCCACAAATCGCGCTACCCGCGGCGCTCCGGTGCTCTGCGCCGTCTGTCGGCGAACCGGCCGAGCAACCCGAGCCCGAACCGGCCTTCCGCGCCCCCCGGCTGAACCCTGTCGAACCGCGTCGGCCTGCCCGTGCCCCGTCGGCCTGCCCGCGGCCTCCCGCGCGCCCTGCAAGCCTGCCCGCGGCCTCCCGCGTGCCCCCCTGGCCTACCTGCAGCCACCTGCGCGCCCTGCCCAGCTTGCCCGCAGCCTTCCACGCCCTGCCCAGCCTGCCCGTGGCCTATTGCGCCCTGCCCAGCTGCCCTCGGCCTGCCGCGCCCTGCCCGGCTGCCCGCTGGCCCGCCTGGCGCCTTGCTCGGCTGCCCTCCGGCCTCCCCGCCTCCCGAGACGGCCTGCGACGTCCCACGTGGCGTCGCTGGCCGAATCGGCTTGACCTTCCAGGCTGATCTGCCCGAGTCGCGCCCCGCGCGGTGCCGGCCGAACCGGCCCCGGTCTCCGGACCGAGCCGCCTACGCAGCGACCTCCGGGTCGAACTGCCCGCCCAGTCTGCTGGGTAGGGCCCAGTGGACCGGGCCGAACCTAACAGGCTGGCCCACCCAATGGGTCAGGCCAGACCCAACAGGTCTGACCGGGTCGGCCCAAACTGGGTTGGGCCAAGTCGGTCTGATCGGATCGGACCGGACTCGGGCCCACTACTGACCCTTTACTTCCTTTGGCCATATCTTTGGCACCGGACGACCGTTTGACGATCCGTCAGCGGCACTGGTATTCTTGGAGCACGACAGTCCCTTTGAGTATACCCCACTGGAGTTCGGGGTAATGTTGAGATATGATCAGGTTGGATCGTGCACGAATCCAACCGGGCCCCCGGGACTAAAAGGCTAATAACTCACAGATCGGGCATCCGATTGACGCGTCGTCTATTGCATTGAGACCCCTCTGACAAGGCAGACCTATGAGATACTTCTTCATGGGACTTTGTGGCAGTTGACGTATCGACTCTTGGCTTGAGGAGTAGACCCTCCCGGAATCAAGCGTGCTTTGTGGAAACCCTGTGGATGGCTGCGCTATGACGACTGTTCTTGGATCCTGTGTAGGTCCGACAGCTCTGACTACTATTCCTGGATCCTATGTGGGTCCGACAGTTCTGACTTCTGTTCCTGGATCTTGTGTGGGTTCGACAGAATAGCTGGTCCTGGATCCTGTGTGGGTCCGATAGCTCCGACTACTATTCCTGGATCCTGTGTGGGTCCGACAGTTCTAATTGCTGGTCCTAGATCCTATGTGGGTTTGATAGCTCCGACTAATATTCCTGGATCCTGTGTGGGTTTGATATCTTAGATGATTCAGTGGCTATATCTTATCATCTTTATCTCTCTACATAAGTTGTATACCTGTGTGAGCTGAGTCAGTGACTTCTCTGTTTTCCTCATGATTGAGATGAGTTACTTGATAACTTAGGTATATGTATGGGCATATACCTAAGTAATGGCTATCCGTTGATTCCATACTCTTTGGTTTGTACTTGGTGGATTTTGAGAGACCTTGGTGGTCTCGGGGTCCCTACTGAGTATCGTTATACTCACCCCTATATGGGTTATGCCTGCACCTCATTATGTTGGATGCAGACGACGGACAGCGCTGACCAAGGCTGAGTGTACCAGGACTGGACGGTACCCGAAGGTGGTCCGAACGGCGTGATAGTACATGGAGGAGACAGACGTACGTGGAGTGTTGTGGAGGCTATTTGTACCTACCTATGAGTTAGGATTTCCCGGTGGATGATTCAGGATCCATTTTCCATTTTTCTAGTACTTTTACTTTCAGTTTCCTTGTACTTTACAGTTGATCTTATATTTTCGGCCCTTTTTTACTTTCAACAGTCTTTTTTTATACAGTTTACTTAGTGTTTTATATCCAGCTGTGTGCTCTTTTGAGTTTGTTTAAAGTTCATAAAGGCAATGCCTTCCCAGTTTTAGGGAATTACGCCTTTGGTGCTAGTCGTCAGCCCCTGGCCTATGGAAGGTGGGCTTGGGGTAGTCACGACACGGGCCCCGGGGGACGGGTCGTGAAAAATTGGTATCAGAGGAGTCAGTTCTACTGTATAACTTAGGAATCTGATATTTATTTACTGTGAAGTAATAGTGTTAAGATTACTGAGTGTGGTTTTCAGTCCAGTGAGTCCAGTGTTGGTACGGCAACCGACATGTCCATACACCAGGACCCTGACTTCTGATTTCCGACTTAGTGCATGAAAACATTGATTGCATGTGTGTTTCGAGAGTTTTCTTTGTGATCTATTTGATTCAACTCACCAGGTATAACTTATTGACCGTGGCGCACCTGTATCTTTTCAGGATGGCCCCACGCAGACAGTCATCCAAGGTTTTGAGAGTTGTACGAGATGACAACCCTCCAAGCGACAAGGCCTCGGTGCAGGGCCCTATCACAGTGGAGGCACCAGTGGTACCACTACCCGTTGGGCCACCGATACCACCAACCCCAGCAGTAGAGAGTGCACGCTGCTTGAGCTCGTTGCACGAGTTCTAGCACCAGAGGCCGCCCAGGTTTAGAGGAGAGACGGACCCGCTGACAGCTGAGGATTGGCTAGAGGCTGTGGTGAGAGTCTTCAGACTAGTAGGGACACCAGTCGACCTTATGGTGATTCTTACCGTGATTATTCTTCAGGAAGCAGTAGGCAGATGGTGGAGCCTGATACTCCAGGTGCATGATGTGGCGACACTTCTCTGGGCAGACTTCGAGTGCCTGTTTCGGGTGGAGTTTATCCCAGCCACCCTACGTGCGGTACGGATACAGGAGGTACTACATCTACAGCAGGGTAGCATGACGGTGGCATAGTACTCAGTGAGGTTCACTGACCTCTCACGCTACTCCACAGATATGGTGCGGGGCCCATTCTTCAGGGCCCAGACCTTCGAGCAGGGGCTCAGGCGAGAGATCATAGCTTCAATTATCTCCCTCAGCATCCCGACGCAGGCGGGGGTGTTGGAGCGAGCCCTCTTAGTGGAGAGTTTCTTTGCTGAGCAGTCACCAGTAGCGAGACCCACCACCAGGCATCACATAGCGGAGTCTTTTGCAGCTGGCAGCAGACAGATGTCACAGAGGTCCAAGCGGACCAGACCATCCGGTGGATGATCTCAGGACACAGGTTTGGTTGTGCGAGGCACACAAGATAGAGACATTCATGTGAGGAATAGGTAGTGTTTCACATGCGGTGGAGAGGGTCACATGGCTCGTGACTGTCCGACCCGCTGTTCGGATGATCAACAGACGGTCGAAGGACCGACCAGGTAGAGACAGAGATTCGATCGAGGCGGTCCGCAGGGAGCAGGTGGATGTGGCAGAGGATCTAGTCGAGCAACTGGCAGTGGGAGACGTTTCGAGGTGTTACCGCCACCACCACTAGCAGGTCCACCCCGACCGCAGGGATCAGGTGGACAGGGGAGATCTTAGCTCCATGTAGCTGAGGCTTATGATCACGGCGCCCCGAAGATGATTCGAGGTACGATCTGTGTCTACTTCACCTTGGTTTAAATTATTATAGACACAAGTGTCAATCACCCATTCATTGCCACCGTCGTAGTTTGGAGCTCGGAGATTCCGATGAAGCTGTTGGCTCGATCCTTACGGATAGAGACTCCTACGGGAGCAAACTCAATGATTACGCACTGGTGACGGTAGTGTGAGCTTACTCTAGGAGGCGAGAGATTCAGTTGGGATCTCCTCGTAGCGGCGTCGAGGCCTTATGACGTCATCTTGGGTATGGACTGGTTATCTACAGTCCATGCTCAAATCGACTATATTAGGTGCAAAGTGCGGTGTGTCCGCACGGATGGGACCAGGTTTACCTTCACCGGTGAGAAGGGAGCCTTTGCAGCACAAGACGGACTTACTCGGAGGAGGGTGCAGTCGATCACTCATCAGTTGGCTTGCCTTACCCTCGAAGCAGTTGATGTGGAAAGTCCGACTTATCCTGTAGTGGTGGATCAGTACGCGGATGTTTTCCCTGATGATGTCTCAGGTCTACCTCCTCGCAGAGAGGTGGACTTCTACATTGAACTATACCCCGGGACGACATCAATATCTACACCAGCGTATCAGATGGCTCCCGCAGAGCTTCGCGAGCTGCGGGTACAGCTAGAGGACTTTCAGGGGAAAGGATTCATCTGGCCCAGTATTTCTCCCTAGACAGCCCCGATTTTGTTTTCCAAGAAGGCAGATGGAAGCTTGAGGCTTTGTGTCGACTACTATCGCCTAAATCAGGTGACCATGAAGAACAAGTACCCACTCC
This sequence comes from Viscum album, assembly GCA_963277665.1. NCBI lineage: Eukaryota > Viridiplantae > Streptophyta > Magnoliopsida > Santalales > Viscaceae > Viscum > Viscum album. The sequence continues at coordinate 1,652,630,413 of OY728148.1, read as the reverse complement.
CGAGGATTGACGACCTCTTTGATCAGCTGAAGGGAGCACGGTGGTTCTTGAAGATAGACCTCAGATCAGGCTATCACCAGCTCAAAGTTCGAGACGAGGATGTGCAGAAGACGGCCTTCAGGTGTCGGTACGACCACTATGAGTTCTTGGTTATGCCCTTCAGTGTAACCAACGCTCCAGTAGTGTTCATGGGACTCATGAACAGGATCTTCTAGCCATACCTCGATCGCTTTGTCATAGTCTTCATCGACGACATTCTGATCTACTCGACTACTGAGGAGGAGCATGCCTACCATTTGCAGGTAGTACTAGACAAACTCCGAGAGCACTAGCTTTATGGTAAGCTCTTGAAGTTCCAATTTTGGATCTGAGAGGTTCACTTTTTGGGACATGTCATCTCGGAGGCTAGAGTTGCAGTGGATCTAGCGAAGATTGAGGCGGTACTTGGTTGGGAGCCACCCAGGAGTGTGACGGAGGTACGGAGTTTCCTGGGTTTTGCTAGTTACTACTGGAGGTTCGTACCAGACTTCTCCAGAGTTGCAGCACCACTATCAGCCTTGATGAAGAAGGGGCAACCCTTCGTATGGTCGGAGAGATGCCAGCAGAGCTTTCAGGAGCTGAGGCACAGGCTGACTAGTGCCCCCATCTTGAGGCTTCTAGAGGAAGGCGTAGGGTACGTATTCTACTGCGACGCATTAGGGACCAGACTCGGGTGTGTCTTGATGCAGGAGCGAGCAGTGATTACGTATGGTTCTCGGCAGCTGAGACAGCATGAGCAGAACTACGCTACCCATAACCTGGAGTTAGTAGTAGTGGTCTTCATTTTGAAGATGTGGAGACACTATCTAATGGGTGAGCGTTTCACAGTCTACTCTGACCACCAGAGTCTCGGGTATATCTTCTCTCAGAAGGACTTGAACCTAAGACAACGACGATGGCTTGAGTTCCTCCAGGACTATGACTTCAAGATAGTCTATACTCATGGGAATGGGAACATTGTAGCATATGCACTCAGTAGGAGATCTGGTATACACCTTCTAGGAGAGGCGACAGAGCAGCCGACTGCTTTACAGATATCCTTTGTGGACCGAGACGGATCAACCTTTCTTCAGTCTCTTACAGTCAATCCTCCACTTCTTCGGCGAGTCAGGGAGGCACAGCATGGAGACGCTGACTACGAGACACGACGTTCTCAGATATCCACACGGTAGGCACCTGATGGATTTTCTGAAGGTGGGGAGCACGTCATTCTCTTCAGAGGATGTACTATGGTGCCAGTGTCACTTCAGGAGGAAGTGTTGAGGGAGTTCCACACATCCCCTCTAGCGGTACATCCAGGAGTGGCGAAGATGTACTAGGACCTTCGACAACAGCATTGGTGGTCAGGTATGAAGAAGGCAGTAGCAGAGTTTGTCACTCGATGTCTCACCTGTCAGCAAGTGAAGGCGGAGTACCAGGTACCAGAAGGCTTGGTTCAGCCTTTAGAGGTCCCAGAGTGGAAGTGAGATGGGATATCCATAGACTTCGTGACGGGTCTTCCACGTACGTCTAGGGGACATGACTCTATCTGGGTGATCGTCGACTGACTCACCAAGTCGGCCTACTTTTTACCAATCAGAGAGCAAGGTTCAGTAGAGAGCTTGGTACGCCTCTACATGTAGGAGATTGTGCGGCTACATAGAGTTCCTTATTCTATTGTCTCCGATCATGATGCACGATTTACTTCCCGGCTATGGAAGGGGTTGCATGAGGCTTTCGAAACGTAGCTTCGTCTAAGCACCGCCTTCCATCCTCCGACAGATAGTCAGACTGAGCAGACCATTCAGACCCTCGAGGACATGCTACATGCTTGTGTCCTTGACTTCGGTCGTAGCTGGGAGGATCACTTACCTTTGGTGGAGTTTGCATATAACAACAACTATCACTCCACCATCGGGATGGCACCTTTTGAGGCCTTATACGGTCGACCTTGCAGATTGCCATTGTGCTGGATAGACCCAGGGGAGTCAACACTAGTGGGACCAGAGATGGTACGGGCTACCACAGAGAAGGTGCAGATCATCCAGGAGCGGATGAAGACTGTACAGAGCAGGAAGAAGTCATATGATGACAGGAGATGGAGATCTCTGGAGTTCGAGGATGGCGACCACGTCTTTCTACGGGTCTCACCTCGACGAGCTCTACGAAGATTTGGACGAGACGACAAGTCATCTCTGAGATTCATCGGACCTTTCTAGGTCCTCAGTAGAGTCGGTGAGGTGGCATACCGTTTGGCTCTTCCACCTCAGTTGCACCAGGTGCACGACGTCTTCCACGTATCACAGCTGAGGAGATACGTGCACGACCCTTCTCACATTATCGACCATGGGGAGTTGGACGTCAACGATGGGGCGACTTTTACGGAGGTTTCAGTGGAGATTGAGGATCGACAGGAGCGGTTCCTTCATGGATGGTCGATACCTCTGGTGCGCGTACGTTGGAAGCACAGGAACCTCCAGGAAAGCACATGAGAGCGGGAGACTCAGATGCGTGCTCAGTACCCCCATTTGTTCCCTTAGTTCGAGTTGTAGCTTACGGGGACGTAAAACCCTGAGGTGGGGAGAATGTAAAGACCCGGAATTTCTGTGAAAAACTTTTTCTTAAATACATGGAAATTTTATGAGTCCGTGAAAACTGACGGCGCGTAATTCCAAGGCCCGGTGTGCCCGGAATCAATTTCTGAAGTTTTGTTCGGGTACGTTCAGTAAACGTACGAGCGGGATTTTATAACTTTTGAACTGGTACTCAGAATTGAAATCTGAGGGCACCGTTGAACTCGCAGCACCGGTATTCACTTAAGGAGACTTTCACCTCAACTGCAGTTGGTCGAGAATAAAAGTTAGATTTTGGGTTTTCATGGAAAAATAATAAAATAAAGTGAGTTACTCTTTATTTTATTTGAGCTGTCATTTGATGTGTGGTGGTTAAAATCTCCTCATGGAGGTTGAAGGTGGGACCACCGCACCTTAACCTCCCATGGGAGGTTATGGTGGTGGGGCTCACCTAAACTCAACCTCCCATGAGAGGATAAATGAGGTGGGGACCACCCAGACTCTTAACCCCTTGAAACTCCCCATTAAAGCGGAGAAAACTCTCAAGCTCCAATTAATATAGGGGAGCCTCTTCAACTTCCCTTTGTTTAATTTGTGTCAATCTCCCCTAATTAATTTGTGCCATCCTTTCACATTAATTAAGGGGAGTCTACCTAATTAATTAGTCAATTTGAATAATTTGCCAACAAATTAATAGGAGATTACAATCTATTATTTTGTTGGCATATTCAGTTTGGTGGAGCTTGGGAGAAAAGGAGATCTCCAACGAAGAACGCCCCTCCCAACGAAGAACGAAGAACGAAGAAAGTTGATCCTTCTTCGACTTCTTCCTCGAAGCTTCAACCGTCGTGAGACGTCTTCGACGACCAACTTCCGCGACTCCGTCAATGAAAGATGAACGACGAATCAAAGGTAGGGGGATTAAATTCATCTAAGTGTCTTGTTCTTCCCTCGTTTTTTTGGATAATGAAGGTTGTTGAGCTTCGTTCTTATGAATCGTTCGCTATCACCATAAACGCAGAGGATACGGGGCAACTTAACATGGTCTGACATCCTCCGTCGATTTTCCTTCTTGTGGCGTTCTTCGGCATGGCGACGTAACAACGATGAGGCGACGAAGGCAACGACGACAAAGGTTGTGCTACCCACGACCTCCGCGAATCGCGCTACTCGCGACGCTCAGGTGCTCCGCGTCGTCCGCCGACGAACCGGCCGAGCAACCCCAGCTCGCACCGGCCTTCCGCGCGCCCCGACCGAACCCCGTCGAACCTCGTTGGCCTACCCGCGCCCCGCCGACCTGCTTGCGGCCTCTCACGCACCCCGTCGGCCTGCTCGCGGCCTGCCTGGGCTCCACCGGCCTGCCCGCGGCCTCCCGCGCGCCCCGCCCGGCCTGCTCGCGCGCCCCGCTGGCCTGCCCGCGGCCTCCCGCGCGCCCTGTCTGGCCTGCCCCCGCCCTGCAGCGCCCTGCCCGGCTTGCCCGCGACCTGTCGCGCCCTGCCCGGCTGCCCGCCGGCCTCCCGGCCTCCCGAGCCGGCCTCCCGAGTCGGCCTGCGGCGTCCCACGTGGCGTTGCTGGCCGAATCGGCTCGGCCTTCCGGGCCAAGCCGCGCCCCACGCGGTGCCGGCCGAATCGGCCCCGGTCTCCGGACCAAGCCGCCTACGCGGCGACCTCCGGGCCGAACCGCCCTCGCAGTCCGCTGGACCCGGCCTAGCGGACCGGGCCGAACCTAACAAGTTGGTCCGCCCCAATGGGTCGGGCCGGACCCAACAGGTCTGACCGGGTCGGCCCAGACCGGGTTGGGCCGCGTCAGTCCGACCGGGTCGGACCGGACCCGGGCCCACTACTGACCATTTACTACCTTTGGTCATATCTTTGGCACCAGACGATCGTTTGATGAACCGTCAGCGGCGCTGGTATTCTTGGAGCACGACGACCCCTTTGAGTATACCCCACTGGAGTTCGGGGTAATGTTGAGATACGATCAGGTTGGATCGTGCATGAATCCAACCGGGCCCCCGGGACTAAAAGGCTAATAACTCACAGACCGGGCGTCCGATTGACGTGTCGTCTGTTGCGTTGAAACCCCTATGACGAGGCGGACCCATGAGATACTTCTTTGTGGGATTTTGTGGCAGTTGACGTATAGACTCTTGGCTTGAGGAGCATACCCTCCCGGAATCAAGCATGCTTTGTAGAAACTTTATGGCTGGTTGTGCTATGACGACTGTTCTTAGATCATGTGTGGGTCCGACAGCTCTGACTATTGTTCCTGGATCCTGTGTGGGTCCGACAGTTCTGAATTTTGTTCCTGAATCATGTGTGGGTTCGACAAAATAGCTGGTCCTGGATCCTGTGTGGGTCCGACAGCTCCAACTACTGTTCATGGATCTTGTGTGGCTCCGACAGTTCTAAATGCTAGTCTTGGATCCTGTGTGGGTTCGACAACTCTAACTACTGTTCCTGGATCCTGTCTGGGTCCGATAGTTCTAACTGCTGGTCCTGGATCCTGTGTGGGTTCGACCACTTAGATGATTTAGTGGCTATATCTGATCATCTCTATCTCTCTACATAAGTTGTATATCTGTGTGAGCTGAGTCAGTGACTTTTGTGTTTTCCTCGTGATTGAGATGAGTTACTTGACAACTTAGGTATATGTATGAGCATATACCTATGTAATGACTATCCGTTGATTTTATACTCTGTGGTTTGTCCTTGGTGGATTTTGAGAGACCTTGGTGGTCTCGGGGTCCCTACTGAGTATCGTTATACTCACCCCTGCACGGGCTATACCCGCACCTCGTTGTGTTGGTTGCAGACGATAGACAACGCTGATCAAGACTGAGTGTACTAGGATTGGACGGTACCCGGAGGTGGTCCGCACGGCGTGGCGGTACACAGAGGAGACGGATGGACGTGAAGTGTTGTGGAGGCTACCTGTACCTACCCATCATGTAGGATTTCCCGGTGGACGATCCAGGAGTCGTTTTCCCTTTTTTCAGTACTTGTACTTTCAGTTTTCTTGTACTTTACAGTTGAACTTGTATTTACGGTCCCTTTTTACTTTTAGCACTATTTTGTTATACAGTTTACTTAGTGTTTTTTATCCAGCTGTGTGCTTTGTTGAGTTTTTTAAAGTTCATAAAGGCAACGCCTTCCCAGTTTTAGAAAATTACGCCTTTAGTGCTAGTCGTCAGCCCCTGGTATATGGAAGACGAGTTTGGGGTAGTCACGACACGGGCTCCGGGGGACGTGTCGTGACATTATCAACGCTGATAAAATACACCATTTATCAACGCTTTTTTAACGCTCATAAAGGGCCTCTTTTATCAGCGCTTTTATAGCGCTGATAAAAACGTCTCATTTTTAACAACGCTTAGAACAACACTTTTTTAACATTAATAAAGACTTTATCTAGCGCTTTTAAAAGCCACTTCTGTAGTAGTATATATTTTATTACAAATTTATTTACATTAATATTTTATACGTTATAATTATTTTAGTTCTTATAATATTATGCTTTGGTTTTATTTTCTTATTTTTCATGTTTTTCATCCACACATTTCATTGTTACTGAAATTACATTATCATAGTATGTCAAAATTTGAGCTTTACAAAGTTTGAGGTTTTATCTTGATGAGGTTTCATGTTATTGAAGTTCCATATTCATGGGATTCATCCCACTTATTATTAAAATTTTAGTGATAATGGACGGTCTTACATGATTTAAAGGTTCCGGAATTTTCATATTTAATGTTGAATATGTATATAAATATATGATCCAATGTACAATGATATCAAGCCGGGTGGACAAATATTTATATACATATGGTATTTATTTGTGGGGAGTGACTTTTCATCCATGAAAATTTAATGAATTGAAAAGAAAGATAAATAAAATTTTAGCGAGTCATTAAGATAAAACAAAATAAAGATTCATCAATGATAAACATGTTCTTTTTTACATTTTATTATCTTTTACGAACGAAGTAATAAGAGACAAATCTCTTTTTTTGGAAGCCAGATATGGCTTATACTTAAAAACACATAAAGAATAAATAACATAATTCAATTTGAATAAAATTCAATTCATATATTCATCAATCTCAAAAAATTCTTCATCAATTGAAGTGCTGAAAGGCGGAGGGAGATTGACAACGGGGGATCGAAACCGGAAGTTTATTCCGCCGCCGGAGGCCGTTCACCGACTCCCGTCGCCGCCAACGAAGACCCGTCGAGCCCCCCCCCCCCGCCCCTGCCGCCGTACCCCATCCACGCGCACGCCGCACCTAAATTCCAGTTTCGTGTTGTCATTCTCCCGGGAGGGATCTGTTCCCGACGTCATCGATGATGTCATTGAATCACGTTGCGTGTGGTGATTGTTATTTAATTTGGTCGTCAAATCCCACCGCCCGGCTGGGCGGCCTACTATATAAAAGTCGAGGTCCCTCCTCTTGCACATCCCACGACGCGGCGCCCTGCTATTCTTCGGATTTCTAGAATTTTGATTTTCAATGGCCAAGTTCGCCGAGCAGCAGCAGCTGGAGAAGGCCTTTGGATGGGCTGCCCGAGACCCATCCGGTGCCCTCTCCCCCTTCAGTTTCTTCAGAAGGTTCGTTCCCTTCTCAGATTGTTTTTTTGATGACGTCCGATCTAAATTTTATTGTGCAATGTTCTTGGTGCAGGGCGACAGGATCGAAGGACGTGAGACTTAAAGTGTTTTATTGCGGGATCTGTCACTCTGATCTTCACAGTATCAAGAATGATTGGCGTAATTCTACCTATCCTATGGTTCCTGGGTAAGATATTACAGAATAAAATTCAGTTTTTTCTCTTGATCACCTGCAGGTTGCCCAGTCATATGGAATGGTTGGTTAAAGCAAAATAGATCTCCAAATTTCTTGGAAGTTAGAATCTAAACCTCTTTATAGACTTTTAGTTGATCATAATGGGTTTTTGATTATAAAAATAAGGATTCAGACATCATTCCTTTGTTAATTAATTCCAGTTCCTTCACAGTGGAGATGTTTTCATATTTGTTGACCCCTTGAATAATCATATTACGAGTGTGAGCCAAATTACTGCACATGTTTCCGAGCCCAGCATGTTTCCGAGCCTAGTTTTTGTTGTTTTCAACTTTGTTAAAGCTTAGTTACTACACTGAAACTTAGTTTATGTTGTTTTAAACTTTGTTTTTCGACTTTGAATAATCAGATTATCACGAGTGTCTTTGTTTTTAACTTTGAATAATCAGATTATCAGCTGTTTTCAACTTTGTTCTACTGCGTGCAGGCACGAGATTGTCGGCGTAGTGACGGAGGTCGGAAACAGGGTGGAGAAGTTTAAAGTTGGAGACAGGGTTGGGGTGGGATGCATGGTCGGGTCTTGTCATTCCTGCTATAACGTCACAAAAATTTAGAGAATTATTGTCCGAAGGTGATACTCACATATAACGACACCTACCACGATGGAACCCCTACGTATGGAGGCTATTCCAATTTCATGGTTGCAGACGAGCACTTCGTGGTTCGAATTCCTGATAATATTTCTTTGGAATCCGCGGCCCCTTTACTGTGCGCTGGGATTACAGTTTACAGTCCACTAAAACACTACGGACTCACCGACCCAGGGACGCATGTGGGCGTGGTTGGGTTGGGCGGTTTGGGTCATGTGGCGGTGAAGTTTGCCAAAGCGTTTGGGCTTAAGGTGACAGTGATAAGCACATCGCCGAGGAAGGAGGAGGCCGTAGAGCGTCTTGGCGCAGACTCGTTTCTGCTAAGCAGTGACCCGCTTCAGATGCAGGCCGGGATGGGGACGATGGACGGCATTATCGATACAGTTTCTGCAAATCATGCGGTTGTGCCGCTGATGAGCTTGTTGAAAGCAGATGGGAAGCTAGTGCTGGTGGGTGCACCGGAGAAGCCACTGGAGGTGGATGCTTTTTCTCTAATATTAGGTACGGGTCATTTGATTAACTTTGTGTTAAAATGTTTATATATGAGGAGATTGAAGATGGTGGTGATGAGCAGGAAGGAAGGTGCTGGGAGGGAGCGGCATCGGAGGGATGAAGGAGACGCAAGAGATGCTGGATTTTGCGGCGGAACACAAAGCGACGGCGGAGGTGGAGGTGATTCCGATGGGATATGTGAACACGGCGATGGAGAGGCTGGTGAAGGCAGATGTTCGATACCGATTCGTTATCGACGTTGCGAATACGTTGACTGCTGTATAACTCTAGTTGGTGGTGTGTGGTTTGATGGGGAAAGAGATGGTGTCCTGGTTTTATCTTCTTGTCTTCTGTTACTGTTCATGGAGATGGGCGTAAGAATAATATTGTCATGCATGATAATTTTGTATGTTTTTTTTTTCTTATAGCATCTAGATGGGTTGTTATCACATTTTCAAAGTGAGATCATTTTACCCTTACATGTGATTTTCGCTTATTCTATTTTCAGATTTTAGGTAAAATTATGAACATGCCAAATTATTAATGTTGGCACAACGGTGAGGGGTATATCAACAAACACATGTATTGGTAACCACAAGAGGAAAGTGAATGAAGTGCCGCTCTAATGGGAGCTTGAATTTTGAGTATCTTGAAATTAACTTTATGATCATAAGAAGGGGGGCATTAAGAATGGGAGCATTGAGGGGATCGTTGATGCATGCGGAAGACAGACCACAAGGAGCACTCCAAATCTTTTTTTAATATTTTGAAGAAACCATTTTTGATTGAGTGAGAACCTTACAAATTACTAGAGATCGAATACTTGAGACCACACCAAAAACCACTGTAGAAAAAACAACAAATGCAAAAGTGCAAAAGTTCAAGATTCAAACAAGTATGAAAGTCAAATTCAAACAACCCCAAAGGGTCTCGAGCCGTGCACCTTGACACGCCATAAAAAAAAACCCACCAGAAACACGGGCTTCGCCCCAACACGTCATTGTCGCCATCTTCACTCCTCGGAATATCGCTAGAGCATTGAAACACAGCTTCTCCGAAGAAACACCTTTGATTGGACCTGTGGCACAACTACCCTAAAAGTAGACCAGAATGCCAAAACCAAGGACTTGCGCAGGGGAAACCGAAAACAGGAACATTGGGAGCTGCAGAAGGAAGAAGTCAGCAAAGGGGCCAAGGGAGCAACATAGGGGCGCAAATTCCACAGACAAACCCATAAACGCTAGAGGAAACACACCGTAGGAGAGGACCCACACCCACACTCTGAAACCAAGGAGAGGCACTGATAAAGCTCTTCCTTTATGTGCATCCATCCAAAACATGAAAACGATTGTTGCGACCTAGAAAAGTGTATGGACGATACTAAGAGGGCCTTAAATCAATATTGTCTATTTTTTCAATATGTCACAAACCGAACGTCGGGACTTGAGTCAATAAATTTCATGCAGTGTGCTCAACTCATACACACCGTATGCGGAAATTAAACTAACACGACAAACACACCATATTTTTACCAGGATCATCTCCTAGTTTGGAAGACTACATCTTTGTCGTGCGTGTTGTGGTTCATGAAATGGTGATATTGAAGCGCCCCAGACCCGCACTCTCAGGTCTGGTGCTAAAAACAGTTTCTTTAAACAATGGTCATGATACAAAGTGAGATGAACCTATCTTTATTTACAATATTACCGTAAGTTAAACATTACATCTTACAAATAATCACATAATCCCAAGAATAGAAGGTTTAATGCCTTTGAAGATCAACTACATAAGCAATTTATTTTATGATACTTGTAAACATTTCAACATATTCAAACTGCACTAGATCAACTTTTAGATATCTCCTAGGTTGTACTCATCTTCATAATATGGGGAATGAAAAAGAAAATGGTGACCTCGAACGCTCAGTAAGGGAAAAACTCATCAACATGTCATCAACGGTTTGATCATAAGCATATGAGAAAATTTGAGCAGGAAAGAACTAACTTATTCAAAAAGAACATGAAACAATAAGAGTTGTCTATAAGCCATGATAACAAGACATGTAATCTCAAAAGAGAAAACACATACCATGGCATGAGAGTGAGGAAACATCAGAAAATAAACATGAGCCATAGAGAATAATCAGTCAAAAAGATACGACATGTCATGAAAATGAAGCAAAATAGAAATATTCCATTTCTAAACGAATGAGATAGAATGAAGGTATATGATAAATTATCACAATTGGAAAAAAGGGCTATTGCCACGGTTCAAAACCGTGGCAATAGGCCCCAAAACCACTATGGCCACGGTTTTGGCCAACCGTGGCCGCTATCGCTGTGGCAGTAGGTCCCGACCTATTGCCACGGTTTTAACCGTGGCAATAGCCTCGAAAAACCGTGGCAATAGCATAAATCAAAAATGTCTCCGGCGGGATTTGATCCCTGCACCTTCACTTTACAATCCAGCGCACTTACCACTACACCGTGCCACAATTCGGGTATATATATATATATATATATATTATGATATATATATTAATAAAAATCGTGGGAACGGACTAAAAACCATGGCGGTAGGTCTTCCCGCCAAATTTTTGGCAGGAATTTTTGTTCCCGCGGAAGCGCGGGAACCCTATAGCCACGGTTTTGGAAAACCGTGGCCATAAGCCACAAAACTGTGGCAATAGCCCATGGCTATTGCCACGGTTCTGAAAATCGTGGCCATAGGCCACGAAAATTAGGCCTATAGCCACGGTTTTAAAACCGTGGCTATAGGCCACAGAACCGTGGCTATAGGTCCGTGGCAGTAGCTTCATTTTCTAGTTGTTTATCATTTCAGAATTATACGGATCTTTATCGGTGCTATTTTTAGTGCCGATTTTTTTTAATAAAAAATATTATTAATATATATAAAATTATTATATTTATATTCAAAAATAATGTTTATTTATATACATCCATTGAAAAATGAGTAGTGGTAAAATTAATATTATTAATATATATAAAATTATTATATTTATATTCAAAAATAATGTTTATTTATATACATCCATTGAAAAATGAGTAGTGGTAAAATTAATATTAGAATGAGGAGTAATACAATATCTCTTCCTTATCACTTTAAAGAATTGATACATTAAATGTATATAATTTTGAATAATAGTAGTGTATCTATCAATTAAGGTCTTGGACATATACCTAGCTTTAAAAAACTTTTATTTTTTTCCAATTGAATCCATATAGAAAACTCGTTTCTTATAATGTGGAGTTACTTTAGCATTCATAAATCTCACCATACGTAAGAATCATTGCACCATAGGTAAGAATCATTGCATATACCATGGAAAAATGATTATTCATCTCTATATTACCATGATTCTAAATATTATGAATAGTAGATTAAATCTTTTTTATTAACTTGCTAAGAGTGAATTTTACTTCAAATATACACTAAGTTCATATACATCCAATGTTGGAGCAAACATCATATGAGGTACTAAATCTATTATAATACCATCTTTGCGAACAATAATCTCAACTAGCACTAATCCCAACTAAAGAATAACTTGAACAAGTGGTTCAATCATCCCTTCAATATCTATATCTTTTACACATATTTTTTATTATACATTTTCTAGAAAACAAACAGAAACTACAATTGATATCGGTGGTTCTCTATAATTTAGTGAAATTCCCATGCTCGATGAAGTATTAGGATTTCCCAAAGGGGGAAAGATGAGATAATTGTTGCGGAAAACGTCGGGAGCAACGAAGCAAAAAAACAGATCATAGTAAAAGGGAAAAAATAGAAGAACGGGAATACATAGATTTATGTGGTTTGGGAATAATCCCTCCATCCATGGAGAGACAAAATTTCACTAGTTTCAGAAGCACAATTTATAGGGAGTATCTCAAATTTCTCACACAGAAACTCTAACCCGAAATGGGCTACAAAAGGAGGAAGAAGATACACTGTTCCACCAACCACACCGGAAGTCCGTATCGGTACAGTGAAAGGTGGTCACCCAAGTCAAAAGTACTACAGTGGCCAACGGTTGGAAGTCCAAGGAGTAACAGTACTATTGACTCCAAAATCTGACCTGCTAGAGTGCCCTGTCAGTCTCGGTCGGTCAACTCTGCTACAGTGGTCAGAGATACTATAGTGCCCCCAATTTTTTTTTTGATCCGGGGGCCTTCGGCCCTCGGAGCAGGGCCGCGTTGCCCCCTGCAACCCCCCAATGAGTTTACCGCGGAGTTTGACCCGCGGAAGTTGCAACCTGGTGCGTAGCACAAGTCACAAGCATTTGACCCAAATATCATCCGAAATGGATTGGACTACACCAATCCAACAATAATTTCACCCTAAGTTGTTTCTCATCCATGGTTTTGAACTAGTTTATCTTTAACCAAACTTTTTTTATGAATTCCCTCTAGATACATTACATAGTAAAGTTGAGGACGAAACCTCAGTTTATTCGGGGAAGAGGCTACAGTACAAAGAAAATCATGCAACAAGCAGTACAGGGATGAACTCGGCGAGACTCAAACTCGAGACCTCGCCGAGACCCACAAGAGCAGCTGCCAACTGAGCTGCACCCTGGGGGCACATTACATAGTAAGTTTGTTCCCATACTCCTGAAATCTAAGATCCATAGTAGAGTCCTCACCCTTAGATGTATATCCACTTCCTTCTCCTTGAAACTCAATTTATTTCTCTTATTCTTCCTCTACTTTGAAATTTTAAGTTTATTCTCTAATTATTGCTTATGTTGTCTCATCACTAACATGGGAATCTCAATAATTTACATCATATATATTTACATATACTAGTTCTTTGTGCTTTTCCTCTTATTCATTTTAGCATCGTCTTCCTTCAAGCCAAGATATCTCATATCTTCTTGTGGATAAGGATTCATTACATGTGTGAAATAATAGTAAATTGAAATGACATCTCTTCCCTAATTAAAGAATCAAATGCCACTTTTTCAAAAAAAAATGGATTCCTACTAAAATAATAATCAAAATAGTATCATATTTACCAATATGTAGAATCTATGGGCCTCTTCCCATGAAAATTTTACCACTTCTATATTCACTATAGAATTTATAAATTTTTTCATGTCCTTGAACATGTATCAAGTATATACATATATAGTTTAAATATAAAATTTTATTAATTATTTATACTTTTATAGTTTTCTAGATTTATAAATTAATATACAATTATAGTTTTATTCGTTATAAATTATTATACTTTTAACTTTCATAAATTTTACTTTTATATATTGTAATTTTATACTTTTATAAATTTGTAAAACTATACACTTCTATAAATTATGTATTCTTTTACAACATATATGTACTTTTATGTACTTTTATAAATTTATATACATTTATAAATTATGTATGTTCCTTTAAAATATATATTATTTTATAAATTATATATAATATTTTACTTTTATATACATCTATAATTTTATATACTGATATAAATATATATGAATTTGTATTTTATACTTTTATACCTGTATAGCTTTTCAATTTATCAATAGTTTAATACTTTTATACTTTATAGATTTTATTTCTATAAATTATACTTTTATATTTTTATAATTTTGTAATATGATTATTATTTTTCCAACAAATTCATTTGTCTAATTAAGAGTTATTTTATTATATGCAATATTTTATGTTTTAAATCATAACAAATAGAAGTTGAATGTATGCTTTTAATTTAGTTTTGAATGAGTTTCAAAATTAGCAATGTTTTTTTTTTGGATTTCATGTTCAACAATGTATCTAAGGGGGAACTTATTCGATTCCTTTTTATAATTGCATCGGTCGACTATGGTTTACTCATAAAGGCTACTATCTATATTCATATAATCATATTAACTTTCAGAGACCTCCTAGATACATAGAATCTCACCTCCTAAATAATATAGATTGATAATAACACCATGAAAAGAGACTGTCAAAGAAAGAAATAGAAGACACAGAGGAGGAAGAGAACGCAACTCAGTAGCATGAACTCAGGAGAGACCACCTCCAGGAGCACCATCCGTCTACAACCAACCACCCCCATCCTGCTACAGCTGGCAACACTATTAATAAAGAACCAGATTATAAAACTGCCCCTCCGAGCAACTAAAACAAAGCCCATACAAGACATCCTTACTAGCCCCCACATACCTAACATTCTTCCCCACTTAAAAATCACATTGTCCTCAAGGTGCCCAATCACATCCACTTCCACTTCCTTTTCCATGTGCGCCACTACATCAGGCAGTGAAGCATCACTAACCTTTACAACTGACTCCCCCTCCGTTAGATACCCTACAACAACAACATCTATCCAAACACAAATACCAACATCAATGGCAATCTGCTGGCAATTTAAGTCAGCCCTCTGCAACACAACAAAACAACTTCCAAATGATACAAAAACACAGCAACCAACTGCCAGCAACCAACAACCATCAGACTTATCCAATTGAGCTGCAACAGCCACGATCATGGTTTCTGTGGCTTTTCTATTGGTTAATGCAATTTTTTCATTGCCAAGTTGAGATACCCAAACTGTACAAGTTGCATGGCCCCATCCATAGAGGTTATTTAGAACACTAACCGCTGTATTTTCCACTCTTCTCACCCCAGTCAGAACCTCCTTCAAAAGCTGCTTTGAGAAATGCTCCCCCGAAGTCACTGCTTCCAGACTAGAATCCACTATTGAAAACTGTTAGAGTCTGGGCGAGGGGGTTTCCTCATTTTACAAAAACTTTAGTTTCGAGTCATTACTGACCTTTTGATCAAGAAATCTAGAGTGTTTATGAGTCAATAGCACAATGTTGAGCCCCCTCATGGAAATCCATGTTACCTCTGCACCCTCTTCATTGTTTGGGTATCTCCCATTTTCATTGTACAACTGCTTTGTGGCTGCCTTCACTTTAAATGTAACCTCAACCATGTGAAAAGGAAGGTGGTCAACCCTCAGCTGTTGGGTCAGCGATCTTCGAATAGACTGCTTAACCCATCAGTGAGCGTAGGAAGAAAATTGGAAACCCTTCGAGGGATCAAACATTTCCACACGTCTCAGGAAACCTCGACACACTTCCTGAACTAGATCTTGGAGGCTCATCTCAACCCCTAGATAACATTTAGAAAATGTCATAACAAGCTGTTGGATGACTTTAATTTTTCGGTTTGTACAAATGAATCCTTGGTTTAAGCATTTCTTGAGAACCTTATTTTCAATTCCTGCAGCAACAACCCATTGTGCAGATGTTGGTTTATCTCCGGTTCATTCTTCGAGCTCCTTGAGAACCTTCTCCAGTTCCAAAAAATCCCGTGTTCCTTTTAAAAGCTCATGTTCTTCTCTCATGGTCTGATTCTTCATAGCATTATTACTTCCTTTTAAGTAACCCAACCGATTAGCATACTCAACACTTTATTAAGTGGCATACTTTTTCTTATAGGTGGAACCATCATTAAAAGACATACCTCTTGCAGAAGCTTTCCTTTCTATCTGACAGTCAGAACTTGCAGCGAAACTTTCCATTAACTAGAACCACCCCTTTCAAGCGGTGTGGCTGAAAGGTTGTCAATTACGCAAACAGGTTCTATGCTTCTATGTTATCTCTTGAATAAGGGAAAAAAGGTTTGGATGAAAAAGTCGAAGATTTATCTTCTGAGTTTTAACCTTGTTAATTTTAATCATCGGAGCAACATTACTTGCAACCTTAACAGCTGCTTTAGCCAAGGCATTTTCTTCAGTTGCAGCTGCTGCTATTACAGCATCTTCTTGTCCAAGAATTTCCTGATCCAATTTCGCTTGGAAATATTCCTCTTCGAGATCAACTGTTTCAGAAATGAAATCTATCAACCCTGCTCCACTTGAGTTAACGACTAAAAAAACATCTGTTCTAGCTACGACACCCAATCTCTCATGTCCCTTCCCCCGGTTCATGTATCTCAAATAAACCAGAATCTTCCTAGAAAATTTGAATTTACACTTCTTCAGTGCTCTTCTCAAGCTTCCAAACACTCTAGCTCTGTTCTTAGAAACCTTTGTTCCTCGGTTTTGCATAGACAAACTATAAATTACCTCACAATGAAATGAAACTTCACCAGTTAAGGATGTAATTGGTCCCCAAGTCATTGAACTGGCTTTGGGAGACGCTTTCATGTTCGTAGAGTCGCAACATTTGCGATGCGCATTGCAAACTGACCCTATTGGTAATCCGCACAACCATGGTTTCCCAGCAACAATGGCGCCCCCACCGTAGGAAATGACCACCATCCTTGCAACCAATGACAACTCAGCCAAAAGCTTCATGACTTGTGGAAAAAATTGTTGCATCACTTGAATACGACTTTGCTCCTTCAGTAGATTACGGTCCAGTAAGAAGGTAAACTCCACAATAGACACTACACTTGTCGGTTTACAAACAAGATACTCACTGCTTCCTGCAAAGTCTCCACGCTCGAAACCAATTTGTACATCATCATTAGCAGTTCTTAGCTCTCTTACAACATCACTGCTAGTTTTTTAAACAGTTTCTTGTGCAGAATCAGAAACAAACTCTTCCGGATACGTAGGTTTGACTCCTGTGTTGCGGTGAGCAGTGGGAAAATCGACATTCTCTGTCCCTCACCGCACTATTTTAGGAAGATCACTTAGACACTTGTCTTCCACAGCTAAAGGTTCTGTTTGAACAAATTACCAATGCTCTTCAGAACACTGTTGAACGGAAAACCCTTTTAGATCCCAGAGTTGTGCCCGTATAGACTGTAGCTTCTCACGTTCTCAATTCGCATGCTCTGTCCTCATCTTAGCAAAGTCTTTCATACTCACTTGGAGCTCCAATATTGATTCGGTATGAACTTGCATCAAGTGTTCCCAGTTCCACTATAGCATCACTCTCCATTTTGGTCGGAATTGTTCCAAAAACAAACGTCTATGGCCGCGATCACTCCACAAAGTTGAACACACAGTAGAAATTCGGTTGAAGAAAGAGAGAGAACAAATGCACAATAATTTTTTTTCTTTCCTTTCCAGGTCACGCGCAATTCCAGCTGCGATTGCGCGTCCCATTAGTTGAACTGATTTGTGCGATGCTTCTCACCTCGGCAGTCGCAAGTCGGTCGTCTTCAACATTCAAGAATCTGTTTGTTGAACTCGTTTTTCTTCTGTGTTCGTCATTTGCTGCAGCATTTTCTTATTCTTTTTCTCTTTTTTTTCCGTCCGTCTACAATGCCACCATTGGACACATACCACGGCCAAATCGTTCTCCCTATCGTGAACGTCCTTCGTTTTCTCACTCAATCGCTTCAGCAGCGATTGTGCCCGCGACATACGCGTCTCCAGCAGCCAACGCTTCCCCAGCGGAGTCACCAAAATGTTAGGACTACAAGTGCCGGAGAGAGGTTAGGGAAGAGAGACACTATTCTTCTTTATTTAGATGCAGCAGAAAACGAGAAATACAGTGGGGAAGAGGAACAAAAAATTAGAGGAAGAAATAAAAGATGCAGAGGAGGAAGAGAACGTAACTCAGTAGCTGGAACTCGGAAGAGACCACCTCCAAGAGCACCATCCATCTGCAAAATAGTGAGAGACAGCATCTCTAGCACTCTGCAACCAGCAAGACCACCCTTCAATATTTTTCATAATCCCCTCCCAAACTTTGTTTTCACTGAAGATTTCGGTTGTTCACTATTCGTGATAGGTGAATGATAACTTGATCATATGAGGAGTGCCTGGTGGTCGATGATCCCCTTCATAAGAGATCTTCTTATAATGGAGGATAAGGGGGTTTACCCTTGAGGAATCTGTTGTATCATGTATAGATAGGAATAGGAGTGTATTCCCCTAGGGCTTATGAGTAAGGAGATGTTTACCCATGAGGAATGTATTTTGTTCATGGAGTCCTCATTACATGGAATGAGATAATATCCAGGTTTATCCCAAGATATTTTCCAATGTGTTTGTGTCGAGGTTATACTATGAAGTGGAGTTGAAGATTCTTCCCTATATTATGCTTTATCTCTTGATTCAGTTGGATGGCCACATGGATGGGTCCATTGTTGCATGTTGACCTGCAACCATATCTCCCATTTTTGGGTGAATCATACTTGGTATATTTATACTCAAACCTGCACAGGATTTGTGGCCAAACATGTTGTGTTTGTGAAGATTTCATACAGGTCGATGATGATATCGGTAGGTGAGGAGATGGTGGAGCTACTGGTGTTAGATTTTATGAGAGGAATGGGGATTTGTAGGTAGCAGTACCAGATGGAGTTGGCGTGACATGGTGATCCCTTCTTTCTGTCCCTCAGGATCGATTATTTTGTGGGTGGTATGACTTTTATTTCTCCCATTTTATACCGGAATTTGTGTTTTACACCCTACCATGTTTAATAGATGTATTCATGTATATTTTATATTTTAGATAATTTTATTTTTCATGCTTGTTTTTATGATGGTTGCATGATGATGTTTGGTACTGCAGGTTTCATAGGCTAAGGCCTCGCCTATGTGATTTATGCCTTATTAGTTTTAGTATCCAGCCTATAGACCATTGGAATTGATCATGGGGTGTGACACCCAATACATTGCCGATTTAGTGGGTACCTGGTGGGTCGAGTCGTATTAGTGTGTTATCATAGGAGGTTGTCCTAGGGAAAATGATTGGAGATGTGTGTCTCTTGAGTTTGGTTCAGGACATGTTTGGTAATAATGGTAAGAGGTGCTTAGGTTTGGTTAACAGAACATGGAAACCAGCTAAGATGTGGAAGAAAACAAATTCATATCCAAGGACTCTAATAATGTGCTAACTAACATGAATAGACAAGTCATTAGTTGCAGGGTACAGTTTAGTATGTCCATGCATCATGTAACAGACAGTTCATTGTTGATTTTGATCTCCTAGTTGAGAGTGCAGCTCCAGTATTATCGATTGATAGGGTTTAGTGTTGCCTATCAGGCTTTCTCATATAGAGAATGATGAGTGTGATTTGCTGGATATCAGGATTGGGAGACTTGGCTGGATGGGATGTTCCAACTCATCCGTGTGAGGTATCCATTATGTAAAGTCCCTATCTCATAGACTGTAGATCAATGACAGATTATGATTTTTATGAAAATTATCTCAATTTGTTAGCTATGGACACCTTGATTAGTCAGCGCTTCATCTGACCTAAGGTGAAAACTGTTACATTTTTTCCATTGCACCTATGTTCATTAACACCGACATTTGATTTGCCCACATTGATTTCATGGTTGACTAGGGAGACGAAGATCCCAATAGATTCTTTAGGCTAGCGTGGTGTGACAGACGACTCTTGTAGGAGGGGAAAATTCACCCTCCTGTCTACTGTCGGTGTGAGATGGAATTGCAGAGAAGTGTTCCTGGGATTCCTCTGTGGAAGAGTGGGGCCTCAAATTGATAAAGTGGGTGATAGGTGATCACCTTCAGCCTGAATTGGGGTGGATGGAAATATTTTTTCAAGGTTTTGCGATCGAGCATATGATTTTTGTTTAGCTGTTGGAAGTGGGACCCAAGCGATGAGCAGGGAAAACCCTTAAGAAGCTGCATCCAGCACATTCCATAGTGGGTGTGATTAGATTCATGTGTGAATTTTGTTTTAGTGAACCTATAATTTTTTAGTAGAGGATGATCCATTCCCTAAGAGATATCCTAGGACTTCTCAGGGAGTTTCACATTGAGTTTTTGATAGAGTCCTCCATCAAATGATTTCCAAGGAGCTGAAAAAGTGGTGAAACAATGCTCTGGTTTTGTGGTTTCCATATAATGACACTTCATGTGTAGTGGTCCTACAACATCCTTAGAGCTTGGCCTGACTACGGTCTAAGGCAGAGGAAGTATTGATATCGACACTTTGGTTTTTGCAAGTATCAAACTATCCACCAGTTAGATGTCTTAGTCATGTGTCCTCTTGAGGGGTGTGGTGAGAGTTTCAGTATGAGACCCCTTGCGCTATCTTATGATATGTGATGAGGCATAGAATTTCATGGCATGCTATTGATGGATGGTAAGTATAGGTAGCTCATAGCCTTGAGTCCCATAGAGGATGGATCATGTCATCTAAGGTGGATGGAAACCTGACTAAGGACAGTGCTGTAGGGGTTTTCCTTACAGTTGTTAGAGAGAGAAGGAAGAGAGGATCAATGTTATCCTTATGCCAATACAATCTTAAGATTTTTTTTTGATTTTAGTAAAATAATTGATTATTAGGTGAATAGTGAAAAACACGGTTTGTTGGTCGGAGTAGAGTACTCAAGAGGGGGGGGGGGGGTGAATTGAGTATCTATAAAAATTTCTGTTTAAAATGTATTCTTAAAAAAGTTCCCCAATAAAATTAAATACAACCCATTTAATCAAAGTAATACAGTTATGAAGGTTTGACTGTTTAAATAACTTCTTAGAAGATTGATTAATTCTCAGTAATCTTAATATCAGTTATTAACATTACTTTTGAAGCTATTCTATTAAGGCAAAACAATTATAACTTCTTTCCAAGATTAACTATCAAAGTAAATTTAGTGATTTCTGAATTAAACAGTAAAACAGATAAAACTAAAATAAACAGTACAATGAATATAAAACAAGTGGTTCAGTGTCAAGCCGAGACCTAATCCACTCCACTTGGTGATCACTTGCCACCAAGAAGTTTATATAAATAAACTTAATCCACACCCTGGAACGGGGTTAACAACAGTGCACAAGACTGTCCAAGTCACACGACCTCTTCCATAGTTCTTCGTGGGTATGAACTAACAGGTCACACAAGGACCTCTTCCACACATATCCATGGGAATACACAAGTGTAAAAAGATGTATGAGAAGAGATATCTTGTATCCTTCAGTTTAATGCAGGAGACAGTGCGTGTTTTTATATAGACACACACACACTACTCAAAAGATAAAAAATAATACAAAACAGAGAAAAAATGATGAGATAAGGTTAGAAATGATCTGAGTGTTAGTCTATGCAGCTCTGGACTTCTAGGATGAAGCAGATGCATAAATCGAGTCCTCTTGCGGAAAACAGAGTATCGCAAGTCAGTTAGATCTGGCTCATGTTCTTCATGGAGTTGATGGTACGAAAATGTTCTCGACTCTAGGATTCGAGTATGTTTTGTGTGTTTGTCAGCATTGTCGGGTTGCAAGTATCAGTTCTTCTTTCATGAATGCTCGTGATTCTTCATTATCACGCACACACTTGGTTTTCTGTTGTCACTATTGTCACCCGCTTTTCTTCTGGCCACGTGGTTCTTTTTATTCTTAGAATGCATGTGTTGGAGCCGACATGATGGATGTATTCTGCACCTCATACCTCGTACTGGCAGGTGACATGTCTACAAAGAAACATTAATTATGTCAGTGCATTTAAAAGCTTCAAATATGACCGTTGGAAATTAAATTGAAAAACGACAAAACAGATTAAGAAATGGTGTCACAGTCTATCTGGAAACGGTGTCTCCATGAAACGGTGTCTCCTTAAAATGGTGTCTTCTTGAAACGATGTCTCCTTATTTGATTTTGAGTGGTGAGACAATTATGATGACATAGTTGTATAAAGATCAGGAATCGGTAGCACAAATGCGGTGTTTGATCACCGTGTCTGAATGGTTACGGTGTCTGGATGGTCACGGTGTCTGGATGGTCACAGTGTCTGGATGGTCACGGTGTCTGGATGGTCATCATGTCTGGATGGTCACAGTGTCTGAGTCACGGTGTCTGGTCACGGTGTCTGAGTCCTTTTCCAGAAAAACATAACAGGTGGCAGACTCACGGTTTCTCAGACTTAGCCAAATATCTGTATATAGATTTAAACAGTGATATTCATAGAATGGATAGGTTTATTTAAAGCATAAAGAAACTAATCATATGTACACATGATTTTAGATAGATTAAACAGGATTAGCAATATTTACAAAATGTATAGGATTTGTGATCATTAAAACATGATTAACACATGAGGGGTCCAGCAATCTCTCCCCTTTTGATGATCAAAAATCATGTGAGTGAGAGATTTATTCTTAGGTGTTGATCCGCCGGCAGGGGTCGTCGGCACGGGGAAGATCGCCGAGAGAAGGGAGTGCGCCACGGGATGCAGGCGCCAGCAGGGGGAGATCCACCGGAGATGCGGCAGGGGGGCGGGGCGGCGGATAATACCTATGGCTCGCTGGCCATGGAGGCCGCCGCCCCCCCTGCCGCATCTCCGGCGGATCTCCCCCTGCTGGCGATCTTCCCCCTGCTGGCGATCTTCCCCCTGCCGGCGGATCTTCCCCCCGGCAGTTCTCTGCTTCGGCCTCCAGTCGTGGATCCCAGCCGTCGCAACTACAGGCTCGCCTCCCTCCCTGGTGTGCTTGACGGCGAACGACATCCTCCTCCAGTGGCGGTTCTCCCCAACGACGCTCCTCCCGCAGCGTCCCTTCCTGGCTCTCCAGCGAATCTTCTGCACGTGCTCCTCCTGCGCATGACCCCTCCCTGTCGCCGACCCCGCAAGTTCGGTTTTCCCGGTGCTAGTTTGGATTTTCCGGTGTTTCATCGACCGGCCCCACTAGTGCGACATTCCTGGCGCTCCGTCCATCGGCCTGGTCTATGTGGTTTCTTCTGCTACGCCCGTGACATCATCCATCCATCATCTTGTGGGGGAGCTGCGATCGTGAGGGGAAGTAGTAGCCTTGCCGCTTTATCTTTTATTCTGCTTTGTGTCTTGTCTTCTTTTTCTTTGTGGGACTCAATCCAATCTGGGCATGTCCATCTTGAGGGGGAGTGTTGGACCCCATTTCAGTTTAATGGGTATTTCTGAGTCCCACATTGGACTTACCCTCCTTGTATTTTGTTTTACTCATCTATAAAATAGTGTCTCCACCTCTCATTGAGGTAAGGGGAATTCACCAACAAAATTAGGTAATGTGTCTCTTCTTTAATGTACATATAGAATACATATTTCTCCCCCTTTTTGGATTATCAAAAAGATTACAAAATTAAATAAAAGAATAGATAAGAGGAGTTCAGAATGCATAAGATAAAAAGTGTCATTACAAATAATAAGTAACAAGAAATACAAAAATCATCCCTATCAAAAGATAGTAGTCAATGTTGTTCAGCATTGGCTTTTCTTCTCTTTTCCCTTGGCAGCAACATTAGAAGAAGAAGCCAGAGGAGCAGAGGTAGAAATGGAAGAAGGGAGTGAACTAGTGGACAAAGAAGGTAAAGGGAGTCCTTCAAAAACAGAAGGGGCTAAGGTAGGTGCAGTGGAAGACCAATGCAACTGTTGATCAAGGATAACAGGCCTGATCTGACTCAAAGCCTGAGATACAGACATAGATGAAGAGGAAAGGGTAGAGGATGAGAAGGTAGGCAAACCAGATCTCAAGGGTGCAGCTGCAGGAGTGACAATGGCAGTACTCTGTACATGAAGATAAGGCCTCAAAAGCTTGATGAAGTCAGCAATGATCTCACCACCATACTGCATGTCTTTCTCAAATTCATCCTTGTTCTCCATAAACTTATCCAACAAAGGAGTGAAATCTTTGAGCTTTTGGACTTGAGTTTTGAAATTTTGAGTGACAGGAGGAATTCTTAGATTCTCTACTAGGAACTTGAAATGGTTGGTCATGTCATTCTTAGAGAAGATCCAATTGAAGTCGAAATCCACCTTCTTAGCAATTTCTTTCTGAGCATCATTGACAATCTTGGAATGAATTATCACCAAATCAAGAACTCTGTCACTGTTCTTGACAACTTCAGATAGAGATTCTTTGCCAAGACCACTGAGCACAACTTGAAGTTCTTCTTTGACAACTATTCTGAACATATCACTCTCTGCAATCTTCAACCATACCTATGAGAGTTTTTACTTCATCACTGAGCTGTTTGTTCTCAACTATGACTTCTTGAATATCATGAAGCATCTTGGGCTGAATCTTCCATATGATCTTTTTCAACAATAGGAAAACATCTCTTTCACTTAAATTAGTTGCAGGAGCTGGTTGGGTATTCATGAGTTTTTCAACTCCAGCTAATAAGGTAGCTCCAAATGCTTTCATATCATCCTTATTCACTATGTTTGGAAGTTCTTGTGAAGGTTCAGAGATAGAAGCTGAGACAAGTTCAGGATCCTTGGCATAGATAGCTTCATGTGCAGATGCCAGTTTCAATTGAAACATAGTAGACATATCTATACCTTTTACTGAGAATTCTTGTGAATCATTCACAACAAAATAACTAAGGAATTTATACCATGAATACACTGAGCTTGGATCAACAGGATTAGGGACTTCAACAGGTTCCAGATTTGGGTGATGCTCCCCCTCAATAGGTGTATCTTTCTCAGGACTGAGAGATTTATATCCTTGATCTATTTCCAATATTTCATTCTTGATATCCTCACCCATTTCCTTTCTAGCCAACTGAAAGGCTTGCTCCATTCTCTCTTCAGCAGATGGAATAATTTCAGGAACAGATTGTTTCTATGGGTGTTCCTCAAGAGCAGCTTCTTGCACAACAGAAAGATCTTCTTCTATATGCTCTTCTACCAAATTCTGTTCGTTTACCTTAGCAACATATTATTCTTCAGCAGCAGGTTGTTCTTCTAAATCAACAACATCTTCAGGAACATGTATTTCCTTCTCAATTAATACTTGAGGAACAAATTCACTTTCTTCCTCAACTAGAACAATTTCTCTTGTAGGTGAAACAACATTTTCCCCTTTTTCCTCATTAGAATACTCAACAATCTCATCTGGTTCCAAACTAGGATTAGAAATATCCTTTGGTCTTGAAGAGTGTTCCACCAGATTAAACTTTTCATAAATCCTATCATTATCTTCCACCCAAGATTTTATCCATGGATTCCAACTGATTTTCATTCTCGTTACTGTAACTTTTGAAATACAAAACTCATAATCCTTAATAGATTCTTCATCTGGTTTTTCATGAGATGTATCAAAAATACATCATGATACTTGAGTGTAGCAAAATCACCTTTTTTGGGGCTAATCAAATTCTGAACAAACTTAAACAGAATCTTGGTTTCACCATCTAGCTTAGCAGTAATGGCTCTTCGCTTTGTTTCATTCCCAGTTAAGCTTCCCAACACTTCTTCCAAAACAAAGATCTCACTTGGAGATGGAGGAACTCTCTGGTAGTCCTCAAAAATACCCTCATGAGGTATCTTAAGGCATGCATCCCATAACCTCGAAGAAAATGTTCATCTCTGGCCATTGATCCAGATTCTCACAATATAGCCATCTTCTGAATCAAAAGAGAATTGAACATACTAATAAAACTGTGCAAATAATTTCAGATAAATAGGCCTATCCTCCTTTGTGAACCAATCCAGCCATCCTTTCTCTTTTAGAACTTTCAATACCAAATAATTACTTGACAGGAGCCACTTAGGGCATATCTCCTTTTCAGGTACCACTATTCCATCTACCAGATTCAGATTCAGAGGACCTTCGGGTGCTAACCTCAGCGCTATTTTCAACTTCTTATTTGAACTGTGCTTCTTAGGATTTGATGACGATGGGCGTTTCATCTTGGGCATTCAATGACAGTTTGAGAGAGAGATAGAGATAGAAATGAAGGGTTGAGAGAGGGGTTACGGTTTGAGAGAGGAGAGATCGAGTGAAACTTATTTAGTTTTTATCATTTAGGGATATCAAGTGTCGTGGGATCAAAAATGTGGGAAAGTAAAAGGGTAAAATAATTAATTACCGCGATACGAGTTATAATGTATAAATAAAACAATGAAGCATCTTTACGGTGAGACCGTAATCGACTTTCACGGTGAGACCGTAACTAACTTTCACAGTGAGACCGTAACTGTGTGATTTCTAAACTGTGAGACCATATTTGTTTGAGATAGTAAGTGCTAGACAATAACCAAGAAATAGTAACTGTAAGACCATAAACATGAAACAACAAGTCTTAAGACAATTAAATTATAGAACTGTTAGATAGTGACTTGTGAAACCGTAAACTATGAAACAATAAACTTACTACTTAAGATTTATCATTCTCAATTCATGTATGATGTAATATATTATTTCAGAATTTAATGGTTTGGTGAATATATCAGCGAGCTGATATTCAGTTCCAATTAATTCCAAAGTGATGTCACCTTTTTGATAATAATCTCTCAAAAAGAGATGTCTTACATCAATATGTTTTGTCCTAGAGTGTGGAACAAGATTTTTTGAGATGTTAATAGAACTTGTATTGTCACAATTTATAGGTGCATGTATGAATTGAGAGGGTATGGCGTCAGCCATCAGATCTGGCTTGTGCTTTGACACAGGACAACGGCTTGCTGTACAACGATGTGACAGTGGAGGGATTTTCATGGTCAAATGCTAGGGAGTGGTAACTTCATGTTGTCAGGTTGGGTTGTATCTCCTGACCTTTGGGATGTGATTGTCATATGTCCTTGAAGTCTGTTCGGGTTTCCCCCTTCATCCCTTAAAAGAGGGTTATGTTTAAAATAAAAAAATTGGAGGCTTTCGGGCCATTGGATGGAGTAATGTGTGTTTCATCCACAAAAGTTTTGCACAACAACTACCAACAGCTATGTATTCAGCTTCTGCAATAGATAATGCAACAGAGTTTTGTTTCTTACTACACCATGATACTAGTGACTTGCCTAAAAAGTGACATGTTCCAGAGGTTCTTTTTCTATCTAACTTACAACCACCGAAGTCAGCATCAGAATAACACACTAACTCAAATGATTGTTCTCTAGGATAGAATAGTCCTAGATTGGGTGTATTCTTGAAGTATTCGAAGATTATTTTAACAACATTTAAATGAGATTCCTTTGGATTTTCTTGAAAACGAGGACACATACACACACTAAACATAATGTCAGGTCAGCTAATAGTTAAGTAGAGTAAGATTCCAATCATTTCTTTATAAGTGGTTTGATCAACAGATTTTCCATTTTCATCAAGATCCAACTTACAAGTAGTACTCATTGGAGTGTCACTACTTTTAGTGCTATCCAATCCAAAACGTTTTAGAAGATCTCTAGTGTATTTTCTTTTATTTAAAATAATATCATTATTATTTTGAAAGATTTGAAATCCAAGAAAGAATTTGAGTTCACCCATTAAACTCATTTCAAATTCGTTTTGCATCATTTTAGAAAATTCATTACATAAATAATTTTTTAAAGATCCAAAGATAATGTTATCTATATAAATTTTAACTACTAAAACATCATTGAAAATTAGTTTTATAAAAAGGGTAGGATCAGCTATTCGTTTTGTAAAACCTTTGGAAATAAGAAAAGTACTCAGTCTATCATACCAAGCTCTTGGAGTTTTTTTAAACCGTATAAAGATTTTGATAATTTAAAAATATGGTTTGGAAAATGAGGGTTTGTAAAACCAGGGGGTTGCTCAATAAAGAAATCCTCAACTATATACCCATTTAGAAATGAACTTTTGACATCCATTTGATATAGTTTGAAATTCAGATGTGCAGCATAAGAAAGCAAAATTTTGATGGCTTTAAGTCTAGCTACTAGTGCAAAGGTCTCTTCATAGTCAATTCCTTCTTCTTAACTATAGCATTGTGAAACCAATCTAGCATTGTTTCTAACTATATTACCAGCTTTATCTACCTTATTTCTAAAAACCCATTTAGTGCCTATAGTGAATGTATCTTTGGGTCTATCAACAAGTTTCCAAACTTTGTTCCCTTCAAACTGATTAAGTTCTTCTTACATAGCCATCACCCAAAATTCATAATTTATAGCATCATTAATGTCTTTAGGTTCAAGTTGTGACAAGAAGACTTGATGTTCAACCTGATTTCTAAGATAAGCTCTAGTTTGAGTTCATTTATCTAAGTCTCCTACTACAGCATCTAAAGGATGGTTCTTAAGAGTTCTAACAACTCTAGAAAAAGATATACTGGTGATTTCAGGTTCTTCAACAGGGTTAGGTTCATTGTAACCTGAATCTAAAGAATTTCTAGAACTAGAAGTTTTCACAGATTCCTTTATAGGATGGTTAGAGTATTTTGAATTATTGTCCAAATCATCCTCCAGGTTCTTTAGAGTGGTCTTAAGCTCATGTGGATCTATTTCATCAAATTTGACATGGACAGATTCTTTCACACATTTAGTTCATTTATGAAAAACTCTATAGGCTTTACTAGAGATTGAATATCCTAAAAAGATTTTTTCATCACTCTTGGATGCAAATTTTTTAAGATTGTCCTTAGTACTAAGGATATAGACTTTGCAACCAAAAATTTTGAAGTATCTAACTCTAGGTTTTCCATTCTTCTACAACTCATATGAAGTTCTTTTAAGAATAGGTCTAATCAAAACTCTATTGATAATATAGCATGCTGTATTTACAGCTTCAGCCCAAAAATAAATAGGTAAGTCAAATTCACCAAGTATGGTTCTAGAAATCTCTTGCAGGGTTCTATTTCTTCTTTCTACAAATCCATTCTATTGAGGTGTTCTAGGGGCAGAGAAATTATGACTATATCCATTTTTTGAGAAAAAGGATTCAAACTCTTGATTTTCAAACTCATGGTCATGATCACTTCTTAAAGATTTAATTCTAAGTCCACTAAGATTTTCTATAGTTTTAGCATATTTGGTAAAATGAGAGCAGACTTCACTTTTGTGAGCCAACAAGAAAGTCCAATTATATCTAGAAAAATCATCTACAAGAACATAAACATAGTGATTCCCATTTAAACTAGAAACTCTAGATGGTCCAAACAGATCCATGTGAACCAATTTGAGAGGTTGAGAAGTTGACACTTCTTTCTTTGGTTTGAAGGAAATTTTGTGTTGCTTTCCTTTTTGACAAGGATTACACACTATCATTTGGAAACTCAAGTTTGGGTAGGTCTTTGACTAAGATTTTTCTAGTTAACTTTCTAAGGGAGTGAATATTACAGTGTCCTAGTCTCCTATGCCAAAGCCAAGATTCTTTGTAAAATACACTTAAACATGAAGCATTTTGAGAAATTAAAGAATTTAAGTTAACAGAATATACATTTTCATTTCTTAAAGTAGAAAATACTAATTCATTTTTAGAATTAAAAACATTGCAAGCATCATTTTCAAATTTAACATGAAATCCATCATCACATAGTTGTGAAATACTAATCAGATTATATTTCAATCCATCAAAAAAATTCTTTGGAAATTAAAATTGAGTTAGAGTTACCAATTTGGCCAAGACCAATAATCTTTCCTCTGGCATTGTCACCAAAGGTGACATGTCCTCCGTCAATTTTTATTAAATTCTTGAAGCATGAATAGTCTCCTGTCATGTGTCTCAAACACCCATTGTCCAAGTACCATAAGCTTTTATAGGAACTCTTTAAGCAACATTCCTACAAAATGGTCAAATGAAAACAGATTTTGGTACCCATGCTTGTTTGGGTCCAGTAATATTAGTGACTAGTGCCTTAGGAACCCATATCTGCCTCATGGGTTTCTTATAAGTATTATGTAAAGTACTTGAAAAATAAAATCTATTTGGTCCAGAAAAGCTTGAAACAATATAGAGTGTATCATAACTTGAACTAGCTGAATGTTTTACAGAACTAGGATTAAAGTTGTATGTCCTAGACTTAGAAAAAAAATTAGTTCTTCCAAAATTTCTTTTACCAGGTTGATAGCCAATGCTAGTAGTATATTTAGGAGCAATCTGTTTATCTAGAATTTGTATCAAGGTATCTTTACCATTAGTAAACCTTTCAAGATCCTTTTTCAATTGCTCATTATATATTTTTAGTTCATTGTTTTCTTTGAGTAATTGAGCCTTTTTCTCCCTTTCTACACTAAGTTCAGTTTTAACAGTTGAGGTAAGAGCATGCTATTTCTTTAAAGACTTATATTTATCTTTTTGTTCATTACATGTCTCTTCAAACATATTACAATACTCAAACATTTCTTCATTATACATATTTTCAGAGTCACTGTCATCTCCCGAATAATAGAAATTGTGTACAAGAGATTCCAGTGTTACCTCATATGTGTTTTTCATAAAACACATATTGGATTTGTTAGCTTGTTCATCATGTGAAGATTCTTAGTCACTTGAACTGTCCTCAGAATCACTCCATGTTGCTTTCATTTCCTTTTTATACTTTCTATATTTGTCCCCATATTTCATTTTGTACTTGAGCTTGGGACAGTCGGTCTTGAGATGTCCCTTTCACTTACATTTATAGTAGACAATCTCATCAGACTTTGTCACTTCTTTTCCAATCTTTCTTCCAACTTCCTTTTTGATCATATCTTCTCTTAAAGTTAGGCTTTCTGAAAAAGTTATTCTTCTTGTAAAATCTCTTAAACCTTCTAGCTAATTGAGTCATCTCCTCATCACTGTCAGGTGATGATTGTTCACTACTAGAACTTTCTACAAAAACTTCCAATTTCCCTTTATCTTTGTGCTTAGAGGTGGTGGCCTTAAACACAACTAATTTTCTTTTGGGTTCATCTTCCTCTTCCTTGTTGACTTTCAGATCCTCTTCATACATTATCAGTTTTCCAATGAGTTCTTTTACAGGTAGCTTACTGATGTCACATGACTCTCTAATAGAGACAGAGGTTCCTCTCCATTTGTCAGGTAGGCATCTGAGAATCCTCATGATTTTTTCTTTGGGAGTGACTTCTCTTCCAAGAGAAATCATTGTGTTGACAATTTCATTGAACCTGAGATACATGTCAGAAATAAGCTCATCAGGTTTTATTTTAAAGTTATCATATTTAATAGTATAAGTATTAAGTCTCATTTCTTTCACACTAGAAGTTCCTTCATGTGAATCAGACAAGGTATCCCAAATTTCATGGGTGATTTTACATGTAGAAATTCTATTAAATTCCTCATCTCATAAAGAGCAATATAAAGCATTCATAGATTTGCAATTATTATTGTAGGCATTCTTGGTTGGATCATCCCAATTGATTCTATCAGTAGCAGGAATCTTATATTCATCTATAAATGAAGACCAGATTTCAAAACTCATACTTTCTAAATGCATTTTTATTTTAATTTTCCGTTGAGCATAATTGGTCTCATCAAAGAATGATGGTCTGTTTGTTGCAACACCTTCCAATATATTATCCATAATAAAGAAATACTTTGAAAGAGCTAGAAATTTATAATTAACAGAAATTTACAGATCTTTAAAGTACAACTAAAATCATAGTTGAATATGGTCAAAAACAGAGTCTTAATAAATAATCCTTTGATACCAAATGTTGGTCGGAGTAGAGTACTCAGGGGGGGGGGGTGAATTGAGTATCTATAAAAATTTTTGTTTAAAAATTATTCTTAAAAAGTTTCCCCAATAAAATTAAATACACCCCAATTAATCAAAGTAATATGGTAATGAAGGTTTGACTGTTTAAATAACTTCTTAGAGGATTGATTAATTCTCAGTAATCTTAATATCAGTTATTAACATCACTTTTGAAGCTATTCTAATAAGGAAAAACAATTATAATTTCTTTCCAAGATTAACTATCAAAGTAAATTTATTGATTTCTGAATTAAACAGTAAAATAAAGAAAACTAAAATAAACAGTACAACGGATATAAAAAAAGTGGTTTGGTGTCAAGCCGAGACCTAATCCACTCCACTTGGTGATCACCTACCACCAAGCAGTTTATATAAATAAACTTGATAACAACAGTACACAAGACTGTCCAGGTCACACGACCTCTTCCATAGTTCTTTGTGGGTATGAACTAACAGGTCACACATGGACCTCTTCCACACTTATCTGTGAGAATACACAAGTGTAAAAAGATGTATGAGAAGGGATATCTTGTATCCTTCAGTTTAATGCAGGAGACAATGTGTGTTTTTATACAGACACACACACTGCTCGAAAGATATAAATAATACACAATAGAGAAAAAATGATGAGATAAGGTTAGAAGTGCTCTGAGTGTTAGTCTATTAAGCTCTAGACTTCTAGGAAGAAGCAGATGCAGAAATCGAGTCCTCTTGTGGAAAGCAGAGTATCGCAAGTCAGCTAGATATGGATCGTGTTCTTCATGGAGTTGATGGTGTGAAAATGTTCTCGACTCTAGGATTCAAGTTTTCTTTGTGTGTTCTTCAGCAGTGTCGGGTTGCATGTATCGGTTCTTCTTTCATGAATGATCGAGCTTCTTCGTTATCGCGCACACATTTGTTTTTCTGTTGTCACTATTGTCACCCGCTTTTCTTCTGGCCACATTTTTCTTTTTATTCTTAGAATGCATGTGTTGGAGCCGACAGGATGCATGTATTCTACACCTCGTACCTCGTATTGTCAAGTGACATGTCTACAAAGAAACATTAATTATGTCAGTGCATTTAAAAGATTCAAATAAGACTGTTAGAATTTAAATTGAAAAATGACAAAACAGATTAATAAACAGTGTCACAATCTATCTGTAAATGGTGTCTCCATGAAATGGTGTCTCCTTGAAATGGTGTCTCCTTTTCCTTTGAGTGGTGAGACAATTATGATGGAATAATTGTATAGAGATCTGGCGGTAGCACAGATGCGGTGTTTGATCACAGTGTCTGGATGGTCACGGTGTCTGGATGGTCACGGTGTCTGGATGGTCACGGTGTCTGGATGATCACGATGTCTGGATGATCATGATGTCTGGGCCACGGTGTCTGGTCCCAGTGTCTGGGTCCTTTTCCAGAAAAACATAACTGGTGGCAGACTCACGGTTTCTCAGACTTAGCCAAATATTTTATACAGACTTAAACACTGATATTCATAGAATGGATTAGACTTAATCATTTATCAAGGAAATCCATTATTACACAAACTCAAAATAGTTTACAATTAATAAACATAGTACTTAAGATCTTGGATAGGTTTATTTAAAAAGTTGAGGTCGAAGCCTCAGTTTATTCGGGGAAGGGGATACAGTACAAAGAAAATCATGCAACAAGCAGTACAGAGATAAACTCGGTGAGACTCGAACTCGAAACCTCACCGAGACCCATAGGAGTAGCTACCAACTGAGCTACACCCTGAGAGCATGGATAGGTTTATTTAAAGCATAAAGAAACTAAACATCTGTACACATGATTTTAGATAGATTAAACAGGATTAGCAAGCTTTATAGAATGTGTAGGATTTGTGATCATTAAAACATGATTAACACATGAGGAGTCCGACACGGTTTTTTACTAGAACTGCAAATTTTATGAATTTATCATTATATAAGTATTACTTAGATGTTTATAAAAACTTTTAATTCATAAAATATGTATTTAATAAGTAAAACTATAAATTTTAAAACACTATTCTAAGTTTATAAAACCCATATAAAACATTTTACAAACATAAGTAATATTTTCCATTAAAAGAAACTATTTTTGGTCTTTTTTATTAAATATTATTTTGATAAAATTCTGTATTATCTCACCTTGAAAGCCACATTATATATATATATATATATATATATATATATATAATAATCCAATTTATATCATGAAAATCAAATACAACGATAATTTTATCCTACACATAAATCTTAAGCTTTAAAATAAACTTTTTCAAAAAATGGGGTTTCTATGCATTACACGCTCTAATATTAAAATTAATTTTTTTATTACCTTTAGAAATTGAATAAAATAAAATCATTTTTTATTCATAATAAGAATTTTCAAATTAGGTAATAATAGAAATTTCATTTGTTAGCATAAAATTAAGTTTCCAATATAAATATTAGGTTTTGTAGTAAAAAAATTATTTTTCAAAGAAAAATACTTTTCTAAATATTATGTATTTTTAAATTAATATATTTTAAAATTAAGACTGATATAAATTTTAGACATATTTAAAAATAATATAACAATTTTTTAATATATAATTAATGATAAATAAGACTAAGAACACTTAACATTTAAAACGTTATCTTTTTACAAGAACAGTTTCTCTACACATTATATATTTTTATTTAAAATTTATTTTTATCATATATATATATAATTGGGTTAAATAGAGCCGAAATTTGGATTCAACATGTCAAAATTTGGTATGAATATTAACTATATATTTTAGTGTTAAAAAATAACCATAATTAATATTAAGTCATGATTAATATGTGCTAAAATGAGTAGTCTAATATGGCATGAATTTTACTAAATAAACCCTTCATTTAGACCTTCAAGAATACCTTTTTTAGCTTTAAAAGACAATACCACATATCTCACCTATATTTATCCAACTAACTCACCAAACGAACCTAACCCACATGTGAAACCATTCATACCCCTTACCCAACTTTAGTTTCCAGGAAAGGCCCATCTTTTTCACCTGTAAAAGAAACTCACTCCCACCCATTCTCTCACACCTCTCTTCCTTAAAATAATTGTTAAATATTTTACCTTCCCTCTCCCTCTCTAAATTACTCCCTAGGAGTTCCTATGGTTCTAAAGAGTCCTCCCATGCTTTAAGAATCTACTTAGAAAGTTAGGGGTTCTCCTCCTCCTTTTGATTCAAGTACTTTTTTTTGTGACAATCCCTATGATTTTCAATTGATTATGCTTTCATGAGTTAAAAAACAATCTATTATAGCCCAAATGATTCCTTATTGATTAGATACAACCATTCTCTGTCATTAAACCCATTTTATAATATTTTTTGTATAACTATCACGCCACCCAATTCACCCCTTGATTTTCTCTCCTCTCCTTTCAATTCTAGCACATCCTTTATTATAATACTTTTTATTTACATGTGATTATTCTAATATGTGTTCATAATAAACACTTCACTATCAAAATGATATCGTACTAATGTGACACTACCTTTCTCTCTCATGAAACCCATTCCATAATACTATTTTTATACTCGCCACACCGCCAAACCCACTCCATGATTTTCCATGTCATATTTAAATGTTGTAACACTTTTGGTTTCCATGTGACCATGCTTCCATGTGTTCATAATCAATCATTTACCGAGTAAATTGTTCCCTATTGATGAGATATTGCCTTCCTCTCTCACTAAAATACACTTTGACATACTCAGAGGTCAATTCCATTTTGATGAATCAACATGTATTTGTGGATGAAAAAGTTTGAATTGACAAGGCATATCCTGCAGGACTTATGGATGTCATCTCTATTCCCAAGAGGAACGAGAACTTCTGACTCCTTTATGACACAAAGGGGAATTTTCGACTTGTATCAATCCGGGATGAGGAGGCTAAGTTTAAGCTGTGCAAGGTGAGGTCCGTCCGATTTGGGCACAAGGGCATACCCTGTCTTAACACATATGATGGGCAAACTATTCGCTACCCCGACCCTCTCATAAAGGCCAACGACACCATAAAGCTGAATCTGGAGAGCGGGAAAATCATCGACTCCATCAAGTTTGACGTGGGGAATGTGGTGATGGTGACGGGCGGGAGGAACAGGGGTCAAAAAACGGGAGAAGCACAAGGGGACCTTTGAGACCATCCATGTGCAGGATGCAGATGGCCATGAGTTCGCCACCCAGCTTGGGAATGTGTTCACCATCAGCAAGGGGACGAGGCCGTGGGTCGGGATGCCCAAGGGGAGGGGCAACAAGTTGTCAATCATCGAGGAGGCCAGGAAGAGGCAGGCAGCACAGGCCGTGGCTTCTAATGCTTAAATATAAGATAGTGTTTGGCTTATGTTGGATTTAAGGATTTTGTTTTCCATTGACTTGGACACATGTTATGCTCGATTCTCTTTCTGTTTGAGATATTTCATTTATTTTCTGGTTGATTTTTACAAAAAAAAAAAAAATACTTTCGTGACTCTGAGTGCTTATTTTTTCATGACTTTCATAGTCTACCCTCAGCCGATAATATTATCATTAAGGAAGACGCCTTTGGTCTTCACCACTTTAGACCCCCCGTAGTCTTGTTCGGCCCGGTCTACTCCTTTGGCTTTTGCGTGTACTTTTTTTTCTCTTTGAATAAAAATATGCATGATGATGATGATGTGAATACCTAAAACTAATATCATTCAAGGGTATCCATATAGATGTAAAATTATTTTATTTATTTGGGAAATCAAATTCTAAAACCCATATTCCCTATTCTATGTTCAAAATGATATGTTCTTCTAATCCTTGATTGGTGTGGCATACATAATGATAAACATATGAAGGGTGAACCTCAATAGTTATCCAGTGCATTGGGGAAAGAATTAATATCTAAAGATGACATGTTTATGATACATTTCCATCATTCCTTGGTAAGGTTTTATGATACCTTGGAGAAAACCCATGATAATGTTCTTTTACGAAGCCTTAGTGATAAAATTTGCTAATGTTCCTATGAATGTCTCATGTTTTTGTTGTAGCAACATTTTCAAATTATGCCCTTAGTCTTAACCATGATATGCTCTGATTTCATTTTTATCCCTCATTGAGAATATGATCTCACCCATTTATTATGTTTTCATTTCCACAGTTTATGAATTGTTAGACCCAGTTAATTGTATTTACCGGGTTAAGTGTCTTATTGAGTCCCACATCGGATTCTTCCGTCTTGTAATTAGTCTCATTTATCTATAAAATATTCTCTCTACCTCTCATTGAGGTAGGGAATTGTAAAAACCTACATGGTATCAGAGGGAGACCCTCGATAATATTTTTTTCCTCCCTCCCATCCGCTGCGCTCTGCCCATGGTCCTCCTGTGCGGTTCCTCCCTGACGGTGACTTGCCTGCCTGTGGCTCCTCACATCCGTGGCTCCTCCCACCCGCAGCCCTCCGGCTCCTCTGCGGTTTTCCTGGTGACCCCCATCGATCAGACTTGCTAGCCCTGCACCTTCATTGTCCCTCTCGCATGATAGCTTCCCATCGCCAGCCTCTCCTATCCACTGCTCAATGGTCCCCGACGGATCCCTCCTGGCAGCCCCCTCCCGACGGAACCCTCTCGTCAGAACCCACCCTATGTACAACGTTCGACGACCCTCTACCTCCCTTCATGTGATGTCCAACGAACCTCTGAGACCCTACGCGTGACGTTGTCTTCATCCCAATGCCGACCTCCCCCGCTTATGGAAGTCCTACCTTCAATCGCCGACCTCCTCGCGACCGAATCTCCTCCCCGAATAGTCCCGTCGGACCTTGCCGACCAGCCCTCTTCTAGACTTCCACCTTCCATGTTCCAACCCTCAGTGCGATGGCCCTCAGTGCGTCGACCTCTCCGCATGTGAGGCAACCCCCTCGCCCTCTATTCATCAGCCTCCTACTGAAGCTCCTCCACCCACCAGCTTGCCTGCGTGCCGACCTCCTTCTATGGAAGCCCCACCTCCACGCTGACACCTCCTACGGCTATCCCACACCCCTCTTCAATGGTCCATCCTCCACTGCACCCCGTCGTCAGCCCACGCGACTCCTCCGCAGCTATCCCGACACACCATCATCTGATCCCAATTCTTGAAGCTCTATCGACCGGCCCTGTGTGTACGGTTCCCTTGTGCCTCCTAGTTAGCCTGCAGTTCTTGTCCCTAAAAGCTATCTCTATTCTTCTCCCAAAGCCAGAATCCTCTGTCCTTCCTTAGTTGATCACTGCTTTGACTCACCTTGTCGATGAGCACCTTGATTCAATAAACTTTTCTGTCTGGCGGATGACAGTACTTATGTATGTCACCGACATGGACCTCGACTTACACCTAGATAATCTTCTCCCACCTTAGTCAGATCTGAAGTAGAGGGCGTGTAAGCTTGCTGACATCAACATTTTCTCTTTGCTTGTCGATTCAATGAACCGATGTGTTAAAGATTTCACTCAAACGACAAACATAGTTAAGGAACTCTGAGATTCCTTAAACCTCATATATTCCAAAACAAATAATTTGGCTCAGGTGTCAGACGTTCTTCACCGCCTTTCTATTATCCGCCAACAACACCATCCATTTCCAGCCTATTTCATCGAGTGGAAAGCCCTCTGTGATGAGCTACTTGAGTTGTGCCTTCTTCATCAAACACCTGAGGCAACATTGGCCCAGTGATACTAGTTATGTCTCTTCAGCCTTTTCTATGGTCTTGATCCCGAATATGAAACAACTTCCACAACAATGTTGGACATCCCCTCCTCTCTTGAGATTCCATTGGTTTATCACCGCCTTGGCAAATCTCATTGGGTAATTTCCCCACCTACTCACACTACAGATCCTAATGCCCTCTTGGTATGTGGCAGTGAGTGTTTTTAGGTACTCGTGGACATGGCTGTGGTGAGGGCCGCACTCATTCGTTATGTCATCACTATAGAAAGTTCGTCCATCTCATCGATCAGTGCCCGGTTCTTCTTGGATGCCTGAATCAGCCACCTCAACAATTTTAGACTGCTATCACCGATGCTTTCCCATTGGATTCCTCTCTCCCTCCTCACCCGCTTCACCTCTGTGTGTTTGGGTGTCTTTTTTATGTACGTGACACTCATCCCAACCTTGATT
The DNA here is from genome assembly GCA_963277665.1 of Viscum album. Taxonomy (NCBI): domain Eukaryota; kingdom Viridiplantae; phylum Streptophyta; class Magnoliopsida; order Santalales; family Viscaceae; genus Viscum; species Viscum album. The sequence goes on along the minus strand of OY728148.1, from coordinate 1,652,591,402 downwards.
TTTTTCCAAAATCCCTCTATTTCATATTCCTCAAATATTCCCACACTCAGTGCGGATACCGATTTTTCTCTCTATACTTATTGTGTTATATCATCTCTACTGATATATTATCTGTTAAGATATCTCCATTCTCTCCTCCCTCTTCCCACCTAGAAACCATTATTGACGACTTTCTTCCTCTCACCATCCACCAACCTATGCCATAGGTGTCCCACTCTGTTGATCACTATTTTGGCACCTTCTACTCTCATCGCCCATCGAATGTGTCCCCCGTTCAGGCTAAGGACACCATCTCCCCAGTTTCGTCCGACGCTCCTGCTCTGAAAATAGACGACTTACCCATTGCATTGTGGAAAGGTACCCATTCTTACTAGAATACTTCTATTTTCACATCTTCATACAATGTCCTTTCTAGTCTGGAGAAGATATATATTCCTAGCATGGATGGATGACAGTCATACCTGGGATTTGGCCCCCCTTCCGATAGGTAAACAGGTGGTCGACAACAAATGGATTTATACGGTTTCCCTAAATGAAGATGACACTCTTCATGGCCTTAAATCTAGACTTATGGAAAAAGGATTTCCTAGAAATATGGTGTTGATTATTTTGATATATTCTCTCTAGCTTTGAAGATGACATTTGTCAGATTATCCATCTCTCTTTTCACTACTCATCATTGGTATCTTCATCAACTTGATGTCAAGAATTATGTTCTACATGGTTTTCTTGAGGAAGAGGTATATCTGCAACAACCTCCCAACTTCCTTGCCTCAAGAGCCCATTCTCATGTGTATCAGATTCGTCACTCTCTTTATGGACTCAAGCAGTCTCTTCGTGCATGGTTTTCAAGATTCTGCACAATCATCACTACATTTGGACTTTCTCAGAGTAAGGACCACAATATTTTTTACTGCACGATGACCTCTGGTTGCATCTTACTGGTTGTCTATTTTGATGATATCATTATCACTAGGAGCAACTCACAAGAAATTTCCCATCTAAAGACATATCTTCAAAAACAATTTCAGAATAAAGATCTGGGGCCTCTGACATACTTCCTTGGAATTCAAGTCTCCCAATATATGATACCATCTTTCTTTCCCAACGAAAGTATACTTTGGATATCTTGAAGGATGCTGGTTTGTCTTAGAAAATTGTTGTTGATACTCCACTTGAACCTGTGGAACATTATCTATATGACAGAACATACCCATATTCTCACCTAGATAGGTACCATCATCTTGTTGGGAAACTCATTTATCTTTCCAAGACTCTTCCAGTTATTTCATGCACTGTCAGTAAAGTTATCCAATTCATGGAACATCTAAAAAAGTCTCAATGGGATGATGTCCTTTAAATTGTCAAGTACATCAAGAAAGAATCTGCCCGTGGTCTTCGGTATTCACATCACGATCATATAAATATTGAGGCCTTCTGTGATGCTGACTATTCTAGTTGCTTGGCTACCCAGAAGTATACTTTTGGGTTTTCCATGTTTCTAGAAGGTAACCATATCTCATGGCGAAGCAATAAATAGACTATCATCTCCAGATCCAATGTTGAATCTGAATACCAAACAATTTCCACCATCACTACTGAGATTCTTTGGCTTCATTGTCTTCTCCAGGTGATTGGTTTCCTGCCACATACATCTTCTCATGTATGGTGTGATAATAAATCATCCACAAATATTGCTTCTAATCCAGTATTCCATGAACACACAAAGCAGACCGAGGTAGACTGCCACTTTATTCACCATCACCTTGATCAACACCATGTCAGTTTTAGTTACATCCTAACGACATATCAACTTGCCGATATCTTCACCAAAGGCCTACCATAAGCTCGACTGGACTCTCTCTGCACCAAGTCGGGAATCCACAACATTAGCGACCCAGCTTGAGGGGGAGTGTGCAGAGTCTTGTTTTTTTTTCTTTGGTGTGTTCTTCTTTTTTGTGGGACTCTTCTTCCAAGCTATACTTGTTCTAGCTCGAGGGGGAGTGTTAGACCCGAATAATTTTATTTACCATGTTAATTTTATTTTTGAGTCCCACATGAGATTATTCCGACTTGTAATTAGTCTCATATATCTATAAAATACTATATCCACCTCTCATTGAGGTAGGGAATTTTAAAAACCTACAAGAATAATAGTATTATGTATGACATTTTTAGAATATTATATTTTCTAGAGGATTTGTTGAAGATGTTGAAAGATTATTATGGATTAGAAAATTTTTTATATAGTTTGAAAAATATCCATCTTTTGAAAAGGACATGTTCTTTGTTAGTTAATTTTTTTCCTGAATTTTCTAAAATGATAAACGTTAAAGGTCATGGGAATATACACAATGCAATATTTTCATTAAGTAATGTAACTGTGACATTCACATTTAAGGGGTATTATAGTTGGTATCAGAGAAAGGATTTGATAACTTTAGTGGTTAGGAATTTAGTTAAGGATAATTTAATGGTAGAAAATATAAGGTTGATCATAATTTCAAAGGTATAAATTACCCTTATGTTTATGTGAGGTAATACTGAATATTTTTAGGATTAAAATAATCACACATAAGTGAAAACCCTAGGGATGAATTTAGGTATAGAATAATATCTGGAATTTTTCACAACGTAGAGATTGTGCGGTTATCTTAGTAATTATATCCCTATTTGAATATAGCTATGTTGATACAATTATGTCACATATGAAACTAAGGTTAATCAACCTGAAAAAGGGTGGTTGAGTACTGACTCAATATTCAATATAGTGCATGACCAGTGGGCCTAATAATGCACACCTGTCTAGAAATTCTCATTGTATATGATTTAGTTAATCAAATTCTTTTTATAAGCTATTATGAAATATTTATCATGTTATAGGATTAGGTTAAGAAGTAAAAGAGAACCAAACCTAAATAAACCTAGATTGAATCCAATAAATTTATTAGTTTGGTTATATATATCATTTATAATTTATCCCTTTCATGTTTTATATTTATTATTATTATATTTAGGAAATTATTGGATCAAAGAGAAACCATGATACAAATGGATTCCATGTACAATGAAGAGATTTCCCCAATGAGAAAACTAATGTGATAAGAACTGAAGTATGAAATCTTGTGATTATGTCAAACCGAATATCAATAATTATTATTAACAATGTGAACATAATTTAATTCTCAAACAAAAAAAGAAGAAGAGAAGAATGGTGTTTTATGGATGTTTAAGTGATGAGATGTTGAAGAAAATAATGTCCTATATCCTATATGTTTCTGAGAAAAAGTGAAGAAATATATGGAAAAGGACATCATATCGAAACATGTTTTAGAGGAAAAATGAAGAAATTTGTTACCATGATGAAGGGGAAAGAGCTATTTCCTAGTCGTACCAAAGATATTACAATATACACCTCATTTGAAATTATATCCTGAGTTATGTCTGTTGGAGTTGGTGGTCTAGAACCAACTACTTTGTACTTTATTCATTAAATAAAAGCCTTATCACATCTTGATTGTTCTTCTGCGTGACATGTCATGTGATAATGTCCTAAGGACAGCTGTTGCATTAAAGGGTCATAGCCGATCCCTGCTATGATGAGAACCCGGAAGTGCCATAACACTATTCTTGAATGCATGTTCTATGGCCGGATGATATTATTTGAGGGACACAAATAATACAGGTCATTAGGGGTGAGGACTCATAAAACTTTGAGGCACCTTCTCATGGTCTGCGCCCTTGGTAATATCCAGGAGGATATTATGAGAACGAGACCCGCCAGTAGGAAATCCACATTTCATAGTGTCATTGGATGTTCCTATCTACGGACGTGTTTATTGATCCTTAGACTTTAATATTATTATTAATGGGTATTACAACTCGCGCACTTAGATGTATTGACGAAAACTTTGACGACACACTGTTCGTAGCGAGGTAGGATACGTTGGATGCGTCACGAGTAATACCGCATTAATAGATAATGCGAGAAAGGATTTGTCCCTTCCGTTCCATAACGGAAGTAGATATCTCAGGCCCTTTGATGGAATTGATATAGCCTAAATAAATCCATGGCCATAGTAAGGTATGGGCAAGTTCAATTTCGGGAAGTCAAAGAAAGAATAATCAAGCACATGGGTTGATGGCACTAGCATGCAACCTGCTTGATTGGAGATATCGAGACAAAGGGATTATATTACACAGTAAGCGTTCGTAGGAGGTAACACGTCATTGTGGCGTTAACTTCTTTCTCTATGGGTGCCTTGGCGTGTTGCTAGATGCTAACCTTAGAATTTAGGCAGACTCAGCCTAATGCCACTAAGAAAGAGGCCTAGAGGGTCACACACTAAGTGTGTCCATATATCTCAGTTAAATATTAATTCAACAATTTAAATAAATATTATTCCCGACCGTGGTTTAATAATTATTTAAGGATGTCTGATCACATTTATTTTGACACTAGTTATTCGAGAGAATATATTGTGGATGAAATAATATATTTATTAGCGAGTAATGTAGTTAAATCTATTTAAGAAATAAATAGACATTACTCAAGGTCTAATAAATGTGGTGGAGAAAAATGGAAAATAAAAGTACACGCCGTGTATATTAAATATACACGCCGTGTAGTTTTATGGAAAACAAGTACACGCCGTGTATTAATTATTACACACCGTGTAGTTTTTCCAGTTGGGATTTTGAGGATTTAATATTGTTTTATTAAATGATATTTATTATAATTAGCGTGGGCGCATGTCAAAGAATTAATAATTCGACATGGGGGGGGGTTTCAATAATAGTTAATGAAATAAATAAAACGCGTAACGCGTTTATTTATTGTCATAACTCTATTAACCTCAAACATGATTATAAATATCCTCACAACCCCAACATTTTGGAGAGCCATTGTTGTGCACAATGGATTTGGAAATACTCTCAAGCCAAGAGAGAATTCCCTTTCCACCAAGAACGCCCTCAAGTTACGAGAGCAAGATCCTCCACCGGATCAAGGCGGTCGAAGGCGGACATCGCAAGCGAAGGTTCTTCCGCGCTATCACCTGGAGATCTCTTCGGCGATGTCCAGAGATACGTGACACACGTGTGGATCACCTCTAGAGGAATCCTACACTTGGATTCTACGACGCAACGACAGATCACCGAATTCTGACCGGATACATCAACGAAGAAAGAATTACAACGAGGTAATTCTTATTCATTAATTAAATTAATTATAATCAACATATGATGATCCTCCTCAAGGGTTCCGGGACTCTTCTTTTCTTTTTGTTCTTTGTTATATTCTGAAGATTCGGCGTTTTATATCGTGATGGATCTCGGATTGAATGTTGTTTAACGTAAAATTAAAAGTTGGGCGAACCCACCAACGCGCTTCCACTGCGCCCGAAACCTTCAAGTGGTATCAAAGGGAGGTTATATCATTGGTTATAATTATTTAGTTTTTTTTGGTGATTTACGCATTTAATAATTTAGTTATTTCAATTCATGTTTAATCGTTCTGGAAATCTGAATCTCGAGATCTGTTCCTCCTCCCTCATTTCTCGTTCACCTCACAGAAACAAATTTTTCTTTTAATTTTGATTAAAATAAAATAGAGGAACTCATTCGGAGGAGCCAAATGTTTCTGGCCGTATAAAACCAGAATACACGGCGTGTATTCGGAAGTACACTCCGTGTAGTCTAGGTTCAATGCATTGACTGATCCGCCAAATCAGGTCGTGTATTGGATTCTTTCTAAGAATTTAAGACACCGTGTGTTGACTAGAAACAGGTGGCACACGGTTTCCGGAATACACGCCGTGTGGTCCAATGAACACGACGTGTAGTCCCTTTGGGTTAGGGTTGGGTCGTGTACTCCGTACACGGCCTGCCCGGCTGGAAACCGTGTAACGCGGAAACTACACGGCGTGTGTCCCACTGTACACACCGTGTACTCCGAAAATTTCCGAAGTACATTAACACGCCTTATCCCCAGGCGTGTACTTCAGATGGATGGTGAAGAAAAGTACACGTCGTGTAGTCGGAACTACACGCCGTGTACTCACCCAAATTACACAGATTTATTAAAATTTATTATTATATTATACAAACCCTTGAGACGTGTACCATGGTGCAGGCGTAAAGTTGTGGCACAACACGTGATAAGTGTTATATATATATGTGTTTAATTTAACATCTGCGTAATAAATGGGAATTCACCGGGTTGCCTCCAAGGTAAAAGTTACGTACAAGGATAATTTTAAATGAATTTATTTGTTTAAAATTATGATGGATAAGAATCTCAAGGAAATTCAGAAAATTGATTTAAGATAAAAGGATTGATTAATTAAAGATAATTAATTGATTCGAGCGTGATTTATCTTAAACAAGAACGATTAAAGAATTGAATGCTAGTTTTATTCATGCGTAAATATCGTTGCATGTATGGATGATAATGAGCTAGACTGAGACCTTTGTATGTGAATGGTTTATTTTAATTAATTTATTTAAATTAAATTTGTTGGCCTGCGAGCCATCTCCTCATTAATATGTAGGGCCTGCGCGCCCAAGGATTCTTTTATGTAAAAACCCCTTTTACCCCTCACCTGCATGTGAGATAAATGCATATGTAATGGATGGAACTCCCAAGCTAGTGGAGGAGGCTCAAGTCAGGAGCCCAGGTGAAACCAATCCAAGGAGATACAAAGGTGGACAGGTGGAAAGCTGTAAACACAAACCCGAAATGTTCAAGGTGTTTCTCCCCTAGGTCTTTGGTTAGTTTATCAACCGCTAGATAAACTAACCAATAGAAAAGCTCATGATCATACCATTTATTTTATTTCTGTCAGTTGCATGGTTTATTTATTGTGGGTGTGTTGTCACGATCACACAATTAATGAATTAAACGAGCATGTAATATGGAACTAAAATAAAACTGGCTTATACGTAAATATTATCTTAGACATTGTTAATCACTTAAGTATATCCCACTTAATATTAACAAGCATGTAATCAAAGATAATAAAATGGAAATTTACGTATAAGGATAAAATCCCTCAAAATAAATATTAAGTCGGCACAGCCTTCCATAATCTTGGTTAGAATCAAACCATAGTTCAAAGTGCTTGACCAACCATAGTTGGGGTGCTTTCAATTATCAGGGAATTCTAATTCAAGGTTTTGGATTGACTTGACTTGGTTCGCATCAAGGGTTGACTGCCACAGCAGGACTTGGTGTGACCAAGAGGCAAAGGTTGAGGAAATCCAAAAAGGATTTCAGGATTGGGGAGTCCACTCAGCGGATCAAGGAACTGCGAGTTAATTCAGTTGGAATTTGGAATTCCTAACTAAAACCCTTCAAGTTGCTTGACCAACCCTAGTTGGGGTAATGCGAAGGGAAATATGGATCCTTGCCACTAGAATATTCACGCAACAGAATATTCCTAAGTCAATGGTGAGGGCAATTGGATTTCGATAAAATAGTGGGAGACTAATAAGTATTAATTTATTTGTCTCAATTTTTTATAACAAAGTACTAAACCTTTGCTCATCTTAATTTGTAGAAACGACAAGAAAATGACTTCAAACATATCATTGCGCACCATACTCGAGAAAGAAAACCTTCTCACCGGCACCAATTTCCAAGAGTGGCAGAGGCATTTACGCGTCATACTTCGCCACGACAGGAAATTATATGTACTGGAAGAGCCTATTCCAGTTGCGCCTGGGAAAGAGGCTAGTGATGAGGAATTATCTCTCTACATGAAACACATGGATGATGCCACAGATGTCTAGTGTTTCATGCTATCGGCCATGTCTAATGAGCTCTTGAAGCAGCATGAAAACATGGATGCGTATAACACGATGTCTCACCTTAAATATATCTACCAAGAGAAGGCGAGACAGGAGAGGTATGAGATCTCCAATGCTTTGTTTACCACAAAGCTTGGAGAGTCTGCGCCAGCTGGGCCTCATGTAGTCAAGCTTATTGGATACATTGAACGCTTGGACATCTTAGGGATTAAATTCCCGGATGAGTTGCGTACAGATATCATCCTATCATCACTGCCCAAGACCTTCTCTAGCTTCATTGTCAACTATAACATGAGCGGCAATGAGAAGAGTCTATCGGAGCTTTTGACCTTGATTCGCCAGGTAAATAAGGACATGGGGTGTGACAAACCCACGGTCCTTATGGTGAACAAGAAAAGGAAGGACAAGGCAAAGGGGCCAAAGACTTATAAACGGTCTGAAGCCCCCAAGCACCGTCCCTCCAAGAAGGGGAAGATCCAGAGGCAGGGCAAGGAACGGGAGGTAGTGTGTTTTTCATGTGGCAAGCAGGGCCACTGGAAGAGGAACTGCACCCAGAAGCATGGGGACGCTAAAGGTGCATTCGTTATCGAGTGCAATATTTCTATTTCTACACATTGGGTATTAGATACAGCTTGTGGAGCTCACATCTGTATTCAAATGCAGGAACCAAGTAGATTTAGAAAGATCGCTAGAGTAGAGGTGGATCTTTGAGCTGCCAATGGCGCAAGGCTGGCTGCGTTGGCTATTGGCGACTATCACCTCTCATTGCCAACTGGCATGATTTTGGTTTTACAAAACTGTTATTTTGTGCCTAGTGTTACCAAGAACATAATTTCTGTATCTTGTTTGGATATGGATGGATTTATTTTCAAGTTTGGAAATAAGGGTTGTCTCTTTTATAAGAACAACGTATGTTATGGTATGTCGCATTTGAATAATGGTTTGTATGTATTAAATTACGAAAACCAAGTGTTGGAAATCGATAATGAAACAAACTCACATGACTCATACATCACCCAGTTTTGGCATCACTGCCTTGGTCATGTGAACGAGAAGAGCTTGACAAAGCTCTGCCAAGATGGCTATTTAGACTCTACTGAGCTAAAACCACTTGATAGATGTCACGCTTGTTTACAAGGAAAAATGACCAAGCCTCCTTTTGGTGGACAAGGTGAAAGGGCCACAGAGCTTCTAGGATTGGTACACACAGATGTGTGTGGACCATTTCCAGTAGAAGTTAGAGGTGGATATTCTTACTTTATTACTTTTACTGATGATTTGAGTAGATATGGCTATGTCTACTTAATGAGGTATAAGTCAGAGTCCTTAGAGAAATTTAAGGAATTCAAGAATGAAGTAGAGAATCAGCTTGGTAAGAAGATAAAGAAGCTTCGATCAGATCGAGGTGGAGAATATCTGAACCAAGAGTTCATCAATCTTCTACGGGAGTCTGGGATTCTATCTCAGCTCACTTCTCCTTATACACCACAGTGGAATGGTGTTAGTGAAAGGAGGAACCACACCTTGTTGGACATGGTGAGGTCGATGATGAGTCATGTGGATCTTCTATTATCCTTTTGGGGATATGCATTACAAACTACAGCATACACATTAAACCGAGTACCAACTAAGGCGGAAAATGGAATTCCATCCAAGTTATGGAATGGAAGGAAACCCACTTTGTCGCACACACGTGTATGGGGATGCGAGGCATTTGTTAAGGCCTTCTCAGGAAACAAACTAGCACCCCAGGGCACGAAGTGTATCTTTATAGGATATCCCAAGGAAACTAAAGGATATTACCTATATAACCCCCAAGACAAGAAAGTGATTGTCGCCAGACAAGCCATCTTTCTTGAGAGGGAGCACATCCTCAAGAAGGATAGTGGGAGCAAGATTGACTTCGACGAAGTTGATGCTCAAGATACACAGGAGTTGGTACAGGAACAAGTTCCACAGGTCCCCGTGGAAGAGGTTCTAGAAACACAAGTACTGCGTAGGAGCTCAAGAGAGGTAAGGGAACCAGAGAGATTTGGTTTCCTAGTCACCGAGGATGGTGAATAATTATTGTTGGACAATGATGAAACTCTCTCCTACAAGGAAGCAGTAGAAAGATCAGAAGCTGCAAGATGGCTAGAAGCTATGAATTCTGAGATGGATTCCATGTATCAGAACCATGTTTGGGTTCTGGTCGATGAGCCAGTTGATGTAAAGCCTGTTGGATGCAAATGGGTATTCAAAAGAAATCTGGACATTGAAGGTCAAGTTAGCACCTATAAAGCAAGGCTAGTGGCTAAAGGATTCAGACAGCATCAAGGAATTTACTATGATGAAACCTTCTCTCCAGTTGCCATGTTTAAATCCATAAGAATCATACTTGCCATAGCAGCTTACCATGACTACGAGATTTGGCAGATGGATGTCAAAACAGCATTCCTTAACGGGAACCTTCAGGAAGATGTCTATATGACACAACCAGAAGGGTTTGTGACACCAGATGAAGCCAAATGGGTTTGCAAGTTACAGAAATCCATTTTGGATTGAAGCAAGCATCCAGGTCATGGAACATTTGATTTTATGAATCCATAAAGGAATTTGGTTTCATTAAGAACGAATTTGATCCATGTGTTTATAAGCGGTTTAATGGGAATGCGGTCGTCATCCTAGTGGTATATGTTGATGACATATTGCTTATTGGAAACGATGTACCAGCCTTACAGTCAGTTAAGGACTGGTTGAACAAGTGTTTCTCCATGAAGGACTTAGGAGAAGCAGCCTACATTCTAGGGATCAAGATTATTCGTGACAGATCCAAGAGGATACTTGGACTAAGTCAGGGTACATACATTGACCAGATACTAAAGAGATTTTGTATGGAAAAATCCAAGAGGGGATTGGTTCCACTGTCACATGGCTTACATCTTTCTAAGAAAATGTGTTCCCAGACACAACAGGAGAAAGATAGGATGAGCAAGATCCCATACACTTCGGCTATAGGATCCATCATGTATGCCATGTTATGTACCAGGATTGATGTTGCCTATGAACTGAGCATGGTAGGCAGATATCAAGCAGATCCAGGAGAACAGCATTGGACTGCTGTTAAGACTATCCTTAAGTATCTGAGAAGAACTAAGGATATGTTCCTGGTGTATGGAGGAGATGAGGAGCTTGTCATCAGAGGGTATGCTGATGATGGTTTTCAAACAGATCAGAATGATCTGAAGTCGCAATCTGGATATGTTTTCTGTCTCAATGGAGGAGCTGTGAGCTGGAAGAGTTCAAAGCAGCCAGTTGTCGCCGATTCTACAGCGGAGTCCGAGTATATAGCAGCTTCTGATGCAGCCAAAGAAGCCGTTTGGATTCAGAACTTTTTCCAGCAGCTTGATGTGGTGCCTAGGTGTAAATATCCCATTACATTGTATTGTGATAATACTATAGCGGTGGCTCTTGCAAAAGAACCAAGGTCACATCAACGGACAAAGCACATACTCCGGAAGTATCACCTCTTGAGGGATTTCTATCAAAGGGGTGAAGTTGCAGTGAGCAGAGTGTCCACAGAAGAGAATGTGGCGGACCCTATGACTAAAAGCCTATCTCAGTAGAAGCATGAATATTATGTGAGAGCTAGTGGGTTAAAGGTTGTTAGCAGTTGGCTCTAGTCCAAGTGGGAGTCTGTTGGAGTTGGTGGTCTAGAACCAACTACTTTGTACTTTATTCATTAAATAAAATCCTTATCACATCTTGATTTGTCTTCTGCGTGACATGTCATGTGATAATGTCCTAAGGACAACTATTGCATTAAAGGGTCATAGCGGATCCCTGCTATGATGAGAACCCGGAAGTTCCATAACACTGTTCTTGAATGTATGTTCTATGGCTGGATGATATTATTTGAGGGACAAAAATAATACAGGTCATTAGGGGTGAGGACTTATAAAACTTTGAGGCACCTTCTCATGGTGTGCGCCCTTGGTAATATCCAGGAGGATATTATGAGAACGAGACCCGCCAGTAGGAAATCCACATTTCATAGTGTCATTGTATGTTCTTATCTACGGACGTGTGTATTGATCCTTAGACTTTAAGATTATTATTAATGGGTATTACAACTCGTGCACTTAGATGTATTGACGAAAACTGTGATGACACACTATTCACAGCGAGGTAGGATGCGTTGGGTGCGTCACGAGTAATACCGCATTAATAGATAATGCGAGAAAGGATTTTTCCCTTCCGTTCCATAACGGAAGTAGATATCTCAGGCCCTTTTATAGAATTGATATAGCCTAAATAAATCCATGGACATGGTAAGGTATGGGCAAGTTCAATTTCGGGAAGTCAAAGAAAGAATAATCAAGCACATGGGTTGATGACACTAGCATGCAACCCGCTTGATTGGAGATATCGAGACAAAGGGATTATATTACACGGTAAGCGTTCATAGGAGGTAACACATCATTGCGGCGTTAACTTCTTTCTCTATGGGTGCCTTGGCGTGTTGCTAGACGCTAACCTTGGAATTTAGGAAGACTCAGCCTAATGCCACTGAGAAAGAGGCCTAGAGGGTCACACACTAAGTGTATCCATATATCTTAGTTAAATATTAATTTAACAAGTTAAATAAATATTATTCCCGACTGTGGTTTAATAATTATTTAAGGATGTCTGATCGCATTTATTTTGACACTAGTTATTTGAGAGAATATATTGTGGACGAAATAATATATTTATTAGTGAGTAATACAGGTAAATTTATTTAAGAAATAAATAGACATTACTCATGGTCTAATAAATGTGGTGGAGAAAAAATGGAAAATAAAAGTACAAGCCATGTATATTAAATATACACGCCGTGTATTTTTATGGAAAACAAGTACACACCGTGTATTAATTATTACACGCCGTGTAGTTTTTCCAGTTGGGATTTTGAGGATTTAATATTGTTTTATTAAATGATATTTATTATAATCAGTGTGGGCGCATGTTAAGGAATTAATAATTTGACATGGGGGGGTTTTCAATAAGAGTTAATGAAATAAATAAAACGTGTAACGCATTTATTTATTGTCATAACTCTATTAACCTCAAACATGATTATAAATATCCTCACAACCCCAACATTTTGGAGAGCCATTGTTGTGCACAACGGATTTGGAAATACTCTCAAGCCAAGAGAGAATTCCCTTTCCACCAAGAATGCCCTCAAGTTATGAGAGCAAGATCCTCCACCGGATCAAGGCGGTCGAAGGCGAACATCGCAAGCGAAGGTTCTTCCGCGCTAGCACCCGAAGATCTCTTCGGCGACGTCTGGAGATACGTGACACACGTGTGGATCACCGCTAGAGGAATCCTACACCTGGATTCTATGACACAACGACGGATCACTGAATCGTGACCGGATACATCAACGAAGAAAAAATTCCAACGAGGTAATTCTTATGCATTAATTAAATTAATTATAATCAACATATGATGATCCTCCTCAAGGGTTCCAGGACTCTTCTTTTCTTTTCGTTCTTCATTCTATTATGAAGATTCGGCATTTTATATCGTGACGGATCTTGGATTGAACGTTGTTTAACGTAAAATTAAAAGTTGGACAAGCCCACCAACGCGCTTCCGCTGCGCCCGGAACCTTCAATGTCTATCATTCAAAAACCCATAACTATTTTTATTAGTGTGTGATAATTAAAATTGAAATGATAAAATTTATTTAGGGGGGAATGTAACACCCTAAGAATTTAAATTATCTATGTTTTTCATTAAAACTAGTGTGTTCAATATCATTCTTCACACGCAACACTAGACCAAAACAAATCACAGAATGTTATATGAACATTAAAACAGAACAAGTTTTAAAGGAAATAATGTCAATTTTAATAACTGGTGTGTTAAATTCAACCCATATAATGTAAATTGAATCTTACTAATTTTTATTACCACTCAAATTTTTATATTCATTAATGTTATCTAAAATATAGGAATTATCTATGATATATTTTCATTTGGGGTTTCTATATTAATATCAATGGTATAACTAAAAACACACCATTCGCCTACATCACTTTAATTGATTCCATAATTTTTCAATGATAACATATTAATCTATAATATAATTTTATGAACATAAAACATCTCTCTATTTCCCTTATAAAATTATATATGTTGATTCATAACATATTATTTATAGTACGAAAATTTAATATTCATTCCTTTATCGTATTGATCACCAAAATTTCTCTGAGAATAAATCCTTCTAATATTTTTATTGTTTTGGAATTCAACTATGTTGACATTTCTAATATTATTTATTTATATGTGGTACAACATAAAAATAAGAATATTCACTTCACTTTGGTTCTGGTATTTTTTCCCATTTCCATAATATCTATATTTTAAATGGTACCAACTATTAATGTGGTTCCTTTGGGATTTTTACAATACTAAAACAAAAATGGTTTAATAATAGTGATTATGAATTAACACCATAAGATAATTGTTCCCTATTGATGAGATATTGCCTTCCTCTCTCACTAAAATACACTTTGACATACTCAGAGGTCAATTCCATTTTGATGAATCAACATGTATTTGTGGATGAAAAAGTTAGAATTGACAAGGCATATCCTGCAGGACTTATGGATGTCATCTCTATTCCCAAGAGGAACGAGAACTTCTGACTCCTTTATGACACAAAGGGGAATTTTCGACTTGTATCAATTCGGGATGAGGAGGCTAAGTTTAAGCTGTGCAAGGTGAGGTCCGTCCAGTTTGGGCACAAGGGCATCCCCTGTCTTAACACATATGATGGGCAAACTATTCGCTACCCCGACCCTCTCATAAAGGCCAACGACACCATAAAGCTGAATCTGGAGAGCAGGAAAATCATCGACTCCATCAAGTTTGACGTGGGGAATGTGGTGATGGTGATGGGCGGGAGGAACTGGGGTCAAAAACCGGGAGAAGCACAAGGGGACCTTTGAGACCATCCATGTGCAGGATGCAGATGGCCATGAGTTCGCCACCCAGCTTGGGAATGTGTTCACCATCAGCAAGGGGACGAGGCCGTGGGTCGGGATGCCCAAGGGGAGGGGCAACAAGTTTTCAATCATCGAGGAGGCCAGGAAGAGGCAGTCAGCCCAGGCCGTGGCTTCTAATGCTTAAATATAAGATAGTGTTTGGCTTATGTTGGATTTAAGGATTTTGTTTTCCATTGACTTGGACACATGTTATGCTCGATTCTCTTTCTGTTTGAGATATTTCATTTATTTTCTGGTTGATTTTTACAAAAAAAAATACTTTCGTGACTCTGAGTGCTTATTTTTTCATGACTTTCATAGTCTACCCTCAGCCGATAATTTTATCATTAAGGAAGACACCTTTGGTCTTCACCACTTTAGACCCCCCGTAGTCTTGTTCGACCCGGTCTACTCCTTTGGCTTTTGCGTGTACTTTTTTTTCTCTTTGAATAAAAATATGCATGATGATGATGATGTGAATACCCAAAACTAATATCATTCAAGGGTATCCATATAGATGTAAAATTATTTTATTTATTTGGGAAATCAAATTCTAAAACCCATATTCCCTATTCTATGTTCAAAATGATATATTCTTCTAATCCTTGATTGGTGTGGCATACATAATGATAAACATATGAAGGGTGAACCTCAATAGTTATCCAGTGCATTGGGGAAAGAATTAATATCTAAAGATGACATGTTTATGATACATTTCCATCATTCCTTGGTAAGATTTTATGATACCTTGGAGAAAACCCATGATAATGTTCTTTTACGAAGCCTTAGTGATAAAATTTGGTGATGTTCCTATGAATGTCTCATGTTTTTGTTGTAGCAACATTTTCAAATTATGCCCTTAGTCTTAACCATGATATGCTCTGATTTCATTTTTATCCCTCATTGAGAATATGATCTCACCCATTTATTATGTTTTCATTTCCACAGTTTATGAATTGTTACACCCAGTTAATTGTATTTACCGGGTTAAGTGTCTTTTTGAGTCCCACATCGGATTCTTCCGTCTTGTAATTAGTCTCATTTATCTATAAAATATTCTCTCTACCTCTCATTGAGGTAGGGAATTGTAAAAACCTACATGGTATCAGAGGGAGACCCTCGATAATATTTTTTTCCTCCCTCCCATCCGCTGCGCTCTGCCCATGGTCCTCCTGTGCGGTTCCTCCCTGACGGTGACTTGCCCGCCTGTGGCTCCTCACATCCGTGGCTCCTCCCACCCGCAGCCCTCTGGCTCCTCTGCGGTTTTCCTGGTGACCCCCATCGATTAGACTTGCTAGCCCTGCACCTTCATTGTCCCTCTCGCATGATAGCTTCCCATCGCCAGCCTCTCCTATCCACTGCTCAATGGTACCCGATGGATCCCTCCTGGCAGCCCCCTCCCGACGGAACCCTCTCGTCAGAACCCACCCTATGTACAACGTTCGACGACCCTCTACCTCCCTTCATGTGATGTCCAACAAACCTCTGCGGCCCTACGCGTGACGTTGTCTTCATCCCAATGCTGACCTCCCCCGCTTATGGAAGTCCTACCTTCAATCGCCGACCTCCTCGCGACCGACTCTCCTCCCCGAATAGTCCCGTCGAACCTTGCCGACCAGCCCTCTTCTAGACTTCCACCTTCCATGTTCCAACCCTCAGTGCGATGGCCCTCAGTGCGTCGACCTCTCTGCATGTGAGGCAACCCCCTCGCCCTCTATTCATCAGCCTCCTACTGAAGCTCCGCCACCCACCAGCTTGCCTGTGCGCCGACCTCCTTCTATGGAAGCCCCACCTCCACGCTGAAACCTCCTACGACTATCCCACACCCCTCTTCAATGGTCCATCCTCCACTGCGCCCCGTCGTCAGCCCGCGCGACTCCTCCGCAGCTATCCCGAAACACCATCATCTGATCCCAATTCTTGAAGCTCTATCGACCGACCCTGTGTGTACGGTTCCCTTGTGCCTCCTAGTCGGCCTGCAGTTCTTGTCCCTAAAAAGCTATCTCTATTCTTCTCCCAAAGGCAGAATCCTCTGTCCTTCCTTAGTTGATCACTGATTTGACTCACCTTGTCGATGAGCACCTTGATTCAATAAACTTTTCTGTCTGGCGGATGACAATACTTATTTATGTCACCGACATGGACCTCGACTTACACCTAGATAATCTTCTCCCACCTTAGTCAGATCTAAAGTAGAGGGCGTGTAAGCTTGCTGACATCAACATTTTCTCTTTGCTTGTCGATTCAATGAACCGATGTGTTAAAGATTTCACTCAAACGACAAACATAGTTAAGGAACTCTGAGATTCATTAACCCTCATATATTCCAAAACAAATAATTTGGCTCAGGTGTCAGACGTTCTTCACCGCCTTTCTATTATTCGCCAACAACACCATCCATTTCCAGCCTATTTCATCGAGTGTAAAGCCCTCTGTGATGAGCTACTTGAGTTGTGCCTTCTTTATCAAACACCTGAGGCAACATTGGCCCGGTGATACTAGTTATGTCTCTTCAGCCTTTTCTATGGTCTTGATCCCGAATATGAAACAACTTCCACAACAATGTTGGACATCCCCTCCTCTCTTGAGATTCCATTGGTTTATCACCGCCTTGGAAAATATCATTGGGTAATTTCCCCACCTACTCACACTACAGATCCTAATGCCCTCTTGGTATGTGGCAGTGAGTGTTTTTAGGTACTCGTGGACATGGCTGTGGTGAGGGCCGCACTCATTCGTTATGTCATCACTATAGAAAGTTCGTCCATCTCATCGATTAGTGCCCGGTTCTTCTTGGATGCCTGAATCAGCCACCTCAACAATTTTAGACTACTATCACCGATGCTTTCCCATTGGATTCCTCTCTCCCTCCTCACCCGCTTCACCTCTGTGTGTTTGGGTGTCTTTTTTATGTACGTGACACTCATCCCAACCTTGATTTTTTCCCAAAATCCCTCTATTTCATATTCCTCAAATATTCCCACACTCAGTGCGGATACCGATGTTTCTCTCTATACTTATTGTGTTATATCATCTCTACTGATATATTATCTGTTAAGATATCTCCATTCTCTCCTCCCTCTTCCCACCTAGAAACCATTATTGACTACTTTCTTCCTCTCACCATCCACCAACCTATGCCATAGGTGTCCCACTCTGTTGATCACTATTTTGGCACCTTCTACTCTTATCGCCCATCGAATGTGTCCCCCGTTCAGGCTGAGGACACCATCTCCCCAGTTTCGTCCGACGCTCCTGCTCCGAAAATAGACGACTTGCCCATTGCATTGTGGAAAGGTACCCATTCTTACTAGAATACTTCTATTTTCACATCTTCATACAATGTCCTTTCTAGTCTGGAGAAGATATATATTCCTATCATGGATGGATGACAATCATACCTGGGATTTGGCCCCCCTTCCGATAGGTAAACAGGTGGTCGACAACAAATGGATTTATACGGTTTGCCTAAATGAAGATGACACTCTTCATGGCCTTAAATCTAGACTTATGGAAAAAGGATTTCCTAGAAATATGGTGTTGATTATTTTGATATATTCTCTCTAGCTTTGAAGATGACATTTGTCAGATTATCCATCTCTCTTTTCACTACTCATCATTGGTATCTTCATCAACTCTATGTCAAGAATTATGTTCTACATGGTTTTCTTGAGGAAGAGGTATATCTGCAACAACCTCCCAACTTCCTTGCCTCAAGAGCCCATTCTCATGTGTATCGGATTCGTCACTCTCTTTATGGACTCAAGCAGTCTCTTCGTGCATGGTTTGCAAGATTCTGCACAATCATCACTACATTTGGACTTTCTCAGAGTAAGGACCACAATATTTTTTACTGCACGATGACCTCTGGTTGCATCTTACTGGTTGTCTATTTTGATGATATCATTATCACTAGGAGCAACTCACAAGACATTTCCCATCTAAAGACATATCTTCAAAAACAATTTCAGAATAAAGATCTGGGGCCTCTGACATACTTCCTTGGAATTCAAGTCTCCCAATATATGATACCATCTTTCTTTCCCAACGAAAGTATACTTTGGATATCTTGAAGGATGCTGGTTTGTCTTAGAAAATTGTTGTTGATACTCCACTTGAACCTGTGGAACAATATCTATATGACAGAACATACCCATATTCTCACCTAGATAGGTACCATCATCTTGTTGGGAAACTCATTTATCTTTCCAAGACTCTTCCAGTTATTTCATGCAATGTCAGTAAAGTTATCCAATTCATGGAACATCTAAAAAAGTCTCAATGGGATGATGTCCTTTAAATTGTCAAGTACATCAAGAAAGAATCTTCCCGTGGTCTTCGGTATTCACATCACGATCATATAAATATTGAGGCCTTCTGTGATGCTGACTATTCTAGTTGGTTGGCTACCCAGAAGTATACTTTTGGGTTTGCCATGTTTCTGGAAGGTAACCATATCTCATGGCGAAGCAATAAATAGACTATCATCTCCAGATCCAATGTTGAATCTGAATACCAAACAATTTCCACCATCACTACTGAGATTATTTGGCTTCATTGTCTTCTCCAGGTGATTGGTTTCCTGCCACATACATCTTCTCATGTATGGTGTGATAATAAAGAATCCAAAAATATTGCTTCTAATCCAGTATTCCATGAACACACAAAGCAGACCGAGGTAGACTGCCACTTTATTCACCATCACCTTGATCAACACCACGTCAGTTTTAGTTACATCCTAACGACATATCAACTTGCCGATATCTTCACCAAAGTCCTACCATAAGCTCAACTGGACTCTCTCTACACCAAGTCGGGAATCCACAACATTAGCGACCCAGCTTGAGGGGGAGTGTGCAGAGTCTTGTTTTTTTTCTTTGGTGTGTTCTTCTTTTTTGTGGGACTCTTCTTCCAAGCTATACTTGTTCTAGCTCGAGGGGGAGTGTTAGACCCGACTAATTTTATTTACCACGTTAATTTTATTTTTGAGTCCCACATGAGATTATTCCGACTTGTAATTAGTCTCATATATCTATAAAATACTATATCCACCTCTCATTGAGGTAGGAAATTTTACAAACCTACAAGAATAATAGTATTATGTATGATATTTTTAGAATATTATATTTTCTAGAGGATTTGTTGAAGATGTTGAAAGATTATTATGGATTAGAAAATTGTTTATATAGTTTGAAAAATATCCATCTTTTGAAAAGGACATGTTCTTTGTTAGTTAATTTTTTTCCTGAATTTTCTAAAATGATAAACGTTAAAGGTCATGGGAATATACACAATGCAATATTTTCATTAAGTAATGTAACTGTGACATTCACATTTAAGGGGTATTATAGTTGGTATCAGAGAAAGGATTTGATAACTTTAGTGGTTAGGAATTTAGTTAAGGATAATTTAATGGTAGAAAATATAAGGTTGATCATAATTTCAAAGGTATAAATTACCCTTATGTTTATGTGAGGTAATACTGAATATTTTTAGGATTAAAATAATCACACATAAGTGAAAACCCTAGGGATGAATTTAGGTATAGAATAATATCTGGAAGTTTTCACAACGTAGAGATTGTGTGGTTATCTTAGTAATTATATCCCTATTTGAATATAGCTATGTTGATACAATTATGTCACATATGAAACTAAGGTTAATCAACCTGAAAAAGGGTGGTTGAGTACTGACTCAATATTCAATATAGTGCATGACCAGTGGGCCTAATAATGCACACCTGTCTAGAAATTCTCATTGTATATGATTTAGTTAATCAAATTCTTTTTATAAGCTATTATGAAATATTTATCATGTTATAGGATTAGGTTAAGAAGTAAAAGAGAACCAAAACTAAATAAACCTAGATTGAATCTAATAAATTTATTAGTTTGGTTATATATATCATTTATAATTTATCCCTTTCAAGTTTTATATTTATTATTATTATATTTAGGAAATTATTAGATCAAAGAGAAACCATGATACAAATGGATTCCATGGACAATGAAGAGATTTCCCCAATGAGAAAACTAATGTGATAAGAACTGAAGTATGAAATCTTGTGATTATGTCAAACTGAATATCAATAATTATTATTAACGATGTGAACATAATTTAATTCTCAAACAAAAAAAGAAGAATAGAAGAATGGTGTTTTATGGATGTTTAAGTGATGAGATGTTGAAGAAAATAATGTCCTATATCCTATATGTTTCTGAGAAAAAGTGAAGAAATATATGGAAAAGGACATCATATCGAAACATGTTTTAGAGGAAAAATGAAGAAATTTGTTACCATGATGAAGGGGAAAGAGCTATTTCCTAGTCGTACCAAAGATATTACAATATACACCTCATTTGAAATTATATCCTGAGTTATGTCTGTTGGAGTTGGTGGTCTAGAACCAACTACTTTGTACTTTATTCATTAAATAAAAGCCTTATCACATCTTGCTTGTTCTTCTGCGTGACATGTCATGTGATAATGTCCTAAGGACAGCTGTTGCATTAAAGGGTCATAGCCGATCCCTGCTATGATGAGAACCCGGAAGTGCCATAACACTATTATTGAATGCATGTTCTATGGCCGGATGATATTATTTGAGGGACACAAATAATACAGGTCATTAGGGGTGAGGACTCATAAAACTTTGAGGCACCTTCTCATGGTCTGCGCCCTTGGTAATATCTAGGAGGATATTATGAGAACGAGACCCGCCAGTAGGAAATCCACATTTCATAGTGTCATTGGATGTTCCTATCTACGGACGTGTGTATTGATCCTTAGACTTTAATATTATTATTAATGGGTATTACAACTCGCGCACTTAGATGTATTGACGAAAACTGGGACGACACACTGTTCGTAGCGAGGTAGGATACGTTGGGTGCGTCATTAGTAATACCGCATTAATAGATAATGCGAGAAAGTATTTGTCCCTTCCGTTCCATAACGGAAGTAGATATCTCAGGCCCTTTGATGGAATTGATATAGCCTAAATAAATCCATGGCCATGGTAAGGTATGGGCAAGTTCAATTTCGGGAAGTCAAAGAAAGAATAATCAAGCACATGGGTTGATGGCACTAGCATGCAACCTGCTTGATTGGAGATATCGAGACAAAGGGATTATATTACACAGTAAGCGTTCGTAGGAGGTAACACGTCATTGTGGCGTTAACTTCTTTCTCTATGAGTTCCTTGGCATGTTGCTAGACGCTAACCTTAGAATTTAGGCAGACTCAGCCTAATGCCACTAAGAAAGAGGCCTAGAGGGTCACACACTAAGTGTGTCCATATATCTCAGTTAAATATTAATTTAACAATTTAAATAAATATTATTCCCGACCGTGGTTTAATAATTATTTAAGGATGTCTGATCGCATTTATTTTGACACTAGTTATTCGAGAGAATATATTGTGGATGAAATAATATATTTATTAGCGAGTAATGTAGTTAAATTTATTTAAGAAATAAATAGACATTACTCAAGGTCTAATAAATGTGGTGGAGAAAAATAGAAAATAAAAGTACATGCCGTGTATATTAAATATACACGCCGTGTAGTTTTATGGAAAACAAGTACACGCCGTGTATTAATTATTACACACCGTGTAGTTTTTCCAGTTGGGATTTTGAGGATTTAATATTGTTTTATTAAATGATATTTATTATAATCAGCGTGGGCGCATGTCAAAGAATTAATAATTCGACATGGGGGGGTTTTCAATAAGAGTTAATGAAATAAATAAAACGCGTAACGCGTTTATTTATTGTCATAACTCTATTAACCTCAAACATGATTATAAATATCCTCAAAACCCCAACATTTTGGAGAGCCATTGTTGTGCACAATGGATTTGGAAATACTCTCAAGCCAAGAGAGAATTCCCTTTCCACCAAGAACGCCCTCAAGTTACGAGAGCAAGATCCTCCACCGGATCAAGGCGGTCGAAGGCGGACATCGCAAGCGAAGGTTCTTCCGCGCTAGCACCTGGAGATCTCTTCGGCGACGTCCAGAGATATGTGACACACGTGTGGATCACCGCTAGAGGAATCCTACACTTGGATTCTACGACGCAACGACAGATCACCGAATTGTGATCGGATACATCAACGAAGAAAGAATTCCAATGAGGTAATTCTTATTCATTAATTAAATTAATTATAATCAACATATGATGATCCTCCTCAAGGGTTTCAAGACTCTTCTTTTCTTTTTTTTCTTTTTTATATTCTGAAGATTCGGCGTTTTATATCGTGATGGATCTCGGATTGAATGTTGTTTAACGTAAAATTAAAAGTTGGGAAAACCCACCAACGCGCTTCCACTGCGCCCGAAACCTTCAAGTGGTATCAAAGGGAGGTTATATCATTGGTTATAATTATTTAGTTTTTTTTTGGTGATTTACGCATTTAATAATTTAGTTATTTCAATTCATGTTTAATCGTTCTGGAAATCTGAATCTCGAGATCTGTTCCTCCTCCCTCATTTCTCGTTCACCTCACAGAAACAGATTTTTCTTTTAATTTTGATTAAAATAAAATAGAGGAACTCATTCGGAGGAGCCAAATGTTTCTGGCCGTATAAAACCAGAATACACGGCGTGTATTCGGAAGTACACTCCGTGTAGTCTAGGTTCAATGCATTGACTGATCCGCCAAATCAGGTCGTGTATTGGATTCTTTCTAAGAATTTAAGACACCGTGTGTTGACCAGAAACAGGTGGCACACGGTTTCCGGAATACACGCCGTGTGGTCCAATGAGCACGACGTGTAGTCCCTTCGGGTTAGGGTTGGGTCGTGTACTCCGTACACGGCCTGCCCGGCTGGAAACCGTGTAACGCGGAAACTACACGGCGTGTGTCCCACTGTACATGCCGTGTACTCTGAAAATTTCTGAAGTACATTAACACGCCTTATCCCCAGGCGTGTACTTCGGATGGACGGTGAAGAAAAGTACACGCCATGTAGTTGGAACTACACGCCGTGTACTCACCCAAATTACACAGATTTATTAAAATTTATTATTATATTATACAAACCCTTGAGACGTGTACCATGGTGCAGGCATAAAGTTGAGGCACAACACGTGATAGGTGTTATATATATATGTGTTTAATTTAACATCTGCGTAATAAATGAGAATTCACTGGGTTTCCTCCAAGGTAAAAGTTACGTACAAGGATAATTTTAAATGAATTTATTTGTTTAAAATTATAATGGATGAGAATCTCAAGGAAATTCAGAAAATTGATTTAAGATAAAAGGATTGATTAATTAAAGATAATTAATTGATTCGAGCGTGATTTATCTTAAACAAGAACGATTAAAGAATTGAATGCTAGTTTTATTTATGCGTAAATATCGTTGCATGTATGGATGATGATGATCTTGACCGAGACCTTTGTATGTGAATGGTTTCTTTTAATTAATTTATTTAAATTAAATTTGTTGGCCTTCGAGCCATCTCCTCATTAATATGTAGGGCCTGCGCGCCCAAGGATTCTTTTATGTAAAAACCCCTTTTACCCCTCACCTGCGTGTGAGATAAATGCATATGTAATGGATGTTACTCCCAAGCTAGTGGAGGCGGCTCAAGTCAGGAGCCCAGGTGAAACCAATCCATGGAGATACAAAGGTGGACATGTGGAAAGCTGTAAACACAAACCCGAAATGTTCAAGGTGTTTC
This sequence comes from Viscum album, assembly GCA_963277665.1. Lineage (NCBI taxonomy): Eukaryota > Viridiplantae > Streptophyta > Magnoliopsida > Santalales > Viscaceae > Viscum > Viscum album. Next base: position 1,652,566,877 of record OY728148.1, on the reverse strand, counting down.
TCCCCTAGGTCTTGGGTTAGTTTATCAACCGCTAGATAAACTAACCAATAGAAAAGCTCATGATCATACCATTTATTTTATTTCTGTCAGTTGCATGGTTTATTTATTGTGGGTGTGTTGTCACGATCACACAATTAATGAATTAAACGAGCATGCAAGATGGAACTAAAATAAAATTGTCTTATACGTAAATATTATCTTATACATGGTTAATCACTTAAGTATATCCCACTTAATATTAACAAGCATGTAATCAAAGATAATAAAATGGAAATTTACGTATAAGGATAAAATCCCTCAAAATAAATATTAAGTCGGCATAGCCTTCCATAATCTTGGTTAGAATCGAACCATAGTTCAAAGTGCTTGACCAACCCTAGTTGGGGTGCTTTCAATTATCAGGGAATTCTAATTCAAGGTTTTGGATTGAGTTGACTTGGTTCGCATCAAGGGTTGACTACCACAGCAGGACTTGGTGTGACCAAGAGGCAAAGGTTGAGGAAATCCAAAAAGGATTTCAGGATTGGGGAGTCCACTCAGCGGATCAAGGAACTGCGAGTTAATTCAGTTGGAATTTGGAATTCCTACCTAAAACCCTTCAAGTTGCTTGACCAACCCTAGTTGGGGTAATGTGAAGGGCAATATGGATCCTTGCCACTAGAATATTCACGCAACAGAATATTCCAAAGTCAATGGTGAGGGCTATTGGATTTCGATAAAATAGTGGGAGACTAATAAGTATTAATTTATTTGTCTCAATTTTTTATAATAAAGTACTAAACCTTTGCTCATCTTAATTTGTAGAAATGACAAGAAAATGACTTCAAAAATATCATTGCGCACCATACTCGGGAAAGAAAACCTTCTCACCGGCACCAATTTCCAAGAGTGGCAGAGGCATTTACGCGTCATCCTTCGCCACGACAGGAAATTATATGTACTGGAAGAGCCTATTCCAGTTGCGCCTGGGAAAGAGGCTAGTGATGAGGAATTATCTCTCTACATGAAACACATGGATGATGCCACATATGTCCAGTGTTTCATGCTATCGGCCATGTCTAATGAGCTCTTGAAGCAGCATGAAAACATGGATGCGTATAGCACGATGTCTCACCTTAAATATCTCTACCAAGAGAAGGCGAGACAAGAGAGGTATGAGATCTCCAATGCTTTGTTTACCACAAAGCTTGGAGAGTCTGCGCCAGCTGGGCCTCATGTAGTCAAGCTTATTGGCTACATTGAACGCTTGGACATCTTAGGGATTAAATTTCCGGATGAGTTGCGTACAGATATCATCCTATCATCACTGCCCAAGACCTTCTCTAGCTTCATTGTCAACTATAACATGAGCGGCAATGAGAAGAGTCTATCAGAGCTTTTGACCTTGATTCGCCAGGTAAATAAGGACATGGGGTGTGACAAACCCATGGTCCTTATGGTGAACAAGAAAAGGAAGGACAAGGCAAAGGGGCCAAAGACTTATAAACGGTCTGAATCCCCCAAGCACCGTCCCTCCAAGAAGGGGAAGATCCAGAGGCAGGGCAAGGAATGGGAGGCAGTGTGTTTTTCATGTGGCAAGCAGGACCATTGGAAGAGGAACTGCACCCAGAAGCATGGGGATGATAAAGGTGCATTCGTTATCGAGTGCAATCTTTCTATTTCTACACATTGGGTATTAGATATAGCTTGTGGAGCTCACATCTGTATTCAAATGCAGGAACCAAGTAGATTTAGAAAGATCGCTAGAGGATAGGTGGATCTTTGAGCTGCCAATGGAGCAAGGCTGGCTGCGTTGGCTATTGGCGACTATCACCTCTCATTGCCAACTGGCATGATTTTGGTTTTACAAAACTGTTATTTTGTGCCTAGTGTTACCAAGAACATAATTTCTGTATCTTGTTTGGATATGGATGGATTTATTTTCAAGTTTGGAAATAAGGGTTGTCTCTTTTATAAGAACAACATATGTTATGGTATGGCGCATTTGAATAATGGTTTGTATGTATTAAATTATGAAAACCAAGTGTTGGAAATCGATAATGAAACAAACTCACATGACTCATACATCACCCAGTTATGGCATCACTGCCTTGGTCATGTGAACGAGAAGCGCTTGACAAAGCTCTGCCAAGATGGCTATTTAGACTCTACTGAGCTAAAACCACTTGATAGATGTCACACTTGTTTACAAGGAAAAATGACCAAGCCTCCTTTTGGTGGACAAGGTGAAAGGGCCACAGAGCTTCTAGGATTGGTACACAGAGATGTGTGTGGACCATTTCTAGTAGAAGCTAGAGGTGGATATTCTTACTTTATTACTTTTACTGATGATTTGAGTAGATATGGCTATGTCTACTTAATGAGGTATAAGTCAGAGTCCTTAGAGAAATTTAAGGAATTCAAGAATGAAGTAGAGAATCAGCTTGGTAAGAAGATAAAGAAGCTTCGATCAGATCGAGGTGGAGAATATCTGAACCAAGAGTTCATCAATCTTCTACGGGAGTCTGGGATTCTATCTCAGCTCACTCCTCCTTATACACCACAGTGGAATGGTGTTAGTGAAAGGAGGAACCACACCTTGTTGGACATGATGTGGTCAATGATGAGTCATGTGGATCTTCTATTATCCTTTTGGGGATATGCATTACAAACTACAGCATACACATTAAACCGAGTACCAACTAAGGCGGAAAATGGAATTCCATCCAAGTTATGGAATGGAAGGAAACCCACTTTGTCGCACACACGTGTATGAGGATGCGAGGCGTTTGTTAAGGCCTTCTCAGGTAACAAACTAGCACCCCAGGGCACGAAGTGTATCTTTATAGGATATCCCAAGGAAACTAAAGGATATTACCTATATAACCCCCAAGACAAGAAAGTGACTGTTTCCAGACAAGCCATCTTTCTTGAGAGGGAGCACATCCTCAAGAAGGATAGTGGGAGCAAGATTGACTTCGACGAAGTTGATGCTCAAGATACACAGGAGTTGTTACAGGAACAAGTTCCACAGGTCCCCGTGGAAGAGGTTCTAGAAACACAAGTACTGCGTAGGAGCTCAAGAGAGGTAAGGGAACCAGAGAGATTTGGTTTCCTAGTCACCGAGGATGGTGAATAATTATTGTTGGACAATGATGAACCTCTCTCCTACAAGGAAGCAGTAGAAAGCTCAGAAGCTGCAAGATGGCTAGAAGCTATGAATTCTGAGATGGATTCCATGTATCAGAACCATGTTTGGGTTCTGGTCGATGAGCCAGTTGATGTAAAGCCTGTTGGATGCAAATGGGTATTCAAAAGAAATCTGGACATTGAAGGTCAAGTTAGCACCTATAAAGCAAGGATAGTGGCTAAAGGATTCAGACAGCATCAAGGAATTGACTATGATGAAACCTTCTCGCCAGTTGCCATGTTTAAATCCATAAGAATCATACTTGCCATAGCAGCTTACCATGACTACGAGATTTGGCAGATGGATGTCAAAACAGCATTCCTTAATGGGAACCTTCAGGAAGATGTCTATATGACACAACCAGAAGGGTTTGTGATACCAGGTGAAGCTAAACGGGTTTGCAAGTTACAGAAATCCATTTATGGATTGAAGCAAGCATCCAGGTCATGGAACATTTGATTTTATGAATCCATAAAGGAATTTGGTTTCATTAAGAACGAATGTGATCCATGTGTTTATAAGTGGTTTAATGGGAATGCGGTCGTCATCCTAGTGGTATATGTTGATGAAATATTGCTTATTGGAAACAACGTACCAGCCTTACAGTCAGTTAAGGACTGGTTGAATAAGTGTTTCTCCATGAAGGACTTAGGAGAAGCAGCATACATTCTAGGGATCAAGATCATTCGTGACAGATCCAAGAGGCTGCTTGGACTAAGTCAGGGTACATACATTGACCAGATACTAAAGAGATTTAGTATGGAAAAATCCAAGAGGGGATTGGTTCCACTGTCACATGGCTTACATCTTTCTAAGAAAATGTGTTCCCAGACACAACAGGAGAAAGATAGGATGAGTAAGATCCCATACACTTCGGCTATAGGATCCATCATGTATGCCATGTTATGTACCAGGATTGATGTTGCCCATGCACTGATCATGGTAGGCAGATATCAAGCAGATCCAGGAGAACAGCATTGGACTGCTGTTAAGACTATCCTTAAGTATCTGAGAAGAACTAAGGATATGTTCCTGGTGTATGGAGGAGACGAGGAGTTTGTCATCAGAGGGTATGATGATGATGGTTTTCAAATAGATTAGAATGATCTGAAGTCGCAATCTGGATATGTTTTCTGTCTCAATGGAGGAGCTGTGAGCTGGAAGAGTTCAAAGCAGCCAGTTGTCACCGATTCTACAGCAGAGTCCGAGTATATAGCAGCTTCTGATGCAGCCAAAGAAGCCGTTTGGATTCGGAACTTTTTCCAGGAGCTTGATGTGGTGCTTAGAAGTAAATATCCCATTACATTGTACTGTGATAATACTGCAGCGGTGGTTCTTGCAAAAGAACTAAGGTCACATCAACGGACAAAGCACATACTCCGGAAGTATCACCTCTTGAGGGATTTCTATCAAAGGGGTGAAGTTGCAGTGAGCAGAGTGTCCACGGCAGAGAATGTGGCGGACCCTATGACTAAAGGCCTATCTCAGTAGAAGCATGAATATCATGTGAGAGCTAGTTGGTTAAAGGTTGTTAGCAGTTGGCTCTAGTCCAAGTGGGAGTCTGTTGGAGTTGGTGGTCTAGAACCAACTACTTTGTACTTTATTCATTAAATAAAATCCTTATCACATCTTGATTTTTCTTCTGCGTGACATGTCATGTGATAATGTCCTAAGGACAAATATTGCATTAAAGGGTCATAGCGGATCCCTGCTATGATGAGAACCCGGAAGTGCCATAACACTGTTCTTGAATGTATGTTCTATGGCCGGATGATATTATTTGAGGGACACAAATAATACAGGTCATTAGGGGTGAGGACTCATAAAACTTTGAGGCACCTTCTCATGGTGTGCGCCCTTGGTAATATCCAGGAGGATATTATGAGAATGAGACCCGCCAGTAAGAAATCCACATTTCATAGTGTCATTGTATGTTCTTATCTACGGACGTGTGTATTGATCCTTAGACTTTAAGATTATTATTAATAGGTATTACAACTCGTGCACTTAGATGTATTGATGAAAACTGTGATGACACACTATTCGCAGCGAGGTAGGATACGTTGGGTGCGTCACGAGTAATACCGCATTAATAGATAATGCGAGAAAGGATTTTCCCTTCCGTTCCATAACAGAAGTAGATATCTCAGGCCCTTTTATGGAATTGATATAGCCTAAATAAATCCATGGCCATGGTAAGGTATGGGCAAGTTCAATTTCGGGAAGTCAAAGAAAGAATAATCAAGCACATGGGTTGATGGCACTAGCATGCAACCCGCTTGATTGGAGATATCGAGACAAAGGGATTATATTACACGGTAAGCATTCGTAGGAGGTAACACGTCATTGCGGCGCTAAATTATTTCTCTATGGGTGCCTTGGCGTGTTGCTAGACGCTAACCTTGGAATTTAGGCAGACTCAGCCTAATGCCACTGAGAAAGAGGCCTAGAGGGTCATACACTAAGTGTGTCCATATATCTCAGTTAAATATTAATTTAACAAGTTAAATAAATATTATTCCCGACTGTGGTTTAATAATTATTTAAGGATGTCTGATCGCATTTATTTTGACACTAGTTATTTGAGAGAATATATTGTGGACGAAATAATATATTTATTAGCGAGTAATGCAGTTAAATTTATTTAAGAAATAAATAGACATTACTCATGGTCTAATAAATGTGGTGGAGAAAAAATGGAAAATAAAAGTACAAGCCATGTATATTAAATATACACGCCGTGTATTTTTATGGAAAACAAGTACACGCCGTGTATTAATTATTACACGCCGTGTAGTTTTTCCAGTTGGGATTTTGAGGATTTAATATTGTTTTATTAAATGATATTTATTATAATCAGCGTGGGCGCATGTTAAGGAATTAATAATTTGACATGGGGGGGGGGTTTTCAATAAGAGTTAATGAAATAAATAAAACGCGTAACGCGTTTATTTATTGTCATAACTCTATTAACCTCAAACATGATTATAAATATCCTCACAACCCCAACATTTTGGAGAGCCATTGTTGTGCACAACGGATTTGAAAATACTCTCAAGCCAAGAGAGAATTCCCTTTCCACCAAGAATGCCCTCAAGTTACGAGAGCAAGATCCTCCACCGGATCAAGGCGGTCGAAGGCGGACATCGCAAGCGAAGGTTCTTCTGCGCTAGCACCCGAAGATCTCTTCGACGACGTCCGGAGATACGTGACACACGTGTGGATCACCGCTAGAGGAATCCTACACTTGGATTCTATGACACAACGACGGATCACTGAATCGTGACCGGATACATCAACGAAGAAAAAATTCCAACGAGGTAATTCTTATGCATTAATTAAATTAATTATAATCAACATATGATGATCCTCCTCAAGGGTTCCAGGACTCTTCTTTTCTTTTCATTCTTCGTTCTATTCTGAAGATTCGGCGTTTTATATCGTGACGGATCTTGGATTGAACGTTGTTTGACGTAAAATTAAAAGTTGGGCAAGCCCACCAACGCGCTTCCGCTGCGCCCGGAACCTTCAATGTCTATCATTCAAAAACCCATAACTATTTTTATTAGTGTGTGATAATTAAAATTGAAATGATAAAATTTATTTAGGGGGGAATGTAACACCCTAATAATTTAAATTATCTATGTTTTTCATTAAAACTAGTGTGTTCAATATCATTCTTCACACGCAACACTAGACCAAAACAAATCACAGAATGTTATATGAACATTAAAATATAGTTGTAGAATTAGAGGGTAATAATAATGGTAACCAAATTATGAAATATATGTTGAAATAAAAACAATTTCATTATTAATACTAAGACATTAATGAAAAATTCAACTGGTGTAGCTAAATAACTAATATGAATAATATATGCTTTAAAAATAAACCTTTCTAAAAATTTTATTTTTTGTGTTTTAATTAATGAAATTAAATATAGTTTGGATAAAATATATTATCGATATTAATAATATATTAACACCAATTTGGTTAGTAATTGGTTTGAAAGATATATAATAATATTTAATATTTTTTTAAAAAATTTGTTTTCATATAAAAACAAATTTCATTATATTTTTATATTTTTATATTAACATTTTAAAGCTAAATTTTAAAATTTTAGAATTTTAATTTTACAAAATCAAATACATTTTATGAGTCAGAATGCCAATATTATCTTAATATGAAATTTGATATTTTTATAAAATAATTAGTTTTTAGGTGCATAGTGAAAATATAGTTTTCATTAAAATTGTAAATTTTATGGATTTATCATTATATAAGAAATATTTAGAAGTTTATAGAACCTTTTAACTAATAATATATGTATTTCTTTTTGAGAAAAGGCTGAGGGTCAAGCCCTCTTTATTGAACAAAAAACCAAAAGAACCTCTATTATGAATAGGTAAGAGGGAGCCTATTACAAAGAAGGAAAAAATGCCTAAGGAAACAAAAAATAAAAAGGTAAAAATGGGGCTGTAAGATCAAAGGAGGATAACATCCAGCAAGCTCATGTAGAATCCTCATTGCCCCCCTCACCAGATAGTGTAACAGTGAGATCAGTCCAAAGGTTTCATCACCCCTCTGCCAAGAAGTTTCATCGTGATGGCAGTACAATGTGTCAGAGTACCTCTCTAACCAACACAGGAGTGTGGAGGAGAGCCGGATGAAAGGTTCCAGTACACCCTTCTCTCAAAAGAGCCGCCTTCCCAGACAAAGCATGAAAAGGATTTAAGCAATGTCACCTGATGTGATGCAAGATCAGACAAAAAAACACTGAGCAAAAGTCATGGAAAGGCAACCATTAGTCCATCATGATGATGACCAATGGATGGATGGTGAATGTCAACACACCCATCCCTCGTTTGAGGCCGCCCACCCAGTGACACTTACAAAGAGCAGCACCGCACCAAATGCAACAAGGAAAACAAGAACTCATGAAGAAATCAGCAGCGGAAGAGAAAACAGAGCCATTGAGACCAATGGAAAATAGGAGGAAATTCATACCAATCACTCCTGAAACCACCACCATTGTAGCAGAAAACACATAAAAAAGTATAGGAAACCAATAACCATAAGCACAGTCCATCAAGAGTCTACAACGCGAAGAAACACCCATCCCAAAACATAGTATTTTCTTGTTTTGAAAGCCACAAAAAATTAATTTTTTATAGTAAAAAATTTATATAATTAAAATCAAATAGAATGATAATGCTATAGTACACATAAGTTTTGAGCTTAAAAATAATCTTTTTCTAAAAATAGGGTTGTTTTACATGTTATATGAACTAATATTAAAATAATATTTTTATTTCTTTCAAAAATTAAACCAAAAAAAATGATTTCTTAATTCTTATTTAGAACTTTCAAATTTGGTAATTAGGTCAATTTTATTTGTCGTCATAAAATTATGTTACCAAATTAAATATTAGTTACTGTGATAAAAATATTATTTTTTAAAGAGTAATACTTCTATAAATATTGTGTATTTTTAAATTGATCTATTTTAAAATTAAAACTATTATATAAATTTTAGACAAACATAAAAATAAATTAACACTATTTTGATTGATAATTATTGTTAAATAAGATTATGAACACCCAACAATTAAAACATCATCTTAAAAAACAGTTTATCTACACATTGTATATTTTAAAATAAAAGTTAATTTTATCATATTTAGTATTTTAATTAGGTTAAATATATCCCAAACATGGATTCAAAACATAAAAATTTGGCTAGAGGTGTCACCTTATATTATTAGTGATAAAAAATTAATATGATCAAGATTTAATCAAGTTTTATAAGTGTTAAAATGGTTAATCTAACATGGCTTGAATTTTATTAAATAAAATTTTCATTTAAACCTTCTAGAATACCCTTTTTAGGTTGGTAATCCAACCCAAATTTCTCACCTATATTTATTATCCTAACTCACCAAACTCACCTCACTATAATTTGATACCATTATTATCCCTTACCCAAATTTAGTTTCCATGGAAAATTCCCTATTTTTCACCTATAAAAAGAGCTCATTCCCACTAATTATCTCATCCCACTCCAACCCCATGGAATTGAACAAAAATGTACCTTAACTATACCTCTATAAATAATCCCAAGGAGTTCCTAAGGTTCTATATAGTCCTCCCAAGATTTAATAAGCTACATAGAGAGGTAAGGGTTCTCCTCCTCCTCTATTTGATTCAAGTACTTATTTTTTGACAGGCCATTTGATTTTAAATTGATTATTCTTTCATGTGTTAAAAATAAATCCATTATTACCCAAATAACTCCATATTGATGAGATACTATCCTTCACTCTCATTAAACCCATTTCACTATCCCATATTTATAGATTTCATGCTATTGAAATCAGTCCTTGATTCTCTCCTTCATATTTTCAATTCACAAAATTCCTTTTTTATAAGACTTTTGGTTTCCATGTGATTATGATTCCATGAGTTCATAATCAATTATTTACTCTTAAAATTATTCCCTATTTATGAGATACTACCTTTTTATCTCATTAAACACATTCCATTATCTCTTTTATTTACCCTCCATACTGTTAAAGTCACTCCTTGATTTTTCACATCATATTTTAATGTTGCAACCCTTTTGATTTACATGTGATTATGCTTCCATGTTTTTATAATCAATACTTTACTTTAAAAATTATTCCATATTAATGAGATACTATATTTCTCTCTCATTAAACCCATTTCATAATCTATTTTGTGTATCTGCAATGCTGCCTAAGTAACTCTTTGATTTTCCATGTCATATTTTAATGTTGTAACATTTTTATTTCCAAGTTACTATGCTTACATGTGTTCATAATAATTATTTTACTAGAAATAACATTATCTATTGATGAGAGACTAAACATATCTCTCATTAAACCCATTCCATAATCCATTTTCTATACCTATCATGCTGCTAAATTCATTCCTTGATTTTCCATGTCATATATTGATGTTGTAAACACAAAAATCTAAGTTTATTCAAGGGTATACATAAATAACTAACATTATTTTTATTAGGTACATAAATGTTTTAAACCAAAATTTCTTACTCATGGGTTAAAATTATATGTTCATGTGATATTTGATTGATGTGGGTCACATAATGATAAACATTTGATGGGTGCACCCTGATAAAACTCTAATGTAATTAGTAAAAAATTAATCTATAAAGACAACATGTTTATGATACCATGAAAGCATTATTTGGTGTTATTTTATGAAACCTTAGTGAATAACCATGATAATATGAAGGGTGAACCATGATAGCACTCCAATGAATCGGGTAATTAATTAATCTCTAGGGATGATATGTTTATGATACCTTAGAAACATTCCTTGATTATGTTTTATGATAAATTGGTGAAAAACGAAGGTAATATGATTTTAAAAAAACTTAATGATGTTTTTTAATGATATTATTATGGTTTTATCATGCTTATTTTTTATCTACATTTCAATTTTATGCTTCATGTACATATGATCATGTTATACCTCATGTAATTAAGTTCATGTTCTTATGTTCAAATTTTTATATTATGCCCCAAGTCTTACCGATGATATGTTCCAATTTCATTGTTTATCCCTTACTGAGTATCTAATCTCACATCATTCTTATATTTATATTTACCTAGGTTATGAAGAAAATTAATATGCATGATTTTTTAGAATTTTATCTTATGTGAAGGATTTATGGGAGATGTTGAAATCTTCTTATAGATTAAGTAGTTGTATATATACTGGAAAAAAATTTCCATGATTCTAAAAAGATATGGGTTTTGTTTGTTAATATTTTTTCCTAATTCAATATATCTATAAAACAAAATATTCCTAGGAATGTATAAATAAAATATTTTCATTAAGTCATGTTATTGAGATGATCATGTCCATGGGGAATCATAATGATTTCCCCATTAGAGATTCCTTGATAAATAAGCTATATCTAAGGGACACCAATAGCTCATGGATGTTCTGTGTGTTGGCACTAATGTATTCCCAATTGTTGGAAGATAAGTCATGGGTGGGAAGCCTTAGAAAGATTCAATAAATGAGAGTCATGATGGTTTCAGTAGATTCCCCTACAGTGGTTTGTGGCTTCTGAGATTTCATGTGGGAATGAGAATCTCAGATGCGGTTTCCCTGATTTGGGTGATAAAGAAGGGATATTTTCCTAAGTGGGGTTTCATTTGGGTTCTTATGGATGTATAGAACTTCAAAGGCTAGTACATCTCTTCCACGAGTGTATTATGTTCCAATATATTGGGGGTTTTTAGGTTTCTCAGTGAGAAGTTTGTGATGGTTTTTTTTCAAGGAAGAAAAGTCTCAAAGACTAGGAGGAAGTAACAACCTTGTTATTTTTCCTGAAATACTTATCTTGATTCTAAATTTTGGAGTCTTGATCCATTAAAAATAATAAAAATATAAATTTATCCTAGAAAACTCTCTTTATTTATTTCCAATGGTTCAATTAACTATGGGTGGTGGTATTTATCCTTAAGTTGAGATGACACTACCATAGATCCGGGTAAGGGATGTGCTGAGTTTTATCAGCGCTAAACAGAAAGCACTGATAAAAGGGGAGCCTTTATCAGCACTTGATAAAAGTGCTGATTAATAAACCCTTTATCAGTGCTAAAAAAAGCACTGATAAAGGTGGACCCTTTATCAGTGCTTTCTTTAACGCTCATACAGGGGCCTTTATCAGTGCTATTATTAGCACCGATAAAAGTTTTTAATAAAAAATAATATTAATTTATTTAAAATTATTATATTTATATTCAAAAATAATGTTTATTTGTATACATTAAATAAAAAACACATGTTTATAATTAATATACATTTTTTAATAATTCAAATATATATATAATGTTTAAAAAAACATTGATAAGATTATAATTAAATAAATATATAATTAAATAATTATAAGATCATAATAAATTTCTAAATAATAAATATATTTATTATATTTATCATATTTATAAATATATATAAATACATTTTAAATATATATAATTATAATTATAATTATAAAGAAATAAATATATGTTTCCAATGAATTCAGTCAATAAATATATTGATGCGTGAGTATAATTGACATACATATATGTTATGTATTCATCATGGATGTTTATTTGTACGTTACACCGTTATTCCTCCTCCAATGGCCCGAAGGCCATCATTTTTTATTGATTTTTGATAATCCACATTTTAAGGGGTGAGGTGGAACCCTTACAAGGCCCGTAGGCGTAAGTATTACATGGCCCGTAGGCCTTAGAGGAATTCAATGCCCGTAGGCTTCAAACATTACATAAAAACTAGACTAACTACTTGGAACTGCTCCTCCCCAACATCTTCATTGTGAAATCAGCTCTCCACCTTTGCATGGCTATTCGGTTAGGCTTTCCCATGCATGCACAAGCTTGTTCCGATGGCAGGTGCCATACCCTCTCATTCTTGCAATCTGTTTAGCTTCTGCTATGGTGAAAGCTCCTTACTCATCCTCCTTCTGAAGCTTGTTCCTTGTAGGTTGTCTGATTTGCATCTGCACTTAAGGTGGACCGAAGGCCTTGAGGTGGCCCGAAGGCCTTACTGACCCGAAGGCCTGGGTGGCCCGAAGGCCTTAAAGGACTCGGGGACCAAATCGGTGGCCCGAAGGCCCAAACAGGGGAATATTCCTGGCTACTACAGTGCCAAACAGTACCTGCTACATTTTCTACTATAGTACCCCCCCAGAAATTGGCCTCCGTCTGGATTTGATCCCGGGTCTCCTGGATGCACTTAAGAAGTCCTCACCAACTGGGCTGGGGCTCATGTGCTACATTACACCCTTATTATTATTCATGTTGTCCATATGTGATGACTCGTTTTTTATTATCTATACTTTGCTTGGTATATAATTCATTCATGTTATACCCATGAATCTATCATGTTCTCAAAAGTACTTATAAAATTCAATAAATATATTTATTATATTTATAATTATAAAATTTTAATTATATATAAGTACTTTTTAAATATATTTATTTGTAATTATCATTATAACTAATAATTATAAAATTAAAATAAATATATTTATTTATAGTTATAATTATAAATATATATATATGTGTAAATAATTATAAACTTATAATAAATATATTTATTATAATTATAAAGTTATAAATATATATAATTTAATTAATATATTTATAAATATATACAAATATTTATAAATAAATACAAATAGTTATAATTATAATTCTAAATAAATATAGATATATTTGAATAATTATAAAATTATAATCAATATATTAATTACATATATTTATATACAAATATTTATAAATAAATAAAAATATTTATAATTATAATTGTAAGTAAATATATATATATATATATATATTTATAATTATAACTATAAATAAATAAATATTTACTATTATTTTTAATTACAAATAAATAAATATTTATTTATAGTTATAATTTTAAATAAATATATATTTATTTAAATAATTATAAAATTATAAAAAATATATTTATTATTTTTATAATGTTACAAATATATATAATTAAATAAATATATTTATAAATATATAAAAATATTGATAAATATATAAAAATATTGATAAATAAATACAAATATTTATAATTATAATTATAAATAAATACAGATATATTTAAATAATTATAAAATTATAAGAAATATATTAATTATATATCTTTATAAAATTATTAATATAATTAATATATTTCTTATAATTTTATAATTATTTAAATATATATATATAGTTATAATTATAAATAAATATATATTCATTTAAATAATTATAATATTATAAGAAATATATTTATTATGTTTATAATCTTATAAATATATATAATTAATATATTAAATATATATATTTATAAAATTGTAGGTAAAATAAATATATTTGATATAATTTTATAATTATTTAAATAAATAAATAAATAAATTTATTTATAGTTATAATTATAAATAAATATATATTAATTTAAATAATTCAAAAATTATAACAAATATATTTATTATATGTATAATCTTATAAATATATATAATTATATAATATTTTTTTTATAATTTTATAATTATTTAAATAAATATATATTTATTTATAATTATGACTATAAATAAATAAATAAATAAATATATTTATTAAAATAATTATAAAATTATAAAAAATACATTTATTATATGTATAATTTTATAATATATTTATAAGATTATTGATATAATAAATATATGTCATCTAATTTTATGATTATTTAAATGAATATATATTTATTACTAATTATTAGTATAAATAAATAAATAACTATATATTTATATAATTATAAAATTATAACAAATATATTTATTATATTAATAATTTTATAAATATATATAATTGATATATTAATTATATATTTAATTGTATAATTATTTAAATAAATAAATATTTTTTTATAATTATAACTATAAATAAATAAATATATTTATTTATTTAAATAATTAAAAAGTTATAAAAAATATATTCATCATATTAATAATTTTATAAATATATATAATTAATATATTTATTATAATTTTATAATTATAAGTAAATAAATATTTATTTATAATATTTATAAATAAATAAATATAAATATATATAATTATATAAATGTTTTTATTATATATAAAAATATATAAAAATATAAATAAATAAATATTTATTTATAATATTTATAAATATATATAATTATATAAATATAATTATTATATATATAAATATAAATAAATATATATTTATTTATCGTTATAGCTATAAATAAATAAATACATATTCATTATATATATAATTTTATAAATATATATAATAATATAAACAAATTATTAACATTATATCTTTATTAGAGTTAAAATTTTAGTACTCATAAAGACATGTTTTATCAGCGCTTTCTATTTTAGTGCTGATAAAACATGCATTTATTAGCGCTTTTTAACTGGTGCTGATAAAAGCTTCACCCGATTTTATAAATGAACCCTAACAACCCCCTTCTTCCATCGCACACCTCAAGCTCTCGTAGAAGCCGACCTTTGCGCCGCGGACCCCTCCTCTGCCCCGACCTCATCTCTGCCATCACCGACCCCTCCTCCGCCGTGAATCCTCCTCCACCATGAACGATCTTTCGCCGTGAACTCTCCTCCACCGTGAACGCTCCTCCGCTGCAAACCTCCTCCACCACAAACACTCCTCTACTGCGGACACACCTACGCCGCTGACCCACCTCCACTGCGGACCCACCTCTGCCGCAGACTATCATTTGCTGCAGACCCTCCTCCACTACGTGCCGAGCCCCACCTCCACTGTGAACCCTCCTCCGCCACAAACTCACCTCCGTTGCGAAGCCCTCCATGACCTCCGCCGCTGCTGCTGCCAACACCTACCCCGACTCCACCACTACCGTGGGTATGCCATTTTTTTCCACATTATTATGAATTCCTAATATATAGATAAATTTAGGTTTAATTGATTTATGTAATCAATGGATTAGAATTCGATAGATAGATCCCTATCCCTAATATATAGATAGATTTTGGCATTTAATGGTTCATTGGCTATGGTGTTTGGATTTTTTTGAGTGAGGCGAAAGAGATGAAACTCATATTGTGGGGGGTTAGGTGCTGGTTGTAAGGGTGCGAACCTCATACTAAATGGGTTGAAGGTGTTTGGAATTGTCCGTTGAGGTACATGCCTAAATTCTATAGTTCATTCCCATGGGAAATCAGTTATGATGTACGGTCAAGCTGAGTTTCAGCTTCGGGCCTATGGTGATTATGTCGGAGGTGCGTCAGTGGTGTGGTAGGGTACAACTATGGTTTTGAGTCAATAGAGGATCTGATGGTGGAATCATGTCGGGGTTCGGGTATGGACTCTAGTGGGCATGTTTTCATTATTTTGGAATGCCTCTAGGTGTGAGGATATTGTGATCAGGTGAGATGGTGAGGGACTGATAATTGGAGCTGAGATTTTTTGGGATGAGTTAGCCAAGGATAGTCTGACTGGGGTTAGCACATAATGTTGGCATGGAAGGTTGCAAACTATGTCCGGTGTGTCATTTTTGAAATGAAAGGTGTGTTTTGGGTTTGAGTGGGATTTCAATAAAAAGAAGGTATGTTCTTTGTTCGTGGAGGGATGGTGCGTATGAATCCACTTCGGTGGGTTTTTGATGATGAGGATAGGTTTTGATGGTGATTGGAATTCTCAGGAATGTTATGGCATGATTAGTTGGAAACCATACAGGTGAATTTTAGGAATATTAGTTCAAGGTTATTTTATTATTTTTAACTGGAGAAGGCGCTAATAATGGGATGTTATTAATGATAATTTGTGTCTTATTGTGGGGAGAAACATAACTATTATAGGTGACCAGGTAATAAAAAATTTCAATGTTTTGTTTATATAGACCCGGGAAGGCACTATCTTGGTATTTAAATTTTGATAATGGGAATTGGCTTGGGTTTTAGCTGGTTGAGTTCCCTAAGTTGGATGTTGTTCCTTGGATGTGTTTCAAACATTTAGAAATGGAACATAGCTATTTTTGATAACTGGTGACCATCGTAGGTATGGTGATGTGTATGTATGACCACCAAGAATTCATGGGGATGAGAAGTATTATGGTGGGGAGGTTGAAAGAACTCGTGTTCACTGGAACTAAAAATTTATAATGTTGAATTTTCATTTACTAGATGGGTTAAATTTTTAATGGAGACTTGGAATGACAATATGAGATTTGGAATTCCTCAAAGTGTTTTTTTGAGATGAGGAATGTGGATCAAGAGGTAGATCAGGTGTTCATATAAGGATTGGAGGCTTCAGGTTAAGTTTCAATAATTTTAATGTTTTCTAGAAAGGGGGAATGGTTTGGTGTGCATGGTTTAAGAGGAACCATGTGAAACCATGATTCTCATGAGGGTTTCAATTAATTTTGAACTAATAATGGTTGTGTTTCATGGTTACCACATGGTTGAGGACCGACTTTGTGGGGTTTGAGGGGAAACCACGCGGGGATGAGGAGGGTCTAGGACTAGGCGCACAACCTGTGAATGGTTTTAGAAAATTTTTGCAATCAGTAAAATCACCCAACACATTAACCTTCATGAATCTATTGTAGACAATCACCCTTAACTTCTCAATAAGTTAAATAAGAAGAATAAAACTAAATATTTTTCCCATAATCCATGATGTATGATCACTTGATCAATCCATAATTACAAAATAAATGTTGATACCCAACAAAATTTTATTTCAAGCACCCAAGACTCCATTATGTCATCTTTATGACCTATATATTGATATGGAATTCCAAAATATGTATATATATTTATATCACATAGTGATTATTATTCTATTTAACTATAATTTTTTAATGTCCTTGGAATATAATTCACATTAATAGGTTATAATAGTGTCCAACTATAATGAGAACATAAATATTCCATAAAGACATTCTTAAATAAATATATCATATAGTCTAGATAAATCTATATCACATGACATAGATGATGGTTGAATATCAGGTGATGGAGTCTCATATGAAATTAATACATCTTCTCATGAAGTTTACAGTTGGTGATCTCTAAGAAGAATGGTCTCAAGGAAAGACCCACTAGTAGGAATTCCACATGTTTTATGTGTCATTTGATATTACTATATGCAAAAATGTTTATTTTCCCCAAAATTAGATTTTTTGGGTTTTTCTTATAGATTTATATTTTATAAAATGTTGGTTATTTTTGATTCATGTGTCTTTTATAAAATGCCTCTCTTGTTATTTATGTCTTTGTGAAAATTCCTAAGTGCCTCTTTTAAAATGATTCAACTGTTTTGAAATGTTTATTAAAAAATTATATGTGTTCAACATATAATTTTTTGGTTTTAAATATCTTTAAAATGATTTAAACACTTAGCATGGAATTAGGTTGCATGCCAGCTATTTTTTAACTCACCTGATTGGATTTCATAAAGGTATGTGAATGTTTTGAAAGTATATTTAATGCTGGTTTCATTTTAACAAGGGGTGTGTAATGTTTTAAATGAAAATTTGTAAAATATAGAGGGTTGCTGTTCATTTTAAATGATTAAGACTGTTGGGTCATAAAGATGCCTTGAATGCTTTAAAAAAAGGAATTGTGGTTTTTTGAAATATTTCTTGGAATTGATTGGTTTATTTTAAAAAGGGTGTGTTATTTTAAAGAGGAATTTGTGTAAATGGTTGGTTTTTTCTAATTGGATTTAAAATTTGATTTTATTAATAGTTTTCAATGGACATATGAAATGTAGTTTTTACATAATCTTTTAAGTTTAGATTTCTATAGAATTAGGAAAACCAATAAATTATATAGGGAATACAAGTAGATTGATAATAACACCATGAAAATGGCATGTCACTAACTATATCAAACCCATATGATATCCATCATGACCACACTTCGGAAAAAGGTGAACTAATGTTTAACCCCATTGCATCTCCTAAACCTACTTTGCATCCAACATCCCCTACATGGTTTAAATCAGGCCCCCTTGTTTGATATGTCTATTTAGGCCTTTTTCCTTAGAGATATGTGATTGATTATTAATATAAAATGCTTGATGATTATTCATGGATGTGAAAATGGTATCTTTCTTGTGAGGGTGTTAGAGTTGACATGTGATTTACTACTTATATTATATTTATTCATGTGATGATCATTGACTTGTTGTTTATCACTTACACTTGTTTGGCTGTATGGGAACCCTATGAATTAATAAATAGTTCTATATATATACCACACTAGTCAGCTTACGCACTAGCAGGTTTCCCCTAGTTGTATGGTTTTCTTAGTCTATAGGAGTATCCCTAATGGGGAATGTGTGGGTAAGTTAGGTGTATTTTATATTTTTTTAGGATTCAATATAGACTAACTACTAGCCTCATTATAGTGTGATTACAAAATAAAGTAATAATTTAATTCCCTATATGATTTTTATACATTGCAGATAATAGAATTAGAACTAGGAAAGAGGGATCTATAGAATAATTAGATTTATAATCTAAAGGAAAAATTGGATGACAGGAAATAGTGAAATGTGTCTCTAGTTGTAAATGTATTTCAATAATAAAAGGATTATATTTAAGTTAGATTTTCTCTCCTAATGTAAAGCATATAATAATTCAAATGGTTCTCATATTGGTTTCTATTGAAGGTTTATTTCTAAAACAAATGGATTCCATGATTATATTTCTTCATGGAGATTCAGAGGAAGAGATCTATAGAGATCAACTTTAAGGTTTCATGATAAATGGAATAGAAGGTTTGGTTCTAGTATCAAATAGAATATTTGTGGGAATAAGTAGGCACCAAGATAGTGTAACTGGAATTTCAATGATTTCATGGTAGAATTAATGGACATGTAGTGTAATGTAAATAATTGTTACTATATGAAGTTGTATTATGATGGGAGATTTTTCATTTTACTTATTTATGTGGATGAATTTCTCTTAGTTGGACAAATAAAGGAAAGACTAGAAGAGTTGAAGATTGATTTATCTAGAAAATCCCAAATAAAGGATCTTGGTTCTAGAAAGTGGATATTGGGGATAAATATTGAAAGAGTCTTAAAGTCTATTTTTTTTATCCTTGGTTAATTTTTATATCAATGTTTTGTGTATTTATTTTGTTAAATATTAATATTATAGAATCAAATAGGATGGATATGAATAAAGAATGGATTAATGCCAATATTCTGACAAAAGTGTATGAAGATGGAGTGAAAGAGTTCATCAAGTTTGAAGAATATCATGCATATGACCCTTCTCAAATCTTTTTTCAATGTTTACGCTGTTGTTATTCATGAAAAATTAGTCCAGAGGAGTTGGAAGAACACTTGATCTGTCATGGAAAATATTGGAGTTATAAATGTTGGAATAAACACAGGGAAAAAGCGAATGTAGCTAGTGGTTGGGATAACACTATGTTTTATAGATCATCTAATATGATTAAAATTGTGGAAAATAAAAAATACTATACTGAGGATGTGATTACAGATGTGAATGATAATGAAGATCTTATTGAGGAAATCACAAGGACAATTGAAGATGAACTTCGTGATTACCAAAAATTGTTTGAGAAGTTAAATAGTTTTTTAAATACACTATTGTATACTGGTTGCACTAAATATACCGCATTTTTAGGCATAATGAATCTGTATAATTTGAAAATTAGAAATAGATGGAGTGATTCTAGTTTTATGGAACTACTTTCTCTCTTGAATGACATTCTCTTATAAGATAATGAGCTCCTAATCCGAACATACGATGGCAAATGAATGCTACGCTTGATGGGTATGATCTCTGAAAGAATGCACACATACCCAAATTATTGTATACTATTTCTCAAGGACCAAAAATCACATACAAAATGCCCAAAGTGTGGCGCTTCTTGATACAAGAAAGAGGAATCCGATCCTACAAAAGTTGTATGGTACTTTCCAATCATTCAAAGGTTTAGGTTCCTATATGGATGTGAGGAGACTGTAGAGAAATTTATGTGGCACACAGATAATATAATTAAATACGGGAAACTACGTCACTCAAAATACTCACCTTAGTGGAAGAGAATTGATCATGATTATCCTAAATTTAGAAATGATCTAAGAAAAATTCATCTTGCATTATCTATAAATGGAGTGAATCCTTTTGGTTTTCAAAGCATCACTCATAGTACATGGCTGATTATGTTGTTAAATTATAACTTACCATTGTGATTATGCATGAAATGAAAATAAATTACGTTATCTATGATTGTATCAGGACCAAAACAACCAGGTAATGATATTGATGTTTATTTGGCCCCATTGATTGAGGATTTGATATTATTGTGGGATTCAGGTATTACGGTGTATGTTGCCTACATAAATGAAGATTTCACATTGAGAACCATGTTGTAAGGGATGGTAAATGACTTTAATGCTTATGGAAATTTGTTAGGATATAGCATTAAAGGAAATCAAGGGTGTCCCATATGCGAACAAGGTAAATAGTCAATTAAGTTGAAAAATTCATTGAAAAACATGCTTCTCGAACATCACAGATTTCCACCCCTGAAGACATAAGTACTGATCTTGGATGACAACATTTGATGGAAGTTCAGAATAACATACAACACCATCTTTAATAATAGGTGATAAACTTTTTGGGAAATTAAAATACGTAGACACTACTTTTGGTGAATTGTTTTTGAAAAACCATATGAAAACCGGTTGGAAAAAGAGATTAGTTTTTTTGAATTACCATACTAGAATTTTCTGTACATCATACATTTTCTTAATGTTGTGCATGTTGAAAACAATGTATGTGATAGTGTCATCGATATGTTTCTCAATGCACCTGAAAAAAAAAGTATAGAATTAAGGCTAGGTTGGAAATTATTGATATGGGAATACGAGAAGAATTAGTACCAATGAAGGGTAAAAAATGAACTTTTCTTCCTCCAGTTGCTTAAACTCTTTCCAGGTAGAAGAGATATCAGTATTTCAATGTCTTGAATGATGTAAAGGTTCTAGAGGGGGTATTCATGGAATATCAAGAAAATAATTTCAATGAACGATTTAATGTTAAAGGGTCTTAAATCACATGAATTCCATGTTTTGATGTAATATCTAATGCCTATAGCTTTATGTTTCATTTTTCCCAATAATTTCCATCATACATTAACCAAGATCTATTTCTTCTTCAATTCTACATGTAGAAAATTTATAGACCCAGTGAAATTTTCGACTATAGAAAGAGAAATTGACATCATATTATGTGAATTGGAAATATTCTTCCCAACAACATCCTTTAATATGATGGTTCATTTGATGGTTTACTTGGTGAGAGAGATTCAACTATGTGGTCCTGTAAACTATAGATGGATGTACCCCATTGAATGGTATATGAAGATTTTTAAAGGGTTTATCAAAAATTGAAGTTGTCTAGAGGGATGTATTTTAGAGTGATATATTATTGAGGAAGCTATTGAATTCTATACTGAATAACTATCCAGTGTGGAAAGAATTGGTCGACTGAAATCTCATCACACTGGGTAGATTTCAGGTGAAGGAATTTCTAGAAGAGATTTTGTCATAATCAATATTACAAATTGGGAGCAGACCCACCTTTACGTTTTGTATAACAGTTTAGAGGTTTCCCCATATGTTGAAACCTATAAAGAAATTATTAGGCATTTGAATCCATCAAGGAATGGAAGATGGATATAAAATACATATAATAAACGGTTTATAGGATGGTTTTAGGGCCATATTTTTAAAGTGTCAGACCAAATTCCAAATTCAATTTCAAAATGAATTTGATGGATAGCCAGAGGACCAAGCGTGTATGGATTATCTTACAATGGTTATGTAATTAATGGTTATACATTCTATAAAAATGATAATGATGAAGATAATACCATGAAAAATGGTGGAGTTACACTTGTGGATGAAGTGATGCATGTTTTTGGTATTAAGGACATAGATCCAATTTACGTGAATATTTCATACTTTGGAATCATCAAAAAAATATGGGAGTTGGATTATACAACATTCCAAGTGCGGATTTTCCAATGAAAGTGAGTTAATAATAGGAGTTCTATTAAAATAAATGAATTAGGATTCGTGAGAGTTGATTTCTATAATGAAGGGTACAAAGAAGAACCATTTATAATGGCATCACAGGTAGTACATGTATTTTATGTTCCAGATCCTGCAAACCGAAAGTGGTTAATTGTTCTATTATCAACCAAAACCACTAAAGATTCATATGAAAATTCAACTGAGGATGACACTTTCATTGGGATTTCGTAATCACTTCATAGTGGTACCAATGCAGATGACATTTTCTATGTCATAGGAGAGTACAATGAAGGGATTTGGATAGTCTATAGAGGGATAAAATTTCTTTAGCCTTTAAAAAAGAGATTTCAATAATTAGGTTATATATTTTTTGTAATATATATCATATTACCTCATGTTATTATCCATTTGATGCTACATTTATGTACTCTAAATTAAATGCTAAACCACTTCTGTAGATAATGAATTCCCCACGTGTTGGTGCTCCCAATCCTAAGGAACAACATGTCTCTCAACCTACTACTGCTCGCAATGCAGAGGAACAATGACCTTCAACATGTTTTGGTGCTCCCAATTCTGAGGCACAATAGGTCTCTCAACTTGATGCTACTCATAGTATAGAGGAATGACCAACTGCACGTACTGGTGCTCTCATTCCTGAGGAACATCAGGTTTTTCAATATGCTGTTCCTTTCAGTGTAGAGGTACGATGAAAATCTACACATGTCGATGCTACCGCTCTATAATAACATATTGGTGATATTGATTCTGGGGAAATGGTAGGTGATGAAGGACCGACAATGCATAAAAAACAAGAGCACCATAGTTTGACAGTTTTAGCAAAAATCATTAAGGAAAAAGTAAAAGGAATCAAATATGAGGTCAGATGGAATGAGCGGGGCCAACATGTTAACCCCAACAAGGCCATGTTTAGTAGTTACATTATAATATTCACTCGGGAATGCATGCCGATTGATGTAGATTCATGGCAGCATGTTGTGCATGGGATTAAGAAACTGATGTGGGAAGATATTATGGTAACATTATGATATCATTTCTTTATTTTACTAAAAAATAAAATAATTAAACATTGACTTACTCTTCATCATTCATTGTAGGGTGAATTTATAGTAGATGAATATCATAATAAATTTGTATTAATTCTTACTGGAAATATTCATAGATTATTTCGCACAATTCTCACAAGACATCATCTTAAAGATGCTGAAGGGAAAATAAACCCAAAACCATCACTTATCTATACACACCTGATAACCCAAGAAGCATGGGATACATTTACTGGACATTGTGCTGATGTGTCTTTTCTGGTATATTGTGGACAATAATATGTTTTTTGACGATATGTGTATTCATTACTTTGATTGATAGTTTTTATTTATGAAATAACAACTAAATGATGGAAATAAGGAATGAGAAGAAAAACCAGTGTACCCCTACTGTAAAGTTAAGATGGGGTATGCTTCACTTGAAAAAATTGGTATGTATTTTAAATATACCGTAATAATTTTATGTGACATGAAACAACACCATAATTTTATTCCTCTATTTATATATAGATTGATGACTCGAAATCCAAAGCCACTTCCATCCCACACCATATTCTATGAAAGGAGGCACGTGTAAATAAAGACGAGATACTAATAGATGAAAACACACAAAAAGTGTGGGAAACATGTGTAAGTTTTACATAATAAAATTTTGTTTTTATTTAAATCACTATTATATAACAATGAAAACTTATTTTACTATATTTTCTATTTGATAAAGTAACAGAAATCAGAAACACCTGTACCAGATGAACACATACTATCTATGGCCTAAAAGCATCCATAATAGTATGGCCACGTCAGAGGTGTAGATTTTTGGGGTGACACCCTGAACATATTTTAAGAAAAAAACAAGATGAGGATCAAAGTGGATTAATAAAATAGATGAGATAACGAATAAATAACCTTGAATAATAATTCCAATTGTAGAGAGAGATGATGGAAACTTTTATGGGGGGGGGAGACAAATAGAAGAAGAAAATCAAGAACAACCACCATGTAGAGATCCCTCCCACCCCCACCAACTATGAGGCAAGACATTCCACTCAAAGAGACATCTTAGATGAGGTAATAAATGTTCTAAGAAACGTTTATGTGAAATGTGAATCAGATATACACTGATACCTTTCCTGTATTGACATTCTATAAGGTGACAATGACTATGATTTATATCTATCAACACCCACCCATCGCCTTGTAGTGGGGGATATGATGTTCAATATCCAAAATTACATGATACACAGTAGACCACTTCCTACAAGTCATTTGAGAGTGTTGATTAACATATCCCATGAGCCAAGTGCAGAGCTACCTATTCCAATTCATGAGGAAGATATTCATACATCCAAAAAATCTTTTGGATCATTCATCACATGGACATCACATCTTGTAAAAAAACATATCGACAAAAAGGTATTCATTTCCAATTTATTTATCAAGATAAAAATTTAACAATTAATGAAAATGGTTTAAACTGATGAATGTTATTACAAATGAAAAAATGGAAGGGGATGAAATGAAAGACCGACTGAAAACCATCTAAAGGATCGACCAACTGAACAAAAAGATCTACCGAAAGTACCATTACCACGCCTATTCTATATCCACATTTATTATCATTAAGGTTCATGTGGATACAAAGTTAAAAGATTATTATAATCACATAGTTGATGTTGAAGAAAATATTTATGGAGAGAAAGATCAAGACTACATTGGTGTTGAGAGTGAAAGTGAAATCCTCGACTATGATTGAATAAGCGACTAAGTTGTAAATGTATACATGAGGTATGTTTTCATGATTTTATTTTCCAAAAGATGATATACTATGTTAATTATAACTAAGTACATCTAATATTTTTGGTAGTTGTATATGTGAAAAACAATTGAAGGCATTTTCCTATGATTTTTTTTGGACTCATTAGTCCTCACATCACCTCTACAGAACAACCAAAAATAGATACCAACAAGAGGATGAAATAGTGGCAGGTCTGATCAAATAATTTGAAAGAAAATTTTTTGATGACATAATCTATTTAATACCAATTATGCATGGGTAAAACTCTACAATTTAATCATATCAAATATATTTTCATTTATTTTATTACTTATTCCTTTTTGTGTTTTTAGGCTGTATTGGATGCACATTGTGGTAAATTTGGATACTCTAAAGATTTATTTCCTAGATTCAATACATGGATATCTAATAAATCATCCACACATGATGGAATTTGTAAATTTGTAATAAAATACATCCAACATTTTATAACTAAACATCAAATTATATAATTTATATTATCTTTTAATGAGGATTATATTATGACAGGGTGGTGCATCAATATCCCAAAAAATAAGGAATGAGGCCAGGGGATAAGGAAAAGAAATAAGACAATTTCTCAATCTGAAAAAATATTAGTGTATATATAATAATATTTCTCTATCCAAAAACATATCACAACAAATTACTTATTATCATCAATGTTTCTGTAGTGTCCTAAACAAACCAATGGAAAGATTGTGGTTATTATGTTTGTATATTTATGAGGGAGATCATATTCCATGAAAAAATTGCATCCCCAAAGAGGTATTTTCAAAGATAAATAGTATTTCATTTAAAATATTTATTAATATTTTTTTGTATTTATATTTTTCCAAAATTTCTATGACTTTTGAGAAAACTAATATTCACAAGACGATATAGATGTTCTCAGAAATGAATGGGCATCATACCTAATAGAAGAATGTACAAAAATAACATGAATATGTGACTTCTATATAAATAGTGTATTTTTTCATATTTATGTTTAATTTAATTATTTTTAGTATTACTCACATAAGAATTATTTTCTTATACAAGTGGATTAATTTATTGGAGTTAGGGTGGTTTGTTCAAAACTGATCATGCTTGTGATAGATTGGACTTCGAGGTTGAAACTCATAATTCAATGATAAG
Organism: Viscum album; assembly: GCA_963277665.1. Taxonomy (NCBI): domain Eukaryota; kingdom Viridiplantae; phylum Streptophyta; class Magnoliopsida; order Santalales; family Viscaceae; genus Viscum; species Viscum album. The sequence goes on along the minus strand of OY728148.1, from coordinate 1,652,540,051 downwards.
GTAAAGTTTTTTTAATATACTATGTTTTTTATCATAATATTATATATTATCTATTACATTAACATAATCTAAATTAAATGTTTTATTAATCAATAAAACAATTTATTCCACAGACTTATTCTCCCTCAAAACCTGTCACCCCAGAATTATCAACATTCATTACTTTCCTTCAAAGCTAGTGGAGGGAATTTTAAGGAAAGTGATAAATGTAGATAATGAAGTGTTTCCATTTCAATAAAGAAAGCAAATGGAAATCATGGTAACACACAATGTGGCCGGTATAACTCAAAGTGTGTCATTTTATGTAATTAATTATTTTTTTTCATAATTTTATCTACAATTTATAAGTTAATTTCCTCATCATTTTTATCTAATACTTATTTTTTTATATATATCTTTTGGGAAGTAATATTTTCCTTTCAACTATCTATAAAAAGTTAGAAAAGAGAGAACATGTTCCTTTTAGGTGGAAGAGGAAACCCCATGTTGCATGAAATGTGATGTGAATCAAAAGAATGTAACTACCAACATTTGATCCATGAATCATGATTATGATCTAAGATATGTAGGGTATGAATTTCTAATGTTAATATCACCTTATAACATCTTTATGCTCATGTTATCCTTATATGATCATTGATATATCCCTTTTTTACACTTATTGAGCATCTATGATCAACCTTTCTTATGTTTAATATCCCTAGGTTATTAAGAATGGTTTTACAAATGATATGTCTAAGAAGGTTTCTAGTAAATAATAACTTAATGAGAGACTCTTATGAACTAGTTCTTTATGTTTCCATGTTTCCAAAAGTACTAAACATAAACTATTTTCGCATGGATCATTATGTCATGTAAGGAATATTAATATACTAATATGTAATATCTATGTATGAAATATATGGGTCAATATAGTTGGTATCAGAGCAACTGACCTACTCAAAATTGAGAAAAAAGAACAAGTGACCAGTATCACTCAAAGTGTATCTTTTTATTTAAAATTGACATTACTTTTAATAAAAATAACTAGTGACACACTAAAAACTGGGAAAATAGATTTGTATTATTTTTATACTTTATTAAAACTATCCATAATTCATTTTTTATGTGTAGGAATCAACTGTACCTCAATCCGATGCATGGTGTGGCTGGTATGACTTTAAGTGTGTATGTTTATATTAAATTGACATTAAATTTTAAAAAAAAGAACAAGTGACATACTTAAAATCAAGTAAACACATTCAAATTGTTTTTATACTTTAGTAAAATGATCAATGAGTCATTTGTGATGTGTAGGAATTAACTACACCTCAATTCAATGCACAGTGTGACTGGTATGACTAAAAATATGTGTTTTTAGTTTGAAATGTTATTTTAATAAAAAAACACAACTTGCATACTTGAAACTAGGAAAAAATATTCACATTGTTTTAATACTTTATGAAAATGATCTATAACTCATTTTTGATGTGTAGGAATTAACCAAACCTCAATATGATGCATAGTGTGGCTAGTATAACTCAAAGTGTCTCTTTTTATTTAAAATTGACATTAATTTAAGTAAAAATAAAAAGTGACATACTAAAAACTGAGAAAATGAATTCGTATTGTTTTTTTTATTTTAGGAAAACAATTCATGAGTTATTTTTGACATTTAGGAGTCAACCACACATCAATACGATGCACAGTGTGATCGGTATGACTCTAAGCGTGCCTTTTTATTTAAAATTTACATCAATTTAAGTAAAAAGAACAAGTGACATACTAAAAACCAAGAAAAAGAATTTTTATTGTTTTTATATTTTAGAAAAATGATACATGAGTCATTTTTGATGTGTAGGATTCAACCACACCTCAATACAACGCACAATGTGACCGGTATGAATAAAAGTGTCTGTTATCAGTTTAAAATTTATATTTTAGTTCAAAACATGCCACTCACTAAAAAATAAGAAAATGTGCTCCGGTTACCTTGATAATTTAGGAAAATGATTCATAAGTCATTCTAATGTATATGAAGCAGTCATACATCAAACTAATGCACGATGCAACTGGTATGACTCATAATGCGTGTTTTCAGTTTGAAATGACATTTTAGTAAAGAAACACAACTAGCATACTAAAAACCAAGAAAAAAATTATTATTATTTTGATACTTTATTAAAATGATATATAATTCATTTGTGACATGTAGGAATTAGAAAAACATCAATATGATGCATGGTGTGTCTGGTATAACTCAAAATGTCTCTTTTTATTTAAAATTGACATCAATTTAAGTAAAAAGAAAAAGTGACATAATCAAAACTAAGAAAACACATTCAGATTATTTTTATATTTTAGTAAAATGATGCATGAGTAATTTGTGATGTGTAAGAACTAACTCCACCTCAATAGGATGCATGGTGTGACCAGTATAACTCCAAATGTGTCTTTTTATTTAAAATTGACATTAATTAAAGTAAAAAAGAACACGTGACATACTGAAAACCAAGAAAACTCATTAGAATTGTTTTTATAATCTAGAAAAATGATCCATGAGTCATTTATAACCTTTAGGAATCAACAAAACCTCAATAGGATGCACAATGTGACTGGTATAACTCCAAATGTGTCTTTTTATTTAAAATTGATATTAATTTAAGTAAAAAGAACAAGTGACATACCGAAAACTAAGAAAAAACATTTGTATTGTATCGATACTTTATGAAAATGATCCATGAGTCATTTTTTACCATTAGAAATCAACCACACCTCAATATGATGTATGGTGAGACCGGTATGACTCAAAATGTTCTTTATCAGTTTAAAATTAACATTTTAGTTTAAAATGTTTCACTCACTAAAACCAAGAAAAAACTCTATGATTTCCTTAATAATTTAGAAAAAGAATTCATAAGTCATTTGTGATGCAAATGAAGTAGTATCACACCAAATCAATGCATAATGTGACCAGTATGACTCATAATTCATGTTTCTAGTTTGAAATGAAATTTTAGTAAAAACACACAACTATCATAAATGCATTCAGATTGTTTTGATACTTTAAGAAAAATGATCTATAAGTAATTTTTGATGTGTAGGAATTATCCACACCTCAATAGGATGCATGGTGTAACCAGTATAACTCAAAGTGTCTCTTTTTATTTAAAATTGACATTAATTTAAGTAAAAACAACAAGTGACATACTGAAAAAAAAGAAAATGTATTTATATTGTTTTTATATTTTAGGAAAACAATCTATGAGTAATTTTTGATGTTTATGAATCATCTTCACCTCAATAAAACGCATGGTATATCTAGTATCACTCAAAGTGTCTCTTTTTATTTAAAATTGACATCAATTTAAGTAAAAAGAACAAGCGACATACTCAAAACTGAGAAAAAGCATTCATATTGTTTTTATATTTTAGTAAAATGATCCATGAGTCATTTTTGATGTATAAGAATCAACCCCATCTCAATAGGATGCAAAGTGTGACCGTTATAACTCAAAACGTGTATTTTTATTTAAAATTGACATTAATTTAAACAAAAAAGAACAAGTGATGTACTGAAAACTAAGAAAACTCATTTGGATTGTTTTTATACTTTAAGAAAATGATCCATGAGTCATTTTTGACTTATAGGAATTAACCAAACCTCAATCTTAAACACGGTGTAGCCGATATGACTAAAAGTGTCCGCTATCAGTTTAAAATTGACATTTTAGTTAAAAACGTGTCACTCACTTAAAACTAAGAAAACAGACTCTTATTGTCTTGATAATTTAGGAAAATGATTCATAAGTCTTTTTTGATGCGTATGATGTAGTCTCATGTCAAACTGACACATGATATGACCAGTATGACTCATAATGTGTGTTTCTAGTTCAAAATGACATTTTAGTAAAAAAACACAACTCGCACACTGGAAAACAAAAAAACACATTTTGATTATTTTGATACTTTTGTACAATGATATTTTTGACATATAAGAATAAATCGAACCTCAATAAGACACACTGTGTGTTTGATATCACTTAAAGTGTCTCTTTTTATTTAAAATTGACATTAATTTAATTAAAAAAAAATGTGACATTTTAAAAGCTAAGAAAATGAATTCAGATAGTTTTTATATTTTAGGATAATGCTCTATAATTCATTTTTGATGTGTAGAAATCATCCGCACATCAATACGATGAACGATGTGGCTAGTATCACTCAAAGTGTCTCTTTTTATTTAAAATTGACATTAATTTAAGTAAAAACAACAAGTCACATACTAAAAACTGATCAAATGCATTCATATTATTTTGATACCTTAGGAAAAGGATCCATGAGTCATTTGTGACATTTAGGAATCAACCCCACCTCAATCCAATGCACGGTGTGATCAGTATGACAAAAATTGTTCATTATCACTTTAAAATTATCATTTTAGTTCAAAACATGTCACTCACTAAAAACCAATAAAACACACTCTGATTGCCTTGATAATTTAGGAAAACTATTCATAAGTCATTTTTGATGTGTATGAATTAGTATCACATCAAACCGATCCACGATGTGACTAGTATGGCTCATAATGCGTGTTTCCAGTTTGAAATGACATTAAAAAAAAACACAACTAGCATACTGAAAAACCAAGAAAACATATTCAGATTGTTTGGATACTTTAGAACAACGATCTATATGTCATTTGAGATGTGTAGGAATCAACTTCAGCTCAATATGATGCATGGTGTGGATGATATAAATCCAAACATGTCATTATTTTAAATTGAAATTAATTTTAGTAAAAAAACAAGTGACATACTCAAAATAGAGCAAACACATTTGGATTGTTTTGATATTTTAGGAAAACAATACATAACTCATTTATGATATATAGAAATCAAAACCACCTCAATAGGATACACAATGTGACTAGTATAACCCTAAATGTGTTTTTATTAAATATTTATATTTTAATAATGTTTTATTTCATATTAATGTTTAATTTATTTCTTTATAGTATTGCTAACATAATAATTTTTTTCTTATATAGGAAAAATATATTTCTTAGGTTGAGATGATTTTTTCAGAAATTGATAACATGGGAAGCCATTTTTGAGAGGGGATCATAGGCATCAAAAGATGAAACATTATTGTTTTTAAATGTTTGTTGTATAATTGTATATGTAGTTATATAAAACATTATTTGAAATGTATAAAGCAGTGTTTTTTTATATATACCATGGGTATAAATTTTGTATTCCTAGTGTCACATTAAATGTATATATAATTGTTTAAAATTACAAGTTTTTTCTGGTTTTTGTTGGGTGTGTTGTTATATTAACATTACATTACAGCCAGCAAGTCATTTATCAATGCTTTTTTAGCATAGATAAAGGACACCCTTTATCAGTGCTTTTTTAGCGCTAATAAAGGGGACCCCTTTATCATCGCTGCAATTAACAACACTTTTTTAGCACTGTTAAAAGCCATTTTTCATGATATTAAAGGGAATATGTGTAGTAGTGTGGTACGATATGACAGTCGTGGAAGGGACTGGATTTTTTTATTAAGTATACAAATACATATTTTTAGCTTGAGTGTGTTGTATGGTGATAAACCGATTATATATTATTACCTGGGTATTGTATGGTAAAACATAGACAATAGATGTGTCCAGAATTTCAGGTTTACCCTAGGAGGGATGTGATTTGTGTTCGAGTAACTGGGACTAAGCCTTTGTGAGTGTCTTTAATAAGTATTTTATTTTATTTATTTATTTTAAAAATTCCCCCCGCCACCTTTACCTTATGTCTTGAACAACGGGGAGGAGGAGAAAACTCACATCTTGGACAACCATGGCCGAGGAGAGTTGGGGTTGGATCTTAGATAGGGAGGCTAATTAGAGCCAGATTTGGACGAGGTGGCCTAGAAGAATTGATATTTTCCCCTAAGGTAGGACTATATTTTTTATTTTTACTCATTCTTGAGTTTTAGTTCTTATGAATTGTATTTTTATGGTAGAATTTATCCTTAATTTCTTTTTGGGTTTTTGGAGGAGGATCTAGATTATCTCTCCTAGCTCAAAGAAACAGCTATCATATAGTAGCGATGAAAAAGGGTGACTTAGGTATGTCTATTTTGGAGGCATTGGTTTAGCCCCACGATGCTAGTAGAATATCGGTCCAGGGGGCAAGGTCAAAAAGGAAAAAAGAATAAGAGAATATATATATATATATAATATAAAGTTTGGGGATGATTGGAGAGAAACCACCCCTTCATCCATATATATATAATAATATATTATCTTAATAATAATAATAAAAACAAAAATATTCTTATTATTAAATATTAAGGTTTGGGTTATATCTTCTTCATTTTTCATTCAATTGATGGTTCATCTTCACCATCATGATCTTAACCTTGAGTTAAATGATTTCAGACCAATATGGTATTTAAAATTAAAACTCTTGGGATGAAACACATAATTTTCACTAGGTTTCTAGTTCATAAAAATAAATAAAATATATTTATTATTTTTCTACATAGAACATGATGGTCATATCCATTCAGCTATCTGAGTCAGTTTACATGAAAATATAGGAATATTTCATGATTAACTCTATTATACTGGCATCAAATACCAGGTTAGTTTCGGTATCTCCCTATATGAAGTAGGGTATCTTGAATGGATCTATGGACCGATACATTACATGGATATAATTCTATCCTTCCCATGCACCCTTGATATAGTGTTGATGCACGTGGTTTGGATTGGAGGATGCAATCTTTAGTGTATGTTCCCATTTGTATATCCCTTGAGACTAGTCTATGTTATAGATGGTTGATGATAAGAGTTATGGCCATGGAACATTTTTTATGGCCCCTTTCATTAGACCTATAGTTTCAATGATGTTGGGATATAGATATATGGATGTGTGTTTCGTGTTTCCCCTAACTAGCTCATGCATGTGGGTGAGAAGGAAAATTTTCCCTACTGGAATCATGAGTGGTGACATGATAATTCCTATGACTGAGTGTTATAAATGTATTTGATTTTAGGGCTAGTAATCCCATATCAACCTATTGATATCCCTCAATAAGTATTGGGACCTACCCATGGGGAGGTATTTGGGTTGGTTATATGATAGTGGTGGTGACTATAAAGTCTGGATTGAAATCAGGTTGTTTGGGAGCATGGTAAGTGGGGTAACATGGCCCCCCTCAGTATGCCACTCTTGTGGAGTTGGGTTGTGTAGATTAGGAATAACCAAGGGGTTGGTTTATCAATTCCCCTTGATTATACTTCGATATTTATACATCCTCAGGGCATATCATAGTTGAGTAAGGGGGATTTCCTCTTATAGAATGTAACATGGTGGGATCCACATATTTTTCTATGGGTTTAGTAGTCCCTCAGATTCCGTATCATTCTCAAGTGTATATGTTCACGACTCCAATCATTTTTTGTTATGGAAATCAAGTATGAGGTGTTTAGAAGGTCCTTTTGGTATAAGGAATTTTTGGAACTACATTTTCACTGATGAGGTCAGTTGTTCACCATGCATGGCCCAAAAAATGATGACATGAGTGTATAAGGAGTGTCTTGTATTTTATTATCCCATTCATATGGGATATTACCTAATTAGATTCTAAGGGTTTGAAATTATTATTTTAGCTTTGATTCCCCCATGAAGGGATAATGTGGTTTAATTATCTATGTTATAGAGGATCATGGAGGTTTACTCTGGAGGCATGTGGTGTATATTCTACAGATTGGTATAAAGGTGTTTTACCCTGGGGTTTATTAATAGGGAGATATTTATACCTTAAGTAAATGGTTTTTTTTTCATTGAGTTCTCATTTTATTAAACATGAAAATATTTATAGTTATCACTGAGTATTCTTATACGAGTTCATATCAGGGTCATACAAGGAAGTAAAGTTGAAGCTTCACCCATAGATGATTATTTGTACCATAATTGGTTTGGGTGGATATATTAATTGACCATTGGTTGCATGATGACCCACAAAATTGTTATCATTTTTGTTTTTAGGGTATCTAACTAGGTAAATTTATACTCACCCCAATATAGGCTTTGTTCCAACACTTTTTGTGTCTATGCAGACAACATATAGGTCAATGGTGATATCATTTTGAGAGGTGTTGTTGGAGAAAATAGAGCTAGTGGTACTATAACTTAGGAGAGATAGTGGGGTATGTAGATAGTAGTTCTTATATGGTGTTTATGTGAAATTGTGGTCATTTATTCCTAGCCTCTCTAGGTTGGATATTTTTAGAGTTTGAGGCCTTTTAATTTTCTACTTTTCACTGGGATTTATATTGCATGCTCAAGGTTTTTAGTAGATATATTCATGCGTATTTAATATTTCATATTGTATTATCCTACATTTTTGTGGTAAAAATTGTTGGATGGTTATGTTTGTTTTAATAATATTCATAGGATAAGGCACCACATAATTGATATATTACTTCTTGAATATATTCACCATTCCCTTACCTATTGGTGGGAAGCTTGGGGTGGGACACTCAACACATCATAGGACCAAAATGGGACTAAGTGAGTTGGGTCATGTCACACATGGACCTAATTAATTGGTGGTAATGGTATTAAAAAGTGGATTACTATGTCCCACACTCCATAAATATGAACACATGGTTCATGAAATTTTTTTATCAATGCCAAAGGCCTATAAACATTTAAAAGAACAATGAGATTAAAAAATACCCAACCCTTACAGTTGAAGAGTCCAATGTGTGCGGAATATATTTCATGGGACCCTTCTCAAAATTCTTTAACAACCCAAACATACTTGTGTTTTTTAATTAAAAAAATGGATGGAATTTGAAGCATAATCAAGGAAAAAAACCAATATGGTGATCATATTTTTGAGGAAGAATATATTTTCTTGATTTTAAATCCCCAATTTACTCATATTTTATAAAGTCTCTCACTTATACAATCAATTTTTTGAGGTAATTTCTAGATAAATATTGAATTCAATAAAATATCAGCATCCCTTATCAATTGTAAACTAGTAGAAAAGTGAATTTATCTAATAGGGAGATCAAAAAAATTATAGAGAAAATCATGACTTCATACTAGAAGGGTTTAGATAGAAAATATCAATGCATCTGTTGGGCCCGGTAAATTCCAAAAATAAACTGAGAAATATCTTATAAATTTAGGAAATATAGAATAAAATTAGATAATCTATTCATGGATTTAAAATCTATAAAGTACCTAGAACTGCAAAGCGGCCTCTCCCTTTCGCATAGTACACACACTATGTGGGACTATCACTTTGTATGGAACTCCTGCAAAAAAAATTGTAGGGAGAGGTGGTAATGATACACCCCCACAAAAAAAATTTCAATTTTGTGGGAGAAGGTTTATAAATGAGGACCCTTGCAAAGTGAAGTTCTAAATCTACACCACTCACAAAATGAACCTTTTCATTTATGAGGTTAGGAAGTAAAATAGCACCCCCTACAAAACAATTTCTTTGTTACCTTGCATCACGAGGCATCCTATTCACATACCCACAAAGAAAAATCATTTATGGGGAGAGGCAGTAATTTAGTACCCCCCAAAAATGATTTTAATTTGTTTGTAGTGTGAGGCAACCTTTTAATATCCCACAAATGACTTCTTGTTTTTCGGTGTGAGGTGGTCACCCTACCACCCCATAAACAAAAAAATCCTTTGAAAATGATATTTTTATTACTAAAATTCATTGTTCTATGTATACTATGCATCCAACTGGCTATCTTGAGAAAACAGTCATTTAACATTCCTATAAGAAAAAATAAGAGGAAGATAGACGTATGGAAAATGAAGAAGACTATAGAAGCTTCTATAGGTACTTCACCTACCGTATATCATGTGGGATACATTCAAAAGAGGTCCTTTATGAAGAGGGCCCACCTAGAAACCTGCATAAACCTACAAAGGGTGACCCACACCCTCAAAGAAAGATCACTATGAAGTAGTTTTATTCTTGTAAGAACACCCTTTGTGATCCCCAACCCTATATAGAAAAGGCCAGTATGCAGAATGGGATATCCTAGGGTATTTTTCCCTTTTATCCTTACTTCCCTCTTCCTGTATAGTGTTTTCCCCACATTACCCCCTTTGAAAACTATCCAAATGTCTTCAAGTCCCTTATAAAAAAAACTCCAGGATGCCTTCATTAAGACCTTTACCACAATTTCTGAACTCATTCAACCTAAATACAGTACACACCAGCATGTATCCCATAAAGTCTTGCATTCTCATGGAAATCAAAGTCCTGTATTTAACCTCCCTGGTAGGTGGGATCCTCATAATGTTCATAGTCTTTCATTCCTGTAGTAATGAGGATCTCAGCCTTAGGGATAGAGTTGGATGACTTCTCAAGCCGTGTGGTGATATATGTTTCCTAAAACATGAAGAGAATCATATGAAAAGATCCTATTGTCATCCATCTCCTCATAATCACCCCCTCTTCCACCTATCATAAATGAAACCACCATGGCATCCCTCATGGAGTAAGCCCCTAGTATTTCTTGTGAGACATCCCCCACCTTACATACCCTTACTCTTTTCCACCAACGGACAAAGTAGATCATGTGGATTGACAGATCATACAATTACTCTTGTTTCTCACACCCTGTATGACTCACATGGTCTTAGAGGTTAATGGAGATCATGTAATCAACATGATCAAATCTTAAATGGGAATCCTACTCGGTATATCCCCAACTATTTTTTCACCCCCTCAAAGGGCCATATTCCCAGTGATACAAATCTTTAAAGGATATTATTCTTAATGAAGTAACCACTTGGTCCTCCTTTGTTGGTGTAATCCCCCAAAAGACTAAATTATGTGGGATTTGATTCCTATTTTAATGGGATTCATAGGAAGCATCCACGAGGTTTAAACCCAAAATTCCAAATCCACTATTTCCTTTATCGGGAAATATTCCCAATAATGTCATGCCCCAAAACCGGAGGACCATATTTATTTCGGGCCTTCTTTATCTCATCCTCACCAGCCTATGATTCTCAATGATAGTTATTTTAATAGGTCCATATTCACTACAATACTAACTAGAAAGTGATTATTCAATGTAAGTCCCACACCAACTTTTTCTAGGCCCCTTTCACCTAGACATCCATATCACATGATGTTAAACTGCATGGTTTAGTCCTTATCACATGATCCTAAAAGGTATGATGTGTTCTATTAAGTGACACGGAACTACGTGGGTTCTGATTCCTCTCATAAGGATATATAGGAAGCCCCTATTACAGGCCCAATCCCAACATCAAAACAACTCCCATCTCCCTAGATGATGATAAATTCTAGAATTCCTAACTATATGGCTTAAAACCAATATCACAAAATGAAAACCCTAACCAAGATGGAGAATTTCTGATATATAGATGCTTCCATCAATAGAGAACCTCAAATAAATACCTACCGTTCCATCGATGGAGAACCTCATATACATAAATATATTTTCCAATAAATGAATTTCTACAATTGATTGTTAATGCACAAGGTTGATCAGTTCCATATTTGGAATTTAAAAAGGGATTCATGAATATGTCTTAAATCTATAAGAGAGCTACAGAGTATGAAATAATTCCCCCTAAAAGGGTGTGATAATCTTGACCTCTCATACTCTCAACCAATGTGATTCCTAATAATCATTGGTTAAATTCCCCAATGACTGAAAGTATTTAGAAATCAAGTCTACGAGCCATCATGGATATGATAGACATTGGGTGTTTCCAGTTCTACAAATAAAACCTGTTAGAAACTACAAGAAAAGGGATATGAAATAAAAATGGTGAACTCAACATGAAAGATTGTGAAACTATACTCACCTCTCCACAATCAATCAACAGGCCCAATTTTCATTAGAAATAAAAATTTTGAACCCAATGTGAATCCTTTTATTAAGAAAAATAGATGTTTCTCCTATAAGTAAAACCCTTTCATAAATTCACAAAATAGAAGTGGAAAAATATGTATTTTTTAGTACAATCAATTTTATATGAATTAGTTAATTTTGATAATACTTTTAAGTGTTTCTTGGTTGTGTTTTCTATATATACATATTCCATAACTTTTGAAAAAACTCTCTTGAATATAAATTGAGTCTTACCAGCTAAACCAAAATTATGCTTTGGGTGTCACATAAGTCGTTCCCTCATCTAGTCAGAGGATCCCATCACCTACCTAGCATCTTAAATTCTAGGTTTTGAATGCACTAGTTTTAGAGTACCACCTCAATGGTATAGTTATAACCTTAGAGGTTGGATTATAATACATCCAAGACATGAAGCCCCACAAAACATCCACTTAACGATGGTTGGTGGCCATAAAGAGGATGAAAACTATCACCATCTCAAAATTTTTTGGGAGAATTTCCTCACAATGAAACAACATATTCATCCCTTACCTTAGGGAGGTAGATTAGGAGGTCTCCAGGGGCCTTGTCTCAACACCACAAGAGTCACTATGAAGGGAGCATGCTAGAAACTTATGCTGCCAACACCACTTGGTGCCAATTCCCCAACATGACAGGGATGCCAAACTATGAGATCTGGAACATGTCACATAGATCTGAGTTCCCAAGATATCCTATATAGGGTGGTGATTAAAAAACCAATAACAAGCCCACATCCCTATTCCCACCAAATAATCCCACCAACAAGACATGGTATAAACCTATGAGTAGGCCCATATACCTCTTCGTATACATCAATCCCACCAAAAAAGTTTGGTATTAACTAAAGAACCCTACTGGCATGTCCTAAAGGTAAATATGGGGTAGACCTATATCCCTTCTCTGATATATTATGATTTTTAGTACGTCTCGATAAGAAATGAAGGAAAGGATCAAGAATACATCCCTGATCCATCCACAGAATGGGAATATATTCCCTTTATAGCTGTAGAAGTCACACCTTACATCTTGGAAATAATGGAAGGATAAGAATCTACTCCTTTTTACATTCTACAACTCTTATAGGATATAATGATCACATCAGAAGTGACTAGGAGTGTAGAATATAAGCCAACCACCACATTTTAAGTTTCCCATCAATATGATATGATGGTAAATCAGGATAAAATTTATATCCTACTCCCATCTAAGAGGGTCATCTACAAAATCCCATGATAAATGGACAAAAATATTAGACACACACCCATTCCAACTAGAGATTATTAGTCCACTTCAACAGCCACTCCAAGGCAGTAATATATCCCTACCAAAACTCCAAAAATATATCAACATATTCTGGAAGAAACATGAGAGTTACTCAAATAAGAATCTATGCATGAAAGTCACTTTCCAAAAAATTTGACTCCAACTGCCCCATGGAGAATGTTTAAAAAGAAGTCTCACCAAAGGCAATAGAAAGTCTAAGAGAAGGACCACAATCCTACTCTCCTCAAGGATGGTTTTCTTAATACCATCAAACATCTATCAATGATAGACAAAGATCCTACTAATTTGTTAAAAATTACAAAATTAGTGGTTTTAGATGTGAAGTCCCTCATAGTAACATTTTTACTAAAAAATTTAGAGTTCCTACCTAGAATATTTATGATGAAGGCCTCCTTCTTGGTTTTAAAATGATTAATCATGAGAACCCATCTCTTGTTGGCCACCACAGAATCCCTCCTCATAGTCATAAGGCCATACAGTAAGAAGATCCTCACCTTTATATTTTCCTTCATGAAGGTCCTCCCTAGGGTATACGTCTCAATAAATACTTATATGGTTAGGAATTAAGCCATGATTGTAGTTCTCCCCATAATGGAATTCTTTGTGAAGTTCTTTCCCATAATGACATTTTATTTTGACAAGAAGGTACTCCCCTTACTGAATCAATTATGAGATATCCCTCATATCATAAGGCACTTGGGAAGATGGGGTAATTCATGATTGATGCCTTATCATTGAAAAGTGTTATCCTTTCTCAATCGGAAGTCATCCTTAGGAAATGGTCATTCTCCAAACCACCCTTGGATCATATTCCTTCTAACATAGTAAAATAGATTACCCTTAATCCTACCACTTAAAACAAGGTAGATGAGAAACATACTCTTTGGTCAAATTATGTAGAGGAATATTCTATAGAAGAAAAAAATATGCATTGCTCACATGGAAGAAATTGGATAAAGATAATATATCGGTCTTGTTTTGTCTATTATCCACACCTCAATATTGCATTCTAGAGGCATTTTCTGGAGAGTTTGTGCATGAAATTTGACTGAACCTATAGAAAATTTTCCTCCACATGAAAGTTAAATTCTTACCTTATGAAAAATATGTAAATAATGTCAAGACAATAAAATAACTTCATTGTCAAATTTACTTAACTAACCTTCCAAATGTACGATTCCCTAAATCGGGAAAATAATAGGAGGGTCTCCAATGACCATGCATTGATGGATTAAAAAAGTTACATTAGCTGATCATTGACACCCCAACTAGTGTGTGAATCAGGGGATGGGGTGAGAAAGAAGCATTTCACTTCACCCAGCTCCCCGATCAGAAAATCCCATCAAAGATGAAATCATGTAATGTAATCGTTCCATGTATCCTCTGAGGAGTGTGTTATATTCATGAAGGATGGTATGATAATATAGAACAGGCCCGAAACAAATCATATAAATTTCGGTCCAGATGAGATCTATCCATTGAGATAATCTTTCATGAATAATCTAAGAAGTTTGAGCAATATTCTCTCTTAAGGAAGGCTAATCGTTAAGAGACAATAAGGTATTAAAAATCTAGTAGCTCACATGTAGATTATACAATGCACCCAGCTCATGTTCTAACAAAGATTAGAAAAATAATAAGGGATTGTACATTAGTCAATACTATAGAAATATGGGGGAAACCCCAGCCCATAGGATTGGGGGGAATTTTTAGCACAACATCCCCCTTAAAGACTGCCAAATCGTGTTAAAATTGACCTAGAAATAGATCAAGGGTAACCCCATCCTGTAGGATTGGGGGATTTTTTACCTCAGCATTATATCTAATAGAAATTAGTCTTTTACTATTTAGGAGGGTCATCATAAGTTGGATCATGCAAGTTTTTCCCATATCATGACTTAAATTTTTCATTGGGAACTTGTACACTTAGATTGTTAGGATATTCCCTCTAAATCACCCTTCGTCAAACAACTCCAATGAAATCATTGAAGGGAATGATAAAAACCCACAATGGTTATAAAAAAAGATATCTATCAGAATTAAAACTACTCCCAAATATAACATCTCTCCCAATATATATCCCTGGAGTAGCTGGTCCTCTTTTCATTCTAGTGCTAATGAGACACTTGTAATGTATTATGCATCAGTGAACATTATTAGTATCTCCCCTATGGGTGATACGAAACATGAATCCAATATAGGAGAACTATAGGAGGATGTTTCCATGAAAAATATGGTATATATGGAAATTAATGAATGACTTTTATGAAAAAAAACCATAGGATCACTAAAAATTTGGTGACTCCCTCAAATAATTCAATTTCACCTCCTCAGTGAACATCAAACAAGGAAAAGGGTAAAGGCATGACCACATCTCACCTGCCACCCAGAGAGGATGAACCACTTATACTTGGGGAATATTTGATCAATATGAATAATAGATGATGGAGTTTAGGAAAATTAATTTGGAATATCTTTGAGGAAACATCCCTATTGGATATGTTCTTCAAGTAGAGCCTCACATCGCATAACCAACTGATGCACCTTAGAAAAGAGGATTCATCACAACAACCAACATAGATTTAGAACATTCACTCACTATGGGATAATAAAAATCAATATAATTGGACCCCAAAATGGAAAGATATCAGAAGTTTCTTCCATTGGGAATATAACTAGATCTAGGTCGGATGTAGCCTCACATGCTAGACTATGCAGATCATCAGCCGTGGGTATAGGCGAGGCCACCAAAACTAGCCCAACTTATTTTTCCTCTTATTTAGGATATCATCCAACCATTAATTATCTCCAATATCATAAATACTATTGAGTAATTGGAATCCTAATTGGAATCTTTGGAAGGCTGACACACACTAGTACAACCAGAGAGGATTCCTTACCTTGAATGGGTGGACGTGACTCTTCCCCCTCCAAATTTTGATAATTTTATGTTTCCTACATTTAATGGTTTAGGGGATATGAAAAAACATATGATAAAATTTATTTCTTGATGCGGTCCCATGATGTTAACTATTGAGAAGTAAGAGGTAGCCAAACTTAGGTGTTTCATGAAGACCTTAGAGGGGTCGACCTTCATCTGGTATACTAGTTTACTAGCCAGATCAATCAAAGGGTGGGAAGATCTTCACCGATAGTTTCTTTATCAATTAAGCTATACACTATAGAAGACAATATCCCTCTACCTCTCAAACTTCAAATAGTGAGAGAAAAATAGGGTCTTGGATTTTATCACTAGGTGGAATGGTTTAACATAATCCTTGAACTTGAAACTTCCTCAAGATAACTTGTTAGGTATTTTCATTTAATTTTTTTAATGAGATGTGAGCACCATATATTTCGATAAAGCATCAGGGTGGGTTCTAAAATCATGTCACAATTTCAAAGAGGTTGGAGGATTATATTTTTTAAACCAGAGCTAAATCCAGACCAAAATCAGTGGCTCATGGAAAAATAATCGGTAGAGTGAAAACCATAATCATTACTTTAAAACCATCCTCTACACCAGTTCCAGCTTCAATTTCATGCCTCCACACACAATACCTCCGCCTAAATAGAAACATCAACAAAAATATTCACTTTATAACAAGGCATATAAGTATAAATTATCCCCATTTTAAAACCATAAGATCAATTTATATTAATTTAGAGGAAAAAAAGTTCTTGGTAACTTTATATAATATATGGAAAACATTTTATTGAGACCATCAAAGCCTAATATTCCCAATGAAATTGGTCTCAATTATTACCCAAATTTATACCCCTTTCCCTGAACATTAGGTCACAATATATGATATTGTTTTGTCTTTAAATACATTCTACCAATTATAGTTGATTCTAGGAAAGTGAAGACGGTAAACGACTAATACAAGTGGCATGTTTTTCTACCACCATTATAGTAAAAGAAGAAGAATGGAAAATTTTTTAATTAAGGGTGCA
Organism: Viscum album; assembly: GCA_963277665.1. Classification (NCBI taxonomy): domain Eukaryota; kingdom Viridiplantae; phylum Streptophyta; class Magnoliopsida; order Santalales; family Viscaceae; genus Viscum; species Viscum album. The sequence goes on along the minus strand of OY728148.1, from coordinate 1,652,522,869 downwards.
CAAAATTTTAATTATTGGATCACTAGAAAAAAAATCAATTAGACTCATGCTATCCTCCAGGCATAGTTAAACTAACCAACTATACCCCCAGTCTCTTCTAATAGGGTACAACCACCTTCACTAGCATAATAATCTTCCCATAGAAAATCTTCTTGGAAGAAACATACCAAAAGGGGTAAAAATAAATTATAGGAAGATGAAGTTGTACATATTCCAAATTTGAAACAGTCTCTGTCAAATTTTATTCCTCTAATCTAGGGAGAATGGGAACCACCCCACCAAATGGTGCCATGAAAATTTATATGACAGGAGTAATTCTCATTATATGAATAATTGATCTTTAGTTACATTAACTTAATTCAACCAATGGATTGATTTTATAATGATGAGAAAAATTATGAATTTGAGTTCCCTATGAAAAACTAGGGAACCAAAGAAAGATACCGTAGGGGATCAAAAGGCTTGAGAAGATGTAGTCATGGCCAAACCTAATATTATGGAAATGCCCCGAGAAGATCCATTTAAACCACCATTTCAGTGATCATAGAAAGATCATGGAAATATACCCACAATTTCTACAATTTTTCTTGAACCGATCACTTTGGAAGATTGAATAGAAGAGATGCAATGATCTTGTTAGCTCAGAAAGGTAGGTAGGACAATTTGGCCTAATACAATAATAAATATTCCATAAAATTTTTCTTAATTACCTGGATTTTCTACCCCAATCACTTAAAACTCTGATGTTTATGATAGGGGAAAACTACCTACAATACAACAAAAACTATTATCTAAAAAATACAACATCCTAATGTAGTTGACTACTATTTTAATTAACCCAAACCCCAGTTTCCCAGAGTCAATGTCAACTTGATTATATTAGAACTAGATACAAGGTATCATATCCTGAAGGGATAAATTGTTTAGTAGGCTTAGTAAACTAGATACATACTTTAAATTATTATTATAATAGAAAATAGAAAATACATAAATTATTTTAATTAAGAATTCCATTATTCATCATAGCGTATCCCTACATATCAATCAAAAAATACTTCTTGGTATCCTAGGGAAAATAAAATATAAGAAAGGGGTGAGATCATATTATTATTAAGGGTAAGCGTATAGTGTAATCTATGAATAAATAAAGTATAATCAATATGAAAAGGTAAATAACCAGAAAAAATTCCATTTAATCAATAACTTGAAAAAAATATGGCATAAATAAATAAAGATCAAATAATACCATATAAATAATCACATGATCTTGAAAACATAACCATGGATATTCTAACTAATTGAATAACCACATGGATTATAAATAGATAAATTCATAATAATAAAATTCATTATGTTTGAAATCTAAATCATATGACCGAGGCCTTTTCCAAGATATCTAAATAATTGGGTAAGGAATCAGCCAAAACCCAATCTAGTTTATCTCATGATACCTACAAATTCATCAAGGGGCTATAATAGGCCCAACCCATCACTTAATAAGTACAATGTATTCATAATATGAAAAGGGTGAAACATAAACAATATAAACATTCATATTGAAAAACTAACATATGAAATGTTAATACTTACCCTAATCAATAAACATAATCATAAACCACCGAGAGTAAAATGGTGAATAGTAATAAAATTGTAAATCCATAGTCAAACTAATCATAAACCATCCATAGAAATAATAAGGATGGTACCAATACAATATATACTTTTTCAATCATAAGTAAAATATATGGTTGATGTTTTTTATGAATATAAATTCCATGAAAATAACCTTAAAAACATTTTTGAGAAAATAAACTTTTTATTTAGAAAACCACCTTTAAAAAAAAGTCATTTTTTTAAAATAATTTTAATTGAAAATAAAATTTTAAAAAATGTAAAATAAGTATTAAAATATTGATTGTTCATGATGGTGGAAAGTTATATTCATGCCATACTCATTAAAACAAATATTTCCTTTAAATTTTAGATAAAATCCAAACATGAATTGTTTTTGAAAATGACATTAAGATTCATTTATTTTTTTTAAAAAGTAAAAATGGGAAAAAATTACTTTAATAAATCATTTTTAAATTTTTAAAAATATTTTTGAAAGTATTTTTAGAAAACATGGGTTTTTATGAGAAATTATTTATGACTGAAGAGATAAATAAAGTTAGATTTTATTAAAAAAAATTTCTCTATCATTTTAAGTAACAAAGAGTGAAAAGAAGGTACTATTAATTTAAAAATATCATGAATAACCAGATGTTAAGAAAATAGATTTATTTTGAGATATAAATATCAAATAACCCCCCCAAGATAGATTTAAACATAAACAGTCCCAAATAATGATGAGATTGTGAAATAAACCCTTACCACTTTGGAAACTTATGAATCACAATCCTCATAAAAGAAATGAAATCAAATAAAACATTAAATACCATGAATATAAATATATTAATTACATAACATATCAAAGGATTATTATATATAAAAAACAAATGAAACAAATGGTGAATATGGCATATGTCTTAGAGAAGTAAATGTGAGATGAGAAACCCTTAACCTAAGTCTGATTTACTTCATACATGTCCATAACCCCTATATAATGGTTTAAATCATGTTATTAATTTATAATAAAAAAAAATAATATTTATAATAACATATATTATATTTTTATAACATTTTACAACCTGTTTATTAATAATATTTCATTATTTTCATTGTTTCAGGTGTTAATTGCCTTGTTTTCTCATGTGTGTTTTGTCATGAAAGTTGTGGTTATTGCCCATAGGATATATATATATATATATCATCTACAAGATTATAATAATTTTATAAATATAATATTTACTCATTATATACATTTTTAGAACCATTTATGAATGTTGGACATGGAAAATTAATCACATCACTTTGTGGAGATAGTAGGCCTTATGTACGCATGAGGGATGATGTAATTCCCTTAATGAGTAGAGGGGTAAGGAGGTGGGTGATGTATTAATTTTAAAAAATCAATATCATCTCATATATATAACATATATTCATTAATTTTATCCTTATTACATTCCATGTAAAGCGTAAGTGAACAATGAATCACATCGCTTTATAAGGTGGTAGTTCACCATACATACACATGACATTATTGTATTTGAAATGGAATAGAAAATAAAAAGTTATATTTGTTATTAAAATTTAAAAGTATAAAAATATCATATATATCATATACATGTGTTGAATCCATTATTATATCCATCCTTAAAATCAAGTGATGGAAAACAAACTACATTGATTCGTGAGGCGGTAGTCCACCGTACACACAATCGATGATTTTGTTTCACATTTGATACTAGTGGAGATGGATAAATATTATTTCAAAAACATAATAACATATCATTATATTTTATAAATATATGTTATTATATTTTTAGTTTTAATACATAATTGAAGGTGGAAAAAGAATAAATAAAATGAAAGATCATTGTTAAAATAATTTCCTTTTTTAAGAGAAACCTCCTTTGGATCTCATATTAATGACCTTAGGGATGGTATTTTGGGGGAACAAGAAGCTCTAGAATATGTATAATGATTTTTGGGAGATATTTTTCTAGGGTTTATTCAACAAAAATGTATTTATGGGTGTGAATAAGTGAGGGTAGTGAGTTCCCTTTTATAAGTGGGGAAAGAGAACCCTCTTGGAAATTACTTAGAAATTTTCAAAAAAAATCCAAAATGTTAAAGTAATTCACATGATAATAGCTTAAAAATAACATTAAATTAAATTTTGGGATAATATAAGGTGGAAATATGGATATAAAATAATATTTTGACAAGTTGGTAGGTCATTTTACCCCTTGTCTTCTTAGTTTAACCCCACGATAAACCCATTTTTATCTTAATCATGGTAATTAATTTTTAATGTTTTCAATATTAATTTTGGACAAAAAATCAGTTAAAATTATTATATAATATAAAATAATATTATTAAAAATATGTAATTCATTTTTCCTAATTAAATTTACATAAGTGGTAGAATTAAATTTAAAATTATACCCGCTGCACGTGATGAAAAAGTGAGTTTTCAAAGAGAAAATTCTCATAAGTGTAGAAGGTTTTAATATTAAAATTTTAATACTAAATTTATTAAAATTATCTAAATTAGTTAAATTTTAATATAATTGAACTAATTTTAATTTAAAACTAATTTAAAATATAATTTAACTTTGCAAATATTTTAAATAAAATCCAATTTTTAGTAAAAAACATTATGCTTCACTATTCATTAAAAAATGAATCATTTCTAAAAAATCCAAAAAATTAACTCTTAGATAATTTTGATATGATGTTTTCAAAAATTAAGTTTATTTTTTCAAATAAATTATCTAAAATTGATAAAAATTAATTATAAATTATGTGCGCAAAACGTGGCTAAACCGATTTTTAGAAAAATATAGTTTTTTAAAAATATTTCTTTTACTTTAAAATGATTCTTATTTTATTTATAATCGATAGATATAAATTTAATTTATTTTATAGATATGAAAACCATATAATTTTCATAATTTAGTTATTAATATCCATACCTACTAATTTAATGGCTATGTTATAATGGTCATGTTCAAATAATAATATTTTAATAGAGCATCATGTTTAATTTAAACCAAATGTTGCGTGAATTGTAATATATTGAAGAGATTTAATTTATTTAAATATAAATAAATCTTAAAGTATCTGTGTGTTATATTCTATTCTAATCTTGGTGTTGCATATTATATATGATATAGTATATGATGTTCCTATTAAAATATAGGGGTGTTACATTATACCCCTTAAATAAATTGCATCTTCATAATTTGGCATTGATCTTGGTAGTAAAAGGTTTGAAATTTGAAGATACCTTTATTGGGAACCTATATCATAAAAGGGTTAATAAAATATCACATTGATAAGAGATAAAGGGAAGTAAAAAAGTTCATCTAGAATAACACATTACTAGGTTTCCATGTAAGAGAACATTAATGAGAAATTAAATCATGGACATAGAAGAGAATACTAATGCCCAATGATTAATAGAGAGTGATATAGATACTTTATCACACGGAAGTGGGTGATCTATATATTGTTAATGACCACAAAATTATATATCTGTTTTGAGTTGAAGAACTATTTTATTCATTAGAAATAAAGGTACTCGGATACCATTTTTGTTTCAAGATCCTTTCCTAAATTTAGGAATTATTTTACCATCTAGACCGAGAACATATAAAAATATAAATAAATGATATATTTCTATTTAATAGGTACAATTTAATCCTTTGGATGTGGTTTGATCAATTCCTACTCTATCTCTTACTCCAAGAAATAAATATCTAATAGGAATTTTTATGTCTGAAGCACTAAAATTAACAATTAACATATCATGAGATCAATAAAAGAATGAAAAGTCATTCCTCCTATATATAGATATTTCCCAAGACAAAAATGGATATAAAAAGTAATCCAATAACACCCAAAGTTCAAATCAATCCATTCTGTAAATAGTTAACCTGGAGACTCATCCAAAATTTTTCTTTCCAAATTCGAAATCTAGTTTTTTTGATAGAATGTCACTAAATCAACCTTATATTACCCATACAATATAAAGTTTATCTTAATGTCACATTATAAATATTTGAATACCCTAATAACTATAAAACCTTAATGAAATCATTTATGCTTCTAAATATAAAATCCCACGTTGTTGAATATATTCCATAAATTGATTTTTGTAGTAAAATTCTACAAAGATGACATAAACTATCAAACCTCTAACCAATTTCTTGTTCACCAACAATATTACACGAACATATCATTATTATATTCACATCATAAATATATTTATGGATATCCTCCCATAATCATGTGTTTTCCAAGTGGTTCAACTTGCCATTGAATCACTTTTCTTGTTCATCGGTACCATTCCACTTATGCTCTCTAATCCTTTAAGAAATAGTACTACAATACAATACTTATACATTTCATGATTCTAATAACTAGAATAGAATTGATTAAAATAATCCCATGAAATGATTATCAAATGCAAACATAATAACATTAATCATTCCACTTTTTCTGTACTAATAACATAAACTTTACTGTGATCCCTTAAATTCTTTTGGGATATATTCCCTTGATACTTGGGGTGTTTATTTGTGTAGTGCCCCATATCTTTATAGTGTAATAATTTCAAATTGGTATATTCTTTCTTTACCTTTAAATCATGATCATGGTGAAATTTTTCTCCACACTTTAAGAAAAATCCATTTCCTTTAAAGCATGTATTGAGGTGTTTCCTTCCATAAGTATCACATGTTGGAAAATCCTTCTTTCCCTTCTTCAATTTATCTATATTTTTCTCTTCCATCCTATTCTTATCTTTCTTACCTTAATAGTCATAATATGTGTAAAATTATATCTCTATCTTGATAGTACATGATACTATATCCTTATATTATGTTAAAGTTTGGGAGACCAGTTACCTTAGAATGATTGGATTAATCCCATCAAAGAAATAATCGTTCTTAATCTTTGGATTACATGCATTGATACAATATACATTAATTATACTAGGCACTATTTATAAAAATTATAATACACTATATTAGATTATAACAATAGGTAACATAATGAATAATCCTAAAACTAATGAAACACTTAACATAAATTGAAAAATCTATTCATAGTTGATCTCATAATAAAAAAATGGTTTCTTTGGGGATATATTTATTTTCAATTCCATCATAATGATTTTTAATTAAAATGTGATTTATCCTAAGAATATCCCCTGGCAGTGTCAAAATAGGTGCATATTAATGTCCGTTGTCATGCACTAGCTGATGATCAGGTCAATCCCAATGCACCATTTTCCGAGTTATTTCCCCTAGGAACATCTGTTCCATAACAACATACACTTATATTACCTACAAAAGGATGCAGTTCTAGGAAAACCACATAATATCTTCCTTAAAAAAACATTAGTACGTTCTTATATACTTATCCTAAAAGTCTATCATAAGGTTATGTTCTCTAATATAGGATTTATTAAATCTAGTTCCCAAGGTTTCAACTAAACTTCCTCTGATACCAACAATAATGACATCAAACCCATCAACCTGAAGACGATGTTTACTTTATTACATTGTAATTAGATACAAGGTATCACATCTTGAAGGAACAAATAGTTTACCATTCTTGTTAAACTATATTAATACTTTAAATTCTTATTATAATTGGAAACATTAAATACAAAAATTTTTTCTTTGAAAACTCCATTATTTCTAACAATGTATCCCTATATATCAATCAAACAATACTTTCTGGTTTCCTAGGAAAGAAAAAAAATAAGAAATGGGTGATATCAGATGCTCATTAAGGGTAAGAGTACAATATAATCTATTAATAAATAAGGCAAAATAAATATAAAAATGTAAATAATTGAAACACTTACCATTTAATTAATAACTTGTGCATAATATGGCATAAATAACTGGAGATCAAATAATACCATATAATCATCAAATAATAACATGTAATATCAATAAATTAATTCATAATTATGGAATTCATAATATTTAACATCTAAAACATACCATCATTGCCTTATTATAAGACATATAAATAAACGGGTAAGGCCTATTCCAAAATCCAATCTAGTTTGTCTCATGAAACCCACTAATGAATCAATGGGATATAGCAGGCCCCTCACTTCACTTACTAAGTCCAATTAATTCCTCATATGAAAGGGGTAAAACATAATAAACATAAATTTACATATTTAAAAACTAACATACGAAATGTTAATACTTACCTCAATCAATAAACATAATCACAAACCATCCAGAATAAAATAGTGAATGGTAATAAAATTTTACAAACTGAGTCAAAACGGTCATGAACCATCCTTAAAAATAAAAAGGATGATATAAATACAATATATACTTAGTGTATCATAATTAAAATATAGTTTTGATGTTGTTGATGAATATAAATACCATGAAAATATCCGTAAAAACATTTTTGATAAAAATTAACTTTTCATTTTGAAAATTACCTTATAAAACAAATTTTTCACAAAACATTTTGAAAATAATTATCATTGATTTTTTTTAAAACATGTAAAATAATAATTAAAACATTTATTATTTATGATGGTGGAAAATTCTGTTCATGATGTACGTGTTAAAAAAAGACTCCTTTCGCATTTTCAGTAAAATCCAAACGGGCATTGTTTTGAAAAAAATATGAATATTTCATTAAAAAAAATTTATAAATAGAAAAATGAAAATTTTTTTAACAAATAATTTTTAAAAGGTTAAATTTTTTTTTTAATTTTTTTAGAAAACATGGGTTTTGATGAAAAATGATTTCTGACCAAAGAGAGAAATAAAGTCATATTTTCTTAAAAATAATTTCTCAATCATTTTAAGTACCAATGAGTGAAAAATGAAGCTATTAATTGAAAAAATTAACAAATAACCATATTTTAGGAAAATAAATAAATTTTAGGATATAAATATCAAATAATATCCCCAAGGTAGTCATAAACATAGACAATTTTGAATAATAATTATATTTTGAAATAAACCTTTACCACTTTAGTAACATCTAAATCATAAGCCCCATAAAAGAAATGGCATAAAATGAAACTTTAAATACCATTAATATAAATATATTAAGGATATAACATATCAAATGGGTATTATATACAATACACAAAGGAAACAAGTGGTGAATATAAAATATATCTCACGAAAGTAAAAGTGAGAGGAGAAACCCTTACCCCAGGTTCGATTTCCTTCGTACGTGTCATGAAATATTGTATAATGATTTTAAGAATGTCATTAATGTATTATATAACCATAATAATATTTATAATATCCTATATTATCCACTTATAAAATTTTAAAACCTTTTTTAATAATATTTCATTATTTTCATTCTTTTGGGTGTTAATTGCCTTATTTTATCATGCGTGTTTTATCATGAAAGTTATGGTTCTTGTTCATAGGATATATATATATATATATATATATATCATATAAATAATTATAATAATGTTATAAATACCATATTTACTAATGATATACTTTTTAGAACCATTTATGAACTTCGGACATGGAAAATGAATCACATCGCTTCGTGGAGATGGTAGGTCATACGTAGCATGAGAGAAAATATCATTCCCTTAATGAGTGAAAGGGTAAGGAATTGGGTGATATATTAATTTTAAATAATAAATATCATATCATATATATCACATATATTCATTAATTTTATTCTTATTATATTCCATGAAAATTGTAAGTGAAAAATGAATCACATTGCTTCGTGAGGCGGTAATCCTCTGTACACACGAGTGACACTATCGTATTTGAAATAGAATGAAATATAAAAAGTTATATGTGTTATTAAAATTTAATAATTATGATAATATCATAAATATCATATAAATTTGGTAAATCTATCATTATATACATCCTTGAAAGATGGTTATGGAAAATGATCTACATTAGTTCACAAGGCGATAGTCTTCCATACACACAGTTGTTGATTTCATTTCCCATTTTATGGAAGTGGATATGGGTAAATATTATTCCATAAACATAATAAAATATAATTATATGGTTTTAAGATATAATTTTATCTTTAAATAATAAGAAATAAAATGAAAGATCTTGGTTAAGATAATTGTCTTCTCTAAGAGAAACATCATTTAGATCTCCTATTAAGACCCTAGGGATGGTAATTTGGGAGAACCAAAAGCTCTAGAATATGTATAATGTTTTTTGGGAGATATTTTTTAGGGTGTTTTCAAGCCAAATAGATTTATGGGTGTAAATAAGTGAGCGAAGGGAGTTCCCTTTCATAATCCGGGAAAGATAACCCCTTTGGAAATTACATGGAAATTTCCCAAAAGAGTCCAAAATGATAAAGTAATTCACATGGAAAAAGATTTTAAATAAACTTAGGTTTGAATTTGAGATATAATAAGGTGAAAAATATGGTAATACAATAATATTTTGATAAGTTTTGAGGTCATTTTTACCCTTATATTGGTAGTTTAACCCCACAGTAAACCCATTTTTTTCTTAACCAGAGTAATTAATTTTTATTTCTTTCACTTTTAATTTTGGTAAAAAATTAAGTTTAAATTATTATGTAAAATAAATTATTATTTTTATAAATATGGAATACATTTTTCCAAATTTAATTCACATAAGGGTTAGAATTCAATTTAATATTATACTCACAGACGTGACGAAAAGCTGGTTTTTAGAGAGAAAATTATCGTAAGTATAGAAGGTTTTAATATAAAAATTAAATAATAAATTGATTATAATGAACTAAATTAGTTAAATTTTAATATAATTAAACTAATTTTAATTTAAAACCAATTTAAAATACAATTTAACTTTGCAAATAATTTAAACGAAAAGGTTGTTTTTAGTAAGAATCCGTATTTTTCACTATTCATCAAAAAATGAAACATTTCAGAAAAATAAAAAAATTAACTCTAAGATAATATTGATATGATGATTTAAAAGTTAATTTTATTTTTTCAAATAAATTTTATAAAAGTGTAAAAAAATTAATTTCAAATTATGTGCACAAAGCATGACTAAACTGCTTTTTAGAAGAATACAGTTTTTTAGAAAATAGTCCTTTTATTTTCAATTGATTATTATTTTATTTATAATAAATATATACCAATTTTATTTATTTTATAAATATATAAAAATTATAATTTTCATAATTTATTTATTACTATTCATACCCACCAATTTAACAACTATGTTATAATGATCATGTCTAAATAATAATATTTTAATAAAGTATATTGTTTCATTTAAAACTAGTATTTCATGCATCATAATCTATTTAAGAGATCAAATTTACTTAAAATAAAATATATTTTAATGTATTTGGGTGGTAAATTCCATTTTAAGATTGGTATTTCAACTTATATATGCTATCAAATATGATATTCCTCTTTTAAAATCTTAGGGTGTGACACCATTCTAGTGAATCCTTAAATATTGAATGCTCTCAACTTGTCAATGGATCTTCAATAAGTAATTATAGAGGCACTACTAAAACCTCAAGAATTAATATATGAGGTCACTACTACTGAATTATACCATTCATATATAGGTCTCATGGAATGTCATACAATCATCTATTTTATGCAACAAGATAAGGATACTAGGATATAAGGACACATAAGGACTTTATATGTGTTTAGAAGCTAGAATACATTCATATCCATCAAGATTTCATTGATAATGTCATGGGATTTAATATCATTCAAATAATAACAATTTATCAGTTGGGATATAGTGAAGCTGATCTATCTGTCACGACCCGTCCCTCGGGGCCCATGTCGTGACTACCCCAAGCATACCTTCTATAGGCCAAGGGCTGGCGACTAGCACCGAAAGGTGTATTCCCTAAAACCGAGAAGGAATTGCCTTTATAACCTATAAAAACACACAACCAAGCACACAGAAAGGTACGAACACAGGTAAACTGTATAGTGAAAAGAGTGTGTACAGTAAGTAAAAAGGGGCCAGAATAAATGCCCAACTAGAAAGTACAAGAAAACTGAAAAGTACAAGTAAACTGAAACAGATCCTATGAACTCCCGCCAAGGACCCTATCTGAAGGGTAGGTAGAACTATCAAATGGTCGTCTCTATGGTGCGCCTCTTCTAATGTCCACCTCTGAGCTACCTCCAGTCCTGGTACTCTCATCCTCAGTCAGCACACTCCGTTGTCTGCACCAAACACAACAAGGTACAGGCATAGCCCATGAAGGGGTGAGTATAACAATACTCAGTAGGGACCTCGAGAACCTCAAAGGTCTCACAAAACCCACAAAGGATAAACCACAAAGCATGAAAAAATCTAACAACCCTACTTAGGTATAGCCCATACATATACCTAAGTTATCAAGTATACCCATCTCATTCATGAGGAAACTCAAGGCCCAAATTCTTAGCCGAAGTATAACTGTTCCACTAAGAAAAGAATACCATGAAGGTAACACCACAAAGATAAGTACCACAAAGGTAACGCCACATAGAATAATACCACAAATGTATCACCACAAAGGTAAGTAGCACAAAGGTACGCCACATAGAAGAATACCACAAAGGTATTACCATGAAGGTAAGGACTCATCTCATACTAGGTATAACTTAGCTATGGTAGTGAAGATGATTAGATGTAACTACTAAATCATATTATTCTATTAAGAGGCAGACCCACGTAGGATCCTAAATCATCAGACCCACAAAAGATCCTAGTACAGCAGACCCATGTAGGATCCTAGTATAACAGACCCACGTAGGATCCTAAAGCAGTCTCATGCAGATTCCTAGAGTGGATTCAAGTGAGAATCTTGAACACAGACCCACGTAGGATCCCAAAGCACAGACCCACAAAGGATCCAAAAGCACAGACCCCCATAGGATCCTTTTCTCATGTTATAGCCAGCTACAGGGTTCCCGCACTAAGATCGCTTGATTCCAGGAGGGTCTGCTCCTCAAGCCACAAGTAGATGATCCAACTGCCATGAATTCCCATGAAGAATTATCTCAAAGGACTACCACATGATAGGGGTCTCAATGCAATAGACGGTGCATCAATAGGATGCCCGGTCTGTAAGTTATTGACTTTTTAGTCCCGAGGGCCTGGTTGCATTCATGTTCGATCCAACCCGGCTGTACACCAACTTTATCCAAAACTCAAGTGGGGTATACCAAAAGGGCCATCTCGATCCAAGGTTTCTAGTGCCATAGACGGTTTTTCAAATGGACGCTCGTAGCTCAAGATATGGCCGGAAGAACAAAAAGGGTCAAAGTTGGTCCCGGTCCAGTCCGACCCAACCCGACCCGTCCTGGGCTGACCCGACCCAGTTCGGGTCGACCCAGCCCACTGGGTTCAGCTCGGCCTGGCCCGCAGTGCGGTGACCCATGGTGCTCACAGCCGGCCTGTGGTTCGGTGGCCCGTTGGGTGGCCCGCGGTGCAGCAGCCTCCGGTGTGGTGGCCCACGGTGCAGCAGCCTCCGGTGTGGTGGCCCGCGGTGCAACGGCTGGTGGTGCGGCGGCCCGCAGTGCTCGCAGTTGGCCAGTCAGCCAGCCTTCTCTGTGCGGCGCAGTCATGGGCTGTGCCATCACTAGTGGCCGACTCGACCGATCGCCCACCTTCACCACCGCGGCCTCGTGTCGTGGCTTCCACACACCCAGCAGCACGGATGCACGCCGCCACCCCCCCTTCACGCGGCCGGCTATGCACTGACTGTCACCTCTGCTCCGCCACGGCTGATAGGCCACGATCCTTCTCCAGTGGTGTGGTTGTTCTGCCTCCATCGTCACGGTCGACCAGAGTGCTAGCCGCCATTCCTGAGTCCCATCGATGCCAATCGCCGGCATTGGTCACCATCCTCCTCCATCGCAAAGATCATATCAAAACCATAAAGGTTACGGAGAGGTCGACCCATGTTCGTTTGGACCACACCCTCCGCATTAGGGCAGTAGAAAGTGGCTCATCGGGAGAGTTTCAACATGAAATAAAATTAACAAAGGTAAATAAAAAATCACACCCCTTCCTTGAAGGTTTGTTGATGTCAGTGAGGAGGGAAGGATGGATGTCGGTTCGTTGTCGTTGAAGACGTTCCTCGTTGGAGAGGGTGTTCTTTGTTGGAGAGCACATTCTTCGTTGGAGAGCATGTTCTTAGTTGGAGGAAGAGTTTCTCCAAGTTCTCCATTTTTTTTCCAACCAATCCTCTCAAAGGTAACGAGGAGCCAATATAATAGCTTCATCAAATTAAAGTTGACACATTTTAATAAATGGCACAATTTATTGTATTGCATTGGTACAATTAATTGGGAGGATTCCAAGGGTCTTGCCCCACATTAATGATGGGTTCGAGTGGTCCCCACCATTGAATTTAAAATTGGGGGGGTTTTCTAGCTCGGTTGGTCCCAACATCCAAGACTTCAATTGGGAGGTTAAAAATAAAATAAAAAGTTATTCTCTATTTTATTTTTATTTCCAAAAAAACACAAAAACTAACTTTCACCCTCAACCTACTGCAGTCGAGATGAAGGTCTCCTTAATCGAATATCAGCACTGTGAGTTCAACGGTGTCTTTAGATTTCAATTCCAAGAACCGGCTCAAAAGTTACAAAAACCTGCTCGTATGTTTACTGAATGTACCCAAAAAAAAGTTCAGAAATTAATTCTGGGCACTCTGGGCTTCAGAATCACGCGCCATCTATTTTCGCAGACTCGTAAAATTACTATATAATAAAAAAATTACATTGAATTTCTGAGTCTTTACATTCTCCCCCCCTTAGGGTTTTGCGTCTCTAAAAGCCACATTACAAAAAAAACTAGGAAAACAAGTGGAGATACTGAGCACGAATCTGAGTCTCCCGCTCCCATGTGCTCTCATGGAGGTTCCTGTGCTACCAATGTACATGCACCAAAGGTATCGATCACCCATGAAGGACTCTCTCCTGTTGATCCTCAATCTCCACTGGAACCTTCGTAAACATCACCCCATCCTCAATGTCTAGCTCACCGTGGTCAATGACGTGCGATGGGTTGTGCACATATCTCCTCAGCTGAGATACGTGGAAAATGTCATGCACCCGGTGCAACTGAGGTGGAAATTCTAAGCGGTAATCCACCTCACCAACTCTGCTGAGGACCTAAAAGGGTCCGATGAACCTCAGAGATAACTTGCTGCCCCGACCAAATCTCCAAAAACCTTGTTGAGGTGAGACCCCTAGAAAGACGTGGTTTCCATCCTCAAACTCCATAGGTCTCCATATCCTATCAGTATAAGAGTTATTCCTGATCTTTTCACTCTTCATCCACTCCTAGATGATCTAAACCTTCTCTGTGGTAGCCCATACCATCTCTGGTACCATGAGTGCTGACTCCTCTGGGTCAGTCCAGTACAAAGGCAATCTGCAAGGTCAACCGTACAAAGCCTCAAAAGGTGACATACCAATGGTGTAGTGATAAATATTGTTGTATGAAAACTCTTCCAAGTAAAAGTGATCCTCCTAACTATGACCAAAGTCGAGGATGCAAGAACGCAACATGTCCTTGAGGGTCTGAATGGTCCGCTCAGTCAGGCCATCCGTCTGAGAATGGAAGGTGATGCTCAAATGGAGCTACGTCCCAAAAGCCTCCCGCAACCCCTTCTATAGCCAAGAAGTGAAACATGAATCACGATTGGAGATAATTGCCAAGGGTAATCCATGTAGCCACACAATCTCCTACACATAGAGACATCCCAAGCTCTCTACTGAACCCTGTTCTCTGATCAGTAGGAAGTTGGCCGACTTGGTGAGTCGATCGGTGATCACCCAGATAGAATCACGACCCCTGGATGTATGTGGAAGTCTTTTCATGAAGTCCATGGATATCCCATCTCACTTCCACTCTAGAATCTCTAAAGTCTAAACTAAGCCTACTAGTATTTGATGCTTTTCCTTCACTTCCTGAAAAGTGAGGCACTGAGAGAAAAACTCTACTACTCCTTTATTCATTCCCAGCCACCAGTGCTATCGTCGGAGGTCCTGGTACATCTTTTACACTTCTAGATGTAGCACTAGAGGGGGTGTGTGGAACTCCCAAAAAAACTCCTCCTGAAGCGACACTGGTAGCATGATACGTCCTCTGAAGAGAATGACATCCTCCCCACCTTCAGAAAATCCATCAGGTGCCTATCTTGTGGACATCTGAGCATGTCGAGCCTTGCAATCAGTGTCCCCACGCTGTGCCTCCTTGAATTGCTGAAGGACTGGGGGAGTGACTGTAAGATACTGAAGAAAAGATGCTGCATCTCATTCCACAAAGGATATCTGTAATGCGACCAACTGCTCTATCGCCTCACCTAGAAGTTGTATACTAGATATCTTATTGAGTGCATCTACTACAACATTCCCCTTCCCAGGAGTATAGACTATCTCAAATTCATAGTACTAGAGGAACTCAAGACAACGTCACTATCTCAAGTTCAGGTCCTTCTGAGAGAAGATATACCTGAGACTGTTGTGGTCTGAGTAGACTGTAAAACATTCGCCCATCAAGTAATGTCACCACATATTCAAGGTGAAGACCACTGCTGCTAACTTCCGGTCATGGGTAGCGTAGTTTTTCTCATGCTGTCTCAGCTTTCGATAACCATACACGATAACTGCTCTCTCCTGTATCAGGACATATCCGAGCCCAGTCCCTGATGCATCGCAGTAGACTACATACCCAACGCCCTCCTCCGGAAGCCTCAAGATGGGGGCACTAGTCAGCCTCTGCCTCATCTCCTGAAAACTTCACTGGCATCTCTTTGACCACACAAAGGGTTTCCCCTTCTTCGTCAACACTGATAAAGGTGTTGCAACTCTAGAGAAATTTAGAAAAAATATCTGGTAGTATCCAGACAAACCTAGGAAACTCCATACCTCTGTCACACTCTTGGGTGGATCCCAAGCAAGTACCACCTCAATCTTCACTAGATCCAGCACAACTCCAGCCTCCGAGATGACATATCCCAAAAAGTGAACCTCTCAGATCCCGAACTGGCACTTTGAGATCTTACCATAAAGTTAGTGCTCTCAGAGTGTGTTCAAAACTCTCTACAAATGATAGGCATGCTCCTCCTCAGTAGCCGAGTAGATCAGAATGTCATCAATGAAGACTACAACAAAGCGATCAAGGTATAGATGGAAGATCCTATTTAGGAGTCCCATGAACACTGCTGGAGCATTGGTCGCACTGAATGTCATAACTAAGAACTCATAGTGGCCATACCGACATTTGAAATCTGTCTTTTGCACATCCTCGTTTCGTACTATGAGCTGCTGATAGCCTAATTTGAGGTCTATCTTCAAGAACCAATGTGCTCCCTTAAACTGATCAAAGAGATCATCAATCCTTGGGAGTGGGAACTTATTCTTCATGGTCACCCGGTTCAGACACTGATAGTCAACACAAAGTCTCAAGCTCCCATCCATCTTCTCGGCAAACAAAATTGGGGCTGACCAAGGATAAACACTGGGCCGGATGAATCCCTTCCCCTATAAGTCCTATATCTGTACCCACAACTCACAAAGCTCTGCATGAGCTATCCAATACGCTGGTGTAGATATCGGTGCCATCCCGAGGTATAAGTCAATGTAAAATTCCACCTATCTATGTGGAGGTAGACCCAGAACATAATCAGGGAAGACATCCGCATACTGGTCAATAACTACATGGTAACTCGGACTCTCCACATCAACCACTCCAAGGGTAAGGCTATCCAACTGATGAGTGATCGGCTGTACTCTCCTATGGGTAAGTCTATCCTATGCTGCAAAGGATCCCTTATCACCAATTAAGGTAAACCTAGTCCCATCCGTGTTGGACACAATGAACTTTTCTCCCAATACAGTCATTATGAGCATGGATTGTAGATAACCAGTCCATACCCAAGATAACATCGTAAGGCCTGGGAGATTCCAACCGAAGCTCTTTCCCCCTAGAGTAAGCTCACACTGCCAACACCAGTGTGTAATCATCGAATCCTCTCTTGTAGGAGTCTCTAGCCATAAGGATCGAGCCAACAACTCCGTTGAAATCTCTGAGCTCCGAATGAGGGCAGTGGCAATAAAAGAATGACTGGAACCTATGTCTATAAGTACTGCAGCTAAGGTGGAGTAGACACAGATCGTACCTCGTATCATCTCCGGAGCACTGTTATTATAGACCTCAGCAGCCTGGAGCTGAGCTCACCCCTGTCCACCTACTCCCTGTGGTCGGGGTGGACCACCTGGTGGTGGTAGTGGTAATATCTCGAATCGTCTCCCACCACCAGATGCATGACCAGCTCCTTTGCCACGTCCTCCTGCTCACTACGGACCTCCTTGGTTGAACCTCTATCTCTGCCTGGGAAGTCCTTCGATCATCTTCTGATCATCCATATGGTGGATCGGGCAGTCACGAGCCATGTGACCCTGCCCGCCGCATGTGTAACACTTCTTAATCTTTGCACGATTGGCTCTGTCTCCGATGCCCCACACAACTAACCCTAAATCCTAAATTCGTCCACCTGTAGGTCTGGTCCTCTTGGACCTCTGTGATATATGTCTGCTGCCAGCTGCAGAAGACTCCACTATGTGATTCCCGGTGGTGGGTCTTGCTACCGGTGACTACTCATCAAGAAAAATATCCACTAAGAAGGATTTCTCTAACACCCTTACCTACGTCGGGATGATAAGAGAAATCATCGAATCCCTGATCTCCCGCCAGAGTCCCTGATCGAAGGTCTGAGCTCTGAAGAATGGGCCCCATGCCATATCAGTGGAGTAGCGTGAGAGGTCGGTGAACCTCACTGAGTACTGAGCCACAATTATGTTTCCCTACTGCAGATTAAGAAGCTCCTGAATGCACACTGTGTGAAGGGTCGCTGGGACAAAATCTACCCAAAACAAGCTCTCAAAGTCTACCCAAATAAGTGTCACATTGTTGTGAACCTGGATCATCAAGCTCCACCATCTGCCTGCTTCTTCCTGTAGAATACTGGCGGTAAGGATCACCATGAGATCACTGGTGTCCCTAACATTCAGAAGACTCTCACCATGGCCTCCAACCAATCCTTAGCTGCCTGTGGGTCCATCTCACCCCTAAACCTGGGTGGCCTATGGTGCTAGAATTCATGCAATGCGCTCAAGTGGCGTACACCCTCTACTACTGGGGATGGTGGAATCGGTGGACCAACGGGTAATGGTACCGTTGGTGCCTCTATAGACAAAGGGCCCTACACCGAGTCCTCATCGCTCGGTGGGCTATCATTACATACTATACCCAAAATACTTGTTAGATGTTTGTGTGGAGGCATCCTGAAAAGAAACAGGTGCGCCACAGTCAATAAGTTATACTTGGTGAGCTGAATCAAAGAGATCACAAAGAAAACTCTTCAAAATACTCACACAATTAGTGTTTTCTTGCACTAAGTTAGAAATCAGAAGTCAGGGTCCTGGTGTATGGATATGTCAGCCACCACACCAGCACTGGATTCCTTAAACTATTAAACACACTCACTACACTTAAAACTATTTTAGTTAAAAAGATCAGAGTCCAATGTTCTATAGTAGAACCAACTCCTCTAATACCAATTTTTCATGACCCATCCCTTGGGGCCCATGCCGTGACTACCCCAAGCCCACCTTCCATAGGCCAGGGGCTGACGACTAGCACCGAAAGGAATATTCCCTAAAACCAGGAAGGTATTGCCTTTATAACCTGTAAACACACACAACCAAGAACACAACAAGGTAAAAACACAAGTAAACTGTATAGTGAAAAGAGTGTGTACAGTAAGTAAAAAGGGGCCGAAATACAAGCCCAACTGGAAAGTACAAGAAAACTGAAAAGTACAAGTAAACTGAAACAACTTCTATGAACTCCCACCAAGGATCCTATCCAAAGGGTAGGTACAGCTCTTGAATGGTCGTCTCTACGGTGCGCCTCGTCTAATGTCCACCTACAAGCTACCTCCAATCCCAGTACTCTTGTCCTCAGTTAGCGTTGTCCATTTTCTGCACCAAACACAATAAGGTGCGGGCGTATCCCGTGCTAGGGTGAGTATAACGATACTCATCACAAAACCCAAAAAGGATAAACCAAAAAGCATGAAAACATCTGACAACCCTACTTAGGTATATGACCATACAAATACCTAAGTTATCAAGTATAGCCATCTCATTCATGAGGAAACTCAAGTCCCAAATCCTTAGCTGAAGAACAACTGTTCCACGAAGAAAAGAATACCATGAAGGTAACACCACAAAGGTAGGTACCAAAAAGGTAACGCCACACATAAGAATACCACAAAGGTATCACCACAAAGGTAAGTACCACAAAGGTATGCCACACAGAATAATATTACAAAGGTATTACCACGAAGGTAAGGACTCAGATCACACCAGGTATAACTTAGGTATGGTAGTAAAGATGATTATATGTAACTATTGAATCATTTTACTCTGTTAAGAGGTAGAACCACATAGGATCCTAAATCATTAGACCCACAAAGGATCCTAGTATAGCAGAACCACGTAGGATCCTAGTATAGTAGACCCACGTAGGATCCTAGAGTAGTCTCACATGGATTTATAGAGTGGATCCAAGTGAGAATCTAAAACAAAAAACCCACATAGGATTACAAAGCACAAAACCACAAAGGATCCAAAATCACAGACCCACATATGATCCTTTTCTCATGTTACAACTAGCTACAGGGTTCCCGCACTAAGCTCGCTTGATTCTGAGAGGGTTCGCTCCTCAAGCCACAGTTCGATGCTCTAACTTCCATGAAGTACCATGAAGAAGTATCCTAAAAGACCGTCACATGATAGGGGTCTCAACACAACATACATTGCATCAATCAGACGCCCGATTCGTAAGTTATTGACCTTTTAGTCCCGAGGGCTCGATTGGATTCGTGTTCAATCCAACCCGGTCATACCCCAAATTTATCCAAAACTCAAGTGGGGTATACCAAAAGGACCGTCTCAATACAAGGTTTCCAGTTCCATAGACGGTTCATCAAACGGACTCCCGTAACTCAAGATATGGACAAAAGAAAGAAAAGGGTCAAAGTTGGTTTGGGTCTGATTCGACCTGGCCTTGGTTGACCCAGCCCACTGGGTCCGACCCGGCCTGATGGTGCGGCCTGGCCCATGGTGCTCTTGGATGGCTGGTCGGGTAGCCTTCTCCGTATGGTGTAGTCGTGCACCGCGCCATCACTGGCAGCTGGCTCAACAGACCACCCTCCTTCGCCGCCGCGGCCTTGTGCCATGACTCCCCACACCTGGTGGTGTGGACGTGTGCCGCCACCTCCCCTTCACATGGCCAGCTGTGCACCAGCTGATGCCTCTGCTCCACCGCAGTCGACAGACCACAACCCTTCTCCAATGGCGCGGTTGCGCCGCCACCATCGTCTTGACCAGCCGGAGTGCCGAACACCGTTCCCGAGTCCCATCGGTGCCAATCACCAACACCTATCGCCATCATCCTCCATCACGAAGATTGCATCAAAGCCATAAAGGTTACGGAGAGGTTGAGCCATGTTATTTTGGCCCTCACCCTCCATGTTAGGGTGGCAGCAAGCGGCTCATGGGGAGAGCTTCAACATAAAATAAAATTAATGAAGGTAAATAAAAAATCACACCCTACCTCGAAGGTTCATTGATATCGGTGAGGAGGGAAGGACAGATGTCCGTTCTTTTTCATTGAAGACATTACTCATTGGAGAGGGAATTCTTCATTGGAGAGAGCATTCTTCGTTGGAGAGCACATTCTTCATTGGAGGAAGAGTTTCTCCAAGTTCTCCCTTTTTTTCCAACCAATCCTCCCAAAGGCAATTAGGAGCCAATATAATAGCTTCATCAAATTAAATTAGACACATTTTAATAAATGGTACAATTAATTGACACAATTTATTATATTTCATTGGCATAATTAATTAGGAGGAATCCAAGGGTCTTCCCCAAAATTAATGATGGGTTTGGGTGGACCCCACCATTGAATTCAAAATTTGGGGGTTTTCTAGCTTGGGTGGTCCCTACCTCTAAGCATTCAATTGGGAGGTTAAAAATAAAATAAAAATTTGTTCTTTATTTTATTTTTATTTCCACAAAAAACATGAAAACTAACTTTCACCATCAACCAACTACGGTCGAGGTGAAGGTATCTTTAAGTGAATATCGGCGTTGCGAGTTCAACGATGTCATCAGATTTCAATTCCGAGCACCGGTTCAAAAGTTACAAAAACCCGCTCACACGCTTACTAAGCGTACCCAAAAAAAAGTTTAGAAATTCATTCCGGGCACTTTGGGCCTCAGAATCATGCTCCGTCAATTTTTGCGGACTCATAAAATTCCCATTTAATAAAAAAATTTACATGTATTTTCTGGGTCTTTACACTATCTCCTTCCCTCATGAATTTTCATAGACATGAAAAAAGTGAGCAAAATCCCCTTGGCTGGATCAAGCATAGATTCCAATTTGGGGACTTAAATTATAACTTTGAATTCTTGGTTATTTGGCAGGATATAGCTTTTAACATCTTACTAGGGAGGCCTTGGTTGTACCAACATGAGAAAATACCTTCATCATATCACCAATGTCTCAAGTTCTTCATCAATGGGTAAAGTGGGATGATATACGATGATAAATATCTGGTTGAATCTTATGAGGCTCAATATATTGATGTGGGATTTTATCGAATAAAAGGAAAAAAATACATTAATGATAAATTTTCTTGGGTTACTTCCCCAAATGGTCTATAAGTGACTTTGTGAAACCCATTCGATGAGCTCAATGATGATTATATTCTTCCGATTAGTCAAATTAAGAATACGGGTTCAGAATTTGTCTTGTACTCATTGAAACTCATGATATTAGTCATGTAAGATGAACTCAATAATAAGAAATAGTTATTTGATCCTATTATCATTAGTGATGTTTTAGGTTGAGATTCCCTCACTTTATCCCCAAGAATTCTGCTGGCGCCAATTTTATTAGCTCAATTTGATGGAATTTTTGAATTACTACCAGATAATGGAAATATATATGCCTCTAAATCTCATAAAAATTATCCCCCTACCAACTCTATATATCCACCTTTTCCACTCATCCACCCTGATGTGGACCTAGAGGAAGAGGAAGTGGAAGAGGAATATGAAGAGGAGGATTACCTCAAAGATGCTCCTCCAACATTCGAGGAAGGTGTCTTTACCACTGTCGATGAACTCCGATAAATAAATCTTGGCATAGAGGAGGATCCATTAACTACAATTATTATTAATACTATACCCATAAAAGGCCAAGAGGAATATAGTTTCTTCTTAAAGTAGAATCAGGATGTATTTTCTTGGAATTACACAGAAATTCCAAGCCTTGATCCCGATGTGGCTGACCGCCACCTAGGTCTACCATAAGACCATCTTGGCTATAAGAAGGTAGTAAAAAGGAGGCATCTTACCATTGTTACTAATTTTGAAGTCAAATTTGATAATATCATCAAATACAACATCATTCAATAAGTCATATACATGAAATAGATCTCCAATATAGTCCCGGTTAAGGAAAAATGGGAAAATCAAAGTTTGCATAGATTTCAAAGATCTCAACTAGAACTATCTAAAATATGACTTTCCAGTTCCAATTATAGAACTTCTAATTTATTCAATGGATAGATATCATGACCTATCTTTCATGGATGGTTACTCAGTGTATAACTAAATCTAAATGGCCTATGAAGATGAAGAAGTTACATCCTTTAAGGAACCCCAAGGAGTATTTTTCTACTAGGTGATTCCATTAATCCTATAGAATGATGGAACTATATACCAATGTTCTAGTCAAAAAATATTTAAACCATTTCCAAGAAAGTCTATCGAGTAATATGTAGATGATCTGGTAGTAAAATCTCCATAAAGTTCTGACTATCTTTCTGACCTTGAGACATTTTTCAACAATATTCAACAAAATTTCATAAATATTAAACCCTTGAAGTGTTCCTTTTGTGTTACTTTGGGAAAGTTTATCAAATTTATAGTATTCTGTCATGGAATCTAAGTGGATCCCAAGAAGACAAAGGCTATACTTTACATTTTACCTCTTAGAAACCTTAAAGAGTTGATATGCATATAAGGATGCCTTGCCTACATTCGATGCTTTATAGAAAATATTTCTGGAAAGTTCTTTACCAAGTTAATGAAAAAAGGGCCACGTATCAGTGGAATAATTAATTTCAAGAAGAATTTGATAGTATCAAGAAGTATTTTTTGAGTCTTCTAGTACTATTTCCACCTATTGAAGGAAATCCACTCATATTATATGTGACAACTTTAGAGTGATCACTGGGTGATTTCCTCACCAAAAAGATTGATGTCAAAAATAAAAACAGTCTCTATTATCTCCATAGAACCATTCTTGATACCATGAATCATTATTCAAATATCAAGAACAACTATTTGGAATTAATCTTTGTAGTTCATAAATTGGGGCACAACATACAGCATCATGAGGATGGTCTCTCAAACTGTTCCACTCAAGTACATCTTCAACCATCCTATGTTGAATTTATGTTTATCATGGTTAGCGGTAATCTTTTAGTATTTTAACATCTATTTCATACCATAGGAGGCAATAAAGGGGAAATATTTGGAATATTTCCTTATAGAGAACCTTTATTTATAAGAAATTCCTATGAATACCAAACTACCAGACAAAGAAATATTATCTATCTAATACTCCCTCATAACATGGGAGATATATTTTTATAGATCATCCATATTCTCAATAGGAAATAGGATGGAAGATCCCAAGATCAATAAAGTTAGCTTGGGAGTCATTATTATTTCTCCTTTAAAGGCCACCCCACCTTATTCATCCATATTGTTAAAAGGCTACACCAATAATGAGGTAGAATACTAGGCCCTCATTATAGTCTTAAAACCCATGATTCAAATACTAGAAACCCATCTAAATATCAAAGGTGACTTAGAGATGTTAATCAAGCAGGTCAAAAATGATTACGCTATTAAAAAAGAAGAGACAATTCCCTTGATTGTTTATGTATGAGGGTTTATGGAAGGATTCCACTCCTATTAAATGTTTTCTCAGATCCCATGTTCATATAATTATCAAGAAGATGCATTGGAAAATATGGTTACAAATTTGGAATATCCGAATAGAGAAAAAAAATCATCAACATTGCACATCGTAGAATGATATCACCATCTATTTAGAATATAATAGAAGAGATCAATGAGTTAAATTATACCCCTAAACCTAATAATATTATGAATGGCCGAATGTAGCCCCTCCTAGACTACCTCTATAGTGTATTATTCCATCATAAATGTCTAGAAAAGATCAAATCTGATTACAGTTAGATAACTTTATCATCTATGATAGGCTGAGTTATAAAAAATCCCTCTATAAATGTGGCTTTGATGGAGTTATCATTTGATGCATTGATAGAGAAGAGAATATCACCATTATGTGATAATTACATGTTGGTTATTATGGTTCCCACCAATCAAAGACCAAGATTTCTCACCAAATAAGGAGGCATAGATATTTCTTACCTTTGATGACATGGGATTGTACCCAATTCACCAAAAAAATTTCATCCTTATAAAGTGCATGCCAATTTCATCCACCCACCCCCAGAGTTGTTGTATACTACCAAATACTTTTTTACATTCATTGTGGGACCATACCCTCCCACTATATAAAAGAAATTTAAATACATCATTACTACTACAGACTTCTTATCCAAATGGTTTGAAGCAATACCATTCAAATAAGTCTTGATAAAAATAAGTATCAATTTCATAAAGCCCAAAATAATACATAGGTTTGGTGTCTCTTATATAATACTGATGGATAATGACACCAAATTTTGTTCTTCCAAATTGAAAAGGTTGCATAAGGAGTATAAAAACTACATGTTATGGTGGACATGGAAAAGAAACCCTAAACCAAAAATATTATACATTCCTTATGGTACAATCATACCACCACCCATACCACCACAAAAGTGGCCCTATATTCACTAGTATATAGGGAAAAGTTTTTTCCCATAGATACTTAGTTTCTTTCACTCCATATTTCTATCTGCTATCAATTTTCCTTAGAAGAGTAGTCTTAGAATCATTTGGATGAATTTGAATTGATTAATGAGAAAATATTGCATACATTGCATAATTTATAGGTTCACAAAAACCTAATATCTCTAGATTTAAAAAATGTCCACCTTCACTCATTTCTGCAAGGGGAACTGGTTTTGGTCCCAATGACTCCAATGATACCTAGAAAAAACCTCCAAATCTTGAACTAAAATTGAAAGGACATATTTTCATCCATAAGTTCTATTCTAATAATTCTTATTTGTTGATAACTATGGATGATGATAATAATATTCCCCCTAATAATGAAATATTTATTAATAACTTTTTATGTTTTTAATGAAAGGTGGTCCTAGTCATATGAACTAAAACTACAAGACACCATTCATCCTTGACACATGATGTTAAACTACATAGAATGATCCTTGTCACAAAAACCTAAAAGGGACAACCCATACCATCATACTCACAATATGTTAAATTGTATTAAAATGTATTTAGCACATGGTATTAAAATGTAGTCTTACCTTATGAACTAAGCATAGGATGACCTGGGAAACAATCCTAAGAACCCTCATTCTATGAGCATGGTATTATTCTCATGAGACAATTTCCTGAACACCTGGGAAACTTTTATCTAGAGAGTGAATTTTTCCCCCATTCCATACTTAAGAGTCAGATCAGTGCAAGGAATATTTTTCTAGAACCCCTTATGGATTTATTCCAATTTATAAAGGATATGTAGATATTTCTTGACCTCCTATGTCAGGACCAACCACATATTCTATACCTATTATGCTAGTCTCTCACTTCATTAGTTTTCTTTGAATAACCCACATGGTAAAGAGAAACTTTATAATTCCTTGTTTTTTACACTTAAAATAGATCACATGGGCTTAGGAATCTTGGTAAAAGGCCTCCTTACATGGTTGGCTCACTTTTCAAACTGAATACCGCAACCTTAAGCTATGTGTATCTCACTCAAAAGAGTTTTTATGATGTGAGACCTTGTACCCTTTCTTCATGTCGGGTGGCTAAACTTCCTTGTAGAATGGAATTAAACTATAGGTAAACATCCATTCCATAAGATGTTAAACTACATGGTCCACATCCATATCATATGATGTAAAAACTACATGTTATTGTGGCCATTTCTTGAGAGGACCATCATTCCTCATGTCAGTCTCCTATCACACCTCTATGCCAGAACTACACATGTCTTGATTATCATATCAATGAGATACGTAGTGACACCTAGATTATTTAACCTGGGCCCAATTGAAAAATAGAAAAAAGGATTCTCTCATGATCTTATGTATGATATAGATTTGTATGGGAGAGTGCAGTGCGGGTTCTCATTTCATTTGTGAAGCCATATTAAAAAAATTCCCCTCCTTGCATATAGATTAGAAAATTTCATGTAATTTTTTCTAAAAATATATGTGTATTGATTTATATTACCATAGAATACATAGTGTCACCCAGATCTCAAATCTTATGTCTAACTAAAATATAAAAATGTCCCCCTATCTTTGTATGGGCCAGACCTTTGCAGATAATTTTTCATATTAAACTATGTGTAGCTTGATTCTCATCATAATGAGATACATAATGAAAACTAGATCCTGAATTGTAGATCCTACCACAATTTAAAAGGATACCCTCACATGATTGAGATACATTAATTCATATTAGGGATAAAATGATCATGGATGCAAGACCTTAAAAGGAACAACAAACGTACTAGTCACATGATGTTAAATTGTAGGGAAACATCCTTACCATAAGATGTTAAAATACATGGTTCACATCCCTACCATATGAAATAAAACTATGCATCATTGTGGTCCTCCCTTGATAGGACCATCACCCATGGTGATGATCTCCTTTCAAAATTTTATTTAATAACTACATGTGGCTTCATTCTCATCCAAATGAAATATATAATGATTCATGTGGACCCTTCAGTCCAGGCCCATACATGAAAAAATACCAACCCTCCTATCCTGAATATGATCTAGCTCTATGTATAAAATCCTACTCTTAGTTACGATCAACATTGGTCTAAATAACTTCATCATAACCCATGTATTTTTTCCTTTCAAAAATCACCCTTTGTGTCTTTGGAAACATAGATCCCCATAATCTTCCTTTGGAAATCAGTGATAAAATCTCCTGACTCTGTAGTAATAATTTGTTTTTACTATTCTTAATATGAAAATATATGGATCTATGAAATGTGTGACTTAAATGTGGCCTGTCAATTAGAGGCATATTTATCCTTAGGAGGAAACCTTTTTATTTGTGTATGCTCTGAGGACATAATAATTGGTATATTCTTTTTAAATTTGGTCTATGGTCACCCATTGTGTGTTTGTCCCATATCAACATTTTGGATCCAAGTACACCCAAAGTCATCATTTATGACTTCCTTCACTTAATTACCATCATTTCAAGGCTATACTAAAATACTTTTATCCACTGCCTCAAAATTACATGGTTTGTCAGATTATGTCATCAACATAACATAAAAATCCATGAAATGACAGTTGAAACCAACCCAAAACCAATAATTTCCTCACAATATGAACAATCCTAGAATCTCTTATTGTTTCTCACACCAATGATGGATCACGTGAGATTATATGTTTTTAGTGATTGTTCTAATTAACATGATCATACCATGAATTAGTGGTCTATCTTGTATAAACATACACTATTCAAAGTGGCTTCCTCTATGTAGTGTTTCCTTATATATGGGTCAGATATGCATAGGTAACCTCTATCATAGAACTACAGTGGCTTAATTCTCATCCCAATGAGATATGTAGTAATGAATAGATTCTTTATTCTATGACCAACAACCATAAAAAATTTATGTCCCAATCCGCATAAGGAATCCTAGCATGTGTTCCCCTCACTGGTAATCTCATCATTGGAGAAAAATACCTCCCTTCCTTTAAATAAAATTTGTGTAAGAATATTCCCACCCATTTTCAATTGTGATCTAAATACCTCCCACCATTATTCTTGAATGCATACCATTTTTATTAAACCACATTATATTATCTTAGGAAAGTCAAATTTCCACAAAACTCTTTGGTTATCGGTTATAGGGACATCTGAATCTGAAGGAAAACTTTGTTTTAACTATGAATAATATTCCTAGATGTGGCTCCGCATAATGTTTAACCTAAATGTGGAATTTCAACTAGAGGTATCTTTATTCATATGAGATAATTCTATAATTTCCATACACCTTGACATCATTGTAATAAATTCCACCATTCAAAAAAGGTCCATATAAATTACTTGTGTAACATATCCATGTTATCCTCTATTGATTATATATCCCTAAT
Source organism: Viscum album (assembly GCA_963277665.1). Taxonomy (NCBI): domain Eukaryota; kingdom Viridiplantae; phylum Streptophyta; class Magnoliopsida; order Santalales; family Viscaceae; genus Viscum; species Viscum album. Next base: position 1,652,493,775 of record OY728148.1, on the reverse strand, counting down.
ATTATGATTTATGATTACTCTCCCCACATAAAAAAGACGATGAAGTGTTCTTAATTGTAAATATTTTTCTTGGTAATTCATGGTCAAATCTATTTGACCTAAAACATCAGCTGCATTGGTATGGTTTGCAAGACCTTAAACTGCTAATAGAAGTAGATATAATACTCATTAGGTTAAATACATGGAAAGGGACACCTAAAAAAAGTCAAGTCATTCCATCTAAGTCTATTTCACATTAGATTTAGGAAAAAATTAGGTTGATGATAGATGATACAAAAAGTTTTCAGGGGCCGGTTGTGTGTCCCCATCAATAGTAAAACTATGCTCACTAGGTCCCTTAACCTGAAAAAAAAAATTATAGGGAAGAAAGAATCTTTTCATGAAATTTAAGATCTAATATTCAAAAATTATGGCATAATATTATTCATTCATTCAAACAAGACAACTCTAATGTTAAGGTGATGGTAATTATTCCTATACTCATCCACGACCAACACCAAAGAAAACAAAACTGATTACTTTGGCTAAAATGTTCATAATTATGAGCGATGTTGTTACTAAATAGTTGAATGATTTAGTATGTCTTGACTTTACCCTTTTGAGACACTTCAAGCTAATATTAAGTAACAATATGATAAAAAACAATTGAGAATAACTAAGTTTTCATTCATTGGGAATTTTTTGGAATAATAAACATCTAAATCCTAGAGTATCTCTTTATTATTATGATAAATGAGAAAACAATTAAGTAAATATAATCAATATTGACCATATTTGTTTGGAAAATAATCCAATGTCTGATGCATGGTGTTGAGGGACTTCTGAAGGCTGTCTCTCTTCCCAAATTCAGTTTTGGATAATGGATGAGTTTTCCTAAGGAAGGTTTATAGCTCTCAAATTTTTTTTGATAGCTTCTAGCCCCAAGTTTTTTGATGGTAGCTATGCCCTCAATTTGGCCACATGAGCCTCAAAATCTCATAGATCTTTAGTCTATACAAAAATCCATTCATAAAGTTTCACTTCATCACCAACTAAATGATGAAGCTCAGTAGAAATATACTTCGAAGCTTCCAAATTATGGTTGGAAAGATAAAAATAGATAATATCACATTCATGAGCATCCAAATATTCCTGAGTAATGAGAACTTGATGTATAAGGATATGAAAATGTTAATAATTAAACCAACATATTCCTAATCCAAAGAAGAGTTGATGAAGGATTTGCACTTTTTCCATAATATTTTCTAACCGATTATTCATGATGATAGTTAAAACTTGGTGCCATGATTATTTTTTGTGTCCCTATGTTTGATGAAAATATTGGGATCCAGAACCTATTCACCTGATGCTACTAGTTTATAATCAGGGATCAAATTTGATGTGGGAAGGCTTAATTAAAATTGAGAAACAGTTGTGGGAAAGTCCTCCATCTACCATTCTAATTTAATTTTAGGGATTGAGATATTAAGTTTGGTGTCTATTAGTGAAGTGACCGACACCATTTCAGTAGGACCAATGTCAGTGGAGTGGAAAACAGTGTTAGAAAAAAATGCTGGGTCTGCACCACTCCCAGTTTAAGTGAAATTTAACGATGAAACTCCCATGGAATTACTAAAACATTTGGAAAAATTATTTTCTTCCTTGGAATATTAGGATGAATGAATGATAAGAAAAGAACCTAGAGAATCCAGTGGATTATTCACCAACCAAACTAGTTTCCCCAACATACTGTCAGGATAATATTCCACCATGTTATTGTATAACCCCATGATAGGTTGTTTGGAACACTGGAATAGGGAAAATTAGACTCGATTCCATTGTCCTTGTACATAAACATCAACCAAAGTTTGTTTAGGATCACTGGTTTTGATTCCATTATAAAACTAACGAGGGGTAAGGATTCAACCTATTATAGACATCTGAATTTTCGTATGAAACTATAGGGTATGTAAGATTCAAAAATGGTCACTCCATCTATTCGAGTAGGATGAATCCCATATCAAAATGAGATAATGTATAATAATTCTTAAGAAATTACCCCAATATTATTTATCATCTCTATAGTTTGCGATAAATAAGAAATTTAAAAAAAGTGGGTGGGATCTCTTAGAAACTCAATGATACTATCTATGCCTAGGGATGTCAAGTGAACAACAATAATGTTGAGAAATGTGGAGTGAAAAATAGAATGAGTAATATTTGGGATATAATAATAGTTATAAAATATAAAGTGCTAAACTAGCCAACCATATAAAAATTGGAATGAATTTATAAGGTTATTTTTGGATATTCCATCCTATATATGACCCAAAAAATCATGAACACAAGTAAGGGTGGGTACAAATAGGTTGATGGGTTTTTCTTATGCCAACATAGCCACCATCATCAAGGTGTAGACCTTGAAACCAATATAAGAATAATGATATAGAAAGATCCATCCACTCATAAAATTGGTAATAAATCCTACCATCCCAAACTCTAGATATATATCTGGATTAATCCTATATCCCCACATAGTATGTTGTTCTACCTTGATAGTGGAAAAGTATGAACCTAGTACATCTCAAGATTTTTGAGTTAGATGAATCCTTGTGTTCTAAACCTTCATCCTCAGGCCACTAGCTTTCATTAATAGATTTATACAATCACTGAATGGAATAAGTGAATGGATGTGAAGGTAATGACCTAGTGACTTATATACTGTAATTAGTAAATCTCTTGATAACAGAGAAACCTATTTAGTGTCTTCCCATGCATTGGATGCAGGAAGGAAATCATATTACATATTACCAATAATGGTAGTTTACACTAATTAGTATATATCCTACAAAATTATCACAACCTTTTTTTGTGGTAGGTGAATGATATTGGTGATCGAACACCAATGATTTATTAATTCAGGAATGATCCTAGTTAGAAAATAAATCACAAACTGGGAAACCCATACTTATTGGTATAATTTTATGGAATCAAACTATTTAGAAAATTCAACACAATTTTTATGCACCAACATTTCCCATTCCCATTCATTAGAGAGACTCCCTCTAGGTAAAAAAACCCCACTTCAAGCTCCACCCTCTAGTGGAATTTTATAATGAGAGATTAAAAATAGATTGGTAATATTAAATAATGGACTAAAAGGATATGTAGTGATTATGATAATGTTATGGGTCTATGAGGAACCATTTGGAATTAATAATTTCACTTGAATTATTCAGAAGTGATGTGGATTATAGTAGATATGTTCACATAAAAATGATCTGACTAAGTAGATGGATGTTTTTAGTCATTTAGTGGAATTGGAGGATTGTCTTGTTTCTAGAAGTTTTATAGAGGTATTTTTTCAGACAATGGATAATCCATTTGCTCTAGTGAAATAAGACTCTTCAAAATACCTTCCTAAGTAATGATATGTTATTAGGGATTGGCTTAAATATTTCCAAAAAAAGTAATTCTCCTCTCAATCATATTCATCGAATTTGATTAAGGCTTCTGGTCATGAATCATTTTCCAATGAAAAAAAATCAATAGAAGAAATTTTAGATCAATCAAATCTATATGTGGATCACATATAATTATTATTTCTATGTATATTTCCCATATATATGAGGATACGTGAAGTGAAGTAATTAGTTCATAGGGATAACAGTTCATTTATGAAAAGATTCAGTATGTAGAAACAGTTGTTCAAAAAGGATAATCACAATGCGTGGAAGGATAGAAATCCGCAAGCTCAAGATGATTCACAAATATAGTTCTCTTGGTAAAAAATAAGTCATCCCAAAACCTTTTTATAGGTGTGGGTATTCTTCAGGGTCCACATTCACCTGCAAAGCATTTAACCGGGATGACTTCTTCCTTGGAATTGAATCATCTTCATGCTGATCAGACCCCATTCTAATGGGAGAATTTTTTGAGGCCAATAAAGTCTACAATTAATCTGATAAATATCATATGAATTTAAAAAATCTATAATCAAATTGGATAAGATATTCCTAGAGTTAAAATTGAATAAGTACCTAGAACTGAAAAGCAGACCATCCCTTTCGCATAGTGCATATGCTATATGGGACCACCGCTCCACATGGTGCTTATTCAAATAAAAATTCATTTTCTAGGGTGAGTCAGTAATGATACACCCCAAACAAATGAATTTATCTTTTATGTTAGAAGGTGGTGAAATGACCCCCCTCTCAAATAGAATCACTAAATCCACACCCCCTTGCAAAATAAACTTTTTCATTTTTGGAGGGTAGGTGGTGAAATAATGCCCCCCGAAAAATGATTTGTTTATTCATTTATGGCATGACGAATTATTTTAACAGACCTGTAAATGATAATTTTTTTGGGAGAGGTGGTAATTCAACTCTCCTCACAAACAATTATATTTTTTTTGCGATGTGAGGTGTCCTTTTCATTGTCCCATAAACTACTTCTAATTTTTTAGTGTGAGGTGGTCACCCTACTACCCTATAATAAATAAAATCATTTTCATACAATGGTTTTATTACTCAAACACATGGAATCAGGTATACTATACAACCAACTAACCATATCATGAAGATGGTTATTTACCATGCCTATAAATACATTGTCTTTAGAAAAACAAAAGAGGAATATGGATGTACATACATCAAACAAGACTAGATAATATTCTGTAGTCAATTAACCTATTACATACCATGAGGGATCACTACAAAATAAACAGTGTTTAGCGGCAGTTTTGTGGCGGCGGTTCACAAAACCGCCGCTAAACGTTTTCCGAAATATGTTTCGCGGAGGTTTTTAATAAACCGCCGCTAAACCTTTTGTTTTTTTTAAAAAACCATGACCCTTCCCTACCCCGACCCCCGTTTCCCCCAACCCCGCGTGCTGCAACCCTCACCCGAAGCCCCCCGCGACCCCCCGGCGATCCCGCGACCTCCTCCGGCGACCCCGCGACCTCCTCCGGCGACCCCGTGACCTCCTCCGGCGGTGCCTGCGACCGGCAACCCGCGACCCCCTTCTCCCGATGACCTTTCTCACTTCGACCTCGGCCCCAAAGTGAGTTTTCTCTATTATCACATCCATCTTGATGATTTGTTTCTAATTGAATCTGAGATTCATTATATGGGTCTCTTGGTTAATGGATTTATTTTAGTTTTTGATCCTATTGGTATTTAATTCATTAATTTTTAAAAAAATTATGTGTTTTAGGTAGTAGTCTTTAAAGATATCTTTTATTTTATAATCCATACTTGCTATATCATTTTTTTGGATTATATAAGTTGATTAATAGATTGATTTATGATTCTTATAATGGTTTGTTTTTTGAATTATTTGATTAAATGATTTATTAATTTGGAATTGATTTTGAAAATGGATTTTGAATCATGTTTTATTTGAAATTAAGTAGTTTGATTATTGATGTGTGATATTCCCTCCAAATAGTTTGAATTTTTAATTTAAATCCTACATGTATGGGTCATTTGTGAAATTGAAATCCTTTATGTGTGGGAAAATTAATAAATGAAATCCTTCCAATATGGGCTACGATAGATGGGATCATGTGGTACTTAGTAAGGGATATAATAAGAAAATAATTCTAGGATGAATTGTGGCTACCTATCAATGATTTACACTAAAAATATAACTAAATATTGTTTCCATAGTGGATTCACTTATCAGGGTGATTACCTCATTTAAGGGAACATATTTTAGGGATATGTATGTAAATAGTCATTTGACCATAGATTTAAAAGGATCTTAGATAACTTATACCTAATATACCATATGAGTATTTTCTATTGTTTTCCTTTTCAAAGAGGTTATTTATAAATACATTATGAAATGGTTTAATCACATTTATTTTAAATGGAATATGATGTATCAATTTGATTATTATTTTTAATATATTCTAAAAGGGTGAATTACTATTTTTTTAATATATATATATATATATATTTTATTATTTTATTTTCCCTTAATAAGAATAATTGTCTTATTTTTCTAATGTCTCCTTATGAAAAACATGGTGTAACATTTCTAATATTCATTTTCTCACACCATACACTGACCATTGGGTGTTTTCAGGTCCTTTTTTATATAATGTATGTAACGGAAAGGTTCCTCATAGAAGTCATGGGTATCCATGTTAGTAGGGTGTGTGATATTTATGGTTACATGGTGTAATTTTTTTCATCATATCACATGGATAAGGGTTGGGATCTTAAAACCTCCCCACCTTATAACATATCATCACATATCCAAACTTCCCAAGCATCACAGCACCCCTAAGGCCAATTTTAGTTCCACGGACCCACCTATAAACTTCAATCTTCTAATATACTCCTTGAACTCAACCATGTTATAACAACACTCGGACTAAGGAAAAGGTCCTACCTGAAAACATTTTCCCCAACCATGAACCACAATTAAAACCCAATTATCTTTGAGGACGCATCCACCTCAACTATTTATTATCAACATCAAATGAAAATTAAAGGTTTAGGTAATGTTACTATACCACCGCACAAGAGGATATCGATAAGGCACTACACTACCCTGTGGAGAGCCAATCAGAACACATTTGTTCCAATCCTATCCACAACTCATGGCCCAAAATTCTTAGCACCACCTCACCTAGTTACCAAAATTATAATGGTGACACAAACTCATTGTCGCTGAAGGGATACATAGATTCCAACCACATTCTCTGACCTACATCAATCCAGAACTCAAGGCCCAACAGCCTCACTCCATTTCAAACATCCAAAGCACAACCCAAGCATAACCTTCATCTCAAGGTATTCAACCATCCAAAACCTGATCCAACACCCATAACCAAAACTAATACACTAATATGGTTCCTACCTGAGACCATCCAACTTGAAACTCTAGCCACACCATTAATCGATTACTTTCCTTCCATGGTTCTCAACACCATATTACTTACTTCGTCACCACAATTTTCTAGTTTTGAGAACTTCACTCATCATAAAAGAGGTCAAAAGAACCTCAACTCAACCTTCAAAACTTCCCTAACATGTTTTCCAACTCACAACATCCATGAAAACTCCACCCAATTCTAGCATTCATTATTTCTGCCAAAACTACCCAGATTTGTCACACTTTCACCATCCATATCTCAACCAAGGACTACTTGGTTCTTCTTCAAAACTCATTCACATTACTAGGATAAACTTATCATTTCAACATTAACTTGAGGTGCCTCGCAGCCCACCACATCCATTCCCTTTCTATCCAACTATGTCTTTCCATTCCTGCTAACTCACTCCGTTGGTTCCCAACTTCCCCTATTGGCATGTCGCCCCTCTACCCAAACACGAAGCCTTATCACTTAAGGTATACCTCCATCACCTACACACACCATATCCAAGTTCCACCTGGCCTTCCCTAAGAACCCCCAAACATGTCCCTTATAGGTTTCTATTTGGAACCTTGATTCCTCCACATCCACTCTACAGTTTTCTCCACATTTCCATGACTAACATAATTCTCCCCACCTTAGGAGGGTCATTATCACTAATTTATTCAAGAAATTCAAACACCATGTCTCATGCTTCCATCACAAGATGAACCCCAAAACTTAAATGTGGCCATTTAAATTTCCCTAGAACAATAAAACAAACATTACCCATTGTGAAAATGGTTTCAGTGAATGTAGTTAACTTGATTTAAAATGAATTATGATCAGTTTAGATCACACATCAATGGGGTGTTGTTTGAGGCAACATAAATGTGTGATCGATGGTGTTATGATAAGTGTGTATCCCGATATTCTTATTGCTCCTCAATGAGGTGTTGACGCTGTCTCCTATGGACCAGACTTGTTCAGTTGGTCTGAAATGGTAAATGTGGTCAATGAATCATATTTATTATATTATGCATACTTTATGGTCAATGGTTCATCTTTATTATATTATGTTTCTGTAATCTTACACTATCGTATATTTTGTGTAGGCACATTGTGATATACATGGATAAAAGCTGGATCACATTACCGAGGAACACACCTCAATATGTTAAGGGTTTGAATGAGTTTTTAGATTTTGCAATTTCTAATCGATCCGTTGAAGGGAGAATAAGATTTCCATGTCCTAAATGTAAATTTAGAACATGGTTGAAGAGAGATAAAGTTTATGAACATTTAATACTGAAGCAATTCCCTGAGCAATATTTGTGTTGGATTTGGCATGGAGAAGCAAACAATATAGAAAGATTTAGAACTGATGTTAATCCACAGAATGAGGTCCCAAGTTCTTCGACAATGGAAAATGAAATGCAAAACCTCATAAATGATGCATTCGGCACTGCAAGACACCACTATGAGCATCAAAACATATCAGAACAACCAGAAGAGGGTGCTACAAATTGCAACGTGACAAGTGATGTTTCTGAGACTGTAACACAAGCAGATCAAGATTGTAACATATCATTGGATCCTCTTGATTCTGTGGAGCCAAATGTAAGGGAAAACTTCAGTGAGGAAAATTCATTTCATGATTTAGTTGACGATGGAAATCAAGAGTTGTATAGTGGGTGTTTGAAATATTCAAAGCTTTCATTTCTACTGAAGTTGTACCATATCAAATGTCTATGTGGAATTACAAATAAGGCAATGTCCATGTTATTGGAATTGATTTGTGATGCATTTCCTGAAGCAAAAATCCCAGAATCGTTTTATGATATGAAAAAAGTTGTTAACAAGCTTGGTCTGAATTATACAAAAATACATGCGTGTCCCAATGATTTTATGCTTTACTGGGGAGAGGATTCAAGTAGACAGAATTGTAAGAAATGTTCTTCTTCTAGATGGCAGTCAAAGGGTGTTGTTGGAAGTATGACTGAACATAATTTCATGGAGAAGAAGAAAAGGAACACACCTGCAAAAGTTTTGCGTTACTTTCCTTCGAAGCCTCGATTGCAAAGATTATTCATGTCATCAAAAACCATCGAACACATGAAGTGGCATGCTGTAGATAATAACAATGATGGGTTAATGAGACATCCACGAGATTCCCAATCGTGGAAGAAATTTGATTCATTAAATCCATATTTCTCAGGTGATCCTAGGAATGTTCGATTGGGATTGGCTGCCGATGGATTCAACCCATTTGGGACTTTGAGTACGAGTTATAGAATTTGGCCAGTTGTTTTGATCCCTTATAATCTGCCTCCGTGGATGTGTATGCAACAAACATCCTTTATCATTTTGATGATTATTCCTGGAAAACAAATGCCTGGAAATGATATTGATGTATACCTGCAGCCTTTGATTGAAGAATTGCAGGAGTTATGGAGCAACAGTGTTGAGACATTTGATGTTTCTTCTAAAACAATGTTTAAAATGCATGCTGCTTTAATGTGGACCATTAGTGACTTCCCTGGGCTTGGGAATTTATCTGGTTGGAACACTTATACGGGTTTGGCTTGTCCCGTTTGTAACTTTGATTTCGAGCCCAAACGGCTACCTCACAGTAGAAAATGGTGCTTCTTGTGCCATCGAAGATTTCTTGATGCATCTCATAGATTTCGGCTGAACAAATCAAAATTTAATGGTTGCATTGATCGTAGACCACCTCCAAAGTTGTTAACCGGTTCTGAAATATTGACACAGCTTGAAAATGTTAAAACAGAATTTGGGAAGGTTCATCATTTGAATGATAGCGGAAAACGAGTGCGAAGTGCATCGTCAAGTGAAATCAGAACGCAACAATGGAAGAAAAAAAGTATATTCTTCAAACTTCCGTATTGGGAATTTAATTCTTTGCGCCACAATCTTGATGTGATGCATATTGAGAAGAATGTATGTGATAATTTGATTTTCACATTACTTAATGAGCATGGAAAGTCGAAGGATCATCTCAATGCTCGCAAAGACTTACAAGTAATGAACATAAAACGTGATCTCTGGCCAGATGAGAATGAAAAGTATGCTCCGGCCATTTTTTCATTGAAAAATAGGGATAAAGATACGTTCCTTCAAATTTTAAAGAATGTGAAGGTATCTGATGGGTATTCGAGTAACATCTCGAGGTGTGTTGACTTGAAGAATCGTAAGTTATATGGATTGAAAAGTCACGATTCACATGTTTTGTTATAACAATTACTACCATTGGCATTGCGTACATTATTACCTGAAAAAGTTACTGCTGTTGTACTCCATTTCTGCACATTTTTTAGACAGTTATGTGAGAAAGATCTACATCCATTTCAGCTTGGCAACCTACAAGAGAGGTTTGTATTGACCCTTTGTGCAATGGAGATGATCTTCCCTCCATCGTTTTTTACTGTCATGATGCATTTAACTGTGCATTTGGTTGACGAAGCTAAATTAGGAGGCCCCGTTCATTATCTATGGATGTATCCAATTGAGAGGTATTTTATTTATATGTTTCCAGTTAAGTAAACATTTTTTGGCATTTCAATAAATGCATAATATTATTTTTTTTTCACAGATATCTTGGGCATTTGAAAGCATACGTGAGAAATAAAGCTCAACCAGAAGGCTCTATTGCTGAAGGCTATTTGGCCGAGGAGTGTCTCACCTTTTGTTCCAGATATTTGGATGATATTGAGACAAGATTTACTCGAGTTGGACGTGTTGACGACACATCAACTCAATCTCAAATGCATCAGAAATCAAAAATATTTCCTGGTATTGGCCGATCAGTTGGGAGGACCTCATACGTGACACTAACAGAATTGGAATTATTACAGGCACATAGATATGTGGTGCTGAATAGTGAAATTGCAGATCCATTTATTGAAGATTTGAGGATACAAACAAAGAGACTAATGAGAAGCCGAACATGAAATGAAAAATATATAACGAAAACTGTGAATAAAGAGCTGGTAGAATGGTTTGCACGACGTGTAAGTTTATAAATATTGCAATAAATATGAATATTACTTTGACACATACAATTTGAAAATCTATTAAATTTTTTTTTTTCAGATCATGAATACTGATACTTGAGCTGACTTTTCAGAAGATTTGAAGTTTCTTGCTAGAGGTCCTATAAAACAAGTTAGAAAGTTCAACGCTTATAATGTGAATGGTTTTAGATTTCGTACAGTCGATCGAGAAGTGGGTTTGAAAACACAGAATAGTGGTATTTTTACATTTGCTGAAGTGGAATACTATGGAAAGCTGCATGATATTATTGAATTAAACTACCACGGGCATTTTTCTGTTGTTTTATTCAAATGAAAATGGGTCGATTTTATCAGAGGTGTTAAAAGAGATTCCTTGCAATTTACTTCTGTAAACTTCTCTCGCTTGATGGTTGTTGGTGATCGTGAACTGCATGATCCATATATCTTAGCATCACAGGAAAAAATGGTATATTATGTGAATGATGTTGTGGATGAAGGGTGGAGTGTAGTTACTCACGTAATACAAAGAGATTTGTATGATATGGGTGATGAAGTGGAAGATTTGACCTCTGCAATTGAATTTCATCAACAACAGGAAGCAAAATTATTTGTCCATCATGATATTGAAAATATTGGTCTAGAAATGATGAATGAAGTGGATGAAGAAATGGAGCAGGAAACCGACATGATTAAAGGGGAAAATGATTGTATGTACAATTATTTATTCATTCAGCAACTACTTGTTTCATTTATGTAGTCATTCATTATCATTGTTATATATATTTTTTTTGTTAATACTGGGCATCTATTATCATTTTTAATTTTTTTTCTGCATAAATTTTTTGAAATATATATTCTGAACTTAATTTTATTTGATTAAATGACAGGAATGCCAAGGAAGAAGCGGTACACTATTCCTTCTTCTTCTGCGACAGATGACGATCCGTCTGTCCCCACGACATCATCTCCCCCTGCACTGTGGCTGGATGTTCATAAAAAAACAGATGGAAGTTTTTTTAATGAACCTGCCAGAGAAGTTGGGGTATGAAGTCAATTATTTATTATAATAACTTAATATCATTTTTTACTGTGTTAATATATATTGATATTTTATTTATAGGTAAAAATTAAAGAAATATGGGATGCCAATCCTAGGCAATCCTACTCAGTCTCCCAGGATGACCCGGTTGGTCAAGTCCTTGGGAAGGAGCATCCTGGTAGAGTGCACGGGATGGGTTTGGGACCCATACCATCTGAGGTCTTTCACATGCCATCAGGGATTTCGGCCTCATCTACTCCTGGTTATAGTCATTTCATACCTGAAGATGCTCAGAGAGAGATGTCTGCTCTACAAAACACAGTTCACCAGCAGGGGGATCAGATATCTGCTTTGCAGAAAGAGTTGCTTGAAATACGTCAGTATATGAGCAGATATTCCCCCGATGGTAGTGCATCGGGTAGTGGTGTGCAGGTAAATCAAAAAAAAATCAAAATCATTTAGTTTGCAAACTTTTATTGGTTTTAATTTTTATTATAAATATGCAACAATATTTAATTTTCAATATAATGTTCTTACAGGTGGCAGCAGGTGGTGGAGATGTAGGTGGAGAGGGTGACGATGCAGCATCAGATGATGAGTAGTAGTATTGTTGATGTGTTGAACAAGTATGATAACAGTTGGTTTGTATATGTAACATTTATGGCACATAGTTGCCACCAAACATTTCCATGTCCTAACATTTTATTTATTTCTCATGTTTCCTTCTATGCATTTTATTTATTGTGTTCTGGATTCCTCATGTGTTGACAAAAAGATTCTTAATGCAATATGCATGTGATGATACCACATCCAATGAGAATACCATATATGTAACCCATATTCATACCCCTATTGGATCCATATCCAATATGTATCACACTAAAAGACCAATCCCATGACCATAAATGGCTAAGGCATGAAAGGTTAATGATAAAAGGCTCTGTCATGGCCTTAAAATATTTACACCACTCCAATGGGTCCAAGAATACCAATTTGTTTTTAGTTTAGGCATGGTGGATGTCATTGGATTCGGTGGATGTTGGTTGGAAATTGGTGGTAATACCTTCCTTCTTCTTGGTTAGTTTCCTATTATTATTCTCTTGGGGATTCAATACAATGATTCCTTTTTGGTCTAGGGTCTGAGTTGGTTTACATTTTGATGATCTTTTGGAACAGTGTAGGTTTATTTGTGGGTTTTTCATGCATTTGTGGTTTATGGTCATTTCTTCTTCACCCTATGGTGTGCTGCAAGTCGAAAAATATTCTTTAAGGTAGGGAATCAGTTATTTCTCTTTATTGTGTATCATGCATGGGGGGTTACTCTTGTTCATCTATGGGTTCTAGTTGTGCTGGATTAATCAAAGATAAATAATTGGCTAATTGAAACTGAAGGGGGAAAATAGGAATGATTCACATGTTTTTACAGCTTTGATATTATTATGATATGATGGATTGTATGGTATTGATACCTTGGTTAAAATTATGGTCATTGGGGGATTTTCTTTCACTGGATGATATGTGTTGTGACTGTTGTGTCTATTGTTATTGTTGTGATATCACCCTAAAAGGGAAATTAACCAACCACTTATATTTTTCTAATGAAATGGATACTCTATGATTATGGATTGTGTTACAACACTCCTAAAATAAAGTATCATGTGATAAAATACCCGTTGATAAATCTATAAAATGATCCTTGATGTGTTGTGATGCATGTACATGATTATGGGATGATGATGTGTGGATGTGATATTATGTGGGGCTGATGGGTGAGATGTGGCTGTGGTTTTGGAAAATTTAGGGCAGTGGTGGAGCAGATCAAACATATTTTTTTTTTCCAGTTAAACATTTAGCGGCGGTTTTAACCGCCACTAATGCCATACCTGTGAGCATTTAGCGGCGGTTAAAACCGCCGCTAAATATATTATGTTGATATTTAGCGGTGGTTTTCACCGCCGCAGAATAGGCGCATCAAACGCCTGAATTTAGCGGCGGTTAAAACCGCCGCGAATAAAAAATGTCAGATACCCATATAACCGCCGCTAAATGAAGAGAAACCGCCGCTAAATGACAGATCTACGACACATTTCTAAAACCGCCGCGGAATCGAAAAAACTGCCGCTAATAGATTGCCGACGCCAAACTTAGCGGCAGTTTTTGTAAACCGCCGCCACACAATATAGCGGCGGTTTAAACCGCCGCTAAACAGGAAAAAAACTGCCATTAGGACCAGCTTTTGTTGTAGTGGATACTCAAAAATGGGTATTTCATGAAGAGGACCAACTTGGTCAAACATAGCCCCCCATAAAGGGTTCCATCACACCTATAAAGGAAGCTCACCACAATGTAATCCACTTAACATAATAACACCCTTCGTGATACCCCACCCCACATTAAAAGGGCCAGTATACAGAGTAAGGTATCCTTAGTGTATTTTTCCCATTCATCTTGCTACCCTCTTCCTACATAGAGTTTAGCTCCACATTGGCCCCTTTTCAAACTGTCCAAATTTCTTCACATCCCTCATACAAAAACCCAAGAATAGACCTCCACCACATTTTCCAGACTCATTCATCCTAATTATAGGACACAATGGTGAATCTCCCATCCAATATTTTATTCCCATGGTAATAAAACTTCTACATTAAACCTTGTTGGTAGGTGGGATCCTTATAATGTTCATAGACATGCCTTCCTATGGTAATGAGTATCTCATCCTTAGGGATGGTGGTTGATAAATTCTCAGGACATGTGGTGAAATCTATTGCCTAAAATGTGTAGTGAATCTTATGAAAAGATCCTCTTATCATCAATATACTCAACCTTATCTCCTCTTCCACCAAATAGAAATGAAAAAAATGGAATCCCTCATGGAGTAATTCCTTAGTATTTCTTATAGGACATCCCCACCTTCCATACCCTCAACCTTGTTCCATATAAGACAAATAAGATCACCCAAATTTCTAGATCATACACTTACTCTTATTTCTCAAATAGTGCATGACTCATGTGGGATGAGAGGTTAGTAGAAACCATGTCATTAACACAATAAAATATTATTTTAGAATCCTACTCAATAGAATCCCCAACCATGTTATCACCCACTCAAAAGACCATATCCCCATGAGACAAATCTTCAAAGGGACATATCCTTGATGAAGCAACCACTTGGGACTCCTATATAGGTGCAAGCCCAAAAAATTCTAAACTATGTGGGACTTTATTTCTATTATAATGGGATATGTGGGAATCCTACATGTGGTTCAAACCCAATATTACAAATCTACAATTTCCTTTATTGGGATATATTCCCAATAATATCATTCCTTAAACCTAAGGACCGTATTTCTTCTGGGCCCTCTTTATCTCATCCTTATTTTCCTATGATTATTGATTAGAGTTGTTTTAACAAGGCCATATCCCCTTCCCAACTAATTATAAAGGGTCATTTCATCACAAGTCCCACACCAAATTTTTTTATTCCCATTTCACCTAGATTTCCTTACCACATGACATGGAACTGCATAGTCTAGTCCTTCTCACGTGTCCCTAAAAAGTATGATGTGCCCATTAAGTAGAATAAAACAATATGGTTTTTGAATCCTATCACGAGGATTGAAGCATGGCCAATTTTTTCCTATTTAAAATTCAAGGGTTCGGTGCTCTTATAATGTGTATAGTGACACTTGGGTCGAATCCTCAGTGATGATACTTTTTTTTATAGTAACTTGTTTTTCTGATTTGTATTTTTAATGGGGGGTTTGTTTCTGGAGCTTAATTAAATTGATTAATGGATGATTTTTGATTTATTTAAATTTTTTTATAAATATTGGTGTGATTTTATTATTGGGTATTTAATCTTATTATATCATTGAGACTTTCTTTACATTTCATTAAATTAATAGCCACTTCATAAGATGACTTTGATCAGAATTACCAAGTGTTAATGATTTAATCCAAGCCATAACTTAGCTAGGGGTATACTCTTAATCAGTACTTGTTTATGGTAGTGTATTTTTGGTTCTGATAATCTATTTAATCCACATGTTAAAAAAACATGCAATTAATACATGAAATTTTGAGTTCAACATACACAATGTTAATCTAAAGAATATTCATCAAGCAAAAACTCTCAATCACTTTATATACCAAAATTATGACTCATAGAAATGGTATATTTACTCATCCATTGATATGTTTATTAATTTTGTAATATGTGTTTATGGTGATTAATTATAAATACAATGAAAATAATGGGATAAGAAAAGAGTTGGGTGTCGAACACACACACAAACGGTGATGAGAATTAAAAATGGAATTTTGATTGAATGAGGAAGAAAAAGAAGGGAATAGTTTTATAATTGATTTAAAATATTTTAAGAATATTAATATTACAAAACATAATGTGGATGAAAATTATAAATTATGATGAATAAATAGGCTTTAATATTTAATTTAAATTAAAGCAAACTTACACAAATACAATTGAAAACAAACACAGACGAATATGAAAATAAAAGTGGAGGATAGGTATATATTGTTAAAGAAAGATCAAGTAAAGTAATACTAGTCCCTAAAAAAGGATATATTCATGAAAAACCTCCTCTTTAAGTGATGAAATGCTAACCCCTTTCAAGTAAAGGAGGGGGATGTATTTATATCTTAAGGAGTTGGACTGTTTTCATTCCAAATCTTCCCCTTAACTTGGATTGCCAATTTGATACTTCAGACAACCGAATATGGAGAAATAATCTTCTTAAAAGTTATATATATAAATTTTGTAAGTCTACCCTCAAAATTTGGAAGAAATTTACTTAATTATCCAAAGTTATGGGTGTTTTATTAAACAGTTTTTTATATCAATTTCAATCCAGACTTTTTAGAAGTCCAAAATGTGAATGGGTTTTTGAATAGGAATATGACCTCAAATACAAATAATTTATTCTAAAAAGTATAAAAAATATATCTTATCTTTAACAATGAAAAATATCATATTTAATGAATATATATCAGGAAAAAATTCAAAAAATTTGTGCTGATTTTAATTCCTAGATAGAATGTTGGGTTAGATTTTAAAGCATCATTTGGGCCCCTTTATTTGTAGTTGGGACTTGAAATTTTTATAAATGATTACTTTGGGTAATCAAGAACATATATTATAGTCTCATAAAATTTGGGTTTATGGATTGAGCCTATAAATTCCAGCATCATGGATTGTCTAGTTTTTTCATAGCTTCTTTAGGCCTTCTTGTGTGGACTATATGACCATTCCAATGAAAGAATTGGCCAAAGTTTTCTTCTAATGATATGTTGGAAATTTCATAAGGAACCTTAAAAAACAATAATAAAAAATTTGTATTAGTAGTATGAGATTTATTATTAAAACATTAAACTTAATTGAATTTAGATTAATTAAAATAATGCTCAAAAATTATATTTAGTAGTAAAAAATGAGTATTTAACACTAATTATGCACTTTTAAATAAAAATTAATAAAGGGAGTGGAAAAAAAGTTATAAATAAATTAATAACATCAAATCCCCCACACTTAGTCTTGTGAATGTCCTCATGTACAATAAATATAAAACTATAACTAAATAATTTTCACTTTCCAACAAATATTAGAATTTTTCTTTCCCCAATTAGGGGAGGTTTAGAACATATCACTCATCCATATTGAATTCCACCACAAATTTTTGTAGAAAACAGGTTCCAAAAACAATTAATTTTTCATGATCAAATTTAGAGATGGAAAACATGGGCACTTAGAACTCACTCCACTCAAGTTGATAGAAAAAATTATTTATGGTGGTTCACTCATTCACCAACCAAAAGTGAAAATATTAGAGTTTGAAAGAGCTATCAAATTCTATTCCCTATCATAAAGTGAAAAATAATCAACATGCATTTTTTAGGGTTTTTGATATGGCTATGGGATAGTAGGAATTTAATGTATGAAAGAGTGGAAAAGAGGGGTAAAAATCCAATATGGGTAAAACAATGCACAATTTCTTTTGAAAAGAAACATGGAAGGAAATGGAATCACATATTTAAAAGGGAATGATTGTGTGAATAAATACAAAAAGGAGAAAGAAAATTTTAAGGGAATTAGAAGATGAAATATTTACAAAACACATAACTTCTCCCAATGACATAAGTGTTTTTTCTTCTTATTTTTTCATTTTTTTTGAAATTTGAACTTGAAATAGATGTCACAATCATCTTCCAACCCATGTTTGATCTCCTCACAACACAAATTTTAATAGTTCTACCAAGATAAAAGGTTGAGGAAGAGTGATTTTTTACCTCCCCAAAACATAACCCATTTTACTTTGTTATTTTTGATTTTTCAATTTTTTGAACACTTGTCAATAAAATTTACAAATTTACATAAATGAAAATCCATTCCACAAACTCACAGAATGAAAAATTCTCCCCCACACTAAAATATATGCTTGCACTCAAGAATATGATAACACATTGAAAATTAAGATAAGTATACACAAAATTAAATCCTTTCACCCCACACATAAATTTCAATAAATTATGCAATGTAATTCCATGTAGATTTTAGGTGGGAAAATGTATTGGGATTTTAATGTGGCTATCAAAGAAAAGGTTTTCATAGGCTCAAATGGGGCTTTCAAAAGGAGGATTAATGTAAGGTTAATGGGAGGCTATTTGGATTTTGTGATTCTCATTTGATTCAGAAAATGCCTCTATCATATTAACGGACACTAAAGTAGGAAATTTAGATCAAAGGTCCACAAACTCAAGACTCACAATTGGGGGAAAAAAATACACCAAATGAAAATATGGTCATAGGTGACCTTGTACTAAAAGAGAATGTTGTTCCTCAAAGTTGGGGAATAATCTTTTTCCAAATATAAAACTAATTATTCAAAATTTATTATTCTTGACACAAAATTATTTATCCAAATTTATAATGAAAATAAAAAAATTTTGAGATGAAAAATGTATTATGACCCCCCAAAATGGTTGGAAAAAAATTCAAAAGTGGATGGTGAGTAATTATTACTCATTATTTTTCATATTTTTTTAGTTTTTTAGTGTTTTTATAAATACACAACCACAAAAATATAAATAATAAATAAAATGTTTTATGAGGTAAGTGGTAAAAAATGAGAATGTGAGAGTAAGAAAGAGATAGAGAGGGAGAGAGAGGGAAGAGGAGTTAAAGGGAAAGAGGTGCTCCCTATTTTGGATTTAGTGGGTCACCATATCCATCTAGTGGTGGGTCTAATATAGAATTTTGGGATCCAATGGAAGTCGATGTGTTTCCTCTCATGGTGATGCTTTAACCGATGTCCATTAATCATGAATGTACTTTTGGAAGAATGGTCTTGGACTTACACTGCACCATATGGGTAATCATTAGTAATAATAAAAGGACATTCCTAATGAGAATTAAGCTTACCTGGGTGAAGCTGAAATATATAATTAAAGAGCATTACCTTTTCACCCTCACAGAATACCTTTTATAGGATATGTTTTTCATGGAGTGCCTTTTCATTTTCTTTATAGAGATTGGAATTCTCATAGGAATCAAGTAGAAGCTACTCCAATTCAATTAACTGCAACAATATTTCTTCACAAGTTTTTTCACAATCAAAATTACATGTTTTTATGGCCCAAAATATCTTATGTTTGATTTCAATAGGTAAATGAAATGATTTACCCAAAACTATCATAAAACGGGACATCCTAATGGATATTTTATAGGTAGTTCAATAATCCCAAAGCACTTCACCAAGCCTTTCAGTCCAGTCTTTTATGGTGGGATTTACAATTCTCTCAAACACTCTTTTCACTTCTCTATTAAAAATTTCAGCCATGCCATTTTTTTGGGGGTGATATGCAATTGAAATTTTATGTACAACACTATTATTTTTTATAAGAGATTCCATGGTATGATTATGGAAATGAGTTCCTAAGTCACTTATCAAGGCACATGGTGTTCCAAACCAGTGGAAAATATGGGTTTTTAGGAACTCACTAATAGTATGTGAATAATCCTTTCTAATGGGTTTGGACTCGAACCACCTAGAAACATAATGAACCTCATGAAGAAGGTATGATAATCCATTGGAAGGGGAAAATGGTACCTTGAAATTAATTCCCCAAACATTGAGGATCTCAAAGAAAATTAAAGGCTTTTGGGAAATTTCATTTCTTTTGGAAATTGTGCCAAAATTTTGGAAATAAGAACATGATTTAAAGAACTCATGAGAGTCCTTGAAGAGTGAAGGCTAAAAGAATTTAGATTTTAGGACCTTTTGAGAGGTCCTTTGTGGTCCAAAGTGGCCACCATTAGGAATTGAGTAACAAAATTACATGATGGAGGAATATTCATCTTTATCGACACATCTCCTAATAACCATGTCATCCCCAATTTTCCAAAGTTTAAAATCTTCCAAAAAATATAATTTTGAATCACTTTTCATCTTTACTTTTATTTTTCTTTTGAAAAATTTTCAGAAAAAAACCAGTAAAAAAGTAGTTTAGAATTGGGGCATACCATGGTGACTTTGGAGTGAGAGATGAAAGGTGATCAATGGGAAATTTAGGATCAATGATTTTTGAATGACAATAATTATAAATTATACTCAAGTGATCAACCATAGGGTTTTTCCTGGTCTATCTTTAATCACAATGTTAAACTCCTGGAGCATCATGATCCATCTTATTAGCCTCAATTTAGAATGAATTTTATTGAGTAAGAAATTTATAGCAGAATGGTCTGTGAAGATGATGATTTTGTCACCTAGGAGATAGGGATGATATCTAAGGAAAAAACCACTATGAAAAAGTTCCTTTTTAGTCACAGTGTAGTGAGATTGAATTTCATCCAATGTTTTTGAGGCATAATAGATAACATGAAGAATCTTTTCTCTTATTTAACCAAGAATGAACCCAATGGCCCTATCAGAAGCATCACACATCAATTCAAAGGGTAAGGACCAATCTAGGGGTTGGATTATTAGGGAAGATGTAAGAACAGATTTGAGTTCAATAAAGTCTATCTTGCAATCTTCATCAAAAAAGAATGTGATATTATTTTGGATTAGCCGAGTGAGTGGGAAGGAAATCCTACTAAATTTATAGATGAATCACCAATAGAAACTAGAATGATCGAGGAATGAATGGATGTCTCAAACATATGTGGGTTCAGGAAGTGATTAGATCACTTCAATTTTGGCTGGATCGACTTCAATACCCTCTTTCAAAACCATGTTCCCTAGAATGATCCCATTTGTAACCATGAAGTGACATTTTTCAAAATTCAGCACAAGGTTACATTTGATACACTTATGAAGGACTATAGAGAGTGAATGAAATCATGATTCAAATGAATTTATATAAATGGTAAAGTCATCCATGAATAACTCCATGAAATTCTCAATGAATTTAGAAAATATGTTCATCATACACCTCTAGAATGTTACAGGAGCATTTAAAAGGCCAAAAGGCATTCTTCTATATGCATATGTTCCGAAGGGGAAAGTGAAGGTAGTCTTTTCCTGGTCTTAAGGTTCTATTGTGATTTTGAAATATCTGGTGTATCCATCAAGAAAGAAATAATGTGACTTTAAAGCTAATAATTATAGAATTTTATCAACGAATGGAAGAGGGTAGTGATATTTTCATGTTTCAATATTAAATTTCCCATAGTCTATACACACACCACATTTGTTTTTCACTCAAGTTGTGACCAAATATTTATGTTCATTTATGACAATAGTTATCCCACCCTTCTTGGGAACCACTTAAATTGGACTAACCCATTCACTATCAGAAATTTGGTATATAATAACAGCTTGAAGAAGCTTGGTAATCTTTTCCCTAACTACCTCAAGTATGTGTGGACTGAGTCTTATATGTGGTTGTATGATTGGTTTGGATGATTCCTAAAGATGGATGTGATTCATGCAAAGAGCATGGTTGATTCCTGGTATGTCGTATAGGTTCCAACCGAAGGCCTTTTTGTTTTCTTACAACACCTGAACAAGTTTGGACTTCTTAGTTTCAATAAGTGTGGAAGATACAGTGACATGATAAGAGTGATCATGGAAGAGGAATGTATATTTCAGGTGTGCAAGAAGAGGTTTCAGATCAGTCTCATCTTTTATTTGTGGGTTAGACAACTCGGGAATAGAGGAAGGGATTTTAATTGATTTTGATTCATTACTTTCCAAGGTGGAGCAGTAGAGATCAGAGTTGATGTGGGATTCTAGAGATTTTTCAAGATCTTTTAGATTGATGGAGTATATGAATGAAAGGTTCACATAAAATTCTCCATTTATGACTTGGTTAATCATGGGGAAAATATCACAAGCTCCTATATCATTAGAACATGAGGAACATGATGTAATAGGATTCAATTGACTCTCAAAAGTGTCCTCAGAAGCATGGATTGAGAAGACAGAGTGGTCCTTATATGGGTATTGAATGGATTAAAAAATGTTGAACTTGATCGGTTGGTCACCAAATTCTATGGATAAGATGCTCGCATGGACATCAATCTTAGCTCTTTCTGTTAGAAGGAACAATATTCCTAGAATTAGGGTAGATTGAGAAGAGGTCATCTCACCTTCCATGTCAAGGACATAAAAATCATCTAGGAATATAAGATCATTAACTCAGAAAAGAACATCCTCGATTATTCACTCTGGACAGGCTATGCTTTGATTGTATAACTGGATAAAAACACCTATTGGGTTTAAGGAACTTAGACCAAGTTTGGAGAATACGGATTTGTACATGACAATTATTGAGACTCCTAGGTCTATGAGTGCATCATCGAAGTTATAACTCCCTATTTGGCATTGAACAGTAAATATTCCCGGATCTTTTCACTTTATGGGTATGGACTACTAGGTTGAAACATTATAAATGGTCTTAAGTTGTCTTTTATGGGTGAAAAAATCCTTAAGAAACTTTTCATACTTAGGGATTTGTTTTATGAAATTTAAGAGGGGGATGTTCACTTCAACACATCTAAACATGTAAAGAATTTCAGGATTAGGTTCAAAGGACTTGCTTGGCTTAGAGTCTTCTTGAGGAAAATGAATTGGGTTCCTTAGAGTGATGAAAGGAGTTAAGTTAATTCCTTCAGGTTCCTTTTCTAGTTTCTTTTTCTTTTCATTTTTCAGATCAACATTTAAAGGGAAGTTAGAGGACTCATCATGAGGCATAACAATTTTCTTTCCTGATCTAAGTGCAATTGTACTTACATTACCCTTGGGGTTGGGTAATGGTTGAGCTGGGTGTTGGGAAGAATTTGGTTGTTGTTGGATAAAGTGTGATGTAAGTTGATCAATTTTATTTTCACTGTTTTTAAGGATAATATTGGTGATGGAGGCAAGATATTATACAACACTTTCCCAAGGTTTCTTCGAATAAGAGGCATGTACCGTATTGGGATTAACTTGACTTTGGTTCTTGGGAAAGTTATTGTATTGGGTTTGAATTTGGGTAGGAACATTAGGGTAGTGGAATTCAGGAGGAGCAAGAGGATTATTGATTCTTTGAGGTTGAGGAACAAAAGGATAAGGTTTTTGGAAGTTTCCAACACCTTGAGCATATTGAAATTTCTTTGGATTTTGAGGATAGAACTTAGGGGGATGATAAACAGGATTAGCAAACTACAATCCTGGGTTAAAGTTAGAAGATAAGGTCTTAGAGTGAGGTTGGTTGAAGTTTCTAATGATCTAACCTGATTGTTGAGGGTTGGTGTTCCTCTGATCATATGATGCATTGAGCTCCATTGGTCCAGATGAATCAGATGAATCCTCTTGAATTTGTTGACATGTGTCAGTTGGATGAGCTGGTGAGCTATAGATTCAACAGTTTTTAATAGGTCCAGGAAACATAGATTGTGGAGAAGATGAAGTTGGGGCTTTTATAGCCACCTCTAGTTATCTCACATGACCTGTAAGTTCACTCATCAACTCGATCATCTTGTTGGCCTCTATAGATTTATTTTCATGGACTTGTTTGACTTGAGCATGTGCTAGAATATAAAATTACTGTGTGTTTGCATCCATGTTTCTTATAAGAACTCATGTAGTTTTAGGAGTTTTATCAAAAAGAGCACCACCACTTACGACATCAATGATAGTTCTCTCTATATACAATAACACCTCATATAAGTATTGGATCTAGAGTTAGTCATGGATTTAGTGATGTGGGCAGGTTGCCACAAGCTTTTTAACCCTATCTCATCTATCATGGAGTGATTAATTATGGAATTGATGGATACCACTTATTTTATTTTGGATATAAGTGGTACGAGAAACAAGAAAGAATTTTCTAAAAAATACGCTTCATGTCAATCCATGAGTTTATAAAACCATGGGGGAGGTAGTAAATCCATGACTTGGAAGAGTCAGATATAGAGAAAGGGAATGATCTAAGTTTGGTTTGTTCTTCAGAAACCCCTTGAGGATTCATGGTATAGAACAACACTTGTAACTCTTTGATATAAAGATAAGGATCCTCATTAGCTAGCCCATGGAAATGAGGTAGAAGATGAATCAAACTCGATTTGAGTTCAAAATAAGACTTAATATTTTGAAATTGAATACCAAGGGGTTGGGAATTTATATTAGAGTCCACAAGTTCTTTTATGGTTTGTTCCCTAGTATTGTCCATTTCTAGTTTAATTGGTTGTATAGTGAATGGTTCTGGAGTGATTTGATTATCCTTAATGTTTCTTCTAATTCAGAGATGATTTTACTCTATTTCAGGGTCAAACAGATCTCATGGATTATTTTGGAGACTACGGGGAATTTAGAGAAGTTTATAAAGGATGAAGAAGTTTAGTTTTTCTTGTTTTTTTGTCTTTTCTATTTATGATTTTTATTAGAATATGGGTTTTTTCTTTGAGTTTTTTTTTTCAGATATTTTTAGTATTTTTTTACTTTTTTTTTGTTTAAAAAAAAACAAAAACAACCGACTAATTAAGGAACCATCCTAGTAAATGGTACCATTTTAAGCACATATTATTTTCACTTATTAACCATTTGAGGGTCTGGTGATCTGTTAATGTGTATAGTGGCACTCAGGTCAAATCCTTGGTGATGGTACTTTTTTTTATAGTCAATTATTTCTTTGATTTGTCTTTTTAATGGGGGATTTGTTTGTAGATATTAATTAAATTGATTAATGGATGATGTTTTATTGATTTAAAATTTTTATAAAGATTGGGGTGAGTTAATTATTGGGTATTTAATCTTATGATATCATTGATCCTTGCTTTATATTGCATTAAATTAACATCCACTTCATAAGATGACATTGATCAGAATTACTAAGTGTTAAGGATTTAATCCAAGACACAACTTAACTAGGGGTATAATCATAATAATTACTTGTTTATGGTAGTGTATTTGTGGTTCCAATAATCCATGTAATACACATGTTAAAAAAAACATGTCATTAATCCATAACATTTTAAGTTCAACATACACAATGTTAACCTAAAGAATATTCATCGAGAAAAAGATATCAATCACTTTATATCCCTAAATTATGAATCAAACCAATGGTATATTTAATCATAAATTGATATGTTTATTAATTTGGTAATATGTGTTTAAGGTGATTAATTATAAATATAATTAAAAGAACGGGATAAGAAAAGAGCTGTGCATCGAACACACACACGAACAATGATGAGAATTAAAAATAGACATTCAATTGAATGAGGAATAAAAATAAGGGAATGGTGTTATAATTGATTTAGATTATTTTAAGAACATTAATATTAAGAAATATAATGTGGATGAAAATTAGAAATTATGATGAATAAACATTCCTTATTATTTAAATGAAATGATAGCAAACTTACACGAATACAATTGAAAACAAAAGTAGAAGAACATGCAAATAAAAGTGGAGGAGAGGTATCACTTGTTAAAACAAGATCAAGGAAAGTCCTTCCAGTCCCTTGTAAAGGATATATCCATGAAAAACCTCCTCCTTAAGTGCTGAAATTCCACCCCCTTGCAAGTATAGGAGGGGGATGCATTTATATCCCAAGGAGTTGAACTGTTTTCATTATAAATGTTCCCCTCTAATTGTCTCACCAATTTTATACTCAAGACAACCTAATATGGAGAAATAATATTCTTAAAAGTCGTATATATGAATTTTTATAGTCTACCCTCAAAATTTAGAATCCATTGGACTTAAGGAGACAAAGTTATGGCGGTTTGATTAAATAATTTTATTATATCCATTTCAATCCAAATGTTTTCGAAGGCCAAAATATGAATGGGTTTTTGAATAGGAATATTCCCTCAAATACAAATAATTTATTCTAAAAAGTCAGTTGCCTATATCTTATCTTTCACACTTAAAAATCTCATCTCAAATTTATTTATATATTAGTAGAAAATTATATAATTGTATGCCGATTTTAATTCCCGGGCAGAATGGTGGGTTGGACTTCAAAGAATTATTTGGGCCCCTTTTTGTTATAGTTGGGACTTGAAAATTTTATCCATGATTCCTTTGGATAATAAAGAATATATATTGAAGTATCATAAAATTTGGGTGTTTGGATTGAGCTCATAAATTCAAGCATCATGGATAGTCTAGTTTTTTCACAGATTCTTTAGGACTTCTTGTGTGAAACATATAACCATTCCAATGGAGGAATTGGCCAAAGTTTCCTTGTAATGATATGTTGGAAATTGAATAAGTAAACCTAAAAAAATAAAACAATTTGTATTAGTAGGATAAGATTAATTATTAAAACATTAATCTAACTTGAATCTAGATTAATTCAAATAATGCGAAAAAATTATATTTAGTAGTAAAACATGGGTATTTCACACTAATTATGAACTTTTACATGAAAATGACTAAAGGAAATAGAAAAAAAGTTATGAATAAATGAATAAAATAAAGGATATTTAGGAACCCCCTATAATGGGACCTATACGAACATAAACATAACTCATAGATCACCGGATTATGATAAATTTCAGAGTGCCTAATCGTGTGGCTTAAAACCATCATAAACCAAAACAAAAAATGTGAAAAATATTAATAACCTATGATAAATAAATATGGTTCCATAGTTTGTGAAAATTAGATAAATACAGATATGTTACCATCAACACATGTCTATAATTGACTGTTAGTACATAGGGGTGACCAGTTCATTTTTGTAATTTAAAAAGGGATTCATGAATATGTCTTATATTCATTTGAGAGTCCAGAGTAGGAAATAACCCCCCAAAGGGTGTGATGAGCCCAACCTCCCATCATATTGACCAATTTAATTTCTTAAGCATTTGTATTTAAGTTACCTAACAATATCCTACCTTTTGAAATAAGTACCAGGATCCATTATGGATATGAGATCCATTGGGAGTTTCTGATTCCATGAATAAGCCCCATTAAAAACTATCTGAAAAGGGATATAAAATAAAAATGGTGAACCTAGCATGAAATATTGTGCAACTATACTCAACCCCCCATAATCAATCACCACGACCAATTTTCATCAGAAACAACCTCGTTTTGAGAATAATGAACAAATTTCATAATAAAAATTGGAATGCCCCTATTTAGGATCATTTAGGGGAATACATTTCATGTTCTGGTAGAAAATGAGCATGGATCCTATTATGTTGTGATAAAGTTAACCATTAACTTAAAAAATTCTTGGAAAAATATATTGTTGTAGCTGGATGAATTGGATGAAATATTGAGATATTCTTATGAGACTGAAAATATATATAAAGATAAGAACATGAAGTTTCACAATTAACAAATTAACAAAAAAATCATACTCAATGATAGGGTATTTTTAGTTACATAAATATTGAAATATTTGATTGGAAAAATAATTTCATTCTTGTTTGGAATTTTCATAGTGATTAATCTTTATCCATATCAAGCCATTTTGATCTAATAGAACCATAATTTTTTTAAGGTCAATATAAAATGGTAGAAAATTTACATGAACTATTTTTAGGATGGAATAATTATCTCTATCAAATATTACTGAAGGAAGAAATGTACATATAGATATGGACTTTAAATAAACTAATAATTAGTATGTAACCCAAGTATATCTTAAAAATCCATAAAAATAATTTATTTATTTAATAATTTATAATTTTTTTTATAGAAAAAGAATGTTTAAGAATGTATACTTTGGGAAAAAATCCTTCTAGGATAATGGAATCGATGTAAAATAAAAATAGAGAGTGGTATAATTTGAAGAATGAATAAAAAATTTAGAGAATATAGAAAAATATGGAGAAAAGGAGATCACCAAGATGTGGTAAACACATGAATACATCATGCCCAAGATATAATTATAATAGAAAAAGGAAACTACCATATCTTATTACACTCTTATCATTTTACATTTAATACCCCGGTAAGGGTTATGTTGTGGTAATGAATGAGACCCAATTTGAGTGGAAAACCTCATAAACCGAGCCATTGGGAGATTCCCACTCTACCCATGGGCAACCAAACTATTTTTTTACAATCCAAAACACCTTCCACTTCCCCCATTTCCTATACCCATTTTCTCTTCCTTGAACCACAGATCCATACACCCAAACCTCCATTTAATAACTGAACCTAAATATGGTTTAAATGAATTTTTCAACAACAACATGACGACTTATATGTACTGGTCCCATCTTATCATCCCATTTCCATACAATTTTTTTAGGTACAAGTTTGTTTCTAATAATCCCTATTAACAAACCCATACCTTTAACCATGATCAATCCAAAATTCCAATTGTATATAGAAACATAATATAAATATCCCATGTCAATTGATATAATATTAGTGTTTAATATGTTATATAAGTTTATATATTTCCTTGTATAGATTAAATTATATGAATTTATAAGGTCAAGATCAAATATTTTTCAAACTATTCCTAAACTATATCTATCTATATTAGTTTAACTAAAAAAATTAAGTATTTTTAAAACCTACCTAAAGATAAAATAGTAGTAAGAAGTGTTGAACCCAAGGGAAGGGAAATTTTGTGAAATCCCAAAAAAATTAACAAAACTACATAAGATAGTGATTATGCAAAGTTAAACCTAATGAAGTACCATTGAGATTGTGTATAAAATAGTGAAAAATATGAAAAAGGTAGCAATGGTTGAACACAAGATGAAATTAAATGAACCATATCAATATAAATTAATAAATAATATTTTATCTAGTATCAAGATTAAACACATTAATGATTAAGTCTCTAAAAAAAGGATTTTAGGCACTAAATTGTTGGTTTGTGTTCAATATTCCTTAGTGAACTCATTTAAGAAAATAATTTTCAGTCAAAAACTCTGAAAATGAATGGTTTTTTCATAGAGAAGAAGAAAATAATCCATTTATAAATTAATCACATTAGTATAATCTTTTTTGGAATGAAATAAAATATACAAAAACCATCAGTATATATAATACTATTAAAATTACGCTCATCAAGAATGAAAATGAGAACACTAAAAAAATATAACATTATTGGACTCTTAATGTACCTTCATTGATTTTTTCATTTTTAGTGTAGGGTGAATTAATTTTCTGTTGAAAAAATTATCTAAATCTAAAATTATTTTTCAATTCATAATTTGAGAATATAGAAGCTAATATAGTGAAAAAATCCCAAGATGAACAAAAAAACACTATCAAAACATTTGTAGGAATAAAAGAAGAAACTCAATTAATCTCAATATAACCCCCTAAATGAGTTTAATTATACATTTTCAGGAAATAAACAATATTACATAAAGAACGTATATCTAAAAAAATAAATAATAAATGAAATAGTGATCTTCTTGATCTAGTTAAATCTCATATCTAACTCTATCTACCTATGAACCATTACTTTTAGCACTGCTCATTTTCCTTCAGTTTGGTCCCTCTAAATCTCCCCTCTACAGAATTTCATGTTTCATTATTTTCTTTCATATTAAGATCCATAAAAATATGAAATGATTCCTTGAACTAAAGCTCAAAAATGATATCTCCAGTCTCAAATCATTGGTCTCCACATAGATTTTTTCACTATTCAATATCTTCTTCGTAATGAATTAAGAAAATACTCACTGAAAATGTCACAACCTATACATTGTTCATGACTCTCTTTTAATGTTTTATCATTAATATTTTTTGACTTAATCCTTGAGTTCGTCTTCATAGGATTGAGTTATTCTTAAAATTCATATTCATAAATTAATGAATGACTTGGAATTTTTAAATTCATATTAAAAAAACACAAATTTAATCAAAGGAATAAATCCTACATTCAATGCACTTGAACAATAATAAAAATATAGGGAAACCTATGAAGCTAGATACCGACATTTTGAATCACGATACTTGAGAATCATAAAATGTTGGTACCCTATGATGATGGGTTGGTGAGTAGTATTATGATAGCTATTCAATCTTATGAAGCAACATGAGAAACATATGAAGTGTATTACCGACCTCATGAACTCCCCCCAACAACTTTGTGAGATTCTTGGGAACCTTATAAGTATAGTGAACAATATTAAGTTACTAATATTATGAAAATATTGGATCTTTGAAAGAAATTCCTATAATGGTAGGAATGTTCCTTAAAAAAATACAACATCTAAGACAAATACAAAAAATTTAAGAAATTTAACCATTCAAAATATAGAACTAAACTTTAAGAAATACAAAATTTGAAAAGAAAAATTAAATTTCCTCACAAAAAGAATATTTAATGTATAAACATGTAAATTTCATCATATTACTTCAAAAATATAAATTCCATTAAATACATTCCAAAAATGAAATTTCAATTAAAATTTTTCTAAAATTATTAATAATATTTAATCGTAAAAATATAAGAAAACTTACCCAATAATAATTCTATAAATTTAGTCCCAAAAAAAATTTCAACAATATATTCAAATAATAACAATTTCAACTCTAAAATGTTAAAAAATCAAAATATTACCAATTATCACACATTTAGTTTCAATAAAATTATATTTTAAAAAAATATATTTCAAAAAAATTATTAAAATATAGACACATTATTATGAAATTGTAATAGAAATGAAAGGGAAAAAGTAATCTTATAAGCTCCAAATTCATTGTGGAATGCCAATCTTTTTTTTGTTTGATTTATTTCTGAAACATATATTATATCACTATTTAAATAATAGTTATTAAAAGTTCACTATAATCACAAACATGGGGTTGGTTATATACACTTCATAGGATAAGTATCAGCTACTTCCCATATACAATAAGGCATGTTTTATACTATAACTACTAGTATTCAAGAATTTATATTTTACTCTTGGTTCTGAAAAATATATTCAATACTCATCCATATTCCTCAATATTAAAAAATAATATATTATTCTTCTAGTTAGGTCTTCAACTTATAGGAAAATATTAATGAAGTAGTATGCATTTCATCTTTCTTCCACAAGCCTTCAAAATGATTGAACTGTGCATGATGTCACTCAAATACACCTCTATATTATTATATCTTTATAGAAATCTATATTATGATAAACAAAATTATTCACAAACCTTAATATAGATGAAAAATGTAGTTGTAATAAATTTCTGATATTGTATTCTCCCAATTTTATATAGCAGTTATGAAACATCACATAGTATCAGCTTCTCAATTCTAAATATCAATTTATTTGTTCATTTTCATCTTTTATATTCATAAAAAAAAGTGTTAATATAATTTTCAAATTTTTTTATTAAAATTACTACTGAATATTAATAAATAATATCACTACTGATCAATTTCTTCCAAAAATCACTCCATATTTGACAGTTATAATAAATTTCAAATATTTAATTTGAAATTTCCACAAATATCATCCCATGATCTTCTCAAATAATATTCCATAAATCTTGGAATTAATCATGGGGTGACAAACAACCATTGATATTATTAA
Source organism: Viscum album (assembly GCA_963277665.1). NCBI lineage: Eukaryota > Viridiplantae > Streptophyta > Magnoliopsida > Santalales > Viscaceae > Viscum > Viscum album. Next base: position 1,652,461,879 of record OY728148.1, on the reverse strand, counting down.
TTTTGAAGTCCTACATGTAATTTGAATTCTTTAATGTAACCAAACATTTTATTAGCTAATTACTCTTTTGAAATATATAAATGAATATTATAAAAAAGAGTATTATTTTTTTATAAATATTTTTAAATTCCTCATATATATCCTACATTTTTAATTTTTTAAATAATGAATGGTAATTATAATTTGATTAAAAGCCTTATGATATTTTAAATATTATTATACATAGTCCACAAGTCTTATGAAAAATAGATAAGTCCTATGAGATGTAAAATAAGTATTACATTATATAGAGAGAGTAATCACTTTACTGGGTTCTATATATATAATGAATATTATTCTCTCATAGACATGTCTTAAATTTTTGTAGAGTTTTATGAAAATCTTATAAATATATTATGAAGTCCTTAATACTCTCATAAAAAGGAAAAATTATAATGAAATATACTAAAGAGATAAAAAAATCATTAAAAACCTTATGAAATCATCATGATATTTAATTAATTAATCTAATATATATTGCAATCAATTAACTTTTCAACATTCAACTTCAGGACTTCTAAAATCCATAATTTTAGAACACTCAAAACCACTTCTTAAACTACTCCAATAAACTCTATTAAACTCAAAAATATTTTAATCACCTTCCAATAATTTTTACTATTGGTTGATAATAATTAAAAAATTCATCAACAATCCCATTTGGATCTTCAGTCTCCCCATTCAATTTTTTTTAACCCCATCAAATCATCTTCTATGGGTAGGGATTCCATATTCGCTTTTTTATTCTCATCTTGTCTTGAGAGATAAACCCTGATTTAATTATGAGAAGGATAATAATCAAAAACTAAAAAACTATAAATCTATATGTGCCATGATCGGTGTTTAAAATAAGGGTGATTAATTGTAACACCACCATTATCCATAAACAATATAACATTTGATATCACATTAAATATCCCTTCCCAAGGGTTTTGGAATATTTTTTACAAATATAATCCCATTTGTAGATTTAATAAACACATTAAAAATAAACAAGTGAAATAATTTAACTCCCCGTCATTTTAAACTCTCAATACCCCCATTTTCCAATAATACCATATTTGGATTCAAATCCACAATACACATGAGTTGTGTATATTTTACCACTTTGAAAATAAATTACAATGAAAAATTAGGCATCTCAAAAATTCCTCCATGTGAGTTGGAAGGTATAAACATACATTTTCATCCTTAATTTTATATCATCAAAACCACCTTCCAAGTTAATATCATTAAATCCAGTCATAATCAGGTGATCAAATATTTTTTACATCAACCAAAAGTGAAAGGTTTCATTGATTTACTTGAGAAATATTTTAGTATCAGTAAAATTTTATTCTTTATGATCACTTTGATTATTTTTAGATTGGGTCACTTTATAGAAAATATTTTGTCTAGATATAGTGAAATAAAGTAATCTAATAATTAATCTTCAAAACAAATTTTTTATTTACACTATTTATTTCAAAATAATTTTCAAGATTAAATATATAATTTATTATTGATATTATATAAGTTTTAATTCTTCCATTACAAAGTCATCTAATAATTCCCTTTCACACTTTTCTTTGGGATAAAAAATAAAATTTTCCTTTTATAGTACTTTCAATCCCAAAAAAGTATTTTTTTATTAGTATTGAAATATCTGAATGAGTCATTTTTTTTATAGAAAATTATTTGCAAGAAATATCTTGGTCACTTTAAAAAATAATATCATCAATATATATAATTAAAATTATAATATCTTCTTCCTTTTTTATAATATATTTTTTTGTCCACATTTCACTTAGTGAACTGCATTTTTCTCATATATCTATCTAGACTTGAGTAATTGGCTCTATGGTCTTGGTTTATCCCATAAATGGTTGTATTCCACTTGAAAAACCTTGTTCCACACTTTTCTAGAATAAATACTATAGGTTTCATAATGAATATTTATTCTTCCATCTATCCATTAAAGAATTCATATTCTATATCCATATGATTTATTCTATACTACCCATGAGTTGAATCATATAAGAACATTTTGATGGATTATATTATTGTGATTGGATCAAATGTTTTATCAAAATAAACTCCTTAAACCAATGTGAATAATTTTCATAGAATTATGTCCTTATTCCTTGTAACTTCTCCTTTACCATTCAACTTATTTCTAAATATCTACTTAGTTACAATCATATTTCTATATTTTATTATTGAGAAAATATCTCATTTGGAATATCTATAACTATGATAATATTCCAAATTCATTGATTCAAATAATTATATGTGATCAATATAATTATCCTCTAAATGTGTATCTATTTAAGAATTAAGGTTTTTTAGATGCCAGGAATCAATATTTTTCTTATTTGAAATTCTATACTCTAATATCCTATAATATTTTATGTCTCCAAATAGTTTTTGAGATTTTTATATTTTAGTTTCATATTTATATAAACCCATTATTCATAACTGGTCAAATTAGTGTCAATATCATCAATATGTAGTCTATTTCATACTTTTTATTCACTGAATTTCTTAGAAATACACTCTCTATCTTCTTCAAAGTATTCAGGATCTACATCAATATCAATATTAAAATTAGGTTTATTAAAATGAGTTTATCTTATGAATTATTTTATTCCAATATCTATAGCCTTTTCCATTAGATATGTTTCCCAAAAATACACCTTCATTGCCTTTTTCATTTAGTTTCCCAATTTTGTTCTTAATTTTAATCAAATAGGGAATGATAAAGACTCTAAAGTTCTTAATTTTTTTTTTATTTTTATACCACATCTCATGAGAATTCATGTTTGAATTAGGTCTAAGTAAATACTTGTTCTTAATATGAATGGATATGCATATGACTTCTTTTTATAAAATAATTAACGTATTAAACTCAACAAGAATTATTCTTCCCATTTAAACAAGACTCATATTCATTTTATCAATAAAACTATTTTAATAGGGAGTATAAATAAAACTGTATTAGTTATTAATACTAGGACTAGAATGGAAGGATTCCAAATAATTTATAGTTATCTGAATTCCATTAAAAAACAAAAAATCTATATATCCCAACTAATTATGTTCAATTTTATCTGATTTAATTCCTTTAATTATCAAGGATAATTCATTTCTAATAGTGGTAGCACCACTATTAAGTTCTTCAATGTTATTAAATATTTTGACATCTCCCTTAAAATGTGATGAACAACTACTATATATAATCAATGTCTTTATCCTCTTATTGGATTTGATAGCCACATTGACAAGTAAGGACTTATATGTATTTCTTATTCCACAAGTCTTCATATTTATATCCTCTTATTAAGATTGTCATAGATGATTGGTTATAAATTACTCAACTCAATTACCTTTTAGTTCATAACTTTCATAGATTCACTTTATATTATCAAATATTTTTTTTATAGATAACAGATATAAATTTCCATTCACTTATTTCTCGTTCCGAGATTTTCTTCTCCTAAAAACATGTTATACTAAAAAACATATTTTTTATGTCTAAAAACTAAACAACACTAAATTAATCCTTTTAAAACCAGTTCATCCATAAAATTATTGATTCTATCTAAGAAATATTACTTGAAATTTTGGTACATATATAGGATCTTTTTTCTTTGGATTTGGGGTAAATTTACATTTCATACCACTTTTAGATTCTTTTGATTTATAAGTGATATTTTTAGAGTTTTTATAAATCCAAGAATGACTAGATTTTCTTTTGGAATCTACATTGTTAGAATAAATGGATTTAATATTATTGTATATCACAAGTATAGATTTTACCTAAGTTTTAGAAAACAATTCTCAGTAGTTGTAATGAATCATCCATTATTTCATTAGCTTTATCATAAAAATACATCATTTTTTCTAAGGTCTTTTCATCCTTAAAACACCTTGGCTGATTCCCACTGAATTCCTCTTCTTTTCAACAACATTATTATCAAAGTCTTTCTGCATTATCCCAATCATATAAATATTTACTTTAAAATGTTTAATCTCCTCAAGATAATCATTATATATTTTTTGATTAACTATTTTAATTTATTTATCTTTAAAACCTATTTTTACAATTATTTTATTTCATTTTTATTTTGTGTGTTCCCCTCAAGACACAATTAAAGATCAAATTTTAGAATATGATCCTTATATGTTTCTTCTATAGGTCCCTCACTGTTTGAAGTTTTTTTCTTTAAAAATGATCCATGAAGTTACAAAATTCCATGCATAATAATCATTAGACTAATTAATGGAGTTAAAACATTCACCTCCTTTATTAGTTAATATTATTCTTATTTTCCTTATTTAAAATATTTTTATATTTTTACCTGATTTATTTAGTTCTTTTTATTATCTTTCACATTTATTTATCTGAGGAATCTCTTCATCCACTTCAACATCATGCTCCAAAGTTTTATTTCCTAGGAAATTAGCTTTAAATTTTCCAATTACACTAAAGATAAAGCACATAAGTGAAGATTTTAAAATATACTTACCATTTCCATTTTCAGGTTTTTGGAGATAAAGTTCATTGACCTCTTATATACTTAATCATTTTCATTATCATATTCAGTTTCACTAGAGGAACCAAATTTCCCCTCTATGTTCTTGAGTCTAGTCATGGATTTGAATACCATTTTTTGCTTGGTTTTTTTGAGTAGCATTACATTTGTGTACACTATCAAACAAAAATGATTAAATTACATTTTAGAATTTCCCATCTACTTCAATAATTATATTTTTTGAAAATTTAATGGGATAATAAATTCCAAGGTGTGAAAACCCACTTTCACATAATCTCAAATTTCAATTATTTATGATTAATGATAGGGAAGAATAATATTATTCTATCCATAAACAAATCTCGATTTTACATCCAATTCTAGATTTCTTTTTTCTAAAAATGTAATGGGATAATCCTTTCCAAGGGGTAAAAACCCACTAGTACATCATAACATATTTTAATTCCTTATGGTAGAAGATAGGTAAGCATCATGTTCTTCTATCCATGAATTTTATTTTTATAAAAAATAGTTACAAACTTATTTTTAATAGAATTATGATGCTCTATACTTCACATCAATATGATATGATCTCAATGGAAACCATGTTAACTATAATACCACTTGAAGATCTCAAGACAATTGATATACCACTAAGATGGGATGGGGGGGTGAATAAGTGGTATAGGGTTTTAATTTTTTTTATAAAATAACCTCTATGAATTTTTATGGTTGGTATTAATTATTATTCAATCTATTCCACACTAGTATGAAACTATAATCAAAATTAATGTAATATATGAATTTTATAAGGTTTGAATCCACTATGGACACATACTCCTTATTGTGTTTGAATTATTACCAAGACACATATAACATCACTATTTAAATTACAGTGATTAAAAGTTCTATAAAATCACAAAAAATGGGTTAGAAAGGTTTCATACATAAAAAAAATTAGGTATTGTAACACCCCCATAATTTATGATATATTTCTTTTTAAATAAATTTAAACACTTTAATAGCTTGAAATACATGCAAACCCGAGCCTAAATGATCCGTTATATAATATACTTCTATAACCTAGTGAATAAATTGGTTGTATGAATAGGAATAACTAAAATTTAAAATATTAATATTTTTTATATAAATAAAAAAAATATATTTTTAGTAAAGACTTTATTTGTTTTAAAATATACTTTTTCCTCAAAATGGTTTTATTGATTTTTATGATAAAATAATATAAATAATTTTATTTCAATATTTATAAAATTTATTTTAAAAAATTGACTTAATTTTCTAAATAATAATTTAAAAATTAGCTCAGAGTGAATTTTTAGAATTTTCTGAAAGGATTAATTTGTCGATGAATAGTGAAAAATATAGATTTTTATTAAAAATTTCTTTTTTATAAAGAATTTAAAAACTTATATTTTGTTTAATAATTGTATTAAAAGTTAAATTAGCTCAACTATATTAATATTAATCTAGTTTTTATTTTTGGAATCAATGTTATGTTGAATTTAAATATGAAATATTTTTATGCTTAATAAAATTTTTCTTTGATAAACCACTTTTCATCGCATTTGTAGGATTAATTTTAAATTTAATTATGAAAATTACGTGAATTGAATTTGGTAAAGTGAATTCCATATTTTAAATAATAATAATCAACATTTGGTAACAATTTAAACTTAAATTTTGGTCATAATGAATAGTAAAAAACAATAAAAATTAATTAAAGATGTTAAGGTTATAATGAGTATATCAGGGGTTAATGTAAATTGATATTTGTTAAAATGGCATAATGTTTTTTGAAAATCCATTTTTTAGTTGTATTTCTATCTTAAAATTTACACCTTCAAATATGGGACATTTTGGAGCCGTATTTCCAAGAGAGTGATACAACCTTATTTTAAAACATTGAAAAAGTATAAGTGTGGCACTCCTCTCACTTTTGAAAGTGAACCCCCTATCCTATTTTATTCACAATTAAAAAACATTTTTTATCCAATAACTACCAAAATAACTTCCTTCTATCTCTACCAAAATCCTAGAGTTATTGGTTTTATCATAAATTTAATATAGGAATGATTTGGGTATAATTCTAATGAGGGTGTCTGAAGAAAACGTATCATTCTTAACCAAGTGTTTTTGTTTTATTTATTATTATACCACCTTAAAATATTCTTAAAATTTTTGGAAATAATATCACCAATATATTCCATATACTTATATTTTATTATGTTAATATCATAAACTATATATATCTTCTCTACTATGAAATCGAAAATGAAACTGTCGATCATGTGTACGACAGACTACAGCCTTGTAAACCGATGTAATTAACATTCCGCCAATGCCTCTCATGGATAGATATAATGATTAAATTAATGTATATAAAAAATATGTATTAAATTTTTATACTTATGAAATTATATTATCTTATATACCTTCTTACCTTCCAATCCTTTGGAAAATGATATCGTCACACGAGAAAATGTTTAGACTACCACATCCATGAAGTGATGTGATTTGATTTTAATTTTCGCTTTACATGGATAGTAGTAAGGATGTATTTTATGAATACATTTTTGATAAATATGATATAATAATGATTACATAAATGTAAATTATTATTTACCCTTCTTTTATTCTATCTTTTGAAAAAATGGAAACAATGTTCATGCGTATGTATGACCTACCATCTCTATGAATGGTGTGATTCATTTTTATATCTATACCATTTTTGGATGAATATAAATATGTATATAATTAATAAATATTATATTTATATCATGATCAATATTATAGATATAGTTGAACCCTAATCAATGTATAAGGACCAAAAAATACTAAACCAAACCTTAAATGAAAAATGAAGCTCTTATCATATAGAATTGAGATTTTAATAAAGAATTGTTAATAAACATGAGATAAAAGGTTATAAGTAAATAATATTTGGTATTGAATATATTATTATTGTTTTGTAATAGATTTATAATAAATATATATTTATTATACAAGATATTCTAACATGTATGAAGGAAGTTGGACCTGAGGTAATGGTTTATCATCTCAAATTATCTTCGTTGGTACATATGTTTTGTTATGCACCTATATTATTTTATGAGGTGTAATTAATAAATTTTGAAAATTTATATTAGGAATTAATTTTTAATAATTATATTTAAAGGTTCATTTGATTTTATTCTTTCATTGTTTTTATAATTCAATGTTTACTAAAATGGTAAGGGGTTTATGTTATAATCTCATTATTTATCAGGATTGTATATGATTATGTTTTTGATGATAAAATTTCAGTATATAACTGTCAATAATATTATGGATTTTATTCTCCTATAGTTATTTCTATAGAATATATTCTTTCCATTCATTTTCATGTTTTTAAATAATCATGAGACCAATAGTTTTTTTTCTTCAGAAAATTGACTTTATTTCACTATTCGGTTGAAAATCCTTTATCTTCCATGTCCATAATTTATAAAAATTGTTTCATGAATGATTTAATATTATCTAATGATTATTTAAATTCATTTATACCCATTTTTTAATTTTTACAAAATGGTTTAAAAATAATCCTCTTTTATTTTTTTGAGTTAGGTATTTTTGACTTTTTAATGAAAATTTGGAAGGAATATTTATTTTAACATACACAAAAATGAATGAAATTTCCCACTATCATGAATTCTCAATTATTATAAGATATGCTTACAATTTTAAATGGTTATTTTCAATAAAAAATTTCCTTAATATTTGAGAAGTTTTTAGATTTTAAGTAATCGATTTCAAAGTTAAAAGGGTATTTTCCTTGATAAATGTTCTAAGTGATCATTTCAAATAATTTTAATTATAAGATGATATAATTTTATGTTTCATAATATTTTATAAGGATATTATCTAATGATATATCCTTACTATTTCACTAGATGATTTATTATTAGGATGAGATGATATTTACGAAAATCATTTCATTCTCATGGGTTATGCTATGATGAAATGTTTTTTAAACATGTTTACTTTTCATGGGTTATGATATGATGAATTTTATATGATATTATGTAACTAATATATATTATTATAATTATTTTATAGTTTTTACCAATATTATATAGTCCCCCAATGCATTGGGTAAAGATGGATATCTTATGTGATAAACTGGATTTGAATGTAGGGTGAACCCAGTTATGTAAGGTACTCTGTTCACTATGATAATCTTGCAAGTGAAACTTGACTACTATGATGGTTTGGAGAGTAAACCAAATCTACTATGATACTATTAGATGTTATCATTTAATACCAAGTAAATTATTTTCTTTGTATATGTGTATTCCAAAACTCATGTATTATGTCAATGTTATGCTCTCATAGATCATGTTCTTCGATTCCTTTATGATTCAAGTCTTATGAGTTTCTTGGATTTATCTCATGACTCAATATTATGATATATGATATACAGGGTATAGTATTTAAATGTTATTCACATGTTCTCATACACTTATATTCATGTTATGTTTAATTAATCAATGATATCTTCCTTGTTTTCCCTTACCAAGCATCAGAGTTTATACTTTATTATATTTCCTTTCCCTAGGTTATAAATAAAGAAATAATGTATAATATGTCTATGAAGGGTGCTAGATATTAATAAATTAGTGGGATATAATGCAGGTTACTTATGTACCAATTGTTTATGTATCCAATATTTCAAAGTCACTAAACCATTACAGTACCCGTGCCTATATTTATGAAATGTATTGAATATTCATCTATGAAGATGTAATATTTATGTATAAAAAAATTGGGTCAATATAGTTGGTATAAAAGGATAATTTTATTCAATATTTAGATATTAAGATTAGATAAATTTGGTGAAAACCCTTGGCATAATTTTAATTATAGGATTACATTGAAAAGTTTTGATAAGGAATAAATTATGTAATTTTTATAGAAATACATACCTATTTGGAAAATTCATGTGGAAATGGTTTTGGTACAAATTAATATAGGGTAAATAACCTATAAAAGAGTTTTTCAAGTCTATCCCATCCATAATTTTGGTGCACAATGAGTGTTACCCTACTTCACACTTGGTTTAACACTCCCGAGGGATATGCTTATGTTAATTCCCATTTTCTCTATAAACCATAATGAATGGGTTTAATAGTTATTGATAATTATTGAACTAGGTAAAACATATGTTTTCATAGATTGAAAGAAATGTTTCATGATTTTTATATCCTATGAATTATTTTTCATGATTGATCACTCTGATTAAATATTCCTAATGGTCATGATAACCATTTTTGTTTTACTACGGGATTAAATATATAAAGATAAAGTTGAGGTGGTTACAAGTATGATCAAATATTGAAGTACCCAATTTGAGCATAGGAAAAGTATTAAGGAATTATAATTCATATAATCAATGATTAGATGTTTAATTAGTAGTGAAAAATCCTAATGTTATGATGATCTCTTCTCAAGTATATGATTCTTCTCTGGTTAAATTTTGTGGAAATGTGCTTCCTATAAAAATCATTATTCTCCCTCTTCATGAATTTTTATCATATTAAGCATGTATTATCTTTATCTACATAAATATCGCATAAATTTACAAGTAAGGTGTAGAGACCCAAAGCTTTACGTACATAGAAATTACATTACTTTTTCAGAATACTTAATACATGACAAAAACAGATGCCCAAAGACCGTATTAGTTTAGTGTCTTTGGAAACTCAGAACATAATCTTCTAATCATGGTGAAAGATTTTCAACATCTCCCATAAAGATCTTACACTTTGGTTTTCTTACCTATAACCTTTATTTATATCCTGGGGAAAAGAAAACATAAAAAGTGTAAGCTTAAATGCTCAGTAATGGTAAACATAGAGAACATAAAACAATCCCTAAATATTTGAACGTAAAAACATGATCATTAAACACCAAAATCATGAGAAATGACATAAATATTGGTAGTACATAAGGTATAGATCATAAAGGAACATTAATCATGATAAAATATAATGGGAATAAAACATGAAATTTTGGAAAACCATTAAGCACATGTTATGATTTCCATAGTAGCCAAGACATTGTTTCCAAGACCATCATAGTGGACAAAGTCCATTACTGAACCAAATTCACTTTTCGTTCCAGCCATGTCTATCTCATGAGATATAAATCTTTACCCAATGAATTTGAGGGAGATATAGGTCCCACATATCTCATAATGAAATGAATCTTACTTGTGCCACAAAATAAACATAAATCATTCATCATAACCCAAAGAATAAAATGGGTTTCATAAACATCATCCCATCATAACGTAATCCATATAAAAAAATGGATATCATTTAATCATAAGAAGAATCAAACCATGTAAATAATAGAGAAATTATACTTGAAACATAATTATACTAAATAATGTAATCTTATATGGAAAATAGTTTTTACAAAACACTTAAAATGAATTCTTGAGGAAAATATCCTTTCTTCTTCAAAATCATTTTTTTTTCACAAAATTCCATTAAATTTTAAAAGAAAAGGATTTTTTTGAAAATAATAATGAAATATTGTAGAGTAAGATTCATGAAAATAAGGCGTTATGCAACTGTAAAAATCCATTCACACCGTATAAGTTTAAAAAAACATTCTTCTTGTACTTTTGCTGGAAAAGTCAAAAAAAGCACCTCGTATGGTAAACAAAAGAAAGATTCCTTCCATACTATATAGTAAAAGTAAAAAGGGGTAAACATGACTTTAAACATACATAGAAGAATATTAAACACTTTATGAAAACATTCTTATAAAACATGTACATGTATGATAAATATAACCCTAGTAAATACTTATGTATAAGTAATCTCGGATAAAAATGCGATTTGAAAAATTATCCCTTACCTTAGGTCCAATTTCTTATGTATGTGTCTGAAACTCCTGTATAGTGGGTTTAAACATATTATTAACTTGTAAAAGAACCATAATAATATTTATTATATCATATATGATTCACTTATGACTTTATATTACCCGTTCTTTTGTCAATTCCATGTTAAAACAGCGTTTTGGGTAAAATTGTTTCATTTATCGTACGTGTTTGGACTTGTTGTTCTTGATATTATTGTTACTTATATCATGATTTACTTACTTTTATAATTTAAAACATGATTTATATATCATATATATTCAGTATATATATATATATATATATACTAGATAGATAAATGAAATGAAACACACCGTTAATGGAGACGGTAGGCCGTACGTACGCATGAACGCTGTTTTCCTTTCCTTATTGACTTGAATGGAAGTAAGTATTTGAAATATATATATACATAAATAAAGTGGAATTATTATTTCATATATATCATTATTATTCATTATATATACTTTATAATTATCCTTAAATGGTTAACATGGAGAATGAATCTCATCGCGTCGTGGAGACGGTAATCCGTACGTACGCACAAGCTATGATATCGTTCCTATAATTATTGAATGAAATTTTAGTGGATGATATAATATATAAGAATCATTATGATGTTATAATAACCATATATAGTTATTATTTACATCATTATACCCATCCAAGTAAGGTGGTGCTGGAAAAACAGATTACACCACGACGTGGAGACGGTATTCCATATGTACACACGCGCGGTGATTTCATTTTTCATAGGATGGATAGAAGGTGAAATGGGGTTGTTTAATATTTATAATAACATATCAGTATATCATTTATAATGATGTTATTACTTTATAATTAAAAAACTAAGTAAGATGAAGTATAAGAATAAAGAAACTTGAAAGAATTGGTAGAAGAGATTACCTCTTCTTCGACGCGCCTTCTCTTAACCTCTTTTTAAGGCACTAAATTTGGTCTTTGAAGAATACCAGGACCTCTAGTAGGTTTTTATGGATTTGTAGAAGAGAAATGGTCTGGGGTTGTCCAATCTTAAAGGCTCAAAGTGGTGTGAGGAGGAGAGGGATGAGGTGCCCTTTTATAAGGGAGGAGAGGGGCACCTTTGGAAACCTCAAAAATATTAATTTAATATAAATTCAAAACCCACTTAAAATCATCCAAAATGACTCAAATCCTAAGATTATATGTGATAGGGTTGTAATATCATCAAAAAATAAAATTTATACATGTTGGAAGTATATTTTAAACCTTATCAACTTGATTTATCCTTATTTAATCTATTTAATTTTTTTGTGGTAATAATATTCTAAATTTTAAATTATTATAAATAATTACTTTTGTGTTGGTAATTGTCCATAATTGTAAAATTTATAAAATTTTAGACCATATAAATTTCAATTTATAATTTTTAAATATTTTTGTGATTTTTAAATAATTTTTAAATTGGTTATTTTTATAAAATAACAATAGTTTAAATTTTGACACTATTCATTTATTTGAATTTAAATAAATTCCACATAGTGGATATATTCAAGAATTTTTTTTTAATAGGATCCTAACATGTTATATTAATCTAGAAAATTTGTGGGGAACATTAATTAGTTCATATAATATTTATTTTAATATTTTTAAAACCATTTATTTGATATTTCAATCAATAAAATAATTTCTATATCACTATTGTGTCATCATTAATGATAATTATTTAATCCCTAAAAATTATAAATAAATTATAATGATTTATATACTTTTATTATATTTCTGGAGACTATTCTTGTTTTAAGTTTTATAAAGTTTATCACTAAATTAAAATTACTATACTTATAAGATATAAGAGAGTGACATGTTGTCACTTTCTTTGTTTTTAATAATAATTATATAATTTTCATCATCAAAAGTCCATGAAATGAATATATTAAGACCCTTAGGAGATATGGGTCGAATTTTATTAATCCAATAGAATTTTTTCAGGTGTTAGGGTAATTTTATAATCTTTTTTTACCCTTAATTACCCGATTTACCTTTAACTGTAGAAAATAAAAATTACCATAGTTACTATTCATAATATCAAAAAAATAAAAGTAAACTATTAAAATAATTTGGACCCACTGAATCCAAATATGGAATCCATTTTTCTAAATTCAAAACACAGAAGTTTTAGTAATTAATTTAAAATTAATCCCGCTGTTGAGAGAACGGGTTTTAAAAGTTAAAATGTTGCAAAAGATTGAAATGTTTTTACCGATGAATTCAATGTAAAATTAATGATAATGACTTAAATTATATTAAATGGTAAAAATATATTCTATTTATAATTTAAAACCATTAAATATTAAATTATCTCGAAGAAAAATATTGTTTTTAATTAAAATTTAGCGTATTTTTACTATTCATCAAAATATGAAGGTTATCAGAATAATCTCAAACATTTATCCAAAGTAAATTTTTATATCCTGATTTCAAGGAAGAAGTTTTATTTTCCAAATTGAACTTATAAACATGTCAAAAACTAGATTTAAAGTTGGTAAAACTGTATATTTTTGAAAAATACTTATTTTACCTGAAAAATTTATTTTTTTCTCATACCAATTTCTATAATATGTGTAAGATGAATTATAATGTCATAAAATTAAAACTTTAGTTACTAATATTTATAATGGCTTGTTAATAATAATATTATAACAATATATCGTTGTTTCGTGAAATTCAGTATTGTGTACAACACACGCTATCGAGGAAGGTCACTTTTGCGTGCAACACAAGCAAAGAATAGTGTTTGCGTATACTACAAGCTAGTATGGTGTTGTGTATAGCACATGCTAATATTGGTGTAGCGTACAACACAAGACATCAAAGAAATTAAAAAGAAAATTTCTCATAACATTTAGGGGTGTTACATTCTACCCCCCTTAAAATGAATTTCACCCTCGAAATTCATCGGGGTTATAAATGGTTTACTATTTGAAAGTTTCTTTCATTGAAACCCACATCGTAAAAAGGAATACTAAAACTCAATTTTAAAAACTAAAGTATGAAACGTAATGGTTACCCAAATTAACTCATCACTGGGTTTCCACATAAGAGAACATAGGTTAAAATATGGATATGGAAGAGAAATCTAACCGTTAAGTTTTGATGAAGAGTGGTAGAGAACATGGCTATGAAAAAACCAACAATCACAAAGCCATAAATTTGTGATGATCTAAGGTACCATCTAATTCATCGAATATGAGGGTACTAGGACAACATTTCTGGTTTTCAAGATCATTTCCCTAAATTTGAAGAATTTTTTAATTAGAAGAAATACTTACTTGATTTTGGTACAATATCACTGTTGTTTGTGCCTTGAACAATTTCCACTTCATCTCTTAAAGAAATAAAGTTGAATTTGTCTTCCATGAAGTGTTAGTAGATCATGCGATGGAATTATAGGTCATTCCATCTATCTCAAACATAAGGTTAGAAAATGTTACATACATAAGTCCATCTTATGGTGAGATTAACTGTATATGATTCCAAAAATGGACTTATACTTCAACTATCATACTGTTTAATAAAATAAAACTAATTTCTATTAACTAGGGACTTCTTTTAGGCTAGTTATAGGTGATAATGTCTTGTCACACTTCGGTTGTAGGTTTGATTCCCGCAACCTTGTTCGACGCGACGAGTTTTCATCTGTCCTACAGGTTGTCCTTTTTCTAAAACATCACCATTATAAAATTCCAAAAATAATATCGAAAAAAAGGTTCTAGCCTTAAACAATACTATCTGATGTCTAACTTAATCCATTCCAATCTTTAACCTTATCCAAAATACTTCTATCCAATCTCATAGTGTAATGTAAATGATTACTAGAAATGTCATCTACCAAGCATGTGAATACCATCATCTATCATATGATATATCTTGTTGGTCACATTCCAAATATGTGAATACCTTAATCATGCATTCTCTTAAAAAATGAATACCCATTTAACCTTAGTGAAAACATGAATGCTGTCAAAAGTTAACTCTTTCCACATACCAAAATCCCAAAATTTCTATATACTCAAACCATGATATCACTTTGTCCTTATATCAGTCATGAGATCATTAATACTATCAAACATATTATTTTCTCCTTATCCCTTCATTATTCACATATCATCTGCTTTCCAAAAATATTTCAATCACTTTTCATGGTTACCGGTACCATATAATTATTGAAAACAAAATAAACCAATACATAGATATTACAATATTCCACAATACTATAAATTAGATTCCATAACATTATTTTGGAATCTCGTTACATAAACACATAATCATTCCACCACATAATTTTCATACTCAATATTGCCAATAGTGATCACATGTGACTCCCCTTTGTCCTTTGACTTAAGAGGTTGTTAATGTTGATCATCATTAACCCTTGGATTAGGGTATTGGTTAGCATAATGCCCCATTTACTTTCACTTATAGCATTGAAGTGTTGGTGGAGCGTTCTCTGTAGTCTTTTCTCTATTTACATCATTAGAAACATTTTTCCCATTACTTTGACACTCAACTACTCTATGTACTTCTTTTACACACTTGAAACATTTTCAAGTACCTCTTAGACAATCTCCACCATGCTTCTTTCCACACTTTGAGCATAAAGAAACATTCAAATTCTTTTCACTATTGTTCTGAGGTTTTTCCTTTAACTTCATCTTTCTTTTCTTATCAAAACCATGATATGGATATATAACACCAACTTCCAGTTCTACCTTGATAGAACAATGCACAATTTCATCATAGCTACTGAAGTCTCTTATAGCTAATTCCCTTCGAAGACTTGGTTTTAAGCCACTGAAGAATCGATTAAATTTACTTTCAAGTTGGATGATAAAGCCAGATGTATACCTTGCAAGACTTGTAAAATTCACTTCGTATATACCAACATATTCATCATCCTTTTGCTTAAGCTTAAGGAACTTCTTTTCTATATTTTTTTGAAGAATACGAGGGAAGTAATTATTGAAAAACAAGTTCTTGAACTCATCTTATTCCATGGATTCAATTTCATCTTGGGGCCTTGTATTCTTAATTAGAGTCCACCACTAGTCTGCTTCACCTTCTAACTAGTAAACATCCAAAATGAATTTTTTATTCTTTTTATAGGGAAGTATGGAAAATATCTTTTCAATGGTACTGATCCATTGTTCAGCAATAAGTGGATCAGAAGACCCACTGAAAGAAGGTGGACGTTGCCTCATGAAGGACTCAATAGAATATTGTTCCTTTATCTGCTCATTTGGAAGTCCAGAATGATTCATAGCTTGTGTAAGTATCGAAATAATATTTTTCACTCTATCTCCCATCACATTTGTTTGTTTAGAAGGACAATCATTGCATTGTCCATTACATTGATCAACACAATTCTTTCAAGTTCTAGCCATCATCTAAAACCCAAAAAGAACAATGTGAGAGGAAAAAATAATTCTAGGAAAACAACATAATAACGGGGGATTACCTTCAATATATAACATATTAGGTTTAATTATAAGATCGTCATCGTAATTCTAGGACTATAACCTATACTTATACTTTACCTTAGGGACATCCTTAGACATACATTATAAATATCTCTAGGGATTTCACTAAAGTTTTCGCATCCTAGTTTCCAAAGGTTAACTAAAACTTTGCTCTGATACCAACTGTAGAGACCCAAAGCTTAATGTACATAGAAATTACATTACTTTTGAGGAATACTTAATACATAACAAAAACAGACACCGAAAGACTGTATTATTTTAGTGTCTTTTGGAACTCGGAACATAATCTTCTAATCATGGTGAAAGATCTTCAACATCTCCCATAAAGATCTTTCACTTTGGTTTTCTTACCTATAACCTTTATTTATATCCTAAGGAAAAGAAAACATAAAAATAGTGAGCTCAAATGATTAGTAAGGGTAAACATGGAGAACATAAAACAATCCCTGAACATTTGAACGTAAAAACATGATCATAAATAACCAAAATCATGAGAAATGACATAAATCTTGGCAGTACATAAGGCATATATCATAAAGGAACATTAATCATGATAAAATATCATAGGAATAAAACATGAAATTATGGAAAACCACTAAGAACATGTTATGATTTCCATAGTAGCCAAGGCATTGTTGCCAAGACCATCGTAGTGGACAAAGTCCATTACTAAACCGGATTTACTTGCCATTCCGGCCATGTCTATCTCATGAGATATAAACTTTACCCAATGCATTGGAGGGTGATATAAGTCCCACCCATCTCATAATGAAATCATTCTTACTTGTGCCACAAAATAAACATAAATCATTCATCATAACCCAAAGAATAAAATGGGTTTCATAAACATCATCCCATCATAACGAAATCCATATAAAAAAATGGATATCATTTCATAATAATAATAATAAAACCATGTAAATAATAGATAAATTATACTTGAAGCATAATCATACTAAATAATGTAATCTTAGATGGAAAATACTTTTTACAAAATACATGAAATAAATTCTTGAGGAAAATATCATTTCTTCTTCAAAATCATTTTCTTTTCAGAAAATTCCATTCAATTTTAAAAGAAAAGTATTTTGTTGAAAATAATCATGAAATATTGTAGAGTAAGATTCATTAAAATAAGGTTTTATGCAACCTTAAAAATCCATTCATGCCGTATAAGTTTAAAAAACATTCTTCTTGTACTTTTTTTGAAAAAGTCAAAAAAGCACCTCGTATGGTAAACAAAAAAAAAGATTTCTTCTACACTATATAGTAAAATTAAAAAAAGTAAAAATGACTATAAAAATACAAGGAATAATAGTAAACACTTTATGAAAAAATTCTTATAAAACATAGACATGGATGATAAATATAACCCTAGTAAATACTTATATATAAGCAATCTCAGATAAAAATGAGATTTACAAAATTATCCCTTACCTTAGGTCCAATTTCTTCCATACATGTTTGAAACTCCTTTATAGTGGGTTTAAACATATTATTAACTTGTAACAGAACCATAATGATATTTATGATATCATATATGATTCACTTATGACTTTATATTACCTGTTCTTTTGTCAATTCCATGTTAAAGCAGCATTTTGGGTAAAATTGTTTCATTTATCGTACGTGTTTGGACTTGTTGTTCTTGATATTATTATTACTTATATCATGATTTAATTACTTTAAGAATTTAAAACATGATTTATATATCATATATATTCACTATATATATAATAGATAGATAAATGAAATGAAACACACCATTCATGGAGATAGTAGGTCGTACGTACGCATGAACACTGTTTTCCTTTCCTTATTGACTTGAATGGAATTAAGTAGATGAAATATATATATACATAAATCCAGTAGAATTATTATTTCATATATATAATTATTATTCATTATATATACTTTATAATTATTTTTAAATGGTTAACATGGAGAATGAATCTCATCGCGTCGTGGAGACGGTAATCCGTATGTACGCACGAGCGATGATATCATTCCCATAATTATTGAATGAAATTGGAGTGGATGATATAATACCTAAGAATAAGTATGATGTTATAATAACCATATATAGTTATTCTTTACACCATTATACCCATCCAAGTAAGGTGGTGGTGGAAAAACAGATTACACCACGGCGTGAAGACGGTATTCCATATGTACGCACGCGCGTTGATTTTGTTTTCTACAGGATGGATAAAAGGTGAAATGGGGTTGTTTCATATTTATAATAACATATCATTATATTAGTTATACTGATATGATTACTTTATAATGAAACAAATAAATAAGAGGAAGTATAAGAATAAATAATCTTGAAAGAATCGGTAGAAGAGATTACCTCTTCTACGACATGCCTTCTCTTAACCTCCTCTTAGGGCACTAAAGTTGGTCTTTGAAGAAGACCAGGACCTCTAGTAGGTTTCTATTGAAGTAGATAAGAGAAATGGGTAGGGTTTGGCCGAGATTGAAGGCTCAATGTGGTGTGAGGAGGAGAGAGAGGAGGTGCCCTTTTATAAGAGAGGAGAGGGGAACCTTTGGAAACCTCAAAAATATTAATTTAATATAAATTCAAACCCCACTTAAAAACATCCAAAATGACTCAAAAATGAAGATTATATGTGATAGGGTTGTAATATCCTCAAACAATAAAATTTATACATGTTGAAAATTTATTTTAATCCTTATCAACTTGATTTATCATTATTTAATCTATTTAATTTTTTTGTGGTAATAATATTCTAAATTTTATATTGTTATAAATAATTACTTTTGTGTTGTGAATTGTCCATAATTGTATACTTTATGAAATTTTAGACCATATAAATTTCAATTTATAAATTTTAAATATTTTTGTGATTTTTAAACAACTTTATAATATGTTATTTTTATAAAACAACAATAGTGTCTATTTTGACAGTATTCATTTATTTGAATTTAAATAAATTACACACAGAGGATATATTCTATTTTTTTAATAGAATCATAACATTTCATATTCATATAGAACATTTTTGGGGAACATTAATTAGTTCATATAATATTTATTTCAATATTTTCAAAACCATTTATTTGATATTTTAATCAATAACATAATTTCTATATCATTATTGTGTCATCATTAATGATAATTATTTAATCCCTAAAAATTCTAAATAAATTATAATTATGTAGATACTTTTATTATATTTCTTTATACTATTCATGTTCGATGTTTTATGAAGTTTATCAGTAAATTAAAATTATTATACTTATAAGATATATGAGAGTGACATGTTGTCACTTTCTTTGTTTTTAATAATAATTATATAATTTTTATGGTCAAAAGTCCATGAAATGAATCTATTCCGACCCTTAGGTGATATGGGTCGACTTTTATTAATCCAATAGAATTTTGACAGGTGTTAGGGTAATTTTATAATCTTATTTTTACCCTTAATTACCCTATTTACCTTTAACTATAGGAAATAAAAATTACCGTAGTTACTATTCATAATATCAAAAAAATAAAAGTAACCTATTAAAATAATTTGGACCCACTGAATCAAAATATGGAATCTATTTTTCAAAATTCAAAACACAGAATTTGCATTAATTAATTTAAAATTAATCCCGCTGTTGAGAAAACGGGTTTTAAAAGTTAAAACGTTGCAAAAGATTGAAATGTTTTTACCTATGAATTCAATGTAAAATTAATGATAATGAATTACATTATATTAAATGGTAAAAATATATTCTATTTAAAACCATTAAATATTATAATTTAATCATATAAATTATCTCGATGAAAAAAGTTGTTTTTAATTAAAATTTAGCATATTTTTACTATTCATCAAAATATGAAGGTTATCAGAATAATATCAAAAATTTATCCAAAGTAAATTTTTATATCTTGATTCCAAGGAAAAATTTTTATTTGTCAAATTTAACTTATAAACATGTCAAAAAATAGATTTAAAGTGGGTGCACCAACAAAAGGCGGTAAAACTGTATTTTTTTGAAAAATACTTATTTTACCTGAAAAATTTATTTTGATCTCATACCAATTTCTATAATATTTTTTAGATGAATTATAATTTCATAAAATTAAAAATTTAGTTACTAATATTCATAATGACTAGTTTATAATAATATTATAACAATATCTCGTTGTTTAGTGAAATTCAGTATTGCGTACAACACACGCTATCAAGGAAGGTCGCTCTTGCGTGAAACACAAGCCAAGAATAGTGTTTGCATATACTAAAAGCTAGTACGGTGTTTCTTATATTGTAATCTAATATTGGTGTATCATACAATACAAGAAATCAAAGAAATTAAAAATAATCTTTCTCATAAAATTTTGACATGTTACATAAGGGATGTTAGGTTTGATATTTTGAACCAACCTATGATTTTAAATTAATACGATGATAAATATAAACTTCCAATGGAAATAAAATCATTTGTATGGGTCTTTATTCCTATTAAAAAGGGTTTTTTTTATCTTAAATGGTTAGGAAGAAACTCAACATTGATGATAAGACTATTATGAGGGAGTTTTTTTGATGAATTTCATGAAGAGTTTCCATGTATTCCATAGAATCATGAAGTTGGGTTCTCAATAGAACTCATACCTAGTGTTACACCCATTTCAAAGACTCCATACAAAATAAACCTGATTAAGTTATAGGAAATGAAGAAACAACACCAAAAGAATATTTAAAAGGTATTTATTCATCCAAGTGTTCCACCTTGGGATGAGCCTATTATTTTAGTGAAGAAGAAAGATGGATCAATGTGATTCATCATTGATATTGGGAATTGAAAAATATCAAAATCAAGAACAAGTATCATCTACCCCATATTGATGAATTTTTTGATCAACTATGTAGAGATAAATACTTTTTCAGTATTTATATTCATTATGGATATTATTAATTGAGGTCCAAGAAGAAGGATACACTAAATACAATATTTCTTACAATGTATGGACACTATAAATATTTAGTGATGTCATTTGGTCTTAGAAATTACCATACTATCTTCATAAATTTAATTAATAGAATCTTTAGATATTACGTTGATCAGTTTCTGGTAGTATTTATATAATATATTATTATATATTCATAGAGAAATGAAGATCATGAATATCACTTGAGGATTATATTGGAGACCCTAAGGAAGGATAATAAGTATGGAAAATTTATAAATTATTAATTTTGGATATGAGAAGATTCATTTATTGATCATAAAATCTCAAGAAAGGGTATATTTGTGGATCTATCAAAGATGGAAGTTATTTAACGTTGGACCTAACAAAAAACTATTATTTAGATCAATCATTTTCTTGGTTTAGATGGATATTATATACACTTTGTGGAAAATATATCATGAATATCAAATCCACTAACTAATTTAACTCAGAAGGGAGATAAGTTCCTTTGGAAAGATGAATGTGAAGAAAATTTCAAGGATCTAATGAGAATGTTATTTAGTGTATAACAACTATAATTTTCTTACTTGATTATTACATCATTTTAAATATAAACAATATAAAACCATTACAAAACTAGGATCCAAAGGTTTAGTATTTTGGGGAAATTATAACCATAAATAAATTTTATATAATAAAACATAAATATTAATTTTAATTCCTCCTTCTCTAGTTTCTTAATGGTACTCATGTTCTCCTTAGAATAACTAATCACCTGAGGATATACATTAAATAAAGGGGTGAGCTAAAAGCCCTATAAGAGGATAGATAGGAACATGAATCAATATAACATGAGTGAAAATAATAATAATAATCATCATAACATAATCATATCATCATCATAATCATGATAGGAAACATTAGATAAAGGCATGGAATGTGGCAATGCATAAAAATGAAACATCATATCTTAGTGGTCAAATACCACACATAGTTTTGAACAAGACTAGAATCATGTTCCATGTGCAAAATCATAACATCATCATATTTGTGAATAAATATAGCATCATTTTCATGAATATTTCACATTATATCATGATATACATCACATTACCCAATTCATTTAAGAACTATATAATTTCAGGTGCACCCATAACATCATAACATTTACATAATCATGCATGCCACATGGAATACATATCAATACTAATAATAAAATAATACATGGGAAGATAATGGGTTTCATGAGAATTTTATAAATAATAAATTCATGAATAAACTTTGGGGTTCTCAAAATAAAAAGGCAATAGTCTACTTGGTATAAGAATCATCAATATTGAGTGAAGAAGAAACAGTCTCAAGAGAAGTAAAAAATGTGTTTTTAGAAAGAAGAATTATTTTGGAAAAATATTTTCATTTATCAGATTGGAATAATTTATATCCTAGAAAATAAAATAATAGGATAATGATATTATATTTTAGTAATTTTATAATAATATCCACATTGAAATTTGGCATGAAAGAGATATAACCCAAATAAAAGAAATTGGGTTTGAGAATCCCCTTACCTTATGTCTTAAAGATTTCTCTACTTTAATATCTTGTATAATAAAATAAGATTCATTAATTAATAAATAAATAACCTATTAAACATGAATTTGATTCATTATAATTTTATTAAGTATTTTTATGTCAATTTTGATGAGTTATAGAGTTCAATTTCATCATTCAGAAGTGTTTGTTTTCTTGGTTTTCATGATTGGTTCCCCTGTATACATATATGGAAGATATTGTAAAGTGGAAATAATTATCCAGAATTAAAATTATAAGTTATTAATGAACTTAAATAATTTTAAATGTTCTTATATATATATATATATATATATTTCTTCATATAATTGGATGATTCATTAGATAAGACGTTAATGATAATCATTTAGATTAATTTGGAGTTTTTTTGATCATCACAAACTAGTTTTTTTATTTAATATTATATATATGTGTTAGTTATAGAGAATAAAAAAAGATATAATTTTTTTACAATCTGTTTCAATGATTATAATGGTTTTATGAAAATACTTGAAGGAGGTAAAAGAAAATGAAAACTTTTTATCCTTGAAGGTGATAAATTAACACCTCAGAGATGATGTTTTCATTTTTAGAATAAAAGGGGGAAGAGAATAGGATTGATGATTAATGATTCAATTAACATAACAAAATTTCAGTATATATAATATAATATAGTTATAATTCCATTTGTATAAGAGTATATGTGGAGAGAATATGAAAATAATGAAAAAGAAAAGAAAATTAAAAGAAAAAGAAAGAGGATTTTACCTCTTGAATTCCTCTCCTTGAGAAACTCCTTAGGGAAATTGGGTTTGGTATTTTTTTGATACCAAAGGATCCTTAAAGAAGGAAAGGGTATTGGGAAGTGTATTGGTAACAAATTCTATAAGATTCAAGGATTTAGAGTTGTGAGGAGAAGAGGTGGTGATGGGTGGTATTTATAGGGGAGGAGAGAGTTTTTTTTATTTTATTCATTAGTTTATTATTTTGGATCAAGACTATGAATATTTTGAACATTATAACTAAATATATTAAATAATGAAGGGGTGGTTGAGATTATGGTTCTTACATAATTAATTAAGTAAAAGTGTATTTAACTTATAATGTATATATACCGTAAATTATCGTATTTCACTATTCACAAAAATTCAACTATTTTATAAAACTACAAAAAATTCATCCTAACCATTTTTCAACATTTAGAATTAAAAAATGAGCTCCATTTTTTGAAAATAAAATTATAAATATGAGAAATTTAATTTTTAATTAAAATAATCATTTATTAAAAAAATGCTGATTTTAATATTATAACTGATTTTACGACACTTTGAAAAATTAATTAAGGTCTCATAAAATTATATTTTAATAATAGTAAAAAAAATAATTATTTATGAATCTATTTTATGGAAAAAAATTTCTTTAAATTAATATATTAATTATAAAATTGTAACTAAAAAATTATTTTTTACAAAAGTACCAACACTTAATTTATCTTTTTTAGAAAAATTATTTACTTATACTATGATTTAATTATATAATATTTTAATTTATAAGATTCCCAAAATTTATTTATTCTTTATTAGGTGAGGTTACTATTATGTTGGCTGGATTACTATTCTTAATGGCTATGTTACTATTCCAAGGGTCAATTTACTATTCCATCAGTATAGGTTCCATAATTTCTATGAATATCACTTATTTTATTCTTCATTTATTAGAATAAAGTTTTTATTGTGATATCTATACTATTAATGTGTTTAATACCATATAATATAATTATAATAATGGAAATAATTCCATTGATAAAAGTTTGGGTCGTTACATTCTTCACCCCTTTTTTTAAATTTTACCCTTGAAATTTTGTTTTACAAAAATAGGTGGGGGTAATTCGCCTTCATTGACTCTTCTGGTTCCCAAGTTTCTTCCTCATACTTATGGTTCCTCCACAACACTTTAACAAGGTGAATTTTCTTGTTGCGTAGAACCTTATATCTATGGTACATAATCTTTACTGGTTGATCCTCATAAGAGAGACCATCTTCAAGATTTTCCACCTCTAAGTTTAGTAAATATGAGGGATCTGGTATCTACTTCATTAGGAGATATACATGGAACACATCATGAATTTTATCCACACTTGGATGAAGTTCTAGTAGATAGGACACTATCCCTATGCGATCAAGGATCTTGAAGGAGCCAGTATACATGGGGCTAAGCTTTCCTTTACTTCAAAACCACATGAATCTCTTCCATGGTGATATTTAAAGTAATAATTTATCTACAATTTCAAAATCCAAGTCCCTTTGATGGTTGTAATCATAGCTCTTTTGCTTCCTCTGAGAAGCTATTATATATTGCTGGATGAATTGAACCTTCTTTTTCATCTCTTTCACAACATCATATCCAAGTATCTTTCGTTCACCAACTTCATCCCTATAGGTTTGAGTTCTACATCATTTTCTATACAGAGCTTTATATGGAGCCATCTAAATACTCGAGTGGAAGCTGTTTTTGTATGAGTACTAAACCAATGAGAGATGATGATCCCATCCACCTTTTAATTCCATTAAGTAGGCTCTTAGCATGTCCTTGAGTGTCTAAATAGTTCTTTCTGATTGGCCATAAATTTGGGGGTGATATGCCATGCTGAAATTCAATTTAGTATTCAAAGCATATTAAAGAATTATCTAGAATTTAGAAGTGAACCATGGATCATGATTATATACAACCAAGAGTAGAAACCCATGTAGCCTAAAAATTTCCTTTACATATATCTTGGTATGTTGTTTAAGAGATAAATATTCTCGAATAATGATAAAGTGGGAATTATTGGTGATTCGATCCACCACAAACCATACTACATTGTTTCCTTTGGACATATTTGAGAGACCAATGGTGAATTCCATGGTGAAATTCTCCCATTTCTACATGGGTACAGGTAATGTTTGCATCATCTCTTTGTAATTTAGTTGTTCTACTTTAACTTACTAACATATTAAGCGCCTTGAGATATAATCCACGGTATTCTTCTTTATGTTTTCCCACTAGAAGTGTTCTATAAAATCATGGTACATTTGGGTAATTCTAGGATGGATAAATAAAACTGATTTATATACATTATCCAATATATATTTATTTATCTCAGGTGTGAAGGCACACAAAGCCTTTATCCAAACAGAATCATACCAACATAATCAATATGGGACTCTTGAAGTTTCCCTTCCTCTACCGATTTCACCTTCTTTTGAAGCTCTAGATCATACCTTTGTGCCTCCTTAACCTTCTCTTGGATATATGGATGGGAAATAATTTGGGAAAGGTAGTATGTATTCCCTACTGTTATGATTTCCAAAACCATCCTTTTCATATCCATGGAGATGTTGAGCTCCTTCTATGTGAATATGTACTTTATACTCTTCTGATAGGTATATATGTCACACTTCTCACCATAGTGGTAGTGCCCCCAGATTTCCAAGGAAAAAAATCGTAGAATCTAACTTCATATCATGCATCAGGTATTTATTCTCATGGATATTCAACTACCGTGAGGTATAGGATATCAATTTATCATTATTCATGAGTACACAACCCATTAATTTCTTTAAATTATCACTATAAATCACATAACTTTCACCACTTGTTGGTAATGTGAGTACAAGTGAAATGATTATCCTCTTTATTAGCTCCTTTAACCTTTCCTCACATTCTTCCATACACACATACTTTACCCCTTTCCTTGTTAACTTAGTTATTAGTCTAGGCAATCATGATAGATTTATCAAAAAATGTCAGTAATACCCTACTAATCCAAGAAAATTTTAGATTTCCATGACACTAGTTGGATTGGGTCATTCCTCAATTGCCTTTGTTTCTGAAGGGTCCATAGAAATGACCTCACTTGTGATCATGTGTCCCAAGAATGTGACTTTTTGTATCCAAAAGTCACACTTTCTGAACTTGGAGTACAATTTAACCTTCCTTAATGTAACCAAAAAAATCCTTATATGTTTTTCATGTTCCTCATTTCTTTTAGAGTAGATGAGAATATAATCAATAAACACTACCATGAATTTTTCAATGTAATTTCTAAATAATATCATCATCAAATCTTGGAAAATTGTAGGGGAATTAATAAGTCATAAGGGAATTACTAGAAACTCATAGTTCCCATACCTTGTATGGTAGTAAGTATTATGAATATCTTCCTTCTTCACCTTTTGTTGATGATATCCAGAATGAAGATCCACTTTTGAGAAGTATTGAGATCCTCATAGTTGATTGAGCAAGTCATAAATCCTTGGAAGAGGATACCTTCTCTTTATAGAAATCTTGTTGAGTTACCGATAGTTGATACAAAACCACATTGATCCATACTTCTTCATGAAAAGGGCATTTGTTCACCTCAAGGTGATGCACTAGGGTGTATGAACCCTTTGTCCAAATGCTCTTGCAGCTGCTTCTTTAACTCGTCCAGTTCAATATAGTCCATCCTATAGGGACATTTTGAGATAGGAGTAGCTCTGGATATGTGTTCTATTAATAACTCTACCTCACAATCTAGGGGATGTATGAGTAACTCTTTGGGAAATAAATTGTTGTATTCCCTCAAAAAGAGAATTTCTGCTAGGTAGATACCTTCCTTTGACTCAACCATTTGAGAGAGGTATGTTTATTCATAGAGAATCAACACCCACACTGTTGAGAGATATTCCAAATGATATTCATGGTATTAATTGATTTTTATAGTATTATGGGATGGTTCATAATTTAAAAAGATACTTCTTTTTCCCAATAGTTTATATGTGTTCATTATAACAATATCTAATCCATTCCCAATATAGTGTTGAATTCCACCAAGGTAAGTATCATGATTTTTGCTGGAAGAATATTCCCAAATAAGCCAACATGATAAGATTCCAATACTTGGGTTGAAATTATTGAACAACAATATGTTTTTAAATATATCTCTCCTTCAAGGTTTCAGGGATTCGATTAATTATTTCTAGAAAACTAGCAAGATATAAAGGAATGCATAGAACTAGAATCAAATAAGGGTTTTTAAGTTATTGAGTGAATAAAAAGTGTACCTTTTATAACTTCATTTTCTTATTCCACTTTAGTAGTAGTGATAGAATAAGACTTTACTTGCTCCTTTGGCTTTGGTGGATGATGATTCTGATTACCATTGAGGACTTGAGGTTTAGTGCACTAGCTTTCATAGTGCCCTTTATCCCTATAGTTGATGCATTGGACCATGGGTGGTTCTCTTCTTTCCTCCATTATATTTTCCAGATTCTTCATATATTTTTGACATTAATGAGCCTAATGGTATTCTATCCCACATTTGAAGCATTTCCCCATCCCTTTAAGGCAATTCCCTTGATGCTTCTTCCCACATTTTTCACATGTGTGTGGTTGAGTTTTCTTTCCACCTTTGTCATTAAATCCTCCAATATGAAAATACATATTTTGTTTCTTATGTCCACAACCATGAGACTATTCTACAAACTCCATATCCACATTGAGATCAAATCAAACAAATTCTTATTAAATCCCAAAGTCTCATATTTCTAGATAATTTCAAAGGTGTGGTTTTAAACAAATAAACAATATATTAATTTTTCTATAATTATCGATAAAAAAACCTGAGGTGTACCTTGAAAAACTTTTGAAATTTACTTTGTAAGTCATGATAGATCTACCTTATTTTTTCTTAAAATTTATGAATTATCTCTCCATATTTGTATGAAGAGTTTGAGGGAAATACTTATTAAGAAATATTATCTTAAAATCTTCGCAATCCATCTATTCAATTTCATCCTTTGGATTGGTGTTCTTAATAAAATATCACCATTGATTGGCATATCCATATAAATGATAGACAACCAGAGTCACCTTCTTCATCTTAGAACATTAAAGAACAAAAAATATCTTCTCCATTGAGTTGAACCGCTGTTCTATGACTAGTGGATCAGAAGATCCACTAAACATTGGTGGTCATTGCCGCATAAAAGACTCGATATCTAGTTTCTCCCTATTAGGTGAAGGTGGATGTTCCACATTATTCAGGTTATTTTTCATAGCCTAAGATAGCTGGGTAAGAATTTCCATGAAATTTTGAACCCCACCTCCCAAGGCAATGGAGATGTCATTTAGGAAATCACTGCATTGTCCCTCAAACAGGTTATTGTCCTGGTTTCTCCTAGTTACCTCCATTTTCTAATATAGAAATGGTTTTAACAAAACAAAAGTCAATGAGTCATGAATAAATAATTTATTCCTTTGTGCAATTAACTCTAAAGGTATATCTTATGGGATCACTATGATTAGAATTTTTTCTAAAATAATGATTCTTGGGTATTTACATATACTTAGTTTCATAATAAGGATTTTCACTAAGGTTATCAAATTCTAATTCCCAAATTAACTAAACCATGCTATGATACCAACTATAAACACTACTTTTATTACACTATTATTACATTATTTTAAAGATAAACAATATAAAAGAATTACAAAACTAGGATCCAAAGGTTTAGTATCTTGGGAAAATTATGAAAATACATAACTTTTACATAATAAAACATAAATACTAATTTAATTACTTCTTATATAGTTTCTTAATGGTCATTGTGTTCAACTTAGAACAAGTAATCACCTGAGGATATACATCAAAGAAAGGGGTGAGATAAAATCTTAATAAGAGGATAAATAAGAACATTAATCAATATAACATGGGTGAGAATAATAATAATCATCATAACATAATAAAAGGAAAATCATCATAATAATTAGAGGAAAAATTATATAGAGGTGTGGAATTTGGAAATGTATAAAAATGAAGCATCATGTCTTAGTGGTCAAATATCACACATAGTTGTGAACAAACCTAGCATCATGTTCCATGTGCATAATCATAACACCATCATCATTATGAAAAAATATAGCATAATGTTCACAAATATTTTAAATTATCTCATGATATAAATCACATTACCCAATGCATTGGAGTGATATATAATTTTGGGTGCACCTGTCATATCATAACATTTACATAATCATGCATGCCATATAAAGCACATATCAATCTTAGTCATAAAATAACCCATGGAAAGAAAATTGGTTTGATGATAATTTCATAAATTATGTATTCATGAATAAATATTGGGGTTCCCAAAATAAAATTGGAATGACCTACTTGGTATAAGAACCATCAATCTAGAGTGAAGAAGAAATAATCCCAAGAGAAGTAAAAGATATGTTAGAAAGAAGAGTAATTTTGGAATTTTTTTGCATTTTTCAGTTTGGAAGAATGTATATCCCTGAAAAAAAATGGAAGGATAATGAAATAATATTTTAATAACTTTAATAGAATATCCGCAATGAAATTTATCATGAAAGATAAATAACCCAAATAAAAGAAATTGGGTTTGAGAATCCCCTTACCTTATGTCTGAAAGATTTCTTCACTTTAGTACCCTAGATAATAAAATCAGATTAATTAATTACTAAATAAAGAACATATTATACATGAATTTGATTATTTATAAATTTATTAAGTCTATTTATGGCCATTTTAATGAGTTATATAGTTTAATTCCATCATTTGAGAGTGTTCATTTTCTTGGTTTTCATGATCGGTTCACTTGTATACATGTATGGAAGATCATGTAAAGTGGGAATAATTATCCAAAATTAAAAATACATGTTATTAATGAACTTACATAAGTTTAAATGGTCATATATATATATATCCATATATTAGGATTATCCATTAGATATGATGTTAATCATAATCGTTTATATTAATTTGGTCATTTTTCGATCATTATAAACTAGTTTTGTTTTGTTATTTAATATTATGTATATATGTTAGTTATAGAACATAAAAATAATTATAACATGAATTTTAAAACATTTTTCAACCATTATAATTGTTTCATTACCATCCTTAAAGGTTTTAAAATAAAATTAAAACTTTTCATCCTTAAAGGTGATAAATTAACACCTCACAGACAATGTTTTCATTTTTAGAATAAAAGGGAGAGGAAAAGAGGATTGATGATGGATAATTAAATTGACATGATATAATTTAATTATATATGAGATAATTTAGTTATAATTCCACTTGTATAAGGGGATTTGGGAATAAAATAATAAAATAAATAAAAAGAAAAAGAAAGAGGATTTTACCTCTTGAATTCTTCTCTTTGAGAACCTTCTTAGGGAAATTGGGTTTGGTATTTTGCTGATAAAAAATTCTCATGGACATGGGTAAGGGGCTCGAGAATAGTATTGGGCATAAATTAGACAAGATTAAATGTTTTGGAGTTGTGAGGAGAAGAGGTGGTGAGGGGTGGTTTTTATAGGAGAAGAGAGGGGTGTTTTTTTATTATTTTATTCATTAGTTTATTGTTTTGGATCAAGATTTTGAATAATTTGAAAATTATAAATAAATATATTAAATAATCAAGGTAATTTTGATATTATTGCAATTAAAAAATCAATTACTCAAGGGATAGTTTATTTAACTTATATAGACTGTAAATTACCAAATTTCACTATTTACCAAAAATTAAACTATTTTAGAAAAATCCAAAAACGTTACCCCAAACATATTTCTACATTTTAAATTAAAAAATGAACTCCATTTTATGATATTGTTTTTTTAAATATGATAAATTTAGTTTTTAAGTTAAATCATCATTTATTCAAAAAATACTGATTTTAAAATTTTAACTGATTTTATGACACTTTGAAAATTTAATTAAGGACCTCTAATTTTTTTATAATCATAATACTAGAAAATATTTATTTATGAATATATTTTATAAAAACAAATTTTATTTTTAATTATTATATTAATTATAAAATTGTAAATAAAAATTTATGTTTTATAAAAATACCAACACTTAATTTATCATTTTTAAAAAAATTATTTAATTATACCAGGATATAATTATATCATATTTTCATCTTTAAGATTAATAATTTTTTTATACTTTCCTAGGAGAGGTTACTATTCTAATGGCATAATTACTATTACTAATTGTCATGTTACCATTCCAATGGTCAAGTTACTATTCCATCCGTATAGGTTCCTTAATTTCTATGAATATGACTTATTTTATTCTTAATTTTTGAGAATAAAATATTTATTGGGATATCTATGACATGAATGTGTTTAATACCATAAAAAATATTTCTAAGAGTGGAAATAATTCCATTGATAAAAGTTTGTGTCTTTACATAGTGCACCTATACTTACATTACCTTGTAGTGGAGAGGGGTTTGTAATCCACAATGATTCATTAAAGAAGGTATTAGGATTAATTATCATGAAAAATGATATGATTATAGATTATGCCTCACAAAAATTAAAGGTTCATGAGAAAAATTACCTAACTCATGATTTGGAATTAGCAATTTTATTTTTTTCATTAAAGATATAGAGGAATATTCTTTATATAGAATGATGTGATTTATATTTTGATCATGAATATTTAAAGTATATATTAAAATAGAAATATTTGAATATAAACTAGAGAATATAGTTGGATATGATTAAATATTATGACTACCTAATAAATTACCACTATAGAAAAGTAAAAATGGTGGAAAATGATTTAAGTCAGAAGGATCATGCTAGATTATCTATGTTTCTGACACTTTCACTAGGTCATGCCTCCTCACATATTGTTGGGATGATGACAACTGCATTTTACACCACATTCCTGCTTTCCAAAGGCGTGGGACATTCATCACTTTCTCATCGATGTTTTCTCATTGATTAAAACGGGATGATGGGATTTTAGTTACTCCTTCCAGGAATTACTTCATGGAATTCATCACCTAGTTTGGGTATCGCTCGTAGATTAAGATGTGTTTTGAGATACTCATTCCCAGTGCCATCCCTTTGTGGATGCTGAATAATTACACTACTTCTTCCTAGAAATTCCAATGGGTCTTGATAGGTAAAAAACATTTAGTTAGGGGAGTGGTCACATTGGTAATCACTGACATGTCTGGATGCTGGTCACCTATATCTTCCTCATAAGAGGTAATCTCATGAACGAATATTAGGAATGGACACGAGGCATACCATGTCAATCGCATGGTATCTTATTCCAAAGGCATGTCTTATGAGGTTTTTCTCAGGTGTCCCTTGTTTAGCACATGAGGTAGTAGGGTAACAGGTTTCACATTTAACATCTTGTGGAGATGAAAAGACACTAATTAGAATGATTAATAGAGGCATATCAAGGAGGTTCATATCTAGGAGGGGAAAACCTAGAAGTTTTACCATATGGATAGGTTAGAATGCCCAATTAGAATGGACTCGGGGAGGTTTATCCCATAAAGAGATGATTTCACACCGTGAAGGATGATCTAGAAACCACTGAGGATAGATCAGAGTGGTGCACCACTGGGAGGGGGACACCAAGGTTTACCATTGGTTGGGATTGAACCTCATGGAGGCATCCTATGTACCTTTTTAAAATATAGAGATAAAAACCCACATAGTTTGATGGATGGAGTGGGGCCTCATGTGATATTCCCTGCATAAGAGGATTACTCTTGGTTAGATTGTGTGTATTGAATGGGGATTATGCACTGGAGATGGTTGTTTGATCTTAGGAGCAGTAATGCTGTGGATGGGGCTTACGTGTAGAAATGAACCATATGGATGGCATGATGTCGCCAGGTTGCGGTGGCCTGGGTAAAATTAGGATGGATATGGGTGAAGTGATGGGTGGAGTGGATAAAATGGATGAGGGTACTTGAGGGTGTTGAGATTGGACCTTAGGAAGGATTCCTACATATCCTAGTTGGTTGTAAATCAAAGACCACAATGTTTTGGAGAGGGATTTGGGTACCTGAAGAGGTGGCCCATGGAAGTGTATTATATGGTTGGGACTTACACATGGAATCTTACCAGATGAGAGGGGAATGATGGGGCTTACACCCAAGAGGGTTTCCCATTAGACATGTTGAGGCTTACTCACGGGAGTGACCTAAATATAGAGGAGTGTAATGGTTGTTTCAACCCTCCAAGTCCATTTGAGTCATGATCGATGTCAGACACAAGAGGAAGTAGTACACCTCACTATCGTGTCAAAAAAGATATGAAAATGAGGGATAGTGTGGGGCTTACACATGTGAGCCGCTCAAGGAGGATTTAATTCTATGTGACAAGGATCTCATTCCATTCGAGGAAGATCTCACTCTATATCAGTAATACATAGAGCATCATATCAAGGGTACTCTAGGGACTATGCATGAAGACTACCCAAGGAGCACATGGTGACAAATCCCAAATGGAGAGGAATGGAGGATTGAGAGTGTGGGTAATAGGTTCTCAGTGCCCATACAATCTCTTATTCTATGCAGAGGATGTCACTCCCTACAAGGAGGATCTCATTCCATTCTAGTCATACGCGAGGATATCCTAGGATTTTGACATATGGTGATATCATAGTTTAATGTCATGTGTTGAAGACATTGGTGCTAGGAATTTTAATATCATGCAGCTTGGTTGAGGGGTATTCAATCCTCACCCATCATACTTATATAACCATAAATCATCAACCCTTGATAGGGGGATGACCTTATTAATTCAATGGTGTAACAGTGTGTAAGAATGATCACTCATGAAGCCCATGTTTGCATACCTATTCTGAAAATCAAAATCCATTAGCATACCTATGCTAAAAATAAATAGGTAAATTGGAATCTCGGGTCACACTTTAAGTGAATTGGGATTCAGGAATGAATAACATAGATCATGTAAGGATGTGAAGTGTAAATAAACTAATCTAAGAGGGAAGGGAAGGATTTGAGTGCTCAACCTTTGCAAATAGGTGTCAATATAAGGGAGGAAACATGGAGAGGCACAAGATAAGGGCTTCATGGAGTAGTGTTCCACACTGAGAGGTTCATCACGAAGCTCAGATGCTACATGGAGAATAGGGGCCTTATGAAGGAAAGGGTTTCCTGAGACATGGTGTCCTTACCTTTTCCATGAATTCAAAAACTGGAAAGGAGGGATTCACAAAGTCTTAATGGTT
Source organism: Viscum album (assembly GCA_963277665.1). Lineage (NCBI taxonomy): Eukaryota > Viridiplantae > Streptophyta > Magnoliopsida > Santalales > Viscaceae > Viscum > Viscum album. Next base: position 1,652,426,297 of record OY728148.1, on the reverse strand, counting down.
CACAAGGCCTCAAGTACCCTGAAGGGACTTCCTCCTCTGTGAAGGATGTAGGCCTTCACAAAAGGCATCCCAAAATTAGGTGGGGGTATTTAGGAACAAGGGAATAAGGAAATATCAATATTTTATTACCTTATATGATCTATTTTCTTATTTGGTTTGTGGTTCTTAGGTGATTTGCGAATTATGAGATCAGAAGTTGAAAGGTTGGGGTAGCCATACCTTTAAGGAGAAATGATTTGGGTATTTATAGTAACAGGGAGTTGTGATGCTCAAAGGTGAACCACAAAGAAAATGGGGGTCCTTAAAATTCTATGGCTCCATCAGGCTCATAGAGATATCTGTCAAATCCCATATCACGATCATGTAGAACATCCGACTCTTGGGAATTCCATCTTGGCCTCATGTGCTCATGGCAGGAAAAGGATCTCCACAAAGGTGCTTCTTGAGGCAGACCCTTTCAGGATATTTAATATTGTATTGCATCTTAAATGACTATGTTCCCCCTAAACTAATTCCTAGGCATGAATTTCAGTGCTAAAAAATGACCCCCTTTGAATGTAAGATGACAATAAAGGAGGGAGAGATTCTGAGGGCCAATCTCTAAAAACATTGACCGATCGCAAAGATGTCTTGCAATGAAGGGATCGTGATGAGCATGGGTGTGAAGTCTTCCATAGAGATCAGTCGGTAGAGTTCCTATAAATAGCACATGAGGGACCCCATCCATATGATATCCTCACATAAGACATCTCCTGATCTCTCTTTTTACAAAGATACTTAGTCTCGCAAACAAATCCTTTGTGAACCAAGTTTGTAGGGTCCTTGCTCCATGAATGATTTTTAGAAAACTGATCATTATTATATTCTATATTCTTTGGAAAATGAATTGAGTCCAACAAGGATCCACGATATTGTTCTTTGTAAATGGCCTTGAATGATATTTCTGAACTAGCCTATAAATTTCCCTATGTATCAGATACGATGTCTTCTCAAGAAACTGCTCGAGAGGTTCTTGTAGATGCTACCTGAAGAGAAGAAATGGTGAACAACATCCTAATCTAGGGCTATATTCAGAGCCATTATGACCAGGAATTGCTACTTGAACTGCTGTATGAAACACAGAAGGAATATTCCCTATGAAAGATTTTTCCTCTATATAACTTCAGTCTAAGGGATGATGTATTCATCTTTCTGGAGAATAGGGAAAAATAGATTACTAGTTTATGGGTATGCCATGGCAATACCGTTGCCATAAGGATGCTGATGGCCACATTTGGAAGGACCACACAACCATCACAGCTAACTGTATCTAAAAACATGTTAATAAAATCGATGGGGGAAGGCTGAAGGCTGATACGTCTCCACTAGAATATTAGAAAATCTTCAAGGTGGGATTAGGAAACCTAAATAAGGGATGAAATGATGACGGAGATATTCTTTAGAGAAGTAACTTCACTAAAGAGTTGGCCTATGCCTACTTGACATGAACATCTTGTGTTGAGTTTGGGGAAGAGATAAAGTGAGTAGGTATGTACGAAGTGACTTGGGCTTCCCAATTCTGTGTATACCAGCCGCATGATATCATGGCAGAGTTGATGAGAAGTTGGTTATCGGGGACAATCACTTTCCATTTTCATTATAGGGAGGTCGACATCAGCCTTTGGGATCTCCATAATATTTCTATAATCCCAATTCAACGGGCCATGTATGATGAATTCCTCCCCACAGAAAATGTATGGGATGATTAGGAGTAGCTTCTGCGTCCAATGAAGGTGCTACTGGATCTGCTGATAGGAACTACCAAGGAAAAGTAGGGGAGGATGGATGCCTATTTCAAGAAGTTGTTCAATCACTTCCTGAACATCCTAGTGGAGGAGCCTCTTGAGGGGGAATAAGAATCTAGGAAAATACCAACAAGGCCCTGCACCTACCTGAGAGGAATCCATCATGGAAAATAAGGATCTTACTAGAGAATCCTGGAGGACATCCAATGGTAGATGTGGGGGTACAACATCAAAACTAAGCCTCAAGCAACAGTCAACTTGGCCAGCTTCATTGCAAAACTTATCTATGGGTGGATTATTCCAAATAAGGATTCACACATTGGGGTGCGGCTGAGAAAATTAATCATGGCTATGATTCTATAAACATGGAAGTGCGTCAACCTTGGGATCTCAGTATTGGAGAATCTATATAAAGTGCTTCAACTAATCAGTGAAGGAAAGAAGCCACTACATGTGTGTAGACTAATCCACTTCCTGTATAGATGGGTGGATGCACACATGGGAGACTACAAGTATTTGAATCCCATATCCCCTCCTGAGACAAACTTCTATACAATGATTATAAATATTGCAAGAAATTTTCCATTCAAGATGGTCTTGACGGTAGTGCTCGAAAAAGTCAAATGGGAAGATCAATTAACTTTCCATACACTCCCTCTACTTATGGGGGTCATAAATAACGAAGGCATGAGAAATGAAGAGAAACGATCATATCTCTTGGCCTTTTGAGGTAGAGTACTGGTGTCATGGGTGGATTACGAGTGGATCTGTGAACTGTACAACCCACACCGATTCATGAGGCAGTTTATGTGTTTAAATAGGCTGACTATGAAGATATAACTAGGGTTTTTTCTTAAAGACCACTTGTGTGTGATGAGGCAACTCTAGATCATGTTAAAATGGTAATATAGAAATATGTGAAACAATATTCCACCATCCACTACTGCATATGGGCTAGTTTATAGGTATATGAAGATATAGGAGACCACCTATCTAGGAGAAACACTGAGACACCAGACCATCTGATCCAATGAAGCAGTGCCTCGAGGATGCAGCTGAATTAAAACAAGAGAGCACCATAGCAACAGGGTTGGGGTATATCATTGTAGTGGAGCTACAACAGTAGAGACAATAGTTTTGGGGACTGCACTGACCATAAGTAAAGGAGCAGTAGCAGTGGTTTCAATGCTCCAAGTAGGGTAGACTCATGAGGAAGGGGAACCATCAATAGGGTTTTATAAGATTCCTACCCATGCTTCTAGGAAGATGATATGTTTCATAGAAATTCTTGAGGATGCTTTCTACCCTGTGTCTTGGGAGATTTGGAAAGTCAATAGTCATTTCCTGGATCCCCATGGGATGTGGGACCACCTCAACTAGTATGGGATAGAAATCACAAGTATTGGTTATGCCAAGGCCAGATTCCTTATGTCCATGGAAGATGGGGAATGATACATTGCAAAGTTTGAAGACTTAGTGCACTTCTAGGGAACTACACATCCGATGAAAGATCAAGTAAATGTACTATTAGATCTGATCTCTCTCCCATTACTATCTACTACTGAGTTGGAAGTGCACTATCAGCTTCATAAAAATAAGATGGATCTTTGGGGGAAGACACCAATATAGGGATTCCTCTAGAGGCCAGTGAAATCATAGACTCCTTGGGGGAATTATCTAAACATCTCGAGGTAAGCCATGAATTACTATTTATCATACTATTCGTTCTCTCACATTTCATTCAGACTTCCCAACAGAAATCTGTGTCATGCAGGATGATCTTGTGCAAGGAACCCCTACTGATGGGGAAAGAGGTACAAAAATAGGTGCAGAGGACCAAGCCTGAGATCTGTGTTTGGGATGAAGGAGGCTATGAGGATAACTAGATTTGAGGAGGACAAATAGGCCACCCTGAAATCCCCAAATACCTCAATCATATATGAGGGGCTATGTCCTGGTATCCCATTGAAGATAACTTAAGATCATGATATGCACCACTCGAATTTTATAGGTTTCCTTCCTTACATATCCACATATTTTTCTTTCTTGATCCGATTGACTAACATATTTCATATCTAAATAGTGCTGGGAGTAGTAGGAACTCTTCTATGGGAAATGGTTGGAGGATCTAGTATCCCTTTTCCAATAGGGTAAATGAGCCTTGTGGAGCTAACCACTCAATCCAACCAGTCCATGGCCTTCGGTGAATAGTCAGTTGTGGCTGTGGGTGGTGTCTCTAGTGGGTTGGTACCCAGGGATGAGGGGACAACATTATTAAGGTAGGGTAAAGTGATAATGACCAAACTTATGACATGGATCCCATCCCATATGACCTGATTCTAGAGGATTATCCTTCATCTAAACTTATAACTTCATTTTCAGAGTACGATCCTACAAATCCTGAGGAGATGGATGAGTTTGATTCTGACGACATCATGGAAAATTAGATCATTCAATGCTAGTCATCAAAGTGCATAAAAAATTTCATTAAACTCACTCTAGAATCACAATGGGTGAGGTAGATGTGGTTACTTCACCACTGTATACAAATTATATGTACTGGAGGGGAAGATGCTCTAGGTATTCATATGCTAATCCGTGACTTCCTTTCTGAGAATATGCGGGAGAGCAGTTAACACCTAGACATCACTTGGTATAAGGAAAAGTCTGAAAGTATCCAGAAAATACAATAGGTCAACCAAGATATTCAACTCTTGCAAGAGCATTCAAACGAGCATTACTCTTTCATTTCCACCGAATTAGAGCACATCGTACAACTAAGGACCTAGCTAGAGATAGATGAAGATTATATAAGACAAGTGTTGTGTCACATGGCCGATATTTGAGATGAGAGAGACCAGACATAGATTAGGGAAGATGAGCTTTTCCCAGAGAAATATGAGGAGGAAAGGGAACTCAAGATGCAATATCAGATTCTAGAGGCCACACACCAAAGGTCGGTGAAGGTGAATCACTCAATCCTAGGAGCGAAAACCATAGAGACACTCTTCCAGGACTTGTGTAGATATTCAATTACTGTTCCTATCTATTTTTTCCTTTGAAATGTTGTGTGAATAGACACATTCTTTTCTTTCTATTATCTCACATCAATCATACTTGTGAGAAAACTAATGACCAATCCCTAAGATCACATGGGTCATGCCCGGTGTGAGAAACAAGGGACAACCAAATAATTGTTCCATTTTTATGAAAGTGTTAGATAACCATAGAACACTCGAGGTATTATATTATTGAATGACCACTAAAAGAGTTCAGGCTGATAGTGTCTAAGTCTAGAGAATAGGGCTATTGGAGCAGCCAACTTGTTTTTTTCCAAACATGTGATAATGCACAAATTGGATAATGCTAAGGGCGTTAGATTCGATCCAAACAAAGGGGAAGGAAGAGTGTGAATCACAATACCCAAAATTTGGAACACTGGGAGGTTGGAATGGTAGTACAAGATGATTTTTTGTGTTCGAAACACAATATCTGTACTACTAGCTTGATATGTGAATAAACAAATGAGGGTTGAATGCTAACCATATTCAAAACATGAAGCCTAACTTGAAATGTTGTCCAAAGTCTTTGGAAACATTGGACCAGGATGGTAGGTGATCTGAATCAGCATAACCAGGACATTAAGGGGTTTCTTTAGACATTAAAGAGGATGAAGATCCAAATGCGAGTCACACGAAGAATGGGAGTGGAGTGATGGAATATTCTAATGGATTCCAAAATGCTTTTAATTACACCATTGTGGCTTAGAGAACATTGGTATAGGCGCATTGGATTGAACAAATATCAAACCCATCCTATAATGAGGACCTCTCAGGTGAGGGCCTAGGATACCTTTCAATTGTATTTTATACAAATGAGGATGATGAACACACAGTTTAACATCATGTGGTGAGGATGATGCATGGAAAAGTTTTAACATCATGTGATTATGATGTGTCACACAGTTTAACATCATGTTACCGAGATGTTTCACGCAATTTAAATTCATACTTCCTATACCTTGTAAATGTATATTCCTAATACAATTATGCAGAATAGAGGAAATAAACTAAACATGAATTAGGCTAAGGAGTCCCAGTGTACCTCATAAAAGTTATGAAACAGATGAGAAGGAGGCATACGTGATATGGTGAGGGGAAAAATACCACAGTGAGGCTCTTAGTTTAAGGTAGGAGAGTTTAGACCATAAAAGGGGTGACTAGTAATTAATTTATTACCATTGACCATGTTCATAACACAGAGACCATTACCATACAAATCAAGAGTGGGTGACCAAATACAGGATCAACTGTTGACCAAGTTCAAAACACAGGATTCACTATTTTTTCAATGAAAATCCATTAGAGCATTGGCCCAGGATGAGAGGTGATCCAAAATTGTCATCAAACCATACCCATAAGGGGGTCCTTATGAATTCAAAATATGGTAGAAAACCAAATAAAGAAATACTTGAAATTTGGAATGGAGCATACTGGAAGGTGGGATCCAAACCTGGGTCATGGAAGTAGTTTAAAGTCATGTTGCTCAGACTATAGGGGATGCGTATAGTTTAATGTAATAATTCTTGTACCAAGACAATGGTACAATGAATGGACATGTATGGTGTGACAGATTATAAAACTTGACATAAATGAGGAATAAGGAGGCCTAAGACACACCATGTATTTTTAGGGATTTAAATGCAGTTTAAAGTCATGATTTCTTGGACATAGGATCCTAGTTTAAGGTCATTGAGTTTGGATCATAATGACCATGTTAGTTCACACCTTACCAGACTCCTAAGTTTGCATGATCCATGCTCGATGTGGGAAACAAAGAATGATATTAAGGATATTCTAACATATAGGAGAGCATTGGGAATGGAAAGGAAGTCAGTTGTGACTTTCAAGGTTCAGATCACATTGGTTATCGGTGAGTGAGGATAGACTAATGACCATGTCTGAAACATATAAATCTCTACTTAACCATCTAGGGATGGGTTAAGTAAATGAAAAATTGACTGTTGACCATGTTTGAAAACACAAGATATGCAATTTGTTACCACGGATCTATTAAGGCGTTGTCCCAAAATGAGAGGTAATCCAAAAGAGGCATGAGATCATCACTATTAAGGGGATCCATATATATTTGAAGGAGGATAGAGACCTAGATATAGAAAGTCAAAAAGTGTGAAATGGGAAAGTAACAGAGAATGGGAATCAAACCCAATCTTTGTGGAGAGTTTATGATCATATTACATGGACCGTGAAAAACAGGTTAAAGTCATGTTGTATGTACTATGAGATAAATGTTCATTTGAAGAGTACATATGTGGATTTTAAGATATAAAACATGATGTGAATGATCCAAGGAGGGAAAAAAACCATATGGACACCTTAAGATGAACTGCACATAATTTAGGGTCACAGGGTGTGGACTATGATCAAGGCCGAGGGGCCAAAAATTTAGAGGAGCTTGAAACTAAGCTATATATCCCATGAGTATGGGAATAAATACACATGTATTTCTTAAACACGGTGTGGTAGTATATTGAAACATGTAAGGAAAATACCTCTAGAGAGGGATTGAGGCATCCTATAATTATCATCAGGCATCCTGAAACTACTTAGGGTATGATTGTAGTTTAACATCATGCACTGAGGATGTTGGTCCTTAGTTTAAGGTCTTAGAGTTCAAACCAATGAGGAAGTTATTCAAAGTGGATTTTGTATAAGGAGGTGTTATAACTAACCCAATGTGAATGAGGCCAAGGAGTCCCAACAAAACATTACAAATTTTATAAAAGTATTGAAAATAGTTTAAAGTCTTGATTCCTGGACTTGATTGTCTAGTTTAAGGTTATAGAGCTTGGACCATGATGGAGAATGTATCAAATAGACTTTTTTAGTGCATTATTATGACAAAAATGTCACGAATGAGGCCAAGGAGGACCAAAAACACACTACAAATTCCAGAAAACATCCCATATATAGTTTAAAGTCATATAATGTGGACTATATTGAAGCGAAGGGGCTAAAATATCTAAGGATCTATGGTTGGACCCCAAGAAAAAATGTTTGGGAATCACTACATATCCCATGAGGGTTAGAATCAAGCCACATGTAGTTATTAAAATCCCATGCAGTTTAATTTCATGCGGTGAGGAAGAAAATGAATCGAAGTGAAAGAAAGGAAAAAACATGGATGGGACTGAGATTGAAGATTCAGGCATCACTAAATATCTCATAAGGATGAGAATCAAGACAAATTTATTTCTTGGAGATGGAATGGTAGGTGAAAAATGAAAGGGGAGACATTACCTTGGGTGATAACATCTTGGTGCTGTGTAGCTTATCATCATACAACCAAGATGATGATTCCATAGTTTTAGGTCATGTGATAAGACCATTCCTTGCAGTTTTACATCTTCTAGTAAGGATATTGATTGTTGCACAACTTATCATTGTGAGGATATGGCATATAAGTAGAGGAGTGTTCTTAATGGAGGTTCATGGCAGAAACATTATAGACCTAATGTGAATGAGGACATAAAAGTATCCCATGCCACACCACACACTCCCATAGAAAACTCATACCAAGGGAAAGAAAGGTTTAATTTATATATGGGCCCAAAGTTGAAATTCCTGGGTGTTCCTACGTATCACATAAGGATGGGAATCAATCCATACATAGTTTTAGAGATGGCATGGTAGGTGATTGATGTTGGGGAAAATGTCCTTTCAGGTGAGGATATCATGGTGCTGTGTAGTTTTATAGTCATACAACCAGGATGAGGATTAAAAATATGTCATCCAAAAGAGATATATGATCATATAAAGAATAAACCAACATGAATGAGGCTGAATAAGTCCCACACCATACAATATAATCTCGAGGATATGCATACACAGTTTAGAGTCATGGTGAATGGACTTGAAGGCAAGGCTTCTAAGTGGGAATATGTGGCACATTTTCATGGAAAATCCAACATGAATAAAGACAAAAAAGGCCCATTATCACAAAAAAATTCATAATAAGAATGCACAAAGATATTAAATTTGTGATTATTCGACTATAATATAGGGGATATATGAGAAAGGAAATATGTGTATCATAGTAAGAACAATCCGGAATGAATGAGGGATAAAGGAGGCTTGTGCCGAGTGACACATCTTAAAGGAAAACACACCCACACATAGTTTAAAGTCATGATGTTTAGACTTTGGTTCCCAATTTAACATCATGTGCCAAGGACATGGGTACATGCCTTTTAGGGTCACATGAAAAGGAACATCAATGCAGTGTTGTTTAAAATCATGCTGCTAAGATGATGAATATGTACTTTAACATCATACAGTGAGAATGAGGTGGAGGAAGTGTTCCAAGAGGGATGTGCATGGTGTGGACACTATAACCCAATGTGAATGAAGACCTAAAGGGCCCCATTCCACACCATACATTCCCAAGTGAAATGTTCACACAGTTTAAATTCATGATGTTTGGAATCAAGTGGCCAATTTAACATCGTGTTCTTGGGACATGGGTTTCAACAAAGATTATCATCGTATGACTAGGAAATTGGTTATTACATAGTTTAATGTCATGAAACTCAGACTAAAGAGACTATTCATGCTATTTACTTCTTGAGGAACTTAACATTGGTCGTAGGAGTGATGCGCTCTCCATCCATGATGAACAAAGAGTATGCACCATTGGAATAGACCTTATGAATGATATATGGCCCTTCCCACTTGGGTTCCAACTTTGTTTGATTCCTTATAGGTATCATTGGAATTTAGAGAGACAAAAATATATCACCTTGGAGGAAAGAGTAGAGTCAAAAATTCTTTTACAATGCCCTGAATATCTTGTTCGAGTGCCTCTCTATATTATGCAAGGCTCAAAGCCAATTTTCATCAAGGGATTCAAGTTCATCTAGAGATAAATTTTCTATTCTCTATAATGTACTTTTATCACAGAAAACTACTTGGAGTAATGAAAACTAGATCTATATAGGTAGGAATACCTCTATTCCATACACTAGAGAATTTGAAGTCGCCTAGGTGGAATTGCGGGTCGTCGTCCGATAGGCCCAAAGAGCACTGGGGAGATTTTTCAGACAAATTTTTTTGTTCTTTACCACCATCTTATGAAAAATATGGGATAGTGTTTTGTTGAATTACTTGATCTTCCAATTTTCTTGCACATATTAGTTGGATGTATGGTTGGAATAGATGTTGTACTTGGCATACAACCTCTTCAACTGAGCTACTCCAAAGTTAGTTCTGTTGTCGGTGAGAATAACATGAGGGACCCCGAACTTATATATGATGTTGGAGATCATGAATTAAATAAAAAATCAGGATTTGAATTCTTTTATAGGGATTACTTCTACCCACTTGGAGAAGAAATCCATTGCGGTTATAATGAACCTGCACTGGTGAGTTGTCGCTGGTGGATATAGTCCCATGATGTTGAGTTGTCAAATTGAAAATGGCCAAGATTACTTGGTAGTATGGATAATTCGTAGAAGTATATGTATAAAGTTTTCATAAATATGACACACATAGAACCTCTTGGAGAACTCGATACAGTCATGGACCGTACTGGTCCAGAAGTAGCACAACCTTCAAATATGGTGTGAGAGATTCAACCCTTCCAAGTGAGAACCACAAGACACAGCATGAAATTCCTACATAAAATAGTTAATATCACCTCCTTGAATGAAAAAGAGGATAATTACGTCAAAACCAAGTTTTTATAGGGCTTACTCAAGGTGGGGTCCACTCTAGAGGGTGAACTAAGATGCACGCCAATTAATTTGCTCACATTCAGATCTATCTGGTGGGATCATGCCATGATGGATATAATAAAAAAGGGAGTCATCCAATTGGATATTTATGTAACTGTGGGGGGATACAGAGGTACCAATGTTAAAGACCTGGTAGTAAGGTGGTTTACCTCCTATATTTTTTCATCATGTTAATTAAAAGGGGTGATGAATCTTAGATGCACCAAATGAATGACCATATCATCCTAGACATGATATTTGAGAGAAGAAACTAGACTGGCTAGGGAATCATATTGACCATTATGTGATTGGAAAACATGAGTTACCTTTGGCTAATCTGGGCCATCAGTTGGTGATCATTCTTGACAAAGGCATGATATATGGATTTATAATGATATAATCACCATTAATCTTCTTGATGAATAAATCAAATACCCCTTTCACATTTAGGTGAGGAAAATCAATATCAAGATCCTTATCGAGACTAGTAATGAGAGCCTGATACTATGCCTCGTTGATCATGCATCCTTCTAATAGCAGGAATGAATAGGGTTGGACATCCCGATTCAGGGTTATGAAGATTATTCATCAACCCACTCTTTTGAGCTTGTGATAATTGAGCCTTATACCATTTTGAATTTTAGAGGCACCATAAAAAGTCATCTTCTAATGCGGAATGACTTGGTCCATCTAGAGTGTAGCCTCATCTAGGAAATAAACATCTAGAGGTGTTTCCTCAAGGGATTAATGAGTGTCCAAAAGTCTTCCAATGCTTGACCCTTGATGGCCTTATGTGGAATAAACCTGATATCAAATTGCATAATAATAACTTATCAACATGCTAATTGACCTTTTAACATCAGGAGATTCAAAATATAATTCAGTAGATCCACATGGAACACCAACTGTATGTCACGATGATTTAAATAGTTCCATAACTTATACACTATTAAAATAAGTGGAATAAAACTCTTATTGATAAGAGAGTATCTGGAATTTATTTTAAGTAACATGTGACTGAGATAGTATTAACTATTCTATGTCCCTTATTTATTCTTCTAAAAAATTAATGCACTGAGAGATTGTTCCAGATTGGTCACATAGAGGACCATAAGCTTCCCTGAGATGGGTGTCGTCAGAACTAGAGTCTGTAGAAGATATTTCTTGATCTCCTTGAAGATGGTCTGACACTATTCATCCCACTGGTAGATGACACCTTTCTTCATGATCCTAGAAAATGGATTACACTTTCCTTAATGATTCACGATGAATAAGTGTTTATAGGATAAGTGGACTTGAAGGACTTGGAGCTCTCAAAGATTTATTAAAGGAGGAATCTGGTTGATGGAATTGATATTCACTGGTTTGATCCTAATGGCTCTAAATCTGAAAACTAAATTGAGAAAATTTCCAGAGGTTACCCCGAAAGCACACTTCAAGTGGTTCATCTTCAATTACTAGTCATAAAGGAATCTGAACACTTTCTCAAGATCTCTGAGATGGTCCTGACATTGATAGTATTTGATAACTAAATCGCATATGTATCATTCCAATAGTGTCCTGAGGATCATTTTGAATATGCGGTGCATGGACTGCTAGTAGGAAGCTCCTACATTTTTCAAACTCAAAGGCATCACCTGATAGAAGAAATTATATTGAGGTTCTATGAAGGTGGTATACTCCTTGTATTCAGGGGCCATATAGATCTAGTTGTACCTTTAATACCCATCCATGAAGGAGAGAGTCTAGAACCCAGTTGTGGAATAAATCAACAAATCTGTCATTGGAAGAGGAAAATCATCATTTAGATTGTAGAAGTTGAGATCTCGTAAGTCAATATAAACTCTGATCTACCCGTTCTTCTTCCTAATTGGGACAATATTGGCTAGCCAATTGGGGTACTGAACTTAATTGAAAAATATTTATTTGATAAGCTTGTCAATCTTGGACTTGACCATGGAACTGTGAGATGGGTGCATATTTTTGGGAGGTTTATTAGACCTATGACGGTTTATGGGGAGACCAAGATGGTGGATGGAGACCTGAGGCTCTATTCCTAGCATCTCTTCATAGATCCAAGAAAAAACATCATAATGATACTTCAAGAAGTCTACATACTACTGCTGTTCCTATGCAGGCATGGCTACACTGATCAGTGTTGGTCTCAAAGCTGTCACGGTTCCAAGGTTCACCAAAACTAGCTCATAGACAGTGGTGTAGGTGCCTTTCTCAAATGAAGGAGGGGCATAATCCAAAGAATCTTCATCTTATGAGGTAGGGGGATCATTGGGAGGAGGTAATTATTCCGGGTTGATTGATTCTGGAGGAACAAAGGTACTGGATTTGGTAGTGTGAAATCTTCATCATGAGACTCCTGCACTACTAAAATCACATCGACATAGGTCTTTATGCTGATTACATTAGGCCTTTGACCATATGGTCCATGCTTTATGTAAAATAAATAGTGAAAGGTTGGCTTCTGATAGTTCAACCGGGCTCGACAGAACAAGCGGGTCTGACGAATAACTATTTCCATGGGGAAAACATCTCAATACTTGATAGTAGTACAAGGTTATGGTATCACCCAATCCTGAATCGTGTATGAATACAAGGTAATTTTATAGAATTTATTGAACCTAGGGATGCAATGCTCTTTCCTCTCAGAAATGACAAAGCAGTTTTCCAAGTCTAGCATCGTAGCCTCCCTAGTGAATTGGGAGGATGAATGCATAATCCAAATCTGTCCATGGGTTTCATTCGATGGAGGTGTTATCAATATCATTGTTATGCATAAGATTTTCATTAATCTGGTAATAATCCATGTCCATGAAGATGTCTTCAAAAGAGGTAGAGGGAGATGTGTCACCTTGGAGGATGCCTACTTGACTGTTGAGGGAGTACTTGAGGCACTAGTGATATAAAGAGAGGACAACTGCATAAAATGGAGCTAGGGCCTACCCATCAAAGCTTTGTAATATATTTCCTAAAAGATGACCATCAAATTAGTGTATTCTACCAAACTACTAAATTGGGTCTTCAAACAGATCCCACCACACAGTCTCTATTCGGTCCTATCATAACCTTGGATATTCAGGTCAGAGGGGCTCAAATCTCCTTCAGTGAGTCCCGGTCTATGAAGCTTCTAAGTTAAGATGATATTGATCCCAAAACCTATGTCAAATAGACATAGATAGAAATCCACAACATTGAACTATATGTTTATGTATAATGGGTGAATTTTCCCCTACATGAGATAACTTTCATCCTCTCTAGAGAAATAGATGATGGCCTATAATTTTGACTGTTCAATCAACTAAATATAGAAATTCTCGATTTTTGTAACCTATATTTCAAACTAAAGGGATATTTTCAAGGATTCTATGAGGTTTTCTATCATCTTTTCTAATATATGGAGAGCCTTGATGTCCGAGATCTTGATTGTAATGATATATAGGTACTTCGACACATCATATTTTTGTTCTAGGTGCACATTTCATTCTGTAGAGGTCACTCTATGGTAGGAAGTATGAAAAACACTACTATAAGAACCAATATGTTCCGACTAGTGCTGAAAATATTCTACTCATCAAACAAGCTACAAAGAACCACCATTGGATAGATGTTAGCTGATTGAGTCCTTGTTGAACGTGGATGATCATGATGTGACTATGGATATTATACCTTATCAATGAGCATGATTATTATTGGTAGTGAATTTGGATAAGTGGACTAGAAGTATTGTGCTTACTAAGATCTACACAACACCTGCTATCTGGTCTTAGTGTAATGCGCAACCTGGATTGAAGCACTAAACTAATCATTCTGGAATCTCACCTATCCACAACTACTTATTTGATAGTGTTAGATGGGGACATTGGGAGGACTCTCTTGATACTCCTCTCCTCCAGGGATCATATAGAGATCCACCAATTAAAAGGTATTCATAGATGCACACTCTTGATCATTTTGATAATAGTATTTTGACACTAGATGAGCTCTGGGTGTGATTCCCATCTCCGGAGGAATAAATTTGCTGAGAGTATGAGATGGCCTTAGTGCCGGTGGGGAGATTTTCTCCCTTTCCCTGTTGGTTCATACTCTTCCAAGATGTTGAAGACTGCGAGGTGGATGAATAAGTGACAACTAGAGAAGTTACAACAACTTCTGGAGGCTCAAGATGGCCTAAATGGGAATAAATTATGCCATGGGCATGAGCGACTGCCCTGTGAGTCAACCAGTCATCATAATTCTAATTCCCATGTTTGGAGACTTGATTCTATTCACCAGAGCTTTCACTGTCACTATCGGCCTCAGTCAACATGTGTGTAACATGTTTCGAAACTTCTCCCAGCTTGACCATACTGCTTTCCACTTGATCCTGGAGCCAATCCTTGAACACATAGCATTGCTTGTTGGTATGTACAAGGATCCCGTGGTAAAGGTAGTGATCCAGGTGATCAATGAGCTCAGCCTCACAGGGGTTTCTTCACTATGACAACTTCAAAATATCTTTTTTGAGAGCACTATGGAAATAACTGGGAACCTTGGATTTTGGAAAGGAGTAGGTTCAGTTTCTCTTGTCTAGAAGGGGATCTATGGGAGATTTTACCTGATGAGGGGATGAAGGAGCATGAGGGGTCGGAACCACATTATCTCTATGGGTGTCGGTGCATACTGATTCTTCCCTTGGAGAGGAAGATCTTGCTGAGGCTGATATCATTGATGAGGCGATTCTTGAAGATTCTATATGAGAAAGAACTCTAGTGGATCTGGAGACCCAACTTGCACTATGGCGGCCCTTTCATCCGTGGAGTCTCTTCTTATAGAAGCTGGAGGAGGAAAATAGAATGCCTACTTGGTTTGATGCAATGATTCCTCTAGGTGTTGAGCATTGTTAGAGAAATCCCAGAATCTACCAGGTAAATTTTGAGTGATGAGGGTGAGGAAAAATTCAGTTTTGAAGTTCCCCACACACATTGTCAATAGCTTCTCATGCATTAGTGACATGTCGATCGAGTACGTGAGGCCCTTACACTTGGTGATGAAGTTTGTAACATGATCATATTGAAACTAATTTCACTTTAATAGGTCATAAATACTTGTCTTTTCATGTAGTGGAATTGAACTGGTAGAGAAAATAGTTTCGGACTTCTTCCTAGTTGGTGATAGACCCAATGGGTAACTGGATATACCAAAAAATGAAGGCTCTTCCAATTTTTGAACAAAACATCAAATCTTGGATGCTTCCTATTACTCTAGGGTCCCCAACATGGGTCTACACTTTGAGATGAAGTGGGATAGATGTTGTAGCAGGTTAGCCATCCCATTCAAGGGGGATAAGGTTGGATTCTTGAAATCTAGGGGTGCTCTCATATCACCCACCCACGTTAGATAAAACTTACCATCAGATGGAATTTACACATTTCTCATTTCCAAATATTCAATTCGAATATTAATATTATCTAGAAGATCATCTTGGTGGGGATTCCTTTACTAGTGAAGATTCTTGACCACCATGGAATTGATGGGCTCATAAACATGGTAGTTGAGATCAAGGGATTTTAGGGTGATCTATAGAAGTGATTGCATAGAAACTTGTAAATAATCTTGAAGAACGACCTAATCTGGGTCCTCTGGAGAATTCTCACGCTATTCAAGATGATTCATCTATGTATACCAAGGTTTCTTTCCATACCTATTAGGGTTTTTTGGATCAACATGATCTACTGAGAGAAAATGGATGAGAACGACCTACGACTGCCCCTACTTCCCCAATAGAGGAGGAACATGGTCCTATCATGGATCACCATAATCTGGTCACCATTTGGTGAGGATATCATTGATGATCTATTATTGATAAAAAATCTACTGTAATAGAATGATGATTGTAGGATCATACTCTATCTTCTATGATGTATTAGGTAGATATGATCCCTTGAGTTGTCCCTTACCCTTATTGATATTCTGACTAATGGGAAATGATGCAATGGGTTCTCCAAGTCCAAGGGTCTACCTATGCTATTGAGTGATAACACCTCTAGGGTCTACATGTTACTGTTCTACCCTAGTAGGCTGGTTCTCTCCATCAGATTCTATACTAATGTCTCTATAATTGGGCAGTGTGAGTTCATCCATGTTCACCATGACAACACATGGAGTTTCCTTAATGTCACCAAGATAATCAAGCTATCTATTGATAGGACCGAAGTGGAGATAAATATTCTATACCCAACCATTAATCTGAATGTGTATAAATTCTTCTTCAATGATTTTTTGGGGTACTGTGAAGCTCTGAACGCATCTACATTGAAGGGTTGGGTGGTAACCGAGTAATGTTGGATGCTGCGCCACTAGAAGTGCTGCCAACACAATCATGCGACATTGCTGTCCAATGTCATTGAAGTGCTCTATGCTATTTGGGTAGAATAAATTATGATTATGGAGGAGAAAATTATTCACCCAAATGGTCCGGTGAAATAAAAAGACCTCATCCTGAGTGAGGGTCTCTAGAATGTCAAATTCAAAAACCACATTTAGCTAGAACACTTCAGATAGCTGGTCGATGGACCGAGTATCCCATAAGATTTTCTATTTGAAAGTGGTGCTTGAATCTAGGCTGCCCCAGGCCTCTATAGTCACTGGATGAGAAATTGGAAGTAGCCCTGTTGAGTCAATAAGGTTTTACTTATGAATTTTCCATTCCTTCATACTTAGGGGAGATTATTGAGTCAATAAGGTTTTCTTATGACTTTACCATTCCTTCTTGTTTTGAAAATCACAAACACATTATCTTAAGGAAAATTTCTTTCTACCCTATGTTTTACTTTCATAAGGAAAATTTTCCTTTCCCAAAGAAATTTATCCTTAACATGTTTTCTATTATTTATTTTGTCTAAGTATAAAATTCGGTTTAGTATCCAAAACCATGAAATCATATAATACTTAGATATAGAGCATTCTTTTTTCAGGATCTAAGTTCTAACTCTGAGTTCTCTGAATTTAGACTCCGAACTCTTTTGAGTTCTGACTCTGATTTCTCTGAATTTAGACTCCAAACTCTTATGAGTTCCAACTCCAAATTCTGATGAATTCAGACTCTGAACTTTGTAAGTTTAGACTCCGAATACTGATGAATTCAATCTCCGAGCTTTCCTAATTTCAGACTCTGAATTCTTATGTATCTAGATTCCAAATTTCCTTGAAATTCAGACTCTAGAATTTTATAGAATTCAGCTTTCTAATTCCTTGAAAAATAGAATCTAAATATCTTTATATTATAGAATCTGAATTTATTTTTGGTTAGACTTTGAACTATTTTACCTTACACTCTGAATAATTGATTTTGGTTATGTAACCATATTTTTACTTACACATTATTTGATTAAAAAATGATGTGGTTCTTTCAGTTACTAACTAACTGTTGTTTGAGTGACACATGTACAAGTCCCTCCAAAATTCAAGGAAAAATATGACCGTTGGAGGAGGGAGCTGACCATTGAAGATGTGCCTATAAATAGAAGCTCATTTTAACGAGCTCAAAATGTTAAATTTTGGATGAACATACTTACATGATGTTGAAGTTATTTTTAGAGAGAGAGGCTCTTATAAACTCTCACGCTTTGTGTAGAAAGTTTGAATGGCTTGTTCAAACTTTGCTTCGTGCAGAATTTCTTCGCGAGACTCCAAATGTTGCTGAGTACATTTGAGGGATTTTGGAGATAGGAAGATAGAGGTTCCGACTACCTTGAAGTTGAGGGATTCATTATTGAGGAAGACAGAGGTTCCAACTACCTTGAAGTTGAGGGCTTGCGGGGATAGCAAGGCAGACTTCGATCTTCGTATCGAGAACTTACCCTGGTGTGGGTGAGACAGACTTTCTTGAAAGTATAAATCAAGGGTCCTTTATCCAAGGTTGTTGGATACCCTTCTCTTTGGGTTAAAAGATTCACTACTTGTTACTTGTTTTGTTTCATGTTTTCCAATGAATTATTTTTGTTGAGGAAAGTATAAATTTCTTATACTTCCTTATACTAGTACACCATGATTTAGTAAGATTATATACGCCCTAAGGTAGAATCTTTATTTTTTTAAACTTTGGTTAAGTTTCATTTCTAGATTCACTTTTCCAGAATTTCATTCTCAGAATCATATTTCCGGAATCAATCAAGTGTGTAGAATTAGAGGTGTTGTGAATTTTCTTTATACAAAATTTCCTTAAGGATTTTTTAAAGTATACAATTCACCCCCCTCTTGTATATTGAGTATCTAAAGTATCATTTCGATCCTTCAGTTGGTATCATAGGATATTTATAATAATCCATACCAACTCAACAAACACAAATGTGGACCACTTTGATAGTGGACTGGCCGATAGAGAGACTATTGCATGAACTGACTGATCACTGCATGCTGGGTTTTCTTTGTGAGGTAGTGCTGATCACATCATCACATCCTGATAGAATGAGGTATCTATAAATGTCTCATCTGTGAGGGTAGTAGTGGTCATATATGGGTCCACTAAGTGATCTTGGTCTATCATTTCCCAGAAATACACTCTGTGATCTTGTGTATAGGTAGAGAATTAAGCAGGTGATGATAGAGATAATTGAACCACAAGAACCTAGAAGAGAGACAAGTATTACTCCTCCTTCATATACATGTGAAGGGATTCTGGAATCTTGTGAATTTTACCTTCTGGGATTATGAATCTCACCTACCATTATCCTACCCTAGACTTTGATACATAAGACTTGAGGGAAGGATCCATCCTTGAATCGCATTCAAATTCAGAATATGAGAATCAAATGAGATTGAAAACCATATGAGGATTATTATATTTATTAATTTAGTGGAGATAGTTCTCCCTTATATCCTGGTATAGTTTTTTAGGGTGGGGAACTTTTTTGGCATGAGTAGGACCTTCGTGCTGTGGGTTGATCATGTTGGGAGGACCTCCACTTTGATTTTTGGGGACATGAGGAGGACCTCCATATCAGTGGTTGTCATCAGAGTGGGTAGGAACTTCACTTTTACTTCTAACATAGCAGGGGAGAACACTTCTATCCTCTCCAGGAACAAGGGAAGAACCTCTATATTCGGTGATAGAGCACTGTCGTGGGCACCCTCAAATGATTAATGTGATTTTGGGGTACTTAGGTGCAACAGAGTGGCTGACCAAGGTCGTCTTTCAAAGGAGGAAGTGAATTTAACAACTTATTAAAGGTATTCTAAAAAAATAAAGTAGAATAGAATAAAAACACTAATTTAAAGTATTGGGGTTTGTTATAGTTTATGAATCTAGAAGAAGTTTGCTAGAAGAGGATTGTATATTTTTTTTGTTTTTAGTTTTGAAATGAAGTTTGATTGAAATGACACAACAAAAAGAGGTTTTTTTTAGAAATCTATTTTAAAAGTCGTAATCGATCTAACTCTATATCTTCAATAATTTATTAATCATTACCATTTAAATTAATATCCACTTAATTATGATCCCCTAATTTGTTATCCCTATAACCCTACGAGAGTTAACTTAACCACAAAGATGAAATTACTTAAACCCTAGGATAGCTTCGGAACACGCAATCGCAGCACCCTGCTTTGATTGTTGTTCTAAGAATAGCTTATGGTCATTGGTTAATTATAGAACATATACAT
The DNA here is from genome assembly GCA_963277665.1 of Viscum album. Classification (NCBI taxonomy): domain Eukaryota; kingdom Viridiplantae; phylum Streptophyta; class Magnoliopsida; order Santalales; family Viscaceae; genus Viscum; species Viscum album. Next base: position 1,652,406,068 of record OY728148.1, on the reverse strand, counting down.
TCTGGAAATGAGGATGAATTGTGTTTAGGGATTATATTTTAACTCTACAAATTTATCCCGTGTGGTCTTGTATTACCGATTAAGATCGCGCTCTCACAATTTACACAAAATCTTGACCTCGCGTGTTTTGTATTAATTGTTCAATTGCTTACTTAGTTTCTTGTAATTTAAAAACAAAATTCATGGATCATATTATGTTAATTACAGTAGCTCATTGATTCAAAATAAATTAATGAAAAATGATAGAGGTCGATCGATTACTAAAAAGAACTACTCCTCCATGGGTGGCGTAATCATCGTAGAAGCGTTTTGCATGTGCAAAGGTTTAAAATGGGTATAACACAATAACGATTCAACTCAATAATTCCAGCCCAAATAGGAAGATTAAGAGAAGAAGATATTTAAATAAAACAGAAGAAAAGGGAATAAATAAAAGAATAACAAAGAAGTTTATTACATAAACAAAATCATTACAACATGAAGGAGGAGAAGAAGGCTTCGTTGAAGGGATCCTTGCTTCAAGAGATACCCTTATTAAAATGGTTGGATAATTGGAGTTGATACACTTATCCTATGACCTCAACTTCAAAATGAACGTTACAACCCCTCCAAATTAGAAAAACTCCAATTTATATAGGGGAGGGGAGGAGAGGTTACAAGTGGTTTCAAGTGTGAATGTGGAAATTCGGCCAAATATTTTGATGAAACTTGCACCGCCAATTTGACCACAAACACGAGTGAATTGGCCAGACTTCCAGAAGAATAATATGTGAGTATATGGGTCCTCTATCTCCTATAACAATTGGGGCTTAAGCCAGGCCTAGATTAAGGAGTTATGGCTGAAATACAGAATATTCTCCATTCTGGTGATTCCAGCCCAACTTTAACTTCATAGACCATTTTCAACAACGAAATGCACTCTTTAGCTTTCGTGTCCGGAATAAAAGTTTTAGATAATTATGTTATTAAAACTTTTAAAAAATTTCAATTTCAAATAATAAATATTAAAATATTTATCTTCGAAATACTACAGTGAACTATAAAGGGTAAAACTGGAATTTTCATCAAATTTTCAAATGAATGATCTAATTCCAAATACTTTCTAATTAAAAATATTTAACACAATTTGAGGAAATTATATCATTTATTATCAATAAAATATTCAATAAAATAGTGTTTTATCAACTCCCCCACACTTACCCTTTTGCACTCCTGAGAAAAATCTCATACTAAGTAAACATCAATATCAAGTCAAAACCAATTTTAAAACACATATCATTGAGATAAATCAATTACACACCAAGAAACAAAATATATAATGCCCCATAAAAAACCATTATTTCAAGTTCTTCATTTATATAATTCAATATATTTCTACTTCATTTATCCTTCCATGCACAAAACACTTACCTCGCTTGAATTTTCTCTAATCACTCAAATATCAATTTTTTTGCAATGCCTTTCTCATCCAAACACATACAAGGGTCACCATAGGCTTGATAAATTCCTACATCGCTACCCTATGTGAGTCAAGGACATATGTTTATCATGAGGACTTTTCAGGGTTGTTCTGTGGCTTTCGGTTGGTAGGATTTAGATGTGAAAAATTCTGAGGCTGAATAAGGAGTTCTTGACTCTTTTGGAAGCAAAATTGCATTAATCTAATTTTCACTTAAATATGGTCTCCTCATTAATCCCCATAGTATCAATTCAGCTCCATCATCATGAAAAGTCATGAAAAGTTTACACCATTCATCATTTCAGCATCAAAAATGTCAATCTTCTCAAACATGATTTTCTTGAAAGCTCCAGACAGGCACAACTTTTTACCTTAATTAGAAGCTCCAGAAAAGGCACAACTTCACTTGTCTTGAAAGCTCCAGAAAAGGCACAAATTTCAATATAATTAATTTATTCAGCATCAAACACATCTCTTAAGAATTTAATTTTCCACCTAAAGTATCATAGAATGTGGTAGTACAACACAACATAGATTCTCCCACACTTAAGCTCAACTAGATTATGAAATTTCACTTCAAGAGTTGGTTGGATAGGGAAAATTGGCTTGTAATGTGGCCAAACTAACAGGCTGTGAATGGATTATAAGGTCTAAAAAGATTAAATGTTCAAGTTAGGCCATTATAAAAAAGGATTCTTTGAAGTAGGGGCTTTAATACCAAAAAAATGCCTCAATCATTTAAACATAAGTACCTCAAACCCTAAAGTTTTGATAGGAATAAATCAAATTCTGGTTAAATCAAGCATGGTTTGGTTCTCTCAAGAAGTGAGGTGAACGTAAATAATATGAAAATAATGGTTTATAAGCCTCATAGGAAAGTGATTTCAAATATAAAGACAGTGAGATGTGGCATGGGATTCAAAATTTGGTGTACTTTTCATGGAATTACTAAATATTTGAACTTGAAACAAAGTCATTTTAGCATTCATTTAAGCTTAGTTTCAAGGGGTAAATTGTTTCATTTATTAATATAGATTTATAAATGGTGATGAGAATCATTTCAGCTCAAAAGTTTCAAAAACACATAGAAAATTGTAAAATAAACACAAAAAATTTGAAAAACACACAAATTTTTTGGTTTTTTTTGAGCAGGAAAACAATTTAAATTACTAAACTAAAAGGTTCCCTCCCCCACACTTAAAATATTGCATTATCCTAAATGTAAACCCATGAGATGATATATGCACATGAAATGCAGAATTTTTAAATAGGACAAATAATATAAAAGTGAAAAGGTTAGGAACAGCCTGATGTGCTCAAGTGATGATGGGGTCATGCAGTGTGATAAAATCCATTGCATTAGTAGGAAGTACCTAAATGTATCTCTTCAATCATTTCCCATTGACTGTAAAGCTCCTTCCAGTGTCCTCTTATGTGATCTCTACTGCACCATAAGGAAAAATATTAGTTACAATATAAGGACCTAACCATCTGGAACGCAACTTACCAGGCATCAACTTCAGTCGTGAACTATAGAGAAGGACTTTCTCTCCAACATGAAACTCCCTTTGTTGGATTATTCTATCATGAGCTGCTTTTGATATTTCCTTATAGATCCTTGAGTTCTCATATGATGACAGTCGAATCTCCTCAAGCTCTTGAATTTGAAACTTCCTTTGAATTCCAGCTTGGGCCAAATCCACGTTGCATTTATTTATAGCCCAATAAGCCCGATGCTCAACTTCCATGAGGAGATGACACGCTTTCCCAAAAAAAAATCTGAAATGGGGACATACCAATGGGTGTCTTGTATGCTGTCCTATAATCCCACAATGCATCATCCAAGAGCTTGCTCCAATCCTTCCTATTTGGATGCATGGTTTTCTCCAATATTTGTTTCAACTCACGATTTGAAACCTCAGCCTAGCCATTTGTTTGGGGGTGGTATGGTGTTGATGTTTTGTGTGTCACCCCATACTTTCGAAGGAGGGAAGAAAAATTCCTATTGCAAAAGTGTGTCCCTTGGTCACTGATGATGGCCTTTGGTACTCCAAACCTGCAGAAAATTTGAGCCTTGACAAAATCCACTACAACATGAGAATCGTCAGTCCTGGTAGCCTTGGTCTCCACCCATTTACTCACATAATCAACAGCAAACAAAACATACAAAAATCCAAATGAACTAGGAAAAGGACCCATAAAATCAATGCCCTATACATCAAAAATCTCACAAAATAGTATGGGTTGTTGGGGCATCTCATGTCTCCTAGAAATGTTCCCAGTGTGTTGGCAATGAGAGCATGACTTACAAAACACATGGGAATCAGGAAATAAGATAGGCCAATATAACCCAGAGTCCAAAATCTTCCTAGCTGTACATTGGGGTCCAAAGTGTCCACCACAAGCAAGTGTATGACAAAAATGAAAAACAGACTCAAACTCATGATCGGGAACACACATCCTAATGTCTTGGTCACTACACATGCACCAGAGGTAAGGATCATCCCACACATAAAACCTAGACTCACTTTTTAATTTTTGGACTTGACGTTTCTTGGAGTTGTGGGCAATAGTCAGTTGGGTGGCTTGTCTTAGTTAAAATACCACAAGGCATTGAAGGAGTGGGTTGGGATGTCTTTTGATCAAAAGAAATCTGCCTCACCATAGTGGTCAATTCTTCCAACTTTGTATCAATCAAATTACTTTCAAGAGAAGAAGGAATTACCTGATGTACTCCCCTGATATGTGGTGTACCTCGATCACCAAATTGTGGGGAGTTTTGTGCCATCTTGTCGATCAATGCACGTGTGGCTACTGGTGTCTTGTCCACCAATGCCCCTCCTACTTCAGCATCAACCATGCTCCTCTCCATGGGTGTGAGTCCTTCATAGAAGTACTGGATGATGATTTTCTCACTGATTTGGTGATGTGGACAGCTTGCACACAACTTATTGAATCTCTCCCAATACTCATACATTGACTCCCCTTGTGCTTGCTTGATCCCTGAGATCTCCTTACGAATGGAAGTGGTCCTTGATGCTGGAAAAAATCTCTGCAAGAAAAGACGTTTCAAATCATTCCAACAAGTTAAATCTTCAGGTTGTAAATAATACATCCAATCTTTCGCAGCTCCATCAAGTGAGAATGGGAATGCTCTTAGTTTGATTTGATCTTCAGAGACATTTCTAGGTTTTAGGGTTGAGCAAACCACATTAAATTCTTTCTAATGTTTATTGGGATCCTCACCATAGAGACCATGAAACTTTGGAAGTAAGTGAATTAACCCAGATTTCAGTTCAAAGTCTGATTCGAGATTTGGGTATGCAATACAATTTGGTTGATAGTTAATATCAGGTGAATCCAATTATCAAATGGTTCTATTAAGTTAATTTCCATTATTTCCAGCCATTGGTTCCTCTTTTATGTTTGAATTTGAATTTCTTCCAATTTCAATGTTTCTAGAAGAGGTGAATTCACCAACTGGTTGAATATTGAAACTTCCCGTAGACTAAGAGTGTCTGATTCGTGCCCTAAGGCTACGTTCAATCTCAGGGTCAAGATCTAAGAGATAATCGGGATTAGTTTGTGTCATAAATCGAATAAAAATAAAATTAAAGAAGGTGTACCATATTAAAAAAATGATAAGTTTGAGTTAATGGTCCAAAAAGAAGAAAAGAGGATGAAAAAAATGAAAACTTGAGAAAGGGGAAAGATGAAAGAGAGATGTGAAGAAAAAACTAAAATGAAAAATAAAAGAAATACCTCTAAATGGTTGAATAAATTACTTGCCTCCTCGGAAACGACGCCAATTTGATAGAGCGCTTTCGTGGGCGCCCTCAAATGATTAGTGTGATTTTGGGGTACTTAGGTGCAACAGAGTGGCTGACCGAGGTCGTCTTTCAAAGGAGGAAGTGAATTTAACAACTTATTAAAGGTATTCTAAAAAAATAAAATAGAATAGAATAAAAACACTAATTTAAAGTATTTGGGTTTTTTATATTTTATGAATCTAGAATAATTTTGCTGGAAGAAGATTGTATATTTTTTTTGCTTTTAGTTTTGAAATGAAGTTCGATTGAAATGACACAACAAAAAGAGGTTTTTTTAGAAATCTATTTTAAAAGGAGTAATCGATATAACTCTATCTCTTCAATAATTTATTAATAATTATCATTTAAATTAATATCCACTTAATTATGATCCCCTAATTTGTTATCCCTCAAACCCTACGAGAGTTAACTTAACCACAAAGATGAAATTACTTAAACCCTAGGCTAGCTTCGAAACACGCAATCGCAGCACCCTGCTTTGATGGTTGTTCTAAGGATAGCTTATGATCAGTGGTTAATTAGAGCACATATCCATTCTGGAAATGAGGATGAATTGAGTTTAGGTATTATATTTGAAATCTACAAATTTATCCCATGTGGTCTTGTATTACCGATTAAGATTGCGCTCTCACAATTTACACAAAATCTCAACCTAGCGTGTTTTGTATTAATTGTTCAATTGCTTGCTTAGTTTCTTGTAATTTAAAAACAAAATTCATGGATCATATTATGTGAATTACAGTAGATCATTGATTCAAAATAAATGAATTAAAAACGATAGAGGTCAATCGATTACTAAAAAGAACTACTCTTCCATGGGTGGCGTAATCATCGTAGAAGCGTTTTGCGTGTGCAAAGGTTTAAAATGGGTATAACCCAATAAAGCTTCTACTCAAGAATTACAGACCAAATAGGAAGATTAAGAGAAGAAGATATTTAAGCAAAATATAAGAAAAGAAACGAAATAAAATAAGAACAAAGATTTTTATTACATAAACAAAATCATTACAACATGAAGGAGAAGAAGAAGGCTTCGTCGAAGGGATCCTTGCTTCAAGAGATACCCTTATTTAAATGGTTGGATAATTGGAGTGTATACACTTCTCCTATGCCCTAAACTTCCCAATGAACGTCCCAACCCCTCCAAATGATAATAACTCCAATTTATAGAGGGGAGGGGAGGAGAGGTTACAAGTGGTTTCAAGTGTGAATTTGGAAATTCGGCCAAATATTTTAATTCAAATTGCACCGACCATTTGACCACAAAAACGAGTGAATTGGCCAGCCTTTCAAAAGGATAATATGTTCGGATATGGGTCCTATATGTCCTCTAAAACTTTTGTCTTAATCCAGGCCCAGATGAAGGAGTTATGGCCGAAATACAGGATCTTCTCCATTCTGGTGAGTCCAGCCCAAGTTTGACTTCATAGCCCATTTTGAACAACCAACTGCACTCTTTAGCTTTAGTGTCCTACATAAAAGTTTTAGATAGTTAGGTTAGGAACACATTTACAAAATTTAAAATTCTAATAATAAATATAAAAATATTTAGCTTCGAAATACTACAGTGAACTATAAAGGGTAAAACTGGAATTTTCATCAAATATTCAAATGAATGATCTAATTCCAAATACTTTCTAATTAAACATATTTAACACAATTTGAGGAAATTATATCATTTATTATCAATAAAATATTCAATAAAATAGTGTTTTATCATTCGGCTTCATGAGTATGGGGAGGACCTCTGTGGGAGTGGGTAGTACCTCCACTGTAGTTGGTTGTGGAATAGAGAGGACCTCCATGTTGGACAATGGTGAAGGAATGAGGATGACATTCATACTGATCATCAATGACATATGGAGGACCTGTAATTTGGTGGAAGATAGAGTAGGGAGGACCTCTACTAGAGCTGGGTATGACATGAGGATGACCTTTATGTCACTGGTTAGAGACATGGGGAGGAACTCTGTATTAGGAACTAGAAGAACAGGGAGGAACTCCATACTAGATGTCAATGAAGTGGGGAGGGAATCCACTTTGGATAATGTTGATAACATGAGGAGAACCACCATGTTGGGTTTGATAGTGGGGAGGAACTCCAATCTGTCTAGAGACTATATGAGGATGAACCCTGTACTGAGTCTCATCATCATAGATTGGCCTATTATGGATTTTGGAGACACCAATGGTTTACTGAGTCAACCTAACATGCATGTGAGGCAGTTGGGGGCTTGATCCCAACTAGATTCGAGGAGTCCGTTCTCTATAGTGTAAGGGACCTCGTGGAATGTGACACTGGTGGTAGGGGCCACTGGAACTATATAATATGATGCCCCCTAACAATAATCCTCTAGAGATTGGGTCCAACATTAGCATTGGGTGAGTCTGGGGCCGATAGTGTAGTGGAATGTTCCACCTATTCCTCGGCTTGGAAGACCAGACATTGGTGGTGTTGACATGGCCTGGTGGGAGCCCTCATTGGAAACTCCTGAGTGGCTAATAAAACACATTTTTATTGAATATTTTATTAATAATAAATGATATAATTTCCTCACATTGTGTTAAATATGTTCAATTAGAAAGTATTTGGGATTAGATCATTCATTTGAATATTTGATGAACATTCTAGTTTTACCTGTTCGAAATAACTATAGTATTTCGCTCATAAATATTTTATTTGAATTAGTTGAACTTAATATTTTTTAACTGTGTTCCTTAATTCATGGGATACAACTTTTATTCAGGAAACTATATCAAAATAATGCATTTGGATGGAGTAATTGGGCCATAAAGTCAAAGGAGGGATGGACATGCCATAATAGATAAGCTTATGTATTTGAGATTTAACTCCTTAATTTGGGATTGGATTGAGCCCAAATTTTGAGAGGAGATAGAAGACCCATATCCTCACATATTATCCTTCTAGGAGAAGAGCTTATTCACACGTTTCGGAGGTCAAATGGGTGGTGAAATTTGTATTAAAATATTTGGCCGAATTTCCACATTCACACTTGAAACCACATGTAACCTCCCCTCCCCTTCCCTATATAAATTAGAGTTTTTATCATTTTTAATGGTAGGGAGGTGAATTGGGAACTTTAAGGAAGAATAGAAGAGGTTTAACTCCAATTATCCAACCATTGTAAGAGGGGTAGCTCTTGAAGAAAGGATCCCCTCATCAAGCCTTCCTCTTCTCATCCTTCTTCTTCATGTTGTAATGATTTTGTTTGTGTAATAAATTTATTTGTAATTATTTTATTTCTTCTATTTTCTTCTATTTTATTCAAATTTTTTCTTCTATTAATCTTCCTCTTTGGGCTGGAATTCTTGAGTAGAAGCGTTATTGGGTTATACCCATTATAAACTATTTCAAATGCAATTCGCTTCTACGATGATTACGCCACCCATGGAAGAGTAGTCTTTTAGTAATCGATATATCTATTACCTTATAAATTCATTTATTTTAAATCAATGATATACTATAATTCACATAATATGATCAATTAATTGAATTTTTAATTTAATTGAAACTAATCAATCAATTGAACAATTAACACCAAAACACGCGAGGATGAGATTTTGTGTAAATTGTGAGAGTGAAAACGTAATCAATTATACAAAACCATATGGGATAAATTTGTAGTGTTCAAATATAATTCCTAAAATCAATTAATTCTAATTTACAGATGGTAAATGTGCTTTAATTTACCACTGATCATAATCTAATCTTAGAACATCAATCAAAGTAGAGTGTTGCAATTACATGTTCTGAAGTTAGCCTAGGGTTAAATTCACCTCATCTTCGTGGTAAAGTTAATTCTCGTAGGGTTCAGGATTTAAAAAATTAAGGGATTATAATTAAGTGAATATTGATTTAAATAATAATGATTAATAATTTAGTGAATAGTCAGAGTTAGATCGATTACATCTTTTAAATATTGTCTAAAAAGACATCTTCTTGTTGTGTCATTTTAATCGAAATTCATTTCAAAACTAAAAACAAAAAAAATACAATCTTCTTCCAGAAAACATCTTCCATATTTATAAATTATAAAAAACCCCCATCCTTTCAAGTAGTTTTTTTATTCTATTATATTTTATTTTTAGAATACCTCTACAAAGTTTTTTTTAATTTACTTCCTCCTTTGAGAGACGACCTTTGTCAGCCACTCTACTACACCTAAGTACCCCAAAATCACACTAATCATTTGAGGGCGCCCACGACTACGCCTTTCAAATTAGTGCCATTTCCGAGGAGGAAATTAATTTATTCAACCATTTAAAGGTATTTCTTTTATTTTTCATTTTATTATTTTCTTCACCTCACTCTTTCATCTTTCCCCTTTCTCAAGTTTTAATTTTTTTTCATCCTCTTCTTTTCTTTTTAGACCATCAACTCAAACTTCTCATTTTTATTATGGTCCGATTTTAATATTTTCATTTTTTGGTTTATGACACAAAAAAATGCTGAGGATCTATTAGATCTTGACCCTGATATTGAATGTAGCCTTCAAGATCAAATCAGACAGTCTCATTCTACGAGAAGTTTCAATATTCAATCAGTTGGTGAATTCCTCTCTTATGGAAACATTGAAATTAGAAGAAATTCAAATTCAAACATAAAAAAAAGAAACAATGTATGGAAATAATAACAACTAGTTAAATAGAACCATTCGAGAATTGGCTACACCTGATATTAATTATCAACCAAATTCTATTGCATACCCAAATCTCGAATCAGACTTTAAACTAAAATATGGGTTAATTCACTTACTTCACAAGTTTCATGGACTCTATGGTGAGGATCCCAATAAACATTTGAAATAATTTAATGTGGTTTTCTCAACCATTAAACCTAGAAATTTCTCTGAAGATCAAATAAAATTAAGATCATTCCCATTTTCACTTGATGGAGCTGCAAAGGATTGGATGTACTATTTAAAACCTGAAGATGTAACATGTTGGAACAATTTGAAACGTCTTTTCTTGCAGATATATTTTACAGCATCGAAGACCACTTCTATTCATAAGGAGATCTCGGGGATCAAGCAAGCACAAGGTGAGTCAATGTATGATTACTGGGAGCAATTCAAGAAGTTGTGTGCAAGCTGTCCACATCACCAAATCAGTGAGAAACTCCCCATTCAGTAATTTTATGAAGGACTCACACCTATGGAGAGGATCATGGTAGATGCCGCAATAGGAGGGGAATTGGTGGAAAAAACACCAGTAGCTGCACGTGCATTGGTCGACAAGATGACCCAAAACTCCCAACAATTTGGTGATAGAGGTACACCACATGTTAGGGGAGTACATCAGGTAAGTCCTTATTCTATTGAAAGTAATTTGATTGATACCAAGTTGGAATAATTGACCACTATGGTGAGGAATATTTCTTTGGCTCAAAAGACATCCCAACCCACTCCTTCGAGGCCTTGTGGCATTTTCACTGAGACAAGCCACCCAACTGACTGTTGCCTCCAACTATAAGAAAAAAAGATTGTGCAGCAGTATTCCCTAGGAGACCATATCAGAAACAACAACAACCACATCCCCAAAAGTAGTATGAATCCTTTTTACCAACATTTAACCAAGGGTGGAAGGATCAATCGGATATGAGGTATGGATCTGGGAAACAACAAAGTCCCCCTTTTCAACCAAACTTCCTGCAGCCTCCACCTTACCAACAGGGTTTCTAACAACCCCAAAGGAGATTCGAAGCTCAAACATCAACAAGTCAGCAACAAGGGAATCTACAACACAAGGTAGACACTAACACTGATGATCTTTTGAAACAAATTGTTCTCAATCAACAGAATGATCTGAAGAGTCAAGGTTCAGAGTTAAGGGAGTTGAAGACTCAAATAAGCCAGATTTCCACAACCCTCCATGAACTAGTAAGTAATAATTCTAGAAATCATCCTTCCCAACCTACTCCCAATCCAAAGGGGAATGTCAGTGCCATTACATTGAGAAGTGGGAAGCAAAAAACTGATGTTTCTCCACCTATCATTCCACCAAGATTCACCTCAACTCCGGAGAAGCCCCATTCCATACCAACTGATGAGAAACCCAAGGAGAAAGATAAATGTAAGAAAAATATTGATGATGTTCCTCATAAAACTCTTCCATTTACAAATAGGGTTGTTCAAACCAAGAAGATGGCAGAAGAGGCAATGCAAAAAGATGTTTTGGATACATTCAAGCATGTTGAGATCAACATCGCTCTACTTAAATCCATCAAACAAATCCCAAGGTATGCCAAATTCTTAAAAGAACTCTGCAACAATCAAATAGGGCTCAAGGGAAATGAGAGGATCAACCTTGGAAGTAATGTCTCAACACTCATTACACCAACTCTAGCAATTCCAAAAAAGTGCAAGGATCCCGGGACATTCACCATCACATGTACCATAGGGGAGTTTCATTTCTCTGATGCTCTTTGTGATTTAGGAGCTTCAATAAATGTGATGCCACACTATGTATTCTATTCTTTACAGGTTGGTGAGTTGAATCCGATGAGAGTATTGGTTTAATTGGCGAATAGAACTATGACATATCCAGTGGGAGTCCTTGAGGATGTACTTGTCCAGGTAAGAGACATGATCTTTCTAGCAGACTTCTATGTGCTCAAAATGGAGGATGATTAGGTAAGTTATCATGTTACCATTATCTTAGGTAAAACCTTCCTCAAAACTGAAAAAAATATTATAAATGTTCATGAGGGTACACTTTCCATGGAGTTTGGAGATGAAGTTGTAATTTTTAATGTTATGGACTCTATGAAGTACCCCTCTGAGGACCACTCTGCTTTTTTTATCTCCCATTTTGAACCACCAAGTAAAAACTCCATGGATTTTGATTGTCCTATGCTTAGGGAGATTATGATTATTGGTTCTAGTTTGATGTCTAAGAGTACTTACACACCTGTTTTTGATGGAAAAACCTCTCTTGGATTTGATTTTGATGTGGATTCAAATTCTGATCATATAAACTCTGATTATGACATGGCTGTTGAGTATGCTGATGGTATTGATGCATTATTTTCTAATTTTGATGATTTTTCTTCTGATACTGATGTTCATTGTGAAGATATGTCTGTTGCATCAATTTCTCTATACATAAATCACCCCCTACATTGGAACTTAATCCATTTCCCCCAAATCTTAAATATGCATACTTGCTGAGTGGTGATAGATTACCTGTTATCATTGCTAAAAATCTCTCTTTTGAACATGAAGAAAAACTTTTGAATCTTTTGAGAGATAACATTAGGCCAATTGGTTGGAGATTGGTAGACATATCAGGTATTATCCCCTCCATTTTCATGCATAGGATTCTCTTGGAGGATGGGGCTAAACCAATTAGGCAGCCACAAAGGAGACTTAATCCAACACTTTTGGAAGTTGTTAATAAAGAAGTTGAAAAATTACTTTTGGTAGGTATCATTTACCCTATTTCTGACAAAAAATGGGTTAGCCCTGTCCAGGTTGTACCAAAGAAAACTGTTTTCACTGTTATAAAAAATGAAAATGATGATTTAGTTCCTATGAGAGTACAAAATAGTTGGTGTGTGTGTATTGATTATAGGAAACTAAATCAATCCACTCGTAAGTACCATTTCCCACTTCCATTCATTGATCAGATGCTTGAGAGACTTGCAGGTAGGACACATTATTGCTTCTTGGATGGTTTCTCTGGCTATTCTTAGGTTCTCATTGCAGCAGAGAACTAGGAGAAGACGACATTCACCTGCCCATTCAGTACCTTTGCTTATCGAAGGATGCAATTTGGACTTTGCAATGCCCCAGGTACCTTCCAGAGATGCATGGTGAGTATTTTATCATATTTCATTGAGACCTGCATAGAGGTATTTATGGATGCTTTTACAGTTTATGGATCCTCATTTTATGAATGTCTCTCTATTCTGGGTGAAGTGTTGCATTGTTGTATTGAGAAAAATATTGTCTTGAATTTTAAAAAATGTCATTTCATGGATGAAAAGGGAATTGTCTTAGGTCATATAGTCTCACAACATGGCATTGAAGTTGATAAATATATGGTATACATTATTTCATCCCTTCCATATTCTACATGTGTGCGTGATGTTCTATCATTCCTTGGACATGCTAGATTTTATCGATGATTCATCATAGATTTTTGTAAGATCGCTCTACCCTTATCTCGATTGCTTAAAAAAGATATTGACTTCAATTTTGATGATTCATGCAGGGTATCATTTGATGAGATAAATAAGTGTATGACCACTCCACCGATCATACAGCCCCCATGGTGGGACCGTTCATTTGTGCTTATATGTGATGCGTCCAACTTCGTGGTTGGAGCTGTCTTATCTTAGAGGGTGGAGGGACGTTCACATGTGATTTCATATGAATCGAGGATGTTGTATTTTTCCCAATAAAACTACACCACAACAGAAAAGGAGTTTCTTGTTGTTATATTTGCTTTAGATAAATTTCATTCATATTTATTGGGATCTAAATTAGTTGTTTTTTTCTAACCATACATCTTTGAGGTACCTCCCAAAGAAGCCAGATGCAAAGCCACGACTTATCCATTGGATGCTCCTTCTTCAAGAGTTTGAAATCGAGATAAAGGACAAGAAGGGGTCAAAGAATTTGGTAGCAGACCACATGAGTAGGCTTACTCACACACTAGAGGGTGACACCTTGGACCAGGTACCACTTTGGGACACTTTCCCTGATGAGCATCTCTATACTATCTCAGGTACGCATCCTTGGTATGATGATTTAATTAATTACATTGTTTCCTCTGAAATCCTAGTAAATTTAAAGAATCATCAAGTCCAAAAATTAAAAAGTGAGTCTAGGTTTTATGTGTGGGATGATCCTTACCTTGGCCCATGTGTAGTGACCAAGTCATTAGGAGGTGTGCTCTCGATCATGAGTTTGAATTTGTTTTGCATTTCTGTCATACACTTGCTAGTGGTGGACACTTTGGACACCAATGTACTGCTAGAAAAGTCTTAGACTTTGGATTATATTGTCCTAGATTATTCCATGATTCCTATGTGTTTTTGAAGAAATGCTCTAGTTTCCAACACACCAGAAACATTTCAAAGAGACACGAGATTCCCCAACAACCCATTTTATTCTGTGAGATTTTTGATGTTTGGGGAATTGATTTTATGGGCCCTTTTCTTAGTTCATTTGGTTTCTTGTATATCCTTGTTGCTGTCGATTATTTGAGTAAATGGGTGGAGGCCAAGGCCACCAGGACTGACGATTCTCATGTTGTAGTAGATTTTTTCAAGGCTCAAATTTTCTACAGGTTTAGAGTACCAAAGGACATCATCAGTAACCAAGGGACACACTTTTGCAATAGAAAATTTTCCTCCCTCCTTCGAAAGTATGGGGTGACACAAAAAACATCAACTCCATACCACCCCCAAACAAATGGCCTGGCTGAGGATTCAAATCATGAGTTGAAACAAATGTTGGAGAAAACCATGAAGCCAAATAGGAAGGATTGGAGCAAGCACTTGGATGATGCGTTGTGGGATTATAGGACAACATACAAGACCCCCATTGGTATGTCCCCATTTTGGATTGTTTTTGGGAAACACTACTTGGAAATTGGGCTTCAGAGCTCCCTTACCTATAGTGACCACCACTGGTGGTCACTATAGGTATCCAATAGGGACCGCCAATGGTAGTCTCTAGGTTTTCCCAAAAAAAGGGGGGATTAGGCGCCCCCCCAAACCGTCCTCCTCCCCCGCCTCACCACGCTCCCTCCCCCATCTCCACACTCCCTCCCTCGCCGCCCTCCCCCACCACCGCGCACCCTGCCCCTTCGACGCACGCCCTCCCTCACCGCCATCCCCCATCGCCTTGTCGGCCTCCGTCCTCCGTCGTCTGCCCTCCGACCGCCCTCCGCCCTACCCTCCACTCCTCCAGCCTTCCTCCACCTCTGACCACCCTCTGCCCTGTGGCCGCCCTACGGCCACCCTCCGGCCTCCCTTTTCCCTCGGGCCTCCCGCCACCCGCCTCTGGAAGCCCTTCGGCAGCCCTTCGGCCGCCCTCCAGCCTCCCTCTACCCTCTGGCCTCCCGCTACCTACCTCCAGCCTCCATCCCCTTCAGCCTCCGATCCCTCTACCCTCCGGCCTCTGCCTCCTTGGCCCTCCCCCCCCCCCCCGCACCCCAAACACCCCTCACACCCCTCCAACCCCCTTCCCCTCTGTCTTTGTCCCCTCCTTCACCGAACCACCACCACCCGTCCCCTCCATCACCGTCCACTCCCTTGCCACACCACCGCCACCCGGTCCCCTCCCTCCCCGCACGGCCGATACTCATCCCCTCACTGCTGCCGCCCGTCTAATCTGGATCCCCTTGTCCTTGGTCCCCTCCCTCGTCGTCCCACCCTCACTGCACCATTGCCACCTCACCACCTCCTCTCCTCCGGCTCCCCAATGTCGCCACCGCCCATCCCCTCCCTCACCGCACAGCCTCCGGCTTCAGATCCCCTCCGCTGCCTCTCCTCTCCCTTGCAGCACCGCCTTCGGCTCCCTTTGCTTCCAAGTTTGTAGTGAAATCAGGTATGACATGGGATTTCACTTACATTATTATTTTATAAATGGTTCAAAAAAATTAATTAGTATTTATTTTAAATATATTTGATATGAAAAATGAAAATGTAATAAGTCTTGTGTAAATGTTTGTTATAGGGATCTTATTATGGATAATATTTGGACTGATCTTCCAAATCGAACATCTAGAGAATATTTCAATGGAATTATGCAGTTTATTGACTTCAACAGAGGATTTGAAAGTGACTATATTAGTTTTCCATGTATAAAATGTGCTAACAGATATCAATTCACATGAGATACTGGGAGGGAGCACCTATTCTTTAATGGATTTCTAAAAAATTATAAGAGTTGGACTCGTCATGGAGAAGAATATGTTCATTGTCAAAATATGGATATAGTTCAGATGGATGTTGATGAAAGGATGAATGATCCAATGCATGAAATGCTTACTAAAATGGTACGTGGGTTGGATCCTGAATGCATTGACATCCAGAATCTTGAGACCGGTGAGATAAATCTTCCCTCTAGTGCAGATTGTGATTCGAGGAGGTTTTATGAATCACTTGATGATGCAAAAATTGAATTATATCTCAAATGCACTTCTTACAATAAATTGTCATTTATCATGGAGTTGTTGCATTTGAAGACTTTGAATCATTGGTCAGAAACATCATTCGACATGCTGTTGGTGTTATTGAAAAAGGTTCTTCTTATTAACGCTAAGATTCCCGAGTTGTATTACCATGCTCGTAAGTTGACAGAGAACTTATGTTTTACATATGAGACCATAGATACATGTGCAAACAACTGTATATTGTTTAGAAAGGAAACTGCCCATTTGGATATTTGTACGGTTTGTGGTGCTTCCAGGTAGAAAGAGAACAAGGGAAATTAGACTCATCAAAGTCAGATTGCAATATAGGGGAAACCGATTGCCGTAAAAAAAATGCATTACTTTCCCCTTAAACCGAGGATAAAAATATTTTTTATGTCATCTAAAGTTTCTAATTTAATTATATGTCATGTAGAAAGAGTTCATGAATGTGATATGTTATCCCACCCGACAGAATCTCATGCATGGAAGGATTTTGATAAGAGACATCGTGACTTTGCTAAAGATGTTCGTAATGTACGATTGGGATTGGCATCAGATAGTTTCAATCCATTCAAGTCTATGGTTGGTGCAACTCATAGCACATGGCCCGTGTTTTTGGCTCTGTATAATCTTACTTCATGGATTTGTATGAAGCAACAATTTATATTGCTTTCCACTATTATTGATGGACCTAAAAGTCTGGGGGATAAGATTGATGTTTATCTTCAGCCATTGATTGATGAGTTGAATGAATTTTGGGGTGATGGTGTGATGACTTATGACTATGAAACGAATGAAGTGTTCAAACTGCAAGCTTCTTTATTGTGGACAATCAATGACTTCCCAGCTTAAGAAAATTTATCAGGCTGGAGTACGAAAGGGGAACTTTCTTTCCCTTGTTGCAACAAAAGTAAAAAATCTGTATGGCTTAAGCATTCCAAAAAATGGGCATACATGGGTCACATACGTTTTCTCCCCCCTCAGCACTAGACCAGAAAGGACAAAGTGGCATTTGATGGTTCTAGAGAGTTCATCCCAGCACCAAAGATCATGACAAGAGTTGAAATGTTATCACAGATTGAGGAAGAAAACATCCGCACGGTATATGAAATTCTGGATTTGGTGGCTCCTCCGGTACGTAATATTCGTGCTGCGGGTAGGAAGTGCAATCACAATTGGAAAAGGAAAAGTATTTTTTTATAGTCTTCAGTATTGGAAAACTAACATGCTAATACATAATTTGGATGTCATTCACATTGAAAAAATGTTTGTGATAACATATTGTGGACCATTTTAAGTGTCAGTGAAAAATCAAAGGACCATGTTAATGCACACCGTGATTTGGAAGAAATGGGTTTAAGGAAACAGTTGCATTTACAGTTAGCTGAGGGAAACAAGAAATATATGCCTGCTGCATAGTATATGATGACTACAAAGGAGAAAGAGACATTTCTTTCCATTTTGAAGATGCTCATGGTGCCTGATGGTTACTCTTCTAATATTTCAAAGTGTGTGAATCTGACGAGCAAGACATTGCAAGGGTTGATTATTCATGAAAATCACATACTTCTTCAGCAGTTGATTCTAATCACAATTTGTGATTGTTTATCCCCCAATGTTGTTCATCTTTTTATTGAGATTAGTAATTTTTTTAGATAGCTTTGTTTAAGAAATCAATGAATTAGTAATTTAAAAATTTTACAGGACCGAATTGTACTTACACTTTGTCACTTTGAGAAACTATTTCCCCCCTCATTTTTCGATGTTATGGGCCACTTGAAAGTGCACCTAACTGATGAATTAATGGCTACTGGTTCAGTGCAATTGAGGTGGATGTATCCTTTTGAGCAGTATTTGAGTACATTGAAACGATTTGTACGCAACAGAGCTCGTCCGGAGGCATCAATAGCCAATGGTTATTTGATGGATGAGTGTACTACTTTTTGTGAAGAATATCTTACAGATTTTGAAACAAAATTAGATAAGCCCTCTTTGATTCATGATGGTCTAGTTGGAGAAGGAACCACATATGATATGGACAACATCGAGTGGATACAAGCACATCGATATATCTTGCTCAATACTCCATCAGTTGCACCATTAATGCAGTAAGTATCTTATCACTTTTATTGTTTAACTTTTACATGTTTTTTTTGCATAAGTTGATCATTTAAACATCGCATTATCATTTTTAGGAAACACATTAATGAGATAAAAGAAGAGATGTATCGTGCGACTGAGTTGCAAATTCAACAATCTCATTATGCGTCATTTCATGATTGGTTCAAGGATTATGTATGTATAAAGTGATTTTCATTATGAGTGAAGTATTATACTAATTTCTTTATGCATATATCATTATTTAATTCTATGAATTATGTAGGTTCATAAGCTGAGGAATTAGGAGACCCTACGCTAACTGAAGAATGTATCCAACTAGCTGAGGGTCCATCTATAACGACTCATCGTTATAAATCTATAGATGCTAATGGTTTTAGATTTTTCATTAAATATGTTGATGACAAACGAGAAACACAAAACAGTGGCATCAGTTGTCCATTTGTCGATTCTGGTTATTACTATGGTAAATTTATAGACATCATTGAAGTTGTATACACACATAGGTTGAAGTACATATTGTTAAAGTGTAATTGGGTTGATCCAGTGCATGGATGTAAAGTCGATCAATATCAGTCTTTATTGGTGAATTTTAACTATATATTATACAGAAATGAACAAGTTGATAATGAACCTTTCATTTTGAAATCACAAGCGGAACAAGTATTCTTTGTTACTTTGCCTTCAAATCCAAGTTGGCAAGTTATTGTCAAAATGTCTTGGTGAGGAGTGTTTGTATTTGAACAAGATGAACCCAAGACTATTCCTTTTGTTTCCCAACAGCCTAATCCACATACCATAATTCAACATGAAGAAGATATTATTAGGTCAGAGCGGCTGTTGAAGGAGAAACAATCGATTTTCATGCTTAATGAAAGGTATAATATTTCCCACTATTCATCCTAGGATATCATAAATTATCTAACCATTTTATAAATCCTTGTAAGTTTTAATCCTCACTTTTGGAAGTTTATTCAGTTATAAATATTTAGGGTGATTTATCTCATGTTATATTGATGTTATTGTCAGTGTATCTTCCCATTAAGGTATTCTTCATTTGGTTCATGTGCTGCTTGAATTTTTATTAATTCAATTTGAAATTTGGCTATGCATTGATTGGTTTTGTACATAATTTGTATATCTATTTTTTTAACTTTCTGATTTTTTAAAATTCATTCACAACTAATTATTCAATACCTTTTTGTTTGATTAACAACTTTACAAGTTTTATTTTTTTTAAAAAACAATCCAATTTATCATTTGGACACTTTGGATAGTCCGCTTACTAATGTTTTCCATGAATGTAGGCATATCAGGGGAAGAGGCAGTAGATCCACATCATCCATCTGCGGCATCTACGGCTCAGGGTCGAGGTATGTTTGAATGTAATTGTATATATTTTTTATATAATTGATAAACATATATATATATTTATACCATCTATCAATTTATATATAAAATTGTTTTCAATAGGATCAGACTCGACTGCTTCTTCCTCTTGCAAAAGAGGCCCTGGTCATGGCATATTATCATGGAATTCTGACACGACTTTTGATGTTTCATTTGATGAGGTATTTCATCCTGTGGGATGGAATGCACCTGTATTTATTTTCCAGCTGGGTCATATCATACATGACCCACATCGATTTCCATTGACCATGCGTGACTGGGTTTCTATCACTTAGGACACATTAGATCGTCTTTGGAGGGGGGTTCATGTAAGAAGACCATTTTACTTTATTCCCTATGTATAAACAATAATAACATATGTGATTTTTTTCTTTAATAGCAAAATTTAAAAGTATGTCCCGATGAGTTTTGGATAGTGTGTATGAGAAAATGATGTAAGTTGTGGAAAGACTATAATTGAAATGTCAAGAGGGACCACTGGGTACGAAATGTGGGTGGCCCAGACATTCTGGAAAAAGTCCCAAGAGGTGTACTCCCAGCTCAGTGGCGTGATTGAGTTGCATATTGGTCTAATGAGGGTGTTGCAGTTTGTATATTTATTTTGGTATATATATTTTCAAGAATGTGTGATTTGTTTGAAATTTGAATGAATTGAATGTAGGAGGTGTCAACACGCCATTCTGAGAATCGAGTGTTGCAGGGACCACCTCACAGGCTCGGGACTCATCAGGTGTCTTAGATTCGACATGAGGTATTTATTATTCATTTTTTAATTTATTAATTAATATGATTTTGTGTTTATATTCTATTTATATACAGTTTTGGGAGCAAGGTGCATTGACTGATAAAATGTCGGTGTGGATGAGGACTCGTGATCACAATGATCTAGAGGTGTCGTTTGACTGCGGTGACTGGAAACGTGTTTCTGGAGTCATAACACACCAAAACGGCATGGGACGGTTGAATTCGGAGCAAAAATGCTCCGAATGACCTGAAACAACACGAAAAAATAGTAATATTATTCATGATGTGTAGGAGGAGACGGTACGCCCATCGGACGTGCGGTGCGCACGGTACGACCGATTGTGTCATTTTCAGCAGCTTACCGCACAATAAAAGGGCACGTTGGGGGGTCAAAACCACCCGAACAACCTCGAAATTCCATGAAATCGTACGACAATAGCCTTTGTGTGAATTTTGAAATGGTCGGGTAGACGACATGTCAATCAAAGGTGTCGTTTGACCATGGTGATCGGAAACACGTTTCCCGAGTCATAAAACACGAAAACGGCGTGAGACGGTCTAATTCAGAGAAAACGTGCTCCGAATGACCTGAAACCACACAAAAACAATGGGAATATTATTCGTGATGTTTAGGAGGAGACGGAACACCCATCAGACGTGTGGTGCGCACGGTACAATTGATTGTGTCGTTTTCAGCAGCTCGACGCGCGCTAAAAGGGTGCGTTGGGGGGTCAAAACAACCCAAAAGACCTCGGAATGCCATGAAATCATACGAAAATAGCCATTGTGTGAATTTTGAAATATCAGAGTAGATGACATGTCAATCAGAGGTGTCGTTTGACCGCGGTAACTGGAAACGCGTCTCCGGAGTCATAAAACACCAAAACGGCGTGAGACGGTCGAATTTGAAGCAAATGTATTCCGAATGACTTAAAACCACATGAAAACAATAGGAATATTATTCATAACGTTTTGGAGGAGACGACACACCCATCGTATGTGCGGTGCGCACGGTACGACCAATTATGTCGTTTTTAGTAGCTCGGCGTGCGCTAAAAGGGCGCGTTGGGGGGTCAAAACCACCCGAACGACCTCTAAATGCCATGAAATCATACGACAACATCCATTGTAAAAATTGTGAAATGGTCGGGTAGATGACATATCAATCGGAGGTGTCGTTTGACCGTAGTGACCGGAAACGCATTTCCGGAGTCATAAAACAACAAAATGGCATGAGACGGTCGAATTCAGAGCAAACGTGCTATGAATGACCTGAAACCACAAAAAAATAGGAATATTATTTTTGATGTGTATGAGGAGACTACATGCCCATTGGACATGCGGTGTGTGCGGTACGACCGATTGTGTCATTTTCAGCAGCTCGACGCGCGCTAAAAGGGCGCGTTGGGGGGTCAAAACCACACGAACAATCTCGGAATGCCATGAAATCATACGACAATAGCCGTTGCGCGAATTGTGAAATGGTTGGGAAGACGGTACGTCAATCGGAGGTGTTGTTTGACCGCAGTGATTGAAATCACGTTTCTGGAGTCATAAAACACCAAAACAGTGTGAGACGGTCGAATTCAGAGAAAACATGCTTCGAATGACCTAAAACTACACAAAAATAATAGGAATATTATTCGTGATGTGTAAGAGGAGATGGAACGCCCATCAGATGTGCAGTGCGCGTGATACTACTAATTGTTTCATTTTCAGCAGCTCGGCGCATGCTAAAAGGGCGTGTTGGGGGGTCAAAACCACTCGAATGACCTTGAAATGCCATGAAATTATACAAAAATAGCCGTTGTGAGAATTTTGAAATGGTTGGGTAGATGGAACGTCAATTGGAGGTGTCTTTTGACCGCGGTGACCGGAAACGCGTTTCCAGAGTCATAAAACACCAAAACGGCGTGAGACGGTCGAATTTGGAGAAAACGTGCTCTGAATGACCTAAAACCACAGAAAAACAATAATAATATTATTCTTGACGTGTAGGAGGAAACAAAACACCCATCGGACGTGCAGTGCGTGCAGTACGACCAATTGTGTCATTTTTAGCAGCTCGGTGCGCACTAAAAGGGCACGTTGGGGGGTCAAAACCCCCCGAACGACCTCAGAATGCCATGAAATCGTATTACAACAGTCTTTGTGTGAATTGTGAAATATTTGGGCAGACGACACATCAATCAGAGGTGTCGTTTGACCGCGGTGACCGGAAACGCGTTTCCGGAGTCATAAAACACCAAAACGGCGTGAGACGGTCGAATTCGGAGCAAACATGCTCTGAATGACCTAAAACCACATGAAAAAAATATGAATATTTTTTGTGATGTGTAAGAGGAGACGACACGTCTATCGAATGTGCGGTGCATGCAGTACGATCGATTGTTTCAGCAGCTCGGCGCGCGCTAAAAGGGCATGTTGGGGGGTCAAAACCACCTGAACGACCTCAGAATGCCATGAAATCATACGAAAAATAGACGTTGTGTGAATTTTGATATGGTCAGGTAGAATTCATGTCAATTGGAGGTGTCGTTTGACTGCGGTGACTGGAAATGCGTTTCCGGAGTCATAAAACACAAAAACGGCGTGAGATGGTCGAATTCAGAGAAAACGTGCCCCGAATGACATGAAACCACACGAAAACAATTGTAATATTATTTGTGATGTGTAGGTGGGGACATAACACCCATCGTAAGTGCAGTGTGCGTGGTATGACTGATTGTGTCATTTTCAGCAGCTCGACGCGCGCTAAAAGGGCGAGTTGGGGGGTCAAAACCACCCGAACGACCTTAGAATGCCATGAAATCGTACGAAAAAATCTGTTGTGTGAATTGTGAAATGGTTGGGTAGACGGAATGTCAATCAGAGGTGTCGTTTGACAACGGTGATTGAAAACGTGTTTTTGGAGTCATAAAACACCAAAACAGCGTGAGACGGTCGAATTCAGAGGAAACGTGCTCTGAATGAACTGAAACCACACAAAAACAATATTAATATTATTAGTGACGTGTATGAGGATACAACACACCCATCGGATGCGCGGTGCACGCGATACGACCGATTATGTCATTTTCAGCAGCTCGGTGCATGCTAAAAGGGTGCGTTGGGGGGTCAAAACCACACGAACGACCTCAGAATGCCATGAAATAATATGACAATAGCCGTTGTGTGAATTTTGAAATGTTCAGGCAGAAGACATGTTAATCGGAGGTTTCATTTGACCTCGATGACCGAAAATGTGTTTCCAGAGTCATAAAACACCAAAACGGTGTGAGACGGACGAATTCGGAGAAAATGTGCTCCAAATGACCTGAAACCACACAAAAACAACAGGAATACTATTCATGATGTGTAGAAGGAGACAAAACTCCCATCAGACATGCGATGCGCACAAAGAACATTCCTTTTTAGACAACAAAACAATTTCACAAACTAAACCAAATAAAAAAAATCCAAGAATGATAGCATTTCTTAAATTGGGGGTTTTAAATTATTATAACACCATGATTTGATGTCATATTTAATTTTATTATATTTATATAATAACTAAATAAATATGTCTAATTTACGTTTGTTTTGTTTAGTTGTTTTTTTGTCTTATTGTAGGTTTATTGAAGCAGAAAATTGAAATGGATGGAGCTGCTCGGATCGTTGAAGCACGTTTATCATTTATTGTTTTTGACGATCTTGATTTTTATGCTATTTGAAATTATTTTCCATTTTTTATGATTTTTACCTTTTTTTATCTCTGATTTTTCACCGTGAATTAAAAAAAAACCCAATTTGTACATTTCATTGAAAAAATGAAAATCCACAAAAAATACCACAAATTAACCCTAACACATTTTTATGTTAAGTTTTTAAAAAGATAAGTTTATATTGAAATAAAAAATTTAAAAATTTGCTAGAATTTATATTTAAAATAGGCTCTCCATTAAGTGGTAGTAAAATTACCTTTTTAGAAAAATACAAATTTTAAGCATAAAATTTGATTTATTATTACCATATGCTTAAAAAACCTATTGGATGAATAAGAAAAATATTTTATTTAATATTATATATATATATTTCTTTCACTAATAACCTTATATAAATGTATTTTATTTATTTTCTATTATAATAAAACACATTTGTAATCTTCAAAATATTTCATTTATATGCACTGTGAATTTTTTTTTTAAATTTTTTTCCCAGACTAGGGACCGCCTGTGGCGGTCGCTATAGGTTGCCTGCCGGGTCAACATTAGCGATCGCCAATGGGGGTCACTGTAGGCCGAAATTTCGGCCACCTACAGTGACCGCCATTGGCGATCGCTAATGTTGACCCGGAAGGCAACCTAGAGCGACCGCCAGGCGGTCGCTGTAGGCTGGAATTTCAGCCTCCTAAAGCGGCCTCCATTGGCAGTCGTTGTTGGCCTATTGCAATGAGGCTAAAGCGACCGCCAATAGCGGTCATTAGGCAGTCTCTAGAGGCTTATAGCGACCACCAATAGCGGTCTCTATAGCCCGAATTTTTAGTAGTGAAAGCATGTAATCTCCCAATGGAAGTAGAGCATCGGGAAAATTGGGCTATAAAGAAATGCAACATGGATTTGGACCAAGCTGGAATTCAATGAAAGTTTCAAATTCAAGAGCTTGAGGAGATTCTACTATCATCATATGAGAACTCAAGGCTCTAAAAGGAAAGATCAAAAGCAGTTCATGAAAAAATGATCCAGAAAAGGGAGTTTCTTGTTGAAGAGAAAGTCCTAATCTACAGTTCACGACTGAAGTTTATGCTTCGTAAGTTGCATTCTAGATGGTTAGGTCATTATGTTGTGTCTAATTTTTTTCCTTATGGTGCATTGGAGATCATACAAGAGGACACTAGAAGGAGATTTATAGTCAATGGGCAATGTTTGAAGAAATACATCGAGGGACTTCCTACCGATGGAGTTGATTTCATCAAACTGCATGACCCTATCATCACTTGAGAATATCAGGCTGTTCCTAACCCTTTCAGTTTTATATTAATTTTCCTAAATAAAATTATGCATTTCATGTGCACATATCATCTCATGGGTTCAAATTGAGTACAATACAATATTTTAAGTGTGGGGGAGGGAACCTTTACAATTTAGGATTTTCATTTGTTGTTTGTTTAAAAAAATTGGGTGTTTTCAAATATTTTGTGTGTTTATTTATCATTTTTGGTGTGTTTTTTTAAAAAAAATTGAGTTGAAATTATTATCATTTCCATTTGTTAAACTTGTGTCAATGAGTAAACCAATTTATTCCATGAAGATGATCTTAAATGAATGCTGAAAATGACTTTGTTTCATGTTCAATTATTTGGGAATTTAATGACAAGTACTCTGATTTTTGAATCCCATGCCACATCTCACTATCTTTATCTTTGAAATTACTTTTCTGTGAGGCTTCTGAACCATTTTTTTCATATTCTTTTCATTCAAATCAGTTCTTGAGAGAACCAAACTATGCTTAATTTAACTGGAATTTGATTTATTCCTGTAAAAACTTGAGGGTTTGAGATACATGTGTTTTTAAATGATTGAGGCATTTATTTGTTTTTAAATCTCCCTTTTCAAGATAATCCTTTTTATTCTGGCCTACCTTGTACATTTAATCCTTTTAACCCGTAGAACCCATGAACAACCTGTTAGGATAGCCACATTACAAGCCAATTTTCCCTATCCAACCTGATCTTGAAGTGAAATTGCATAATATAGTTAAACTTAAGTGTGAGGGAAGGTGTCTTTGTGTTGTGATAACTCAATTCGTGATACTTTTGGAGGAACATAAAATGATGAAGATATGATCGTGATTTAAAAAAAACATTCTATTAAAAGTTGTACCTTTTCTGGAGCTTTCATGATTAGTGAAGCTGTGCCTTTCTGGAGCTTCTAATGGTGGAAGAAATTTGTGCCTTTTCTGGAGCTTTCAAGAAAAGTATTATTTGAGAAGATTGGAATTTTTGCTGCTAAAATAATTAAGGGTGAAAAATTTCATTGATTTTTCATATTTATGGAGATTACTTTCTACTGTGTTGAGTGGGGAGGAGGCCATACTTGATTGAAAACTAGAATAATGTTATTTCACTTCAAAAGAGCCAATCCCTCCTCATTCGGCCTCATAATTTTTCAGCATCTAAATCCTACCAACCAAAATCCATAGAAAAACACTGAAATGTCCTCATGATAAACATATTTCCTTAACTCACATCGGGTGGAGATGTAGGAATTTATCAAGCCTATGGTGACCCTTGTATGAGTTTGGATGAGAAAGACATTACTAAAAAATTTACATTTATGTGATGAGTGAAAATGAATGTTAGGTAAGTGTTTTGTGTGCATGGGAGGATAAATTAAGAGGAAATATATTGAAGGATCTTAAATGAAGAACTTGAAATAATATTTTATAGATGAGGCATGATATATTTTGTTTCTTGGTATGAAATTTGTAGATCTCATTGATATGTGTTTTAAATTTTCTTTGATTTGATTTTGATGTTTACTTGTCCAGGAGTCCAAGTGCCAAGTGTGGGGGAGTTCATAAAACACATTTTTATTGAGTATTTTATTAATAATAAATGATATAATTTCCTCACATTATGTTAAATATGTTCAATTATAAAGTATTTAGGATTAGATCATTCATTTGAATATTTGATGAACATTCTAGTTTTACCCTTTCAAAATCACTATAGTATTTCGCTCATAAATATGTTTACATGAATTATTTGAACATAATATTTTGTAACTGTGTTATTTACTTCATGGGATACAACTTTTATTCATGACACTAGATCAAAAGAATGCATTTGGATGGAGTAATTGGGCCATAAAGTCAAAGGAGGGATGGACATGCCAGAATGGATAAGATTATGTATTTGGGCTATAACTCCTTCATTTGGGCTTGTATTGATCACAAATTTTGAGAGGAGATAGAGGAACCATTTACTCATATATGATCTTTTTGGAAGAAGAGCTGATTCACGCGTTCAGGTGGATAAATGGTCAGTGAAATTTGGATAAAACTATTTGGCCGAATTTCCATATTCATACTTGAAACCACTTGTAACCTCTCCTCCCCTCCCCTCTATAAATTAGAGTTTTTATCACTTTTAAGGGTGGGGACATGGATTGGTAAGTTGAAGGCATAATATAAGAGGTTTCACTCCAATTATACAACCATTGTAAGAGGGGTATCTCTTGAAGCAAGGATCCCCTCATCAAGCCTTCCTATTCTCCTTCTTCTTCTTCATGTTGTAATGCTTTTGTTTGTGTAATAAATTTCTTTGTACTTATTTTATTTCTTCTCTTTTATTTTATTTTATTAAAATTTATCATTCTCTTAAACTTCCTTTGTGGGATGTAATTCTTGAGTAGAAGCGTTATTGGGTTATACCCATTATAAACCGTTGCAAATGCAATTCGCTTCAACGATGATTACGCCACCCATGGAAGAGTAGTATTTTAGTAATCGATCTATCTATTACCTTCTACAATCATTTATTTTGAATCAATGATATACTTTAATTCACATAATATGATCAATTAATTTACTTTATTATTTAATTTACACTAAGCAAGTAATTGAACAATTAACACAAAAACACACGAGGACGAGATTTTGTGTAAATTGTGAGAGTGCGAACTTAATAGGTTATACAAAACCATATGGGATCAATTTGTAGTGTTAAAATATAATCCCTAAACTCAATTAATTTTAATTTATAGAGGGTAAATGTTCCTTAATTTACCACTGACCATAAGCTAATCTTAGAACATCAATAAAAGCAGGGTGTTGCGATTGTATGTTTCGAAGTTAGTCTTGGGTTAAATTCACGTCATCTTCATGGTAAAGTTAATTCTCATAGGGTTCAGGATTTAACAAATTAAGGGATCATAATTAAGTGAATATTAATTTAAATTATAATGTTTAATAATATAGTGAAGAGGTAGAGTTAGATCGATTATGTATTTTAAATATTGTCTAAAAAACATCTTCTTGTTGTGTCATTTTAATCGAAATTCATTTCAAAACTAAAAAAATACAATCTTCTTCTAGATTTATAATCTATAAAAAACCCCCATCCTTTTAAGTAGTGTTTTTATTCTCTTTTATTTTTTTAGAATACCTCTAAAAAGTTGTTTTAATTCACTTCCTCCTTTGAGAGACGACCTTGGTCAGCCACTCTACTACACCTAAGTACCCCAAAATCACAATAATCATTTGAGACCACCCACAACTATGACTTTCAGTGGAAGTAATTGCTGAGGTGACCCTAGAATCCTCTACCTCCTTGGAATAGGGGATCAAGTCAAAGGATCATTCTAGGGAGAGGCTCTTGATGTAGTTCATCATCGAAGTAGGGGGAATTGACTCCCTACATAGTCCTTGGGGGTGGTAGTGTCGACAAGGCACAGAATCCTCCAGGTCTTGGAAATCCATATCCTTTGTGGGAATGACACCCTCCTTCCTGTATCATCATAAGAGGGTGTTGAACACCCTAATCTAGATGATTTCATAGGGTGATATGGGGAATGGGTTCCAAATAGATGATGAAATCCCGAAAATTGTGGTGGAGGTGGGGTCATACATGATTACCTCATTGATATCCCTCCTTACCTTGCATCAAAGAGAATTACGTTAGTGGTTTTATGTAGCTTGGGTCCTGTAAATCAGGAAGATTCATCTGTTAGTATGAATGCTGGGAAAGAAATTACCAATTCCCTAGTGTTGTCCAATCTTCCAAAAATGGATATATATATCCACACTAATGATGTCACAAACTGGGATTCCCAATGTTCAACTTCACCAACTACTGGTGAGTTCCATAGTGGGCCCACTATTTTTCTTATTGGGCCCTAATGACAGATAGCTGGATCTGGTGACATGATAATCTTGTCAAACTGATGCCTTGAATGCTAGTAATCCCCACATTAAGAAGAAGAGTTTCACATCAAGTATATGAATTCTATTTTTGATACTTTTTAGGGAATTCCACCTTGATTATCACCATGACACTGACAACTGCATTGTACCGCACATTCCCACTTTCAAAATGGGGGAAGAATTCATTACTTTATTGGAAATGTCTGATCCTTTATCGAAATGGGATGATGGTATGTCGGTTACTCCTTCCATGAAATCTACCTTGGAATTCCTCACCTAGTATGGTATCCCTCAAAGATTAAGACATGATTTGAGAAAGTCATTCTTGGTTCCATCTCTTTGTGGACATAGATTAATTTTTCTGCTACTTCCTAGAAATCCCAAGGGGTTTTTATAGGGGAAAAACCTTTAGTTAGGGGAGTGGTCACATTGGGAATCATTGTCATGTCTATGTGCTTCAGTATTGGTCACCTGTATCTTTCTCAAAGGAGGAAATCCCAGGGAGGCATCTCAGGTGTGTATCCAAGGAACCCTATGCCGATCACAGGGTATCTTGTGCCAAAGGAATGTCTTATGAGATTTTCCTCAGGAATACCATGTTTAAAAAATGGGGTATAAGGGTATGAGGTCTCATGTTTAATGTCTTGAAGAGACGAAAAGAGGCTAATCATAATTTCTAAAAGAGGTAGATCAAGGAGGTGAATCCTTAGGAGGGTGACACCTGGAATGTTTACTAGATGGATAGTTCAAAATTCCCAATGAGAGTGGACCTAGGGAGGTGTTTCCCATAAAGAGAAGATGTCATACCATGAAGGATGATCTAGACACTAATAAGGGTGGATTAGAGAGGTGAACCCCTAGGAGGGGGACACCAAGGTTTACTATTGGTTGGGATTGAACCTCATGGAGGAATCCTACATACCATGTTTAGATGATAGGGATAAAAACCCACATAGTTCGATGGATTGATTGGGGTTTACACATGTGATCTTCCCTTTTCAAGATGATTTATCTTAGTTAGATTGTGTGGATTGAATGGGTATCACCTGCTTACACGGTGGGTTTATGTGTGTCGATGACGACGATTATGGATTTCCTCAACGGTGGTGATGAATTCCAATTGGCCGATGGTGACAAGCTATGGATGTAAATGATGGTGGTGATGTGATAATGGTATGACAGTGACAGTGATGGAACGATAAGGCCGATGATGTGATTATGGTGGGCCGGTGACATGGCTTACCCTGATGTAGGGTTTCTTGGGTGGCTCTCTTTGCCCACGTTTTGAGGTTTTCAATTTTAAAATTTGAATTTTAAATTTTAATGTGGCTTTTGGTTTGAATCGTGTAAGTAGGTGATGTTCAAATTAGGTATATGGTCTTTGTGAGGTTCCCACTCTCCCAAAAGTGGTATTTTGAAAATGAAAAAAAAGTATTGAGGTATTGAATGGGGATCACGTACTAGAGTCTCCCATGTGCTCCTAGGAGCAACAGTGATGTGGTTGGGGCTTATGTGCTGGAATGACCAAAATGTATGGAATAATCTCATAAGGATGTGGAGAACTGAGTAAATCAGGATAGATATGGTTGAAGTGTTTGGTGGAGTGGATGAAATGGATTGGTGTACTTCCAGGTTTTAGTCTTTTACCTCAAGGAGGCTTCCTATATAACCCATTTGGTTAGGAATCAAAGTCTACATAGTTAGGAAGAGGGCGTTGGGATTCTAAGGAGGTGGTTCATGGAAGTGAATAATATGGTTAGGAATTACATGTGGAAGCTTCCTAGAGGATAGGGGAATGATGGGGCTTACACTAAGAGGGTTTCCTATTAGACATGTTGGGGATTAGATATGGGAATGGCCCAAAGATGGGGAAGGAGTGTCATGATCTTTGTTAACAGCTAATACCATGTGAGTCAATCTCGGTGTGAGAAACAAGGGGAAGTAATACACCTAACTATCATGTCATGAAGGATATGCCAATAAGGGATGGTGTGGGGCTTACGCAAACAAAATTCCCTAGGGGGATGTCATTCTGCATGATGAGTATCTCATTCCATGTGAGGAAGATCTCACTCCATGTTAGTCATACACAAATCATCCTATCAAGGTTGCACTGGGTCTTAAATATGAAGACTTCCTAAGACACACATGGAGAAAAATCCCAAAGGGATAGGGAATATGGATCGAGAGTGCAGGAAGTAATAGGTTCCTAGTTCCCATACCATCTCTTATCCTATGTAAAGGATGTCACTCACTGTGAGGAGGATCTTATTCTGTGCTATTCATACATGAAGAAATCTTGGGCTTTCCACATAGGGTGAGATCACAATTTAACATCATTTGTTGAGGAAGTTGGTGGTAGGTAATTTAACATCTTACAACTCAGACGTGGGGGATTCACTCCTCACCCCTCAGACTAATATAACTATAGCTCATCAAACATTGATATAGGTATGGCCTTATAAATGCCAAGGTGTAATAGTGTGGAGGAAATGATCACTCACGAGGTCCATGTTAGCATAATTATGCTGAAAATCAAAAGGAATTTTTGTACTTATACTTAAAAGGAAGAGGTAAATAGGAATATCATTCTACACTTGAAGTAAAGTGGGCCACATGAATGGATAGTGAGGATCCCCTAAGGATGTGAAGTGAAACTGAACTAATCCTAGAGGTAAGGGAAGTATTCGAGCGATCAACCATTACAAAGAGGTTTTGTGAAAGAGAGGCAACATAGAGAGGCATAGAAGAAGGGTTTCAAAAATTAGTGGGCCTCACTGAGAGTTTCATCACAAAGCTCAGATGCTTCATGAAGAATAGGGGCCTCGTGAAGGAAGGGGATTTGTGAGATATAATGTCTGTACCTTAGAATGAAGTCAAGATCTGGGAAATGAGGGATTCATGAAGGCTTAATGTTCCGTGAGGCATCAAGTACCCTGGAGAGACTTCCCACTCCCTGAAGGATGTAGGCCACCATGAAGTAAAAACCCAAATTAGGTGGGGGTATTTAGGAATAAGGGAACGAGGTCTCACAATGTTCTAGTACCTTGGATAATCTTTTTTTTGGTCTGGTTCACAGTACTCAACTGATTTATGAATTGGGAGATTAGAAGTTGAAAGGTCAAATTAGCCATCCCTTTTAAGAGGAATGAGATGGGTATTTATAAGATCAAGGAGTCGTGATTCTCGAAGTTATTCCATGAAGAAAATGATAATTTGTGGAAGGCCTTAGCTCTTTCGAACTCGCGGAGCTGTCATCAAATCCCTTAGTGTGGTCACATAGAACATCCGACTTGTGGAAGTTCTATCTTGGCCTCATGTGTTCATGGTGGGAAAAGGATCTCCGTGAAGGTTCTTCATGAGGAAAAACCATTGGATAATTTTTGGTATGTATTTTCTTTGATTCCATCCCGAATGGTTGTGGTCCCCCTAAATTATCCTTGGGTAAGAATTTTAGTTCCAAAAATCTATTAAGAGGATCATAAAAGATCAAATATTTCTAGATTTTAAATCGATAGATATAGAAATCTTGAAGTAAGGGTAGAATCATATCCTTCTCAAATGAATGTTCAACCATCTATCTATGTAAGGATTAATAGGTACAATATGAGGATGTAGATATGAAAAAGAAGTTGATAAATATACCAAAGTTAAAACTTTATTGTGATGGAATGATATGGTCATGTAACCCTATATATGTTTCATACATACCAAATTTGATGATGGAGATATTAGATTAATCTCATAGTTCATCATTCACTATTTATCATTGAAATACAATGATTTATAGATATCTGAATGAGTATTTCTTGTGGGAAAACATGAAAAGTTATATTTTAGAATATATATCTTGGTGATTGGTATATTAAAAAGTTAAGGCTGAGAGAAAAGAGTATAAGGGGTTGTTATAACCATTACCCATACTAGAATGAAAATGGAAATACATCCCAATGAATTTTTTCATCTTAATGACCAAAAAATCTAAAGGTCGTAATACTATTTAGGTTTTAGTTGATCACCTTACAAATCCATCAAACTTAATTTCCATTAGAAAATATTTATCTCCAGATCATTCTTCTTGGATATACATTAAGGAATTGGTAAGATTAAATGGAGTGAAACATTCTATTTTTTATGATCAGGATTCTATGCTTACACCAAGGTTAGGGAAATGTCTTTAGTAGGATCTATATATAGAGTTGAGTTTCATCATTACTTATAATCCTTAGATAGATGGTTATTCTAAGAGTACCATTAAAACCCTAGATGATATGTCAATATCTTGATCTATAGATTTTAATGGATGTTGGGATCAAAAACATCCTATAGTTGAGTTTTATTATAATAATAGATTTCAATAAAGAATTTAGATGGATCCTTATAGACTCCTCTATGGAAATAAGTGTATAAATACAACGTGTTGTGATGAAGTTGGAGAAATAAAGCTATTGGGACGTAATCTAGCTAAGTAAATGATAAAGAAAGTCAGAACCATTCAATAACACATCAAGGAATCTCCGAGTTGATAGAAATGTTATACAGATAATCATTAATGAGATTTGGATTTCATAGATGGTGAAAAGGTGATTTTATAAAGTTCTCAATAGAATAAGGTTATGATATTTGGGAAGAATATAAATATGATCCCTATGTGTATTGGCCACATTAAGATTCTTGATTGATTAAGGATAATAACTTATCACTTGGAGCTTCCATTGATTCTATCTTAAGTTCACAATGTGTTCCGTGTATCTCTCCTAATAAATTACATACATAATACATTACATGTACTAAACTCATAGGTTTTACTACTAGAGATTGAATTTTCTTATGAAGATAAACCTGTATAATTATTGGATCATAGAGATAAAGTGATATAGAACATAACTAATCACCTGATTAAAGTTATCTAGAGGAATTAGAAATTCCACAAAGATACATGAGAACCAAAATATGTAATAAAACATGTATATCCTCATTTTATTTATCAATTTGTATAATTTTTATGGAGAAATTATTTTTAATGGGGGTATAATATATCACCCCGGGATTTTATGATATACATCTTCTTTAATAAGTTCAATCACTTTGATAACCTATGATACACACAACCCTGAGTCTAAAGGAAGTATAATATAGTGTATTGTTATAAACTAGATGTTAAATTGAAGATACGAATAGAAATAAACACATTATAAAAATATGAACAAATGTTTCAGATATATAAAATATATATATATCTTTTAGTAAAGTCTTTTTATGTTTTAAAATATAAATTTTCCTTAAAATGGTTTTTTTAGAAAATAAAATACAAAATGAATTTGAAAAAATTAACTTAATTTTTAAAATAAATATTTAAAAATTAGCTTATCTATATTTTTTGATAATTTTTTGAAAATATTATTTTTTCGATGAATAGTAAAAAATACTGAGTTTTTATAAAAAAATTTCTTTTTGTTTAAAGAATTTGAAAAGTTCATTTTTTTTTAAATTATTTTAAAAGTAAAATTACTTCAATTATATTATGATTAATCCAATTCACTTCATTATATTTAATTATATATTTAATTTTTATATAAAAATTATTTATACATAAGAAAAGATTTTCTTTGGAAAAACTATTTTCATTGCATTTGATGGTTTAATTATAAAATAAATTTTATCACTAATGGGAATAAATTTTTTAAAATGTATTCCATATTTTTAATTAGAATAATTAATTTTTGGTAATATAATAATTTCATTACCACTTATCACAAAATTAAAATAATACATATGTGTTCTACAAGATCATAAAACATTCATCATATCATAACCAGTGAAAAGGAAATGGGTTTCACAAACAAAAACCATCATTGCATAACTAATATAAAGGAAGTGATTTTCATAAAAAAATTTCATCGTAATCATAAACCATCAACTGAAATAATAAAGACGGTATCATGTGACAATATCCCTAGTAAATTTTTGGAAACATCAAATTATTTCACCGTAGATATAAAATTCTTTTAAAATATCTCTTAGTACATTTTCTGAGGAAAATAATTTTTTCACATTGAAATCACATATTTAAAATATAATAATTCCACAAATATTAAGGAAACATTTTCTTTGAAAATAACCTTATAAAATTGAAATTAAATATTCAAATAATTGAGTAGTTATAATGGTAGTAAATTCTATTCATGTATTATACGTTAAAACAAAGATTCCTATCACATTTTTAGTAAAAATTCAAAAACTACCTTATTAAAAAAATAACAAGATCATTCCTTTTAAAAAATTATTTAAAAGTTAAAAAATTTCTAAAAATTAATTTAAAAAATCATAGTAAAAAATTAAAACACTCCTGAAAATATATTTAGAAAACATGGACATGAAAGAGAAGGGGTTTTTGACCAAAGAGAAAAATAAAGTCAATTTTCCATAAAAATATTATATTAGACTCTTGAGTACATAAAGAGAGGAAAAAGAATGGAATAAATTTATTCTCCATAAATAAAATTTATATAATAAAATTAATTATATAATTTAAAATTTTATCATGGAATTTTGTTATGAGAAACACAACAATAAACAATACTGATAAATAATGAGATTGTAACATAAAACTTTTACTAAATTTGTAACTAATGAATTGTAAGACCCATGAAAGAAAAAATTCAAAAAAAAATTAAATATCATGAATAAAAATAAATTCATGATATTAAATTTCAAATGGTATTACTGACACCTTATAATATAATATTGGTGTGAAACAAATCATATGTTTCGAAGAAGACAATTTGAGATGATAAACCCTTACCTCGGGTACTACATCCATCGTATGTGTTCAAAAATAAGTTATAATAAATATAGATTTATTATAATTATATTCTAGAACCATTCTCATATATCATACCATATAACATTTTCTTACTTCTTTATTAACAATTCTTTATTAAAATAACTGTTCTAGGTGATAAGTGTTTCACTTTTCATGTATGTTTTGGTTCGTTAGTTTTTTATCCTTGTACATTGATCATGGATCCATCAAATATATAATTTTAATAATGATATAAATATAATATATAATAATTATAAAAATATTTAGATTCATCCAAAAAAATTATATATAGAAAAATGAATTACATCGTTCATAGAGACAGTAGGTCATACGTACGCATGAACATTGCTTTCATTTTTTTGAAGGATGGAATAAAAGAAAGGTAAATAATAGTTTGAATTTAAATAATCATAATTATATCATATATATTATATATATTACAAAAATAAATTATTATTACCATCCATGTATATCAAAAACAAAAAATGAATCACATAGCTTCATGGAGATGGTACATAGGTACGAATGAGCGATGTTATATTTTTCCAAAGAATTCAAAGGTAAGAAGGTGGATGTGATATTATAATTTTAGAAGTATAATTATATAATAAATATTTTATATATAAATTTAATAAATCATTATATACATTCCTCAGATGTGGTGGTGGAAAACTAATTACATTGGTTTTTGAGTTGGTAGTCCACCGTACACATGATCGACTCTTTCATTTCCCATTTGATTGAAGAAGAGATAGATATTGGTTATTACATTAACATAATAAAATATCAATATGTGGAATATAATTTTGTTAATATTTTATCATATTTTAAGAATATTTTAAGTAGTTGTAATAATTAATAAAAAAACTTAGTTAAGAAGGATACCACTTCTTCGGACAATATCATTAGGATTATACATAAAGCCTTCCTAAATTAGATTTATGATCAAACCAAGGAATATACCATATGGGGGGGTATAAGTAATGAATTTAGGTAGGTATTTTATGAATATTTTTTTAATTTTTATTAAAATAGAAGAGGAGGTTTCCTTTTAAAAGTGAGGAGAGTGTCACACTTGTAATTTTTCAACATCATATAATAATGTTTTGTCTCATTCTTGAACATATGGATCCAAAATGGATCGTATTAGTAAGTTAAGATATATATAAAACCAACTAATGGTGTTTTATAGAGTGTTTATATAACACCCTGATATTTTTAAGCAACACTATGTTAAATAGCGTATACAACACGCAACGTTGATATTAAATGAGTCGTGATATATTAGTGAAATATTATTATTTAAATATGACTATTAAAACCTAGTTGTTAAATTTAGTGTTATAAATAGTATTAAATAAATTATAAAATAGATATATAGGTTGAAATAAATATAAATATATTTATTAAGTCTTAGAAAATATGCACCCAATTTTTTTAATAAATACATTTATTCTTCAAAAAATACGTTTTTAAATGATTTTCATTTATTTTTGTGAGAAAATATTATAAATAATGTTTTAAAAATTTATAATTTTTATTTTATAAAATTATCATAATTTTTTAAATCTATATATCATTATTAACATGGGGTAAATTTTTGGGATCTTTCTGAAAAGATTGATTTTTCAGTAAATAGTGAAATATACTAGTTTTTGTAAAACTGTCATTTCTTTTCAATAAATTAAGTAATTTAAAAGCTAAATTATAATTTGAAATTGATTTCAAATTAAAAAAATTATTATTTATTTATATTTAATCTAACTAATTTCATTTTAAATTTTCATGATATTGATATAAGTTTATTTTTATACTTAAAAATGTGATTTTCTGCAAATTATTTTTAATTACATAACTTTTATCTATTTTAATTAATTAAATTAACCCATATTAACGAATTAAATAGATTAAATGTATAAATTATTTATCGATTTATATTATCTTGAACTCATATAATTATTATTACAAGTCATGTAGTTAATGTAAGATCATCTTATACTTGAAAAATACATTTCTTGAAAAACTATTTTTAACACGTTTTGTGGGTTTAATTTTAAATAAAATTAAAACACTTATATGAATTGAATTTTATAAAATTGATTTTATATTTTTAATCATAATAATTAATTTTATATAATATTTTCAACTTAATTTTTTCCCTAATGAATAGTACAAAATTTAAATCGGTTACCATGGTTTATGTTAAAACTAGTTCACAGGGGGTTAAACTAAAGATATAAATGGAATAACATGTTTAATTATTGATGGTTGAGTTTTTATTGACCATATAATCCATAAAATCCATTATTTATCATTTTTTGAGGAATTTGGATTGAGACTGGATTCTCATTTTTGAATAGATTTTGGTATTTACAAAAATGTCACTCCTCAATTAAAAAAGAGCATCCACTCCCCCCTTATCCTCACACATCAAAATATTTTTTGTTCATTAAATAAAAAACAAAATACCTTACTTAATCCCCTATTCACTTAATATAATCCATGGTGTTTCTAAAAACCCACAAAGGAAGTAATTTTGTGAAAACCTAAAGATGTTGTATTAATAAGAGGTATTGTTATTAACCGATCATTATGTTTTATTTATTATTAAACCTCATTAAAACCTTGATTAATAATAATGATATATTATAAAAATTATATCCCATATAATTAGATGTTATTATGTAAATTTCATAATCAATATCCATCTCTTCTTCCATAAAATTGGAAATGAAACCTTTCATCATGTGTACGAAGGACTACTTCCTCACAAACTAATATAATTCTTTATGCATCAACTATAAAATATATTTTTAATTATTGATTTACTGATTATATATTATATTTTTGACATATTAATAATTATTTAAAATTAATATATCATATTCTTTCTTACCCTATCTTCCATTTAAAAATGATAATGTATTTCATGTATACAACGGACTACCTCACCGTGAAGTGATGTGATTTGTTTTCTTATTATCGAATCAAATGGAATGCATGTATAATTTTTTTAATTAAATAATATAATATTTATGGGATACTTTTTTTTAAAATATAAAATTACACTTACCATCATTCCATCATAATAATTTAAAAATAGAAACATTACTCGTGCCTACTACGACCTATTGTCTCCATTATTGTAACGTGGATCATTTTTCATTACTATATTTCATTATTGTTTTTAAAAGTATTATTTTTATATATAAATTATAATTATTTCATGATTATTATTTTTTAGATAATGTAATAATGACCCCTTTGAACATGGTCAACACACTGATGTCGTTTTGAATTTTTGAACTAAACAACCTCAAAAAACCCAAGATGGATATAACTGATTTTGTAATTAAATATTTCATTATAGTAAATGAAGTAAATGGTTTAAATATAAGGTATTAAACAGGGAAAATTTATAAATAAAAAATTTATATTTTTTATTATATAGGAGATAAAGAACATACATGATAAGTTAAAACTAGAGGTAAGGGTTTTCATCTCAAAACTTTCTTCTTTGAGACGCATGTGCTTTTATGAACATAATTTATTTTAGATGGCATATATACTTAAAATTTACATATTATATATTGATTCCTTATTATTTATAGGTATTTTATGTTATAATTTATTTACTTCATCCATAGGTCTTATGATTTAAAATTTATCATCGCGGTAAGGGTTTGTGCATCAATCTCATTTTAATCGGGATTGTTTATACATTAATTTCCATTGAAGGAAATTATTTTATAATTTTAAAATAAAATACTTTCATTTATTATCCACTGGTTATTCATGAAAATTTCAATTAATATTACCATTTTCTATCTTGAGTACTTAAAATTATTGAGAGAATGTTTTTAATAAAAGAACAAATTATTTCTATCTTCAGTCGAAAATAATTGTTTTGCCGATTCTATGATTTATAAAAAAAAATTGAATAACTTTTTTCACAATATTCAAATGATTTATTAAATAATTTTTTAAAAATTCTTCACTTTTAAAAATATTTTTAAATGAAATATTCATGACACTTTCTGAATAGGGATCTTTTGGAATTTTTATAAAAGTGTGAATGGAATGTTTTTTAACTTATACAAAATGTATAGAATTAACCACCATAATAACCAATAAATTATTTAAACCTTTATTTAAGATTTTCTAAAGTTATTTTCATAGAAAATATGTTATTTAATAGAAAATAAGAATAAGAATAATTAATATTTTAGAAAAGTATTTTCATATAAAAGGGTTACCATTGTATTTTTATTTATTTTTATTTAAAATTTTAATTATATAATTTTATAATTTGAATTTGAATAAATTGAATTCATTTTTTATTTACTATAACAATATTATTTAAAGATTTATTTTTTTTACTTTTTTGAAAAGTTTATTTTTAGTTGAACATTGAAAACACAATTATTACCAAAACTGAATATTTTTATGATTCTATCATTAAATAAGGATTCCTAAAATTTTATAAGACATTATAATTAATGAAATAAGTATACTTTAAATATAAATATATATTTTAAAAATACTATATTGAATTTATAAAATTTATTTTTTACATTTTATGAACTTAAGTAATATATTAATATAAATATTTTTTTTATTTTCCTAATTGAATATTATTTTTTAGAAATTTTATTTTTTAATTATTTTAAATGAAAATAATTTTTTATAATAAATTAATTTATATCATGAATTTCAAAAATATTGATTATTTTATCCTGAACAAAAATTTTAATCTCAAAAATATACTTTTTTCATAAATGGATTTTTTCTCATTACAAGAGCTAATGTTATAATTAATTTTTATTACACAAATAAATTTTATTTTATAATGTTTATTTCATATTTGGAATATATGGGTATAAATTATTTAATGAGATCCATTTTATTTTTTTCATTAAAATTAAATTACATAGGTTAAAATTGTTTTCCATAGTAAAACAGAAAATGGTAAAGTATAAAAAAACTAATAGTAAATGGATTTAAAATGAGTAAAAATTTGTTAAATTGATTTTAATAGGATTTTTGACCTTATCACAACCCACAATCTATTATTTATCACTTTTTTAAACATTCACCCTTGAAAAATATCAGTCTATTATTGTAAAATTATGGATGTTCACAAAAGTTCCCTTTTTTTCACTTAAAAAGGGGGATCACTTCTACCCTATAAAAGTCACACAATACCTTATAAATTTAATTAAAAAACTTCCAAATATACCTCTATAATATGTAACTTGTACAATCATAATCCCCTTCTCTCTCTATATTTTCCTAAGACCTTCATTTTAGCATAGTCTTTCTAGAGAAAGATCAAGGTCCCAAAGTGAGTATTACTTTATCCTTATCCTTTTATTCATAATATTTTATTATAAAATAACCTTTGTATAGTGATAAAATAACCATATTATAATTTTTATAGTTAAGTATTATTATTTTAATGTTACAACCCTTACTTATTCCCTTTAATACACTAAGAAAAATAAAATAACATTGATTGGGTGTTTGTGCAGTCCACCACCTCCATGAAGTGATGTCTTCCATTTTACACAATTGCCTCTCTTCACTGGTTATAAGGATTCAATTGAAGAATAAATTTGAAATATATAATATATTTAATATTTTATAGAGAAAAATTATATTCAACCATTATTCCCTCTCATTTGTTTTGAAAATAAAAATTCTAATCATGTGTCATGCTGACTACCACCTCTATGAAGTAATTTATCTTATTTTTCATCTAGTTTTATTCATATTTAATAAAATATGCTAAAATATGATTCCCCACAATAATAATATCAAATTATTATTATTATTATTGTATAATAATGATATTATTCCAAAATAATCCACTTTAATAATCACAATCATCTATTAATTATTGTATGTTCATGTTTGGGTTGATAAAATCACTCACTTAAATAATGATATAAAACATTATCATGGATGAAAATGGGAACATAAGTAATAATATTATTATAATAAAATAATAAATTAATGATTTTTTATGGTTCATAAAATATTAGATGAAAATTTTAATTTATTATTTAAATTCCATCTTTAATCTCTAAGATAACCAAAATAATTCGACACTAATTCAGTTTTCATAAAAAATAACTAAAAATTATTGAATGAGATAAGAGATTTATAAATAAATATATTTTAACTATTCCATCACTTTTAATGGTCTTAAAATTATAAAACTAGAATCAAATAATGGGTACCAAAATTAACATCCTAAAAAAGGCGTGAAACAATTAATGTTACAAACATCCAATAGTAAAAATAAGCTATAAATAACTATTATATTTATAATAAATTATCATAAATAAAGTATATAAAGGTTAATTTACATGAATATGGTTACAAAATTTAATATTAATATTTTTATATTATTTTATTGTAATATAAAGTGCATTCAACTAATCGGGGAAATAAAGTAATAGTTTGTACTGATTCAATACTTTTCATTAAGATACAAAGATTATTATTGAACAATATTATTCCAAATTTTATTTATTCTAAATATTTAATATATTTTATTGTGTTTAATCCTTATTTTATTGGTTTCTATATTTATTTATTATTACATAATTATAAAATGTAACTGAACTCAAATATTATTTTACATAAAATGGGTTTCTTGATCTTAATTATTACTCTTGGAGACATGATATATTTTGTGCACCATAATTCCTTTCATATGGTGTCCATTTGATTTCATTCACATTAAATTATTTTAATATATTTTACACTTAATATATGGGTTCTAACTATATGAATAGAGTTTCTTTCTTCATATATATTTAAATCTAAGTGTTATGAAGTCATAAGTGTTTTTTCATTACTCAATATATTTTCTTTGAGTTATAATGAATCCCATTGAAATTAATTATTACAAGAATGGTTGTTAATACACTAATATTTTAATTCATGGTTTATCATCTAAATCCTATTAGGATACTTTTTTTTAAATTAAACTCACATAAGTCTATTACTACATTTTTATTTCCTAATGATCTATTGTGTAAAGGAATAAATTTTCATCCAATACATTTCCTCTATAAATAACCTATTTTATATTTCATTTATTAGAACTAAACTAGATACTAAAAAATTTTTTGATTTGGAAAATTATTAATATAACTATACAAGATTCACTCTCTTTGGTGTTATCTTGAGGGATACATATATAAGAACATATTTTATTAGTAGTTTAGGAAAAATAATTGAATTAACCATATACCATTACTTAATATGGTGTTAGTTTAAGGGATGAATACATAGAAATATAATCTATAATTTTTTGAGGAAATATTGATATTTTTATACCTATTATTTCAATATTAATGTTTATTTATTACTAAGAAATTTTGGTTATGTATTTAATATTTCATTTGTTCCTTCTTATGATGAATACATTGGACTTAATTATTGGCAGATGAGGACTTATATATATTTCCCATTGATGCATCTATATATCTCATGTGAAAATCTATATTTGGTATATTTTTTCATGTCTATCCAGAAAAGAATATTTCCCAGACACATTTCCTTAATTGTAAGAACATTATATCTAATATCATTATGTCCTAGCATAGGGTATTGAATTAACTTTTAGGAATTATTCATTTCATCACTAAGGTAACCATTATGGTTTTCCATACGATCTATTAATTTCTATTATTATACATGGATATATTTTTCTTTTCATTTCATTATATTTTGCTATTATTTTTTGTTATCTATTCATCCCATATTTTCTAGGCTCATCTAATGTTCACTTCTGATCTTTGATTTATATCACTTATGTTTACCCTTATTGGGCATTTTATCTCACCCCTTATTATGTTGCTATTTACCCAGGTTATAAATAAAAGTATTTCACATGATATATCTAATATGATATCTTATGTTGAGGATATGTGGTGGAAATTGAAGAATAATTTTGGATTACGTAGTTTTTTATATAGTGGAAAAAAATCAATTAGTTTAGAAATACATGGGATTATTAGTTTATATTTGGTCATAACTCTCTAAATATATAAACCTAAAATTCTTTGTGAATTTATACCAAGAAATATTTTTTTTATTTCATGCAATTATGGGATATTCATGTCCAAAAATCTATATTTGGTATCCAATCCATTGTATAAAGTATGTTTTTTGGCACTGTATCTCAGAGTGTAGGTCTCTAGAATCATTATTGGTATCAAAT
Source organism: Viscum album (assembly GCA_963277665.1). Lineage (NCBI taxonomy): Eukaryota > Viridiplantae > Streptophyta > Magnoliopsida > Santalales > Viscaceae > Viscum > Viscum album. The sequence continues at coordinate 1,652,361,372 of OY728148.1, read as the reverse complement.
AAGGGTTTATATAACACTATAGATTATAATTATATCATTTTAGGATGGAAATTTCAATAAGGAGTGATAAGTTATTGTTGATAATAGTTTAAAAGGTACATATAACTCTTTTGGTTATTTGAGGTAATATTGAATATTTTAGAAATTATGATAATAAAACATTAGTGAAAATTATTTGGATAAATCTATGTGATAATTATAAGTTTTTAATAACATACCAAAGTTTTTTTAAAGTAGATATCGTGTATTTTTATGTGAAATTACATCCCTATCTAGATAGTGGGTTTTTTATGTAGTTGTGGAATATATACACCTTAGGGTAACCACCCGGTAAAGAGATAATTAAGTATCAACTTGGTATTCACTCTAGTTCATGATGAGTGGGCCTAATACTGAACACCTATAAAGACACTCATATGGGATATTATTTTGTTAATAACATTATCTATATAAATCATTATGTATTTTTTATTATACTAATGAATTATGTTAAGGAGAATGATAATACTCGTCCAAAATAAACCTTAATTTAACTAAAGTTGATTTAGATTTAAGTTAAAGTTAAATTAATAATTTAGAGTAAGAAATTTTTATATTGAATTTTTCATGTAATTATCTTAAAATAATCCTATTTTGGTGTTCATCACTTATTTCATCTCTCTTTTTTTGTTTTAGTAATAGCTGAAGAATAAATTAATCTTGTTAAAAATTGATTCCATGGACAATTTTGTGATTGTATCAATGAGAAACCTAATTGGATAATAACTGAAGTGGGAAACCTTATGATTATTCCAAGCCAACAATAAATAATGAGTATTTACAATTTGAATTTTTTTTGAGTTTCAAAACACGCTAAATAATAGAATGATGGAGCCTCATGGATGTTCAAGTGACAAAGATGGAGAATAAAATAATATTCAATTTCTTATGTGTTTAGAATGTGAAAAGAGGCAACCGATGTAATGTAATAAAGGAACTATGAGATGATTCATGTTTGCATATAGAATAAAAATTTGTGGAGGAAAAATGAAACAATCAATAATCATGATTAAGGGAAAATATTTGTTTCATATTCATACCAAATATATTATATAGACATCTCATTTGAACATATATCCAATGTTTCACTTATCTTTTAGACACCCTTAAATTATGTTGTTAGTTGGTGAAAAATAAACCTGTGTGGAGAAACTTTACATAAGGGGGTAGAATGTAACTCCCTGAGATCTTAAATTATACTTTCCCTTAAAACCCTAGTGTGTTCAATATCTTGTTTTACATAAAACAGCAAACAAAAATAAACAACAAAACACTATATAATAGTTAAAATATATCCATAAAATGGATGGTAAAAATAGAGGTTTCTAAATTATGAAATAAATGTTTAAATAATAATTAATGTAATTATTAATACTAAGGAATTGATAACAATCAATTAATATAGTTAATTTACTAATACAACTTCTTTATGTTTTAAAATACAACCCTTCTAAAATTAGATTTTATTTGATTTATTTTAAGATACGAAAAATGTTATGTATAAAATATATTATTTATATGTATAATATGTTTTAACTGAGTTTTATGATCTATATATATAAAATAATAATAAGAATAGTTAATATTTCAAAAAAAAACATTTTATTATAAAAATAGTTTTCATCATATATTTCTACATTTATTTAAAAGTTAAATTATGAAATTTTATAATTTTAATTTGAACTAATTGAATTCATTATTTTATTTTAAAAAATAATATTATCTTATGATTAATTTTTATCACTTTTCTGAAATAATTAATTTTTCGGTGAATAGTGTAAAAACAATTGTTAACAAAACTACAACTTTTATGAAATTTTCATTATATAAGAATGTAATACGAGTTTATAAAACCTTATAATATATAAATTATGCATTTAATAAGTATAAATATACATTTAAAAATACTATATTGAATTTAGAAAGCCAATGAATAACATTTTTATGAACTTAAGTAATATATTCAATAAAAGAAATTGTTTTAGGTCTTTTTTAATTAAATATTATTTTGGTAAAATTTTGTATTAGAATTATTTTAATAAAAATAAAAATTATATTTTTTATAAAAAACTAATTTATATCATGAAAATAAAACCCATTGACAATTTTATCCTACATATAAATTTTATGCTTAAAAGTAAATTGTCTCTAAGAACGTGTTTATATGCATAAAATGAGTTAAAGTTAAAATTAATTTTTATTACACATATAAATTATATATGATAAAATTTATTTTATATATGGAATAACTGAGCCCAAATTATGTAATCATTCTCACTTTTTAGGAATTAAATATAAATTACTTATGTAACAATTAATTACCATTGTAAAAATGAAAATTGTAAAATGTAAAAAACTTTATAATAAATGACTTGGAACATGTTTAAATATTGTATAAAAATATGTGGTATAAGCTTTAGAGAACTTATTACACCCAAAAATCTATTATTTCATACTTTTTGAACCACTAACCCTTTAATAATGTCATTATATTATTGGAATATAATGGGTGTTAAAAAAGTTTCATTTTTATTAATATAAAAGTGGATCACTTACACCCCTTCAAAGTTACAAAACCCCATTAATATTTATTTAAAAACATGAAAACTTTTCACCTACTAGAAGTCCTTTAAATTACCTAAATCCCATGTTCCCCATAATTTATCCTAATCCCTTCATTTAAATGATAATTTCAAGAGAATGATCAAGGTCCCAAAGAGAGTATTACTTAATCCTTATACTTTTATTATTAATATTTATACTACAAACATAACCTAAAAATAGAAATATAATGGCCTCAATATCATTATTACACTAATTTTTTATCATTTTAATGGAAAAATCCATATTCATTCCACCCAACCAATAATAAAATAAAATAATTTTGATCACATGTTTGTATAGACTATCACCACCACCAAGTGACATATTTATTTTTAAAAATTACCACTTTTCACTAGTTAAAATGGTGTAATTCAATAATAAATATGAAATATATATTGTATTTATTTTTATTATTACATGTAAAATTATAATCCACATCTATTATCTCTCATTCATTGGTAAAATGAAAACATTTTTTGTGTGTTTTACAGACTACCACCTCTACGAAGTATAATATATCCTTTTTCATCTATTTTATTTGTTATTTATTATTATTTATTAAAATATTATTCACTAATATATTTATATATATATAATATAATTATTATTATATAATAAGTATATTATTAAAAAATAAACCATTTTCATAACCATAATTATCCATTAATTATGGAATGTTTGTCTTTGGGTCACCAGCTAATTGAACAATGCTATAATACTATATCATAGATAACTATTGGAAAATAAATTAGAGTATTATTATAATTTAATAAGAAATAAATTATTATTTTATGGTTTTTTAAATATTATATTAAGTATATAACTTATTATTGAAATATTATCTTCAATCACTAAAATTATCGAAATAGGGTGACACCGAATTGATTTTTAGGAAAACTAATAAAAAAATTTACTGAATGATTTATGTGATTTATAAAAAAAATATAATTTATATATTAATATACCTTTAAAATACTTTTAATTATGAACTTAAAATCAAAATATGGGTACCAAAATCAATATTACAAACAATGTGTGAAACAATTAATGTTAATAACACCATATAGTAAAAATAATAAATCAATAACTAATATATTTATAACAAATTATTATAAATAAAGTAAATAAAATTTAATGTATATGAATATGGTTATGAAATATTATATTAATATTGTTATTTTTTAGGAGGTTAGAGTACATTAAACTAATTGGGGAAATAGGGTAATTTTTTCTGCTAACTCAATATTCATCTATTGAGTTACAAACATTCTTATTGAACTATATTGTTCCACGTTGGATTTATTCTTCCTAATGAATAACTTTTATTTTATTTCATCCTTATATTATATTATTATAACATTCATCCTTATATCTTCATTATTATATGAATCTTAACTCAAATATTGTGTTACTTTAATGGATTTTCTTTTTTTTCAATTCTTACACTTGAGACACATTATATTTTTTAAACCATTTTTAATTTTATATGGTGTTATTTTTATTTCATTACCATGAATATATTTTAAAGTATTTTTTTTAATTAATTTTTTTATACAAATCAAAAAAAAAGTTTCTTTATTCATTAAGATTTTTTTCAAGTGTTACCCAAGCCGTAAGGTTTTTTCATTACTTAATATCATTTCTTTGAGTTCTAATACCTCCTCTTTAACTTCATTCTTATATGAATGGTTGATTCCAAAATAATATTTTATTTTGTGGATTATCTTCTAAATCTACTCATTATATTTTCTTTTTGGAGATTTAACTCATATAAATCAATTACTAATTTTTTTATTTCCCCATCATCCAGTATGTATATGAATTATTTATTCTATAATTCTATTCAATTTTTAATTATTTATTTTCTATTTATATAACGGGAATTCACCAAGATACCCATACAATGATCGATTTGGTAAAATTATTGACATGTCTCAGAAAATATTTATCTATATGTCTTTATATTTAGGGATTATTATATAGAAATTAATTCTATTTATTGATCAGGGTGAAATTATTGACATAACTATATACCATTTCTCCATATAGTGTTAGTTTGAGGATGATTATAGGGAAATATATATCATTTATTGGTTGGTGAAATATTCACAATTTGTATACTTGTTATTTTGATATGGTTTATTATTTATTAATAAGTCATGTTTATTATATGTGGTATAGTTTATTCATTGCTTCATATGATGAATGCAAAGGAATTAATTTGTGGTAAGTGGGTCCTAGTATAGATAACCCCTTGATGCATTTATAGGTCTCATGAGACAAACTAGAGTGGGTATTTTTGTTTATACCTATTCAGAAAAAAAAATATTTTCTAAGCATGTGACCATGAAGGTAAGATCGTGATTAATTTGGTCAAGTTTTCATAACCTAGATCTTGTAATTATTTGTCCAAGATATTTCAATTCATCACAACGAAACCAACTATTGTTATACATGTGATATTTTAATTTCTGTATTTATCCATGGATATATTATTCTTTCAGTTTAATTTTATTACGGAATTTTTTTGGTTATCTATTTTGTCTATAATATTTATGATCATATTATGGTCACTTGTGATCATTGATTATTATCGCTTATGATTACCCTTACTAAGAATTTGAGATCACACATTCTAATGATCCCATTTCACTAAGATATAAAGATAAGTATTACACTTGATATGTATAACAAGATTGATTTTGTGGAGAATTTTTGGGAGATGATAAATAATTATTATGGATTATGTAATTTATAAGATAGTGGAAAAAATATCCTTTTATTGAGAAAGACATTGGATTATTATTTTATGATTTTTATTAATTTTATATAGCTCTAAACCAAATTAATTCCTGAAAAATATATAATAAAATATATTTTTTTAATATATTTAATTATAGAATAGTTATGTTTGGTAATATATCGTTGGTATCAAATGTAGTGTGTAAATGTTGTGTTTTCAGCACTAGATCCCATAGAGTGTGTCAGGGGTGTCACAAACATGTTGGATTGGTTAGGGTTACATATATGTGGAGGGTATTTTATGGGATTTCTAGAATCACAAAAGTTTTATATAGAGTATTTTATGGATGTTTGGGTGTTTTCCTCTAATAGGTAATGGGGTCATATATGAACAAATAGAGATGAGGCCTCATGCTCATTTCACTATGATATTTTCTCAGATCATTAGTTATGGGTGGTATCAAAATCATTCCCCATTATGAATAAGTAGATTTATAATTTTATATGGTATAGAGAATGTTTGGTATAGTTTAAAATAGTTAGGGGATTTGGATTGAAAAAATATGATATTGAATTGAAATGGATTTTAGGGATTTGAAAGTGGTTTAGATTGAATATTGGAAGGATTAAGACATAGTTGAGAAAAGGTAACTAGGGGAAAAGTATGGTTGAGAGGGGGGTTTCTTGAGGAACATAAAAGGGTTTGAGGGTATTATTGGAAAAAATGGTTTTGACTCTTAGGTTTCCATGATTTTTTCAAATCAATGGCTGACTATTCCATGGCTTGAAGAATTTGTTTATGTGGTTGGTAATTTGGTTCTTTAAATGAATAAGAATCTTGACATAGCCAAAGACTCATTGGGAATGACCAATTTAACAAGAACAATTCCATGGTTCTATGTTATTTTTAATGTTATTATTTCTTTTCACCATTGACAAAGGCACTTAAAAATATATAGGTGTGAAGGGTTGGGTGATTTAGAGTTATTGGGTTTAATTTTTATGTTTTTGGAAAAATGATATAAAACATGGGAATTTTTCTGCATAATTTTGGGAGTGAGGGTTTAGATAAAGTGAGATATTATGCTTGGAAATGACCTAACTATGGTCTTGGAAGCTTGAAAAAAATACCGACTTCCACATATTATAGGAAACAATAGTTTTTTTGGGTGTTTAGGATTTAGGTTCTTGGATATGGTTTAAATGGTTAAGGATAAATTATGAAGAAACCGGTGGAATTGTAGAAAAATGTTTTATTTGTTTCCAAGCATGATTAAGAATCATTATAAGGTGACTAAAATGTTTTTATGATGATATGGGGTTGTTGTAATAGTATTGAATAATTTTGGTGAGTTTTATAGAAATTAAAAGTTTAATATGTTTAGAAATTGATTATCAAAATGTTAATTTATAGGAATATGTAGTGGCTGAAGAAATGAAAATTCTATTATGATTTCATAATACACCTTGATATTTCATAATACTTGTGACTTTTTTAAGATTCTTGATGATTTATTATGAATTTTATATGATTTATATATGACTCTTAAAAAACATAATACTTGTTTGTCTGATCATAAGAGTAAACATATATCTATAAATTATCAAAGGGAAGACTCTATTTGACATGTGTAAGTCTTATCTAACATTTCACAAGAGTTTTGGATTTTTCATTTTACTTATAGACTTTCTATAAGACTCTTTTAAATATCATAAGGATTTTTATCAAAACATAAGAGTCAAAAGTTGGTAATAAATTGGAAAAGGTAAGAGATATTTGACAAACCAAAGACTTTAAATCAAATCAAAGTACTATTTTTCCTATGATTTGTTTCCTTATTCTACGAGAGTCACTATATAGAAAACTTTCTGGGGACATTTGAGGGTAATGATGCTCTGTTGGTCTTTAAAAATCAAAATAACATAGTTTGGTGATAAATTTTTTATTAATGACATGATCTGTATAGAATTAAATGAGAACATAATGGGATGATATTTATATAAATTTCAATTGGGATATTAGAAATTCGTTATTATAGTTAAATTTAGAGATATTATCAAATAAAATTGACCAGCAGTGATGTTAGAATTGAAAATTTTATTCAAACATTTTTATATAAATATAAAAGAATAAAATGATTAAAGGACGAGGTATTGATAATTGATAATCCAATAATTCATGGTGTTTCTGATCTTCTGTATTAAATAGGGATAAGATAAGATTGAAAAGTTATTTCAACTATATTTATCTTCCATGTTGAGATAAGAGAATATGTTTTTTGTTTATATTATGTAGTATTTTTCATAAAGAAGAAGAATATGTGTGTGTGTGCTCTCTCATATACAGTTTTGTCATTCTGAAAGTTTGAGGAGGAGGTTCAGAATGCATGATACTCATTTGATATTTCTCTAGTTGTCAAAGAATTGAAAAGAATAAGAAGAACATATTATATTATGATGTTTAGGAATCTATAATATTACTAAATATCTTATTCACATCCAGGATAAATAGATAAATTCTTAAAGGCTGATGGTTCTGGTATAAAAAATTCCATAATAAACATGGGAAGTGGATAATACCTATAGTGTCACATTATTTTGATAAATAAATATTACATTTTCTTATATGAATATTAAATACATTCCACAAATACACACCTGATAACTATAAATTTTTAGTGTCATTGGAAACATAGATACATAAACAACTGGTTCATAAGTGACCTATATCATCTACCACAAATTTTTTCAAAACTTGAATCCTTCTTCAAAATATCATATATAATAACTTTCTTCATAACCTTGAGAAAGGAAAAATAAGAAAGGGTCAACTTTGATACTCAATTAGGGTAAAAATGGATATTTCAATGATCACTTAAACATAACATGAGTATAGTTTTATGACAACATGAGAATAACATTTGAAAATTATACCCAGCGTATCATAGACCATAACCTTGAGTCATGGCATAAAGCTTGGTAGTTCATAAGACATGAATCATAAAGTAATCAAAGAACATGATCCATGAGAGCATAACATTGGAATAATCATGAGTTTTTTAAATGTATTTAATCATATCAAATCATCTGAGACTATCATAGTGGATTGGAGTCACTCCCCAAACCATCGTAGCAGTCAGTGTTTCCTTCCAGTCATGTTTATCTCATGATATATGCATATTTACCAAATGCATTGGATAGATATATAATTTCATTACCACCTATCACAAAATTAAAATAATACATATGTGTTCCACAAGATCATAAAACATTCATCATATCATAACCAGTGAAAAGGAAATGGGTTTCACAAAAAAACCATCATTGCATAACCAATATAAAGGAAGTTATTTTCATAAAAAAAATTCATCGTAATAATAAACCATCAACTAAAATAATAAATATGGTATCATGGGATAATATACCTAGTAAATTTTAGGAAACATCAAATTCTTTCACCTTAGATGTAAAATTATTTTATAATATCTCTTGGAACATTTCCTGAGGAAAATAAAAGTTTCACATTGAAATTGAATATTTAAAATCTAATAATTACACAAATATTAAGGAAAAATTTTCTTTTAAAATAACCTTTGAAAATTGAAATTAAATATTCAAATAATTGAGTAGTTATAATGGTAGTAAATTCTATTCATGTATTATATGTTAAAACAAAGATTCCTATCATATTTTTAGTAAAAAGTAAAAAACTACCTTAGTAAAAAAATAACAAGAATATTGATTTTAAACCATTATTTAAAAGTTAATAAATGTTGAAAAATTAATTTAAAAAATCATTGTAAAAAATTAAAACAGTCTTGAAAATATTTTTAGAAAACACGGACATGAAATAGAAGGGGTTTTCGATTGAAGAGAAAAATAAAGTCAATTTTCCCTACAAATATAATATTGGACTCTAGAGTACATAAAGAGAGGAAAATTAATGTAATAAATTTATTCTACATAAATAAAATTTATATAATAAAATTAATTATATAATTTAAAATTTGATCATGGAATTTCATTATAAAAAACACAGTAGTAAACAATACGGATAAATAACGAGATTGTAACATAAAACCTTTACTACATTTGTATCTAATGAATTGTAAGACCCATGAAAGAAAAAATTCAAAAAAAAAACATTAAATATCATGAATAAAAATAAATTCATGATATTAAATTTCAAATGGTATTACTTACACCATATAATATAATATTGGTGTAAAAAATTCATATGTTCTGAAGAAGACAATTTGAGATGATAAAACCTTACCTCGGGTACTACATCCATTGTATGTGTTCAGAAATAGTTTATAATAAATATATATTTATTATAATTATATTATATAACTATTCTCAAATATCATACCATATAACCTTTTCTCACTTCTTTTTTAACAATTATTTATTAAAATGACTATTTTAGGTGACAACTGTTACACTTTTCATGTATGTTTTGGTTCAGTAGTTTTTATCCTTGTACATTGATCATGTATCCATAAACTCTATAATTTTAATAATGATATAAAAATAATATATAATAATTATATAAATATTTAGATTCATCCAAAAAAATTATATATAGAAAAATGAATTACATCATTCATAGAGACAGTAGGTCATACATACGCATGGACACTGCTTTCATTTTTTTTGAAGGATGGAATCAAAGAAAGGTAAATAATATATTGAATTTAAATAATCATAATTATATCATATATTTTATATATATTATAAAAATACATTATTATTACCATCCATGTATATCAGAAACAAAAAATGAATCACATAGCTTCATAGAGATGGTAGTCCACATGTACTAATGAGTGATGTTATCTTTTTCCAAAGAATTCAAAGGTAAGAAGGTGGATGTGATATTATAATTTTAGTAGTATAATTATATAATAAATATTTTATATATAAATTTAATAAATCATTATATCCATTCCTCAGAGGTGGTGGTGGAAAACTAATTACATTGGTTTTTGAGTGGGTAGTCCACCGTACACATGATCGACTCCTTCGTTTCCCATTTGATTGAAGAAGAGATAGATATTGGTTATTACATTAACATAATAAAATATCAGTATGTGGAATATAATTTTGTTATTATTTTATCATATTTTAAGAATATTTTAAGTTGTTGTAATAATTAAAAAAACCCAGTTAAGAAGGATACCACTTCTTCAGACAATATCATTAGGATTATACATAAAGCCTTCCAAAATTAGATTTATGATCAGACCAAGAAATATAGGATATGGGGGGTGTAATTAATTAATTTGGGTAGTAATTTTATGATTTTTTTAAGTTTTATTAAATTATGAGAGGAGGTTTCCTTTTAAAATCGAGGAGAGTGTCACACTTGTAATTTTTCAACATCATAAAATAATGCTTTGTCTCATTCTTGAACATATGGAACCAAAATTAATCGTATTAGAATTTTATAAGTTAAGATATATATAAAACCAACTAATGGTGTTTTATAGAGTGTTTATATAACACCCTAAAATTTTTAGGTAACACTATGGTCAATAGAGTATACAACACACAACATTGATATTAAATGAGTCATGATATATTAGTGAAATATTTTTTTTAAATATGACTATCCAAACCTAGTTGTTAAATTTATGGTTAGAAATAGTATTAAATAAATTATAAAATATATATAAAGTTTGAAATAAATATAAATTTATTAATTAATTATTAGGAAATACACACTCATTTTTTTTAATAAATACATTTATTCTTCAAAAAATACATTTTAAAATGATTTTCATTTATTTTTGTGAGAAAATATTATAAATAATGTTTTAACAATTTAGAATTTTTATTTTATAAAATTATCATAATTTTTTAAATATATATATCATTATTAACTTGGGGTAAATTTTTGGGATCTTTCTGAAAAGATTGATTTTTCAGTAAATAGTGAAATATACCAGTTTTTGTAAAACTGTTATTTCTTTTCAATAAATTAAGTAATTTAAAAGTTAAATTATAATTTGAAATTGATTTCAAATTAATACAATTATTATTTATTTATATTTAATCTAACTGATTTCATTTTAAATTTTCATGATATTGATATAAGTTTATTTTTATACTTAAAAATGTGATTTTCTACAAATTATTTTTAAGTACCTAAATTTTATCCATTTATATTAATTAAATTAACCCATAAGAAAAAATTAAATAGATTAAATGTATAAATTATTTATTGATTTATATTATATTTATCTCATATAATGATTATTACAAGTCATGTAGTTAATGTAAGATCGTCTTATACTCGAAAGATACATTTCTTGAAAAACTATTTTTTAACACGTTTTGTGGGTTTAATTTTAAATAAAATTAAACCACTTCTATGAATTGAATTTTATAAAATGAATTTTATTTTTTTAATCATAATAATTAATTTAATATAATATTTTCAACTTAATTTTTTCCCTAATGAATAGTAAAAAAATTTAAATCGGTTACCATGGTTTATGTTAAAACTGATTTACAGGGGGTTAAAATAAAGATGTAAATTGAATAACTTGTTTAATTATTGATGGTTGAGTTTTTATTGACCATATAATCCATAAAATCAATTATTTTTTAATTTTTGAGGCATATGGATTGAGATTGGATTCTCATTATTGAATAGATTTTGGTATTAACAATAATGTCACTCCTCAATTAAAAAAGAGCACCCACTCCCCCCTTATCCTCACACATAAAAATATTTCTTTTTCATTAAATAAAAAACCAAATACCTTACTTAATCCCCTATACACTTCCTATAATCCATGGTGTTTCTAAAAACCCCCAAAGGGAGTAATTTCGTGAAAACCTAAAGATATTGTATAAAAAAGAGGTATTGTTACTAACCGATCATTATGTTTTATTTATTATTACACCTCCTTAAAATCTTGCTTAATAATAATTATATATTATAAAAATTATATCCCATATACTTCGATGTTATTATGTAAATTTCATAATCAATATCCATCTCTTCTTCAATCTAATTGGAAATAAAATCGTTCATCATGTGTATGGAGGACTACTTTCCCGCAAACTAATATAATTCGTTATGCATAATCACCTATAAAATATATTTTTAATTATTGATTTAATTATTATATATTATATTCATGACATATTAATAATTATTTAAAATTAATATATCATATTATTTCTTATCCTATCTTCAATTTAAAAATGATAATGTCGTTAATGTCTTCATTGGACTACCTCATCGTGAAGTGATGTGATTCGTTTTCTTATTATTGAATCAAATGGAATGTATATATAATTTTTTTGAAGTAAATAATATAATATTTATGGTATAAAAATATTTTTTAAAATATAAAATTACACTTACCATCATTCATTCATAATAATTTAAAAATAGAAATGTTACTCGTGCCTACTACGACCTATTATCTCCATTATTGTTATATAGATAATTTTTAATTATTTTATTTAATTATTGTTTTTAAAAGTATAATTTATATATATAAATTATAATTATTTCATGATTTTTTTATATAATTGAATAATTACCCCTTTGAACATGGTCAACACACCAATGTAGTTTTGAATTTATGAACTAAACAACCTCAAAACACCCAAGATAGATATAACTGATTATGTAATTAAATATTTCATTATAGTAAATGAAATAAATGGTTTATATATAAGGTATTAAAATGGGAAAATTTATAAATAAAACATTTATATTTTTATTATATAGGAGATAAAGAACATACATGATAAGTTAAAACTCAAGGTAAGGGTTTTCATCTCAAAACTTTCTTCTTTGAGACACATGTTCTTTTATGAAACTAATTTATTTTAGATGGCCTATATACTTAAAATTTTCATATTATATAATGATTCCTTCTTATTTCTGGGTATTTTATGTTACAATTTATTTACTTCGTCCATAGGTTTTATGATTTAAAATTTATCACAGTGCTAAGGGTTTGTCCATCAATCTCATTTTAATCGGGATTGTTTATACTTCAATTTCCATTGAAGGAAATTATTTTATCATTTTAAAATAAAATAATTTATATTTATTATACTCTGGTTATTCATGAAAATTTCAATTAATATTACCATTTTCCTATCTTGAGTACTTAAAATTATTGAGAGAATGTTTTTAAGAAAAGATCAAATTATTTCTATTCTCAGTCGAAAATAATTTTTTTGCCGATTCTATGATTTATAAAAAAAATTGAATAATTTTTTTAAAAATATTCAAATGATTTATTAAATACATTTTTGAATATTCTACACTTTTAAAAATATTTTTTAATTGAAATCTTCTTGCCACTTTCTGAATAGGGATCTTTTTGAGTTTTTATAAAAGTGTGAAAGGAATGTTTTTTAACTTATACAGAATGTATAGAATTACCCACCATAATATCCACTAAATTATTTAAACCATTCTTTAAAATTTTCTAAGGTTATTTTCATAGAAAATATGTTCTTTAATATTTGAGATTTTTTTTGATTTTAAGATAGGGGTCTCTCTAAACCATTATTTTCTTCAGGTTATAGCCACTCTCTCTAATTCAATTTATCTCCCTATTTATTACATTAAAAGTCTCTCATTAAAAGTCTGACGTTTTACTGTGGTCCCACCACTATTTCTCAATGGTTACATGGAAAGAATAAAATAACTTTGGAGTTATTTTATTATTATTTTGGTAGAGTACAAAAATTAACTTTTCTCTATGACCCTTGCCGGTCAAAGTTAATCTTACCTTAAGAGAATCCCAGTGATTTGGATCCAAATGTGCCCTCATATTTTTAATCCGATCACTAGTTCAAAAGATAGAAATCGCTGATTGCACATTTACTGAAATTAAAAAAAGATTAAAAATTATTAACAGTCACCCTCAACCCACGCTGGTCAAGGTTAGGCTCTACTTAAGTGGAAAATACCCTCATGAGCTCAAAGGTACTCATGAAGTTCCAATCTGAGTTTCCATTTAGGAGTTAAGGAATTTAACAATAAAATAATTGGCGCTTAATTATTTTATTTACAGCCACAAAATAACATACACTATTAGCCCGCTCTGGCCAATGTTAGGATCTTCCTAAAGAAATAATACCCTCATGAGTTCAGCGGTGGTCACTGATTTTTAATCTGAGTCACCGTTCGTGAGTTATAAGCATTTGAAAAATAAAACAATTTTATTTAATTATTTTATTTACAATTATTCTATTTTCGGGTTTTCTCACTGGAGGCTTGCACTAACTAAATTTAAGTTGTTCTTAGGGTGAACATTCCATCCTGAATGCAACTGTTCCCTCAAAGTTTTGATATGGGCACCAATTTAAGAGTTATTACAATTTTTTAGGAAAACGACTTACACATGTTATTTAAAGATGAAATTTTTTCGATGTATCATTATTGGTACTTTGGGACTCAAAATCACACGTTGTCAGTTTTTGAAGTCTCGTAATAATTCCATATAATTAAAAAAAATTATACAGAATTTATGGGTCTTTACATTCTCCCCACCTTAGAGATTTGCGTCCCTGAAATCCATAATAAAGGAAAATCAAACAAGTGGGGTACTAAACATGAATCCGAGCCACCCACTCCCATGTGCTCTCTTTGAGGTTCCCGTGCTACCAACAAACTCACACTAGAGAAATCAACCATCCACAGAGGACCCACTATTGTCGATCCTCAATCTCTACTGGGAACTCCACAAAAGTTGCCTCATTGTCAATGTCCTACTCACCCCAGTAGATGATGTGCGATGGGTAATGCACGTATCTCCTCTGCTACAATACATGGAAAACATTATTCACTTGGTGTAACACCCCAAAAAATTTAAATAGTAAATTATCTTAATTAATTATTTATTTAATGATTGATTCTATATATCAAAAAAGGTTTTAACGAATAGTTTTACAAAACTAAAACATTCATTATAAGAAATATTATTTTAGTTTAAAGAAATGTTTTTTTAAAGTTATAATATATTCTTTATTTAATTATTTTAATATATTATAATTATACCCAATATATTATTTATTTTAATATTGTATTAATTTATTTAAAAGGGTATTTTATATATAAATTTGATTGAAACAAAAAATGATTACATTTAAACAGATAAATAATGAAATGTGTGATACTAATTATTATCTAACCATTGTATTGAAATAAATATAATTTTTTTAATATTTTTATGATAATAATAACAATATTAATAATAAATATGTGTGAACTATTTTTTTTTAAAAATTATTATTTTCAACACATCAAAATATATTGTGTTTTTTAGTCATAAATACATATAATCACACTATTACTAAAAATGATATATATATATATATTCATATATATTAAAACATTTAAAAAAGACAATATATATATAAAATATTTTTATAAGAAAACGTGGTGTTTAGAAAATAAAAACGGAATATGAGAATAAAAATATATATGAAAAAGTCAACCGAATAATGTAACAAATAAAATAAAAAAAGGGTGAAATGATTGAAAAAATAATAATAAATAATATATTATTTTGAAAACATGAGAGAGGGGCGTTATTTTGACAAAAAAGTCAAAAAGATAACTTCTTTTAAGGGTAAACACAATGATGCGTGGAAAATATTGAAGGAAAAATGATATGTTTTTATTTAGTTAAAAGACAACTTTAAATACATATAAAAATTTACATGTTTTGTTAATTATATATATATTAATATAAAATAAAAATAAATAAATAAATAAATAAATAAATATATATATATGCTACATGTTTTCTTTAAAAAAATTGATGATATAAATATGTTAAAAAATGGTTTTTGATTTGTTTAAAAAAAGACAAAAATGATGAAACGTGAATTAAAAAAAGGGAAAGTGGTTTAATGATTATTATGTAAAAGTGACATGAATGAAAAAAAATGATGATGGTTGACTGGACAAATGAGAGATAAAGTCTTGTGATACAAAACAAAAAAAAGAGACAAAACATGTAATTAAATAAAACGCAAATTGAAGAAAAAAGAGCTAAAAAAAAGAATAAAAATATAATAATAATAATGATGTTAGATGAAAATGGTGGGTTATGTGGGTCAAAATTGGGATCTTATTTATTGATTTTTTTCCTATCACCTATAATGTAGGATAATGATAATAAGATATAATTGAATAAAAAATGCAAATTAATAAATTAATATATTTTTTCCCTAGCTTTTGAAGGAATATTTGTAGTACCTTGTTATATAAACCCACTATGCACACCTAATACAACCTGAATTTCACACTTCCATGCTTCATCCCTCATGAACCTACTACCCTCTTGGATTTAAGTCAGGTAAAGTTTCTATTTATTTTTTATTATATACTTTGTGAAGAAATATGTATACATATACGTATATATAATTATGTAAGTTAATATCTCTCTAATTAAAAACACATATATGATAGATTTTCTTAATTTAAAGGATCTTTTTTTCTTATCATTGTAAGGGTGTATTCATGTTACTTGTAGTTCATGAATTTTTTTTAAGAATCCTATAAGGGATTTCATTATTTGCAATTGGTTTTGTTAATTTATACTTATATATGTGTATAATATATATATATATATATATATACATGTATGATTATATCTTTTAAATACAATTTTTATATGTGATATGTTCTTCTTGATTCAAAGAGATTGTTCTTAGAAACCCTCTTCATTGAAAGAGTGTATTTCTATGATCATTTCACAATAGCTTTTATATATATGTGTATATACATGCATACATACACATATATTGCTTATATTTTCTATATATATATATAAAGGGGTTATTATGTCTTAAATCGTATTTTTAATTTTATGTTGGAAAAGAAGTCCCCTCTTTGAATTCAAACTTAGTTGGAAGAGTTTTAAAATAAATTACTCAACCCATGATATATATATTTATATATGTGGATGAAATCATCATTATCATGTTTATAATTTTATCATCAATTTATCATCATATTTCAAAAAATGTGCATAACATGTTGATGTGTTATTTTAAACTTCGCACCTCCATATCATCATGGCCATGCGATTGTTCACATCATCGACACTCATTGTATTATAATAAACACATGGTTTCAATTTTGAGGTATAATTCCAAAAAAATAACAAGTACATGGATATCATGGAACATATTTTATTTTAAATTATTCCTTTATAATTTTCATAATCAATTATTACAATCAATTATGGAAAATGTATTTCTTGGAAAAAGGATTAAATACTTGGATGGTCCATGCAAAGCCTATGTGGTAGATGTTTTGGTTTTAACCAATATTGAAATTTATTCAATGGAAGTTCATGTATTTATATACAAATAATTATATATATATAATTATTAATGTGCATTTTAAAGCAGCAGCGTGTTTTCAAAACAGAAATCTCGAGTGAAAATATATACGTAACTAAAGAAATCTTTAGATGTTTTTAGAAAATTTGGCACTTGATCGTTGTAAATATGGAAGGTCATTAGAGAGTGAACTCATCCTTCACTGTGTGGGTAGACCCAGATAACCTTTAACAATCCATGTGACCTCAGAAATAGTGTTTTTTTTTCAGAAGATTGCGTTTTGTATTTCATAAAACACTGGATTATGTTTAAAGCAATTTTGAACGTAAGTATTTTCTAAAATGGACTAGTATTTTAAGCCATAAGTAATTTCAAATGGTATTTTAAAAATGTTATTTTTTATGTATTTCTTAAATTATTATTAAAGAATGTTTTATAAGGATTTATCAATGGTTTTCTTAAGCCCCTTACTAGGATTTTTTGTGCTCACCTCTCATTTTAAAATGATTTTCCGCAGGTCAAGCAGAGTTTTACGAAGGCGTTCGGTTCACTTGCGGTGTTAGCGCACATCATGTTTTTGTTTGTTTTATTTTATTTTTGCTGAAAATTTGATAATTTGTAAGTTTGTGTCTATTCTCCAGAACCTAGACTGGTAAAAGGTCCTCTGATATGTAACGTGTAAGGCTGGGTTCTTATAATTGGTATCAGAGGAACGTTCTAGACAACTTTGGAGATTAGATGTTGTAGAGTCTAGAAGTTTAACAGTTCTAGTTTCTTTTATTAATTCGGAAGGCCAAAATTCTGTATTCTTTTTAGTCTGATGAAATGAATTATGGGGAAACAATTCTTTTAAGGGGGAATAATGTAACACCCCATGAAATTTAAATTACAATTTATCTTAATTATTTATTTATTTAATGATTGATTCTATATATCAAGAATGGTTTTAACGAATGGATTTACAAAACTAAAATATTCATTGTATGAAATATTATTTTAGTTTAAAGAATTTTTTTTAAAGTTATAACATATTCTTTATTTAATGTTATTAATATATTATCATTATACACAATATATTATTTATTTTAATGTTGTATTAATTTATTTAAAAGATTATTTTAATATAAGTTTGATTGAAACCAAAAATGATTACATTTGAACACATAAATAATGAAATGTGTGATACTAATTATAATCTTACCATTGTTTTGAAATAAATACAATTTTTTTTAATATTTTTATGATAATAATAATAATAGTAAAAGTAAATACGTGTGAACCATTTTTTTTAAAAATTATTATTTTCAACATATCAAAATATATTGTGTTTTTAGTCATAAATACATATAATCATTTTATTACAAAAAACAATATATATATATATATATTCACATATATATTAAAACATTTAAAAAGGAAATATATATATATATATATATATATATATAAAATGTTTTTATAAGAAAACATGGTGTTTAGAAAATAAAAACAGAATATGAGAATAAAAATATATATGAAAAATTCAACAAAATAATGTAACAAATAAATATAAAAAATGGTGAAATGATTTTAAAAATAATAATAAATAATATATTATTTTGAATACATGAGAGGGGCATGGGTTTGACAAAAAAAGTCCAAAATAGAACTTCTTTTGAGGGTAAAAACAATTATGTGTGGAAAATATTGAAGGAAAAAAACAATATATTTTTTCTTTAGTTAAAAAAAACGACATTAAATATATATAAAAAATTACATGTTTTGGTTATTATATATATATATATATTAATATAAAATAAAATGAATATATATATATATATATGCTACATGTTTTTCTTTAAAAAAATTGATGATATAAATATGTTAAAAAAAGGGTTTTTGATTTGTTTAAAAAAAGAAAAAAATGATGAAATATGGATTAAAAAAGGGAAAGAGGTTTAATGATTGTTATGTAAAAGTGACATGAAAGAAAAAAAATGATAATGGTTGGATATACAAATGAGATATAGAGTCTTGTGATACAAAACAAAAAAAGAGACAAAATGTGTAAGTAAAAAAACACAAATTGACTAAAGAAGGGATAAAAAACAAATGAATAAAAATATATTAATAATAATAATGTTAGATGATAATGGTGGGTTGTGTGCGTCAAAATTCGGATCTTCTTTATTGATTTTTTTCCTATCACCTAGAATGTAGGATAATGATAATAAGATATAATTGAATAAAAAAATGTGAATGAATAAATGAATATATATATTTTTCTATCTTCTGAAGGAATATTTGTAACACCTTGTTATATAAACCCACTTTTCACACCTAATATGACCTGAATTTCACACTGCCATGCTTTATCCCTCATGAACTCACTACCCTCTTTGATTTAAGTTAGGTAAGGTTTCTATTTATTTTTGATTATATACTTTGCAAAGAAATATGTATACATATACATATATATAATTATGTAAGTTAATATCTCTCTAATTCAAAACACACATATGATATATTTTCTTTATTTAAAGGATCTTTTTTTCTTATCATTATAAGGGTGTATTCATGTTACTTGTAGTTCATGATTTTTTGAAGAATCCTATAAGGGATTTCATTATTTTCAATTGGTTTTGTGAACTTATACATATATATGTGTATAATATATATATACATGTATGATTATATCTTTTAAATACAATTTTCATATATGATATGTTCTTCATGATTTAAAGAGATTGTTCTTAGAAACCCTCTTTGTTTTAAGAGAGTATTTCTATGATCATTTCATAATAGCTTTTACATATATGTGTCTATACATGTGTACATACACACATATTGGTTATATTTTTTGTATATATATATATAAAGACTTTCTTATGTCTTAAACCGTATTTTTAATTTTATGTTGGAAAAGAAGTCCCCTCTCTGAATTCAAACTTGGTTGAATGGGTTTTAAAATAAATTACTAAACCCATGATATATATATATATATATATGTGGATGAAATCATCATTATCATGTTTATAATTTTATCTTTGATTTATCATCATATTTATAAAGATGCGCATAACATGTTGACATGTTATTTTAAACTTTGATCCTGAATATAGTCATGACCATGCGATTGTGCACATCATTGACACTTGTTGTATTATAATAAACACATGCTTTCAATTTTAAGGCATAATTCAAAAAAAAAATAACAATTACATGGATATCATTGAACGTATTTTATTTTAAATGCTTCATTTATAATTTTTATACTCAATTATTATGATCAATTATGAAAATTGTATTTCACAGAAAAAGGATTAAATACTTGGATGGTCCATGAAAAGCCTATGTGGTAGATGTTTTGGTTATAACCAAACTTGAAAGTGATGCAAAGGAAGTTCATGTATTGATATACATATAATTATATATATATATATATATATATATAATTATGAATGTGCATTTTAAAGCAGTGACATGTTTTCAAAACTGAAATCTTCAGTAAAAATATATACATAACTAAAGAAATATTGAGATGTTTTTAGAAAATTTGACACTTGATCTTTGTAAATATGAAAGGTCATTGGGGAGTGAACCCATCATTTGCTAAGTGGGTAGGTCCACACATCCTTCAATGATTCAAGTAACCTTAGAAATAGTGTTTTTTTTCAGAAGCTTGCATATGTGATATCCTTTCCAGTGTGTTTTTTCCTCACTCAGACACACCCTGGGAAACTTCCCTGAAGGTCACCCATACTGATCACTACTCTAGACCAAGCACGCTTAACTGTGGAAAACTAATCTGGTAGGCTCTTGAAAAGGAAGGTGCACCTTGTTGACTTAAGTCATATCATTTAGTCATTTAACCTTGTATCATTTGGGGATGTTAAACCAGGTGCATTAGTGGGTGAAGAGATAGGTGATACACCACCTCACCATCTATACTCAGAAACTGAAAAGGTCTGATGAATATCAGATATAACTTGCTGCTCTAAACAAATCTCCGCAATCCTGATCAGGGTGAGACTCGAAGGAAAACATGATCTCCCTCATCAAACTCCAAGGGTCTCCGTATCCTGTTAGTATAAGAATTATGCCTGCTATGTGCAAGCCTCATCTGTTCCTAGATGATCTAAACATTCTCGGTGGTAGCCGTACCAACTTTGGACCCATGAGTACTAAATCCTCTAGGCCTATCCAATAGAGAGTTGATCTGGATGGTCGCCCATACAAGGCCTCAAACGGCACCATATAGATGGTGGAGTGAAAAATGTTGTTGTATGTGAACTCCACTAGTGGAAGGTGGTCCTCCCAACTGTATCCAAAATCAAAGACATAAGCACGAAGCATGTCCTCAAGTGTCTATATAGTCCGCTCTGACTTACCATCTATCTGGGGGTAAAAGCTGTGCTCAATTGTGATGAATCCTTATGCTCATCATTCACTTGTTGACAAGTGAGGCATCATGAAATGAAATATTCCACTACTTTATTTATCCCTAACAACCAGTACTGATATCAGTGGTCCTAGTACATCTTTTCCATACCAGGATGTACCTCCAAAGGGGATGTATGGAATTCCATCAACACCTCCTCTCGTAAATTCACTGGTACCATGGTGTGTCCTCTGAAAAGGGTGACATGCTCCCCACCTTCAGAAAATCTTTCAAGAAAATGTCTTAAGGATATCTGAGCACGACGAGTCTCACAATAAATATCCCCAAGCTATGCCTCCCTGAATCGTTGAAGGATTAGGGGAGTGACTGTCATAGAATGGCGGTAAGCTACTCCATAACTATCCACGAAGGATAACTGCAATGCGGCTAGATGCTCTGTCGCCTCACTTAGAAACTTTAAACCATAAATCCTACTAAGTGCATCTACCACCATATTCCCCTTCCCAGGAGTATAGAATATCTCAAAGTCATATTCCTGGAGGAACTCCAACCATCTCCACTGTCTCAACCATTAAAAAGCCTATGGGCACCTTTTTATCCCTGTGAATGGCTACCCCTTTAACAAATTGATGTTCCCATAAATCCTTTAGTAGTTGGTACTCACTTTTCACTACCACTTGGATAAGGTGTTGGTAGTCCACACATAACCTTGAACACTGGGTCTTACTAAGACCTTCCTCTACAAGTCCTCCACCTATTCCCCCCTGCTTGTGAAGCTCTACGAAAGCCCTCTAATATACTGATGTTGATATTGGTGCCATCTCGGGGTGTAGAATGATACATATGTCCCTCCCCCCTAAGGGGAGGTAATTTTTGAAACATATTTTGAAAGGATGTTCCGAAACTCTTCCACTACTGCTGGGAACTAAAAACTCAAAACATTCGCTTCCACAAGGTTAAGGCTGGCCGACTCAAGAGTGGTCAGCTGCACCCTCCTATGTATGAGTTTGTCCTGTGTTTCCCAAGTTTCCTTTTTCACCTACTAAGGAAAAAATCATTCCAATGCTGTGGATATAACACATTATTTTTCCAAAAATAGTCAATTTGAGAATGTATTGTGAATGACCATTCCATACCCAGACTAACATCATAAGGCCTCGATGCCACCACCAAGAGGTTCCAACCAAAAAACTCACCTCAAGGGTCAGATCACATTGTCGGTGTAAGTGTGATTGTAGAGTCTCCTCCTGAAGGTATACCCAGATGTAAGGGCCAAGTCAACGGTTTAACCGGAAACTCTAGTTCTTGAACAAGATTCGTGATAAGAAGGAATGATTAGTACCTATGTTTATTAATATGGAGGCTAGTAGTAGACATAGACTGTACCTAGAGTCATTCCTAGAGCCCTTGAGTCACACTCCTTGACCGCATGTAGCTACTCCCTTCCCCTATTCTCTATCTCCCTGAGCCTGGTGGGGACCATATCGGGGTGCTGGTTGTAATATGTCGAAATGTATACCACCTCCTGCTGCTCTCCCAGCTCTTCTTCCTTGTCTTCTTCCCTACAGATTTCTGAAACATTTATGCATCCAAGTCACTGAGATTGACGTCAGTTTTCTACTTTCCCACTAACAAAATTCACTGGCTGTATCTACTCAGCCAAAGAATTTTCAACCACAAAGGTTATCTATAGCAGGCTAACATAAGTAGTAATGAACAGAAGAAAAGTGCTATCTTGGATGTCCCTAATCACATATCGCTCGTAGGTCCAAGCCCTGAAGCACTGGTTATATTATATTCATCGAGTACCTAAAATAGTCAGTACACCTTGATGAATACTAATATACCGACATGTCATCTCGCCGAAGCTTTATAATCTCTTGGGAACACATACCCCTTAGTTTTTTATGACAAGAGACCCCCTTCTCTGAGGAAGGTTCTCAAGATATGTCCTTAGAAAAAGTAACATTATCGTAAGATAGGGGTAATCTAAACCCTACCATCACCCTACTAAGTCACATAGAATGCTCACTTCCAGAACCACCATATGATCTAATGGTGCCTTGGTTAGATGGAAACTCAATCACCACCTCAATCCAGTCCTTATCCACCTGTGAGTTGGGCTCGCCTCGGAACCCGAGGGGTATCTATCACTAAAACTTGTGTAAGGAACTGAGCTTACATGTGTCCTCTACTAGTAGCACCAGTAGTAACTACTGACCATCAGGTTTTGGTATCACTGGGACACTACCCGAAGGTACCATCTAGGTAAACCAACCTTGTACTGAAGCCTCATCACATTGTGGACCATCCTCATAGTCACACATTGGAATCCTGGCTAGCTGTCTGTATGGAGGTATCTTGAAAGAGAATCAAGATGAACCACAGTCGATAAGTTAAACTAGTGAGCTGAATCAAAATGGATTGATAAGATTTTTTTTTCAAATACACATATAACTAGTGTTTTCGTGTATCGATTTGGAAATCAAAACTTAGGGTCCTAGTGTATGGATACGTCAGCCACCACACCAACACTGGACTCCCCAAACTGAAAACTGTACTAAAAACACTTAAAACTATTTCCCCATTGAAAATATTAGATTCTTAGTTCTTCGGTAGAAATGAATCCTCTGATACCAATTTGTCACAACCCATCCCCAGGGGCATGTGCTGTGACTACCCCAAACCCGTCTTCTATAGGCCAGGGGTTGGCAACTAGCACCAGAATGGCATATCCCTAAAAAGGGAAGGCATTTCCTCAAAAACCTATACCCACATAGACATGGCACACTGCGTACAAGTATAACACAATAGAAGAAGAAAGGTACAACCACAACCAAAAACTGCAACTGAGTGTAAAAGTATGTACTGAAAGTAAAAGGGGCCAGAATACAATCCCAACTAAAATGGAAGTACATGTTAAAAGAAAAAAACTCCTGAGGTCACCCACAAAGGATCCTACTTAAATGGTAGGTAAAACTCATCACTGCAGCTCTCCATGTCAACCAGTCACCTCTATACACCATCATGTCCTGACTCCCTGAGTCTCAGTCAAAGCTGCCCATCGTCTGCACAAGACCCAACAAGGTGCGATAAAAGCCCGTAGAGGGGTGAGTATAATAATACTTAGTTGGGAACCCAAGACCCCCTAAGGTCTCTTAGAATTACACAAAGGAATAACCACAAAGGATGATCTAAATCACAAAGAACAAATAAAAAGATAGCTCACACCAGGTATTACTTAAGTACATAAGTACATATGATTAGTCGTAAAGCTAGACATATTATTATGTCGAGAGGCTCTGCTGCTGACCCACATAGGATCGATAAATACTGACCCACACTGGATCACTAGGCACTGACCCACACAAGATAGCTGAGCATTGACCCACACAGGATAGATAGGGCTGACACACATAGGATCACTGAGCGGAGACCCACATAGGATCAATAAGTACTGACCCACATAAGATCACAAAGTGATGAGCCACTGAGGATCACCAGGTGCTGACCCTTAGAGGATCTGTAAGTACTGACCCACAGAGGATCACAGAGTGCTGAATCAATGAGGATTGCTGAGTGCTGACCCACTGAGGATCAATATACCTTCATCGCGTCACAACCTGCCACTGGATTTCCGCAATAATCATGCTTGATTCTGAGAGGATCCAATCCTCAAACCATTGGTTGTACTTAAACCTCCACGAAGTCCCATGACGAAGTAACCCGATGAACCTCCATATCATAAGGGTTTAAACGTAACAGACTACACATCAATTGGATGACAGGTCTGTTAGTTATAGAATTTTTAGTGCCGGTGCCCGGTTAGATTCAAGTCCGATCCAACCCATCCAGAATCCAACTTTCTCCAAAACCCAAGTGGAGTATCTCAGAAGGACCGCCTCATCCTAAGGGTTCTGGCGCCATATATGGTTCGTCAAATGGACGTCCAGTTTAGGATATATAGTCCTTTAATAGAAACTACACCATGAGTGGGTATGGGTCTGGTCCGACCCGACCCACTGATCTAGGCCTGGGCTCGGCCCGGTCCAAACTGGCTAGGCCTGGCCCATTTTGGCCCACCTGGTTGGGCGTGGCCTGCCGGTCCACATGACTAGCCAGGCCAGTTGGCTGGGTGCGGCCTTCCAGTTAGGTGCGGGGGTCTGTGCCCCTTTCGAACAGACTATAGTCCATTCGGTTCATCAAACAGGCGGCATCAGGTTGGAGCTGCCCCCTCCAGCTGACCGGTCCATTGGACCAGTCTAGGTTAGGACCTGTAGTCCGAGTCCACCTCCACTGTGGCCAGACCCATGACACTTCCTCCAAGGCAGCATTTTGGCTGCCGTTGCTTCCACAACAGTGCACCATTCACTATCAATGCGGACGGTGTTGGATGGATTCCCCCTTTCCACCGTGGATCCTTCAGATTCCGCCACCTCTTCATGGCCGGTGAGAGCGAGCCGCTGCCACCTTTGGTTGCCAGCACCGTCGCACCGGTGAGGCTTCCACGAACCTCCAGTGAAGCTTTGAAGGTCTGTTTTCTTTTCTGACTATGCCTGCAGGACTCCCGGGATACTACCTTCACTGTGTGGCCCTAGTTTTTGTCTTTGCACTATATTGGTCTGTCACCCATGAGGAATGAAATCATTACCAAAATTAGCAGAGGGTCCAGGCCTTGTTTGGTTGAACCCGTTCCCTCCGCGTTAGCATTATAATATGAAAAGGATTATTTAATCATAAAAACTCCCATAAAGTAACCTCGCGTTATCCTTCCATATTAGAGAGTGTAATGAGGATCAACCCGTTGAACGGTTGATCCATGTTCTTCATAATATTCATGAACGGTAAAAAGTTTGGAACTAAGCACATAACTCCCTACCTGGAAATGGCAGAAGACGCTACAGATGTGGGAGAAGAACCCGCGTTCGCTGGTGTACATCATTTCCCATCGTTGTCCGGTTCAAATACTTCAACAGTCATTGAAGCTCCATTCTATGTTGGTGGAATACATCTCTGACACTTCGTCAGAGGTTCCTCTCATGATTCACCAAAACCCCTACCCAAGCATTGTTTAAATAGAGATTAATCACTCACATTGTGTTTAACATTATGATTCATTAATTAACTGTAATTAATGAGTCAATTAAACACATAAGTGTTTTTGTTATAAAACAAAATAAATGAGAGGTTTAAGACATTAAAAGTATCTCATTAAAATTCTGACATTGCACTGCGGTCCTAGTGCCGTCACTCAACAGTTACAAGGAAAGAATAAAATAACTTTGGAGTTATCTTATTATTATTTTTGTAAGGTCCAAAAATTATCTTTTTCCTCCGACCCTTGTTAGTCGAAGTTAATCTTCTCTTAAGTGAATCCCAGCACTGCGAATCCAATGGTACCCTCATATTTTTAATTTGAGCATTGTTTCAAAAGATATAAATCACTACTCGCATGTTTACTAAAGGTAACTAAAAAAATTAAAAAATTATTAATAGTCAACCTCATCCCGCGCCAGTCTAGGTTATGCTCTTCCTAAGGGGAACACACCATCACAAGCTCAAAAGTACTCTCATATTTACAATCCAAGTTTCCATTTAGGAGTTAAATAATTTAAAAATAAAATAATTGTTACTTAATTATTTTATTTACGACCAAAAAATAACTTCCACTGTTGGCCCATGCCGACCAATGTTAGGATATTCCTAAGGAAAGCATACCCTCATGAGTTAAATGGTAGTCTTATATTTTTAATCTGAGTCACCGTTCGTGAGTTATAATCATTTAAAAAATAAAATAATTTTATTTATTTATATTATTTATGGTTTTTCAATTTTCAGGTTTTCTTATTGGAGGCCTGCACCGACTAAAATTAAGTCTCACCTATAGTAAACCTTCCATCCTGAACATAATCGTGCCCTAATATTTATAATCTAGGCACCCATTTAAGATTTATTCCAGTTTTTTAGGAAAATGACTCATGCACATTATTTAAAGATTAACATTTTTTGATAGATGATTCCAGGCACTCCGGGCCACAGAATCACTTGTCATCAATTTTTACAGTCTCTTAATAACTCCATATAATTAAAAAAATTATACGTGATTTCTAGGTCTTTACAATCAATGCGATGATTTCCAAAAGAATATTTATTTTATAAAATTAATTTCCTAAATATGGGAATTTTTACTTTTAAATAAAAACCATTTTAATTAGAATTTTTTTATAATACAAACAACTTTATAACCATTATAAATTTTTTTTGGACTTCATTAAATTATATTATCATTTTTATTTAAATAAATATTATTTATTAAGAATATTTTATCAAAAAAAAAATTTAAAAAATTATTATAATTATGCAATGTGTGTCATAATTGAGAGTATATATTTCCCAAAATTTCAATTTTGATTTATTCATGTCAAAATATAATTTTTATGAAACTCATTATATAAATATTGATAAATTAATAATAAAAAGGGATAAATATAATTATTAATTTATTAAAAATAAAATATAAAAATTATTATTTCTAGGGTCTAGATACATAACCCCTTATTACACTAGTGTACACCCTAAGGGTAAGGTGCGAGATGGTGGTGCTTTCTTGGGGTGGTTCAATGAATATGGTTTTGGCCACAATCTCGATAATCTTGAACTTCCCCCATATATTATTTCACTCAAGATTTAGTTGCTGGATTTTAGGTTGTTCTTGGTCAATGGAAAATCATAGTGATACCATATCCTTATGAAGCTCTGATAAATGGTCATCATAGGGTACAATCCTACTGGTCAAGGACATCACTTATTCCATCTATGTTGATTGATCCTTAACATATCAATTATTATATAATAATCTTATCCATCATTGTACAAAGACTATATTA